>JARBWK010000003.1:150509644-151932144 GCA_030556195.1 Anolis apletophallus | reverse complement strand
CGGGAAGAGCGGCGGGGGGCCGCGGGAGGAGGTGGGAGGGGCTGGGGGGAGCTGGGGAGGCGGCGTGTCCCCGCCGCGGGCCCCGCCCCCACCACTCTTCCTTAAGAGCGGGAAGAGGGGCGGGGAGGGGGAGGGTGTCCCGCGGGAGGAGGGGACCGGGGAGGGGGGAGGGGCTGGGGAGGGGGAGGGGGTGTCCCCGCCTCCACTCTGCCACCGCGGGAGCCCCCCCCCCACTCTTCCTTACCGGGAAGAGCGGCAGGGGCCGCGGGAGGAGGTGGGAGGGGCTGGGGAGGGGGGGAGGCGTGTCCCCGCCTCTTGCCACGCCCCCGCCACTCTTCCTTACCGGGAAGAGCGGCGGGGGACCGCGGGAGGAGGTGGGAGGGGCTGGGGAGGGGGGAGGCGTGTCCCCGCCTCTTGCCACGCCCCCCCCGCCACTCTTCCTTACCGGGAAGAGCGGCGGGGGGCCGCGGGAGGAGGTGGGAGCGGGGGACCGCGGGAGGAGGTGGGAGGGGCTGGGGAGGGGGGGGCGTGTCCCCGCCTCTTGCCACGCCCCCCGCCACTCTTCCTTACCGGGAAGAGCGGCGGGGGGCCGCGGGAGGAGGTGGGAGGGGCTGGGGGAGGGGGAGGCGTGTCCCCGCTCTGCCACCACGCCCCGCCACTCTTCCTTACCGGGAAGAGCGGCGGGGGCCGGGAGGAGGAGGTGGGAGGGGCTGGGGGAGGGAGGGGTGTCCCCCCCGCCTCCTTGCAACCCCCCCCACACCGCCGCTCTTCCTGAGCAAAGGAGGAGGCGCTCTGGCTTCCATGTGCGAACGTTCTGAACGTTCGCACAGGCAGCGGAGAGGCCGGGGTGGGAGTGCCGTTGGCAACTTTTTGGGGATCGTTTTTGGGGTGTTGGGAGGTACGTAGGGTAGGTTTTTTTGGCGTTGTCTGTAGCCAGTGTAATGGTCCAGTCGGTTGTAAAGTTTGGTGTTTCTGCGAGCCATAGTTTCGTTGTCTATATACGACTTTGCACGACCGTGTCTCCTTTATATATATATAGATATCTTTTCTGACATTCTGGGAGGATGACCTAATTTCTTTTTCCTATTCTTCAGTCAAATTTAGGTTTTGTTCTCAAGATCACATAATCATGATGAATAATCATGAGTTCCATTTACTGTATTTCTAGATAGAAGGAAAGAGTGAAATACACATATAAAATAACACTGTATCTTGAACAATACAATTCAACCAATTTGGCCAGTGATAAATGTTAGCAACTGTTTTTGTATGTCAACCACATGGAAAATCGGTTTTGTGCTTCTGATGATCACAGACACAGAAAATATTCAAGACTCTTTAGACCAGACCTGGGCAATTGCCGGCCCTCCAGGTGTTTTGGACTTCAACTCCCAGAAATCCTAGCCAGTTTACCAGCTGTTAGGATTTCTGGGATTTGTAGGCCAAAACACCGGGAGGGCCGGCAATTGCCCAGGTCTGCTTTAGACTCAAAGACAACACTTAAAATATTTATCAAACTCTTCCAGTTTTACCCATACCAACAGGAACATTAAAATATACAATAATTTCTGGATCAAAATCATTGTTTTAATACACCAGATGTCTTAACATATCAGTCAAAATACTTAATATAAAGAAGAAAATATTCCTTACGGAGCATTTAACTCATATGAAATGTAGCTTATATACTGGTGATGCCCCGGGTACACACTCACTTCATGGCTTTTTCTTTCCTTCCTCCCTTTCCCTCATAAACCTTGTTGTCGTCCCCTTCCCCCACTCTTTTGTTTCTTGCCTTCTTCCCTTGCTTTTCCTCATAAGCCTTCCCCCTTTTCTTTCTTTATTTCTTTCCATTCTATGTCTTCCTTTCTCTTACCTTCTTTTTCTTTCTTCTCTAACTTCTTTCATCTCTTTTCCCCATTTCTTTCTCTTCCATTTCTTTTTCTTCATCACAAGATAAACATTTATTAATAACTAGATGTTTCCATCTTCTCTTTGTTCAAACTAAACATATCCAACTCTTCCCCTCCCATATCACCCGTTCGGTTGAAGCAAAAGGTCTAGACTGCTACCTAAATTACTTGGATTGGAGATAAAGAGCTTCTCATAATCCTCAGGCAGAGTGCTCCCCAGATGCCAATGACATAAAAAAGGATTCAATAAATGCTACAGGTTCACAAACGGACATTGTACCACTGGAGACAGAAAAATTATGGAGCATTTCCAAGAATATAGATACAGTAGATAACATTACAACTGTATGATGCACTAACATTTAATTTCTAGGGTGGTTTAGGCTTCCTTTGGGCAGAACAGTAGCTATTTCTGGATTGTAGAGAATTTCTAGCATTTCTTCCCATGATCCTTTGACATTACAATCGTAATGAACAGCTCCCACATCAACTGCTAATTCTCATCAAAACAGTAATGTCCTCCCTCTTATGGAAATATATAATTCTGCCGCTCTAGAGTCTGGAGATTAGGACACAGCGGAGTGAATTGAAATTGCGTGAAAAGAGATCCTACCTAAACGTTAGGAAGAACTTCATGAAACAGAAATTGTGAGGCTATTATTGTCTAGCAGTGGAATACCATGCCTCACAGTGCAGTGGAGTATCCTTATCTGGAGGTTTTAAGCAGAGGCTGGATGGTAGCCAGTCAGGAGTTTTATTATAGCACTATATGACAGGGGTGTTTCAAAAAGATGGACCCAATTTGAAATCACTATAACTCAGCAAACACGAACTACCCATGAATGAAACTCTTACCACTTAAAGGATGGTGCATAGAATTTCAAATGATTGCTGCTGGATGTCTCTCCCAGTGTACAAACAGACATTAGCCTCAGTCAATCACAAGAGGGTGACCCCGCACAAGAAGACCTTCATTTGAAGATGGGTTTTGTTTTTTTTTAGATTTTCTTCTGGCTCAAAATGTTTAGTAAAACTTATTAAACTGTTTGTAACTTTTTGTGTAAATGTAATATGTTATGTTGCTATCATGAAACGTGCTGCTTTAAAATTGGGTGCATTGTTTTGAAACACCCTTTATTTCTCTGGATGGCAGGGAGTTAGATTGGATGGCCCTTGTGACATCTTCACTTCGATTTGAGTTAAACACATTACTCTCAGTCAAACTGAGTGGCAGTCTAATGCATATTAATCTAGTAATATATTTCATTAAATACAGTTAGATTAATATATAAACCCCAGATATCACTGCGTTCAGAAGATCAAGGCCTCTTGGAAATTCCTGGCCTGAAGAGTTATTGCCTGACGGCAACCAGACCAAGGGCGTTTACGGTCATTGCCCCTTCACTTTGGAATGCCCTCCTTCCTGAGACTCGGGCACTGCGAGATCTGGGAGCCTTTTGTAAGGCTTGTAAAACCTATCTTTTCCAGCAAGCTTTTGAGCTGTATTAATTGAATTTTAATCTGGAACTGTTTTAAATTGTTATTTGTTACTATTTCTATAAACCGCCCCTAGCCTTTGGGAGTGCGGTGTATAAGTTAAATAAATAAATAAATATCTGGGCAAATATGCAAAAGATTTATTTTTATTTTATTTTATTAATTCAAACTTTTATACCACCACTCCCCGAGGGCTCGGAGCGGTTTACAGTTTGAGCAAACAAGAAAATAGCAACATATCACAGAATTTACGTACAACAGGGAAGGGGGTGGGGACTAAGACATTAGATAGGACAAGATCTGGAGAACTTAGAGTCCACACAAGATAGCATAATGTCAGGAGATCATCTGCCGGTGGGTTGAAAACAAACAGTCAAAGGGAGGTAATTGAGGGATTCTCAGAAGAGCATAAGGAATCTCAGGCTTGGGGGGAGGAAAGTCAACTCTACCCCCATGTCCCAGTGATTCAACATTAGATCTCCAGTCTGTGGTAATGTCCTGTTTTCTGCAGTGGGAGCTGGCTGATGCAGGCCCCCGCCACCTAAAATTTGAACTCCAGAATGGCCTGGCGTGGGACCTTCTCCAAGTCCTGGAATTAAACTTCCTGGGGTTCTTACACTCCGGGGATCTGATGGAGGTCGCTGTAGCCCCAGGGACTCCAGACTCAAAGCGGAGCGCTGGCTTACTCCTATGCTGGGATGCCTGGGAGGTCGCCTGGTGTTCCTCGGCAGGGCCGGAAGTCGGTTCTTGAAGACCCTTCTTCTTACGGCATCGCTTCTGCTTCCTGGGAAGCCCGTGCGGCTTCCGCTGCCGAGTTCTTCTGAGGTTCCGGTTCTCGAAGGGAGAAGACTTCTGGTCTTGTCTGGCGTGTCCAAGGTCGGCTGCCATCTTTGGCAGACTCTCGCCCAGCCACCCCGCCCCCACGGCACGGCTTGCCGGCAGCAGGGGGGGGGGTCCCGAGCCGAGGACAGAATCTCAGAGATGTCCAGCAGCAGCACTGATCCATGGAGATCTGGCTGATTAAGGCCGTCTCCTGGTAGCAGGTCTCCGGGCAATGAGGGAGGGCTCAAGTCCGAACCTGGTCCGGCGTCATTAAGTAGGTGCAAGGATGGTGGCTCCTCGGTCCTACACCACTTCTTGAAGAGTTCTTGATCTGCTATTCCCATTGTCATCTTTGCCAAAGCAGAGAGGCAGAAAGGATACCCCCACTCCCTTCTATTGTGCGACAGATCAACTTATCAAATCAGCGCCAAATTACCTGGTTTGGCTACACTTAACCCAGATTCAAAGCAAGTTGGTGACACCTTTTCAATAATTAGCTAGCTTGGATTCCAATATTTCATTGTTGCTTTTGCTGACACTTCCTCCATCATGGAGTCATCTATGGGACATCATCTGTTGCCTCAATGTACTTTTTCACAATGAGGAGCAGAAGCCATCAAATTCATAGGTGGGTAGGAGGCAGATGGTTGTCTGACAGATGCAGCAGAAAAGAAGACCAGCAAGCAAGCAGAAGATGGCAATGGTAGCAGCCCGTGCTACAAGAAAGAGAAGAACCACTGAAGCTACATGGGTAAGTCAATGGAAAGGAAATGGAGAGCAAAGGAATGATGGAGAGAGATAGCATAATAAGATGAAACAGGGTAGGCAGGAAAGAAACTGAGCTGAAGAAGGATAACCTTCTTTCAATGAGAAGGGCAATTTACAGTCCTGGCATTTTGCTACATTACATAACATGTTGCTCTGATACTCAAAAGACAAAATTTAGTAGAGAATTTAGGTTAAACTTTTACAACTGTTTTTTAATCTTACAACTAAGATAGGAAAAAGCTCTCTAGCATTTCCTAATTACTGTACATTTTTCAATATGAGATTTTTGGGAAATCAATAGAATTACCACAATTTTGCACTGTATCTAATTCTGGTACATTTCCATTAAGAAGAGCCATGCTGAATCAGCCCATCTAGTCCAGCATTCTGTGTCACACAGTGGCCCACTAGTTGTACACAGGGATCTCTAGCAGAAAGGAGGGCAAACCCCTCACCTGCTCCCGACCCCCCCACAACCAGTACCCGGGGAAAATCCTGCCTGCCTCCATCAACACAGAGGTGGCACTTGGATGTCCATTTCAGTAGCTACTGATTCCCTTGGTATCCATGGTGAATTCCATTCATCTCAGTCTGGATGTTTTCTTCTGTTGATCGCTTTGGCCTACTAACCTAGTTTCATTACACTATTACCTAGACAATTATTGTTTTTGAACACCGTAATATAAATAAAATAGAAAGAAGTCAGGAAATGGAATTTAAATATTGTGATGCTAAATTCTTGATGGTTCAAATCCAGGGAGTGGGGTGAGCTCCTGCTGTTAGGCCCAGCTTCTGCCAACCTAGCAGTTCAAAATCATGCAAATGTGAGTAGATCAATAGGTACCACTCCGGTGAGAAGGTAATGGCGCTCCATGTAGTCATACTTGCCACCATGGAGGACTACAGACAACACTGGCTCTTCGGCTTAGAAATGCACCCCTCCTCCCCCCCGAGCTGGACACGACTAGACTTAATGTCAAGGGAAACCTTTACCTTTACTAAATTCTCGGCTAAGAAACTAAAGGAAAAATGTATGTGTAAAGGAAATAAAAACTATTATTTCTCTCAAGAAACTGATTAGAAGACACCCTTCAAGGGAAAGTTGTTAATATGTAAACTTGTATTTCTGGAAACCATAAGGCAAAACAAAAACATTAACATGGGCCAGCATGTGAAAAATTTGACAAATTTGTAAGAAAGTTGAAGTTTTTGCAACTGGAGTGAAGCTGTCCAGCAGTTATTGCTGCAACGAAATAGTTTCTTAAATGCAACTACCGGTAAGTATTTTGTCTTTCCAGCACCTAAATTGTGATAACACTTGTAAAACAGAAGTAAGAGCAAAGTTGTTATAAGTCTGATTGGCCAGGGTTTTCCTGTGTTTTAGGCCTGTCACTAAAACACAGACTGAAATTTTCACTGTTCATCCACTTAAAAATAGAACTGGAACACCATTCATTTATGGAGACAGGTATGCCAATGCTGTTAGTCTCAACTATAGCACACTTGTCTAATAAAAAAACACCTTATACTATATTTTCTTCAGATAACCTTGGGCAATGTATGTAGCATTTCCTAAGAATCAATGTTAATTTGTAACTTTTTGCAGCAAGATGTCTTCAACTATCTTTTAACAAAATAAGAACATTCAAGGAAAATCACCAAATTTGCAAAAAGTGTGTACAACAGTTCTATACTTTTCCAAGACAATCTATTTCAGCTTGATATATCTCCCTTATCCTCCCAAAAAAGAAAAACGCCTCAGAACATAGTGAGGTTTAAAAATATAACTCAATATGGTTTAAAGTATTAGTTTTGATCTGCTATTAAATCTTTTACTAATACAAACTGAAGGCAATTTTAGATGGTGACGTCTTATAAATTATTTGCTGGCTTTAACTTATCCTGGGTTGGAAAAAGAATAATTTAAAAACAGAAGAGAGGACAGCATTACTTAAGGTATTATTATAGCTTGAGAATGACAATCAAGACTTCTATTTGAAAAGGAGCTTTCAAAGCGGCATTGACAATTGCTTCACAGTCTTTGAAAATTGCTATCTAATGGTTTGCAGAGGAGTAAAACAATTCCTATTGTTAACATCAAAGCAATACTGGCCTTGATCCCTCTGCTAGTGTATCTATACCAGGGGTGCTCATTAGGTAGCTCGGGAGCTACTAGTAGATCTTCGGCCCTCTTCCAGGTGATCTTTGGGACTCACCAACCGGATGGGGCACTCCTGCCATACGCGTGCGCACCCTGTGCTGCTGCTGGCTTCCGCTCTTGCGGTGCTTCTTCCGCCTGCGGGGTATTGCAGGAAGAAGGAAGCACGAGGCGGGGCCTCTGGAGGGAGCGCCCTGCCTCTCTCTTGTCCAGAAGCAGCTGTGCAGCCTCCGTTGCCAGCGAGACAGGCAGGGCGGAGCGCTCCCTCTGGATGCCCTGCCTCGGGCTCTCTCCTTCCTGCAATGCCCCGCAGGCGGAAGAAGCGCTGCGCGGGCAGAAAACAGCAGCAGGAGCACGTGTGGCGGCGGGGGGCAGGTAGATCTCTTGGACTTGGTTGCTTTAAGAGTAGCTCGCATGCTGAAAAAGAGTGAGCACCCCTGATCTATACCCTTATTCCAAAATATTTTATTTACATACACCTTGGTTTTTTTTCCAATAAACTATACCTAAAGTGGTTCCCAAAACAGAGGTCATAGGTGGGGTGGGATTTCTTTAAATGCTGTAATAACACAAAACCAGCCATTCAGTATATTTAAACCAAGTTAAATATTACAAATGAAGACAATATTAAGGAAACTGAAAGCCTCCAAAAACACAATATTTACCAAACTACTGTTTGTTTTACTATACTCAAAGAGGTCACAATAATATGTCTTAGAAGTCTGAAATGTAACCCCCAACATCTCTCATATAGATAAGCATCTGGAAGCAACAAAGGGGAAGAACTGGGAGAAGCAGGGATAGCAAGCAATCTTCCTTGGTTGTTCTGAGTGCTCTATCCTCTCCCCACTAAGCATTACTGCTAGATTAGAAGTAAGGAAAGCAAGTCCTTTAGCATCATTACCTCATTATATGGCCCAGAGTTGGCAAAGCAGGATCCCTTCCCTTTACTCATATTTGTACATGCAAAAAGACATCAGAACTTTGATTTTTGAATTTACAACAGGTTCTCCCTATGTTTAACCTTGGAAAATTCAATTGTGATAAATATGTGAACTGTTATTCTAAAAAGCAGGGTGTGAATGAACAAATAAATAAATAGTGTCAAAACATTTTAATTGTCAATGTTCTTAGAATTGTTCTCATTTAAAATATTAGCACAACATTAAATCAATAGCTAAACAGCACCATTCATTTTATTTACAAAGTATTTCTTTGTGAGTTAGTACTCAGGGCACTTCAGAACATACAGTCAGTAAATAAGTCTTAAAGTGAGGCCTACTCAACAAATAGCTATTGTAAAGAACATGTGGCACACATAGATTTCATTAATTGCCTGAACCATTAAGGAACTGTGATGTCATTTTCCGAATAAGCTGAGCACAGTGGAGGAATTCAACTGGAAGCACATACAGCAAAGAGTAATGCTGAAGCCACCAAACCTTACATAAATGAAGAATGAGATGTCACAATGAAGAAAGCAAGAAGCTTAAAATATAAAATTTAAAATAATGCTATACATCTTATCACCCTGAAGGTTTACAGCACCAAACACCTTGCATAACCCAGGGGCTTGGAAAGATACTTTCTGATCTGGACTCTTATTCACAAAAGGAAGGAGGAAGAGAAATGTATAGCACATGTTGCTGTGAGAGCATACGTGAAAACATACAAATACCTGATGGCTCCAAGGAGCAAATATAGAAAGCATCTCAGATTAGATAAATATCAATTTTGCATTTTACTACAGCCACATGTCACTAACTAAATCTTGGGGCTATGGGAATGTATCACCTGTCCCACACACTACTCATATAGAAATAGTTATCTTTACAAATTACACGTATTTCTATAGTAAAATTATTGTAACTGCCCATTTATAAGAAAAAATATACCTGCAGTTTTGATCATTCTGCCTTGTTCACGATACAATGCAACAAATACAAGGAATTAAAGATACCTCTAAGCACCTGTAAAAACTGAACCCCCTCTTCTCCCACAACTGAGAACTAGCAAAAAAACAATTTGCATGTAAAAATAAAACAGCATAGTTTATGGAATATCAGCTTCAATACTGATTTATTATAATAGTCAGCTGAATTTAACCATTAACATTTTATTATACATTTCTATCTATGGCTGGTCTTAGACAGCATATGTCTGATTCTGAAGTATTACAAAATGTCTACAACTGTCATTGCAATTCAATAATCACTTCAGACAATAATTTCAGTTAATTTTGCATTATTCCTACAATTTGAACTAACAATATTTCTACAATGAGAACTGTTATTCTTGTTTTGGATGGACACAACAAATGTTTTCTTGAAAGAAAACTTTTTCCACCAACCACCATCCCTCTTCTTTGGGTTCACAGAAGCCGGAGCTCCGTTATAGCAAACTAGCTGTACCCGGCACACGTTGCTGTGCCCTTTTTAGGAGATGCGAGAAAGTCCACGGTGTGCCCTCCTCTAAACTGCAGTTGGATGGAGTGTGGGTCATGGGGGGCATGGTGTGCCAAGTTGGGTCTTTATTGGTCTTGGTTCTGGGCCGCAGTGGTCTGTGGGGAATGATGGGTTTTGAAGTACTACAAATCCCATTTTCCATGGTGGTACCTCAAGTCCCATCATGCACGGTCGGGCTCTGTGTGCCAAGGTAGGTTACTGTAAATTCAGGCCATACACAATGTCCCATGAGCTGAGGCCTAGTTAGGAACAGCAAGTTAATGAAGCCTTACTGTCAATTCAGGCCATACACAATGTCCAATGAGCTGAGGCCTAGTCGGGAGAATCAAGTTAATGAAGCCTTACTGTCAATTCAGAGCGTAAACAGCTTCCCAGTAAGTGAGGGCTAGTTAGGAAATCAAGTTAATGAAGTCTTACTGTCAATTTAGAGCGTAAACAGCTTCCCAGTAAGTGAGGGCTAGTTAGGGAAATCAAGTTAATGAAGTCTTACTGTCAATTTAGAGCGTAAACAGCTTCCCAGTAAGTGAGGGCTAGTTAGGAAATCAAGTTAATGAAGTCTTACTGTCAATTCAGAGCGTAAACAGCTTCCCAGTAAGTGAGGGCTAGTTAGGAAATCGAGTTAATGAAGCCTTACTGTCAATTTTGGGCGTGGTCTGTGATTTTTTGGGGTGTAAATTTTCGGTTAGAAGTGATTTGGGTGTTTGTGTTGGGGATTGGCTCAGGCCTTTTCTTTATTCTGTTTTGGCAGTTTATTATGGATCGGAATTTTCATGTTGGCTGGCCAGTGCAGCAGTTATGCAAAGCCGCCCTTATTGGCAGCCAATCATGTTGTTCAGAATGTAGAGGCTGGGTGAGTCTTTGGCTGCCCCGGAGGATGCTGGTAAATGTAGTTTTATTTTTACTCGTTGTTTTGGGGGCCTTTTAGGTTTTGGGGGGGAAAGTTTCTTTGCTACAAACGTACCTTGCTTGAGGCCTATTTCTGTTGGCAAGTATTGTGTTTCTGCGTTGTATGGTTTCTTTGTTTGAGATATACATCACATGAGGTGAACCCATTTATATAATAGATGCTACCAATTCATCTTGTGCGATCTCTTTCCCTTCCAACAATGTTCTCTGTCGCAACAGATAATGGAGTCACAGATTCAGTGACATCATGTTCAGGAGGATTCCAGATTTTTAGAAAAAAATTTCCCCAAGGATGTTGAGCCTATAGTGAGTAAGAATCTTAGTTTCCAACAACTTTTCCCCACACAAACAGTTCTTGGGTTCCAATCTATTTGTTTGCTATACCATATATTTTCTTCTTTTTCACTTCTGCTGTCAGTAACTACAGAGCTAAATATTCTTCTTAAGGCAAACATGGGTAACAACAACAACAACAACTAATAAATGCAATTAAGGCCAGGATCGAAAAATCAGGTGATGACCCAAAATGCAGACTGTGCAAGAGGCTACCTTATTTGTATCACTAGAAAATACATCACACAGTCCTAGATGCTTGGGAAGTGATCGACTTGTGATTTGGTGATACAAAAATCCAGCATATATATCTTGTTTACTTTGACATACTGTGTTTTTCTGTCAGTAAAAGAATAATCATTCTTTATTTATACCCATCTTTTATCCTTCACAAGACCCAAAGCGGCATACAACATATTAAAATCATGGAAACAACAATCCAACAACAATCTTAGTACACCAGGATAGGAAAAAAATGTCAGAGAAGGGAAGGTATCTAAGGATGCTTGAAAAGGAATCTGGACAAACAGTGCCAACCTGAGAACAGCTGGCCTGAGACCACTCAGTGATTCATGTCTCAGTAGGGACTTGCTTTATTTCAAATTCTAGTACAGTGTTTCCCAACCTTTTTTGACCCGCGGCACACTTTTGACATTAAAAAATCCGGGGGCACACCACCAACCAAAATGACACCAAATGACACTCTAACACAGTAAAGAACGGCTGGGGGGTGGCCTGCTGGGAGCAGCTGGTGGGAGTGCCGACGCTGGGGAGGGGCGGAGCCATGCCGTGCCATGCCGCCCCTCCCCAGCTTCAGCTCTCCCAGCAGCTGCTCCAGCCTTGAGGGGAAGTGCCAAGCCAGCGGTGGCAGAGCCAACACAATGTTGGCTTGGCACTGTCCCCTCAAGGCTGGAGCAGCTGCTGGGAGTGCTGAAGCCAGGGGGAGGAGGTGGAGCCAGGCTGCGCCATGCCCCGCCCCCTCCCCCAGCTTCAGCTCTCCCACAGAGGAGAAGCATGAGCGGTGGATGGGCTTCAGTGGGCGGGGCTCCTCCTCCATGCAGCTTCAGCAAGCGAGGGGCGAGAGTCAGGGCAGGAGTCATGGCGGATTGGAGGCTGGCTGGGGAAACGGCCAAAGGAGGCAGTGCCCTGGCCCCTTCTTCTTTTTCCTTCGCTACCGCCCGGCCCTTCCTTTTCCTCCCCCAAGCAGCAGGAGTTCGGCAGGGGGGAGAAGAAGGGGGGCAGAGAGCTTTTCTCGCGGCACAGCAGGAGGTCCGTCACGGCACACTAGTGTGCCACGGCACACTGGTTGAGAAACACTGTTCTAGTACAACACTAACCACTATTCAAGCTTGTGTTAGTATTACATGGTAGGCAACACAATTGTTGCTCTAAAATTAAAAATAAATCAACACATTGTTAATGCTACTGAGCCAATTCCAATTCTCACAGGGAAAGAAAGTGAGGTGAAATCTTCTGACCAGGGGCACAAATAGCAAAACAAACACCACAGGAATGGTAGCCCTTGCCTATGCTATCGAAAGTACGCGTGTGCGTCTGGAGTTACACTTTAAAACAGGCGTGAGCAGTGCGCCCTCCATGTGTTTTGGACTTCAAAATCCCAGAAATCCTAACAGCTGGTAAACTGGCTAGGATTTCTGGGAGTTGAAGTCCAAAACCCCTGGAGGGCCGGCAATTGCTCACGCCTGCTTTAAAATGTACCTATTTGGACTTACATACAAATACACAACCTACAGAACCTATCTTGTTTGTAATTTGGGGACTGCCTGTACAGGATTATACACAATCCTGCCGCTTATTTTGTGAAGGAGCAGAAGGTTTTGCATATGGAAAACAACCACTCATATTTTCATGAGTGCACTATCGAGTTTGCCAGTGTATTGGAACATGATAAATCTTTGGGTTTCATTTATAAAGGTATAAAACAAGCAAGATTATTTACTGGGACTGGTTACCAGAAGCACACAGTTCCTTTGTGACAGCAATTACATTGGCTACTTGTCTGTTTATGAGCACAGTTTAAAGCTACATGACCTCTAAAGCCCTTTCTGGCTTGGGCCCAGGCTATTTGCGGAATTATATTCTGCTTGTGCTTTGAGCACTTAAAGGGAGTACCTTCTGTAAATCCCATCAGCTTTGCAGACACGTATGATGAGAATGTGGACCTTCTTGTGGCTGCTTCCAGACGGTGGGACTCCATGCCTAGGTAGAAAGCTGACTGGCATCCTCCTTCTATCATCAGGTGAAACCCTTTGTATTGTAAAAGACTTATGAAAACTAAATGTTTCAGAACGAAAGAGCTTTTATCAATGTGCTGAACTGTTTTGTATTGTTTTTAGGGCCAGTGTTTTAAGTCATGTTTAACTTTATATAAATAATTTACTTATGTTTAAAGGAAATAGTTTTCATCTTTTAAATGTATACAGTATGTATTTTGACCTAATCTGTGTCAAATTTGGTAAACCAACTTCAATCCCACCCTTGTGAGAGATGTGGGGCAAAAATAAGGACCGTATGAGTAAAAGGTGACTAAGATGTTGTAGACAGCCCTCCGCATCAATGGCTTGAAAATACTCCCCCACCTCAAAATCCAAAAAAAACACTTTTATTTTTGCTATTTTCTGTAAGGGACAGAATTTTACTACTCTACTGAATATAATTAAACTTGTCCTCCACAGGGGATCCTGCAACCAATTCCCAGTGGATACCAAGGCCGACTGAATGGTTGTGAAAGTTGAACAGTGAGAAAAAAATGACAGGAAGATATAACATCTGGTTCTGGAGGAGAGTTACGTGGACTGGACACCATGAACTGCTAAAAAGACAAATAAATAGGTCCTAAAACAAATCAATCCTGAATCCCTACATGCAAAGATGAATAAACGAAGGCAGGCATACTCCACAGATGGAGGCGAAACGTAAGGAGAAAATGCTGCTAGAACATCACAAAACAGCCTGGAAACCATACAACTATCCACAAGTATGGTTTTTTTTATTAAACAAAAATGGTATTGTATTGTAAAAAGTTGTTAAGCTATAAAAGTTGATTCCCTCTGAACAATGCATCTTACTCACTTGTAAATGTGTTGAATACAGCAGTATTAACTTTGCTTATTTCTAAAGTATATAAACATGCATATACATTGGGGTAACAAATCCATCATAGCACAAAGGTAGGAAGATATTAGTACTGCATGCTAGGGTGAACTAATGTTGATTTTATCTCAGATAAAGGCATACGTATTTCTAAAAACATGCATAATTCTCTTCCAAAACATTTTCACCTTACCCTATTATTCCACAATTTATTGATCATTTTATATAATCTTGCATCACCAGGCCTGTGTTCAAATCATAAAACTCGTAGGATTTACTGATAATGCAATTTCCTCAGATATCCAAACAATATGTCAGCTTAAAGAACAGATTGTTCTGTACACATAAGGAAAACAAGATATGTTTTATTTCATTATATATGAATATTGAAACTACTGCAAAACAAATTCACAAGACATTATTTCTATCACCATAGCTTTAGGGCCATACATAATGTACAGAACAAACAGGAAAGGGAGTGTTGTGCAATTAACACATTTTATCACTCACAGGCACATTACACACATACACTTTTAAAAACTGAGTAAGAATTCCTTAAGGGAATGGAATTCTACATAGTTGCAACCTCTCTACACACTTCCCTCATATCTATTTATTTATTTATTTATATTTCATTCTTGTATTCCGCTCCTCCCGGCAGGCTCGGGGCGGATCACATAAAATTACACCGACAGCACAGCGCAACATGCGGCATGCGGCCAGTACAGTCAATAAAACATAAAACCAAAACACAAAAGCCACATTAAAACAGTTACAAAGGTCAGAACATGGGTTAAGAGGGCATACAGTGTACATTGTCGCCTCGGGCACTTAATTGAAGGCCAGCCCAAAGAGGGCCGTCTTACATGCCCTCCGAAATGGGCCCAATTCCGAGATGGCTGGGGATGACAGAAAAGACCTAGTGGCTGGGCGAAAGTACCCAAAGTTGTGGATTGTCTGTTCTCCTCCTAAAGAATAATAAGTAAAGTGTATTGTTGAATGTTTGTTTAGCATAGTTTGCTTTCGCATAGCCTAGAGGAGTCACAATTCAGTGGTAAAAAAAATGTGCTTTCCATTCCTAAAGGACTCAAGGTATAATCCTTGGCATCTAATAAGGGGCTCAATAAGTGTCTTTGGACCATAATAAAATGTTATTATTGTTGTAATAAGGGATGAAACCTTCTTTGGGATGCTTTCCAATTCTGCAGCACTATGATTTCAAACAGAACTAGGAAATAATTCTCCCTAAAACCCTGGAAACCTCCTTCCAGTCAGAGGGTACACCTTCCCTGTAGAATGAACACAGTTTGACACTACTTGAACTGCCTTGGCTCAATGTGATAGAATCCTAGGAGTTGTAATTTACAAAGCCTTTAGCCAAAAGGTGCTGGTGCCCCACCAAACAACCCCAAGGATTCCATAGCACTGAGCCATGGCAGTTAAAGTGGTACTACAACTGCATTAAATCTAAGTGTAGACGCAGCTAATGTGAACATTAGTGATATTGAAAGGCCAATAGTTTGATTCTAGGTAGCAAGGGAGAAAGAAAGTAGTAAACTTCATGCTAATTTAACAGAAAGCAGCTGTACTGAGAAGCATGCAATGAGTCGCTAACCAGATAGCACCAGGCTAACAAGCCGTACACACAGGTCAAACAGGAGAAAAGAAACTGTAAGGCCTGAGTGTAAACAACTAGTTGTTGAAGGCTTTCATGGCCAGAATCACTGGAGTTGCTGTGAGTTTTCTGGGTTGTATAGCCATGTTCCAGAAGCATTCTCGCCTGATGTTTGCCCACATCTATGGCAGGCAACCTCAGATGTTGAAAGGTCTGTTGGAAACTAGGAAAGTGAGATTTATACAGTATATCTGTGGAATAACGTCCAGGGTGGGAGAAAGAACTCTTGTCTGTTGGAGGCAAGTGTGAATGTTTCAATTGGCCACTCCACTTGCCTAGTTTCCCACAGACCTCTCAACCTCTGAGGATGCCTGCCATAGGTGTGGACGAAACATCAGAAGAGAATGCTTCTGGAACATGGCCATACTGCAACCCAGCATCTAGTTTCTCAACACATTAGTGGCATTTCTGAATTCACAAAGTATTTTTTTTTAATGTATAGGCTGAACATGCCATGGCGGTGGAAAGAAGCAAGGAAGGCGCAGTGGGAGAGGGAAAGGTAACGGCGGCAAGAAAGGAAGGAGGAGAGAGGAAAAAACCTTTAATGCTACTTACTCAAATGCGAAGAAGAGCCCACTGGTAACCAAGATAAGAACAAGCGTCAGGTAGAAGACTCCTGTTTGGCGAGCCATCATGATTCTTCCATTGCAAAAGAATTTGTTTCTTCCCGGAAAAACCTCCCATTTCCTCTTGGAAGTTACTTTCTTCTTCTTATGGGGAGACTCCATGGGAGATGAGGAACTGTGAGTGCTGATCTGACTGTATTCACAGTCTTTCATGGGTCCTCCGTCACCTCCTCCAGGAGTCATGGGGAAATAATACAGAGGGGGACACCCCTCACAGCACGAATAATGACCTTTGGCTAAAGTGTTTTCCAGAGTCACTAGGAGTTATTTCAGTAAATTAAGTTTATCGGGGTATGGTAAAATACCCAAGTAACTCTCCAGAGCCCAAAGCTGTCATTCTGGAAGCGATGTGTGGTCTTTTCCCTTCTTCCCAATTAAAAGAGTTGTAAAAAAAATCAAAATAGTTCTTTGAAGTGCATAATCACACAATAAAAAAGGACTTACAAAAGCTAAAATATAAATCAGTCGTGAGTTAATCATAAACACTGGAAAGCATTGTTTGTGCCTTTTTAAGAAGGAATTTTGGTCCACATTTTCCTAAGAACGTCTTGGTCAAGACTGAGGCTGGAGTCAGTTCTTGTCACAAAGGTTTGATTGGGATTGTTATGCAGACCATTTTACAAAAAATAATAATATAGAAAATACCGTTTTATGAATTTCTTCAGCAGGTAAATCCAGAGTCCAGCAGAGAAACAATCTATAGTATCAATAGATTCAATGAAGTTGAGGAAGGTTATTGCTCTGTACAACAACAGCAACACAGAGGATTTATTCCTGTTTTCTCTTCTTCTACAAGCCAAGTCTTCCCAAGCATTAAAGAGACACGGTTCATATCTATGCTAGGAAAATATATGGAAATTCTGAACGTGGCTGGAGCCAGAATTCATTCTCATATGTTGGGAAATATTTTGCTTTTTCCTTTCGGGAAAGGTGTTGACTTTTAGACCTCTAAATCAAGACAATAAAGGACTCTCCTTAGTTGTGAGGTAGGTCTCACCGGTGAGCTTTCTCGTCCAGGATCCATCTAGAAGTCCAGCAGGTCCAGGATACGTCTAGAAGTCCTGCCTTTCTCTCTGCTTCAGTCTTCCACACTTGGGCCCCCAAAAGCTGTAGGTCAGTTCCACACCTTTCTTCCAGGGAAGGAGGAATGTGGAGGGAAAGAGATGGAGGAGAATGAAGAAGCCACTCTTTGATCCTTTATCTAGCTTTATCCCCGGCTGGCAGCCCAAGCAGAAGCCGCCACCTTTTCCTCCTCATGGCCTTGAGAGAGAGAGAGAGAGAGAGAGAGAGAGAGAGAAAGGAAAGAAGTGAGGGAGGAAAGCCTGGAATGAGAGGAAGAGCAGGAAAAGGGAAGAAAGGAGGAAGAAAGGGAGGAAAAAGGAAAGGAGGTAAGGAAGAAAGAGGAGGAGACAGGAAGGGAAAGGAAAGAAGGGAAGAAATCGAGGGGAAAAGGAGGAAGGGAGAGAAGACGGGAGGGAGAAAGTGGGGAAGTGAAGAATGAAGGGAGATAGAGAGGAAGAAAGGGAGGGAAAGGGGAAAGGAAGGGAGGGAGGGAGGAAGAGAAGGAGGGAGGAAGAAAAGGAAGGGAAGGGAAAGGAAAGGAGGGAGGGAGGAAGAAATTGAGGGAAAAGGAAGGAAGGGAAGAAAGGAGGGGAAAGGGAGGATGTGAAGAAGGAAAGGAGATAGAGAGGAAGGGAGGAAGAAAGGGAAGGGAAAGGAAATAAGAGGAAGAAAGGGAGGGAGAAATGGAGGAAGTGAAGAAAAATGGGAGATAGCGAGGAAGAAAGGGAGAGAAAAGGGAAAGGAGGAAGGAAGGAAGGAATGAAGAAAAGGAGGGGAAGAGAAAGGAAAGGAGGAAGAAATTGAAGGAAAAGGAAGGGAAGAAGGGAGGAAGAAAGGAGGGGAAAGGGGAGGATGTGAAGAAGGAAAGGAGATAGAGAGGAAGGGAGGAAGAAAGGGAAGGGAAAGGAAATAAGAGGAAGAAAGGGAGGGAGAAAGGGAGGAAGTGAAGAAAAATGGGCGATAGCGAGGAAGAAAGGGAGAGAAAAGGGAAAGGAGGAAGGAAGGAAGGAAAGGAGGAAGGAAGAGAAGGAGGGAGGAAGAAAAGGAGGGGAAGAGAAAGGAAAGAAGGAAGGGAGGAAGAAATTGAGGGAAAAGGAAGGAAGGGAAGAAGGGAGGAAGAAAGGGAGGGGAAAAGGGAGGATGTGAAGAAGGAAAGGAGACAGAGAGGAAGGGAGGAAGAAAAGGAAGGGAAAGGGGGAAGGAAGGAAGAAGAGGGAGGAAGAAAGAGAGGAGGAAGAGGAGGGAAGAATATAGAGGCAGAAAAAGGGAGGAAGAAGGGAAGGAAGGAAGAAAGGAAGAGAGGTAGGAAGGAAGAGCGGTAGGAAGAGAGGTGGGAAGGAAGAGAGGTAGGAAGGAAGGAAGGAAGAAGAGAGGTAGGTAGGTAGGAAGGAAGGAAGGAAGGAAGGAAGAGAGGTAAAAAGGAAGAGAGGAAGGAAGGTGGTTGCTCGCTGGCTGGCTGCTCTCCTTTCCCGTTCCTCCTCCTCCTCCTCCTCGGGCGGGGAAGCAAGGAGGGCGAGTCCCTTTTCCTCTTGAATGCGGTGGAAGGAGAGGCCACCGGCTCCGTCGAGGGCAGGCAGGCAGGCAGGGAGGAAGGTCAAGGCGAGGGGCCGAGCCGGCAGAAGGGGCGCCCTCCGCCTCTGCCTCGGGGCTTGCCCTTCCCCGCCTTCATGGTGAGAAGAGGCGCGGTTCCTCTCCCTTCAGGGCCAAAGGCGGCCTGCTTGCCTTTCCTTTCGCGGCCCTTCTCCCCCTCAGCCTCTTCCCCGTCGCCAGGCACGGCCGCTCTCCCTCCGCCGTCTCTCCGGAGGCGCTTCCTCCCTCAGAAACCGGCCCGCTCTTCCCCCTCCTCCTCCTCTCTCCTCATGCCTAGAAGCTCGCGCTCTAGGCCTTCTGGGAAACGTAGTCCGGAGCCTGCTTCCGCGTGCCGTAGATCCCATTGCCTCTATTAGCAGGGGAGGGAGGGAAGGACTACATTTCCCAGAATGCCTCTGGCGCTGTGTGTTTAATACTATCCTCAGGGCGAGGAAGGCGAGGGAGGAGCAATTAAAGGAGGAGGAGGAGGAGAAGGGAGGGTGTAACTAATTACTCTGGGCCTTCTAACATAGTACAGCAGGCCTGGGTCAAGTTGGGGCCTTGGGGGTGTTTTGGACTTCAACTCCCAGAATTCCTAGCAGCCTCAGGCCCTTTCCTTTGCCCCCTCAGCCGCTTAAGCGGCTGAGGGGAAAAGGAAAGGGCCTGAGGCTGCTAGGAAGGGCTGATGGGGTAAAGGGCCTGAGGCTGCTAGGAAGGGCTGAGGGGGCAAAGGAAAGGGCCTGAGGCTGCTAGGAATTCTGGGAGTTGAAGTCCAAAACACCGGCTGAGGGGGCAAAGGAAAGGGCCTGAGGCTGCTAGGAATTCTGGGAGTTGAAGTCCAAAACACCGGCTGAGGGGGCAAAGGAAAGGGCCTGAGGCTGCTAGGAATTCTGGGAGTTGAAGTCCAAAACACCGGCTGAGGGGGCAAAGGAAAGGGCCTGAGGCTGCTAGGAATTCTGGGAGTTGAAGTCCAAAACACTCCCAAGGCCCCAACTTGACCCAGGCCTCATCTATAGGCATTGAATGTGGCATGGGCATCCTAACCTCTCTGTCCATTTGGTTGGCACTGAAAACAAAAACATAATTCTATTCTATTCCCAATTTATAGGCCGCCACTCCCCGGAGGCTCGAAGCGGCTTACATCAGACACGAGTGACACAATAAAAACAGTAAAACATATAGCCAGGTGAGAAGGCCTGCCTAAACAGATAAGTCTTGCACGCTCTCCGAAAAGCTAGTAAGTCTTGGAGCGTACGGACTTCAAGCGGAAGTGTGTTCCTTCCAAGGAGACGGGGCCACAGCAGAGAAGGTCCTGCGCCTGGTCTTTGTAGATCGTATGATCTTTGAGACTGGGAACCACAAGCATTTGATGTTCAGATCGGAGTGGTCTCTGGGGTTGATAAAAGGCGAGTCGATTTTTTTAGATATAATGTAATGCCTTGAAGGTGAGGACCAGCAGCTTAAAGATGACTCGATACTCGATCGGAAGCCAGTGAAGTTTTTGCAGAATTGGAGTGATGTGGCACCTTGCAGCCCCCTCAAGAGTCTAGCAGCTGCATTTTGGACCAGTTTAAGTCTACGGATGGTAGACCCTGGTAAGCCGATGTAAAGAGCATTGCCATAGTCCAGTCTCGAGATGACCAAGGTCTGGATCACTGGCCAGGTCATCTCTACGGAGGTAGGGGGCCAGGCGTCTGATACGACGCAGATGGAAGAAGGCCGTTCTACTGATGGTGGACACCAGGGCTTCCATCATCAATCGAGAGTCTAATCGAGAGTCCTGGCCACCGTGATCCAAGTAATGGTCATCTTGAGGCTAGACTACTGTAACACCCTTTACATTGGTCTTCCTTTGTCGGTCATCCAGAAGCTCAAACTGGTGCAGAACGCTGCAGCGAGACTCCTGGCCAGAGTGCCGGCCAGGGCTCATATTACTCCAGCTCTGCAGCGACTGCACTGGTTGCGAATTGAGCACCACATCATCTTCAAAGTGTTGGTATTGACCTTTAAGGCCTTACATGGTTTGGGGCCGGTGTACTTGAGGGACCATCTACTCCCGACCTGGGCCATTGCCAGCCCTCCGGGTGTTTTGGACTTCAACTCCCAGAAATCCTAGCCAGTTTACCAGCTGTTAGGATTTCTGGGATTTGAAGTCCAAAACACTTGGAGGGCCGACAATTGCCCAGGTCTGATCTACTCCCATATGTTCCCCAGAGATCTCTTCGATCTGAGCACCACAACCTCTTGCAGATCCCTTCCCTACGAACTATCCACCTGTCGTCAACTAGACAGAGGGCCTTTTCCGCTGTAGCACCAAGCCTATGGAATGCTTTACCTCCGGAAGTTCGAGCAATCAGTGAGTTACCAACCTTTCGGAAAGCTTGCAAAACCGTTCTATTTCGACAGGCATTTGGCCTTTAACTACCTTGGATATGGATTTACATTGTTTAAACTGTTTTATAATTGTTGTTTTATTGTTTATTATTGTAGTTCGATGTGGTGTAAACCGCCCTAAGCCAAATTGGAAAGGACGGTATACAAATCGAAATAAATAAATAAATAAATAATTGGACACCCAGGCTCTTCACTCGAGGTGAAGGGTGCAATGTCTCGCCGTCTAGAGTTGGTAAATTGATGGTCCCAACACTTGGGGGAACCCAGCCACAGGAGCTCCGTTTTTGCAGGGTTCACTTTCAGCCTGCTAGCCCGAAGCCATCTGGTGACAACCGCCAGACACTGATGGAGATTACACGGCGCTGTATCTGGTTGACCAGCCATCTTTATGATAAGTTGAGTGTCATCGGCGTATTGGTAACACTCTAACCCAAAGTCTTGGACCAGCTATGCGAGAGGTCGCATGTAGATGTTGAATAAGAGCCTGGGAAATCTCTTGAGGTATGACATAGCAGGGTGAGGAAGTAAGAAAGGAGTAGTGGTTTAGCAGCCAGAAAGAGGAAACGAAAGACGCTATAGAAACCGAACCTCTCCGCCATAAAATCATCAACTCTTTGGTATACAGTAATTACATAACCCGAGAGGTGTCATTACACTAAAGGGTGGGAATTCCTTTGTATTTTCTCCAAACACCAGGCTTCACCGCAAATATGAGATCATTCTCGCTTCATTAGTCACAGATCCTTTTAATATACTAATGTGGTAGTATAACCTCCTAATATTGGTTTTTTTTAATTGCAGCAGCTACTTTAAGAACAAAGGGGTGGGAAGTATATGAGAGGAAAAATAAAGCAACAATTCCAATTTGCAGTTTAATGCTGTTTGGAGAGCCATATTCTACGGCGCATTGGCTCCTCACAAACGAAGAGTGATAGTAGTGTTTCTCAACCTTCCTAATGCTGCAACCCCTTAATGCAGTTCCTCATGTTGTGGTGACACCCAACCATAACATTATTTTAGTTGCTACTTCATAACTGTAAGTTTGCTACTGTTATGAATCATAATGTAAATGTCTGATATGCAGGATGTATTTTCATTCACTGGACCAAATTTGGCACAAATACCTGATAGGCCAAAATTTGAATACTAGTGTTTTGATTTTGTCATTTGAGAGTTGTAGTTGCTGGAATTTATAATTAACCTACAATCAAAGAGCATTCTGAACTTCACCAACGATGGAATTGAACCAAACTTGGCACATAGAACTCCCATGACCAACAGAAAATACTGGAAGGGTTTGGCAGGCATTGACCTTGAGTTTTGGAGTTGTAGTTCACCTACATCCAAGGAGCACTGTGGACTCGAACAATGATGGATCTGGACCAAACTTGGCACAAATAATAAATATCCCCAAATGTATGTATCTTTTTTATTGTGTTCATTGCTGGTGTTTTGATTTTATTTTATTGCAATGTGTTGTTTAGGCTTGGCCTCGTGTGAGCCGCCCCGAGTCCCCATTGGGGAGATGAGGCAGGGTATAAATAAAGTTTATTATTATTATTATTATTATTAAATGTGAACACTGGTGGAGTTTGGAGACAATAGACCTTGACATTTGGGAGTTGTAGTTGCTGGGATTTATAGTTCACCTACAATCAGAGCATTCTGAACCCCACCAACAATAGAATTGGGCCGAACTTCCTACACAGAATTCCCATGACTAACAGAAAATACTGTGTTTTCTGATGGTCCTTAGTGACCCCTCAGACACCCCCTCGCGACTCACCCCAGGGGTCACAACCCCCAGGTTGAGAAACACTGAGTTATGGAATAAATTCTGTTTGCTTTCAGCCCAAAAGGATTTCAGCTTAAATGTGTCAATTTTAAAAGAAACATCTCAGAGTTTAAGTTATTTGAATTTGTGGGTTCAGTTCAAATTGACACTAGTGAAGTAAGATAACACTCAGGAAATGTTAATTAAGTTGAAAATACTATCCTGTCATTACTCAGTATCTGTTCTTGTGGTAATAACATTAACTGCAATACTGGGGTTTTTTTGTTAGTTTATATAAAGATAGTTTAGTCACTATAGTCACTATGGTAACAGATGGTACAGATAGATGAGGGCTATAATTCCATGTAACATAATTGGAATGCCTACTGATTAACATTAAGGAAGAATAGGCAAAAGCAGCTGAATATGAAGGGAAAAATATGACCACAGAAGTTTCCATAACGTACAAGTAGATGCTAAAGTGAATTAAATTGTTAAAGATTTACAATACCTTGCTTCGGTCAGTATGCAAAATGGGAACCAGTCAATAAATCAGACAATTTTCCAGACTTTGAGAGGCAGCCATAAAGGAAGTAGATACAATCTTTAAATATAAAGATATATTGGTGAATATCAAAGTCAGAATAATCCATGTCGTTGTGTTCCTATGTCATTTCTATCAACAGTAAGATGAGCCTATCACATGATTAGTTTGGCAAGATTTTCCTGCTTCTTGGCAGGGGGTTGGATTGGATGGCCCACGAGGTCTCTTCCAACTCTATGATTTGTTCAGATTGAGGGTTGCCATTGCCTTCCTCTAAGGCAGAGATACTGCAGGTTGCCCAAGGTCACCCAAAGGGTTTCCATGGCTGAATGGAGAAAAACAACTCATTGGAAATGTGGTGCTGAAGGAAAGTTTCACAAATAGAATGTATTGCCAAAAGAGCCACAGAAATGGTTTTGAAAGTAATTAAAGCTTGAACTATCACTAGAAACCAAGATGACTAAACTGAGACTGTGATTACATGAATCACTGGAAAATATTACAAGTCTCAATAAAGTTAAAGGCAGCAAGGAAAGAGCAGCCCCACATGACAGGTGGATTCATTCATTCAAATAAGCCATTGCCCAAAGTTCGCCGGATCTGAATAGGGCTGTCAAATGAATCCCATATAAGTCACTTATTCATAGGTTTGCCATTTTTGACAGCCAATTTAGCAACAAATTCCATACATACCAACTTATGAATATATCCCATTCATAGCTATACTACCGTATAGCTGTATTGGGGGGGGGGGGGTGCAGTGGGTTAAACCTCTGAGCTGCTGAACTTGCTGATAGAAAGGTTGACAGTTCAAATTTGGGGAGCAAAGTCAGCTCCCGCTTTAGACCCAGCTTCTGCCAACCTAGCAGTTTGAAAACATGCAAATGTATGTGGGTCAATAGGTACTACTTCTGCAGGAAGGTAATGGCGCTCTATGTAGTCAAGCTGGCCGCATGACCTTCGAGGTGTCTATGAACAATACCGTCTCTCTTCGGCTTCGTAATGGAGATGCAAAACCTTTACTATTTATTTTCCTGCTTCTTGGCAGGGGGTTGGACTGGATGGCCCATGAGGTCTCTTCCAACTCTATGATTCTATCTGATCCTAGATTATCTGATTATGACATTATCTAGCAGTGTAGACTCATGTAACCCAGTTCAAAGCAGATTACTTGGGATCAGATCCTGGGAGTCTTAGGCAGTGTAGATCCAGCCTAAGACTCAGACAATGTCACTTGCCCAGCGTCATCCCATGTGGTTTGTGTGGCTGAACTGGAATTCAAACCCTTATCTCCAGAGTCATAGTTCAACACCTAAACCACTAAATCACATTGGCTCTCTGATTTATGCATTGATTTGTTCATAAAGGTTGAGAATCCCTTATCCAGAATTCTGAAATACCTCAAAGTCTGAAATCGTCCACATGGATGCTAAGATAGTGAAACCTTTGCTTTCTGGTAGCTCAATGTATACAAATGCAAAAAATATAATAAATATTATATACATTTATATCTGGGGTATGTGTGTAAGGTGTATATAAATCATAACGGAATTTCATGTTTGATTTGGGTCCCATCTCCAAAACATCTCATTATATGTGTAAATACAGGTATTCCAAAATCCAAAACCCTTCTAGTCCCAAGCATTCTGGATAAAGGGTACTTAGCCTGCATAATAGACTATAAACTAATGATGTGACTTGATCAAGTTATAAAGCTGTGAAACTTTCCATAATCTTACTGAGGTGTGAAAATGCGGGTTTACTTTGTAAGCCTATTATATGAGAGTAAAACCTCACATCCTTTATAAAGTTTTGTAAAAATTCAACATTACCTTTGATTATGTTTGCAATAATCAATATGGAATTAAGCCAGATTTAGAACCTCATCAAATTTGCGGCATATGTTGGTTTAAGCCAGGTCATCCACAGAGCCCACTGGCTCCCATCAAATGTCAGCGGGGTTTTGTGGGTGAAGTAGGGTAGGGCCGGCAGGCGGCTTCCCGTGTTGCCATTGGAATCTATGGGAGGAAGACGTGTGATCGATGTTTTATCCCTTGGGATTACCCTGGAGTTGGGCGTTGCGGGTGCAAGGTTCCCATGCTCCCTGACGACACGGAGTCATTCCGACGACAGTGTGACAAAGTCGTTAGTTGTATATAAAACATCAATTGAAGTTGATTACTATTAAGTTAGTAATCACTGACATGAATCATGGGTTTCAATGTGTCTACTGTAAATACAACTAAATCTGGGTTCAACTTCAAGATTTCCAAGTTATGTTTTTCTCTGTGTTCCAGAGTCCATACAAACAGACTGCTATTTCACCTTTGTTTCACAAGTGACTCTTTTTGGGATCCTAAATGACTAGAGTTCACAGCTAGAGAAAAATAGATAAATATGTGAAAGAGTGTCTTAAGCAAGAGGGAGCAGGCCTGTTTTCTCTTGCCCTAGAAACAAGGACTGAAACCAGTGGGTTCACATTACAGAAAATTAGATTCCACTGTACATTAGGAAGAACTTTCTGACAGTACAGGTTCTTCAGCAGTGGAATACTCTGTCTTAGGGCGTAGTGGAAGCTCCTTCCTTGAAGCATTTAAAAAGAGGCTGGATGGCAATCTGTCAGGGGTATTTTGTGCTTTTCCAACATAGCAAATAGTTGGACTAGATGGCCCATGTGGTCTCTTCCAACTCTATGATTCTATATAGCAAGACACAAATCTATTTGATATGCAATTGGTTGTTTTCTGGAAGATTTGTTTTCATGTGTAGGGCCAAAGCAGGGTGATGTTTGATATTTTAAATTAAGTACTTCTCTGTAGCTTCAGCAAAAAAAGTGCCTACTGAACTCACTCGAACATTTGCTGTCCTCCACCCACATTTTATTAATCTTGTTCCAGTCCACACTGACCTCAATTGTGAAAATGTATTCCAGATGCAGAGGCTGTGGCTGTTTTTGGCGCTGAGTATAGGCCATTGTTGTTTTTATGAAATCTGTTGAAAGATTAAGAGTCCCCTGGATTGTAAATAGTCAGTTCCTTTGTTGTGTGTGAGAAAATGCTTTGGGACAAGGGAACTATCACAGAGGAGAAAAAAATAGAATCTTGTTTTATTTTTGGTTTTTAGGCATTTAGTGATGATTGAAGATCTACTATTGGTTTTTTTAAACCAATAGTAGCAAAATTGGTACTACTAATTGGATCTGAGCGAAGGCCCTTCCCCTTTGTTCAGATTCAACTCGACTTTCATATTTTGCATTCAGGTTATTGTAGATACAGTGGACTTGAATTAAAGATGGACATGGTTTACTTGTAAAACAGCAATCAATTTAAGCCATGAACACTCAAATTAGCCAAGAGGAGAGTAGCTACTCTGGGTTTCTTTCTGACTTCCTCAATCATGAATCCATTTGTTCCTGGAGATAGTTTGGTTGGCTGAGAAGTCCTGGGTGGAGGAACTGTAGTCTTGAACCATTTTTCACATCTGTAAGCCTATCTAATTACTTAAGTTAGCAAATAATGTACTGGAGACTGATACAAACACAAGTTCACTTACATTTGCACATCCTGTGACTCTTAATGTGCTCATTGTTTGCCTAATATATTTATTGCTATATTTCACAAGACAAAAAAGGTCAATGTAAACTCTATTTGATATGTGCAAAAGGTACATTATTGTGATTAAACTGTGGGTTTTCATAATAACTTAGGGTTTGCAAACTTTTTCCTTAACACAATAGCAGGCATGTAGCCGGGGCTAAGGGGGCTTCAGCCCCCCCCAATTCTCAGGGTGGTCCGCGAGAAGGCCTTACTGGTACATTATTTAAACTGTTATGTTTATTCATATCATGATCTGATCACCATACTCATTATATCCCACCTTCATGGGGTTATTGGGATAACAATACAAAAGGTTTCCTAGGGTAAACCCTCTTCCACCCAGTCTCAGCCCCCCCGAACCAAACTCACCCCCCCCCGAACCAAAATCCTGCACAATAGTATAGGCAATTCATAGACCTCTCCCCTCCCAAACACATATTATGCATGAGCAACATTTTCTTGCAAGACTCATCTACAAGAGTTACAGAAGGCAACAAAAAAGAAAATACATTCAGCAAATCCCTACCCCATTTCTTCCCATCTGTTTCTCTGCTTTCTATAGCTCTCCATAAAGGGATGATTTATGATCAATTTCTCATTTAGCTCTCCTCTAGCTTTTATTCAAAATTTCTGTCAAGAAGACTTATGTAGGCATTCATTTTGACTACAAATTATTTACACTGAAGCTATTCCAATTCTATAGGATACTGCAACACACTGGTTATTACATTCATTAAGATACAATGCGTATTTGTCACGATGCAGGGTCTTGGCCCAGCCCCTTAATCACACACCAGAGACGGTAATCAGCTAACTATTTATTGAATAATAAGAAACAGGTGAAAAGGTAAATTGTCCATAAAAAGTATCAAAAAGTTCAATCCAATAGGTATAGAGTCCGTAGATAAAATCCAAAGGCAAACGTGGCAAAGGCTCTGCAAAACTATGCGGATCAAGGACTTGGTCCGTGGCAAAGAACAAGGCAAAGTTCATGAACAACTCCAAGAAACTTCTTGGCAAGGCTCGAGCCGGCAACTTGGCTCCGTGGAACTCCGCTCGCTTCACTCCTCTTAGAATAGAAGTGGCCGAGCTACTGAGGATCCTTTCCCACGGATCCTATACTTAATCCCCTTGGCGAGGCCCCCGACGCTCTAGGCTTCTGCGCCAATCTGTGCTACGGGATCTAGCGCTTCTCTGGCGCTCTAGGCTACGGTGCCAATCCCTCCTGCTGGACTCAATGCTCCGTCTCCTATCAAAGCTCCGTCCTTGCCTCCCAGCACCTGGGTCGCTATCTTCATGAGAGCCGAACTCCCTTTCAGCTTCCATGGGCTCATCCTCCACTGTTTCCCTGATCCTTTCCTGCGACCTGTAACCACCTGGTTTCTCATAATGATCAGAATCATCACTCTCAGGGTCAGCCTGAACTTCCCAGCTAGCATAGCCATCAGGCCATTCATCATCCCAGGCCAAGCTCTCTGTGGGAGAGGAAGGCCCAGCTAACTCATCAGCCCCTTCCTCCATGTCCTCATCTACTGCAGCTGGCCCTAATGCAAGTGGGACCCCCGGTGCTGCCCCCTGCCCCCCAGGCACGAAAGGGAACTGGATTGCTACAGTATTATAAAAAGGTGCTTTACATTGCACCTTGGGAATTAAATTATAGAATGAAACTGAACACTGCTCAAGGTCTTATGTTAGGAAATTAGAACTAAACTGTTCTAATTAAGATATTACCAGTAATTTATGCAGCAAGAGTAGTTTAATTAGATACAATGCCACCTACATAGAAAAAATAATTTGTTATCACTCAGTATGAAATAGATACTTGATACTCAAGTCTTTCTGGAATTTTTCCCAATGTAGTGATTAGCTACAATAAATAAAAATTAGGCATTATGATTACCAGATCAGACTGAATTCATATTATCTGAGGCTGCTGAATTATTTCCACATATACAGTAGGAAGCTGTGTTATACATTGATCTACTTAGCTTAGTATTGTCAACTGAGCAGGATTCTTTCATAGTCCTTTCCAGAGATCCCTGGTTGGCTCTCTTGCAGCCAAGTTTGACTTTATTAATTTTCCTAAAACAGACATTTTTGTTTATGCTGGAGGTGGTGTAATAAACTATATTAATTTCAATTACATATTAAACTTAATATATCAGAATAAAGCATATAGGGATGGTCCCATCTTAGGTTATGAGGGCTCAATGAGCTCACTATGCAATAGACATCTCTAAATCTAATACTGAACTGAACTGAACTTTATTATTTACTAGCTGTACCCGGCACGCGTTGCTGTGCCCTATTTAGGAGATGCGAGAAAGTCTGAGTATGTAAGGGTTGGAATTGTTGTTAGTGAATTGGGTGTTTTATGTTTGTGCCTCAGCTCTTTGCCTGCAGTCCTTCGGGTTTGACTTGTACCATGGCCAGGACGGATCAGCTTGGGGAGGGCTTGTCCTGTCAGGGGATCTCTATCTTCACAGGTGCGTCCAGTGTCTGTTGGGGGACTGTTAAAAATCCTTTCCGTATCCTTTTTAGCCACCTTTCTCAAGATCTTCATGTTAGCTTACTTTCTGCTCCTCTCTTTTTCAAGATGTCCTGCTCTGTGTCTTTTGCACCCATTGGTCGATGTCCGATGAGGCTTTCCTCATGGACAGGCCATCTGAGGGAGCTCTTCCAGCGCTGGGCATCAGAAGGTACTTGGTGATGACCTCCATCCCTTGGAGCCAGCATATAGAGGGGCTGGAGCACCCTCCTTGGCAAACCCCATTGTTGCTGGATGGTCCTCTTATTAATGTGGAATTCCAAGCCACTGGAGATCTTTTGGGAAAGGAAGAAGAGCTCCCCTTGAATAGTGTTGATCTCCATCATGGTCTTCTGATTTGAAAGTGTTGGAGGAGGCTGTGGCACTCATCTGACAGTTTGTTATGGGTCGGAATGTTCATGTTGGCTGGCCAGTACAGCAGTTATGCAAATCCACTCTTATTGGCAGCCAATCATGTTGTCAGAATGTAGAGGCTGGGGGAGTCTTTGGCAGCCCCGGAGGATGCTGGGAAATGTAGTTTTATTTTTACTCCTTGTTTGGGGGCCTTTTAGGTTTTGGGGGGGGGAAGTTTCTTTGCTACAAACGTACCTTGCTTGAGGCCTATTTCTGTTGGCAAGTTTTGTGTTTCTGCGTTGTAAGGTTTCTCTGTTTGAGGTAGTCTTCACATGACGACTGTTCCTTTATATATATAGATGAGTCGCCCTCCACGTTTGTGCTCCGGGCGACTTACACAACTAGCGATTAAAATATTAAAAATATTAAAATATTAAATGGTTAAAATACTAAAATATCAGACTTGGTGAATTCCAGTAACAATTAAAGATACATCCAGTAACAAAGATTATAGTTATAACTTATAAAGGCCTATACAGCTTTAGTTAGATTATTTGTAGGATGTATTTATTTATTTCTTGAGAGGACAAGGTGCCTGAAAACACTTAGGGCCATTTTTGTTACTGCCAAAGCCCCTCAGGGATCAACATATTTTTATTGCTAACAATTAAAGAAAAATCTTTTGCTCCAAAATGTCCTCAAGTTCTCAATGGTATGTGAATGTGTATGGCATTTCCACCATGTTTAGGGGGCCCTTAGGGTCAAAAACAGTTTTTGCAAAAATAAAAAAAAAATTTCTCTGAAAATCTGAAGTATTCTCATGTGGTGCAGTTTCACCACATTCTCTGCTCCCAACCCATTGAACTGAAATCTAGGAGAGTCCTTTGTTCAACCCCCAAACATGGTATTCTTGAGTGGCTCTGCAACCAAACCCTGTTGGATCCTAACAACCCACTTTAAAGTGTTGTCAGCCGCCTTGAGCCTCACTTTGGAATAAAAGTGGGATACAAATGTAGTAGAATAAATAAATGTATGAATACTGTACATCCATACATGGCAACGAGTGAATCAATTTTGCCACTGATCCTTAGAGATGCCTGCTCTCTCTTTTTGGCTCCTCTTCTTCCTGAATTGTTTCTGTCCCTTGTGATTACAATAAGAAAACCACTGACTGCTAGCTACTTAATAGTCTGTTGTTATAATAACTATAAAGCATTTCAGATCATTTTCCCCTTTTGTTTTGTCTATTTTGACTATAAATACAAGGGTGGGGTTTTTCTTTGCTTGTTCTCTCCTTTGGGGATAGAAGAAGCGAGATATAAATACTAATACTAATAATAATGTAATTGATCTGTTAATAAAAATGGAACATTTCTGACTGAACAGCAATGTACAAATACATCAAATTAAAAAGTACAGCTACATTAATTTGAAGGCATCTCCTCTGAATTAATATCTGAATGAATAAATGCATCCCGATTCTCCAATTATATATATTTCCCATAACTTTACATTATTATCTGTATTTGTTTACCTTTTTATAGTCAGTAGAGAACTGAGTAAGATCTCAGGTATGGCTATAGGATGAATATGTCTATAGTCAAGACAGTACAGCAGTTTATCTTTTAATTAGGTGAAAGATTACATATATTTATGATGCCATAAAATGAATAATCAATGCCAGCATGAAATGTTTATTAGCATTTTATGTGAAGAAAACAGGAATGATCTGGGAAGCTTAAGATAGGCTCACCAAAGAGATACAGCTTCATATAATGACTTCTGAATTAGAATAGATAAGACTGGAAGAAAAGGTTACCAAATAATTTTTTTACTTATATATTTCAGCAATAAATTTTAACCACTTTCATATCCCAAAGTCTTGGCTGAATAACAATGAGTTAGAGATTTATACATAAAATTTCAAATTAAAATTAGACATGTAGACAAGAGCAACAAGGTTGGTTCTCGGGAGATCTACAGGGCACCTTAGTGGATTCAACACAGGAAAGGGGCCCTGTCACTCGCAGAGAAGACGTGTGCTGGTAGTAGGTGACTCCCCCTTGAGAGGAACAGAAGCAGTGATTTGCAAATGTGACAGCATGTCTCGAGAAGTATGCTGTCTTCCTGAGGCAAAAATCCGCCATGTAACTGACTGGCTAACAAGATTCATCAAGTCCAGTAACCACCCCCTTCTCCTATTGGTTCATGTGGGAACCATGGATGCTGCAAGGCATAGTCTACAAAAGATCAGAAGGGATTGTGAAGCTCTGGTGAGAAAACAAAAGGATTGTAATTTACATGCTGTCTTTTCATCTCTCCCAATTGCACAACACGGTCCAGGAAAGATGATAAAAATAGTAAGTGGTGGTGTCAAGAACAATTTGGCATCCTGGGCCATGATCTGCTTTTCCAGGAAGAGCGGCTTCTGGCACGGATAGATTGCACCTCACAGAAGTTGGAAGGAATGTTTTTGCTGAGAGACTTGCAAAGCTGACCACGCGGACTGAGTTGTGTGGGGGAGAGTGACAATATTATTGGGGACAGTACTTTATCAAGGCCCAGACAAAACAGCCCAAAGGCTAAAGAGAGAGTTGGACAAGCAGAGCAAGTACCAAGCAGTGAGAGGACAGTAATCTCAAATAACCAGCTAGGGGGAATGTCCCATAGGATTAGACGTCTCTACACTAATGCACAGAGTATGGGAAATAAACAAGATGAACTGGAACTCTTAGCACAACAAAACTGTTATAATGAAACAGGCAACACTGAACCCTGGTGGGATAAGTCCTATAATTGGAATGTAGTTATGGAAGGGTATAACTTACAGTATTTCAGAGTAATAGACCGAATAGGAGAGGGGGATGGTGCAACATTATATGTTAAGGATGTTTACACCTGTGAAGAGATGCAAGACTTCAATGCTGACACTAAGGTTGAGAGTATCTGGATAAAAATTACGGGAGCAAGAACAGAAACAGATGCAGTTGCGTGGGTCTACCGCAACCCCCAAGCCAGACTGAAGACCTGGATGAAGCCTTCCTTGGGCAGATGAGCAAACAGGCAGCAAACATATCATATCCTAATGACTACTGAGGATCTGGTCAACGGAGTGGAAGTGATGGTATTCCTTAGGTGGTATTCCTATGTGCTCCTGGAGTTTGTGATATAAATGAAGGGTGAAACTAAGGGCCCTTCAACACAGCCCTATATTCGAGAATATCAAGGTAGAAGATCCCACAATATCTGCTTTGAACTGGGTTATCAGAGTCCACACTCAGATAATGTGGGACTTCCTGCCTTGATATTCTGGGATATAGGGCTTTGTGGAAGAGCCCTGAGAGAAGTCAAACATGTATTCTAGACTTTAGGAGAGCTGACTTCAGGAAATCTAAAGAAATACTTTTTTTAAAAAACCCATCTTTATTAAGAGTTTCACATTATAAAAAAGTAAAGAGAATTACACAGACAATGTGTGGTCGTTCCCCAGTGTTGTTTCCACTGGGGACGTGGAGAAAAGATAAAAGTCCATGGAAGAAAGGGATAGAAAGAGTGGTAAAATAAAAAGAGTGATGCAAAGAAAGCTGTGTGCTGGACAAGTGAAGGTTTGGCGTTGATCCTTTTCTTTGCTTCACGACTTCCACAGTCAGTTCATCCTTCCTTAGCTCTGAAATAGTTAAGATCTTTTGCCGGCTCAATCTATGTGTGAAAAAGAGCATATTTTATCCCAACCAAACATTTACTACAGAGGATATATCTGGGTTTTCTATCCGTGCTTTGCTACCTGCCTAACTATTCTTTTTGTGTCTCACCTGCCCTTGTCTATAATTTGTATTCTACCCGCCCTTTACCCTAAGTTCTATATTCTTTTCCTTTCTAAAATACTCTATTAGTCCCGACCAATCCCATTTGTTGTTTCTAGTTTCTTTTTTCCCCCTCTCTTAATATATCGGTCAAGGCTTCCATCTGAACCACATCAACTACCTTGAGGAGCCATTCCTCCATTGTGGGTTCTTCCTGGGACTTCCAATACTTAGCGTATATCATCCTGGCTGCCGTGATGGTCAAGTTCAGGATTCTTTTGTCTTTAGAGTCCCACCCAGGGTCTACAATTCCTAATAGTAACACTTCCGGGGTTCTCGGCAAGTCCTTCTTCAGTAATTTTTTTCAGTTCGAGGTGTACCTTCCTCCAGAATCTATCAGCCTTGGGGCAGAGCCACCACAGATGGAAATAAGTGCCAGCATTTTTTGCTTTACAATTCCAGCAATCTGGGCTGGAATTTCTGTATATTTTGGCTAATTTATTTGGAGTAAGGTACCACCTGTATATCATTTTCATCCAGTTTTCTCTGTAGTTGTGGCAGTAGGAAACATCGACATTATTTTTCCAAATATATCTCCAAGTATCTTCCTTTATCTTAAATCCCAAATTTCTCGTCCATTGTTTTTTATAGCTCTCCTCCCCCTTGTTCTCGGTATGCCACTTTAGCAATACCTTTTTTCTGTTTGTTGTCGAATATTATCTCCTCTATCTCATTTTTTTCCTCCTCAAACCCTTTCCTTTCATCTTCTTTAAACTTTTCTCTTAACTGTAGGTAGGAGAACCAGTCTATCTCCTCCTCCCCTTTAATTTGTGACTTATCTTTCAGGGCATAGTTGTTGCCATTCCATCTTACGGTATCATTATATGTCACCCATTTCCTACTGTCCAGCTGTCGCAATCTGAATGCCTCTGATGGTGAGATCCACATTGGGGTTTTCGATCCAAAATTTATTTTATGTTTGCTCCATGTCCTAAGCAGAGTCTTTCTAATACAATGATTGTTGAAATTGGCATCTGCCTTTAGTTTGTTATAATGTAGATATCCGTGGAAGCCAAATTTTAGGTCGAAACCTTCTAGATCTAATAACCTGTCGTTCTTGAGTCTACACCACTCCCCGATCCAATTTAGACAATTAGCCTCGGAGTATATCTTTAGATTTGGAAGGGCTGTTCCTCCTCTCTCCTTTGTTTGTTGTAGCACTTTCCACTTTACCCTTGGTTTTTTCCCACCCCATACAAATTTGGATAGATCCTTATCCCATAGATTAAATTGTGTATCTTTCTTAATTATGGAGAGTGTTGCAAATAAGAAATTTATTTTGGGCAGCACCATCATTTTCACTGATGCCACCCTCCCCAAGAACGACAGGTTTAGTTTAGACCAATTGTTTAAATCTCTTCTTATTTCCTCCCACTTCGTTCCATAATTATTTTTGTAAAGTTTTGTAAACCACTGCTTCTTAAAGTATTCGTCCTGTCCCCAAATGGCTTCGCTCAATGTTGAGACATGAAAAATTTGGCATCAGGAAAAGGTTTCCAAAGGCCACCCGTTTACATGAATCTGTTAGCAACAACATGCAGGGTTTACAGTGGACTCTGCAGAAAATGCTTTAGCTTTACTTTCCAAAAGGAAAATCAGCCTGTTTAGCAAGCCTTGCAAATGCTGATTTATTATAATTTATTATCATTGTTGGATTTGAATACCTATTTTATAATAGGTTCCATAGGCAAAATACAATAGGTTAAAAATAGGTAAAATACCCAGAATGAGTTCAATGCTGTTAACCTGCATTACATGTACCTATACAATGTATGGGCAAACTTCGGCAACTCCCACAATTGCTAACAGCCGGTCTCTGGCATTACTTCGCAAACAAAGATTCTTAGGAAGGACTCATCCCATGCTTTCTACAAGCGCGTTGATGACTAAGGAGGTTGGATGTGTCCTTCGAGCCTGTGCAATGGATTTTTCTGGTGGAGCACAGCATGCACAGAACTGGCCTCACCCTTTAAACCAAAGGTTCATCTGCCGGGGCCTAGCAAGCTTGGACGGTGGCAGCGAGGCCCTCAGGTCGTAGGTTTGATGGTTGACCTTACAGGGTTAGACGAGCACTATCTGCCCGAGTTTTCCTTCTCTTAGGATGGTTGCCAAAAGGCTAGAGAGCCCATCCTGCCCGTTGACGCTCTTTGTCAGACCCTTCGGTTGTGACCTGTCTGGCATGGGAGGCCCTTTTGCCACCACCAGGATAACTCACAACTTCATTAGGGTATGCAAGCCTCTCCCCCGTGACAAATACATAACAGCCGGTAGATTGTTGCATTTACATGTCCAAAAGCGTTCATTTGCTGGAGTGAACGCTATGGATATGACCCGGACAAGACTTTTCTGAGTGAAAGCCAGAGGTTCATAGCAATTGTCGCACCCAGGCTGGGTGTAGCTTGGACTATCAGGCAGTTGCGTATCTTATCATTTGGCTTGGAATCTTTGGCCAATGATACGTATGAAGGAATGTCATCTTTGCAGATAGAGGTGAATTCTTTGGCAAGAATGGCGATGCAGCAAAAGCTAGCTTTAGACTACCTTCTGTCCAAGGAAGGTGGGCTCTGTGTGTGGTTAAACACAACCTGTTGTCATTTCATCAACAAGACTGGTGACATTGAACTTGACCTGGTCAAGATTCAGGGTGTTGCTAGAGAAGTACAGAAGACTTACTCAGCCCCAAGTGATTTTTGGAGCTCCTTGCTAAGCTGGTTACCGAATTTGCATTGGCTACATTCACTAGTGATGATAATCATAGTGGTAATATGTTCTGTGCTAATCATAATGTGCTGCCTACCAATTTTGCTGAAATGTTGTGCTTGTGCAATGCAGAAATCCATAGATGCTGTGAAAGGTGTGCATGCCGTCAAGACTGAAGAAACTGTGATCAAGAGAGATTGGAGAGTGAATTGGTCCTCTTGAGGGGTTCCAGGGGTTATTGGGATAACAATACAAAAGGTTTGCTAGGGTAGACCCTCTTCCACCCAGTCTCAGCCCCCCCCTGAACCAAACTCACCCCCCGAATCAAAATCCTGGCTACAGCCCTGGTGGGAGTTGAAGTCCAAAACATCCGGAGGGCCAAAGTTTGCCCTTTTCTCGTCTATACTGACCATATAATGCAGCGTTGATGGGGTGTAAATTGCCTTCTTTCCCTTCTTTTGGGGAAATCTATATAAATAAAAATGTAATGTTAGTTTGTGGGATTCGCATAACTCAAAAACAACTGGATGCATTGACACCAAATTTGGACACAATACACCTATCAGGCCATCACTCATCAAAACACTGAAAAACACAGTAGAAGAGATTTTTAAAATCCAATAAATAAAAAAATACATTACAATGCATGCACAAACCCACATATAAGCCGCTCTGAGTCCCCTTCGGGGCAAAAAGGGTGGCATATAAATATTATAAATAAATAAATAAATGCAAACACACACACACACAACACATATACACAGACTGGGCCACAGCAACGTGTGGCAGGGGATGGCTAGTAGGATATAAATCAAATGATTGTTGGGTTGATTTGCCCTAGCAGAAAGCACCTTAATTTACATTATTTAGTAAAATACACTAAATAATTTATTTTCTTATTGGGCTTTCGAGCAGTTCAACAATCATGAAAGCTTCGGAAAAGAATGATGAATTGCCAGGTTGCAGTAAGCAGTGCTTTATTTACAGTATTTATATTCCGCCCTTCTCACCCCACAGGGGACTCAGAGCGGATTACAATGTACACATAGATGGCAAATATTCAATGCCATAGACCAGGGGTGCTCACACTTTTTCAGCATGCGAGCTACTTATGCCACCGGACCAGAGAGCCTCCCTCGACCTGCCCCAGTTCCTGACCGCTCTGAAGACCTGGCTATTTAGGAAAGCCCATGGCTAATGCAGAACCAGGAACTCAACTACCTGAGCCTGGCTCCTGCATTTAACTCCTGAATATTTTAATCTAATTTTAATATTTTAATTGTTTGAATTGCTGTGTGTAAGTCGCCCGGAGCACTAACGTGGAGGGCGACTCAGAAATAATAAAGTCAGTTCAGTTCAGTTATAAAACAACCAAGTCAAAATGATCTACCTACCCACTACAAAAATGTGAAACATAGAACACAGTATCTGCTTTGAACTGGGTTTTCTGAGTCCACACTGCCATATAATCTGATTCAAAGCAGATAACATGGGGTTTTATTCAACTGTGTGGAAAGGACCTCAGATAACCCAGGGCCCTTTCACAAATCCTATTTTACAGTTGACACACACAAACTGATTTCTTACTACTGGACGAATTGCTGCCAAATTTGGCCACAAGACACCTACAAGGAGTGACCATCACTAAAAAAAAAGATTTTGTCATTTGGAAGTTGTAGTTGCTGGGATTTATAGTTCACCTACAACCAAAGAGCATTCTGAACCCCACCAACAACAGAATTGGGGCAAACTTCCCACACAGAACCCCCACAACCAACAGCAAATGTTCAAGGCAGAGAGGAAGGAAAGGAAGGAAGGAATGAGGGAGGGAGAAAACAGGAAGGAAAGAAGGCAAGGCAAGAAGGAGGGGAGAAAGGAAGGAAAGGAAGAAAGGAGATGAGGAAGGAAGGAAGGAAGGAAGGAATGAGAGAGGGAGGAAACAGGAGGGAAATAAAGCAAGGCAAGAAGGAGGGGAGAAAGGAAGAAAGGAAGGAAAGGAAGAAAGGAGATGAGGAAGGAAGGAATGAGGGAGGGAGGAAACAGGAAGGAAAGAAGGCAAGGCAAGAAGGAGGGGAGAAAGGACGGAAAGGAAGAAAGGAGATGAGGAAGGAAGGAAGGAATGAGAGAGGGAGGAAACAGGAGGGAAATAAAGCAAGGCAAGAAGGAGGGGAGAAAGGAAGAAAGGAAGGAAAGGAAGGAGATGAGGAAGGAAGGAAGGAGGAAACAGGAAGGAAAGAAGGCAAGGCAAGAAGGAGGGGAGAAAGGAAGAAAGGAGATGAGGAAGGAAGGAAGGAAGGAATGAGAGAGGGAGGAAACAGGAGGGAAATAAAGCAAGGCAAGAAGGAGGGGAGAAAGGAAGAAAGGAAGGAAAGGAAGAAAGGAGATGAGGAAGGAAGGAATGAGGGAGGGAGGAAACAGGAAGGAAAGAAGGCAAGGCAAGAAGGAGGGGAGAAAGGAAGGAAAGGAAGAAAGGAGATGAGGAAGGAAGGAAGGAATGAGAGAGGGAGGAAACAGGAGGGAAATAAAGCAAGGCAAGAAGGAGGGGAGAAAGGAAGAAAGGAAGGAAAGGAAGAAAGGAGATGAGGAAGGAAGGAATGAGGGAGGGAGGAAACAGGACGGAAAGAAGGCAAGGCAAGAAGGAGGGGAGAAAGGAAGGAAAGGAAGAAAGGAGATGAGGAAGGAAGGAATGAGAGAGGGAGGAAACAGGAGGGAAATAAAGCAAGGCAAGAAGGAGGGGAGAAAGGAAGAAAGGAAGGAAAGGAAGAAAGGAGATGAGGAAGGAAGGAATGAGGGAGGGAGGAAACAGGAAGGCAAGAAGGAGGGGGGAAAGGAAGGAAAGGAAGTAAAGGAAGAAATGAGATGAGGAAGGAAGGAATGGCTCCCATATGGGTCATAGCGATGCCGGTCACGGCCGCCGCCACACTGACTGGCCAGCAGCACCTGGGCGGCGTCAGGAGCCTGTGGGGCGGGACTGAGCCTTCCTCCCGCTCTGCCTGCGATCTACCAGGATGCCCTACGCCAGTGTTTCTCAACCAGTGTGCCAGGGCACACTAGTGCAGTGTTTCCCAACCTTTTTTGAGCCGCGGCACACTTGTAACATTAAAAAAATCCGGGGGCACACCACCAACCAAAATGACACAAAATGACACTCTAACACAGTAAAGAACGGCTGGGGGTTGGTGGCCTGCTGGGAGCAGCTGCTGGGAGTGCCAAAGCTGGAGAGGGGGCAGAGCCAGGCTGTGCCATGCCCCGCCCCTACCTCCGGCTTCACCTCTCCCAGCAGCTGCTCCAGCCTTGAGGGGGGCAGTGCCAAGCCAGCGGTGCCAGAGCCAGCACAATGCTGGCTTGGCACTGTCCCCTCAAGGCTGGAGCAGCTGCTGGGAGTGCCGGCGGGGGAGGGGGCAGAGCCAGGCCACGCCATGCCCCGCCCCCTCCCCCCAGCTTCAGCTCTCCTACAGAGGAGGAGCATGAGCGGTGGACGGGCTTCAGTGGGCGGGGCTCCTCCACACGGCTTCAGCGAGCGAGGGGCGAGGGTCATGGTGGGAGTCATGGTGGATTGGAGGCTGGCTGGGGAAATGGCCAAAGGAGGCGGTGCCCCGGCCCCTTCTTCTTTTTCTTCGCCACTACCTGGCCCTTCCTCCTCCTCCCCCAAGCAGCAGGAGTTCGACAGGAGGGGGGGAGGAAGGGGGGCAGAGAGCTTTTCTCGCGGCACAGCAGGAGGTCTGTCACGGCACACTAGTGTGCCATGGCACACTGGTTGAGAAAGACTGCACTAGTGTGCCGTGAGCGATCATCAGGTGTGCCGTGGGAAATTGGAACCTCCAGGAGGGAAGGGGGGGAGAGTCTAGTGTGTTGAAGTATACAAACCCTAAGAAACCTACCTCGATAAAGGCACAAAATTACAAACACCCCCCCTCCCCACCCGTTGTCTACTTGGTCTCTCCCTCTCCATGCATTGGGAAGGCCCGCCTCCCTTTCCCCAAGTAGAGACCTCCTCTTGCCTCCTGGGGGTTCTGTGTGGGAAGTTTAGAACTGGTTCTATCATTGGTGGGGTTCAGAATGCTCTTTAATTGTAGGGGAACTATAAATCCCAGCAACCACAATTCCCAAATGTCAAGGTCTATTTCTCCTGAACTCCATCTGCGTTCATATTTGGGCATATTGAGTATTCGTGCCAAGTTTGGTCCTGATCCAACATTGTTTGAGTCCACAGTGCTCTCTGGATATAGGTGAACTACAACTCCAAAACCCAAGGTCAGTGCTCACCAAACTGTTATAGCATTTTCTCTTGGTTATGGGAGTTCTGTGTGGAAAGTTTGTGTCTTTCTGCCATTCCTGCCAGGATATCTATGTTGAGTTCATCGAAACAGGCCCAGGTTTCACACTGAGTGTATAAATACATTTTAAAAACATTAACTATATGTATTACTGTGTTAGAGTGTCATTTTGTGTCATTTTGGTTGGTGGTGTGCCCCAGGATTCTGCAAATGTAAAAAATGTGCCACTACTCAAAAAAGGTTGAAAAACACTGCCCTACGCGATCTGCCAGTAGATCGCAATCTACCTAATGAGCACCCCTGCCATAGACATACAACACATATATACAGACAGTCAGAGGCTATTTAAGATTCCACTTTTCTGGCCACCAGGGAGCTGTCATTTCACCGTCCATCTGTGACACTGATGAAGTACTTCCACATTCCCCGCATGCTTTGCTGGAGATTTTTTTTATGGCCTCGTAAATGAGTTCAATTATGCTCCCCACACATAGGTGGTACCTAATTTTCCTACTTGACAGGTGCAACTGTCTTTTGGGTTGCAAAGGTCGACAACAAGCTACACAAATTGGTCGGAAGCTCACTCCGACCCGGGCTGGCTTCGAACTCATGACCTTTGGGTCAGCAGTGATGTTAATGCAGCTGACACCCAGCCAACTGCGCCACACTCCTTTCCCACCCTGCAAAGACACAGTCCCTTCCCAGCCTGCCAGCTAGCTAACAGTCCCTTCCCACCCTGCAAAGACTGGCGGAAGTTGAAACCAACGCAGCCTGCCTTGCCAGGAGAAGGGAGTCACTTCAAAGATGGCGTCGTTGAAGCCGTGCCCTTCTGCTGGAGGGAGCGCCTTGCGTGGCCAATCAAAAGGCCTAGCTAGCAAGAACCCAACTCGTGCGCATGCTCAGAAGAGAGGCGCGAGGGAGGGGGTTCTTCTGTTGGTTTCCTCTCTCTCCGCCTCCTTTGCATTTTCCATCCAGGGAGGAGGAAAGGGTCGTCCATCCCTCTCTTCCCGAGCCATGGACCCGGTTACCTCCGAAAGCCAGGGCGAGGAGGCGGAGCAGAGGCGGCTCTTCCTGGTGAAAGGTCCCCAGCCTCTGTTTTTGCGGGAGGGAGAAGCAGGGTGCATCTACACCCAGGTCTGGGCAAAGTTGGGCCTACCAGGTGTTTTGGACTCCAACTCCCAGCATTCCTAGCAGCCTCAGGCCCCTTCTTGGAAGGGGCCTGAGGCTGCTAGGAATGCTGGGAGTTGGAGTCCAAAACACCTGGTAGGCCCAACTTTGCCCAGGCCTGATCTGCACTGTAGAATGAATGCAGGTTGACCCTGCCTGAACTGCCAAGGCTCAGTGCAATGGGATTTTGGGAGTTTGTAGTTTTGCAAGCTCTTCGCCTCCTCTGCCAAAGAGTCCTGGTGCTTCCCCAAACTACAACTCCCCTGGTCCCCATAGCAACAAGCCATGGAAGTTAAAAGTGGTGTCAGACTGCATTTCAGTTGCCAACATATTTCCTAAAGACTCACGGCGGATTACAATGTACATATAGAGGCAAACATTCAATGCCATAGTCTCTCTCTCTCGGCATTACTTCGCGAACGAAGATTCAGGAAGGACTCATCCAGCGCTTTTTACAAGCGTGTTGATGACTAAAAAGGCCAATCTGAGATAGGCAAGTCCGGTTGCAGAAAGCACAGCAGAAAGTCTCCTTGGGTAATGTTGTTTCCAAGTTGCGGTTCTTTCTTCGAGACCCATTCGGCGTGTCTTCTCGAAAGAGGCCGCAGCATTGTGGATAGTGTTTCTCCATGTCTCCCGATGTGAGGCCAGGGTAGACCATTGTTGGTGATCAATCTGGCCGAGCCTGAGATGTTGTTTCAGGGAGTCCTTATATCTCTTTTTGGGGGCGCCTCTCTTGCGCTGACCCGTGGCGAGTTCACCGTAGAGTAGTATCTTTGGGAGGCGGTGGTCCTCCATCCTAGAGACGTGCCCTGCCCAGCGCAGCTGTGTTCTCAATAGCATGGCCTCAATGCTGGTGATCCCTGCTTGCTCAAGGACAGCAACATTAGTCACATAGTCGGTCCAGTGTATATTTAGATTGTGCGAAGACAGCGCTGATGAAAGCGTTCGAGGAGTCGTATAGAGGCAAGCATTCAATGCCATAGACACACAACATATATAGACAGACACTTCAGAGGCTATTTAACATTGCAGCTTCTGGCCTCGTAAATCAGTTAAATTCTCCTCCTCGCAAAGCGGTACCTAAATTTCCTTCTTGACAGATGCCACTGTCTTTCGGGTTGCAAAGGTCGACAACAAGCTACACAATTTGGTGGAGAGCTCACCTCGACCCAGGCAGGCTTCGAAGTCATGACCTTCTGGTCAGTAGAGATCTTATGCAGCTGACTCTCAGCCAGCTGCACCACAGTCCCAGTGCTTTTTGGCTGATGCGATAGGGTTGTTGTTGTTGTTGTGTGCTTTCAAATTGTTTGAGACTGAAGTTGACCCTGAGTGAGAGCCGGGTAAATGACCTTGGAGGGCTGTATCTTGCCCCCGTGGCCTTAGTTTGAGGACCCCTGCTCTATACCATTGAATTGTGCTGGAGGGTGTAGAAAACCCCTGCAAAGAACCATTTTTAGGTGCCCCAGCGCAACTCTGTGGTCAACACCTAGCAGATGCATGTTATGAAATTGTGCAGGATGACCTGGAAAATGCATAGAGACAACATATCTTTTCAGGCATGAGTAACTGAAATTGTAGGCATCGAACTTGTGTATATAGGGGTAGTGCTGTATTTAGTGCTCTGCATTTGTCCAGAAGGGAGGAATAATGGGGTGTGTGGGTTGCTTTGATGAAGACAAGGTGGAAAGGACCAGGCACTTCTTAAGTTCTTGCTGGGAGCAGCAGTGCCGGCTGAACTGCTGACCTGAAGGTCGGCGGTTCAAGTCCGCGAGATGAAGTGAACTCCCATCTGTCAGCTCCAACTTCCCATGCAGGGACATGAGAGAAGCCTCCCACAGGATGGTAACACATATGGGCGTCCCCTGGGCAACGTCTCTGTAGATGGCCGATTCATTCACACCAGAAGTGACTTCCAGTATGTTCTCAATTCGCTTCTGACATGATAAAAAAATGTTCTTGCCCAGAATTTGCTTATTATTTTTACCGTGATTATTATTTGTCTTTTTTCTCAGGACAGAGACCCAAAGTGGCCCACAACCTGAAAAACCAAACTATTGTAAAAACCTATAAAATATATGCTTGTGTTTTATCACATAATAGTAATCACAATCCCATTTTAGACTGATTCTCCCTTCTTTCTCTGAAGGAAAGGCAGTTTAAAAACAATAAAATGGAGGTCTCTGAAGCTCCACTCTTCTCTCCTCCCTCCTTCCTACTTCTTCCGAGGCCTTAATGCAGTTTACAAAGCTTGGAATTGAGTTCTTTGTAGAAAGAAGGAAGATCCAAGTTCCACAAACCTCCATTTCAGGTTTTGGAAACTGCCTTATGGCCTCAGAGGAAGGAGAAAGCAGAGAAGAGTGGAGCTTCAGAGATCTCAGTTGTATAGTTTTTAGACTGCCATGCCTTCGGAAAGAAGGGAAAATCAGCCCCAAATGGCCCCACAGTTTAAATCAATCAAACAAACAGAAACAGAGTATTGTCGAAGGCTTTCATGGCTGACATCACTGGGTCGTTGTAGGTTTTTCAGGTTATATGACCGTGTTCTAGAAGAAACAGAAACAGCTGTTTGTTTGAGACTGCATCAAACATACAGAAATCTGAGAATAAAGGCTGATATTTTTCCTTGCGTAATAGTTGCACTTCCCACTTTAAAAAAGAGGGTGTGTGTGCAAGTATTACACAGTGAAATATGGCATGTTAAAATAGAATTACATGTTTGAAATATTTAAAGAATTCAGTTAAAACCTCATTAAAGCAGGAAATAAAAGACTTTTAAAAACAGTTCAAACTTATAGGTTGGTCAGACTGAGTTTATAGAGCAAGTCAGACATTCAGGTGCCTCTGTGATCTCAAGAAACTGTACTAGCAATCCTTAATTTCAAATAATGACACAACTCTGCTTGGTCTACTCTTCAGACCATGAACCTATTTATTTCTTTTCACTTACATTAAAAGATCTATGATTTGTTGGTCCAGGCTATTTGTCTAATCGTATCTCCCTATACAGACCATCCCGTGCACTGTGGTCAGTGGAGGAGGCCCTCCTCTTGGTCCCACCTCCATTACAAGCTCGTTTGGTGGGAACGAGAGAGATTGCCTTCTCCGTGATTGCTCCCTGTCTCTGGAACTCCCTCCCTAAAGAAGTAAAAATGGCCCCCCACCCTCCTCTCCTTTAAGAAACTTCTAAAAACACATCTATGCACTTTAGCGTATGGAGAGGAGGAGGAGGACTAAGACACTTTAACTACTTGCAATGCTGTCTAGTCCCACTTAAAATACTGTAACTGTATTTTAATTTGTTTTCAGGGTATCTGTTGTAATATTTACTTATGTTTTAGTTTCTGTGTCAGGAGCAACTTGAAAAACTGCAAGTTCCTTCTGGTGTGAGAGAATTGGCTGTCTGCAAGAACATTGCCGAGGTGATACCTGGATGTTTCTGATGTTTTACCATCCTTGTAGGAGGCTTCTCTCATGTCCCCGCATGGGGAGCTGGAACTAACAGAGGGAGCTCATCTGCACTCTCCCCGGATTCGAACCTCTGACCTATCAGTCTTCCGACACAAGGGTTTAACCCATTGCGCCCTTGGTTTTAGTGAATTATGTCTTACTATTATTTGTTTTATTTTTCATCACAATGCTTAATTCTTCGTTTTAAGCTCAGTGTCATTACTGTTCCTTTATTGTGTATTATTTTGATACATTTATACTCACCTGAGGTATTGAATGTTTGCCTTTGTGTGTGTGTAAATCGCCCTCAGTCCCTTCAGGGAGATAGGGTGATCTAGAAATAAAGTTGTATTATTATTGTTATTTCATTTTTACTGTTTTCTCTATATTGGCAGGTGGCCTTTTTCTTACTACAGTCGCTACTGCGGGAATTCTAGCAGGTTTTGGTACAACGCTTTCCATGGCAAAAAAGAAAAACCCCAACTGGTTCAACAAGGTTAGTTTAAAAATGTTTTAAAATATGCATCTCCATGCTAGTGTTGTTCTCTGGTTGCTGATGAGGAAACATTCCTTGGACAAAAGATGGTTTGTTTTTTTTTTTTTTACAAAAAAACCCATCCAAAATCATTGGGCAGAGTAGATAAAAATCACTGCACTGTGTGATTTTTTAAAAAGTTGAAAATCAGCTTTTAATTTTTAAAAAAGCAATTTTGGCAAATAACCTGGTTTAAAAATGGAATCTGAATTTATTATAAGCAAGCATGTTGTTACTATGGATACAAAAGTATAATGATCCTGTTTTTCACATCAGATACACTTGTCATGGATTTTGTTGTTATTTAAATATACATAAGTGCCTTAAGTTAATAAAAGAAATCGTGCTTTGTATAGATGGCAAGTATCATATGACTCAGATCCCTTCTCTAAAATAGTACCTTCCCTTCATCAATTAGATCTTTTATTCTGTACTAAAGAACTGGGTAAACTCCAAAGTGTGTTTTCTAGTGATTTCTTCATCACTTGACGGTTTAAATAAGTTTTGCACACATCATATGATAGATTTTCCTGTAAACAATGGCATATCTGAGTATGATTGGCCCCAAAGGAATTATTTCATTTGCCAACTGTCTTGAACTTATAAACTCAAATCAGCTCATCAGTTATTGCTTTTTGAAGGCTTTCATTCTTTACACAATATTTTGAACAAAACGCCTATTTTCTATCTCGGGCCCCTTCCACACAGCTGAATAGAATCCCACATTTTCTGCTTTGAATTGAAATACATGGCATTGTAGACTCAGATAACCCAGTTCAAGGCAGATATTTTGGGGTTTTCTGCCTTGATATTCTGGATTATATGACTGTGTGGAAAGGGCCCTCCCTGAAAACACACAGCCTCTTTTCATACCAGAATACAAAATAAGAAGTGTCATAGCTTCATGTGTCTGCCTTGGCCTCTTTTATATAGCAAAACAACCATGAATATTTTGTGTACTGCTGTGAAGATTCACTACCCCTCTTTGGCAGAGAAGCCTTAAAGCCCCTGTAAAGTTACCACTCCCAGGATTCCTTAACATTGAGCCACAGCAGTTAAAGTGGTGTCAAACTGCATTCATTCTGCATTGTAATTGCACCCCTTGTGGTCTATAGCTGGACCCTCTCCTACAACATTGGATTTCGACGAAGACCATCAGGTTCAAATATAGTGTGAGCGATAAAGAACCTGCCAGGGAACAAAGCTCCTGGCCCGGATGGTATGACAGCAAAATACTACAAGGTCTTTCGGGAGGAGGTGACCCCGTATCTGAAAAGTCTGATGAACAACGCCTTAATTAATGGCAGGATCCCAGAGACATGGAAGAGGGCTAATATCATTGTTATACATAAGAGTGGAACAGACCCGAGAAGGGTAAAGAACTATCGCCCCATCTCTTTGTTAAATAATGACTATAAGTTGTTTGCTTCGGTGATAGCGAGCAGGTTAAAAAACCTCTTACAGGAATTAATACATCCAGACCAAGCTGGCTTTCTGCCGAATAGATTTTTGAAAAACAATATTAGGGTAATAATTAACATAATTGAATATTATGAAAAATACCCCCAGAAAGAGGTCGGCCTGCTCTTTGTTGACGCGAAAAGCGTTTGACAACGCTAACTGGGGTTTCCTTAACCATCTAATCAGAGAACAGGATATGGGGCACGCCTTCGAGAATGCGGTCAGGGCCATATACTCAAACCAGAAAGCAACGCTACTCATCAATGGAGACTTCGCCGGATCATTGGATATTGAAAAAGGGACCAGGCAAGGATGCCCACTCTCGCCTTTGTTGTTTATATTTCTTTTAGAACCGCTTTTAGAAGCTATAAGGAAGGATGACCTCCTAAAGGGCCTACGTGTGAAAACCACACACTGGAAGGTGAAAGCGTACGCAGACGATATCGTCTGTATTATGGAAAACCCGCTAAAGAGTTTTGAGTTATGGATGAGGAAAATAACAGAGTTTGGAAAGGTGGCGGGCCTAAAGATTAATATGGATAAAACAAAAATCCTGACCAAAAACGTCAATCTAGAAAGGAGGGCCCTCCTACAACAAATATCAGGGTGTGATTTGGTAAGGAAAATAAAATACCTTGGCATACAACTTACGGCGAAGAATAATCAGCTCTTCCAAAACAATTATGGCCTAGTTTGGTCAGAGATCAAAGGAAAACTTGACAAGTGGAAATTCCTTAACCTGAACCTGGTAGGCAGGATTTCAGTAATTAAGATGGGAGTCCTTCCAAGGCTTATGTTTTTATTTCAGAACCTACCGATTATTAGATCACGTCTTTGTTTTAGATTATGGAGAACCGACATACTTAAATTTGTGTGGTGCTCAAGGAAGGCAAGAATTAAGTTTAATATCCTATGCGACCGCCGAGAGAGAGGAGGTTTGGGATTACCCAACCTCCAACTGTATCACGATGCGGCCGCGTTGAGTTGGGTAAAAGAGTGGGCCACACTGAAAGACAGTAACCTGTTGGCAGTGGAGGGCTTTGATTTGCGCCGGGGGTGGCATGCCTACCTCTGGCACGAGAAGGCGCTGGTGGAAACAAATTTCTTGAATCATTTTGTTCGGGCGTCACTCCTCAAGAGTTGGAATAGATATAAGGACCGGTTCTACCAAGCGACACCGCAATGGATATCGCCACAGGAAGCTCAACAGATCAGGGAACTCCCAACCAGTAAATGGTATACCTATGAACAGCTGATCACCAAAGTGGGATCGGAGTGGTCACTTAAATCGTTGGAAGTATTAAGAGATCAGTCCATTGATCTGTCATGGTTTCACTACGCTCAATGTAAAGAAAGCTTTAAACGGGATATACAAACACAGCCTACTGTTTGGGAGAAAATAATGAAGACAAATAAAAAAAACAATAAGCTCTCTATATAGCCAACTTCTTGAGTGGGAGACAGAAACTGAAATGATCAAGGATACAATGATACGATGGGCCCAAGATCTGGGACACTCTATTATGCTACAGGAGTGGGAAACACTCTGGAAGGTTAAAGTTAGGCAATTGGGCTTTTCTCATGTGACAGAAAATTGGTACAAAATGTATTACCACTGGTACCACACCCTGGTGAGCCTAGCCAGATGCTACCCGACAATGAGTGATTTATGTTGGAAATGTAAGAAGGAGAAAGGCAGTTTTATGCACTGCTGGTGGCACTGTAAGACCCTAAGGAAATTCTGGGGGGAGATTCATTCTCATATGGAAAGTATTTTGGGGGTTAAATTTGAGTTGAAGCCGGACTTCTATTTACTCCATATCTTTGACAAGAACTGGGATAGTAACAAGGAAAAGATATTTTCTATGTTAGCCACAGCGGCAAGAATGGAAATTGCCCAGAACTGGAAAAAGGAAGGCCCGATATCAGTAAAAAACTGGTTCCTCCGTATTAGGGAAATTATGGATTTGGATAACCTAAGGAGTATGATCATGGACCAAAGTAGTAAGAATAAAACGGACTGGGCTAAAGTTAGCAATTACGTAAACGAACTGAGCCCAAAAGCTATAGGCAAGATTAGTCAATGATCGCGCCTGCTTGGACAATAGCTGTTCTTCGGGGACCAACCTGGCATAAAGGCCAGAAGAGAATAAATGGAATACCCAGATTCAAAGGACCTGCCCGACTGGACGGGAGGCTACTGTGTAACCTCAACCCCCCCGTGTCTTATCCTCCACCCCCTTTCCCCTCCCTTCCCTCCCCCTTTTCTTTTCCCCAAGTTTTATTCCTGTATTTGAAATATAATAAAAATATCATAAATTTTAAAAAAACCAAATATAGTGTGAGCGTAAAGACTTTTCGTATCAAAAACATTGCATACAAAAATATAAAACTGATACAAATAGAAGGAGCACAAGTGGCTAAATAATTTTTGACCAAAACCGGGCAACAGCGACCACATTGTCTGCAGTTTCCCATAATTCTTCCTCTGTGCATGAGGCAGGGCACAGTGGACAAGCATACAGGTGCGGAGTCGTTTGTTCTGCTCCACAGCCGCACAAGGTGGAGGATTCTTTTAGGTAGTGCCATTTTGCCAGGTTGTCTTTTGATCTGCCCACGCCACTTTTGAGTCTGTTCAGGGACTTCCAAGTTGCCCATTCTTGGTTTGCTCCTGGAGGCAGACCCTCATGGAGGGACATACTATTGGGATTTCCTGGTTTAGCTGCCTAGAGGGATGCTCTTGCTGTTGTTGGGGGAACATTAAGAGCAATGGTTGTTTTCATGAAGCTTTTCCTTGATTTGAGTCTACCAGGAGGAGGCTGATAGCCATGCAGTGGGTGGCTTTCACAGTGTTCAACCTTATTTCTCTCACAACTGCAACTTCCGTCACACTTTGGGGGGGGGGGGCAATGTCAGCTAACTTGTAGAATCTATCAACAGGTGTAGGTTTAAGACATCCTGTGATTATTATGCATGTTTCATTCAGTGTTATATTCATCTGCTTTACGTGACCAGACTTATGCCACACAGGGCAGGCATACTCAGCAGTAGAGTAAGACAAGGCCAGGATTGAGGTTCTCATTAATTTTGGGCCTGCTCCCCATGCACTGCCATAGCATAAAGACTGATAGCACTCCAGTCATGTGGTTTGTATTAATCGGCTCAGCCCCTAAACCACTTTCCTGTGTTGGGATTCATAAATAACACTGGCCTCCACACATTTTGGTGCCTCAAATGTTAGCCCCATTTCTGCTATTTGGTCTGCTGATTCCAAACATTGCACCAGTACTGCACAATGCCATATACCAATCGTTATCTGCTTGCCCATCAAAAACCATAATAACCATCTCTAAGAAACTAGAGTTGATGCAGTCTCTCCATTGCAGTTTTCTAAATCAGCGCTTCAAATAATCCCAGGATTAGGCCTAAAAACCAAGACACAAAGAATGGTTTGGTTGGGCTGTGTTTTCATTTAAAGGTGCAATATAGGGCTGTGTATAAAAAAGGATACTAGTAAAAAGAAGGTCATTTTGTCCTTTCTTTTTCCTTCCATCCATTATCCTGTATTATTTTGATGTGTTTGTACCCATTTTGAGTCATTGAATGTTTGCCTTTTTTGTGTGTAAACTGCCCTGAGTCCCTCTGGGGAGAGAGGGCAGTCTAGAAATATATTATTATTATTTTATTTTTAATCTTATTTTTCTCCTTGCCAAATAAATATAGACTAAAACAAATTATACTAACAGAGGCAGTTGCCATCAAGGGAATGGAGGTGTGTCAATGGCTCCTGGATGGGGTTGTACTCTCCCTGAAAGACTGTGTTCACAGCTTGGGATTTAAGCATGCAGACGCTGGTAGCCTCAAGTTTGGACTTCTGCAATGTGCTTTACATTGGACTGCTTTTGTACCAAGTTTGGAAACTCAAATTGGTTCAAAATATGGCAGCCAGACTGGTTACAGGAACATCCAGGAATGAGCATGTTATACCCATACTAAAGTCACTCCACTGGCTGTCAATTAGTTTCCAGGCAAAGTATAAGGTGTTGCTTTTGACCTTTAAAGCATTTTAATATGCGTATTTTTCATAAATATGTTTTAAGATATGCCTTTTATTGAATTTTAAATTGTTATTCATATTGATGTTTATTACACATTATTAAACCAATTACTCTTCCAGGGTGTGGTGGCCACAGCTGCTTTGCCAGAGAGTGGTCCTTCCCTTGCTTTGCGCGCCTTAGGATGGGGCTCACTCTATGCCTGGTGTGGAGTAGGACTCATCAGTTTTGCTGTCTGGAAGGCTTTGGGTGTTCACAGTGTAAGTACCTTGGACTTCACTTCGCAAATTAATGGCTTTTTAGAAATGCCAGAAAGCATACAAGCTTTTGTATGAGTGTTTACAAGATCCAGTGACATATGTTTTGAATGGATGGCTTGTTCTTTGTAATGTTTTAATTTATTATTAACACATTTAAAACCGTTTCAGCTTAATTTGTGGGGTTTTTATGGATAAGCTTGATGGAGTATCCAACTACAGCAGGGGTGCCCACACTTTTTCATCATGCGAGCTACTATATGAACAATCAAGTTGAAAAGATCACCTGTTGTGCATGCGAGCATGTGTGCACATGCACACTCCTACTGCAGCCTTCCGTCAACGCGGGGAGACTGCCCACGAACTTGCCGCCCCACGCACCCGGGAAGGGGATCCTCCTTGCCTGCGCGTGCTCTCTCTCTTAATGTCTTCGTTGCCTTCCTCCTTCCTGCTGCGTGCTTTCGCACCCGCCGGCGCTCCGGCCAGATATGGCTTCGGCGGCGGCTCGGAAGGCGCAGGGCTAGGAAGAGGGGCCACCTGGCTGCTGCCTGGGCCGGGAAACTCAACCGAGAGAGGGACCCACGTGAGGCTGGAGCCTCCCCACGGCAGCCTCCCCCCCTCCTCCCTCGAGGCTCCCTTACCTGGGCAGGAGAAGGAAGAGTGGAAGAGGTGCTTCCCCAAAGTGACAGATGCAGCGGGGGAGGGGCGCCCTTCGTTCCTTCCTTTTGAGGATGTCACTCAGAAAGGACGCCCAAGTGGACGGCTGGCAGAAAGGAGGACCCCTCCCACTGGTGGCAGTCCATGCCCACGGGGGGGGGGGGGGAGAGAGAGAGAGATGGTGGCTCTTCCTAGCCGGCTCTGAAGAGCCACCCTCTCTCTCTCTCTCTCTCCCCCGTGGGCCCTTGCCGCCTTTCTCCTTCAAGGGCGAGGGAGGGTGAGGCGGAGAAAGGCGGCAAGGGCACAAGCAGCAGCAACAAGTGGAGTCTCCATCCTCGCAGCCCCCTCCTCCTCGGGTTCAGCCCCAGGAACACGGCGGAGCCCTCCCTCCTCGCCCCCAACCAAGGAAAGAAAGCAGCCCCACACAGCTCGCTCGCCCAGGTTTCGGGTTGGAATGGGAGTCCCGAGGGCAGCAGCAGGGTTTGCGGCAGGGCTTGCTTGGTTTTGCCCCACTTTGCCCGGCCTCCTTCGCCTCTTTCTCTCTTTCTCTCCCTCTCTCCTTCCAGCGCCCGCCAGCCTGCCTGCCAAAAGGATCCGAAAAGTTCTCCGGTTCTTTCTTCTCCCTTGGCTCTCTCTCTCTCTCACACACATTCCCTCCATCCCTCCCACAGCCTCGCATCCTATCCATGCGCGTGCCTTCGCCTTGCTCCCCCCCCCAGCAGCTACCAATGGGCAGTCATGTCACCACACCATGCGTGGCAAGACGAGCGCCAGGGCCCGCCCACTAAAGCCTTATTTTGGCAAAAGAAGCCCCGCGAAGGTGGCGGTGGGAACGCACGTGCGCACGCATGGCAGGAGCGCGCCATCCAGCTGGTGAGGCCCAAAGATCACCTGGAAGAGGGCCGAAGATCACCTAGGTGCTCCCGATCACCATAATGAGCACCCCTGAACTACAGTATTCGGCCAGACAATGGCCACCAGACTGGTTTATTTTAGTAGATTTTATTGTATTAATTTAATGTTTTAACTATTTATAATTATTGTTGATATATATTTTATTGTGTTCACTTGTAGGCATCAAATATGTGCTGGCTGGAAGCTGCCCTGAGTCCCCCTCGAGGTTGAGAAGGGCGGGGTATAAATATCCGAAATAAATAAATAAAATTAATAAGAGACGTTGATGGACACAGGAATATCCGCAAATTCACATATGAATTCTCAATGAGAAAGCATTCTTAATCTTAGGCTCTGTGACAAAAGCTAGATAATGTAGTGACAAAAGGAAGCCTTTCCTTGGCACAGATTTGAATATATAATAATTCAAGGCTTTAGAGGAAAAGTATTCTTAATCTTAGGCTCTGTGACAAAAAAGTAGATAGTATAGTGGTGCAGTGAGTTAAACCACTGAGCTGCTGAACTGGCTGAAAGTTTGGCTGTTCGAAATCCGGGGAACGGGATGAGCTCCCAATGTCAGCCCCAGCTTCTGCCAACCTAGCAGTTCGAAAACATGCCAATGTTAGTAGATCAATAGGTACCGCATTGGCAGAAAGGTAACGGCACTCTATGCAGTCATGCTGGCCACATGACCTTGGAGGTGTCTACGGACAACGCCAGCTCTTCGTCTTCGAAATGGAGATGAGCACCCCCCCCCAGAGTTGGACACAACTAGACTTAATGTCAAGGGGAAACCTTACCTTTACTATAGTAATAAAAGGAATCCTTTCCTTGAAACAGATTTGAACTTATAGAAATTAAACCTACACTTGATATTTTGTGGTCATTCAATATCCTCAAAAGGACATAGACTTATTTTTAGGAAGGGAGCTCTTGATATAGTAAAAACAAAGGAGATGCTGTGGGAAAGCAATTCCAGAGATGCCATCTATAATTGGAGGTCTTGGAAAGGCCTTAGTTACATCAGAGTGCCATCTGGTGGCAGGAGAGGGAATGAGCCAGCCTTTGCATGTTTTTTTTAAATATATATATATAAAAGACACCTTATTAAGGATATCTTAATATTACTTCCTGCAATGTTAGGCCTGGATGCACTTATGATATCTCACATTCATGTAAAGTGTAGTGTGTAGCAGATACTAAATTCACAGTCTCATTATGGCATGTTCTTTGTGAAGATTGTTTCAGGGATAATAAAAAAAAAATTTGCATGTACAGCACTCTTAAAATTGCAGTATGTGCACATGTTGGTTTTTTTTTTGCTGTTTATGATATGCATTTACAGGAGTGTCTATAATTTTTCCCTGTACTGTTCACAAATATGAATTGTCATTAGGTAAGATGTAAAATGGCCACATTCAGAAGAGCCTCTTGGAGCCTTATGTCTTATGCCCCTTAGCCCCCATGTGATTACACTATTTAAGCTTATGTGGAAATAAAGGGGTGCCTCCCTGGTGGCATAGCGGGTTAAATCACTGAGCTGCTGAATTTGCTGACCAAAAGGTTGGTGGTTCAAATCCAGGGAGTGGGGTGAGCTCCCACTGTTAGTCCCAGCTTCTGCCAACCTAGCAGCTTGAAAACATGCAAATACGAGTAGATCAATGGGTACCGCCTTGGCAGGAAAGTAACGGTACTCCATGCCGTCATGCCGGCTACATGACCTAGGAGGTGTCTATGGACAACATCGGCTCTTTGGCTTAGAAATGGAGATGAGCCCCCGAGTCGGGACACGACTAGACTTAATGTCAAGAGGAAACCTTGACCCTTACCTTAGAAATAAGGGAGGTGAGATACTTAACCAATGCACACACAGCCTGGCCCCACTACAGCAGACTACAGTAGGCTTTTTGTTTTTGTTTCAAAAGGATCATTATATTAAAGTCTAAATAAATCCTGTGTTGCTAGAATCATTATTTTAGCCACGGTGTGATCTGAGCTCTTTTCCTTCTGGCATGTTATCAATTTTTCTGGTTTAAAATTTGCTCTATCCCTTTAGTTTATTCATGTATGTATTCAATCATATTTGGGGAAGGGTTGTTAGGCTCAACAAAGAGCACATTTTATTCAGAAATAAAGTGTGTGTGTGTGTGTGACAGAGATGTACAACACAATCGTCCTTGTGTTTTGAGTCAGCAGATGAGGGAAAGTATTTTGTGCTGGAGTCTTCCTCAACCCAGAACAATCATAAGATAATTGCAAATATCCCCACGAATCAGTTATTTCAAAGGAGCCTATTTAATGATCACAACATCTGTGTTAGTTTTAATTCCAGTTGCCATACAAATAACTCAATTATGTGAGCAAAAAACCCCCAAGAAAACAAAAACCCACTGGATTGAAATGTGTAGTAATTGCTTTCTAACAGTTATAGCTGAATTTTAGAAATGTACTGTTAGCCAGAGGTAAAAGGAAATGCGTCTTTTATGTTTAATTAAAGCAGCATTTCCCAGATATGAAAACATATATTTTGCCTATTTGCGGCTATTATTTTTGCTTGTTTCTAAAAAAGGAAGCTTTTGTATTTTTACAATTTCATGGTAACCCATGGTGATTGATAAGCAAAATGAATAGAGTGATAAAAGCCCCTCTTGCGCTCAGGGCATCCTCCATAAATCAAGGATGTTATCACTTCCCAAAGCAGATTCTGTTTCTTGTTTCATGGCAAGGATGAGTCATATAATATTTATGCTTGAAAAAAACAAAATCCAAACAGAAAATGCTCTTAGTGTTGCATATGCAGCTGATGAACGCATTCATTCTCTCCTCTCTCCCCTCAAATACTGTGGGCAGGGATGTTGCACCCTTATAATTTACCTTTGTGGTAGTGTTCCTAATCACTTTGTTTTGCTCATATGTTAACCTTTAAAAATACTAAGAACAAGGCATCATTGTGTACTTCCATTCTGTGTAATTAAAGCTGGGGCTAATAATTAAGTTTGCTTGTTTAGAATATTTATATCACTGCCAAACTTGGTAAAACAAGAGCAAAATGTGTTGTTGTTATGTGCCTTCACATCATGGGGCTTTTTTTGGCAAAGGGAAACTGTAAGTTGTCCAGCGATTCGAACCCTGATCTCCAGAGCTGTCGGCCATCACTGAAATTGTTACAATATGCTGGCTCAAAGAGCAAAATTAATAGCATCTGAAAAACAAACAGAAAACAGTGTATAAAACAATAAAACATTACAATTTTTGAAAAGCTTGTTGGGGAGAAAAAGGGTTCTGTTGACAAGGAGGAAGGCAATTCTGGCCCCTTAGAAAGGGAATTACAGGACCCAGACACTGAGAAGCCCTCTCTTGTGTCCCCAGCAGCTCTACGTGTGATGGTGGTGAGGCTGAGGGATGGGTCTCTCCTGAGGATCTTGGGGCCCAGACAGACACTTATAGGGAAATATGATCTTCCACATCTCTTCCACAAGAGATAAATACTCTTGCCTTGCTGATGTGGAGGAACTATCATAGATGGATCATTACTTGATCAAGTTTAGACTCACTGGGACTCAAAATCTCTGCAGAGGTTGGGTACTGATTAGGAAGATGATCTTCCCCAGGAGACTGATGAATCCAGATGGATTCTCATTGGCTCTTGGGGATTTTCCTGTCACTTTGGCAGGCAATACTGTCGAAGCTCTGGCAGACCACTGTAATGGGGAAATGGCCAGGGCAGTAGACATAACTGATCCTTATGGAGTGGAGCCAAGCTGGCCCCTAGCTTTTTTAGGGAATTGGTGGCGATGAAGTGAGTAAGACAGTTCAACAGAGTAACAGTGGTGGAACACTTGAAGTAAATCAGATAGAGCACAGGCTAAAGCAGGCTTCAGTAAACTTCAGCCCTCTAGGTGTTTTGGACTTCAACTTCCACAATTCGCTGTTAGGAATTGTGGGAGTTTATGTCAAAACACTTGGAGGGCTGAAGTTTGCTCATACCTGGGCTAGTGCGTATTTGAAAGCCTATTCTATAGCAGTGCAAGCAGTGAAGAAATTTTTTTTTACTGCCAGCATTGCACCTGGAAAGAACAGTGCAATAGACCTGCATCAAATGGTCAGAAGGCTATTGCACATAATCCTCAAGGGGAAAATGCCCGCTGTGAAGAATTTGCACGCAATTTGTGCAGCCTGTTAATGTGGATCGGATCCTTGGAGAGGTGGAAGTAACCCTGCCCTTCATGGCTCATTAAACAGGCCAGAGGGGGACTGGCAGAGTGGGTAAGGGAAATAATTAATACCTAGCTGCACCAGGGCAATCTGATTTCAGGCCTGGTTATGGGACAGAGATAGCTTTGGTTGCCTAGGTGGAAAAGAACTGGACAGGGGTAGTGCACTGGTTCTGCTGGACTTTTAGTGGCTTTTGATACAATTGACCTCTTCTGGGCAGCCTTGCTGAGATGGAACGTAGACGCACTGTCTTGCAGTGGTCGCACACCTCCTAGAGAGGCAAAATCAAAAGGTGGTGCTGGGGGATTCTGTTGTCCTGTGGGGTCCCTCAGGGCTCCAACCCCCTCCTAATGCAGTTCAACATAAACAAGAAACTGCTGGAAGCAGTCACATGGAGTTTGGGAGTGTGGTACCATCTCTTTTGCATGACCATTTTATTTAATCAATTATTTATTTACTACGTTTATATCCTGCCCTTCTCACCCCAAGCGGCTTACAAGTAGTCAATAATTCAATGTTGCATATACATAATATATGATGAAATAAACATGTATATTATAAACCATAAAATTATAAACATCTAAACATTAAAACCACTTATTAAGACCATATAATCCAAAATCATAGTCCAGGAACTATTCAGGTCGGAAGCTGCTGGAGGTGGTTGCGGAGTGGGCATTGAGGTTCCCTAAGCTTATTGTCTTGGGGGACTTCAATGTCCGCGCCGACACCGCCTCCCCCTCGACAGCAGCCATGGACCTGGTGTCCACCATGGAGGCACTAGGACTCTCACTTTGTAAGACCGGTCCCACGCACCAGGCCGGGCACACCCTGGATTTGATCTTCGCGGCCGGAATTGGTATGATCCTAACCTCAATCACCGAGGTTCCATGGTCGGATCACAGTGTCCTAGAAATCCGTCTGGACTTGGCTTCCCCTCCCGGTAAGGGTGCCGAACCTATTTTGGTTCGCCCGAAGAGACTTATGGAACCCACTAGGTTCCTGAATGCTCTAAGGGATTGGGAACTCCCCAGCGACTCAGTCGATGGGCAAGTGGAATTCTGGAACACCAGTCTTTCCACGGCCCTAGACGAGATCGCCCCCAGGCGCTCTCTCATCCCCCGTAGAAATCGCTCACCTTGGTACACTGAGGAGCTGCGGGCGATGAAACGGAGGAAGAGACAGCTAGAGGACGTGTGGCGGAGCCTCCGTGACGGAGCATCGAAATCGGCTTATAAACAGTTTAAAGAGGTTTATGAGCACGCTATCAAGGAAGCGAAAAAATCCTACTATTCTTCCCTGATAGAGGCAGCCAGTTCACGCCCAGCTCAACTTTTTAAGATAATTCGGTCCTTGACAACAATCCCGACTGTCCCAAACGATAGGGGTTCGGCTCCAACAGCTGAGGTTTTTCAGAACTACTTTGCTGACAAGATTTCGACACTCCGCCGGGACATCCCTGCCACTCTTGATACAGTTAGCGAACTCGAGACTCCGCCGCCACTCGGCGGGCCCTCCTTCACCCATTTCCAACTGCTGGACGCAGCAGCTGTTGACAAGTTACTCGCTGCAGCTAGACCAACTACTTGCTCCCTCGACCCGTGCCCCTCTTGGCTAATTAGATCTTGCCGGGAGAGGCTACGAGGCCCCCTGGGAGTGATCATAAATAGCTCCCTTGAGCAAGGAGTCTTCCCAGGGGGATTGAAAGAGGCTATGGGGAGACCGCTGCTAAAGAAGCCGAACCTAGACCCTTCGGCTCCCTCCAATTACAGGCCTGTTTCCAACTTGTCTTTCTTAGGCAAAGTAATTGAGAGGGCAGCAGCGGATCAGCTGCAGCAGTTCTTGGAAGACACAGCTGGACTTGATCCCTTCCAGTCCGGCTTCCGTATTGGGCATGGGACGGAGACCGTGCTTGTCGTCATTACAGACCAACTTCGCCGCCAGCTGGACCAGGGCGGATCAGCCCTGCTTGTCTTGTTAGACCTGACAGCAGCGTTTGACACCGTAGATCACGCTTTGTTGACCCATCGTGTAGCCGTGTCCGGAGTTGGGGGGACCGCCCTTAAATGGGTGGCCTCCTTCCTCCGTGACCGGGGACAACGTGTGGAGGGGGAGGGGAGGTCTCCGGGAGACTCCCACTTAATTGTGGGGTCCCCCAGGGGGCCATCCTCTCTCCCTTATTATTCAACATTTATATGTGCCCCCTGGCCCAGCTGGCCCGCGACTTTGGTCTGGAGTGTTATCAGTACGCTGATGACACCCAGCTTCTGCTGAGAATGGACGGCAGGCCGGACACCGTACCCGATTGTTTCCATCTCTGCCTTGAAGCTGTGACTGGTTGGCTGCATGCCAGCCGGCTGAAGGAGAACCCGTTGAAGACGGAGATCTTGTGGCCTGGTCGCCCTGGGCTGGATGAGTGCCGGTTGCCTACCCTGGATGGCGAGCGTCTTAGCCCGTCATCCCTTGTTAAGAACTTAGGTGTCCAACTGGACCCCTTGCTGACCATGGAGACTCAGGTCTCCGCGGTCAGCAAGACGGCGTTCTTCCACCTACGGCAGGCTAGGCGACTGGCACCCTACCTGTCCAGGGACAACCTGGCCGCGGTGATCCAAGCGACGGTCATCTCGAGGCTGGACTACTGTAACGCCCTCTACGTTGGCCTTCCCTTGTCGACAATTCGGAAGCTCAAGCTAGTGCAGAATGCCGCTTCTCGCTTGCTAGCGGGAACACCGGTAAAGGAGCACATCACGCCAATCCTTCGGCAACTGCACTGGCTTCCTATGGAGCACCGAATTACCTTCAAGGTGTTGGTGTTAACCTTTAAGGCCTTGCACGGCCTAGGGCCTGCGTACCTGAGGGACCGCCTTGCTCCATACATTCCCCCGAGATCACTACGTTCAGAGGAACAAAATCTGTTACTAGTACCATCAATCCGCTCCTGCCATCTGTCTACTACCAGGCAGAGAGCCTTCTCCGTGGCAGCCCCGGTGCTATGGAACTCCCTCCCGGATGATGTCCGGGCTGCCACGGAGCTCATTCCCTTTTGGAGGGCTGTTAAGACTACACTGTTCAGATTGGCCTTTGATCAGGCATACTAGCTGGGGTGGCTGCTTATTACAGCCCCTTAATATATTTGTGCCTCGGGTCCGAGGAAATGCTTTATGTTCCTTCCAAATACCTTGTGATGTGACTTGCAATTGTTTTAAATGTTTTATTGTTTTACTGTACAGCTGCATGGCCATTGCATGCAGCTTGTTTTTATATGTTGTGACCCGCCCCGAGCCTGCAGGGAGGAGCGGAATACAAGATCAAATAATAAATAAATAAATAAATAAATAATTGCACTTATTCCATATCATCATTGTACTGAATCTACTGTCCAAACGCTTGGTCCCACAGCCATGTTTTTAATTTCTTTCTGAAGGTCAGGAAGGAAGGAGGTGATCTGATTTTGCTGGGGAGGGAGTTCAATAGCTTAAGGTCCACCACTGAGATGGCCCTGTCTCTTGTCCCCACCAACCACACCTGCCTTCAGATTCTAATCGTAACCTCCCTCCCTTTGAGGTGGGTTACAACATAGTTAAATACATAGATAATAGATAAAAACACAAGACAATTAATATATATAGGGGGGAGAGACCTAGACTTAAGATGAAAACACATGAAAATAATTCATAACAATAAAATGCAAGTTTAGATTCACAGATTAAAATTTAGACCTGCCAAAGAAGATAGGTCTTAAATTTTGAGAGCTGGTTTAGCTGTTGAATCTTATCTGGGAGGTCATTCCACAGTCTAGGGGAAGCTGATGAAAAGGTCTTCTGAGTGACAGTTGCCATTTGAGGAAGGCTGGATAATATAAGTCAAATAAATAAACTTACTAACCTCATACCATGTTTGAATGCAACTCCCAGCACTCTTCCCCAGCTATGAGCTGTTGGGAGTTGCAGTTCAAACAACATCTGGAGGGCCATACATTCCCTGCCTTGCCTAGTTTCTTGTGCTGTTGCTTCTATATGCTATTTTTGCTCAGCCCTTCTCTCGTATTGCAAGTTGCTTGGGCAGAGAGACGATTGCTTGAAGCAAGAGAGAGAAGTGAGGCAGTACATGGTGTACTTTCTTATTTTCTACTGCTTTCATGTTAAAAACAATCCCCTGAAAATAAAGCTGTGTGTGTGAAGTATCTGCCCCATCATGCTCAGATTTCTGCTAGATATTTGACACTTAGACTAATAACTAGAATAATGCTTTTCTCTGGGGCCATTCAAGATACCTTGTTTTGTAATGTTCAGTTGGTATTCTTGCATGCTCTGATAGTTGAGGCGATAGAGATCATGTCTGACATTTCCAGGAGCAGGGAGTGGGTGGGAATATATCATCAACATCCTCTCCTTGTAAGTCTTTCATCAAATCCAAGATTTGCAAATTTAGCCCTCAACTTCATCCGGTATAGAAAAATAACATTTAGTCTGTCTTTAATGTGTTGTTGGAATCATTGGGTTGCTGTGAGTTTTCTGGGCTGTATGGCCATGTTCAATAAGCAGCCTCTCCTGACGTTTCGTCCGCATCTATGGCAGGCATCCTCACAATCTCTGAGGATGCCTGCTATAGATGTGGGTGAAACATCAGTAGAAAATGCTTCTGGAACATGGCCATACAGCCAAGGAAACTCAAAGCAACTCAGTCTGTTTTTAACTGGCAGGTAGAAGTTTGGATTTTAAAAATCTAATCTCTTTTCACAGGGGAGTAAAAATGTAAGTCATTCATAGTATCACAAGCATATTGCACTGGCACATCATGTTGGTACTCCTGCATTGATGCTAATTTCATAATGTAGGTATGCTTCAGTTAATGATGTAGATGTGTTTCCGGACCATTTGGTACTAAAACAGAAATAAAATAGAAGGGAGTTGGGATGGGATCCTGAAAAGCCAAAAAGATTGCTGCCTTAGAATGTTTCAGCGAACATTTTATTCAAAATTTATCAGTATGCATATTTGAAATTATGCATTCTCCGCTTATTCAGTGAGTTAGAGACAAGGAGCTATCCAAAAGTTGAAACAGTTGAAGTGTGTTTTATTGGCTTGCAAATGCAAAACTAAACACTAGGTGGTGTTGAGCTGACAGAGAAAAAAAACATACTGAGTAGAGTCATTTCTACACTGTAGAATTGATGTGGTTTGATACCATTTCAATGATATGAAATCATGGAAATTGTAGTTTTAAAAGGCCTTTAGTTTTTAAAGGCATTTGGCTTTTTCTCCCAATAAGTGCTAGTGCCTCACCAAACCACAATCTCTGGGATTTCATAGCATTGAATCATGGTGGTTAATGTGCTGTCAGGGTGCATTATTTCTGCAGTTTAGAGAGAGAGAAACCAGCCTCCTGGGTTGACTGAAGTAGCAAGAGGAAAGCAGAGCATGGCCAAAACTATGGTACTTTGCTATAATTAGATCTGTCAAAACAACGGAACATTGAAAACCAAATTGTCACAAAGCGGGGGATGCCTTTTAAACCACCTGGTCAGGTATGTCTTGCCTAAGTAAACAAAGACATTTGGAATCCTATGTGTATATATATATATATCTATATATATAAAGGAAGAGTCGTCATGGAAAGACCGTCCCAAACAGAGAAACCTGACAACGCAGAGACACCAAACTTGCCAACAGAAATAGGCCTCAGACAAGGTACGTTTGTAGCAAAGAAACTTTCCCCCAAAACCTAAAAGGCCCCCAAAACAATGAGTAAAACTACATTTCCCAGCATCCTCCGGGGCTGCCAACGACTCTCCCAGCCTCTACATTCTGACAACATGATTGGCTGCCAATAAGGGCAGATTTGCATAACTCCTGTACTGGCCAGCCAACATGAACATTCCGACCCATAATAAACTGTCAGAGGAGGATAAGGCAAAGGGCTGAGGCACAAACACAAACACCCAATTCACTTCCCACAGAAAATTTACACCCTACAAATCACAGACCACGCCCAAAATTGACAGTAAGGCTTCATTAACTTAATTTCCCTGACTAGGCCTCACTTAATGGAATGCTGTTTACGCTCTGAATTGACAGTAAGGCTTCATTAACTTGATTCTCCCGACTACGCCTCAGCTCATTGGACATTGCGTATGGCCTGAATTGACAGTAAGGCTTCATTAACTTGCTGTTCCTGACTAGGCCTCAACTCATGGGACATTGTGTATGGCCTGAATTTACAGTAACCTACCTTGGCACACAGAGCCCCTATGACCCACACTACATTCTACTACAGTTTGGAGGAGGGTGGACCGTGGATTATGGAACTTGAAGTACCTCCATGGATAATGGGATTTGTACTACTTCAAAACCCATCATTCCCCACAGACCACTGTCCAAGAACCAAGACCGATAAAGACCAAACTTGGCAAACAATGCACCCCATGACCCACACTCCATCCGACTGCAGATTAGAGGAGGACACACCATGGATAATGGGATTTCAAGTACCTCCACTCACTTCCAAAGTACCCCACCCACACACGCATCAACCTCTACATCAACACAGCAGACGGAAAGACAAAAAACATTGCATATCCACAAGCTATGCAGAACGCCAGCAACACCACACAACAATTCCACAGGACTCCAACATCCCACCCACCAAAACAACCCACAACAACACAGCCATGACCCCAACAACACCATAACTAACAACTTCAACCCTTACATACTCAGACTTCCTCGCATCTCCAAAATAAGGCACAGCAACGCGTGCCGGGTACAGCTAGTATATATATATATACAGTATCTTGAGGGAGCTAGGATGGTATAGTGCAGGCATAGGCACAACTTTGCTCATCCAGGTGTTTGAACTTCAACTCCCACAATTCCTAACAGCCTATTCAGGAGAGCAGGATTTGAATCCCTACTCGGGCATGGAAAGATAGTGTGTGATCTCAGTTTGAAAGGAAGGTAAGGGCAAAATCCTCTGAACAAACCTTGCCAAGAAAACCTAGTACTATTATCTTCATGTAGCCTTAAGGTAGCCATGTGTCTAAATGACTTGAAGCCACACAACAAGAACAGATCTCTTAAAGATTTCCAAATGCAAGGATAAATACCTTTTCTCCTCCTACCCTCTTTTATTGCATAACATATCTTTGCAGCAATATGAATGAGAACAGTTCTCTTGTGAAGGACTGAGGCTAAGTCACTGAATTTGAATACAAAAGGTTAACCTATATCCTACTTTGTTTGGAAGCCATTTTGGAAATCCCTGCCAGTTACTTCTGGTTTCTGACTCTGTCAGATTTAATCAGCTCTGAACTAAAATCTGTGAACTTTAGTTCCAATAAAACTTTTTAATGGAATCTAAAGAGTTTGGCCCTTTCCACACAGCTGAATAAATTTTTTTTCCAGCCTAAAACAAAAATTTTCTGCTTTGAACTGGAATATATGGCAGTGTGGACACAGATAACCTAGTTCAAAGCAGATATTGTGGGATTTTCTGCCTTGATATTCTGGGTTATATTGCTGTGTTGAAGGGTCCTTAGTGTCCTGTCCAACCCATAGTTAGATATGCCCTAAAGCAGTGGTTCTCAACCTGTGGGTCCCCAGGTGTTTTGGCCTACAAGTCCCAGAAATCCCAGCCAGTTTACCAGCTGTTAGGACTTCTGGGAGTTGAAGGCCAAAACATCTGGGGACCCACAGGTTGAGAACCACTACCCTAAAGACTTTGTAATACTGTAGCAGCAAATCTGGAGTCCCAAAACTCCCAAGTGTAGCTTTTACTTACAGGTTGCGCAGCCGTGCAAGCACAGGAACGAGAGAAAACGCAACAACCGTACTGCGGGTGCAATGAAGCCAAAGTTTATTTGCACAACGTCAGCTGACGGGACCTGCCCACAGAACTAGCTGCTTCAGGGCAAGAACCCAGTACACTCTAAGCATTCAGGTTTTATACAAGCAATGGTGGCAAAGCCCATTGTCCTGCCCTTCTTCACATCCCGTATTGGCTGGCATTCAGTGACACATTTTAACATCCAATTAAACAAAGCATTCTTTAGCATCTTACTCCTATTTGTTAAAAAAACATTGCGCAGTTAATAATTCTGTTTCTCAAACTATGTTATCTATTGTATGAGGCACATTGTACTGTAAATTGCAACAATTCTACTGCAGCCTTTCCAGGAAACCAGCCAAGGAAAAGCTTGTACTTGACATGCGCACTTATCTAGCCATTCAAGATCATTGTAAACAAACACGCATGGCTGGTATCTGACCAATCCAAGCCGTTTTTATCTAAAAGAGCACATTATGTTCCCTGGCCAATCACTGTTTGTGCCTTTGTTTCAATCAGCGTAGCCTATTCTCGTTATCATTACTTGGCAAGCTACTCCGCTACTCCGCTACTCCAAAACCTATACTGAGCAGCACTTTCTCCTAACCTTAGTTCTGCTAAAAGCATCAATTTCTACTTCAATACTAAGCTACATTTTCAGAAACTTCATTATCTGAATTTCCAGAAATATTTCAAAGTCATTAAAAAAACATTTAGTCCCAGATATTTCTATTTTTTTAAAAAAAATGCCTTCTCCCATGACGTTTGATATTGGCTGAGGGAATCTTTTTGCCCTTTTCTGCACAGTCCATGTGGCATGTTCAAACAGTTAATACCACTCTGAACTGTATTCTCAGGATATTCTATTAGAGGAAGATTGTGGAAAGCACTATTCATGAGCCACTTGCACCCCCCCCCCAAAAAAACCCCACTTGTTTTTAATGGGACAAAATGCATCACATTAAAAAAACCTGTATTGAAATAAAAATCTCCACTCTATCCTCCATCCAACAACTTCCCATATTGTGTTATAGCCTTAGTATAGTCTAATTCAGAAAGGTTTCCCTTTAAGGGCTGGCAGTTCAACAGCTTGGGTTAATAAGATGTAGAATATATTTAAAAATAGTTTTAGTCCGTACTTTTTTCTGGTTTTTATCACTTCAACACACACATTTTAAATTCTTGTTATCTACTTCAAATTCTAGCCAATAGAAACAAAACAATTCAGTTACGAAAGATTGACTAGAAGGGACATTTGTGTGTGTTGTATTTGTGTGGAGAGGTTTTAACATTCCAGTAGTTGGATTAGTTGAAACCAATTCACAAATGCTCTGCAAGACGATCATCTTCATGTATCTGTTGTCAGCAGTGTACATTTAAAATGTAACGTGGAATGAAATCTGTTTTATGGTGTTCATTTTTGTCTGCAGATGCAGGCCCATTAGGTTATGATGAGAAAATAACTGTAATCTTTAACTGTTATGGATTATCTGACATTGCAAGGACTGCTGATACCAGTTTTAGGTCAAAATGATTGATAGCTTGGAGAGGACAATTGCTATTTTTGTGCAAATGTCTCACCACCCAAAAAGCACAAGGCCAGTGATTTCCCCCTTTAGGCAGAGCGATTAAAACAAAATAAAAACTTTCAGGGATCAAATGGGTTGAGATGTGAAGTCAAGAATTGTGAGTTACAAATACTATATTCCAGACTTAATGAAAAATCAAGAGAATAGGAAGGGAATCAATTCATACGAAATATGGTGCTGGAGGTGAGTTATTGTTATTGTTATTGTTATTTACTTTATTTATACTCCGCCTTTCTCCCCATGAGGACTCAAGCTGGCTAATACATTTTGGTCATAGTTTTAAAAGCGAAATACAAAAATTGAAAAACAATTAAACAAAACAGTGTGAATTAAGATAAAATACAATAAATAGACTTAAAATAGCATTTAAAACCCATAATCCCCCCCTCCACCAAAAAAAACCACACTTCTCCGGCCACATGCTCCTTATTCTTCTTCAAATGCCTGTAGGCAGAAGAAGGTCTTGACCTGCTTGTGGAGTTCTGTGGCTACCATGGATTGCTATGAAGACAAATAAATGTATCCTAGAACAGACCAAGAGCAAGGAGGATGGATGGTATCCTTGAAGTGAGTGACTTGACTTTGAAGGAACTGGGGGTGGCCGACAGGGAGCTCTGGCATGGGCTGGTCCATGAGGTCAGGAAGAGTCGGAAGCAAATGAATGAATAAACAACAACAGATCAAACAAAGCCTGAAGTCTCCTTGGAAGCCAAGATGACTCAACTGAGACTGTTGTATCGTGTGATTTCTTGAAAAGACATGACTCATTAGGAAAGACAGTAATGCTCAGTAGGGTAGAAGTAAGGTAGAAGACCACATTCCAGGTGGAGAGACTGAAATCAAGGAAACCACAACTCAGCAGAAGCAGAGCAGGACAGTTGACTTGGAAGTCTCTTCTTCATGAGGTCACCATATTTGAAGTTGACTTAATGGCAGTCAACAACAACAAAAGCCAAGAAGCACAATGTTGAGGCATCAGGGTGGAGATCATTGCCAATCCCAAGAGCCCCTTACCCTTTCACTTCCTTCTTCTGTCACTGTGAGTGAACATAGCCTGAAGTGAGGAGAAGCAGCAGCTCATACTAGCCTCACTCTCTTCCTCTGGGTAGTTGTGTGGATTGGACCTGGAAGATAACAGATGATGACACCAAGGTTAAGAGAGCACTGTTTAGAGCCAAGATCTCCTCTAAAATCATGACCTAATACTGATAGATTCCATTACACCAGTGGTTCCAAACCTTTTTTTGACCAGGGACCACTTTGGCCAGGGACCACTCTCCAACATTACTACCAAAAAGGTTACGAATCGGTTTTGGTCGACTTTAGATTCAGTTTGGTTATTTGGGGTGCTGATTCTGAAAATTGCATTGGATAGACCACATCCGCTCTAGTTTCTGATACAAAACATATGCCATCCAATAGTTGCCAACTGCTCACCCACTAAAAACCATATTTAATAATCTAGAGCTGATGTGATCTATGCAATGCAATTTTCTGAATCAGCTCCCCAAACAACCCCAGGAACATGCCTAAAATGAAGCCACCAAGGCATCCCGGCTTTCAGGTGCCACACGGAACAGCTCTGCTCGGGAAGGGAGGAAGAAGAGAAGCAACACTCAGGAGGCTTGTTGTCGTGCCTTTCTTGGGTAGTCAGCCTCTTCTTTCCCAATATGCTCATTGCCTTGGCACTATAAGAGGGTTTCATGAGACCAGTCGCTCTTGTCGCAATGGTGAAGTAACGGTGAGGCCGCGGACCATATTTTAGTTCTTAGGGACCACTGGTGGTCCACAGACCACAGATTGGGAACTACTGCATTATATTAAAGTAGAGTGGGAATCTGTGGCTTCTGGATGAAAATGGTCTTTAATCCCAGCAACCCTACACATCATGGCCAGTGGTTGAATAATGAAATTTTTGTGCTGTAATTAAACATGGGAGTTTGTAATGGGCTCATGCTTTTCCTCCATCTCTGTCTCTTATGAATGTTTAAATCATGGCTATCTTTAGCCATAGTAATCTTCCTTTGTAGTTACCATTTTGATTGTTAATGTGCCTTTAGGCTGACCCTTGATTTATGGTGACCCCATCACAGAGTTTTCAGAGAAAGTTTGCTATTGCCTACTTCTTAGGCTGCAATTACTATAGTTAATGCTAATCAGATTTCCCTATAACTAGGATTTATAAAACTAGTTCAAGCCCCGATTTTGAAGTCTGATCTCAGAGTCAATCATGGTTAGCCTGAAAGCAAATGCAGTGTGGCATAACAGTGAGAAGAAATATAGCACATCTCATTGAATGGAAGTATATTCTGAATTCAGTCAAGCTGCACATGGAGAAATTTCAATATTTTAAAATCGTAGTGGAGTTAAATACACAATAATGTCAGCGTCCATGGAATGTTGGGGGGAAAAGGAACCGAGTCACAATCTCTTCCACACGTCATAGTCTGTTTTGTTAGATATTAGTAAACTTTTAGATAATTTCTGCTATCGCAATCTTGAAAACAGTAAAGGTATTTATGGTATATGAACTTTTGGGAACATGGAGCAAAGTGTGGTAAAACAAAATGGCAATAATTAGAAAACATTGACTCCTTACGTAGATGTGTCAAAGTTTTGCTTATTTGCTGTGATGGTGGCAAAATTTATTTATTTTCTCTCTTTTATAGATGAATGAATTTCGGAACAAATTGCAGTTGATATTCCCAACGATTCCTAAAAATGCAGAACAGCCTTTTGAATGGGAGGATATTCTGAAATCAAAGTGAATGGGACTTTGAGGTGCTCTGAACATTTACAAATTCTAGAAGAGTTACATTCATGCAAAAATGTCGCCCTTCAAGGCATGAGGAAGAAAGAAGATAATCGAATCACAGCAATTCATTCGCAATACAGTCTGGCTTTAATTTGGTAGACTGCAGACCTCATCACACTAGAGAATGAATCCACTTTAAATCCGGTTTCTGCCTCCTACAGAATTCTGGGGTTTGTAGTTTAGGGAAGAGCCTTTAACAGCCTCCCTAAACTATGAGCCCCAGAATTCTGCAGGAGGCGGAAACCGGATTTAAGGTGGAATTATTCATGAGTGTGATGTGGTCTGTACAAGTGAAATTTACTGTTGGATTATTGTTGCTACCTCAAGTGATGGCACAATTTGACAAAGCCAGATGTGTGGATGAGGAAATGGTATACATCAACAATAAAATAAACACTAATGGCAGCAGATATGGTGGTAAACTGGCAATCAAGGTTGGTATTCATCTGAACTACACCTGGAGGCAAATCCGTTCTTTGACACAGTGCAGAACCAAAAAAATGAAATGTCAGTCTCTACCCACTGCTGGTACATTTAAGAGCTTCTTCCATTGAAACTAAGAAGCAACGTGGTGGTTCAAAGTGACACGCTTCATTTCTGACATTGAGACCAGCAACCAGAAAAGAAGAGATTTGATCTCCTGATCTTTGACCTTTTGTGGGGGGAGGGGGGATAGGTGATAATTCATTTTGTGAGGACCCATTTGAGAGCCCTGAAGTCCTCTGTTTTCCCAAGGTGGGGGTGGTGGTGGTTGAAAATCACTCAAAAGTGCAGTTTCCCCCATCAGGTCTTCCTTACGCTCCTCTAAAGGTAGGGACATTACCATACATAAAATCTGAAGTGCAATGACCTCTTCAGAATGACGACCCACTAAAGAATAGTAACATATAGTTCATTTTCACCTTGAAGAGAAGTGCTTAGAGTGCCAGAGGATTTTGTCCTGATCCTGTTGTTGTTCAACATCTTTATACATAACTTGGGTAACACAATAGAGAGTGTGTTCATCTCTTTTACAGATAACTCTAAAGGGAGAGGGGGCTAACACATTGAAAACAGAATCAAGATTCAAAATACCTTTAATTAGAATCATAGAGCTGGAAGAGATCACAAGGGCCATCCAGTCTAACCACCTGCCGTGCAGGAAAAGCGCAATCAAAGGCTTCCACCACATTCTGAGACCGTGAGTTCCACTGTTGAATAGCTCTTACAATTAGGAAGTTCTTCCTAATGTTCAGGTGGACTCATTTTCTGTAATTTGAACCCATTGCTCTGAGTCCTAGTATCCTAGACAGCAGAAAACTAATCTGCTCCCTCTTCCTTATGACATCCTTACACATATGTATACATGGTTATCATGTCTCCTCTCAACCTTCTTTTCTGTAGGCTAAACACCCAGTTCTTTAAGACGCTTCTCATCGGGCATGGTCTCCAAACCTTTGATCATTTAGTTGCCCTCCTCTGGACACCTTTCAGCTTGTCAATATCCCTCTTGAATTGTGCCCAAAGTTGGACACAGTATTCTAGGTGAGGACTGACCAAAGTATAACTGACTGGAACAAAAGTAACAAAATAGATTTTAACAGAGAAATATAAGATACAGCCAGCCCTCTGTATTTGCTGAGGTTGGGGGCACAGGACTTATGAAGGTGAACAATCGTAAATAAGGGATCTGCTAGTTTTTCTACTGAGGCACCACCTCTCAGGATTTCTAGTTCTTCCAACATGACTATATGGCTGACTTCTGCTGAAAGGCGACTACAGAATCACATCTAGAGATTCCTAGAGAGATGTCTAAGCAATATTATATTTATAACCTGCTTTATCTCTCCCGAAGGAAACTTATTCTGACATGACTGGATGGAGTTGACCATAGTGTCACATTAGAGGACTTCGAGATTCCTAGAAAGAGTTTTAATCCAATCAGTGAATTATCAAATTTGCAAAAGTCAACACCGCAAATATGGAGGAATGTCTGTTATGCTGGAAAAACAACATGCACAGGTATAGGGTGGATGATGGCTGTCTTGACACCAATATATGTGTTAATACGCTAGTAAATCACAAGCTAAAAATGAGTGTGATATAACTACTTTGTTCACTGTACACTTTGTACAGAAGATGTCACAAATGAACACCAAAAGTTCGGGAGTAGGCCTAAGAGCATGGCAGATATAGAGGTGCAGTGCTTTTTGGACTCAATACAGGGAAAAGTGAAGTCCTAGGATAGGCAAACATTTCAAATAAGGAAGAGAAACAACTTTGCTTTACAGCTCCTTAAAGGAATTCAAACTGATCTCTACAGGAAATAATGGGGGAACCCATGTAGTTTTCCTCTGCTAAAAGAAGGCTTTTGTCAGTGGAGAAGCCAGAGATATGTTTTCAGTGCCCTCAGGTCACATACTCCACATCTGTTTTAATGGATTGCCTCAAAAGTACATTTAGGAGCTATAGAAGGTGGGGAAATTACCGAAAATCATGCTCTTCCCCATTTTATAGGGAGAAAGCTTCCATCACACAGATTTTTCTTGATATAGGTTAAAATTTTAACCTTACTCAAAAAAGTGACATACTGTATTTCTGTTATAAACCAGATATCAACTCTTACTATAATATTTCATGGAGTTAAGATATGAGTTGGACAATTTTCCCCAGAACTTGGAAATATTACTTTTTTGGGCTTTTGCTTACAAAATTCTCAATTGATTATGCAGACTGGAAGATTCTGGAAGCTGTAGTTTAAACAAGTAACTTTATCACAGTCTCGTTTTTTTACTTGTCTGATTAAATACCAGATGTAGACGTGAGTCAACAACACTATGAACATTTTAAAACTGTGGTTCTAAAAATAATTTTTAATTTATATCCAGAATCCTGGATTGGCTATTTAGTTAACAACTAAAAAACTTCCTTAGCCAACCTTTCCAAACTTGAAGGAAACAGGCAGAATGGATCACATTTTCCTCAGGCAGCTCATGAAATAGGTTTGAGAGGGTGTTACAATGGTGGCAGTAGTAGTGATTAAGTAGTGAGAAATGCCCTAAAGGCACCAGATCTTGTCTGATCTTAGAAGCTAAACAGGATCAATCCTTGTTAGTACTTGGCTGGGAAAGCAATGAGTAATACCAAGTGCTGTAGACTGTATTTCAGAGGAGAAATGGCTAAATCGCCTCTGAATATTGCTTGCATAACGCCATCCCATGACATTCATTGGATTACCCTAAGCCAATAGGTGACTTGAAGAGGCATGAATAAACATACAGTGACCGTGAATATGAAAGTAATCTAGATTTACTCATCATTACTTAGTCAAATTGTGACCCTACTTCTAAGATTGTAACTTCTCACAACCCGTAGCACTCTTCTCCCAATGCTATTGCCTGCCTTGGGAGAAGGAGATCCATTTTGCCAGCTGGATTTTTCAATCAGGGTTAAAGAAGATTGGGCTAGGAGAGATTGCTTAGTTAATTATATTTCAATAAATATCTGATTTAGGATTCTGTCTGGAATTTTAGCACTTAAGCATTCTCGTGATGGAAGGGCAGGATTTGCGGTTTTTGTGCACCACTGTTAAATTAGTTAATGGTTTAAAGACAAATGAACTCCTTTATAGTAAATCACCTCAGGAATATATCTTGTGCTGAAAGAGGAATAATAACTTCCATCTTTAGCCCTTTTATTAAGTCAAGAAAAAGAAGCATACATCTCTCGTAACGTTCCTACATCAAACAGGTGAAGCATAACAATCCACTCATGCATCCACCCCTCTTCCCGTGTATGTCTCATGTTAAGCAGAGTAGAAAGAGCTATCAAGAAATATAGGTACTGGTATTACCAATGTAAGGCACAAGTGTAAAGACCCAAATGAAATAAAGGCAATAATCAAAACTGTTTAGATCTGAAACACCAATATTCTTGTGTATTCAATCAGTCAATGTAGTACTCACAGACCGCAATTCAATCAGTACATTCTGTCAATATTAAGTCCATAGACATAGAGTTCACTGGTCTGGAGAATGGAGATATCACAAATTAAAGTTCATTGTCATAGTCCAATAGTAGATGACGTGCATATGAAAAGCGAAATCATATCAAGTGGTGCCAATGTTTAGAACATCAAAAGCCTGGTTGACGGCAACATAAGGAATCCTTCTCCGTTTCGCACCGATAGGCACTTTATCAAAACCACTATCACAATATGGCAACTGAGGCATCCACCGTTTCACAGTCTAGTAGATAGTTATGCACGGGCCAAACTCCATGGAGCACCACTTGATATGATTTCGCTTTTCATATGCACGTCATCTACTATTGGACTATGACAATGAACTTTAATTTGTGATATCTCCATTCTCCAGACCAGTGAACTCTATGTCTATGGACTTAATATTGACAGAATGTACTGATTGAATTGCGGTCTGTGAGTACTACATTGACTGATTGAATACACAAGAATATTGGTGTTTCAGATCTAAACAGTTTTGATTATTGCCTTTATTTCATTTGGGTCTTTACACTTGTGCCCTAGAAAGAGCTATCCTCTCCCTTTGTGCTCTGCCTCAAACCTCACTCTGCATTTTTTTTCATGTCGAGCGACTTGAGAACCTCCAAGTTGCTTCTGGTGTGAGAGAATTGGCTGTCTGCAAGGACGTTGTGCAGGGGACACCCGGATGTTTTTGATGTTTTACCATCCTTGTGGGAGGCTTCTCTCATGTCCCCGTATGGGGTGCCGGAGCTGACAGAGGGAGCTCATCCGCACTCTCCCCAGATTTGAACCTGTGACCTGCTGGCACAAGGGTTTAACCCGTTGCGCCACAGTGGGCTCCTGCTGCTGTTACCAATGTGGAGGGGAGGGAGTGAGGAGACAGTTCATGTATCAACAACAACAATAGCACCCTGTCTTGGTTCAGAAGAGATGAGACAACACCCCCAGGTGGAGTACACCCTCCTATTTGATTTGGAGCTTCATTTTCTGAACTGCCTCCTTAATTTGCTCTCTTCCTCAATTATAAGCAAGAACAGAAACACACACATACCTTTGGCTTTACAGTGGTGTCTCAGGGGAGGTTTCAGACATGACGCAAAGGGCTACAGAAAGCATTTTCTGCTCTGGATTAGGACTCGAGAGACCAAAGTTTAATTCCCTGCTTGTCCATAGAAACCCAGTGTACGATAGAGTTGCCTTAGGATTACTAGAAGTTGGAAGTGACCTGAAGGCATACCAGCCATACTTAGATGTATGTGTGTTACTAACAGGATTTCAGCCTCTGTCTGCAAACCTATAGCCATATACCAGACAATAAATGCCATTGTAATCAACCTAGGCACTGTACCTAGGCAACCCTATCATACTGGGTCGGGCTGTAGCACAGCTGGTTAATCACCAGCTGCAATAGATCACTGCCGACCAGAAGGTGACAGGTTGAAAGCCCAAGTCGGATTGAGCATCTGACTGTTAAGCCTAGATTACTGTCCACCTAAGCAATTCGAAAACAGCTGAGCTGTGAGTAGAGAAATTAGGGACTGCTTAAAGCGAGGAGGTATTTTACGACACCATAAAAATGCCAGCGGTTAAAGAGCAAGAAGGAAATATGACCAAAATGATTTGGCGTCATAGTGGATGAAGTGACAGCTCCCCCTGTGGCTGGAATCGAGCATAACCTCCAGACACCAAAGTGGAAATGCCAAAAATATCTGTCTTTCTAGAAAACTGCATTGAATGTTTGCTGTGTATGTATGCATTGTGATCCGCCCTGAGTCCCCTTTGGGGTGAGAAGGGTGGAATATAAGTACTGTAAATACATACATAAAATAAGTGGGGCTTACTTTTGTGTAGGCTTATAGTCTAAGAGTTATAATCACTCTATTCATCAGGAAGATGTTTTCACAACCTTTGAAAGAAACACAACACACTACTAATTATATTCCCAAATGCAATCCAGTCAACTGATTTTGAGAACTAGAGAGTTAGAACCAGTTAATATCCCGGTGGTGTCCTTGTAGTAACATTAAAAGAGATGTAAATATCTTTATTATTAGAGGCATTGCAAATCATGAAACTTCAGTATACAAAAAAGCCTTTTGTGTATTAAACAGAAGAAAATAGACACCAAGAAAATGTTTACATTCATTATTCTATGCATTCAGACCCCGTCATTTTCTTGGTTGATTATCACTGTCATGTGGGGTTTCTCACTAAATAGAGAACAGGTCAATTCATTAAATTCTAAGTGGGCTGTTTGTTCTCATTCCACCACGATGTGTTCCACATACAGTCGGAAATGAAGAAAAGCCATAAGAATGAATAATTCAAGCTCTTACACCAAACTAATGCAGTATCACAAAAGTTTAATGGGAAGGAAGAAGCATAGTTCAGTACACATACTCGGCAGAGAAGCGTTGCGGTGCCGTGGCAAAGTATGTGCTTGCATGGTAAAAAAGATTCGAGGTTCACTCCTTGGCATTTCCAGGAAAAAAATGTCTCTTGAGGAGCAAAGCATAGAGATGTATGCTTGAATAATGTATTGTCGAAGGCTTTCATGGCCAGAATCACTGGGTTGTTGTAGGTTTTTCGAGCTATATGGCCCTGTTTGAGAAGCATTATCTCCTGACGTTTCGCCTGCATCTATGGCAGGAATCCTCAGAGGTTGTGAGGTCTGAATAAATGAATAAATAAATAGTGCTTGAATAAATGCACTATTTTTAATTTGCTGCTTCTCATCTAATTTTTTAATGCATTCTATTGAGATTGCCCTTTGGAGAAGAAAGCCAGTATCATGGAGGAAGTGGGGAGAGAAACAGGTTTTTAAAAAAATCTTTCCCCTCACACAATATTTCAAATGAAAAATCATTTTCTCATTAATAACTTCTGCCATCTTGACCACACTCTGATGTTGCTTGGTTACATGCTTTCCAGTTTTCAGCTGTGAATTGCTGGAGGATATTTCTAATGCTGCTCAGTTACAGGGTGGGAAACGTGTGCAGTTGGTCCTCGGTATCTACGGATTTCTTGCCTACTGATTCAATCATTGATGGCTTGAGAATTTTTGTTAAATGTTCAAAGGCAAACCTTAGTTTTGCCATTTTATGGAAGGGACACCATTTTACTGCACTACTGTATATAATAGGACTTGTGTACCCACAGATTTTGGTTGAACTGTTGAACTTGCTGACTGGAAAGTTGATGGTTTGAATCTGTGGGATGGGGTGAGCTCCTGCTGTTAGCCCTAGTAGTTCAAAAACATGCAAATATGAGTAGATCAATAGGTATCATCTCGGCAGGAAGGTAAACGGCGCTCCATGCAGTCATGTTGGCCACATGACCAGGAGGTGTCTATGAATAATACAGACCCTTTGGCTTAGAAATTGAGATTAGCACCACCCCCAGAGCTGGAGATGAAGTGGAAGCCTTTTATCTGCGTGTCAGTGTTTCATTGTTTCGAGGTATTGAATGTTTGCCTTGTGTCTTTGTATATGCTGGAATCCACCCTCAGGGAAATAGGGTGGAATACAAATAAAGTGTTGTTGTTCTTCTTATTCTTCTTATTACTACTACTACTACAATAGAGTCTCGCTTATCCAACATAAACGGGCCGGCAGAATGTTGGATAAGCGAAAATGTTGGATAATAAGGAGGGATTAAAGAAAAGCCTATTAAACGTCAAATTACATTATGATTTTACAAATTAAGCACCAAAACATCATGTTTTACAACAAATTGACAGAAAAATCAGCGCATTTTCAGTGAATTTAGCACCAAGACATTGCAACATATTCAAACAGCTGTGGATCCGGGTGGGTGGCAGACTGCGTTGGATGAGCGAAGGCTGTATAAGCGAGACTCTATTATTATTCCATGGGAGGCCCTGAAATCAAATTTAGCAGATACCAAGGACCCGCTGTGTCTGTAAATGAAATTAAAGGAAAATAAACATGAGCTTTTATTATTTAGCTCTTGCAAGGATGGCCAAAGACTATATGCTTTCTGCACATGACATCTATGTGACTGATCCAGACGAGAAGGTCACTGTTGGCCTGATGTCACAGCCATCAAACTAGTTTCTCTGAAATAATTTTACTCACTGCAAAGGGGTTCTTTTGAAGCAAGTAGCTTGAGGGCTATCACTATATTTTAAGACTGCAGAAAGTATTTCTACATTTAATGGCTATATCATTAAAAATTCTCTTTATGATCATAGGATTATTTGTAGGACTTTTAGCATATTTTGGAAACCTCCATCAAACTATTTTAAAGCTTCCCATATAATCACATGATGGCAAAAAGGTCACAGCAATTGAAACACATGTTTTAAGTTTGTTCCTAAAAGCAATTTTGCTAAATAAATGGCTCTTACCCCATGATGAGTTTGCCTTAGGGCCAACATAAGACAGAAATGGCTGGAAAGGACACAACAAAAACAACACATGGGATTTTTTTTTAAAACCCTTCCCTGTATTAGAAGATTATAATTCTTTGTAAAATGTGGCAGCCTGCAAATATTACTAGACTCTTCCTAAAAGTCTGTTTTCCCAAAGGGGATATCCATTGTGGGATTTTCTCCATGCAGTAGCTCCCATGCCAAACCAATGACAATTGCTACTTAGAATTTCTCTGAACTTGCCATCATTACCATTTGTTCTAATACAGCTTTTAGAAATACCCTGACAAGGGTATTCCTGAACCCAAATGCTTCATGAGACAATTGAAAATATGCCTCCATTTCTCTGCTCTATTCATTTTTCCTTTATCCCTTCAGTTTCTAATTCAGGCATGAGCAAAATTCAGCCCTCCAGGTGTTTTGGACTTCAACTCCCACAATTCCTAACAGCCAGCTGTTAGGAATTGTGGGAGTTGAAGTCCAAAACACCTGGAGGGCCCACGTTGGCACCATGCCTGCTCTAAAAAGTATTTCTTTGCACTAACTGGTGTGCAAGCATGGATATACAAATTTTCCTAAAGTAAATCCAGATGCAACCTATGAGAGTATACCTAGAAAGGCTAAGACTAAACCCCGCTTCTACCCACCATGAGCATGGTGGGTGCCTCCCCACTGATCAATGGAAGCAAATATACTGCCAAACAGCGGCAAAACAGAAGCCTTCCTTTGAAGCAAGTATACTTCACTTTTTTCAAAAAGGTTATCTTCCTTGTTTTCCCTATTTTGTCACCAAATTTCAACAAATTTGAAAGTCACAGACTAGGAGCTACATGTGCTTAGACACTGCTTACTTGCGCATGAACCAGACCAACAAAGCTGGGAAATGGCAGGTGCCTGGCCTACTCCAGAGGTGGGCGCGGGGAGGCAAAATGTGGATTCCATCAAAGTATCAAACTTGTCTAAAATTGTGGTAGCTTCTTTCTTCAAAAACAACAACAACAACAAAAACTCCCCACACAAACAAAAAATAAAATAAACAGTCAAAATTGTATCTGGAGAGTTGGGCATGCTGCTACATAGTAAGAACATAAGAACATAAGAAGAGCCATGCTGAATCGGACCTCAGCCCATCTAGTCCAGCATTCTGTATCACACAGTGGCCCCCAGTTGTACACGGGGATCTTGAGCAGAAGGGAGGGCAAAACCCTAACCTGCTCCCGACCCCCCACAACCAGTACCCAGGGAAATCCTGCCTACCTCAACCAACTCCGAGGTGGCACTTGAATGTCCTTTTCAGTAACTACCGATACACTTGGTATCCATGAATCTGTCTAATCCTGCCTTGAAGTTGTTCAGGCTGACAGCTGTCACAACCTCTTCTGGAAGTAAATTCCATAACCCAATGACCCTCTGGGTGAAGAAATATTTCCCTTTATCTATATATATAAAAGGGAAGTGGTTGTGCAACGAGGCAAATGCACGCCAAAACTACATTCCCCACACACACGAAAATCACAGGGCCACTCATCCATACGACTAGGTCCATACTCCACCCACGAAAACACCCCGAAACAACACACAAACCCCAAAACATCCACCGAAACACAACATAACTACGCATGCGCAAAACACCGCACACACAAAATGGTCGCCAACAAGACATCACAGTACCGAGCATGCGCAACTTCAAACCACATCCCAGCAAACAACAATCCACAACCCCACTCCATAACTACCCACTACCCCACATCAACAACAACACGCACACACACCTCTTCCGCAGCCTTCTCGACCTCCTTCACCGCCTCTACACCACTCCCAAACATGAGCGGCCATTCTACATCCGGCGAGGGAGGACACAGCGGGGGAGCAGATCCCAGCAGCAGAAGCCAAAGGGAGGCGGGGGCGAGGGGTGAGCCTCCATTACGCTGCCGGCGACGGCGCCGTGCCCGGCTCTTCCGCCCCCTTCTCGCTCTCCTCCGCCGCCTCTCTTCCGCTAGCCGGGGAGGAGGCCGCAGGGAGAGAGATCACCCGGTTCCCCTTCGACCTCCTCTTCGGGCAGCGGAAGAGAAGCGGCAGAGGGCTCTCCTCCGCCACCCACCGCCTCCCTTCCGCTGCCCGGGGATGGGGCCGCTGGGAAGCCGCGCTCCTCTCCCTCCCTGCGGCCTCCTCTGCCAGCGGAAGGGGAGGCGGCGGGCCGCAGCGGAGAGCCCTCTGCCGCCTCTCTTCCGCTGCCCGAGGAGGAGGCCACAGGGAGAGGGGTTGCCCGGTTCCCCTTCGGCCTCTTCGCCCAGCGGAAGAGAGGCGGCAGAGGGCTCTCCTCCGCTGCCCGCCGCCTCCCTTCCGCTGCCCGGGGATGAGGCCGAGGGGGAGCCGCGCCATCTCTCTCCCTGCGGCCTCCTCTTCAGGCAGCGGAAGGGAGGCGGCGTGCGGCGTAGGAGAGCCCTCAACTGCCTCTCCTCCGCTGCCCGAGGAGAGGGCCGCGGGGGAGGGAGATCGAGCGGTTGCCCTTCGCCCTCCTCTTCGGCCTCCTCCTCTACACATATACACACACACATATATACACAACAACATATAAACACAAACATACAAACACATATAAATACACAACCACATACAAACACATCCACACACCTATACATACACATCCACACTAATACATACACATATATACACACACATATCAGCACATCTCCATATATACACATACATACATATACATACACAAACACACATATATATACACGTACTCAAACACAAAAAACTCACAGATAAATACACACAAATATATACACACATACCAAGAACTATATACACACAAATACACACACACACATATATACACACACAAATAAACACAAACCAATACATGCACACACACATACACACATACCCCCAAAAAACCATACACACATACAACTATAAACACACATACACACACACATATATACACACAACAAACATGCTCACATCATTTCCACAACTTACATACCCAGACTTTCTCACATCACCAACATAGGGCACAGCAACGCGTGCCGGGTTCAGCTAGTTAGTCCTAATTTTCCTACCTTGGAGCTTCAGGGAGTTCCCTCTAGTCCTAGTGTTTTGTGACAAAGAAAATAATTTTTCTTTATTCACCTTTTCTATCCCATGCATGATTTTATACACTTCGATCAAGTCACCTCTTAGACGCCGTCTTTCCAAGGCTGAAAAGACCAAGGCGTTGCAACCTGATTTCATAAGGAGCCGCTCCATCCCTTGGATCTTTCTTGTTGCCCTTTTCTGTACCTTTTCCAGTTCCGTTATATCTTTCTTAAGGTGCGGAGACCAGAATTGTACACAGTACTCCAGATGTGGCCTTACCATAGATTTGTAGAAACTGTCAGGCCATCAAATGCTAATTAAGGTGGCCAATTGAAATATTCACACCTAGCTCCAACAGACAAAGAGTCCTTTCTCCCACCCTGGACCCAATTTTCATAGTCCCCACAAGCCTCACAACCTCTGAGGATACTTGCCACAGATGCAGGCGAAACGTCAGGAGAGAATGCTTCTAGAACATGGTCAAACAGCCCAAAAAACCTACAACTACCCAGGATGAAAAGCAAAAGAAAACAGGAACTCTGTAACTGAAATATTGGCCTTTAGTTGAAGCTGGTATCTCTTACACCAGCTACACTACACTACAACCAAACGTACCTGAGCAAATAACCCATCTGCCTGAAAGGTACTATGAGTGATCTACTTTTGAAATTAGAGAAATGTTCTGAAGCCCAGGTATTTGTTTAACTAATATGTAAGAGACTGCCCTAGTCACGGTACTTTAGTTTATTTGATATGTATGAGCTTTTGAATATTTTATAATGGTTAAGGTTGTGTTCACTTCAGGCAGCAGCTTCAAAAGCGTCCCCATGCACTAACACACAAATTAAAATCCCAGTACATTCTTTTGTGGTCCGTATCAGCATGGAATAATAGTGTGGATTTTTAAACTTTTCTTTGAAGGCTTTTCCAGCTGGTAATATTTTAGTGTCCTCCCATAAGGATGCCTTTTAAAAGAGTTTATTTTGGGACTGATTTCTCAGACAGATAATGAGTGTTAATGCTTCATGTGAAAAAGAACTTGAAGCGGCATTGTAAAGATGCTACAGAGGAAGGCACGGGGGAACGTATTTGTGAGCCATTGCAAATTCTCAGTGAAGCGTAGGCACAAATTCAGCCCACATCAGATCTTAATAGAACATAATATACCCTAGAAAGAGGAAAGATAATGTGTCCTGATATATTCAATATTTGACTTTGATGTAAGCTTAGGCATGACTCCATATGTTTTATTCTAGCACAAAATTAATCTTGGCTGGGTACCATTGCACATTAATTATCAACTAGGACTAAGTCCAACTGGCTTGTTTTCATAAGGTTATGAGATATCCGCTGTGAGACAGCTAGGCTTAAAGAATATCATTAAAAACTGCTACCGCTAATGTGTTAATATTGCCCTACCGAAATACTTTGTCAGTTTTGCACGTGCTTAGATTTTCCTTCCTGTTATGTTTAGGGTGACGCAAGGTGTTTGAGTGGGTTGCCTTAGTAAAGCATCACACCATATACCATACTTATATTTTAGTGTTAACAAAGTAAATTGGTTACAGGACCCATCTTCTGCTAACATAAGGGGTCCACTCAAGAAAACGACACCGTTTTCAGCCATCCCCTCTTCCCCCTGAACCACAAATTGCCTCAATAAGCAGGATCCCTGATCTTCTTTATAGCATTTTAGGTTACAGGAAAAACTACATTGGGAAATGGGGGACAGAACAATCAGCCCAAGTGGGACACCCCTGAATCTGGGTCAAACCCTTTTGTCTACTCAGTCATGGGTTTAGTATGAGGTTTATTCTGGGGCCAAATCAATTCAACCTAGTCACGTCTGAATCTTATTGAGATCTTTCCTATTCTGCATGATCACCTTGTGATATTTTCTAAGGAGTAATTCTTACTACATTCAGTAAGGGGAGCACACAAGTATGTATGCATAAGATGCTAGTATTAATAGTACTTAGGTGTAGGTGGAAGATGCATTATAGGAGAAATATAAATTTATGTTTATTTCTTTCATTAGCAATGACCCTAACTCTGCAATCTGTAATGTTCCTTTGGTGCAATCTACCATTCTTGCCATAAGCATTAATTTAATTTTATCATTGATGAAAATTACTACTTCAATTGTGTTGAGCTTTTGGGTCAAAGATCTATCATCCTGTTTTATGAAAAACTAGCCATCCCCTGCCACACGTTGCTGTGGCCCAGTCTGTGTATATGTGTTGCATGTATATATGTGTATATATGTGATTTTGTGCATGCATTGCCATGTATTTTTTATTTTTGGCTTTTTAGGTCTCTTCTGCTGTTTCTTCAGTGTTTTTATGAGTGATGGTCACTTGTTGGCCTGATAGGTGTATTGTGTCCAAATTTGGTATCAATTCACCCAGTGGTTTTTGAGTTATGTTAATCACACAAACAAACATTACATTTTTATTTATATAGATTAGTTTATATCCATTTCATCAATATTACAAGAAATGTAGAGATAAGCATATTGATCATCCAACAAAGTACAACAGGCTTCGGAATCTGATCCTAGATGAACATGCCAAGCCTGTATTACCAATGGTGCTTCTACACAGGCAGCTTGAAGGTGGCTCGAGGTTGGTGTCTACACCCACAATGTATGCTGCAGGAAGCATGAAGCCCAAACACACACACATCTGGGCATGTTTAGCTTGCAGAAGAGAAGGCTGAGAAGAGACATGATGAGGGCCATGTATAAATATGTGAGGGGAAGTCATAGGGAGGAGGGAGCAAGCTTGTTTTCTGCTGCCTTGGAGACTAGGACATGGAACAATGGCTTCAAACTACAGGAAAGGAGATTTCACCTGAAGAACTTCCTAACTGTGAGTGCTGTCCAGCAATGGAACTCTCTGCCCCAGAGTGTGGTGGAAGCTCCTTCTTTGGAGGCTTTTAAACAGAGGCTGGATGGCCATCTGTTGGGGGTGTTTTAAATGCGATTTTCCTGCTTCTTGGCAGGGGGTTGGACTGGATGGCCCACAAAGTCTCTTCCAACTCTATGATTCTATCTCAAAACAGAGTGTATGGTGTAGTGATTTGAGCATGTTATTATGACGCTGAAGACCAAGGGTCAAATATCCACATGGAAACCTATTATGTGACCTTAGGTAACTCCCACTCTCTCAGGATGGTTCCAGATAGGGGGAAAGTCCAGTCTGACCCCGGTTTAAAAAACCCGGATCAGGCCAGACTTCCGTCCCCACACCAGTAAAAAAAACTCCACACTTTTCTGGGGAGGGATGTCCAGATGCCCTGCCAGACCTCCAGTATGGCACCCACACAAGCAAAAAGCCCCCGAAAAGCCTTAAAAAGTAAAAAATTACTTAGCTGCCATTAACCTGGCAGCTAGAAATGATGTACCAGGAGACGGGGGGCATAGCGATTTTCCTCATTTCTATGCATAAAGAGAGAGCTGGTTACCAAGTACGTTTTTAAAACTTTTAAAGGCTTTTAAAAGGGGTTTTGTGATTGGGCGGGGCCCATCTTGGTTTTTTTGAGCTCCAGGATCGTGCGATGCGATCCTTGAGCTCAATCCACACAGCGTGCACAGCTGGAAAGACCCGGGTTTTCTAAAAGACCCGGGTCTTTCCAGATGTCTAATTACTTCAGTATAATTAGTTCAGAATGCCGAAGGGCTTTATTTTTACCTGAGCTGTTGTTTGGATGCCCCATGTAAAAATGTGGGTGCTCACTCATTTTAGGCACTGTGTGGATGCAGCCTCAGGCGAAAGCAAAGGCAACTGCTCTTTGAACAAATCCTGTCAAAAAAGCCCCAGGTTACGTTCCCTTTAGCGTCCCCATAAGTGGAAAACAACGTGAACAAAGAATACTTCAAGTCAGTGTTCTCATTTTAGGATTCCTGCATTTCCCTAGGAACCAGAGTTGAGGGGATCAGAACCTGAGATTAACTTTGAAACTGTGTACTTTTTTCTGCTTACTTGTTTTTTTCAATTAAAGATTTGGACCTGGATTGGACCTGGATTGAGATTTAGGTGAATATAAGAGTATTGGCTGATGATAATTTCTCTGCTTTATCCTTCCCATGACAGTCCTTCCCTCTCCCTGCAAATGGTAACCCCAGGAGGCCCAGCTCACGAGGGTGAATTATGGTAAAGTGAGGAGGAGAGATTTACCTAACAAACTGGGCATGTGCATGTTGTCAGTGGAAGGCACAGGATGGATCATCTTCTTCCACTTTAGAATCATATTTTCAATATTCAAGCAGATACTTCCAGATACATTTCTCCCTTTGAAATCAAAATCAAACTTTCTATGCTAAACCCCTCCTTGCTTAAAGAGAAGAAGAAATAACTTCAGACGTTTTAAAGGCTGCACTTTCCTGCCAGCACAACGCCACAGAAATTGTGATAGAATTAACCGTCTTCATAGGACAGCATGGTGAGCAGATGTCTGTAGGCCCCCAAGGGACATCTGAGCACAGCACGATGGTTCCTCCGTATTTCCAAATAGTGGATTCCATTAATGAAGACAAATGTTTCCTCAGTTCTTTCCCAGTACTACTTTTCCATGCTAAGCAGTTGCAATTGCTGTAGATGTAATTGCAGGAAAACAGCAATTAACAACAATCATGTACTTAATGCAGAGACAATATCCTTCTGGTGTTTGAAGGACATGGTGCACACAGTTACCAATGGGATGCGAAACAGTATCTGCAAAGAAAAGTGAATCATTCTATGAAAACAATTACAGTTTCCTGTGTAATCTGTTCCTTCAAAAGTAATAACATTAATCAAGGAATGAGAGGATGCTGTTTGGCAAACAAAAAGCTGAGTGCTCTGGAAGCATCCAGATCTCTTCAGGAAGGATGAAAATCTCAAATGAGGCCTGGCATAAACAGTTTAAATTATCCTTAAGTGCCTTGGATTCAGGCTTAAATTCTGAAATGCTATAGTCATTGGAATGCTGCATCTGCGTGTGTAGTTTCACTACTAAAACTTGCAGGGTGTCTCTTACAAAAGTTCTGGATGACAAATCTCTCCGGTAAAACATCAGTATTTCATAGTCATCTTTTTTTATTCCCATGCAATGGCTGAGAAATGAAAGAGATGTGAATACATCACTCAAACATTTCTAACCTTGCAATCAATAATAAATAAATAAGTAAGTAAATAATGGAACTTTGAAAAAGGAGATGGCGGGCCTGATTCTGGCGGCCCAAGAACAAGCCATTAGAACAATTGCCATTGAAGCCAAAATTTAAAAGTCAATGGGAGATCCCAAATGTAGGCTCTGCAAGGAAGCAGATGAAACAATAGATCACATCCTCAGCTGCTGCAAGAAGATCGCGCAGACAGACTACAAGCAGAGGCATAACACCGTTGCTCTGATGATTCATTGGAACTAGTGCCACAAATGCCATCTGCGAAAAAGAACTGGTGGGATCACAAGCCTGAGAAAGTTACAGAAAATGAACACGTCAAACTACTCTGGGACTTCTGAATTCAAACTGACAAGAGTTTTGGAGAAAAATACTCCTGACCTCACTATCGTGTTAAAAAACCAAGTATGGATCGTCGATGTTGCAAGCCCAGGCAACAGCAGGATTGAAGAGAAACAACTGGAAAAGCTGACATGATACGAGGATTTAAAGATCGAACTGCAAAGACTCTGGCACAAGCCAGTCAAGGTGGTCTCAGTGGTGATCAGCAGTGTCTAAAGACCTTGACCTGCACTTAAAAACAATCAGCAGTGACAAAATTACCATCTGTCATCTGCAAAAGGCCACCCTATTGGGATCTGTATGCATTATTCGCCGATACATCACACAGTCCTAGACACTTGGGAAGTGTCTCACATGTGATCCAATACAACAGTCAGCAGAGTGATCTTGTTTGCTGTGTACTAATCTTGTTGTCTTTCAAGTAATAATAACTTTATTCTTGTATCCCACCACCATCTCCCCGAATTAACTTACACATGGCACAAAATAAACACAATTTAAAAATACAGTTGAAAAAACATATAAGCATATTAAACAACAATTCAAAACTTAATTAAAACAGCATTAATCAACCAATGGCGGTAAGCTACTGTCAGTGTGGCCAGGCTGTAAACAATCGGATAGGGAATGGGATAAGTGCAAAGCTGTAACCATGGGATGAGGGCATGGGATAAAGTGCAGGGCTGCATAATAATTGCATGCCCGGGATGTTTCAGTTCATGGAAATTTATGTAACTCAAGCCACTAATATGCTATCAAAGTTGTAGATCTTGCAGTTCTTGCAAGTGATTCCTAGGTATCTGAAAGTTACAATCCAAAAATGTCGTGTTTTCAATATTTGAATTAAATGATGGTTGGTATTATATTGAGCAGTTACAAATGTGTGAGCTGGGGGTGCATACCCATATCCTTTCTGTATTCATCTTTGCGATCATGGGGCTATTGCCATGATTGCAAACCCTCCCCCCGAAACCTATCTTAACTATGAGTTGGACTGATGGAAGTCTATTGTGTGTGCAGCAGGATGACCTTTCCAACGCCCTCCCCTCTATTAGCTGACATTGAGAAATGACTCCTTTATGCATTGCAGTTCATTAACAGGAGTGGGTTGGAAATCCCACCCTGAAGCCTCCCAATCGCCAGAAGAACAGACTTCCACAACTCAGCGGCTGCTAGATATTAAGACAGGATTGGGAAGTCAGAACAGGAGGCAACATGTAGTTGCACATTCAAAACTAATGTCTGTGACACAGGATCTCAGCCACTGTTTATAAGATGTGTTGTGTTATGCATTGTTTTTCTGTTTGTTTCTTTAAATGCTGGTAATTTTGCTCAAAGTACCAGTGTGGTATAGTGGTCTCAATGTAGGACTAAAACTCTGGAGACCAGGATTTGGATCTTCACTCAGCCATGGGACTCACTTGGTGACTTTGGGGAAATCATACTTTCTCAACATCAGAGGAAGACAACAGCAAACCTCCTTGGAAGAAAATCTTGGAATAATTTTAACTTAGAGTTGTTAGATGTCAGATGCAACTTAACATCCTGGAAATATGATTACTCTCTCAAGTAATTTCAGAGGAAGTTCCTGATATTTTCACATCTCAGTCAGAAATTAAAAGTAGCCTATTGAGTTTTGGATCACAGTTGAAAAACCACTCGGGCCCGCAACTTATTTGCAGCAACTTCAGACAGGAAAAAAAGAATATGTGTATTTAGGGAGGACAGAGGTATTACATCACATGCGATGATTCATCAGAACCATTTATATGTCTTGTTGTTTATTTGTTCAGTCGTATCTGACTCTTTAAAAAAATATTTTTATTGAGATTTCAATAACAATAAAATACAAAACAATACACACAAAACATAGTATGTCATGGACTCTGGGATGCAACCCAGAGAGAAAAGAAAAATAGTATCCATATGAGAAAAGTAAGGTAAAGGAAAGAGAAAAAGTATAGAAGATCTGTGGACTCTGAACCTTAGTGTGAGTGCACATACAAGTGAGTAATTGGTGGCATAATTATCTTTGTAATCCGCTTACGTTCGGGGGCTATTTATTTCACTTTCTAGCTGTATTCTTGTTTTTCTTAATATTTCAACATGGTACCTATAATATAATTAACAACACGAGAGGGATATAACTATCAAAAATATCAAATATAATTCTTGGTAATGTGCAAGTGTAAATACAGTCAATAGTATATCGATATACTATATACACTTGCACATTACCAAGAATTATATTTGATATTTTTGATAGTTATATCCCTCTCATGCTGTTAGTTAGTAACCTTTCTACAGTATTACTGTGCGTTTACCTATAATATAATAACATAGAAAAGTATCATAATTAATTTTTTCCCTTTTGACTTATTAATTTTTAAATCCATTTTAGGTTCAGATCTATATTATATGCTATCTTACAATATTTTTGCAATAAACTCCAGTCCCATTTTTAGATGTTCTATTTTTTTCCTTCAAAGCTTCCGTCAAGCCTTCCATTTGAACTGTATCTAAAAATTTTAAGATCCACTATTCTTTTGAGGGTATTTTATCCGACTTCCAGTATTTTGCGTACACCATTTTAGCAGCAGTAGTAATTAAAATGAACAGGGTTTTTTTTCTTGAGTTTTGAAATCTGAATCCACTATTCCCAACAAGCATGAATCTGGTTTCCTCACAAATCTTTTTTGGATCATTTTCTCTGTTTCTAAATGTATCATTTTCCAATATTTATCTGCTTTTGGACATAGCCACCAGAGATGGAAAAATGTTCTGTGTTTTTCATTGCAATTCCAACAATTTAGTTTGGTATTTTTATACATTTTAGCTAGATTTTCTGGAGTGAGATACCATTGAAATATTAATTTATTCCAATTTTCCTTGTATTTATGGCAATAAGATATATTTATATTATTTATAATTTATTTTGTGACCTATATTTCTTGACCATGAAAAAAAGTCGTATCAGACTCTTCGTGACCTAATGGACCAGCCCACGCCAGAGCTCCCTGTTGGCCATGGCCACCCCCACTCCTTCAAGGTCAAGCCAGTCACTTGAATGACAATATCCATCCATCTTGCTCTTGGTCAGTCCCTCTTCCTTTTTCCTTCCATTTTCCCCAGCATATTATCTTCTCCAAGCTTTCTTGTCTTCTCATTATGTGGCCAAAGTACTTCATCTTTGCCTCTAATATCCTTTCCTCCAGTGAGCAGTCGGGCTTTATTTCCTGGAGGACAGGCTGGTTTATTTATTTATATTGTTTATTTATTTATATGAATTGGTTATTTTTTTATTTACATGTTTATGTTATATTAAAACTCGGAAAAGTTACTTTTTGAAGGATAAGTCCAAGGTATCCCAGCTATCAAAAGAGATGTCACCTGAAAAAAGTAACTCCCTAACCTCTTCTTAGGACTGCCACCTCTCCAGTGTTGACATCAAAGGATGCAATCTTAATTTTTGAGAGTGCATTATAGCTAATTAGATACAGATATCAATACTGAAGCAATAGGAAAAGCAGCTCTAAATCTTAAAATCCTCTTGTACGCCATGCCTTGAGTCCAGACATATGTGATGAAGTAAATATTATCTTGATTAAATTGTAAAGAGCTTTATTAAATGGTCTGTGAATTTTTGGACTTGTACAACATTTGGCAGACTGTGGTTCACTTGGCAGAGGCGGAAGGCATAATAAACGGACTGATTCCATCTAGCCTTGTCATTTCTTTAAAATGTGGTGACTGGGGAAAAAGAAAACGATTCCACCTAGACCTAATAGCTCAGTTACATTTCAAGCAATAGATTGCTTCTTGTAACATGTTTGTTCAATAAAATTGCTCTTGTAGTTATTTGTTTGTTTATTGAAATATTGATTTCCTAAAGTACTTGGATTGGGATCTCAGTATGTAATTCTTTTAAAACATCAGTAAATTGTTTTATTGATAGTTTAATTACACTTAATTTTGTAGAATATGAAGTTTTAACTGAATGTGTTTTTCTTTCTTTTGTCCTGAGCCCTGAACTGGGAAAAGGTGGGATATCATCATCATCATCGTCATTTTTTAAAAAGCACAAAGAGTCAGCATATTATAATGGTATGAGTATTGTGCTATGGCTGGACTGGAAAAAAATGGGATATAATAATAATAATAATAATAATCACCACCATCATCATCATTTTTATTGGAAAAAAGCACAAAGCATATTACAGTTGTAAGACTATTGTGCTGTAGCTAGACAGCAATGTCCAAATCTCCCCCAATCCCTGCATTCTGAGACTGATGTGTGTGTGTGTTTGTGTGTGTGATGTCCGTTGCAGTCAGTTCTTGGAACCCAAACTATTGACCATCTCTTATATAGTGGAATTCTATTAGACACACAATTATACATATCTATGTTCTATTCCAGTGGTGGCAAACCTATGGCACGCATGCCAGAAGGGGCATGCAGAGTCCTGTCTCTTGGCACATGCGCTGTATCCCACCTGCTCACTCACTCACCTGCCTGCTCACAGCTGGTTTTGGATTGCGGTTTGGGCACACGGTCTCTAAAGGTTTTGCCACCACTATTTCTTCCAATCTTATAGTATGAATAATGTCACTTTGCCTCCCCTTTTATGTCATAAGGAACCAAGCATTGTCCTATGGTTCTGTTCAACTGAGACAGGAATGTTTTTAATGACACACTGGTGTGCAACCTGGATTTTTGTGTGCACATATGTCCATTTAAGTTTGCCCCTGCATTTCTGTGCATTGCCTCCCCCTCGCCAGCATCAAAGGGTGGCCACACCTTCTTTTCAGCTTCAGAGGAGATATGGGGGAACTTTGACAATGTCCATGAAGAGTGTGTGTGTGTGTGGGGGAGGGGGACCAATGGGTTTTTGCCTGCATAAATAGGGAGTATAGTATCTAGCTCCAGGTACCTTCTATTCTGCCATGGCTCAGACCACACCTGGAATACTGTGTCCACATTCTGGGCTGGGCAGAAGGCCTGATGTTGACAAGCTGGAATGTGTCAGAGGTGAGCGCGATCAAGGGTCTGGAGAACAAACCTTATGAGGAGCGGCTTAAAGAGTTGGCAATGTTTAGCCTGCATGCGAGAAGGCATTCGGAGCATGGGCAGATATGTGAGGGGGAAGTCATGGGAGGAGGCGGCGCAGCCGCCTTGTTTTCTGCTGCCCCGCGAAACTAAGACACAGAACAATGGCGTCAAACTACAGGAAAGGAGATTCCACCTGAACAGGCGGAAAAAAATCCTCACCGGAGGCGGTGGTGGGAGGCGGCAGAGGAGGCAGGCGGTTTGCGGGCGGAACAGAGGCGGAGGGTCAGGGAGGCGGGACCGATTTTCCTGCGGCTTGGGGAAAGGCTTGGACTGGGTAGCCAACAAGGTCTCTTCCAACTCTAGGATTCTATGATTCTATGGAGAGAAAAGAGCTACCAGATATCCAGTGTACTTGTTTGAAATCCAAAAGAGAAACAAGACGCTTTCTTACTTTACAGAAGGAAACACATTACTAGATCTGGCCAAACACGTACTGGTTACTAAATGTTTGTATGGATGGGCATGAAGTACCACTGGTAAATTGCCTTCTGGGGAGTCCAGCATAATTTCACAACTAAAGCACTATTTCTTTGCTCCAAGGAACTGGGAAATTGTTGTTTCTATTTGATGTTTGATGTTTTGTCTTATGTCTGTTATAACAGGCTGTTTTTTAAATTTAATTGTAGTTGTTAAGTCATAATTTGTGTTTATATGTTGGGTTGTTTCAATTTTGTTAATATGGGTGTATTGTTGTTGTATTCAGGCATTGAATGTTTTATGTTTGGAATCTTCCCTGAGTCCCTCTGGGGAGATAGAGCGGAATATAAATAAATAAATAAAATATTATTATTATGCAATGTAGGATCTCACCCACATGTGCTTTAAGCAAAAATATAAAAATAAAAAATAAAATAAAGTCTCATCTAAAGATTTTGCTTAAAAGAACAGGGATATAAGTCTATATTGCAGACTATTTCACAGACCGATTTGGTCACATCTCATTTCCCCTAACTATGTGGCAACTATTTTTTTGTGTACATTACTGGTTCCATTACAATTGAGGCAATATTTAAGTGACGAACATCCAGAGAAAGGCCCTTAGGATGATTTTATTTTCCAAAGGGCCTTAGGACTAGTTTATTGGCTTGATACCTTTTGTAAATACATCTTGTAACCAGTGGGATGCTTATTAAAAAAAATCTCATATTTTTGTAATTTTGCCTTCCTTGCCTCCCTCATTTTTTGTTGCTGTTCTAACATTTAAATGAGGCCCTTTTCACACATCTGAATAAAATCCCACATTATCTCCTTTGAACTGGAATATATCGTGGACTCAGATAACCCAGTTCAAAGCAGATACTGTGAGATTTTCTGCCTAGATATTCTGGGACATAGGGCTGTGGAAGGACCCTGAGAAACCCTGCTCTTGCAGGCACTTATAGCCCTTCCACGCAGCCCTATATCCCAGAATATCAAGGCAGAAAATCACACAAAAACGCAGATAATGTGGGATTTTCTGCCTATATATTCTGTGATATAGGACTGTGCAGAAGGACCCTTAGCATCCCTTAGTTTTCAATACAGAGTACTTTTGACAGCCTGGAAATGACATTCCTCCAAACACTGCCTTATGTGCACCCCTTCCATTCACCTTCAGCATGAGAACCAGAAAATCTACATCACATTCTACTAAATATATTTTTACAATTTCCATTGCTGTTCTTTCTTCTTTTTTTTCAGTCAGGAGATTAAACGAAAAGGCCTTGAAATTATCAGTTCTATCTTGGCTTTGAGAAACTATAACTCAAACTTTTCTATTTTGCTGCTCTTTGCTGTTCGTTTTGTGGGGGGGAAAGGGGGCTGGCATTTATTAGCCAAGAGCCTGATAAGTTCAAAAGAACCCAAAGCCTTTGAAAAGACAGCAGCAAGAACATCTGAACAACAAGTAAAGGAACTGACTATTTCTCTCGGGAATTAGACATAATGCATAGTGCTTTGTGTGGATCTTGTCTTTATTTTAGGTTCACATAAATTTTATACCTTTAAAAAAAGAGGTCAAAGCTAAATGGGCAAAAAAAAAACCCCAAAAGAAAACCACACCAAAACCCGTCCTTCTATCTCTCTCTTTTCATTTCAGAGTTGCTATCAGAGTTGCTAGGTTAATGTGATTTCAAAGTCAAAATAGTAATATCCTATTTATTACGGCTTCAGAGCACCCTCTGGAAATTCTTAAGATGAAGGATTGGATCTACATAGATGTGTGCATACATGGGTTGATGAAAAGGGGGATACATTCTTGAATGCACCATGGAAACAGGAAACCATGGATAATAACAGACCCTATTGAAATGAATAACTTCTGTAGGAAGTTACCATGGGTTTGTTTTGGACCTAGAAACTTCTTAGAAAGGTATTCTCTCCTAGAATTTACTACGTTTTCTGATGTGATTCTATGTATGGTGACCTCCAGTGGAAACATGCCATTGCATCCTTTGGATAACATGGAAAATTCCCACAGAAAACATGTTTTGTCAGACGTAAGTAGATAGAACCATGGATGCTGCTTTTTTTTTAAAGCATGGGATCAAGTAATTATCGAAAATGGGCCAACATTCAAATGTTTGTGTGCTGTGTGCTGGTATCTTCTGCCTTTTGTTTTATACGTATTCATTTTTCTATTTAATTTCTATGCCACCATGCCTTGAAAATGTGCACAAAGATGCTCTTATTTTGCACCTGTTCCAGGACCCCAGTCACTAAATCTAGTTTTGAGAGTCTCTCTGTTGATGGGCATCTATCGGTATAAGGGAGAAGCCCAGAAACACATTTTCACCCAGCATCTCACAGAGGACAGTAGTAGCTAACTACAGCAGTTTATTTACAAAAAAGCATATACAAAAGGGAAAATGGACATTTCCCAAAAAAGCAGTATTAGTTGCTATGAATATGAAATAGCAATTATCTACCTACCTACCTACCTAAATAGTCTAAGATATCAAGGTACATGAAATCCAAGACAGCAAGATACATGAAATCCAAAATAGCAAGGTATGTGAAATTTATGAAGTCAAGAGCATAGGTATAAATCCATGAGCATGAATACAGGTATTTCTCCAAGGCAAAAACTCTTTCAGGAACAAAGGTAAACTTGAGAGCTGAACATGAACTTCATGTTATGGCAACATTGTCTGCTCTGGGGAGATCAGGAAAACATCACCTAATTTAAGTTCAAACCTGACCAAACAGGCATGAGATCATCCCTTTGGCACCTGGGTTTCAAGGACTGCTTCTCACAGAGTCTTTTTGGCTTTCTAACTTATCTTTCCTTGGCTCTCTCCAAGCAGAGACCTAATCTCATATCACGGGGAAACTCCCCATCTTCTGAAGGCTGAGAAGGCCAAGAAGGCTGATTCTCAAGAGAACTATCCTCTATCTCTTCTGCAGCTGTCGACCTACTGAGCTCTCTGATCTACAGCCTGTGTTTCTGTCTGTGTTTCCCCCTGATAACACACAGACTCAGTGAAAAATATTTGCTGCCGAGCCCCAACAGGTATGCCTTTTTGCAGTCTCCATCCTGCTTGCTTCCACAATGTCTTCTGGAGAACAGTTCTTTATCATTAAGACATTGGATTAAGCACAATCAGCGAAGAGGTATGTTACATGATGAATCCATCTAGGATTTGTACCTCAGAGACATATCCAAAAATATGAAGCAAAGAATATATCTGAAAGAAATATAGGAATACCGGTAATGCTGAACCTAACGATATTATAGAACTCAGATGTTAAGCTCCATTGATTTCAGCAGAATTAACTTCTAAGAGAAGTACATATTTGGGTCTGAATGTAAGAATATAACCTTGGCAATACTTTTAATCAACCTACAATAAGAATATCAGTTATATTATATAGGATAGATCAAGAAGCCTATTTGAAACTTAATTTTCTAGTCAATCCCACTGAACTACTCCTTTAGGGAGACTAGAATTACATAAATTGCACTTTCTTTGAATTCCTTCAATATATAAATTACACCACTGTACAGTGTCCCTGAGCCAGATTCAATTCTTTGCATTCAAACTGTGACTAAAGCATGTTACCTTATATAAAAAACATGAACTGGAGATGGTGAATTTTATGGGCGACATTAATCTATGCCAAAGCTGTTAGTCAGTCAAGGTAGGTGGAATTAAATTTGCATGCTATATCCATTGTGCATAACTCCGGTGGTCATTTCCTTTGGAAAGAAAAATAATCAGAGAGAGAGAAAAAAGGTTTCAGCTACTGTTTATTAATTTACAAATAAATGCATAATGTACCATATTTCCTTATAGGTATTTAAGTACACATAGTTAAAGTGGATAGTAAACATCATTCTTCTTCACTCCGCCCCTGCACGTAATTCATTCCCAGTCATGTCCACCTAGATACAACTCAAGCACTTTCCCTCTCAGACAGATGCATGAATGTTTTACAGAGGCTAGACAGTTAATGACAAAATTCTCTATTTATGGCAAGAAAGAATGCCATACACCCATGTGTCTAACAACAAAATACTTTGAGAGAAATAATGTGATAAGATTGCTCAGCCAGTCCCTACTTTAGACAGAAAGCGGGAATTTGCCATCCCTTCTTTTCTTACACAGTTTCCACAACATGGGCCACAGCTACACTGCCATACAATAGTTTATAACTACATTATATGGTAGGCTCATATAATGCAATTTAACTGAATTGAACTGCATTATATGAGTCTACACTGGCCACATGATGCAGTTTCAAATGACATTATATGGCAGCATAGATGGGGCCATGATCTGAATGAAGTCATTATTGAAGAGAAAATCCAATTATACCGGCGTGGTATACTTACTTACTTAGGCAATTCCTCATTGTCTGAGTATGATGGTCTTCCAAGTGTAGAGTCCTGGTGGTGGATACGTAGGTGACTGTGGAATCCTATTCTTTACTCGCATGTTCTTCCACAGTGGGAGCATCGGTTTCCAAATGGAAGGTGGCCTTGGTTAGGGTTGGCTTGATGCACCTTCCTCTTGGCACGTTTCTCCCTTTCGCCCTCTGTTCGTGTCTCTTCAAATTCTGCAGCATTGCTGATCACAGCTGATCTCCAGTTAGAGCGCTCAGGGGTCAGGGCTTCCCAGTTCTCAGTGTCCATGCCACAGTTTAAAAGGCTGGCTTTAAGCCCATTTTAAAATCTCGTTTCCTGTCCACCAACATTTATTTATTTACCATATTTGTATACTGCCTTTCTCAACCTGGAGGCGACTCAAGGCGATTCACAGCCGGCAACAATTCAATGCCTCAACAATGATAAAACAATTAAAAACTATCATAAAATACTATTAAAACATTTAACACACAATATAAAACTGCACAAAGCCATAAAACATTCAATTTTTCCATTCTTGATTTGGGAGTATAGTAACTGCTTTCAGAGATGGAGATTCGGCATTCGGACAACATGGCCAGTCCAGTGGATGACATAGGAGCGTCGCTTCATTGTTGGTGGTCTTTGCTTCTTCCAGCATGCTGACATTTGTCTGTCTGTCTTCCCAAGAGATTTACAGGATTTTTTTCAGAGGCAGCGCTGATGGAATCGTTCCAGGAGTTGAGTGTGACATCTGTAGACAGTTCGTGTTTCGCAAGCATATGCCAGAGTTGGGAGGACAACAGCTTTATAAACAAGCACCTTGGTATCCCTACGGATGTCCTGATCTTCAAACACTCTCTGCTTCATTCAGAAAACCGATGTGGTATAACGGTTTGAGTATTGGGTCAGGACTTTGCGAGTTCAGGGTTCAAATCCCTACTTGCCATGGAAACTCATAGCATCATACTCTCCTGCTTTTTCAGTTGTGAACAGCTTTGGTCTCAAGAAAAAAGGAGAGCAAAAATAAATATCAACATCATCACTACTATCAATCATCAATCAATCAATCACTATCATATCTCTCAAAGGAAGGGAATGGCAAATCTCCTCTCAATAAATCTTGCGAAGGAAACCATTGCTCTCCTTCTGTTGACAGGCAAAGACCTTTTTTATTCCAACAGAATTAAACAGAAGTTTAAAAAAAACTAAAAAGATTTTAAAAGAGTGGGCTTTAAAGATTAAAAAAAGGAACAATTTCAACCAATGGTCACAAATATAGGACTGGCCTTTGACTAATTCAGAAATAAGTGGCAGTTGGCTACATTAAATAGCATAAGAAGTAGCAAATATTAATCTCTGTTCTTGACTTGATAGTTTCCATTTTAGAGACTAATATCTGTAGCCTACAGAAAGGAAAAGCAGGTGGCACAGCAGCGTGGATTGTGTTTGTTCTGTCTATAAATCTAAAATAAAATGTTCTTTTTCAGAAATGTTCTGTCTCTGCTTGTTTGGTGAGTGTGGTAGTCGGCAGGGAAATGCCATCTGAAGCAGTCCCCAAGTGCCAAAATATCTATAGTTGGTTGTCAGTATAACTATTTTGGATCCATCATTTGTTACCAACGGTGTAGTGGATTTTGAAGAAGCACACATGGAAGGTGAAAGGGAGAAACATGCTGAGAGGAAGACACATCAAGCAAACCCTTGATGTGTCCACCTTCTACCTGGAAATCTATGTCCTCATTGTGAAAGACCATACGGATTCAGAATAGGTCTCTACAGTCACTTACAAACCCATCACCAAGACACTACCCTTGGAAGACAATCATACTCGGCCTCGAGTGGTCGCCTATAGCAGACATGGGCAAACTTTCTAACTTGTGGGCCGCATGCTAGCACTGCCTGCTAGGATGACTGGCTGCCTGGTGATAGAAGGAAGGAAAGAAAAGAGGAAGGAAAGAGAGAAGGAAGGAAGGACGAAAGGGAGGAAGGGAAGGATGGAAGGGGAAAGAGGGAGCAAGGAAAGTGGGAAGAAAGGAAAGACAAAAAGGAAGGAAGGATAAAAGGGAGAAAGAGGGAGGGAGGGAGGAAAGAGGCAAGGAAGAAAGGACAAAAAGGAGGAGAGGAAGAGAAAAGGAAGGATGAAAGTGTGGAAGAGAATGAAGGGAGGAAGAAAGAGGGAGGGGAGGGAGGAAAAAGAGAAGGAAAGAAAAAGGAAGGAAGAAAGAGAAAGAGGGAAAGAGGAAGAAAAGAAAGGAAGCACAAAAGGGCGGAAGGGAAGGGGAAAGAGGGAGGGAGGAAAAGAGAGAGGGAAGGAAGGATAGGATGGTAAGAGAGGAAAGCCTGAGAAAAGAGCCAAAGGGGCCACATCCCCTGGGCCTGGATTTGCCCATACCTGGCCTATAGTATATGTACAATATCATCAAACAGGTATCTACTTGGTTCATATTCCATTGATGGACATTCTGGTCGTATGTTTCCACATGTCAATTTAATATGTATTAGGCCCATATGTTAGGGAATCCATCCAGGTATTCTGAGATATAATTCAAGTCACTTCTATTGCGTGTACCACACTTCAGCACTGGCAGTTTTGGGACTTTTTCATAAGCTGTGTTAGAGTTATTTGTTTGAAATACTATTTCATCTTTTTTATATATAAAAAAATGCTTACATTTTAAAACTGCAACTTTATGCAAGAATGAAGCCAAGAAGTTCCTGAAACTAAACCAGAGGGAACAAGAAAAAAAATCCCAGAAAATACTTAATAATGTCCTTGGCCAGCAGAGGGAGGCCTAAGCATGTTTTTAAAAGCTAAAAGCTCACATTTTGTCCCTTCTATACTGGTTTTCCTAGTCTCAGACACATATACCTGTATCTTATAATGGTGAAAGCAGACATAGGGACCATGTTATATTTAATTGCATTGTTTTTAGCACAATTTGAAGTTTTGAGTCTCTGTAAAGAGAAAAAGTGGCATAGAAATAATAACAACAAAAATAATAATATTCTGTCCTAAATCACATATATGATTCAGGGAATGAGCATTACTTCACATATTACATTTTGAATGGAAAAGCTTCAAAAGTATAATAACAAGACCAATAACAAAAAGTTTTATATGCAAAGGGATCTTGTAATACCGCATCTGCACTGCCATATAATGCATGTGATTCAGTTTGGTCAGTGTAGACTCATGTAATGCTGAATAGTGCAGTTAGACTGCATTATATGCAATTCAAAACTACATTAGATGGCAGTATGAAGTTGATTGAATGAGTTTCTGTAGACAAAAGCATTTAATTTAGTTGTGCAATGTACAGTGACAATAAAGTTATTGTATTCTATTATATAAGGAGGAGGAGGAGGAATGTCATTTCCAGGCTGCCAAAAGTACTCTGTATTGAAAACTAAGGGATGCTAAGGGTCCTTCTGCACAGTCCTATATCACAGAATATATAGACAGAAAATCCCACATTATCTGAGTTTTTGTGTGATTTTCTGCCTTGATATTCTGGGATATAGGGCTGTGTGGAAGGGCCTTAAGTGCCTGCAAGAGTAGGGTTTCTCAGGGTCCTTCCACATAGCCCTATGTCCCAGAATATCAAGGCAGAAAATCCCACAATACCTTCTTTGAACTGAGTTATCTGAGTCCACACTGCCGCATATTCCAGTTCAAAGTAGATAACGTGGGATTTTATTCAGCGGTGTGAAAGAGGCCTCAAATAGACCACAAACCATCCAGAAACCCTAGGGATCCCCGAAGCCCCATCTACTCCACCATATAATCCAGTTTCTGAATCCAGATAGATTTGCTTTGAACTGTATTATATGGCAATGTAGACACATATAACCCAGTTCATAGCAGATAATTTGGATTCAGAAACTGGATCGTATGGCAGTATAGATCAAGTCAGGGAGGTTGAAAAAAAGGGCAGTTTTGAGCTATAAGTAGAATAACTTTTATTCAGGGCTTCTCTGAGACCTGGGAATTATTTCAAGGGTTTCTGTAATGCAGACATAGGCAAACTTTGGCCCTCCAGGTGTTTTGGACTTCAACTCCCACAATTCCTAACAGCCTTGGGCCCTTCCTTTTCCCCCTTAAGCAGCTGAGGCAGGAAAGGAAGGGGCCTGAGGCTGTTAGGAATTGTGGGAGTTGAAGTCCAAAACACCAGGAGGGCCAAAGTTTGCCCATGCCTGCTCTAATGTAAGAAGCTAGTACAACTCAGAAATATGTCTGGAAGCACTCCTGCTGAAAGGTGTCTTAAAATATAAAGTAAGAGCAAATTGGGAGAGAAAGTGTTCCTTCTTTTCTCTCTTTTTACAAATTTTACAGGTACCACTTAAAGCTGTCTAAGGAAATACAGGTTGCAATGCTACTCAAAAAGATGACACAGTCAAAGTCACGATGGTATTGACATTTCGTTTTCCCTGTCAACACATTGACAGCACGGAATGCATCAAAAAGTTTTAAAAGCAAAATAGAGGTTAGATCCATTATCGATACTCTAAATTAAAAGAATAAATGAATCACTCAGCTGTAGTTAATGGGTAATTAACATAATTCTGGACCGGTGTAGCTGAAAGATAATGAAAAAGCTGATTGCAAGTGAACCAGGAGTAATGCAGGGGGTCGTAACAGTCTCATCACTCTGAATGAAAATTATTTTTTTACTTCCAATTCCGAATATTTGATTCAGGAATTTCTTCATTGTGCAACAAAATCCACCTGTCATGGAAGAGGATGGTGAGAGAAGTTTTTTTTCCCTTAAAGGAAGTCTTGTTGTTTATTTGTTCAGTCACTTCTGACTCTTCGTGACCTCATAGACCAGCCCACGCCAGAGCTCCCTGTCGGCTGTGGCCACTCCCAGTTCCTTCAAAGTCAAGCCAGTCACTTCAAGGATACCATCCATCTATTTTGCCCTTGGTCAGCCCCTCTTCCTTTTCCCTTCAATTTTCCCCAGAATCATTGTCTTCTCCAAGCTCTCCTATCTTCTCATTATGTGGTCAAAGTACTTTATCTTTGCCTCTAATATTCTTCCTTCTAGTGAGCAGTTGAGCTTTATTTCCTAGAGTATGGACTAGTGTGATCTTCTTGTGGTCCAAGGCACTCTTAGAATTTGCCTCCAACACCACAGTTCAAAAGCGTCTATTTTCCTTCCCTCAGCCTTATGGTCCAGCTCTTGTATCCATAGGTTAATACGGGGAATACCATTGCTTTAACTATGTGGATCTTTGTGTCCACTCTTTTATTGAGATTGGTCGTTGCTCTCCTCCCAAGAAGTAAGCGTCTTCTTATTTCCTGGCTCCTCCTCCTTGCTTTCAGCCATCAAAGTGGTATCATCTGCATATCTAAGGTTCTTCCAGCAATTTTAACTCCAGCCTTGGATTTGTCAGTCCCCCCACGTCGCATGATGTGTTCTGCATATAAGTTGAATAGGCCGGGTGAGAGTACACAGCCCTGCCATACTCCTTTTCCAATCTTGAACCAGTCAGTTTTTCTGTGTTCTGTTCTGACTGTTGCTACTTGATCGTTATACAGATTCCTCAGGAGACAGACAAGGTGGCTTGGGATCCTCATACCACCAAGAACTTGCTACCATTTATTATGATCCACACAGTCAAAGGCTTTAGAATAATAAATAATAATAATACACTTTATTCATATTCCGCTCTTCTCACCCCGAAGGGGACTCAGAGTGGATTACATCACACATACGGAAGACAGTCCCTGCCAGTTCCACATACAATTACATACAACATACAATGTATGACAAGTACAATTTTAGAAGGATTTTCTTCAGGCTGCATCACAGGGTGCGTCACAGGGTGTGATTGTGTCATTACATCACAAGGGAGTGCTGTTGCTTCATCCTCATGATGGACAGCCTCTGTTTTCCGCATTCCACCTTCAGGCAGTCAATCTTACTTTATTTAGGCATTGTAAGTCCTTGAAAAAATCCTTCCCCGCTTGGCGGTTCCCAGTTTTATCTAATCGCAGCTGAGCTGTTTTCGAACTGTTGGGTAAACAGTGGACAGGGCTCACAGCTGGGTGTTCAAACCACCCCGGGATTCGAACATGCAACCTTCGGATTGCCAGCACAGCTGTTGTTACCACTGTGCTAGGCGTTTTTCTGAAACTCCCTGCCTTCTCTATTTCCCAGCGGATATTGGCAACCTGGTCTCTCGTTCCTCTGCCTTTTCTAAACCCAGCTTGTACATCTGACAACTCTCGCTCCATGTATTGCTGGAATCTACCTTGCAGCATCTTGAGCATTACCTTACTGGCATGTGAAATAAGTGCCACTGTACAAAAGTTTGAGCAAAGGAAGTCTACAGTTGCATATAGAGAGGGAGGGAGGGAGAAAAGAAAGCCCCATGTTCTCTCCACAGAGAAAAGGATGCAAAATTTAAAAAGAATAAGAAATATTGAGTGCAAAGAAGATTAAAAAGCTGACTGCAGGATCCCTAATTCTTGCGCACATAATAGCAACACTCACATATCAAAAATGTGTCAGTCCCAGGGCTTTAGGTGATAGCTATCTTACCCAGACACCGGATAAAGTAGCTTTTTAATTATTTTACAAAGAATGCATAGACTGGGACCATTGCTGTGATTTCCTTCCAATTGATTTGGAGTCCCAGCACCCCTATCATAGGGTTTACTTGGCAAGAGACTGAGCTTTTCGGCTGTCTTCTTCTGAGGCTGATACGGTGTGATTTGACCAAGGTCACCTGGGAGAAAAGTGGTTCAATAGTTGAATTGGGATTCAAGCCCTCCTCTCCCAGATTCCTATTACAGCATTAAAACTACTATACCACCAAGGTTCTGGATAGGAACTCATAGGAAGCTGCATTGTATTAAGTAAACCTTACTAGTTCAGCTATTATTTCTCAATTTCATCTACTATGATAGTGCCAGAAAGAGGGCATTTCACTCTGACAATCTCCAATGATAAAATCCATATTTCTCTGACCCTCTTACAGCACACTACTCAGCTAAGGAATGATTTGCAAAGCAGAGCAGGTAGGAAGTAACTGGAAAGTGCTTCAGCGATCTGCAAATGGCTCTATCCTTGTTGAGGTTGGAGGCATTAAAATCTAGAGATGGCCTGGTGACTGGTGGAACTTATTACCAATCAGTTGGAACTGGATGAATTATATTCATCATGGGTCTCTTCATCTCCTATGCTATCAGTTCAACAGTGAGCCCCATCTGACGACATCAATTATTTCAGTTAAATGACACTGTTTAAAATGGTTTCCACTTAATGTTGTAAGTGACAAGATCAAAAGAATAATAACACTCATTTTTTCTTTTCCCGAAGACTCTTCTATCCCAATTTTTGAAGCCGACAAGTACTCCTTTACCAGTTCACTGAGGGTGAAATGATTCTATTATCACATTCTGAATTCTGGACAAAATGGCAAACAAATTGCAGTCCTGGAAATAGCTAGCCTATCCACTGGGGTTTCCTTTCCTTTCCTTTTTAACAGAGTCGCTGGAAAATGTTCATTTATTGCAAGTAACCGATCACCATCCCCAAGTTCTTTTCTGAGCAAAATAAACTGAATTACTACACGTTTTATGTGAGGTATTTAATAAATGCCCAAAAAGTGAGTTCCAAGTGCTATGAGAAATAAGCTGCTCTCTAGCTGCCTCACTGTGCTGCCATTGTGCTGAATATATAATTAAAACATTTTACAAAATATCAATAATGATGATCCTTATAATGGTGATTAATTGTCTCAAGGGTTGCCATTATGTTCAAGAGATATAAGCCACAAATACTGCACTTTCCCTTCTCTAAAGGTAAAGGTTTCCCTTCAACATTAAGTCTAGTCGAGTCCGACTCTGGGTGGTGGTGCTCATCTTCATTTCTAAGCCGAAGAGCTGTCTTTGTCCATAGACGCCTCCTAGGTCATGTGGTCGTCATGACTTCTCTAGCCCCTTCTCTAGCCCCTAATAAACCAATATTCTTAATATACTTGTCTGAGTCAAGTGAACTTCATTATACTTGTGAGAAAGAACTGTTCAGCCTTCACACAAAGAACATACTTCATCTGCTCATCCACACAATCGTTATAAAGTAATGTTGGGCCAATTTTACCATTGATATCTCATTGGATGATTGGTATGAGTAAGGATTAGAAAACTCCTAAGTACTGTTTGATTATCCGGACGGAGGCCACTAGGGGGTGCTAGAGAGAGCAGGTTAGTCCATTTTATAGGTGTGGAGGGTGGGTTGAAGGAGGAAAATAATTTCCCTCTGTTTTCTTATTGTTCCCCCACCTATGTGCCTGTCATGAAAACAACCCTCATTTATGATATGGGAAGGGCAGGGAGGAGGATTAAGCAGCAAAAATGGGAGAAATGCTTTTCCTCCTTCAACTCCACTCCCCCTGGTAAAATGTACTACCCTTCTCTCTCTAGCTCCCCCTTGTGGCCTCCGCCTAGATAATGGAACAGTTCCAACTCCTACAAACACACACACACACAGACAGACAGACAGACAATATTGCTAACCTATTTAAAGAGTGTAGTGTGTGAGAGTGCAGGTTTTTGTGGCTAGCAGACAATAATAATAATAATGATAAAAATAATAAACTTATTTCTAACCCGCATTCATCTCCCCAAAGGGGACTCGGAGTGGCTTACATGGGGCCGTGCCCGAACAACAAATCACAAAAAATATCACAAACATCAGAAAACAATAAACACAATAAAAGCAATAAACACAATAAAAATGACAACTCATGTGGTAAATAGCAAATTTAGAATGTACTAAACTTCAGGCCCTATTGCAATAATATCAAATACTGTTAATAGCTCTGGCCAAATTATTTTAACACAATTTTGTTGAAGCACAAAGTTCATCTAACTGTTTCAAAACATGAAAAATGAAGCAAAAAATGAAAGGGAAAAATGGCTTAAGCACAAAACCTTTTCAAGGAAGTGAAGGAGAGAAAAAGGACTTGAGAACATTAAATCCTGTAAAAGCTAATAAGTTCATCAAATTCCTTATATAGCATGTTTAAATAGCACCAGTTAGTGCAAAGGTTGAGCACTTCATCCTTGTCAAAATCCTTTTCAGCCTAGCATTTTGATGTGGTCTCCTTTAGGAAGCATTGGCAGATACAATTATGCTCTACTTGTATTTTTAGTTCAAAAATAGTGAACCGACGGGATATTTCTTATCTAACCTTTTGACTATTAAAAATATCTACTTTTCTCATTTCCATTCAGCAACAATGGTTAGCATCCTCTTAGTGACATATACTGTATAGGCATGAGTTCCAAGTTATTGTGGTTGTGGAGGGAGATATTCATTATATTCATTATATATATATAGGGCCGTAGCCAGGATTTTGATTCAGGAGGGGCTGAGTTTGATGTGGGGGGGGGGGCTGAGACTGAGTGAGAAAGGGTCTACCCTAGCAAACCTTTTGTATTGTTATCCCAATAACCCCATTAATGTGGGATATACTGAGCATGGTGATCAGATCATGATATGAATAAACATAACAGTTTAAATAATGTACCAGTAAGGCCTTCTCACGGACCACCCTGAGAATTTGGGCGGGGGGGCTGAAGCCCCTCAAGCCCCCCCCCCCTGGCTACATGCCTGTATGTGTGTGTATATACTAGCTGTACCCGGCACGCGTTGCTGTGCCCTATTTAGGAGATGCGAGAAAGTCTGAGTATGTAAGGGTTGGAATTGTTGTTAGTTATGGTGTTGAAGTGAATTGGGTGTTTTATGTTTGTGCCTCAGCTCTTTGCCTGCAGTCCTTCGGGTTTGACTTGTACCATGGCCAGGACGGATCAGCTTGGGGAGGGCTTGTCCTGTCAGGGGATCTCTATCTTCACAGGTGCGTCCAGTGTCTGTTGGGGGACTGTTAAAAATCCTTTCCGTATCCTTTTTAGCCACCTTTCTCAAGATCTTCATGTCTAGCTTACTTTCAGCTCCTCTCTTTTTCAAGATGTCCTGCTCTGTGTCTTTTGCACCCATTGGTCGATGTCCGATGAGGCTTTCCTCATGGACAGGCCATCTGAGGGAGCTCTTCCAGCGCTGGGCATCAGAAGGTACTTGGTGATGACCTCCATCCCTTGGAGCCAGCATATAGAGGGGCTGGAGCACCCTCCTTGGCAAACCCCATTGTTGTTGGATGGTCCTCTTATTAATGTGGAATTCCAAGCCACTGGAGATCTTTTGGGAAAGGAAGAAGAGCTCCCCTTGAATGGTGTTGATCTCCATCATGGTCTTCTGATTTGAAAGTGTTGGAGGAGGCTCTGACAGTTTGTTATGGGTCGGAATGTTCATGTTGGCTGGCCAGTACAGCAGTTATGCAAATCCGCCCTTATTGGCAGCCAATCATGTTGTCAGAATGTAGAGGCTGGGAGAGTCTTTGACAGCCCCGGAGGATGCTGGGAAATGTAGTTTTATTTTTACTCGTTGTTTTGGGGGCCTTTTAGGTTTTGGGGGGGAAAGTTTCTTTGCTACAAACGTACCTTGCTTGAGGCCTATTTCTGTTGGCAAGTTTTGTGTTTCTGCGTTGTAAGGTTTCTCTGTTTGAGGTAGTCTTCATATGACGGCTCTTCCTTTATATACATAGATATATATCCATGTTTTAGGTTTTCAATGCCAAAGCAACATAGTCAAATTGACAGTCTTAAAATTACAAACAGCCATTTGAAGGCAACCCATAAGGCTGATGTGGCCCTCAGTGAAAATGAGTTTGACGCTTTTGACTTAGAATTACAGATTCATAATTCACTTGTATTAAGTAAGATTGTGTAGTGTAGCCTTATCATTAATCTATATAAATATCACTCTGGCCCACCTTAAGTACCAGATGACACTACATCAACTGTCGCAGGTCAATGCTATGGAATTCTGAGATTTAGAGCTTTGCAAGATATTTACCCTTCTCTGTCACAGCAAACAACAAATCCCAGGACTCCATAGGATGGAGCCACAGCAATTAAAATGGTGCCAAACTGCTATATGGATGATATGACAGATACTTTAGGGACTGGCCTGGCTGCCTGAAACAACCCTGGTTCAGGGTGCTCTATTTATTTATCGTGTCAAAAGCAAGACTACAGTTATAATGTATTAAAAACACAAAGTAAGTTTTAAAACTTGGCACTATGCTAAATTTCCTTTGGCCAGAAGCTGGCCACTTGGAGTGCCTCTGGTGTTGCTGTAAGGAGGTCCTCCACTGTGCATGTGGCAGGGCACAAAATGCATTGTGGCAAGTGGTCAGTGGTTAGCTCTTCTTCACACCTGCATGTCGTGGACTCCACTTTGTGGCCCCATTTCTGCATCTCGTGGTGCCAGAGCGCAGTCTGTTCAGCACCTTCCAAGTCGGCCAGTCTTCTGTGTACCCAGGAGGGAGTCTCTCATCTGGTCTCAGCCAATGATTGAGGTTCCGGGTTTTCACCTGCCAGAAGTGATTTGCAATATGCAACCAACCAACCAAACAAATAAATTCACCTTTCAGGATACTCTGCTACAGTGGGCAAAGGCTGAGGTTTTGGAGAAGGAGGAAGGGGACAAGAAGAGGATGAAATAGTTCCTGTGCCATTTGTTGTTTGTGAATAGTGCTTCCACTCTACTCAAAACAATCTTAGGTTGATGCCTGTCCACTGAAAATCGAATTGTGATCAGAATCCACAGCTAACCTGCTTGTGGCAGTGGTTAAAGCTTTTTTTCCAGCATAGCACAGCAGTGGTAATGGAAGGAAAACAAAACTTGGTGGTGGTAAAGAGCCTTATTTCTTTAAAAGCCATCCTTTGTCCACAGCAAATATACTTGCAGTGTTATTCTTCCTGAAGTCTCTGGGCTCTTCCACACAGCCATATAACCCAGAATATCATGGCAGAAAATCCCACAATATCTGCTTTGAACTGGGTTATCTGTGTCCACACTGCCATATATTCCTTTTCAAAGCAGAAAATGTGGGATTTTATTCAGCTGTGTGGAAGGGGACTTAATTGATCAGTAAGATTCTGCCCACTATCCCCCTTTTCTTTGTTGTTAAGCAATTATATACAGTAACTCTATCAGAAGGCAAGTTTCATTTGCCACATTCCTCTGAGGCTTAGAGAGTGTGACTTACCCACTGAGTTGCTACCCTTTCCCCTAAAAATAAGACCTACCCTGAAAATAAGCCCTAGTATGATTTTCTTCAGGGTTTTGAGGGTGCTCAAAATATAAATCCTACTTCAAATAATAAACCCTAGTTACAGTAAATAAAAAGTGAATTTAAATAGTGTCCAGGCAGTTATACGTAGACCATAATGAATCTTTTGGAATAAAAATAATATAAGACCCTGTCTTATTTTCAGGGAAACAGGGTATGGTTGATTGTGGCTGAATATACCCATGAAAGATGGATGAATATTATTTATTTATTTACTTGAAATGAAACACAGTCAAATGGCAACTCCAATAAATAAAAGATCCATTGTTTTTGCATGTATCTTTTGGCAAGAAATGTCTCTGCAGACATCAGAAAAAAAGTTGTTTTTGTTCAAATTAACATACTTCTACACATTTTCTTTGCAGCTTCCATGCTTTGACTTGGCCTGGAATTAGCCACATTTCCAACCTGCTTTTAATAAGAAGCAATTTGGATATTATCTGTTTGCATTAAGCACGACGGATGAACAATAGTAAAAATTCTGAAAGTCAGGACTTCAATAATAAGGCCTGATTTTCTTAGCAATCAAATGCAGGCACATTCATACACATCCACACACATGTCTTTGTGAATAGGCCTCAAAACAGCTGCAACCTTCTAGAAATTAATTGGATTCCAGATCATTTGCATTTTACACAGTTTACCAATAAAAGATTGAGATAGCAGCTTTATTAATGTGCAAAGTAAAAAAAAACTTTCATAAATAAAGCAAGGAGCACTTTGCCAAGCTGTAATCCAAATTTTAATAAATATCCTTAACTTCTCCTCCATTCCTGATAATACCGCAAGGCCCCCTCCAAGGTGGGAATTGATATTCTGGACTAAAACGCAGGCAGCTGTTGAGGACGTCTAGTGATTGCCTCGGGCCCTTGCAGGACTTCATCCGGCTGGGCATTATGATTTGATAACGGCCGCTTTCAGACAACACCGAAGGCAATTCTAGGATTTGCTATCGCAATTGACACACTGGAAATAAAGACAGTGTAAATAGATTAAGCAACTGACAGAATAACAAGGCAGAAAGAATTAGAACGGCTACAGAAATAACAGATGACAACTAAATGCATTCAGGGCTGGTTAGGATGGGAGAAGGGATTTATCTGTCATCCTGTTTGCATTCCAGTCCGGGGAATGGTTATTTCGCTGGGCAAAGATTAAAATGGTGCTCCAGCATCCTTATCTTCTTATCATGCCCAGTGACTCTCCAAAAGCGAGAGGAAATAATATTTGTGATTCGTGGAAATCAAATATGAATTCTGCCCTAGTCAAAATGTAACTTAAGATGCTATTCACTTAGATGTGCGTCTGACTGAGAGAGCATGACATTTCAAAGCCCAAGTCAATATCAAAACAACACTTTGGTTCCCCTCTTAGACATTGACAACTGACTTCAAGCTTGTGTGCTGGGGTTAAAAAAGCTCAGAGAATGTGTATCTTTTTGGCAGGTTAGTGATCTCACTAACTGGACAATTGTCATAGGAGAAAGAGATAGACCAGTTTCAGCGATGGGTACAGCCACATGGAGCACTAGGACAGGAAGTCTAAAGACCTTGGAAAACTCCAACTCACATTATCCCATAAAATTAAGTCATGGCGATTAAAGTGGTATCAAACTTAAGACCTTGGAAAACTCCAACTCACATTATCCCATAAAATTAAGTCATGGCGATTAAAGTGGTATCAAACTTCATTAATGCCCAGTGTAGATGCAGCTTATGGCAGGCTGCTGGGTAATAATATCTGCTCAGACATTAAGCCCAATGGCTTAAACTACCTTGCAGTGCTGCTGTAAGGATAAAAGAGATAAATCATGTGTATGATAATCACAATGCCTTGGAAGATTGTTCCCTAGAGACCTATATACATGTCAATAAGATGGTTATCTCTAAACAACACTCCCGTGAGGCTTTTATGAGTGCATACTTGTTTTACATAGAAACCTTTGAATCCGTTTTGCCCAACACATAGAATGGTTGGCTAAGAAAGCTACTCAAGACAAATTATTGAGGCAACAGCCATAATGGTAGAAGATAATCACTCCATGAACTAACACTACCACGAATGTCATAAATATTACTTAAATTATTGAATGTGGGTGTATATCCCTAGCTTCATCCTCTGTCTTCCAGAGATACATTCATCAGTTGCTGAATAATGATAATTGATAAGTCTGCAGTTGACAAACAACGAGAAGTGTGATAGTAATGGCTGAAGGATAGGGAAATCACACTGCTAGGGAAAGTCAAACTGATGGAGGTGAAGACAAGGGGAATGAGCTCAATATTTTTCTCCTTCCATCTCAACTAGGTAAGAGTCAGAAAAATGATGAAAGATCGTGAAAGAGTGAAAAATGGGAAAATTGAGATCTTGATGAGGTCAAGCAGAGCTTACCGGTCTTTTCCTCACCAAAAATGACATCAGAAAATCACAGAATCCAAAGCTAATTCAGCTGGGAAATGTTTATTATTTTTCTGTTCAATGAAGAGCTTAGAGTACTTCATTTCTAATCAGAGCCATTTATTCCCATTTGGCAGACTTGGTGACTTTTTTTTAGTGGCATGCTCTGAACAGCTATAGCTGAAGCTTAATGTGTTATCCTTATTGACTTCATCAGGGCATGACCCACTGATATCATTAGTGTCTCTGTCTACTCCTGTAGCATCCTCAGGACCTGGCATCTGTGACATCAACATGGATTTCCCTAGATCAGTGTTTTTCACCCTTTTTTGAGCCGCGGCACAATTTTTACATTTACGAAGTCCTGGGGCACACCACCAACCAAAATGACCCTCTAACACAGTAATACTGACGCTTCTTCTGGGTATTACATTGGCCCAGGCTCCTCTCTTGCTGCCAATTTCCCACGGCACACCTGATCATTGCTTACGGCACACTAGTGTGCCGCGGCACACTGGTTGGGAAACACTGCCCTAGATCTTAAGATTTTCCTTAATCTCTAAGGTTGTGCTTTTCATTCTGGTCCTAATTTGTTTTTATTCTGTTTTTAATTACGTTGTGTTGTGTATTCATTGTTGTGAACCACCCTGAGCCCTTTTGGGAAGGGTGGTATATAAATCAAAATAACAAACAAATAAATAAATAAATATATGTTTAAGCTTGGGATGCTCCCAACCTGATATGTGTGTGTTTTATGTGTGTATGTGTGTAGGAACCACTCTAATGTGTTGGTTTGAGTATTGAGCTCTAGCTCTGGAGAGTGCTTTTGACTTTTGACAAGTCACACCCTCCCAACATCCCAACATCAGAGGAAGGCAATGACAAAGCTCTTCTGAACAAATCTTATGAAGGAAACCTTGTGACAAAATTGTCGTGAGTTGGAAATGACTCAAAGGAGCGAGAGTGTGTGTGTGTTGGGGGGTGCTTAGTGAAAGACTTGGACCACCTTCCCTTACCTCTTTTTCCATCTTCTTGCATGAGCACTCTTTAAACACTACATTACCTGCCCCCAAACTCTTGCATCCCAGACCTAGTGCTCCAGTAATCTCGCATCTTGAAAACCCCTTCGCCTTGTACATTTGCTCATTTCAGTTAATGTTTTTCCATTGTGAAGCAGCTGTGTTGTCTTAATTAATTATGTGTTGTCGATTTATTGTTTACCATTTATGAAGTTTTTCATGATAATATTTGTAATTCTCTTATGTAGTCATTGTGTATGTTTTGTATGTTTCGATTCTTGTGTTTGATTCAATCAAACGCCTCCTCAGCTAGTTTTATGCAGATGTGAGCGGTTGGATCTCAGCTAACCAAAATGTTCTATTGCCAAGGTCAACACATCCCTAATAGGCAGATATGTTCTGAAAATGTGTGAGTATATCAGTGTCTTTCGAGAGTGTACCTCCTGACACAAATGTAGTAACAAAAAGACAATGTGTACTCTTATGGTGTGCTGAATGGTAATGGCTTCTCGTCCTCTTGCCAGTGAAGTGATAAACAGAGGAATCAGGGAAGGACTTTCTCCCAGAAACTGCCCTTTCTGCCTCTTTCCACTTCAATACTATGAATATTCACCAGGAAGAAAGAAAAGTTGATTTCAGCAAGGTTTATAGCAGGTTAAGTATGTGCACCTGGGATTGCAACTTCAATTGGCAACATGTCACATTTTGCAAATATATTGAAACCAATGGTCTAACATTCGCAATAGGGATTATGGAACATAATTCCTTGAGTGTCATTTACCGAGTCAGGAAGCTCCACGGTCCGAATTGTTCCTGGCAAACCGCCTCAGTACAATAAGACGTATAATGGAATGATTAAGTGTCTGAGCACAACAGCACACTCTCATTTATTCGAGTTTCATTAACCTTGGCTGAAAATCTGCCAAAGTACCTTTGACAACTCTGCAAAGCCAAACTAGTTTAACATTTATATAGACAGGAAGGATTTTGAAAGACACAAGCGCCTGCCTTTTAACAGACAGTATAGTTGACATGCAAGCTTCTGAACAGTCAGGAGGGGTTCAGATTCCTGGAGCAGGTGTGTTTGTCACTGACAAGGAACTTAGCCATTACTGGCTCTCAGATAATGAAAGCAAGTCCACCTGGATTTGCACGATGCACAGATTTTAAAGCACAAATAAAAGAGAGGTTAGCTTGACAGAAGAAAACAAGAGGGTAAGTGGAATACAAATTAGCCTAACAGTACAAAGCCCTGTCTCCAGAAAGATGTCAAAAAAACTGGAACAGTGTTCAACTTGCTGGAGTGGTGTGTCTGGCCGTCCCATCTTTTCTGGTGATCCCCTTAAATGCTTTGTAGATGGCTGCAAACGCCAAACCTACCTCTTAAGTTTGGTAGCACCTCAGTTGAAGGGTTTCCAAGGAACTACAGTTTGGACTCAAGGAAATTAAGCTGACCGTGCTTTTGCAGTCACTGGATATATTGAGACAGGCAGATAGAGAATAGACATGCGCATTCAGGGGAAACCTTGTTCCATTTCGTGTCCTGGCTTTCGTTGGGGCCCCCTGATCTGTTTTTTGTAAGCCTCCTGAAATTGGGAGAGTTGTTTTCAATTCTTTAATTTCTGGAAAGCATGTGTGTCTGCCAGTGCCTGCAGCCAAGCACCTCTTGCTCTAGCGTAAGAGGTGCTCAGCTACAGATGTGCTCAGGGCCTGCCTGCCTGCATGCCCCTGCCATGCACACCCTACCATACTCTCCGAGAGTGCGTGTGTGGTGGGGCACACAGGCAGGTCCAGAGCGTGCCTGCAGCTGAGCTCCACGCCTGCCTGCCTGCACGCCCCGCTACACAAGCACTCTCTTTCCAAAGCAAGGAGGCAAGTTCGGATGCACACGAAATCAGGTTTTGTGTTGAGCAGATTTTCATGTGGGGAGGGGGCTTCCTGTTTTGTGCTTCCGAAGAAATGAAAGAAATGATAGAAAGAGTAGGAACATATTTCACGCACATGTCTAATAGAGAGATCCATTTTCAGTCCTCTCAAATGTATCACTTCAGAAATATTTCAGCTGGGATGCTACCAGTCTTATAAGGGAAAGTTTTGAAGATCATTAGCAACCATAAGTGTGACTCCCTAAAGTTATGAGATTATAAGATGGACAGTTCACATCTCCACTTATTTACACATATGCATGCACACATGTATGAGTCACAAAAATGCTTGAAGGGTATGTGGGAAAGATGGAAGCCTTTCAGGAAAACCATTAGACATTTTTAAAAAACCATAAGACAGCAGACATTAGACATTAGTGAAAGGAAAAAATATTTCTGGAAGCATCTTGGAAGAAGCTTTCGAATGTCCTCTAGACATTTCAAAATGCTTTCGCCTATTTACGCAAGGCTTACCTGACGTGGTTGTTTCATTGCACATTTACATATAGTTGGCTCTCTGTATCCATGAATTCTCTGTCCACAAATTCAACCATCCATGACTTGGAAACAATACAAAACAAAACAAAAATTTAAAAAGCAAACCTTTACAGTATTTCCAATTTTATAGAAGGTACACAATTTTTCTGGGTAATTATATATCATAAGATTTGAGCATCCATAGATTTGGAGCATCCTGGAACCAAACACTAGTGGATGTTTTAGTTCTGAGTAAAATGTTACTTGAAACATGTTGAACTCCTCTTTGTGTATACGGTGGAACTTTGCAAATTGTTTCCATATCATTTCTCTCTCTAGTACCACACTTTCTGTCAAAGAAGCAATGTCAAAACATATTTGCTATGTTAACTGAGGTATAACTGAACTTAGCCAAAAAAAGTGAAATGTTATAGCAGTTCACACACCCTTATAGCAATTTATCTTACCCAGAGGTAGGAAAGTTAGTTTTTGTAAGAGGAGAAAATAACTATTGCCATGTAAATATAAATTAAATGCCTTCAATAGAAGTATTACTGCAAAGGGGTTAAAATGGCTTTGATTATTTCAGATTGCTCCCGTTCCCCATTTCTAAGCTTGACAAAGAAACAGCTGCATAAATGTTTGACAACCCCATTTCACATCCATTGTACCAAACCATCTCATTTTGCTTTCTCTTCTTTCCTTCCTCATAATCTTATCTCCTAATCTTATAGTGATTGCTATGTAGATCCTAGCAAAAGTCATGGGAAATATGAGCTTCTATGTAATGTTTGATGTAGAAGACAGAAGAAGTGTCTGGATGCAAATAGCATTCCTTCTAAACTGTCCCTAGTATTTACTGGTTTACATTTTTATACTCTGGCATTAATTACACAAACATATTCTGATCATGAACTAAATTTAGTGGATTCACTTTTGTGACTTAAACAGTTGTACTAAATTTATCCCTCTTAGGAAGAGTATCATTAGTTAAGATGAATATCCTACCAAAATTATTGTATCTCTTTCAAAATATTCCAATTATAAGGAACCAGAAATCATTCGCGGTGTGGAAAAAAGACATATCTAAATTTATATGGCAAGGAAAAAAACCGAGAATAAACCACAAAATAATGATTGATAAAAGGAATAAAGGGGTTTTTGGACTACCAGACTTTAGATTATACTTCGAGGCTTGTGCGCTACAATGGGTCAAAGATTGGATTCTATTAAAAAAACAAAAATTATTGACTTTGGAGGGGTTTAATTTAAGATTGGGGTGGCATGCATACCTTTGGTATGGAAAAGCCAAGGTAGAGAAAAATTTTGGAAACCATTTCACCAGATCCGTGTTGCATAAAGTTTGGAATAAATACAAAATCTATTTTTATAGGAAGACACCCCTCTGGGTCTCTCCTATCGAAGCAGACCAGAGAAGACTACAGGGCTGGTCAAACTGGCCAACATATGAGGAATTATTAAAGGAAAATAACATGAATGAGAGAAACGAATTAAAATCCCAAGAGGAGATTAAACAGACCATGGGGAATTTAACTTGGCTTCAATATTATCAGATTAGAAACGTATATAATCAGGACAAAAAAATTGGCTTCCATGATAAGGAAGATTTTTGGATACAACTGTCCAAACTAGATAAGAAAAATATAACTAAAATTTACAACAAGCTTCTAGAATGGGAGACCGAAACAGAAGAAGTAAAAAATTGTATGGTAATTTAGGTGAAAAATATTGGCAGACAGATAAAATTAAAGGAATGGCAAAAATTACGGAACAAAAAGGTTAAATATACATATGTCTCCGATTTAAAGGAAAACTGGTTAAAAATGTTCCATCGATGGTACATAACACCGAAAAAGATAGGCATAATGTATAATAAAAGCCAATCACGCTGTTGGAAATGTAACTCTCATATTGGAAGTTACTTCCACATGTGGTGGTCTTGCCCAAAAACCAACGAATATTGGAAAATGATCCATAAGGAGACACAGATGATCCTGCAAATTAAATTCCCCTTGAAGCCTGAATATTACCTATTGGGATTGAATGATGATGAATTAGAATTAGATGAAAATAAAGATAAACTTTTTGTATATGTGACAACTGCAGCGCGCATGGTCTTTGCCAAAGAATGGAAGACAGATCTAATACCCAGCAAGGACTTATGGATACACAAGATTTATAATATAAAGGACATGGTCAAACTAACCTACCTCCTTAGGAAAAATACGGGAAATCCCAGAAAACAAACAGACTGGACAATATTTGAAGAATATTTGAGAAAGAAGGAACTTAAGAACAAATAGAGAATAACCTATTTGGAGAAGAATGGAAGTCATATGTAAATATCTGTATTCACTGCTTTGTTCTACCCCTTTTCCTCCCCTCCCATCCTTCCCTACCCTATATGATTATCACACCCTTCCCATAACTATTCATACCCCATTCCAATCAACTTCTATTGTGAATTTATTTCACATCACTAAATCTCTATTCCATGTATCACCAAATATACAAAACCAATACATTTTTTTTTAAAAAAAACAGTTGTGGGGTTCCCCTAGGAGCTATTCTCTCCCCTTTATTGTTTAATATCTATATGCTTCCACTTGCCCGACTGGTTCGTGATTTTGGTCTGGAGTGTCATCAGTATGCTGATGACACCCAGCTGATGCTGAGAATGGATGGCAGGCTGGACACCCCACCTGATTGTTTCCATCAATGCCTTGAAGCCGTGACTGGATGGCTGCATTCTAGCCGGTTGAAGGTGAATCCATCGAAGACGGAGATCCTATGGCTGGGTCATCCTGGTGTTGGTGAGTGCCAGTTGCCTACCCTGGACGGCGAGCGGTTAAGCCTGTTGTCTTTGGTAAAATGCCTGGGGGTCCAACTAGACCCACTGCTATCGATGGAGACTCAGGTCTCTGCGGTTAGCAGGTCTGCATTCTTCCAGTTCCGACAGGCTAGGCAACTGTCTCCTTACCAATCCAGGAATGACCTAGCCACGGTAATCCAGGCGATGGTCATCTCGAGGCTAGACTACTGTAACGCCTTCTACATTGGCCTTCCCTTATCGACAACCCAGAAACTCAAGCTGGTGCAAGATGCTGCTGCCCGATCGCTGGTGGAAGCACCTGCAAGAGAGCACATCACATCAATCTTACAGCAATTGCACTGGCTGCCAATAGAGTACTGGATTGTTTTCAAGGTGCTGGTTTTGACCTTTAAGGCCTTGTATGGTCTAGGGCCAGTGTACCTGAGGGACCGCCTCACCCCATATATTCCCCCGAGATCACTGCCATCAGAAGAACAAAATCTTCTGGTGATTCCATCAGTTCGTTCCTGCCACCTCTCAGTAACAAGACGAAGAGCTTTCTCTGTGGTACTGCCGACTTTATGGAACGCGTTACCAGATGGAGTTCACGCTATCACGGAGTTAGCCTCCTTCTGGAGGGCCTGCAAGACGACCCTCTTTAAGCAGGCCTTCAATTTAAGTGCTTCCTGACAAATCTGTTTTGCCCTGCGTTTTTATATAACAAATTGTTTTATCTGTACTTTATCTTGTTGTATACTGTTGTTTTATGTAAACCGCCCTGAGCCTGCAGGGAGGAGCGGTATATAAAAGTGAACAATGAATAAATAAATAAATATCTTAAACCCCAGAGGTGAACAGAAAGCTAGGGGTAATTGTGCAAAAATCCACAGTTAGGAAATGCAAAACTTGTTGGCTCTTACTTTTCATAAGTTTCTCTTGCTCTCTTCATTAAGCTCATTCCTGTTTAGACCTCTTGAGATGACAGGCCAGTATAGGACCACAATTGTGGCTTGTCAAATCTACAGTATTGGCTTCAAGGAGATAAATTTCCTGCCAGACTTGGAGAACGACCATTTTTCTGGAGCTCCAGCTCCATTACTCACCATTCAAAGCCAACAGCAATTTTAGTTCTTTGTCTAGAACCAAACTATTTCACAAAATATTGAGTCCCATATCACTGTAATGACAGAAGGTCAGTACAATTTCATTTTCAAGTTTTGCTAGTATGTTTGCCATCTGTTCTCAGCTGATGTCTTGGAGAAAAAGGAAAATAGCAAGGGTCCTAAACAAGTTGGCATAATTTGTGACCAAACCTACATTCTTTTCTGCCCTCTTCTGCACCTTGTGTAAAAACTAAAAATACTGTATATCCAACCTTTGTTGGTTTATCTTTCATGGCTGGTGGAATGTTTAGTTTATTTGGGTCAAAAGTTGGGTAGATTTGCCCTTGGTCTCAATACGGTATCTTCATTTTTGTTTAATTGACAAGCATTCCAAATCAATCTTTGAGGAATAATTTCAGCAATTTAAAGGCATCTCAGGACATTTCCAGTTGCTTCTTTTCCTAGCTATCCATCATACTGTTTTAATTTCTCAAATGTAGGGATAATTTCTCATATATGTCCCCAACTCTCTTCCTCTCCAACTCTGAAATGTGTCAATACAGCTGTTTGGGCTAATGCACTCCCTGGCAAAGACCTTTCAATTTTAGGTTTTGCTAGTATCGTTGTCAGCATAAACATTCAAAATTAAGAGCCGTGCTGTAAATGTATGTTTTAATTTTCTGAAACATTTTGCTGAAAACCCCAATATTTTAAAGATAGTCTTATTTCCACAGTTTATTTAATAATACTTGAAATGAAATAAAATAAATAACACTAAAGAAAAAAAAACCCCTCACAAGTGGAAAATATTTTCTCCAATGTCATGCAGTATTTCCTGGGGTTTCTGTTCCTGATCTGCTTTACATTTCTGGTGATGTTAATCATGGTGATCAGCATCATCATCATCATCATCATCATCATCATTATAATGATGTTGGGAACACAGTATATATTTAATTTTAAAACTCATATATTGTATATTATTTTAAAAATGATAAACAAGTGTGGGAATCATATGTTTTTCCAAATTTTGGACTTCAGCCTCCAGCATTTTTTATCATTGGCTGTGGTGATGAAGACTCCTAGAAGTTGCAGACTACAAACATCTGGCTAATGTTACTGTTGTGTGCCTTAAAGTAATTTTTAACTTATGGTGATCCCAAGGCATATCTATTACAATGTTTTCTTGGTAAGATTTATCCATAGGGGACTTGCTTTTGGCTTCTTCTGAAGCTCAGAAGATATGGCTTGCCTGAAGACACCCCATTAGTTTCTATGGTTGAGCAGCAAAACTCAAAGCACTGCAAAATGTTGGCTCAACAATGTCTGGAGGGCCACATAATTCTCATTCCATGAGATAGAGGCATGCAGATATATATATATATATATTAAATATTATTTCCAAATCAATTATATTATACTTAAAATTATATGGATTAATTTTATCTTGAAGCTTCTTATTCCAATAATGTAGAAATTAATTTATATGTATTTCAGTATTTACATCCATCAATTTTTATACTGAGACTAAGAGGTGGTATAATTTTATTATTTATTTATCATGTCAGAAGCAATTGAGGGTACAGTTGTAGTGTATTTAAAAGCACAAACAAAGTAAAAAACTTGGCATGATGCTAAATGTCCTATGACCAGAAGCTGGCTACTTGTAGTACCTCTGGTGTCGCTGTGAGAAGGTCCTCCATTGTGCATGTGGCAGGGCTCAGGTTGCATTGTAGTAGGTCAGTGGTTCCCAACTTTTTTTTGACCAGGGACCACTTGTTCAGGGACCACTTGACCAGGGACCACTTTGACCAGGGTCCACTTTCCAACATTACTATCAAAAGTGTTGTGAATCGGTTTTTGGTCGACTTTAGATTCAGTTTGGTTATTTGGGGTGCTGATTCAGAAAACTGCGTTGAATACACCACATCAGCTCTAGTTTTGGATACAGAACATATGCCATCTAGTAGTTGTCATCTGCTTGCCTGCAGAAAACTATATTTAATAAGCCTCAACACTATAAAAGGGTTTCTTGAGACCATTCACTCTCATTGCACCGGTGTAGTAATGGTGAGGCCACAGACCATATTTTCATTCTTGCAAACCACTGGTGGTCTATGGACCACAGGTTGAGAATCACTGCAGTAGGTGGCCTGTGGTTTGCTGTTCTCCTCATTCACATCTTCTGTGTGCCCAGGACAGAGTCTATCATCTAGTCTCAGCCACTGATTGAGGTTCTGAGTTTTCACCTGCCACTTTTAGACTCTTGCTTACTCAGGTGTTCCTGCAAGTATTTCTGTAGATCTTAGGAAGCTATTTCTTGGTTTAAGATGTTGGCATGCTGGCTGATATCCTAACAGAGGATGACTTGGAGATGTTAATGCCTTGGTCCTTACAGGCTGCTACTTTCAACGGGGGACATGAGAGAAGCCTCCACTAGGACCATAACACATCTGTGTATCCCCTGAGCAATGTCTTTGTAGACGGCTGATTCTCTCACATCAGAAGCGACTTGCAACATGCAACCAACCAATCAACTAAACAAACAGGCCTTTTCAGGATCAACCATGATAATAATCTCAATCAACATCAAAGTCATGTCAGCTGCCAAAGAACAGCTGCTTCATGACCTGTGCTGAGATAAGAAATGTGATGGGCTGTGTTTCCAAGAAACACACAAAGATAAACATCAGAAATGACCAACAGTTCCAGGAATGATCTCAGTGGCGTAAAGATCACATGCGCAGTATGAAATTTGTAAAACCAGGAGATATGATAGTCATGATTATACCTAAAGGGATGTCATGTAAAAATGGAGGAAACTTGTTTTCTACTGCTCCAGAGAACATGACGCAGAAAATAGGACTATTGGATCCAAATTATTACAAAAGAAAAAAGAACAATAGGAAGAAACTGTTGATGTAAGATCTATTCAACAGTGAAGTGGACTGCCTTGAGTCTCCTTTGTGGAGAGAAAAAGCAGAATATTAAAAAAAATCATCATCATCATTATTGAGCATGGCAGGCACTCCTTTGGAGATCCTTAAACAGAGTTTGGATAACTGGGCATTAATTAGTTGTGTAATCCTGCATTGCCATGGGTTAGATTCCTTCCACCTCTATGGGTCTACTATAACAGTGCAAGATTCGGTGCTGTCATTGTGACCTAATGGAACCAGTGCCATCTTCAATTGTCAGTCCTCTTTAAAATGTGTAAAAGGTATGAGTTAATTCATAAACATTCCTTCCAGGCTTCCATTGAACATTGCCAATTTAATTTTCAAATGCCTGCTTTGAGCATCGGATTGAGGCAAATTTTGCTTCTTTCCCTTTTGCCAACTAGTTTTTGCTTAACATTGGTCTTGGCCATTGAAGTGAGAGGCACACATTCATCCTCCTCCACTCCCTTTGTTTTGTGGTGCATATGTTAAGTATGCTGAACACTTCCTAATTTTTCCATCAGTGACTAAGCACCTTTCAGTCATTACCAGAGTCATTAATTTAAGTATCCGCGTTGTGTGAATGTGCTCTTCTTCCCCAGCACCAAGGATGTCCAGGCAGCCATTGATTTAAGAGACAATATCACTTGCTTCCAAGTTTATGAGGCAATAAACAGCTCCCGCATATTGATGAACGCTAAGGTGTTTGCTCAGCACATTTGCAGGGGCCGTTTATTACCAAGTGCAGTGCTTTAAAAGCAAATGAAATTGCAACTATTCTCTCTTAGGCTTCTTGTGGGTGGGGGTGGGATGGAGGGGGAAAAGAATATAAAACCTGTTGTTTTTAATCCACTCTTCCGCTTACTTTCCTTCTGCAAGTAATTAATATGACTGACATTACCCTGTCGATTTCCTTCCAGCAGAATGATTGAAGACACTGTTTAGATTTCTCATGTTATTTGGGATAAAAATACTTGAAAGTAGCAGGGGAAACGGATTGAATCTTTGAGCTCAGTAATTCCATGCTCACAATCAACTCCCAGCTTTGGTTAGGAGCACCTTGAAAAATAAATATCTCAAGTGATTTTGTTATTATTCTTTAACTATACTATTTTACCAAGCGTCAAACAATCATAGCATCTTTCCCATTATTCCAGAGTTCTCCTTCTCCCTCAGCATTGTGCCTTTCAAATGAAAAAAAAGAACATAAAATTATAGTGCTATAGTTTTTCCTTAAGCTCCTTTTTTTTTTTTAAACTTAAACTGGTTTTAAAATTGATACTCCATGAGAAGAGATAACTCTCCTGGCATGGGTTTTAACTGCAAGATTACCATTAATTCCTTACTCAGGGCAATCTACCTTGGAGGCAGGGAAAAGAGGAAGTGGGTAAATGACAGGTGAGCCCATGGAATCTGGTCAAAATGCTTTCCAGAGTGGCTTACTTTGCATAAACATTATTATTAGGAAGAGGGAGTTAGGCCAGAAAAGGTAAAAAAGAAAAAAAAGAAAAAGATCAATTACATAGCTGTGTGTGCCAACTGTGTAGTTATGAGCATGCCAACCAGGAAAGCAACATTTGAAAATTGCATTAGCTCATAAAAAACCCACAAAAATGATTTAAAGTTGTAGTAATCTGATTCTCTCCTGCATTCTTAATTTTTTGAACAGTGAGATGCTAGGACTTTATTTTCCTGGTAGAGAGTAAATCCAAGGCTGCCTGTGAGCACCAAAGGTGCAAAGTAAATGTTTATACCTGTTAGTAGGCAAATTTCTAAGGCTCCTGGAGTTATGCAGTATCAGCACAGACATGGCACAGTCAGTACCTATCTGAATGCAATAATTAGCCTCTACCCCACATTATTCTAATTTTTCAGATGTGGCTTCCGATAATTATTTTGAATGCCCTTTTTGTCTGATAGCAGGTGTGAAATCCCCTGTACATTTTAAACTGTTTTCAAATGGGTATCAGGGCTTAGGACGTACAAAGGCAACAATTTTAAGTTCTATTTCCCCTCTACAAGGCAATTTTAATTTGTATAAAGATAGCTATATGATTTCAAATACAGCCTGATCTCCATATTTATGGTGAATACATTTCTGGACTTAATGTGGAAATGTGAAACCATAGATAGTTACAAACTCTGTTGAAATGAACAACTTGCATTGCAACAGAAGCATATTACAGAATTATGTTGGAGGAACTAGAAAATGCCTAGAGAGAAAATTTATTTAGCATTTCAAGGTCTTACAGTGTGACACCATGGACAACATCTGGCAGCATACCATAGTCGAATCATGCCTAAAAATGCCTTGTTGTTTATTCGTTCAGTTGCTTCGGACTCTTCATGACCTCATGGACCAGCCCATGCCTGAGCTCCCTGTTGGCTGTGGCCACCCCCAGCTCCTTCAAGGTCAAGCCAGTCACTTCAAAGATACCATCCAGCCATCTTGTCCTTGGTCAGCCCCTCTTCCTTTCCCCCCATCATCATTATTTTCTCTAAGCTTTCCTGTCTTTTCATTATGTGGCTAAAAAAGGCCTAGAGGAAACATATTTTTGGATGTAGGTAAGTGAAACCATAGACACTTGTGCTACAGATATGGGTTCATGCTATGCATCTTTCTGCCTATACCTCATCAGGTAAAAATGGGTAACCATCCCTTCAAGGGAGAGAATCACCCCTTTTGGAGCTCTTCCTCCCCATCAGATTCACACCTGGAAACTTAAGAGGTGGAAATACATTAATCTTACATTCATCCCAAGGTCAGTATTGTTATGTTTTGTTTTTTTAAATCAGGAGAAACAACAGTATCCGAAAAGCAAGAAATCCCTTGCCCTGGCCAAAGCCCCTTACATTAAACAAAACAGACACCAGTTTAAAACCAGTTATTTCAATGGGATCCTATTGTTCTGCCCCAAACCCCATAGGGAATGTGGGGGCAGCTGGCTGGGTGTCAGCTGCATAAGATCTCTACTGACCAAAAGGTCACGAGTTCGAGACCTGTCCAAGTCGGGGTGAGCTCTCGACCAACTAATTTACGAGGCCATAAAATCTCCAGGAAGTATGCAAAAGAATGAAGGAGTGCGACAGCTCCCCCTGGTAGCCAGAAGCTGGAATGTTAAATTGCCTCTCAGTGTCTGTCTATATATGTTGTGTGCCTATGGCATTGAATGTTTGCCTGTATATGTGCATTGCGATCTGCCCTGAGTCCCCTGCGGCGGAATATAAATGACGTAAATAAATAAATAAATAGGATACAAGGGGCAGTGATCCAGGTTAAAACTATTTTGACAAACTTGGGACCTCTTCACATGGTCCAAATTTAGCAGTGGAGATGGTTTTTTTGTCCTTTTGCCAAGGAGTCAGCCCATTCCAATTGCACTCAGGAAAAGTACTTCCAGGGCAGTTACGTGGCCGAACTGCCACCATCAAAAATGCCAGCGGTGGACAACAGGAGGCTCCCTGTCTTTCTATTGGGAAAGATGGGCCTAGACAGCTTAAATACCCCCGTCCCATCCCCGTGTGATGAGGAAAGGGGGAAGCCAGGATGGCATGGGGCGAGAGGTCCTCACACCTTCTGAGTGGGCGCCACTGAGATCACCATAATCTGTTGAAATACTGATTCCGGTGACACATGTGACAAGGTGATAAACCAGTTTGCTCAGTTTGCCAGTATCTTAACCAATTTCACCCACAGTTCAAACAATACCATGGCTAGGGTTTACTTCTTATATGCTTAGTTCAAACACCAAAAGTGTTTTCTAGAAAGTCAATGCAAATGGATAGCCAGCAGCTTGCAATTTTAAAAGTTCAATCAAATAATATGTTCTGATTATTCCTTTCAGCCAACTGTTTCACCTTGGGAATTTAACATCAGGATGATATCCTATTTTGTGGCTTTTGTTATTTTAATCATACATTTTTGGAAGATGTTACCATGTGGAGTCTGCATCTTTGCAAGAGGTAGGTGGTCTTCAAGTAACAGATTAAGCATTTGAAAATCTGCATAACCTACTCAATTTTTAATTAGTTCCATAAATTACCATGAGGCGCCATAAATCCAATGCTGCCTTTATTAGAATAATACACTGATATTGAGCTGACTTTTTCCCATTCGTAAAGTATTTTAAGAGGCTCAATAAATAATCCTGTGGGGTAAGTAATTATATCTGCTTTGTAGAAGTAGAAACAAAGATCAAGACAAAATTACTTTGCCCCTGTTCAGGAAAGGTAGGCTCAGAATACAGGAGTTTCCATCGTTCTCATTCTAGTCTCTCTTCACTAACTCTTCCTTCTTACTCAAAGGGATGACTATCTAGCATTTAGTATTTTCTTGACAAACTGTGCCAAACTGTGCAATAAGAATTATAGCATCATGGCATGTTATATCCTGCATCTCCACAGGTGGATGAAACTTCTCTGGGTATGAATTGAACCTTTCTTGTGTAGGGCTCAACTAGTATTATTATTCTACCTCTCCTTCAGTCTGGACTTCAAATAGGCTTACACAGTTAAAAATAGTACAACTAAAAATAGTATTGTACAAATGTTACAAATAAAATCCAGATCTCAATAAAAATTAAAAGTTTAAATAAACCATTAACAAGAAGAACAATAAATATATGCAATACAGGAAGGGATCTTTCACCTGAGAAGTTTGCCTTCAATGGCCAGCTAAAACAGAAAGGTTTTTGCCTGTCTGTGAAAGGATAGCAAGGCGGGCACAAGTATAACCTTTCTGAAAAAGCTGTTCAAAGGCTGGGAGTAGCCTTGTGTTCCTACCAGATGTATCTGTTGATGGTGGTGGGACAGGGAGAAGGGCCTGGCCACAAGATCTCAATGCCTTACGTCAAGAGATACTGTTTTTCAGTACCTCAGTCATATAGAGCTTTATAGATCATGGGGAGCGTGTTAATCATGTCCGGAAACAGACCAGCATCCAGTGCAATTATTAACCATTTGTCTGCAGCTCTTTGGATCAGCTGATGTTTCCAAACATTCTTCAAAGGCAGATCCAACCAGAATGCATTACAAATAATCCAAAAGGAGATGTAACTAAGGCATGTGTTATCATGACACCTCAAGGAATTGGTACAGCTGCCACCCAAGCCTTAATTGTGAGGATACACTCCTGGCCACCTGTGCTTCCAGACTCAGGGTTGAATCCAGGAGCACACCCAAAATGAAAAAAATCATTTTCAGGAGAAGCATAACTCCACTCAGCACAGGCTAAATCAGTATCATGAGTGTAATGCTTTATTTACTGCAGTGGTTCTCCACCTGTGAATCTCCAGATGTTTTTGCCTTCAACTCCCAGAAATCCTAACAGCTGGTAAACTGGCTGGGATTTCTGGGAGTTTAGGCCAAAACACCTGGAGACCCATAGGTTGAGAACTGCTGATTTACTGGGATCTAGAAACCCATTACAGTGAATGAAATAAACATCCTGATGGCCCTTGTAGTCTTTTTTTTAATTCTATCATTCTGTCTGTCTCTACCTCTGCAATCTCTTCAACAAGAGCCGTGGTGACACAATGGGTCCTTGTGCCAGCTGGATTGCTGACCTGAAGGTTGGTTTGCTGACCTGAAGGCTACCGGTTCAAATCTGCAAGACGGGGTGAGCTCCCGTCTGTCAGCTCTAGATTGTGGGGACATGAGAGAAGCATCCTAGTAGGATGGTAACACATCCATGCACCCCTTGGGCAACATCTCTAGACAGTCAATTCTCTCACACCAGAAGCGACTTGCAGTATGTTCTCAAGTCACTTCTGATACGATAAAAAAATCTCTTCTACACCAGACAAAAGCATGCATACTTAGCTGGGCATTTTAATCTGCAGGAAACATGATGGATTTTATCTAATGTTTACTATATGTTTGCTATGAAATTATTTTCTGATGAATGTCTTATTTTTACAAAAGAGTAGAAAGTCGGAATGATCTTTATAGGATTTTGAGAATGTGTTCAACTAATGGGGGGGAAAGTCTTTAATTCAACTACCCACTCGTCTCGAATCTCTGGAACCAGATTTCACAAGCTGGAATGAATATTGATTTAAAAACTTCTGCACATGAACAGATTATTAATATTCTGTTCTCTGTGAGTGATATTTAATATTGTGATCTAAGTCATTGTTATATGGGTGGAGCAGTTGGTGGAATTAGAGTTAGTAAAAGATACCCTTGGAAGCTGTTGAAGCCATCAGATAATAATTCAGGTGAATGACGTCATATGAGAAATGTGCTTTCCCAATCTTGACCCTGCCTTTTAGGTGAGGTAAAATTCCTTAATCACTGCCTCTTTCTCACAACTCTTGCTGATATCATTTACTGTTGTGCGTGAGAGGGGTACTGCTGGCATCAGAGTATTCATTACTCAAGAATAAGCTAATGCATGTGCCAGGCCAATGGCTTCCTGCCAAAAGCAATGCTCTCACCATGGAGATTGTTCCGGAAATTAGATGAATAAATATTTGGCAGCTATTGCACACCAAGCAAACTGGATATAGAATTCAAGAGGTGTCGATTTTTTTTAGCTATGCAGAGTTCAAGCAAAGCTTTATAGGAGTTCAGGGCAGGTTAATTTCAGTATGGTTCCCCTGTCACACATACCCAGATTTATCATTCCTATCCAGTATGTGAGAGACAGGGAGCCATAGTAGACACGCAAACACCCCCAATCATTCTGTGGCTGGTGGAGAGTGTGGAGTGGGATCAGAGCAACATTGGCTATGTTCCCATAGCCAGACACAGGTCAAGGATGCCGTTAACCAGTCTCCTCTGGGATCATCTGGAAGTTTCAGTAAGAGATGCCATCGGTCTGCATTAGCTTACAGGAACATAGCCAGATCCTTTACCTATCCCCTTCCCTCTCTGCCAGCAACAGAATGGTCCTGAGGCAGTTGCAGTGGCTAACTGGTGGGGCAGGGGGCCGTAGTCATTGCAGAAGATGGAACAGAATACCAACCTCCACAACAAGCAAATAAGATATATGCATTTATAAGGCAAACTTTTGTTTGCATATGTCACTAATAGGATGCTGGTCATTATATATGACAGTTATTTTTTGTGTGTCAGAAGCGACTTGAGAAACTGCAAGTTGCTTCTGGTGTGAGAGAATTGGCCATCTGCAAGGACGTTGCCCAGGGGACGCCTGGATGTTTTGATGTATTATCATCCTTGTGGGAGGCTTCTCTCATGTCCCTGCACGGGGAGCTGGAGCTGATAGAGGGAGCTCATCCGCGCTCTCCCCGGATTTGAACCTCCAATCTATTGATCTTCAGTCCTGCTGGCACAAGGGTTTAACCCATTGAGCCACTGAGGCAATGATCATGCTTTTGTATATTATTAAATATTTCTGTTTTTATCCTATTATCCTATTCGGGTGTGTGAATGGGGAAACATTTATACACACAAGCTGAAAGAAGGTTCCTTCTCTTCAAGCCTAATGCAAAGGTTACATTTTTGGCATAATTGTATTAGCTCATTTTATTGAAAATATAAAAGGATAGGATGTGACAATGACAGTGATATGTGAGGTGAGAGGAGGAGATGAGGTCAAGAGTAAAACAAAGATTTATTTATTTATTACATGTGTTAAAATATACTGCCTGTTGGCAAAAACATGTCCCCATCCTACATGAAACATTTTGTAACATACCTCCAGCTTGCCAATCTGCCTTGTTGCTAAGACTCTGGTTAGCTTCGGACTGCTATTATTGCTTTATTAAGAGTGGCATGTTGACATCTCCCACTGCTTTCATATTTCAGTTGTTAATAAATAGGGTCTTTCTGCATATTGACCTTGTTCTGCAATATCCTCATCAAATAGTGTTCTTCATTATCTAATCTATGCTTGCTGATCCTTTTAATAATATATTGGGGTGGGGGCTGATTCTCTCCATCCACCTTTCAGTGGTTCTTGGTAGGGCTCACAATATACCTCACCATCAGTAATGCTGGTGCTGATTGAGTAATGCATTATAAACATATACAATCATAATTTGAGGAATAGTATTATGGATTTTCAGATGACACTTTTTCTCTCTGCAAGTTCAGCCCTCCTCTATGAAGACGGGGGTTTATCAGAAGCTCGGAGCATTGTGCCTATTGGCACATTGTTCCCTTGAGTTTCATATAGATGGCAATGGTAAAATATGTGCACAAATATTATTCAATAAGAGGAGGGAGAGCTTGTGCATTGTTTGTGCATTCTTCTGCATTCCAACAACATACACACACACACACACACATATATATACTGTATATATATATATATATATATATATATAGAGAGAGAGAGAGAGAGAGAGAGAGAGAGAGAGAGAGAGAGAGAGAGAGAGAGAGCGCAATTGCCCAGGGAGAGCTGTAACAAAAGCATGTTTACAAATGTATGCATGTATATATTTCTCCCACACATTTTTACAAATGTTATTTGTAGACATTTTACTCAGCTACTCATTCCACTATAAGAGCATATTTTTTTTAAAAAAAATATCAAAGATAATTCAGTGCCTTTTATTTTATTGTGATACTTACTGGAAGGGGCCAAATCTTCTTGCTGGTTTCATGTTTATGTTGTATTGCCACATATTTTATGAGATCAACCTCTGGACTATCTAAATTGGCTAGCTGACACTGGTGGCGGGAAACTCTCCCGCCACCCAGGGGGTTTCTGGGAACAAGCCCCCTCCCTAGGGCCAAGATGGCGGTGAGGACACCCTGCACTTTAACGCACTCGGCCTGGTGAGTCTGGCCGAGCTATTTAGTAATGTATTTGGGGTCTTGGTGGACAGCTCAATGAAGATGTCAACCCAGTGCGCAGCAGCAGTGAAAAAAGCAAATTCTATGCTAGGCATGATCAGAAAGGGAATCGAAAATAGGTCAGCAAATGTTGTATTACCTCTCTACAAATCGATGGTAAGGCCACATTTGGAGTACTGTGTACAATTCTGGTCTCCGCACCTTAAGAAGGATATAACGGAACTGGAAAAGGTACAGAAAAGGGCGACAAAAATGATCCAAGGGATGGAGCGGCTCCCTTATGAAACCAGGTTGCAACGCCTTGGTCTTTTCAGCCTTGAAAGATGGCGTTTAAGAGGTGACTTGATCGAAGTGTATAAAATCATGCATGGGATAGAAAAGGTGAATAAAGAAAAACTGTTTTCTTTGTCACAAAACACTAGGACTAGAGGGCACTCCCTGAAGCTCCAAGGTAGGAAAATTAGGACTAACAAAGGGAAATATTTCTTCACCCAGAGGGTCATTGGGTTATGGAACTCACTTCCAGAAGAGGTTGTGACAGCTGCCAGCCTGGACAACTTCAAGGCAGGATTAGACAGATTCATGGATACCAAGTGTATCGGTAGTTACTGAAAAGGACATTCAAGTGCCACCTCGGAGTTGGTTGAGGTAGGCAGGATTTCCCCGGGTACTGGTTGTGGGGGGTCGGGAGCAGGTCAGGGTTTTGCCCTCCCTTCTGCTCGAGATCCCCGTGTACAACTGGTGGGCCACTGTGTGATACAGAATGCTGGACTAGATGGGCTGAGGTCCGATTCAGCATGGCTCTTCTTATGTTCTTATGTTCTTATTGGCAATGTCTTCCACTCGATCTGTAAACGTGGTCGTTCATTCAGACTATAGCCAATCTCAGCCTATTCTGGGAAACTTTCATTCCACATCCAAGTCTTCACCAGCCTCCTAAAGGACAACAGAGAGGGGGCAGATCTAACATCACTTGGGAGAGAGTTCCATAGCCGAGGCGCCACCGCAGAGAAGGCCCTGTCTCTCGTCCCCACCAGTCGCGCTTGCGAAGATGGCGGGACTGAGAGCAGAGCCTCTCTGGAGGTTCTTAATGTCCTTGATGGTTCATAGGGGAGAATCCATTCAGACAGGTAAGCTGGGCCGGAACCATACAGGGTTTTGTAGGTTAAAACTAGCACTTTGAATTGTGCCCGGAAGCTAATTGGCAGCCAGTGGAGCTGGCGCAGCAAGGGAGTTGTATGCTCCCCGTACCCTGCTCCTGTTAGTAACCTGGCTGCCGAGTGTTGGACTAATTGCAGCTTCCGAGCAGTCTTCAGAGGCAATCCCATGTAGAGAGAGTTGCAGTAGTCTCTTCTGTGACATCACCTGCTACACCTACCTTGTGACAGCAAGAATTGAATTAAGTCTTGCAATCTGAACCAAGTTGGTACTTTGATTAGGAAATTTTGAGTACCCCAAAACTGGAGAAATGTGTCTCCTGCTTAGAGATGATGCATGAACACTGGAGACCCAGGGTCAGAGCATGATATCTGACAAGCCATAGTACAGTACGGTCCCTGCATCCATGAGACATATGTTTGTGGATTTCATATGGATACATGAAACCGCAGATAATAGTGAATGCTATTGAAACGAAGAACATCTTGTCTAAGAATATGATAGAGTCATGATAGAATACCTATAAAATGCTTAGACAGAGGACATATTTTGTTTGATGTGAATTAATGAAGCTACAGGTGCTCATCCCACTGATACCAGGGGTTGATACTGCATTGATATGTGTAATTCTGGGACTAAAAAACCACCTCCAGAGTTTCTCAGGATTTTTCAGAGATATAGATAGGAGGTGAGGCTCATCCATTGCACTCCGGGTGTGCTGACCCCTGCGATTTCCCCAAATGCGGGAAACTCACTGCATAATTTGTGGTCAGAATGGAATCAGAAGATGGTTTCTGCACCTTTAATAGTTGTGTAGAAGAGGTAATTTCAGGTGGAGTTGCTTATCACACAACCAGATTACAAGCATCACCTGCTGATATTCCTTCTTTCTACAGCAATGGAAGGTGCAAGAGCTCCTTAGATATTTATTTGGCCACCAGAAGGATGGGGATAGCAATAGTAGAGAGGTGAGATTATTTTATTTCGCCAATAGCTTTATTAGAACTGGCTTATTAAGATTATCTAGTACATATGTAACCAGCCAGCATGGATATGAATGTGCCCATATTAGCTGGGAATTATGGGAAATTAGGGTCAATATTTCTGAAGAAAAGACGTTGGTGACAACTATCCTAAACTTTAGTACAAAAAGTACTTTTTGCACACCTAACCCTCCCATGTCCAGGTTGTAGTTATGAGAATAGATTGGAAACAGATCAAAACCTTTCCCTAATGTAAAAACAACATCTTTTTCCACCTCTGCAAGAGCTGAGGGCGAACACCTCATATCTAAACTACTTCAAAGTTTGTTAATTATGAAGGGAGAAATGTAATTAGTCATCATAATTCTAGAGATCAGTTTATAGCCAGTCTTTTTCAATTAAAAATGCAATCTATAATTTTTCCTGGAGGAGTTACATGTCTCAGATCTCAGCAGATTAAATTCAGCGTGTATTAAGAAAAGTTCTATAAAAGGTTGCCATGTAGAGAGAAATGAGTTGACACAACTTTGGTTGTTCTTGCTAAATGCTCTTCTGATTTTTTAAATTTTTTAATTCACAAAGTATAAGCTTTGTTATACAATTATGTATAGAGGAAGACTAAGCTTTCCAGGACTTTTGTGAATGATATCTCCAGATGAATATTAAAACAATACTTCTTAAGCTAGCTGGTGGAGAAACCAGTATAAGTAAGAAAGGTCTGTCATAAGATGGAAGAACAGAAGAATTACAAAAAAATAAAGGCCACACAGATGTAGAATACCATTTGTCTTTTGGGATACCATACTGGACTGAAGACCATACATGGCTATTTTGTATACCTATCTCCATCTTGCAATATATTCTTGTGCAGTTCCTTGAAGAAAGTTTCACCCAGTCCAGGGGTGGGCATATTTTTTCCAAGGGGCCACATGAGAGCCAAAAATATTATGGAGGGCAGTTGCTAATCTACATAATTTATTTATTTATTCACTTACTATATTTACTATATATTACACATCATTAATATTAACATATTAATATATCAAGAAATATTCATATATTATTAGTATTAATATCATAATTATTATATTATAGTATATATATATAAACATAATATATTGAAATTATAATATATCATATAACATTATATTATATTATTTATTATATTATTTTATTATTGTTATAAAATTATTATACAATAATAATAAAACCACTAAAATAAAATAATGCTTCCTTATAGTCCCCTTCTGGAGATTTTTATGCAGAGGCCAGGCAGGGGCAGCAAGCCCAGGGGCCCTTAGGCATAGAATCAGCCAAAGGGCCGCATCCGGCCCCCGGGCCGCAGTTTGCCCACCCCTGACCCAGTCTCTAATATTTTCCTACAATTTATTGTTGCAAACTGAAATGGATTTAATTGGCATTGTTATGACTATGCGCACTTCTCTACTAGAATATTAGTGCCTCATCAAACTGCAAATCCCAGGATTCCATAGCATTGAACCATGGTGGTTAACATGGCATTGAACTGCAATAATTCTACAGTGCAAAACCAGGCTTAGCCATAGTCACCAGGATTCTAGGAAATGTAATCCAACATGTAATTATTCCACTCCCTGCCCATTACTTTCAGAAGTAGGCTTGTGTGATTTGTACAATGTTGTCTCATTCATATACTGTATCTCTCTGGCATTACTTTGCGAATGAAGATTCTTAGGAAGGATTCGTCCCACGCTTTCTACAAGGACGCTGATGATGGAGGTTGGACGTGTCCTTCGAGCCTGTGCAATGGATTTTTTCTGGTGGAGCGCAGTGTGCACAGAACTGGCCTCACCCTTTAAACCAAAGGTTCGTCTGCTGGGGCCTAGCAAGCTTGGATGGTGGCAGCGAGGTCCTTAGGTTGTAGGTTTGATTTGAGTTTCCTTCTCTAGATGGTTGACCTTACAGGGTTAGATGAGCACCATCTGCCCGGGTTTGATATTAGAGTTTTCCTTCTCCTAGGATGGTTGTCAAAAGGCTAGAGAGCCCATCCTGCCCGTTGACGCTCTTTGTCAGACCCTTCGGTTGTGACCTGCTTGTCATGGGAGGCCCTACCGATGGCTATTATGCCACTGCCAGCATAGCTCACAACCTCATTAGGGTACGCAAGCCTCTCGCCCACGACAAGGGGGCACCAATGGAGAGGATATATATCAGCAATCAAATATGGTGCTGTAGTGGTTTGAGTGTTGGACTAGGAGACTGGGAGAACAGGTTTCAGACCCTTGCTCAGCCATGGAAGAGCTACTCTTTCAGCTTCAAAGGAAGGCAGGGGAAAACCCACTCCGAACAAATTCTGCCCAGAAAAACCCCACAATATGCTTGGCTTAGAGTTGCCAAAAGGCAATAATAACCTGAAGGCACAGAATAGAAACAACCCCCCCCCCAACAACGATTTAATAGATGTAAATATATCTATTGGATAGATTAAGACATTTTAAGTTGTGGTTAGTAGTTGTATAGGTTGTGTTTTTATTCTCTCAATAAATTACCCTGCAGTATAGCTGTTCATCTGGTAAAAAGGAGCCACGTTGTCACAAAAGAGTGACTGTTTGTCTCTTGGCTTGTGTAATCTGGTCTGTCAGATTTGTACGATTCACATCTGATAAGTAGGCTGTCTTTGGCACAGCCATATAATTCAAGTTGCTCAGATGATAAAGTTGGATCTCTGTTGGCAACTGTTATAAAGATGTGCCCATTTTCTACTGAAACAGATGTTTCCAAGAGAATACCAGCTACAGCGATGGCTCTTCTGTTATTACGGACCCATTACTAGAGGAGCCAGTGGCTATAATTAGTTGGGGAAATTGATTTTGCAGGAAGCAGTGTGTGTTAGACCATGGAGTGCAGGTCGTAGGCAGGTTAGTTGAGAGCTATAATTGGAAAGCAGGGAAGGCAGACTCTTTGGGGAGAAAAGGACCAGTTGGCAGATCTAAATATATTTTAGTAGAGAAGCTATCTACACGCTCTTCAAATAGTGGTTGATAGCTTGGTGACAGGACTCCTGATATAGGAGAGAGTTAACAGAGCTTTCATGTTTTCATGGGAAAGGAATCTAATGGGGAGGAAAAAAGCAGGTTTATATGAGATAGCTTCAGATATATGTTTCCCTGTTAGAAAAACTATCACCAGATTGTAGTTACTGTCATCAGTAAAGTTATTTCGGACAGATCAATGGGGGAGAGGAGAAGATAGATCCCCAGAAGGACATTATGGAGAAAATAACCTACAGAATGAGGCTGATTCAACTGGGATAATTACTTAGCAGTGCTCTTACAACCAGTGGTGCTGCTGAATTTCCTTTTTGGCCAAATTTCAAAGAAGTGACACGAGGGACTGAGGGCCCTTCCGCACAGCCTTATATCCCAGAATAGCAAAGCAGAAAATCCCACAACATCTGCTTTGAACTAGGTTATCTGAGTCCACACTCAGCCCACACTAATGTGGGATTTTCTGCCTTGATATTCTGGGATATAGGGCTGTGTGGAAGGGCCCTCGATCTATTTGGGGGAATGGGGTTCACACCATAAAAGGCCCTTTAAAGTTCACACTGACTTACCCCATGTATATTGAAGTCACAATCTGCCATGTAACCTTATGCTTTTTTTGCCCTATTGATGAGAGATAATCCCTTCACCTAAACCAGTAGTTTTCTACCTGTGGGTTGTAAGAACGAAAATCTGGTCTGGGAACCTCCTTCCTTTTTATTTATTTACTAGCTGTACCCGGCACGCGTTGCTGTGCCCTATTTAGGAGATGTGAGAAAGTCTGAGTATGTAAGGGTTGGAAATGATGTTACTTGGTGTTTGGTTTTGGCAGTTTAACCCTCAAACACCAACTGAAATCTCTCAGCATTCTATCCTAGCCTTGGATGGCTCTTGCCAGCGTTGCTATGGTTACAGCAGTTATGCAAATCCGCCCTTATTGGCAGCCAATCATGTTGTTCAGAATGTAGAGGCTGGGTGAGTCTTTGGCTGCCCCGGAGGATGCTGGTAAATGTAGTTTTATTTTTACTCGTTGTTTTGGGGGCCTTTTAGGTTTTGGGGGGGAAGTTTCTTTGCTACAAACGTACCTTGCTTGAGGCCTATTTCTGTTGGCAAGTATTGTGTTTCTGCGTTGTATGGTTTCTTTGTTTGAGGTATACATCACATGACGTGAACCCATTTATATAATAGATTTTATTTCCACTCCTTTCTACAGAGCTAACCAGCCCTGCCCCCTTTGGTTCTAATGTTGGAGAGTGGTCCCTGGTCAAAGAGGTCCCCATTCAAGTGGGCCCGGGTCAAAAAAACGTTGAGACCCACTGACCTAAATCAAGTAGTGGCTCTGCTCCTGGGTTCCAAGGGCAATTCCTCTCTGTTGACTATTTAGGAGTAGGAATATCGCAAACACCAGAAGTCTGATCAGTTGATATGATGAATTACAGTAGACCACTCCATATTTATTTATTCCCCATTCATAATATAGATAGGGGAAATCCTCTGAATAGCCTTTGAAGGAAAGTCCATGGATGAATGTATAGGCTCATGAAGATGAAGGCTCTTTTACTCTACACAGTTATAGCAACATCCTATGAAATCCTTGGGTTTGTAGTTTTCTGTCATAGAGACCTAGCATCCCATTCACCAGGAGCCCCCAATAGCGCAGTGGGTTACACCCTTTTGCCAAGAGGACTGAAGACTGACAGGTCACAGGTTCGAATCCGGGGAGAGTGTGGATGAGCTCCCTCTGTCAGCTCCAGCTCCCCATGTGGGGACATGAGAGAAGCCTCCCACAAGGATGGTAAAACATAAAACATCCGGGCGTCCCCTGGGCAACGTCCTTGTAGACAGCCAATTCTCTCACATCAGAAGTGACTTGCAGTTTCTCAAGTCGCTCCTGATACGAAAAAAAATTCCATTCACCTACAAATCCCAGGATTACATAGGATATAATGATGTCTAATAAAGTAGAATCCTAGTACAGTCATGCAATTCCAGAAAGTGCCTTGAATCTGCAATGTTGGACCTTTAGCAGGTCCATGTACATTAGTTGCCTCCAATAGGTAAAAAATGGAGATGGCAACCTTTATCATTAATGTTTATATAGGTTTGATTCCAGCATGCAAGCTAAGGCTGCTGAGATACCCTCTTCTACACAACCCATAAAGATCCAGGAATCCTTTTCAGTTTCACTTTGGCCACGCTGTAAATAAATAGTCATCTAAGAGGTGCTAAAATCCTCAGCATTTCAAAGTAGAGCACTGTAGGTAGCTACAAGGTTTGCAGTTTCCCCACTGTTACCTTGGGAAAAGGCCCATTTAATGTAGCAGGCCTTACACCTGAGTACATAATCTCAAAACAAAACACATAATTTGAGAGTAAACTAGCATGAAATTTAATCCCAGGTTTTAAAAAAGTCACAGGCCTTGCATTTTACAGGCCTAAAGATACAGTACACCTAACAAAAAAGGGAGCGGTTTTGCTTGAAGTACTGGGGGGGGGGGGTAGGGACTAAGACAGACATGGGCTTACTTGGGCCTTCCAGGTGTTTTGGACTTCAACTCCCACAATTCCTAACAGCCTCGGGCCCCTTCCTTTTCCCCCTCGGCCGCTTAAGCGAAAAGGAAGGGGCCAGAGGCTGTTAGGAATTGTGGGAGTCAAAGTCCAAAACACCTGGAAGGCCCAAGTAAGCCCATTGCCTGGACAAAGAAGTTACTTCATTGGATCACAATTTCAAGAATTCTAGCAGTTTATAATCCAAAAGACTAATTTCCACAGCCTCCGAATTGTGGCTATTGGGAGCCCTGTGATCTCCAAAATAATGGCATCTGGTTCAAACTGGTGCCACCTGGGAGATTTTAAGAGCTCCCAGTGGCTCTAAGTAAATAGAAAACTGCCTCAGAAACTGGCCTCAGCTGCAGCTACTCCACCAATTAAGTGGTGCCATAAAATTCAACAATTAGGATTGCCTTTAGATGGGACTAAATGCTGTGCCCTAGGCCCCTTTCACACAGCTGAATAAAATCCCACATTTTCTTTGAACTGGAATATATGGGAGGTTGGACTCAGGACCCTTCCACACAGCCATATAAACCAGAACATCAAGGCAGAAAAACCCACAATATCTGCTTTGAATTGGGTTATCTGACTCTACATTCAGATAATGTGGGATTTCCTGCCTTGATATTCTGGGATATATGGCTGTGTGGAAGGGCCCACTAAGTAAAACAAAGGAGCTGTTTATGGTCATTTACAAAGTTATTGAATAGCTGTATGAAAATCATAACATTTTAGAAGGGTGGTGGAGGATAAAGGTTTTTGGGCTTTCTTTACCATTTCCTCCCCACCTGAAATAGGATTCATCACTTTCTTAGATTTATATCAGGTGTGTATAGAAGCTGCCATTGCAAGTTTTTCCTCAGAGGAAGACACCATAATGGCTGAAGAGAGGTGAATCTGTGTTGAGAGTGTGAAAGAGAAAGATGGTGGAAGAGGTCTCAAGCTCATGTAGGATGGCCACCTACAGGGCCTTCTCTAGTGTGACTGTATATCTTGGCCTCAAGAAAGGCTGGACAAAATGACCATCTTTCCGTGGAAAAAGGTAAGCAAGATGGTGCAATATCTTAAGGAACGTTGGTGGGGAAAGAAATTGTCCAGAGCAGGCATGGGCCAACTTGGGCCCTCCAGGTGTTCTGGACTTCAACTCCCACCATTTCTAACAGCCTCAGGCCCGAAGGGGCCTGAGGCTGTTAGGAATGGTGGGAGTTGAAGTCCAAAACACCTGGAAGGCCCAAGTTGGCCCATGCTTGCTCCAGAGGAGGGTGAATAGAAATCTTACAAGGTGGAGGAACTTTGGAGTATCAGTGGATGCTGGCAATCATTGTAAGAGGAGGGCAGGGAGAATATGGCGGACACACAATGTCTAAAGTGAGGAAAATACAGGTAAAACACCAACTTTGGCTTCCCACAGGGCCAAGGCTATGAAGAGAAGGCACATAAAAACCAACACCAAGGCAAGCCTGAAAGTCAAGAAGATACGATTCTCGGGACCATCTGGAAGCCAAGGTATAGTCTGTTTTGGCTCAAAAATGGATTCTGATGCCACTAATTTCATGATTTACTTTATTGAATGAAGGTGTAATTTCCTTTTTGATTGGTCAAAAGAGAAGGAGGGAGAAAGGTTGTAATAAAAACCTATAATACTGTTCTTCGGAGGTAACTTACTCCCTTTGCATTAGTTTTCTGAAACAAGGACATTTTGCTGAGTTTTTTGGGGAAGTATGTCTGTTACAGTAGCATTGTCTCCTGATGTTTCACCTGCACCTGGCATCTTCAGAAGATGGAACATGGTTTAAGTGTTTTAAAATGTTTTGAGGTATTTTATAATCCTATTTAAATTTAAATGATCATTTTAATTTTACATTGTTTTTAATGGCATCGAATAGTTGCCTATGTTGTAAAGCTGCCCTGTGTCCCCTCTGGGGTTGGGAAAGGCAGGGTAGAAATGTCATAAATAAATGAAATAAATAACATGGCCGTACATCCCGAAAAATTCACAGCAACCCAGTGATTCTGGCCATGAATGCCTTTGATGAGGACATTTTATTTGTGAGGAAAGTGAAAGTAAAAATACATTGGATATGGGTAAACATGGGGCAAGGTATAGCCTTGCTATATAATCATGTCACTGGAAGCTAGAGTGTAATGGTTTGTAGTGGTGTCATGGTTTGAGCAGTGAGTGGAAATTATGAAAAACTAAGATATGAGCCCATGAAAGCCATTAGGTGACTTTGGGTAAGTCATTCTCTCTCAGCCTTAGAGAAAGATCACGGCAACCACTTAGGAGTAGACCTTGCCAAGAAAATGGCTTTGCTAAAATGACCGAAAGTTGGAGTTAGCTTGAAGGCACATAACAACAAAACTGAAACCTCCTTGAGGAAATTAGACAGTTGCCAATATCTGTCTTCCTCTGAATATGAGGGGGGCATTGTCTTACTGAACTGGGAGATGTGGATACACAAAAGAGCTAAATGGATGAAGTATTAAAATTACAGTCGGGGCTGTGGCAGTTTGTTCAGGCAACACATAAAGAGTTTATGGGATTGAATTATTCACCATAGATATACCTGCATGAGACCCAGGTATAAAACTACAACCTTTTCTAGTAAGAACTATAGTTGCATTTTCACTCTTGAATTAATGCAGTTTGGCACTGCTTTAACTGCCAAGGTTCATTGCTATGGAACCATGAGTTACTTAAGTGAGTCGAGGCACTAGCATTCCCCTTTGGTGGAAAAGTCTTTATAAAACTACAGCTCCCATGATCTGTGGCAGGTAACGTTATGTCAAACTGCATTAGATACAACCTAGATCAGTGGTTCCCAAACCTTTTTGGCCTACCGCCCCCATTCCAATTTTTTAAAATTTATTTCTTTATTTATTCAATTTGTATACTGTCCTTTCCAGCTGGCTCAGGGCAGTTTACAGTATATCAAACTACAAACAAAAGGCATAAAACATGAAATTAAAATGGTACCACATAAGAGCATAAACACAAAAGAATTGTAAAACAATTCCATGTAGGAATTAAACAGAAAGGTATATGTATTAATGCTTCTACCTTTTTCTTAAAATTAAATGTTTTAATGTGTTTTAATTTAAATGTTATTTTAATTGCATGTTGTTTTTATAGCATTGAAAAAAGAAGGGGCCAGCACTGGACAAGCGAGGCCCACCTTGAAAAGCGCCTCCTGCTCACCCTGCTGGGCCCAGCAAGGCGCACTTGGGAGGATGTCCCTATTGGAAGAGGCAATACACAGGACTGCGCTGTGGGCGGGGTTGGCGAGAAGGAGGCGCATGCCGCAGTTTCGACGGCAACGCCTGCCAAGGAATCGTGCGCTTGCGACTGTGTCCCTGCGAGTTGGAATCCCCAGGCAGGCATTGCCGTGGAAACCACAGCACGCACCTCCTTCCTCTCGTCAACCCCGCCCATGGCGTAGTCCTGTGTATCTCCTCTTTTTTCCAACGGGGACGTCCTTGCAAGTGCGCCACCCTGCAAGTGACAAGCAAGCCTGGCTCACACCACCGCCCCCTTACAGGGGTACAGCACCCCCCAAATTCTCCTGAGCCTCCCAGCACCCCCTTGGATCACCCCACCATCCACCAGGGGGCAGTACCGCCCACTTTGGGAACCACTGACCTAGATCCTTCTTTCTGAATCTGTATCTTTGTATTCAGTATGCAGACCAACATGTATGTTTTTCATCTTCACAACTGGCTTAGGAAATGTGACATGGTACTAAATATTCTATCAGCATCCTTATTTTTTTTTATAGTATTGAACATATAGAGGAGGCTCTAAATCTTCTCTCTCTCTCTCTCTCTCTGATGTTGAGTATTTTCTTCAAGGCAAGATAGCAGTTTTTGTCTCAAATTGTTCTTTTAATACTATTTTTTGTTATCTCATTCTTATCAAGTTTGGGGGAAAATATAGAAGTTGGCATCTTTTTAGTGAGTTATATCAGTATATGTCCCCTGCTTTTTATTTATCTATTTATTTGGTCATTGTGGAAAGAGGAATTCAGTATCTCCTGTTCTAGGCTAGAGCTAGAGGTATAAATTGCCATCTTTTGAGGCCTGCAAAGTACAGAATGTAATCTAGTGTGTGACCTGTAGAGAATAGTATATAAGATGCAATAGAAGAAGCCAGGTGTAGTAATTTATACTGTATTAGTGAGAACTTGGTTTCAGTTGAAGTCTAGGAAAATGCTGCTTCAATGTCGATAAGACATGACCAAGAATAAGTCACACTGTGGATGTGTGCAAATGTGGCCTCTAATAATCTTTAGCAGATGGAAAGTGTTTCATTGTAATTGAAAAAGAAGGATGTCCAGTATATTTAACCAAGAATAACCTCAAAGTAGGTGCTGTAATAATTAATGTAGTTAGGGTGGCAGGAAGCTAAAGACTTCAGCCATACCTGATGTACTCTCCTATCCAAAGATCTTTTTTATTGGATAAGTATAAAGGAGTAGTGAATATAATTGTTTTGATTCATTTTGATAAGCTGAAAGAGGCCAAGGAAAGAATAACAGAAGCTGAGACAGAGTTATAGGTTAGATCAGGCATGTGCAAACTTTGGCCCTCCAAGTGTTTTGGACTTTAACTCTCAAAATTCCTAACAGTGGGAGTTGAAGTCCAAAACACCTGGAGGGTTGAAGTTTGCACTGGGTAAGACGGCATTCACTGACAAACACTGCTGTCCCAGTCTGAGAAAGCGATAAGTGAGAAAGTGATAAGTCTGAAAAGGTGCCCAAAGATGCTGAAGTATGGTAAACGTATAGGTTATGCCAATATAGATATATGTTCAATTATGAGTTAACTATTATAAATGCTTATGGTTATAATGGATGCTACTAAGATGTAAACATGTTCAAGGAGGTTAACTCCTGAATGAGAAATGTTTCATTTCTCAACATACGGGATTGTATTTCTTGATGGATAGATGGTCACAGATATATGTGGGACGGAATTTAGTACATATGAACATCTTTGTGAAATGTCTGTACTATGAAACATCTTATGAATGTGTAATATCTTGATAATCTTATGACATAAAATAAGGAATGCATGATGCCTTCCGTGCAGTGTATTGTGATGAAGCTTAGTGCCAGACATTATCATGTCAGTGTTTCTCCTGAAAGGGAATACCCTTTCAGGAGAAACACTGTCTATGTGTTTATGCCTATGAGCATGACTGCATATAAAAAACAGGACCAAAGAGTCTGCTCATTTTTGACATAAATATCCTGAGATTCCAATAGTTAAGACAACATCAGTGGAGTCAGCCTGTCTGGCTTAACTAATATCAGGAATTGGACACTCGGGTGATCGGAAGATGATGATGATGCCTAGAGAGAATCCAGATTAGCTGACCAGTTGCAAGGAACCTCAGTCTTAAGAGATAGGGCTAAGGAAGTATCACATGCAACAATCTATCAATCTCTTTAAACATGCATCTGTCACTTGTGTCCTAAAAGATGGACATTCAACCTCAGTTTATTTATCGCGTCAGAAGAAAATTGAGAATACAGTTATAATGTATTAAAAACTACAAACAAATTTAAAAATGTGGCATTATGCAAAATTTCCTTTGACCAGAAGCTGGCCACCTCAAGTGCCTCTGGTGTCACTGTGGGAAGATCCTCCATTGTGCATATGGCAGGGCTCAGATTGCATTGTAGTAAGTGGTCTGTGTTTTGCTTTTCTCCACACTCACATGTTGGGGATTCGACTTTGTAGCCCCATTTCATAAGATTAGCTCTGTATCTCATGGTACCAGAGTGCAGACTGTTCAGCGCTTTCCATGTCGCCCAGTTTTCTATGTGCCCAGGAGGGGATTTCTCATTTGGTATCAGCCACTGATTGAGGTTCCGGGATTTAGCCAGCCAGGTTTTTATTATTATTATAGGCTTCCCATAAAGTGGATGATTTGGATAATATTTTCCTAAAACAAATGACAAAATATTCAGAAAGGTGATAGTAGTAACAAGTGGGGACACAGTTGTCCGTTTGTGGAGATGGGATGAGATGGAGGTATAGGTTGGACCCGAATGCCTTTTGGTTTGCAGCAACCAACCTATGCTATTCTGCAGGATCAAAACACCATTTGAGATTCTGTTACCGTGCTAGTGGAATGAAAATCTATGCCATTGTATTTCACTTGGGTTCTGCTTATTCCAACTGGACACACCTGCATCTAATCAGTTGCTGGTGGAAACAGGATGTCCCAGACATCATCCAGCTGCATTTTGGAAGCCAAAAAAGTGAACAGCCATTGTCCCTCACTTCCAGCTGCAATACCGCAGCCAGGTGAAGCCTGGGATATTATTTTCCTCACTTATCAGTGATTGGTCTTGGGGGTGTACCCCAGCACTAACTGGTATTGCATATTGAAAGGGTGTCATTGTGCAAGGATGTACTTGAGACCTTCTTCTTCAATGATCATAAGAGAATATATGCTGGTATTCCGGCACTTTCACCAGCAGTGATTCTTCCTTATTTGGTGTCATCCACAAATTTGATAAGCATGCTCTCTATTTCATCATTCTAATGGAGCTGCCAGTGGCGCAATGGCTTAAATCCTTGTGCCGGCAGGACTGCTGATCGATCTGTCAATGGTATGAATCCAGGGAGAGCGCAATGAGCTTCCTCTGTCAGCTCCAGCTTCCCACACAGGGACATGAGATATACCTCCCACAAGGTTGCTAAAACTTCAAACATCTGGGCGTCCGCTGGGCAGACGGCTAATTCTCTCACACCAGAAGCAACTTGCAGTTTAAGTCGCTCCTGACATGAAAAAAAACAAAACCTAATAATTGTTAAAGATCTTGAGTAGCACTAAACCTAGTTTTGTGGCTAAATTCTATGGAGTTTCACCATAGTTAAATCATATAGTGTCATGATAGTTGGTGAGGCATATTAATTCGAAATACACCCTCCTAAACTGCAAATCCCAGGATTCCACAAGATGTTACCATGACAATTAAAGTGGAATATAGTACTATAAATCTCATGTTAAAGGACCCAGGGAATGCAAATTATGTGGCATATAATGCTTTCTTCCAATAGCTTGTCTGTTCCTCTTGGCATTTGCTATTTGATCTGTAGGACTCATTTTGCCTAGTGGCAGGACTGGCATTGCTTATGCTATCTCTAGATTCATATGATAGATGCAGACTTGGCTGCAGAACAAGAGTTAAGCCTATCTTTTTGTCTGTCCATTCCATTCCATGCTGTTGCTTTCTACATAGCTGTGTAAAGTTTCAGGCAAAGTGTATATCCAGAGTTGCATCCCATAATGTCCATCTAATAATGGACATCTAACCTCAGCCTTTCCCCTCCAGACATGTTTGGAAGGACTAAGGGGTTTTTGGTGCACATTTTGGGAAATGTGCTATTACAGAGGCAGAGAGAGTGGATCCCACTATGACAGTGGTTCTCAACCTCTGGGTCCCCAGGTGTTTTGGCCTACAACTCCCAGAAATCCCAGCCAGTTTACCAGCTGTTAGGATTTCTGGGAGTTGAAGGCCAAAACATCTGGGGACCCACAGATTGAGAATCACTGCACTAGGACAATAGAAATATGCTTACATAATATTGAATGTTGTTCAAAGAAAGGGGTTAGCGTGTTCACTCCATATGTATCATAGTCAATGTAATTTTATGTACTCATAATCAGGTAGCAGAAGGGCAAAGAAACGGTTAGTGAATTACAAAGTTGCGTAACAGAACACTAGCAAAAGTGCTCAATGGGAATTGGTATCAATGTGATGTGTCTTATTTTGCACTGGCCCCTATGCCAGCTTTGAGATAAACACACACACACACACTTTGGTTTGCATAGGAAAGTGTTAACACTCATGTGGTGTTTGTTTTGCTGTCTGTGCACCTGTTCAGAAGATTTCACCTCACTTTCTGTCTCTGTGTGACAATTTGGTTTTGAAAAAAATGGCTCGTTGTGTAAAACGAGTAAGTTTCAGTGGAGACCCCTTCTCCTCATGATAACTCTTTTAAGGAGTGATTTTCTCACTTCCTGTTGTCTCACCCCCGTTCTTAACTATGAGTTGTTTGTAATTTGGGGACTGGCTGTAATTGATATTTTAATGTACCTATGGAATAGAATTGATTTCACAATATCATGTAGAGTACAAATTTATGCAAGAAAAATGACACCCCTCCCCCAAGAATCTTGTTGAAATATGGTTTTGTTTCAAAAGATCCTTCAGTCTCATTCTTCTGATGTGCCAGCTCATTTTCCAGTATTAATAACATTAACTGATATGTAGCTTATATACTAATGTATAAATCTAAAAAAATTAGTCAGAAAATCTGGGTCGACTTATTCATAGGTCAATGTAATTACAGTATTCCCTCACTTATTGCTGGGATTAGGTTCCAAGACCTCCCGCAATAAGTGAAAAACCGCGATGTAGGGATACTCTATTTTAATATTTATATATTATTTTAGTAGTGATACACTATTTTAAGTCTTTATAAACTTAAAATAAAGTGAAGGAAAGGCCCTTCAAGGCTGGAGGACTGAGGAGGGAAAGTGCCTTGGACAGTGGCAGCGGCAAAATGCCACAAAACAGCAAAAATACCATGATATATATTTTAAATTAATATTTTTTGAAATCCGTGAAACAGCAAGTCCGCAATAAGCGAACCGCGAAGTAGCGAGGGAACATTGTACTCTACTTTAACTCTTTTATTAGTAAAGGAGCCATCCCATTTCTGAGCAGAGAGGCAGAAGTTAAGAATGCAATGTGTCCTGGGAGAATCTAAAAGAAGCACAGACTCCCTCTGCCATGGTACTGTTTCTGAAGGCCTGGACAGGGAAACTGTGGCGGCTGGGATAGTTGGAACCCTCAGGCGACATTGGTGCTTCCCCCCTCTGCAGAATGAGCCTTGACTTAACCACAGGTCAATTCAAAATCCATAATTTTGGCTCCAAAGCCTTCCCTTGACATACACACTTATAGGTGAGTACAATAATATGACTTTGCTGTTTGGGGGATTGCTAGCTGGCTATTGAATCCAAGAATACAATGATCATGCTATAATTGATCACAACACTATTTTAGAACACATAGTACAGAAATGTATTTTAAAATTGTAAAAGTTTAAAGTAGAATAGGAGGCTGGTAACTGTTATGATTTTTTTTGTTACACTTCCTGCATGGAGGTGCAAATGCAGGCGTGTCTTACAGTCATCTATTATGATTTGTTATCAACTGCCATTACATGGACTTCAACTTGTGGCAACTCCAATTCAAAAAAGAAAACCATGGTCAATCTGTCTCCCGTTTCCTTCCTTGCCTGTTTTTCTTTCCCTTGCTGTAGCTGGAGTATTGTCACACAATCTTCCTTTTAAAAAAATAATAGAAGAGAGGTCAGAATATAGAGATACATGCTTGTGCGACTCTGCTCTATCGATGTGACAAAAATAGTCCTGGGAACACACTTGAAAAAAACTCAAAATGTAGTCTGTTGGTGTTACATTGTTTGTCTTCTTCACCTTTCTCTCCTTGAACTTAGAGGACACATAAATAGATATGCTAAACATGTGAAAGCAAAATGCCCCTAAAAGAGTACCGAGAAGGTACATTAGCAGTGAGTACGAATCCCTTTCACCTTCATGCTTCCTGCTGCCATCGCAAAAAAGAGGGGGGGGGATGAAAAAGAAAGTTTTTTTCTCTTTAAAGATAAGAAACCAGATCAAGCTCAAAAGTAAGAGCTCTAATTAATATACAATTGAAAAATGTGTTGTCCCTGTCATTTTGCAGGTTCCATGTTTTCTCTTTTTCCATTAAATGTGAAGGATGTCTCTTGTTTTAAAAGAATTTCCAAACTCCCTGTAAGAGAAAATGTTCTTTAGATTTTACAATTAATCTGGCATTCCCTATACAGTACTTGGTTCTTTATAATAAATTCCTCATCTTCTCTGAAACAGCAAATAACATTTTCATGACATTGATAAAATAGTGAACCACCAGTATAATTTAAGAGTATAATTGAGCAAAGTATTCTGAAACATGCTGTGTCTGTATAGCATTTTTTCTTACCAACTGATACCATTAAAATATTTTGCTTTTTCATAAATAAATCCATGATGGTGTGAAATAATAAATTCTGAAGCATTTAGCAGTAACATTTGAGAACAGCATCTAGGCTGTTCTTTTATTCCAGATCCAGTACAAGGTGACTATCACATATCCAGAAATCCTAAGTGCTCCAAAGTTGTTTACAATTGATACTGAGATATATTTGCTTTCTGATTGCCTTTTTGTACACACAGTGAAAATGTGTACAAACAGGCTAGGCATATAAGGTGTATATGAAACATCAATGCATTTTATGTTTAGACTTGGGTTCCATTACCACAATATCTTGTTTTGTGTATGTTTTGTATATTATTTTTGATGTAGATGTCGATTTGTTTTTGGGATATGGGGGTTGGTTATTTTTTAAATCTTTGTTCAGCTTCTCACAGCATTGACTGTTTGCTGGTAGCTGTTGTAAACCGCCCTGAGTTGTAGTAGTAGTAGTAGTAGTAGTAGTAGTAGTTATTATTATTATACAGAAATACTCCAAAACCCAAATCCAAACACTTCTAGAACAGGGATACTCGGCTTGTCCAACCTATTCAGACTTTTACCCATTTTAATCAAGTATCCTAAAAACAGATCTGTACATTTTAATGGCTAGATGTGGTTATCAGTTATAATGCCCCAGAACTGCTTTTTGGGCAATCAGCACATGGGGTGGGGAACATGTCAGCCTTTCCTTTTTGTTTTTTTAAGCAATCAGTTAATTATATCCGTATACTAAAAATGTATGAGGAAGCCATAAAGATCAATATAGGGGAGCAGGTTAAAATTGTGTAACAGCTAGGTTAGAAGAGACTTTGATATACATTTATCTTTCAAAGTTTGTGTAACTTTAATTATGCTTCTTTTCATGACATGCAGTTACCAGTGGGCTATAATTTAACATATATTTTTGAAAGCATTATTATGCAAGAGACAAAGAGTAAGAAGAGACTGTTACCATGGGTGATATAAGAGTGAATAGAATACAATAGAAGGAAGAATTACTTTTTTGTGGCACAGGGAGTCACGTGTCAGATTTGGATAATAGTATGTACTTTGTCTGTCCAGGAAATTATCTTCTGTGTTAATGTTAGAGCAAGCTATATGAATAAGATTATCAAAATGCCTCCTGAGACAACATATTTTCAAAGAGCCCCTCAGTTACAACCAAAAAGAACAAAGGAAAAGTAGAAATATGCAGTAGTTCCTACCCGTTTCCATCTTCTGGCAAAATAGCAAAAAAAGTTGTTTCAGCAGCACTGAAAAATAGGTCCATAAAATGGGATACTAGTTTGACTATTTTTAAAAACAAAAGCTCTTGAGATGTGACCCTGTATGCCTTGTTCTGTTCAGGAAATGTCCAAGGCCTAATTCATGTTGTCTCACAATAATGGGAGGCACACAACTTCCACTGTGACTTCTTTGTACTATCTTCTGGCAAGGGATGAAAAAAGGACTAAACTGCAAGTAATTCCCAGAGGAATATTCCCCCCAAGGAAGCACTAGCTCAGTGTCTTTGGTTGTTCATTCAGTATTAGAATCATGCATTGAAATGTGGCTCCTCAAGTTCTATGACAGTATACAAATTGTCCCTAAATCTCATTAAGGTGAACAAGGGCACCAGTATAGTAGCAAATTGTGTAGAAATAAGAATCTTGTGCCTTGGAAGTAGTCTAGTCTGATGTGCATATGGAGCCATTTTGTGTTTACGATGTCACATTCATTTCTCAGGAGGCTCATGCAAAGAAATGCATATTTGAATCTGTGGTGGCTGTTGTGGACATATGAGCTCTGTCTCAGCATCAGGACTCCCATGAGCAAACTCTGATTCGCTGCAATGGGTGCGAATTCAATGCGAGCTGTATTGATAAAAATTACAAGCTAACTCCATCCAGCTATTACCACTAGCTTTTAAAAGGAGAAAAATCATGGTTATTTGATTCAAACAAATTCTTAGTTGAATGGATTAACTTTTGTAGATATATAGTGGGAATTACGCATTGCCAGTCCTTGTCATCTTCTTTGGACTGCTATTTTAAAAGTAGACTAGTAGCTATTATTTTTCTTACTTCATTGCGTTGTTTGAACATCAGATGAAAATAATCCATAATCAATGGTCAGCAAAAAGAAAGCGCATCACCTTCAATAACTGAACAGGTTTGGTGTCATGGCGAAGTGAGAACATTATCCAAGAACTCCCATCACAGTGCTTAACAAGATTTAATGTACATTTATTCTTAACATGTGGAACATATAAAGATTTTATACTGAATAAATGATATTCATTAAGCCAGAGGAAAAGGAGGAATTTACATCAAGTTTTTTTGTCTTTTTTAAACTACATTATTTTGAAATACAAATGCAGATTCTTCTCACTGAAAAATCTTTGAAGTTGTTTCTTCCTTTTTTCCTGTATATGTATTTTGTCCTGTAGACTGGTAACCATTTTTTAAAATCAATCCATACGTAACCATTTTCCACATCTTGATTTATAAAGCAAGTTGTGAGCAATTGCTCTTCCGAAATAGAGCATGACTTTATACATACAGAAACTTGTACATTACCCTCGTGGTAGTGGGTTTTTTGTTAGGTTTTGGAGACATGGCCCAAAATAATAATATAATATAATAATAATAATAATAATAAAATTAAGTCTACAATCACTTTGTATTTACCACATCATGAAAAAAGGAAATCCTTGTATTTATTTCTTAAAAAAGATGAGGGTATGTTCAATGTACAACTTCTATATACATCACTGCCTTCAGGCAATAAAAAATATTAAAAAATGATTAAAAGGAATTGTGAAGAACTGTCATTGTGGAAGGTCAAACAATAGATACTGATGTGACAGTTCTGGTGAGGAAGCAATTCGCATTGATCATCTTCAGGTTTTCGTTGTAACTTCCCTAAAGAATTTGTTTTGCTCCTAGCCTAGTGTAACCATTCTCCTGTGGAGAAACCAAGGTAATTTCATATGCAGTCTATGGACCGACCCCCTCCTTTGATCCGCTACACCTACATCACTAATATTCTTCTATTGCACAGAGCGCTTTGGGCAACGGCATAAAGGGTGGCTGGGTTTTCTTTCATTCTTGAAAAATAAAACACACAGTACTTAGTATTTTTTTTCACTTTTGCGCTTCAGAGCTCTGAGTCTCTCCCTCCACCCCCGCAATCAAATAATATTTTGCAGTAACCCCAAATATCTGATTTGCTTCCCCTCCCAAAGTATGTGATACAAATATGAGAGGAGAAGACACTGAAAAAGGATATTTATGAAAAAGAAGTGTGACCTTTGAATGTACTAGACAGAGACTTTGGTTAAAAAAATAAAATAAAAAGATGTACTTATACACATAGACAGCAAATATTAATTCCATAAATGTTCAAATTAATATTTTTGTATAAATTCCCAATTGATAAATAGTGAATGGGGCAGAGGAGCAAAGATTCTTTTTTCCTTCTTCCTACACTGGATAAACAGGTACAGAAAACAGCCAGTTATATGTGACCCTCAATCTCCACTCACACATGCTTGGCTTCTCACTTATGTCATAATTGCCCAATCTGAAAGAGTACATCACAGATTACAGATGCGACCAGAGAGTTCAGGACAGCAGATATTGAGATATCCAGCAAACGGCCCTCGTGCAAAAGGAACTCTGAACGGTTCTCCTCCACCCGAGCCATGGCCAGCAAAGCCTTGGCTGCCCTGCACATCATGTCTACGCTAGGTGGCTCTAGAGGTGGAGGCTGCATGTGCATGAGGTTATGCTGGCTCTGCTGATACTGGGCCATAGTGACCCCATCTTCAAGGAAGCTTATCAAGTTTCCAATGCTTCCCTTCTGCACAGCTATTGCCCTTGCTGCTAAAGTGTCCCCTTGTGCAAGGTTCGATAAGAGTGCCATGGACATTTCTCGGTAGACTGGATTTTTGCGGTCCCCAACGTACCTAACTAAAGTAGCATAGAGTTTCTCCTGACGACTGAATGGAGGAGTAGCCAAGATAAGGTCCACATTATTGTCTTGGATACTGAGTTTGCACAGGGTTTCCAGTACAAGTCTCTGAGGCGAAAGGACTGAATTGGGCCCCACTGTTGGAAAAGGATCCTGTGCCTCTGCTGAAGGGCACACCATCCAGTGCAGTAAGCCATCCAAAATTGGCAAACAGATGCTTTCTGTGTAAGCAGATAAGTCTAGCTGCCCAGAAATGTTGGCTAATGTGACCAATGTATTATCCCTCAAAACTTCAAGGCAGTCCCACCACCACTCATCCTTGTTGCAGGCCACCCCTTTGTCCGCCTCTTCTTCTTTTTCGTATGTCTGTGGTGCACGTTTTCTTTCTGGGTGCTCATGATGGAGAAGGATCAACTTTCCCAAGATGAGCACCAAGCCTGGATGTTTTGACATTTCAGCATCATTGCCAGGCACAAAAGATAAGCTGCGAACAATATTTGACACACAGATGCAACGCTTGGCCAGAGAGTCCTGCCAGTGGGTTATGGTGCATAGAGGAGTTTCGTCTCGACTCAGAGGCTCATCTTCTAGTAGCTTGATGTTTCGATGACATTTGGCTTGATGGATTCCAAATGGAAATTTACTGCTATCTGCATGAGAACTAGAATCTGACCCTTCAGATAATGCTCCTGGACGAGCTGACAAGACATCATCTATGGTGGCTGATATCCCTTTGTCTTGCTGTTCTTCCAATTCTCCTTTACCCTCTATATTCCTTTTTTTACTTGAAGAGTTCAATGGAGGAGGTGGCTTCTTATGAGGAGGAATCTCCATCTTACTCTCAAAGTGGGTCTGGATGTGCTCAGTTGTATCACCCCCACCTAGCTGCCAATGGAGAAGTCCACTGTTGAATTCCTGAACACGTCCCAGCTCGTCGGATCGGTCTACAACAAATAGATTATTTTTCTTTACAATTTTTATTGGCAGCTTGTCAAATTTACTGGCTTGTTTTGGCCTCTCACTTGGATCAACAGTGGCACCAGGTGGAGCAAGTACAGTGCTCTTTTCTTCTGCTTCAGTGTTTACACTTTCATCTTCCTCATCCTCAAATTCAGCAAAATAATCAATACATTCATCATTGTTTTCATCCTCCTTTCTGGCACCTTGTGTGGTAGATTGACTATCCTGTTTCTGAGCTGCATTTTGTAGTTTTGGTCCTGGATATCCCACTTCGTATTCCATTAGAATCCCAAAAATGTCTATGAGACATTTTCTAAAATATTCCACTAAAAGCTCAAGAAAACCAGATAACTGAGGAAGCAAAAAGAGGGGAAAATAAGAAAATATGTCAGAATATATTCAAGACATAAAACAACTGTATAGCTGCATGTTTGTAATACGAACATTCAGATTGCCCCTTTGGTGATACGCACAAGATTCTCCATTGAGATAACACGTAGTCCTCAAAACTACATAAGCAGATGATTTTGAAGGTGTGATTCACTACTGATTTTGGAAACAAAGAGGCCATTCTGTGGGTAGGGTGACATTGAATTTATTAGGTCTCAAGTCCCCTTACTTCTCCATCTCAGCCTTATATTCAACCTATAGCAATTTTCTCATTTAGTCCTTTCAATTGAAAGTGGGGAGATTAAATGAAAAAAGTCACATGTATTTATTTCTCGCAAAGGGTCTAGTTAGTTAGCAGAGTTATAGAAGTGATGATGTCTCATCCATCATGCAACATCCCCTTCCTCCAACTGGGACAGAGCTAGAGATATTTTTTAAGTTGGTATTAAAATTAAAGAAGAGAGAATTAGGGGGTTGGGGGCCAGGATTCACTTTTATAAACCCCCCCCCCCCCACACACAAAAGGGAGTCCAGCCTCTATGCTGAATCTGGGGGATAGTTAATGAGCAAATAGCTACACAAATTTCTAAGGGTAGTAGTCCTTTTTATCCCTATATATACTCTTGTTTGTAAGAGTTGAAAGGCGTGAAAGAAAAAGGTGGAAAAATCTTTCTGTTACGCCTTACAAAATTTCCCTTGCTGATAATTTGGAAGTTATTATGATCTATTACAGATGACAAGGCAAGTAGTTATTTATTAGCTGGACCATCTCCATCCAAACTCAAGCATTATTGTTTCACATCCCATGCTGTGAAAAAATACATGGCTTAGTGGCTAAAACTAAATGTGAACGAAGATATAAAGAAGGGTTAAAAAAACTTAAATAATAGAAATGAAGCAACACTGGTAGATCATAAAGGGGTGTTCAAATTGCTTGCTGTGCCCTGTGGCATATGTGCCTTACGCATCAAAGTGTAAGCCTTCGGCAGTGACACAGCCTCAAATTTTATATAAAACTAAATTCACTGAACACTGAAAATACATCATTTATTTGGGTGTAAAGGCAATAAACCTATTACTGAAAGAGATATAGTCTTTCTGTATGGTGACAACACACCATACAGAGTGTTGTCATATCATACACAAATAGTTAATATCCTTTCTTTCACCACCTCTATTCCAATTCTCTGACTCACTTTAGTCTTCTGGCAAAATAAGAGGAAAGACGGCATTAGTGGCCAAGATGGTTTTCATGACAATGAAAAACTCTTGCAGGTTTTTATTATTGTCTGATGTATTTAATGCTGAAAGTAATTCCATTCAAGGCATTATTGAGCTTCTCTTTTGTGATAGTGAAAGCTATATGCAACCTACTATATTTCATTGCATAATAGTCACTACCACATAATCATCATATTCCTCTTTTCGGGTCCAAAAATGGTTTCTTGCCTATTCTTGCTTAATTGCTGCATTTAAAAAACCCACATCCAGAACTGAAGCTGGGACCTGTCCCTCTTCCCTGTGTCTTAGAGAGAAGACAGTTTAAAAAAACTCCACAGAAACCAGCTAAACATTTTCTCTTTGCGTAATGGTTGCACCTGCCCTTTTTTTTAAAGCATAAACTTGTGACTATTAAGCAATGAAAAATAGTAAATGTTGAACCACAAAAAATACTGGCTGGGATTGAAAACAGCTGCTGAAGAAATTGAAGTTGGTGTAATTTGTTTCATCATACTATTACAATTTCCTACATGCTATTTCCCATCCCAACCCCATTTCAAAAATCATTTTTGTTGGTTGTGGTGGAGGCAATGTGGGTGCAGAAATGTTGTGTGGAGAGTTCTCACTTCTTAAGAACCAATTGACTATATGAAAGAAGGAACAGTAACAATATTAAGAGTATGGTTCTCATATAGCTCTTGACTAGGATATGAGGCATTAGAAGACTTCAGAAAAATACCTAACTTACCTGAGAGAGATTGAAAGTAGCAACAGTACTGTCATCATACAGAAGGATATTAATAGTGTCTAATGCCCAGGTACTTTCAGCAAGAAGGCCTGATTTAAGAGACATCATCACTCGCCAGGCCTCAGGAGTTACTGGAAAATAAGAACATCGAAAAATAATATGAATACTGCATAAAGGTGATTTGCAGGGCCTATTTCCAATTGTGCTTCTATTTCAGTTCATGGTATGAACTGCATAGTATACACAGTGGTCTAGTTTAGATGCTCAAATGTTGCAAGAACAATCCAAGATGTATACGAGCTTTGTACATCCGCATACAGCTTTCTTTCTCCTTTAACTACAGCTTTCTTTCTGCTGTGTTATATTTCTGTATTTTTACAACACGAAACTAATAACTGTTAATAGAACTGGGGTGGAGGAAAAAGAAATACCTATTCAATAACTGTACTTACCTGTCCTCAATGAGAAGTTGGAACAGTAGTACCAATATTTTCTGGTATGATGTTAAATAAATAAATTTTCCCTTACTTTCAAATACCGTATTTCAATGCATAATATTTACCACCGGATAAGAGTTGTACCTCCCTTTGGGAAAGGCAAAATAGGATATTTGCCTTTCCCTACAAAATAGTTGGACCCTTAGTTCCCTTGCCTAGGCGAATGGACTAAGGGTGTGATTGCCCTTGTGACAAGGGGGCAGTCATGCAGGTGAACCATCACCCCCCTTTAAGGGTGAACCATCACCTGTCCGTATGGCTGCACCCTCAGATTGTCTATTTTGCAATGAAAGAAGCCCCTCAAAAGGGGCTTTTTTCATTGCATAATAGATGCACCCCCTTTCCTCTAAAAAAATGGGGAGGAGGGAAAAGGTGTGACTCTTATGTGAGGAAATACAGTAACTGTTCTATTATATTGTCAGCTTGCTGATATACAAGCAACCCTCCAGAAGGACAAGGCTGCACTAACATTAATACCTCAACAGCTTCTGTTGTTAGCAGCCACAATGCAATGCTCTAGTCCTTTTATACTATAAACTCATCAAATAAAATTCCAAAGGAATTTTCCTGTGTAATCCTCGAGAGGTACAAAATGCCAGCAGCATCCATAAAACCTCACACAAGACACACTGCTCTATTAACAAAGACATTTAGCAGTCTACATATGCATATCAGGAACTAGCAGTCTACATATGCATATCAGAGAGGAAGCATATGGCCAATCCTTTTACAAAACTTTGGACAGAGCTATGGTTCAACTAAATTGACTTACAAAATCAAGCATTTATAAATGGAGCCTCTGTTTTGTGTGGTTCTTACCAATATCTTTTGAGGTAATCTTTCGTCTTGGTTTCAAGACTGGTTGTGATGCTTCTACGGAGCCTGGTGGAAATGTTATTTCCCGTCTAATGGATGATGGGTGGGTAGGAGGGCCTGTGGCCTGTGGTACTGGAGCAGTGGGCATAACCTTCGGCATCTTCATAGAGGGCAGGAAAGGGGATTTACTTGGAGACATACGATTTTCATGGGATCGTGGGAAAGATGCAGGACTTGGAGCTCGAGAGATGTGATTTGGCATTGATGGCGGTGTCTGGTAAGATGACTGAGGGGGACGGGTGATAGGCTGCATGGAAGTGGAGGATGACATGTAAGAAGGCTGACGCTGGTTGACATGAGAAGGCCACTGGCTTTCGTGGTTTATCCTCTGGTCGGGTACCATCATATCTTCATTACGGTTCATCCCTAGATAAGGTGGGGCCTGGGCAGGGCCTCCAGGGCCCTGTCTGTTCTGATATGGGTATGACATATCATTTCTTGTTGGCCACATGTTCTGCTGGGGTCCTTCACTGGAGGCTGAAGACTGCATAGGGCCACCAATCATTTGAGGAGGTATTCCATGTTGTTGCATTTGTCCTGGACCCTGCATCCTCTCTCTGTTATAAGGATATGGGTATTGTCCCTGTATGGGCCGCCTGTCTGGTCCAGAATAAGCATTGCTATATTGGTTAAACATATCTTGCTGTTGGTTGCCATATGGCATGTTAAACATATCTCCTTCAGGGCGTTTTGCTGGAGGTCCGTACATGCCATCCATATGTCGTTTGTAGTTCTGAAAATAAACAGCAACATGAATGAGGTTAAAAATACATGAACATTGTCGAAGGCTTTCAAGGCCGGAATCACTTTGTTGTTGTAGGTTTTTTTCGGGCTATATGGCCATGTTCTAGAGGCGTTCTCTCCTGACATCGGGAGAGAATGCCTCTAGAACATGGCCATATAGTCTGAAAAAACCTACAACAATACATGGACATTATTGGAAATGTCAACATTTCTGAATTTGAATAAGCAATGTTCTTTTAAAATTTGGTCATGTTTTAGTTTTTTGATTAATGCAAAAATTTGAAGAAGCATCTTTATGACTTTAAACCTAATTTAAGTTCCACTGATAAGAGTTTTAAAGCACCACCACTTTTTAACTGATTTTTTTTCTTGATTGTAATGATTTGTGGCATACACACTTGACTTGTCATGTAAGGCTATTAATGGTTATAGAGCTTTGCCACCTATTAGCTTGGCATGAGATGAATGATGCATCAAAGTATCACCTCAAAATAAGCTACTAATGTGTAATTTTAAATCAGGGCAGACACAGGCGTATATCCTTTTATTACTTCCTAATGAAGTAGATCCACTGAATCAGTGCAATTTACCTATGCCTTGACCCATTTGTCAACAACTTATTCAACAAATCTACTCATGTCATGGTCCAAGAAATCTTGCAAAGCCTAATAAGTTGCATTAATCAGGGTGTGGGGACTACAGTGGTAAATTGCTAGCAATGGTTTTCCTGACAGGCCACGCTAAACAGTGATTTGTATTTTGGTTTGTGCTGAATGTTGAGGCAGTCATGAAATCAACAGGAGGACAGTATGTTTTCTACCATAATTTAGTAGTCTCTAGCATCCAGGAAGTTTTTACAGCAGGTATCCATTTTAGTTCTGAAAAGTGTGGAAAGCAAAGAATGCTTTCTAATAAAATGAACCTTTAATGGCACTTTCTTGAAAGCAATGCAGTCACTTCAAATGGTAAGAACATAGCCCTGGTACCTCAAAAGCTCCTCTGGATTTAGCTGCTGGATGTAGCATCTAATGAACCCTAATTCCACTCTCTGAAAACAAACTGCATTTAATGAGATTATAGTCCATGGCACAGACCTGCACCAACTTAGTATAAATAAAATGTACCATTTTCTGTCCTATGCAATGCACTGAATCAACTTCTTGCAGCTAGGAAGCCTTCCATATGTGTCAGTAAAAATACATAGACACAAATCCATTGCAATATTCTTGTTGGCCAATGGAGTTTTGTCTGCAACTTACAAATGCCCAAATGCATGGATTTCTAGTATGGATTTTGCAAAGGAAATGCCATAACCTGAGATGATTACCTGCTGTTGTGGAAACATTCCAGGTTGGTGTCCTCCATAAGATGGTTGTCCTGAAGGAGGTCCTTGCCCGGGATACTGCTGTCCATATGGTTCATGCCTACAGTTTTGAAAAAAAGAAAGAAAGAAAAAAGGGGAAAAAGAGCTACTGATAATGTCCAAGTCAACAGAAATTGACAGCTTTTTTTTTTAAAGAAATGCTGAACTTGTCTCCATGCATGTCTTTTCTGCTCTCTCATGCCAAATAGTTACTTGATTTTGATTGTATGTCTTATACTTTAGTGGAAATTCAGATATGCATAATTACATCACAGGAAACCAGTGTTCATTAGAATAGATTACATTCCATTTTGTTCCTCTCTGTGGGAAGGAAAAATCAAGTACAATAGTTAAGTAACAGTTGCTGGGTCTCCCTACTACCCCATGTAATATGACCTGGATATATGAGTTGTTCATATCCTTTCTACGAACACAGATTGGAATGTTGGCATTTCAGGATCATGTCATCAGGGGTGGAAGCATGAAATTAAAATATTTAGTGCCCCTGTTAATGGCTAAATGAGCAAAGAACCACAATGTTGACATTTAGGAGGAAGAGTATTAGTGATTAGAGTGCTGAACTAGGATTGAAAGGAGCTAGATTCAGCTCTACAGTTGGTTATGAAATTCGCTGGGCAATGTAGGACCAGTCATCTCTCCATTTGGTCTATGTGACTATTAATGCTACAAATGCTACACACAACTCCCTCTCCAGGGATATTAGATTAACCTCCTCCCTCCTGCAAGAGAGTGAAAATGTGGCCTTGTGACCAAGCCTTTAGAGAACTTTTGCAATTAATAGATTTGGAACTGTTGCAATGACCGTTGGAACAGCCCAGATTACGCTTGTGGATTATGTGTTTAACTCTGAATGTATTGTTATTAAATGCTTTAATGTTTTTAATGTACTTTTCAAATCTAATTTAATATTTATTTAAGTATACATTGTGTTTTAAGGTGTCAAATCACTGACTGTATGTAAAGCCGCCTTGAGTCCCCTCTGGGGTGAGAAAGGCGGGGTAGAAATGCTGTGAATAAATGAATGAATAAATAAAATGGGGAGGAGAAAAATATATGTAATCTCTATCTTCTTTGGACTCCAAAGAACATGTCACAAATAATAATGCAATTTATGATGACCTGTTATAAGTGAAGTGAAATTCAACTGAAAGCACTTCTGTGTTTTCTTCACACAATGTTGTTAAATACATGATTCATATTCTTTATGTAAAAAGGAGAAATGTTTTGTCCAGGAAACATGTGTATGCAACATTTTTTTTAAAAAAAGGAATACATATTTATCACTAAAATAGAATACAAAACAATGATGTTTGGGTAACAAATATAAATATCAAAATGCACATTGTGAGGACCACATAAATTAGAAGTTTGAATATGCTCAGTATATATTATGTTCCAAATTCAATTGTTTCTGATGCAGCTTAAAACTTGATCTGTATACCTTAATAACTGCACAAAGCACCATAGCTAATTTTTACAGTATAGCCGCATTCTGTGCCATTTTGAATGCAAGTTATTCAGCAAATAAACGTTTGGGATTAGCGTCAAACAGGGCAAAAAACTCTACAACCTATGGTGGTCAGTTAGCTTAATTATGATAGAAGCAACAGCACTACTAACATCACAAAGTTTGTCACAAGAATTTCAATATAGCACAGATTATAATGGAGTTTTAAATATTGTTGCAGATTGTTTTTAAACAGCATCCTTACTTGTTTTATCAATTTTATTTAATATTTTAAGCAATGTTTTTTGTTTTGTTTCCCATCACATGGGTCCTTGCAGGTCAAGAGATTATAATAGTTTAAAAAATGAATGAATGACTATTATTGCCTCCGGATGAAATAGTAAGTGTGGTATATGGAAACTACATCCAATTCAAAATACAGCTGCCAGACTGGCTTGGTCAATCACATCTCATCAGTTCTTACATAACTATACTGGTTGTCAGCCCAATCTGAAATCTTGATGCTTACCTTTAAAATCAACAAACAGTTCCAAATTGTTATATCTTAAATGTACAAGAAAGCTGCCTGAGTGCTAATATTATCTATGTCCTCCTCTGTGGGTACATCTAGCTGTAGTTTGACACCATTTCAATAGTTCTGGGATTTGCAGTTTCCTGAGGGATCAGCTCTATATGGAAGAAAGCTAAAGATCTTGCCAAACCATAACTCCCATAATTCCATATTACTGAGACATGATAGTTAACTGCATTCATTTGACAGTATACATTCTTAGATATTTAAAACGTTCTTTCATGTTTCTTTACATGACCTCTTATATGGGCTTACTGATACTAAATTACAAATTCTTCTAAAAATGAGAATGAATTTACAAATCCACTGGTTTGCTTCTGATATAAGGGAACAGACACTATTTAAGTTGACTTTTGTGGACATGAAAAATCTGTTCATAAATAGGGTGACATTACGATTACAAAGAAATGTATAGAATAGTGTTTCCTGTAGGATTCTAGGGCAAACATTTGACTGTACTTCAAGTAATCCTTGTCATTTGTTCCCATCATATATAAAAAGTCACGATCTTAAGAAAAACCCGTGGGTCTAAATGTATCACATCCAAATTCAAAGAAAAAAAAGTTAAGATCAATGGTTTACATCAGTGGTTTTGAACCTGTGGGTCCCCAGATGTTTTGGCTTTCACCTCCCAGAAATCCTAACAGCTGGTAAACTGGCTGGGATTACTGGGCGTTGTAGGCCAAAACATATGGGGACCCACAGATTGAAAACCACTGCTTTACATGGATACAGGAGCCAAACATGTTTATATTATACTAGCTGTACCCGGCACGCGTTGCTGTGCCCTTTTTAGGAGATGCGAGAAAGTCCAATCATCCACGGTGTGCCCTCCTCTAAACTGCAGTTGGATGGAGTGTGGGTCATGGGGGGCATGGTGTGCCAAGTTGGGTCTTTATTGGTCTTGGTTCTGGGCCACAGTGGTCTGTGGGGAATGATGGGTTTTGAAGTACTACAAATCCCATTTTCCATGGTGGTACTTCAAGTCCCATCATGCATGGTCGGGGCTCTGTGTGCCAAGGTAGGTTACTGTAAATACACAATGTCCCATGAGCTGAGGCCTAGTTAGGAACAGCAAGTTAATGAAGCCTTACTGTCAATTCAGGCCATACACAATGTCCAATGAGCTGAGGCCTAGTCGGAGAATCAAGTTAATGAAGTCTTACTGTCAATTCAGAGCGTAAACAGCTTCCCAGTAAGTGAGGGCTAGTTAGGGAAATCAAGTTAATGAAGTCTTACTGTCAATTTAGAGCGTAAACAGCTTCTCAGTAAGTGAGGGCTAGTTAGGGAAATCAAGTTAATGAAGTCTTACTGTCAATTCAGAGCTTAAACAGCTTCCCAGTAAGTGAGGGCTAGTTAGGGAAATCAAGTTAATGAAGTCTTACTGTCAATTTAGAGCGTAAACAGCTTCCCAGTAAGTGAGGGCTAGTTAGGGAAATCAAGTTAATGAAGCTTTACTGTCAATTTTGGGCGTGGTCTGTGATTTTTTTAGGTGTAAAATTTTAGGTTGGAAGTGATTTGGGTGTTTGTGTTGGGGATTGGCTCAGGCCTTTTCCTTATTCTGTTTTGGCAGTTTATTAAGGATCGGAATTTTCATGTAGGCTGGCCAGTGCAGCAGTTATGCAAATCCGCCCTTATTGGCAGCCAATCATGTTGTTCAGAATGTAGAGGCTGGGTGAGTCTTTGGCTGCCCCGGAGGATGCTGGTAAATGTAGTTTTATTTTTACTCATTGTTTTGGGGGCCTTTTAGGTTTTGGGGGGGAAAGTTTCTTTGCTACAAACGTACCTTGCTTGAGGTCTATTTCTGTTGGCAAGTATTGTGTTTCTGCGTTGTATGGTTTCTTTGTTTGAGGTATACATCACATGACGTGAACCCATGTGATGTATACCTTTGTGTTGAAGTGTAACACAGAAGGGCCCTGTGTGGTCTTGGTCTTAAATTCTCTCCTAGCCTCAAAGGAACCCATTTTTATAAGTAAAACTAAAACCTCAATCTTCTGAATTTCAAAAACATTCCATCCACGTTCACTCACTCTTTTATCAACATGGTTCTCAAAGGAGCTTATCATAGGGACTTGCAAAAGTCCCAATGAAATGAAAAAAATGTTGCAAAGCAACACCACTTCTATCCAGTAGTATTTTAAGATTCAAAAGTATCTGGTTGACACAAGTTATTTCAAACACATTAAATTGTTGTTCACCTTTGCTGCCCAGAGTAATGGTTGGAAGGGTACATGCTTGGGTCACTGTTTGAAGGCACCATGTTGCTTTGACCAGGTGCTCCCATACTGCCTTCAGGACCCAGCCCATGATCCGACCTAAAAATGACAAAGGAAACCTCATATGTGACCACTAACACTATAGTATAAGAATTTCACGCCAATTACATTGTAGTTATGCTTGCTGGGCCAGAATGAAGAATGTGGATGTGCATCTTACTGGAAAATAAAGCTGTGTGGATGGATGACACCCACATCTGGATGAACACTGGCTGGAACCCATAGTCAAATGTGTATCTAAAAGGGAATCCAAATCTGTATTTTGACTCCATTAGTAAACCATGCATGGTTTTATTAGAGCAGGACTGCATAAACTGTGGCCCTCCAGGTGTTTAGGACTCAAATTCTCAGAAGCCCTAGCCAGCATGTCCAGTGGTCAGGAATTCTGGGAGCTGAAGTCCAAAACATCTGGAAGGCCACAGGTTGTGCAGGCCTGTATTAGAGCACAGATATGTGTGTCTGGCAGCCTTGGCGATAAGGGTATGTTTATTATCTCCCTGAACACTTCCACATTGCTTTATAAAGAAATGTGAAAAGATATGAAACGTGTAGGAATGCAAATTTTATCAGGGGCTAAAATATTCATCAACACATCAACTTCCACAAAGCAATATTGCAGAAAATGGAAAAGAGGAAAGATCAAATACCAAAGATGCTTCTTTAGTCATGTCCCTCACTTGCTAATTTGGGGGGGGACTAAAGGTTTTATTAGATTTAGTAAATTACTGATTTTATATAGAAGATGAAATAAATGCATGACTACAATGAAGGGGTTAGTGTACTCCCATTCCTAGTATGTTTATGCAACACATTTTCATAAAGGCTGAATCAGCTATGGTTTCCACCTTTTGAAAAATGTGGAGTAACGCACCTTCGGTCATAACCACTGCCATAGGGAAACTGCTGGCGCTGGCCGATGCCCATATTTGACATTGCTCCTGAGGGTGCTTGGTTGTATATGTCTTGCATTCCACTGTTGGGCATCTGTCCAGGGGTCATGAAGGGTTCACTGTTTCCAGGCACTATAAAAAGAAAAGTTAAACAGATGCACAAATCTAATATTAGACTTTAAAGCTGCATTTTCAAGAAATCTTATAGGATGTTCTTTTATTTATGTCCAGAGACCTAACATTGTGAAGAACCATGGCTATCGCAATTTTTAAAGCTCAGATTATGAATGAAGTTCAGAAAGATTATTTATTTTAAGACATTTTTACCCCAACATTTTCCGCAAGTGGACCTAAGGCAGCTTACAACATACAGAACATACAATACAGAAGTTAAAACATAAAATCAAATATTCAATATATTCAATTACTACCTCCCCAATATGAATCCTTTCGGCATAAAAGCATTCGACCTTAAACCTTAGCCCAGCCGTAGAATATATGGTTCTGTCTTTACTTGTAAGCCTTCTTAAATAAGAAGGCCTTACCTCCTTCCAGAAACTGAACAGGGATGGGGCAGATCTTAATTCCAAAGTGCTGGTGCCATCTCTGAAAAGAGAATTTCTCCTGGTCCTATTTAGATTCATGTTAGAGGGGACCCATGTCGAGATAAGGGTCTCCCTGCAGGATCTAAATGCTCGACCCAGTATGTATAAGTTAATTCTATATTAAATATAATAGTGAAGAGAAAGAAGTCCTAGGACCTTTGTACTCCTTTTTAGAGTATGACGTTCTTTGGAGGCTTCCCCCTCCCACCAGACTTCCTCCTTCCAGTTGATGACTGGGACTGGCCTTTTGGTTGCTGGGACTGATTCTTTGTGGTGCTAGGCAAAGACTGTTATTTCCCAAAAAGAGGGGGCTCTTTATGTAACTAACTGGGCCTTACTGTAGAATCATTCAGATTTACTTTAAAGCACCAAACAAGGAATCTAGAATTCACATATAGTGCTGGATTTGGAAACTTAATATGGAATGCTTCACATTACTATGGAGTGAACACTCCATAAGCACATGAACAGAACAATAATATTTTATACATTTGGACTCAATAGCTGATTGAACAATATAGCCAGCCCTGGGGTGATGGTGGTGTTTTCACTCAGGTCGGCTAGAAACAGCCAATCCCTTTGAAGTAGGGCTCCCAGCCCTGACTGCCTGGCTGTTCCCACATGCCTTGGCTTGCAGGGAAAAATAGAAAGGGACAACACTGGGCAGCGTGAACACAGCCAGCATTTCATGCCACCGGGTGCTTCACCCTCTCACCTTGCAACAGGCTTTGGAGCAGTAAATGTGCAGGTCCCATGAATTATTAATTATTAAAATATCAATAACAAATGGCTTAAAATACTACTGCTTCTTACTTATGAAAGATGGGAAAAAGCAGAAAAGACTATCACAAAAAGCAAACTTATAAATGTGCATACACATGCAGGTATATTCACTGGAATAATGTAACCAGACAAGAACACCCAATACATACCTTTTCTCATCCCACCGAAAGGGTCCTTATTCGGTTCATAGGGCATTCTTCCCATCATATCTGGCATATTCATTGTCTGCTGATAGGCTGCATTTGGGGTCATGGAGTTTCGCTTTGGGAATGTGGAATCACTTACATCCGAAAATGGATCATGCACACTAATGGAACTATTTCTAAAAAGATGGAAGAGAAAAAGGGTTACTGTTACAGAAACACAATAGTATGTCATGTGATACCACATTAGATAATGGTATTCACTACATATCAGTAAGTTACATTGCTTGAAAAATCGCTAGTTTTACCTTGACAGCAGTGCTGTCAAGCCAGATTGCAAAACACATAAGCTCACAATGATAGCTCTGATAGGTAAGCCACCAAGGAGAGTTAAAAAAAGTCTGGCAGCTGTGTACCAAGAAACCAACTATAGTACTGGGTTTTCATTGCTGCCAGAAATAGCTATTTTATAAAACCCAATGCGTTTTAAGTACCCATCCAAGACCAAGTCAGGAAAAAAATACTTGAGATGATGGACAAGGAGAGTTGTGACAATACACTGTTGCCAGGAAACTTTATTGCTCCCCCAGGTACTGTAAGGGTTCTGGCCAAGCACAGGGGGCAGGAAAACCTGAGAGGGATGGCACATACCATTACCATCCCTGTTAATAAAAAGTCTGGGTGCTTTGACCCTGCCAGACCTGACTTAATTTTAAGTTGTCTTAATTTTTTTAAAAAAAATTGGAATTAAAAATGTTACTAGTGCCCAAATTTCTTTTTCTTCTTATGCCAAGATACTCAGAGTAGCATTTTAATCTCAGAAGAAAAAATAGTTACTTTTCTGAGACCATCAAGTGAGCTTAACAGCTGAGTAAGGATTTGCGTTTGCATTTTCCACATCAGACCCACCACTTTATCTATTACTTTGACTGGCTCACTGTTTCACTTATATGGATCTTAGGCCAATTCTTGACTTCATAAGCTCTTAATAATTTAATAGCATGAGTTTATTATGTGTCATGACAATATAATGTGTGAATATTTAAGTCATATTAAGTACTATCTATCTGTCTTAAGCTGCTAAATTATTATTCTAATATTGATTTTAATACCCCTCCGTTTTATTCCCTGGGCATGTAAGTTCAACAACAATGGTCCCTTTTCATATTCAGAATATTTTTGTCAGTTCAGGCAATGTACTGTACAGTTGATTACTTCTGGAGAGTAAATTAAACTTTATCACTTCTATATAAGTACCTCTGATTCAGCAAGACAGATTTGATAAAGTTACAGGATGTAATGGAAGAGGAGGAGGACCTTTGTGCCAACTATTTGATAGACAAAATTTCAGGGTATTGAAAATTAAGGTGCACATTAAATTCGAAGGAGCATTACCTTTGAGTAAATACGGTATTTACTATCTCAAAACTAATTTTATTTTATAATGTTCTGAAATCTTCAGATATACATTTTTAATTCAAAATAAAATAAATGACTGAATGATTCCATAGCAACATTCCAGAAATTTTTCTGTTACACTCCTATTTCAGATACAAATAATATTTCTTCAAAAGCAATATGCAGCATGTTGAGTCACCAGAAAATGTAACACCCTGTGAGGGAATGCATCTGCATTTGAATTAGGACTTGTATTTATGCTAATACAGATCCAAAGCTGAGAAAGGTGATCAGGAAGAAGAAAGAAAGATGTACCTGTTGCCCTGTATAGGTGTCATCTGTCCATGGGGTGTAGATGCGGGTGTTGGAGGCTTGAGGTCACCTGGCACTTCTGTCATGGAATTGCTACCAGTAGATTGAGGGGTCTGTGGACCTTGAAGAGAACCCGAGTTAGCTGGTAGGGTAAAGAAAAGGATGGAGAAAAACATATCAGACAGGTACTGAAGAAAGAAATAGACATAGAACAAAGAAGGAAGATGGGGAGTACCTATTCAATAACAAATCTGTTCACATATCACGAGTTTGTCTTTTTGAACTGATTTTTGTGTTTGATGTATACTTGATGTTCTTAAAGTACTATATTTTCTAAATCTAAAACAAACTTATAATACAGTCAGGATTCAAGACAGTGGTTGAGATATTCAAAATTATAAGGGTTGCAAACCTCTAATGCAATCTCTGCATCTAATACTTTCAATGGTTCACCATAAATTCAAACTGTAAGAACACTGGTCCCCTGCAATTTCCAGATAAAAAAGCATACTGAATAACCACTGATCTAGTATCAGAAGAGTCTTACAAATCTTATTCAATCTGCCCTTGCAACTGATACAACAGAACAAATGAACAACTCCTATTTTAATAAGTATTTGCATCCCAGATTAACAATACCAAATAGCTTGTGCTGCATTAATACTGATTCTTACACCTCACCATATAGATGATCCAATATTAATGTTATAATAGTCTATAATAAGCTGGGATACACAGATTTTAGTACGTGAAAAAATGAGATAGATCAAAAGCCAACATAATGTCTCAATCTGTATTAAAATATACACTATTTGGATATGCAATTTGGATATGCAAAGAAACTGATTTGACCTTCTCATTAACACCTTTGTGAAAACACTATGACAATGGTAATTTGTGATTATATATTACAGTTGAGTCACGCTTATCCAGCCTTCACTCATCCAACGTTCTGTATTATCCAACACAGTCTGCCTCCCACCTGGATCCATAGCTGTTTCAATACATTGCGATGTTTTGTTGCTAAATTTCTAAATACAGTAATTACTACATAACATTACCATGTATTGAACTGCTTTTTCTGTTGATTTGTTGTAAAACATGGTGTTTTGGTGCTTAATTTATAAAATTATAACGTAATTTGACATTTAATAGGCTTTTCCTTAATCCCTCATTATCCAACATTTTTGCATATCCAACATTCTGCCGGTCCGTTTATGTTGGATAAGTGAGACTCTACTGAAGCTATAAAAATGCGGATATTATATGTTTCTAGGTTTTTTGCTGCTGACTCATTACATTATGTATCAGTTTCATTTAAACCTACCTTAATTACAAATACATTTAAAAGAAAAACAAAATATATGGGGGGGGGGGGTTTGAACTAAGTAATGGTCTCTTTTACAAACTATGTTCACATAAATATAATCAGAGACAGAAGAACAAAATACCCAAATGTAAATTTGTTTGCTACATTTCTACCAGTTATTTTGCAAACAGTTGCAAAAAAGTAGCATCAGTATGGAAAGAAACAAGAGACCCGACAGTGAACTAGGATGGGTAATCTTAGCGGCCTTAGTATATTTCAAAGCATTACTGCATTTCAGTAAGGTATTTATACTGATCAATGATCTGCTCTGTTTGTAGAGACAAAACTCTACTCACAATTGTTTCCTAGAAAAACATATTTAAAAACATGACTCTAATCCAGTGGTTTTGAACCCACTACCATGGATTTTTAAAAAGCAAATTAGTACTTAAAACCACGCCTTTATTCTGATCTACCGGTACATTAATTATACGTGTCTATGATATACAGATTTCAGGCAACTACTGAATGAGTTCATTGTGCCTGATAGTCCTTAATATTAGTGTAATTTGAGTCCAACTAACTCTTTTTTGAAAATCCGATTTCTTGCTGGGAATGAGCTACAGTGTGCTTCTTTGTTTCAGCAACCTTAACTGTAATTTAATACTTTTATTCAAGCCAAACACATGGCTGGGGCAGTTGACCAGGGCCTGGAAGTCCTTAGTTGTCCTGCCCAGACTATGAAAAGGAAAAAGGAAACTTAAACCATAGATCTTACTTGAAAGTATTTATAGAAATGTTTTTCTTTGTTTTGATTCTCTAGATCAGGGCTGCTCAGGAAGTCGATCACAATCGACCAGTCGATTGCGGGACCGAAGGAGGTCGATCGCAGCCGGATGGGGGGCTTCTCAGGGGGCGGAGCCAGGCCACACCTAGCCCCGCCCCTCCCCGACTTTGGCACTCCCAGCAGCTTCTGCAGGCCTGAGGAGGGCAGGGCCAAGCCAGCCTTGTGCTAGCTATGCCACCACTGGCTTGGCATGCCCCTTCTGGCTTCAGCGCTACCAGCAGCTTCTCCAGGCTTGAGGATGGCACTGCCAAGCCAGTGGTGGCATAGCTAGCACAAGGCTGGCTTGGCCCTGCTCTCCTCAAGCCTGCAGAAGCTGCTGGTAGCGCTGAAGCCAGAAGGGGCGGAGCCAGGCCGCGCCAAGCCCCGCCCCCTCCCCACCCCTCTCCAGCCGTGAGGAGGTAGGTAGATCTTTCTGACTTTGTTTTATTATAAGTAGCTCGCATGCTGAAAATGCGTGGGCACCTCTGCTCTAGATCTTGAGATTGCCCCAAGCTAATTAGAAAGCAGTGTTAGAGCAATCTTACATAATGTTCTGAATTGTCCCTGCCCTTCCTGAGTGCTTGTATAGTAAAACAGGTAGCTAGAGTTGCTTTTCTCTAGTTGACATAGTCTATCATGTCATGAATTACAAGTTTCAGAGTTCCTTGTGTACAATTAGGTGAGAGGATCACCAAATGGAAAGAACATTTTGTTTAATGGAACCTGTACACTAAGAGCACAGATTCAAAGCAGTCAGTAATATTGGTTTTACATGCCACTTGGTCCTAAAATATATAACAACAGATCTTAGAAACTAGCTGCTGAATATTTACTTCACAGGTATTGATTTTGTCCATGAGAATGTTATACATGGAAAAAAACATTCAAATCTACTTTTGGAAAAGTTGTATTAATGAATGAGATTTACAAGAAGTAACTGAAAATAATTTTCAGTGAAGTATACTTAATCATAGAATCATAGCTGGGAGAGACCTCGTGGGCCATCCAGTCTAACCCCCTGCCAAGATGCAGGAAAATCGCATTTAAAGCGGCTTAACCTACACACTTTGCCAGTGGCTGTGACAGTAGGTGAAAGAAACTTCAGTAAACTGACATGCATCAAAAGCAGAAACCATTTTATAATAAGACAAGACTGAATAAGCTGCCACCTATTTAGTGAATATGACCATGCAAGAAAAACTGAAGGGAGGGGTGGTAGGGTACAGCGAGTCATAATTTTGTAAAGACCAAGGCCAGACAAATAAACCTTTGAACTTCTCTGACATAATGTCTGAAGCCACATTGGCCTATTGCAGGGCTGTCCAACAGGCGGCCCTGGGGCCATACACGGCCCCCGAGCTCCTTCCCTCCGCCCCCTAACTTGTTTTAATAAAATACAAATAAAATAAAATAAAATAAAAACATAACTACTTCTGGGTTTAGGCAAGCATCGCGAGACTACGCCAGCCACAGACGGGATTTCGAGGGAGGTCGAAATCCCATCTGTGGCTGCGTAGTCTTGCGATAGCTGCCGAAATCTCGGGTCCCGCGGGATTTGCGGCCGGCCTGGGCGCGCGCCTCCTCCTCCCTCGCAGCTGCTTCCAGGCCAGCCCCCATTCCCTCAGAGAGAGGGAGGAGGGGAGTGAGGCAGGGAAAGCCCCTCCTGGCTCCGTCCTCTTCCTGTGGAGGGCCCTCGCTTCCCGCCCTGCAGATGAGAGAGCCGCCGCGCCCGGCCTGAGCTTGGCCTCGGCTTCAGCGAGGCTCTTCGGGGGCAGCAGCGGCGGCGTTGGCGCTTTGGCCCTGTGGCGGGGCTCCCGCAGTATGGGTAAGGAAGGGCCTGGCTCGAATCAATCAATCTAAAAACAGTGGGATGTTGGGTGAGGAGGGGAGGGGTCCCTCAGCGGCGGTTTCCTTGGCGACGCTTCCTTCCCCTCCTCCGCGCCCCCTCCCCTTGTTGTGCTGCCTTCCCCCGCATGCAGGGCGCAACGTGGCTTCCTTTGCGCCTGCCCCTGCGGCTTGTTTTCCCTTCAGGGAGGGAGGGAGCTCTTTGGGCCTCCTCCACCCGCCTCTGGGAAAGGAGGCCCCATCAAGCCCTGCGACGTCATTGAGGTGTTTGGTTTTTTTTTGGTGTGTCCCAATTTGAGTGTGGACTCAAATAACTCAAAGGTATTAGGAAACATTTCCCCAAATCCACCAGTGTTCCCATTTGCGTATATTGAGTATTCATGCCAAGTTTGGTCCAGATCCATCATTATTTGAGTCCACAGTGCTCTCTGGATGGAGGTGAACTACAACTCCACAACTCAAGGTCAATTGTAAGTAAATTGGAGCTGGGGAGAGGGCGGAGCCGGGGGAGGGGTGGGGCGGAGCCGGGGGCAGAGGCAGACCCTTCGGCCCCCCAGGTGATCAGTGACCGGAATTCCGGCCCTTGGGCCCGTAGAAGTTGGACAGCCCTGGCTATATATACCTGTTACCTGTTGACTTATGGTAACCCCATGAATTTCTCAAGATTTTCTAATGCAAGGAATATTTCTAAGTGCTTTGCCATTTCCTTCCTCTGAAATACACACCTGATATTTGTTGGGGGTGGGGGTTTCCCATTCATGTACTATGCAGGGATGACTCTGCTTAACTTCCAAGATCTGACAGGATCTGGTGCCTTTGGGGTATTTAGGCTTTGGTCCATTAGATCGTAACAAAAAACACAAGATACTGACAAGATAATAGTTTTATTATTGATTCCAAAATTAGAAAAGAACAAACTGGCAGAACTTGTAGGATGGATATTATTAAACGAAAGTGGAAAATGTGGCCCATTTTAAAAATGCAGGCTATGAATGGTAATATTGAAACTAAATTAAACGTTTCTTATGGCTTTTGAGGTTGCAAGCACAATACTAGTTTTGCTTACAGTCATCTTAATTTATATCTAATGCAGATTTATAGCATCCGCTTCGAGACACTTGTGGCTTCCCTTGTTTTTTTTAAAATTTGCTTGACTGGCCATTCTACCCAATGAAGAGTTTTGAAGAAACTGAAAACTTGTTCAATATTTTATGGCATTTAGATTGGCCCTACAGTCCATTTGTAGGTTTTGGAATCGTTTTATCTGCTACTAAAACACGATTGCTGGGTGCTCAGGATGACATTTAAGATAAAAGCACTATCTTCCTACATTCCCATTCAGAATATATGATTTCTCCCTTGGAACTGTTATTTGCATACTACTCCCTTTACTATAGGCAGAAGCAGTGAGAACATTAATAAACACAAAAGGCTGCTTTACTGTACATGTTACTGCTGGGCTTCTCTAACCACCTGGAGATTTGGAGTGTTTTGCATATTTATAGCTGACTTCCCATAGGTGGGAAAAGGACACAATATGCCACTGCTTTTAAAAGAAAAAAAGACGGTAAAATTGAGTCTTAAAGGCACTGATAGGACAATGGTATCGATCTACGTACTTATTTACCCTCCTTTCCCATCCGTCCATGTAAGGAAAGAATAGTGGCCAGAAATGAATACACTTGGCAACTTTTAACGAAGTGGGAGAAACAACCAGGACCAATTCTGATTTTTGCAGTATGTCAGACGTAGCAAACTGGCTCTTTATGACACTGCGTACAATCAAGAAAGCCCTCATACAGTCTCTGTTTATTCCAGTATGGCTCACGTAAGGGTTTACCGAAAAGAATCAGGGATGCGCAGCAGCAATGCTTGGTGCGTTCTAAGATAAGACCTTTCTCCACTTGAGGGTACTTTCAAGAGTCCTTTTATTTGCTATCTCTTAAATAGCCAGTTAAGAATAAAAGAGGGGGGAGGGGGGAGAAAATGAATGAAAGCTTTTCCGCTTGCCAGCAAGTCCCTCTATTAGGCTAAATAAATAAGTAAATAAATAAATAAATAGAGGTAACCTCTTGAAACTCCATTAATAAGAGGCCTAACATGCTCTCTAGGATATCCCTATCTTTTGCCAGAAGCTACAAATGTATACTCTAAAGTAAACAATGGAAAGGCTACTGAAGGTTAAGTACATTCACATACTTCAGTCTTAACAGCCCGACACCACGCTGGGAAGATAATTTACACAGCATGAACTTGGTGCCCTAATTCTGACAGGGGGGGAGGGAGCAGTGGGAGGTTTTGCAGGAGGCATCACATGTCCAGAGTGAATGGAGGTCAAGCAAAGGGCACCTTTGTTTATAACCCGAACTCCCGCTCTCATTTATCTTCCGCTGGGGATTCCCCGGTTGGCTGCATGACAGATTTTGTGACATCACCTGTCAGCTAATAATAGAAATTCAGTCAGCCACCTGCCAGCAAAGATAGATGGGTTTTTGGTTACAGACTTACTAATTAAATGACTGGCTTACAACCCGCCGGCTCCCCCCACCCCCTTGTGTTGTTTCTCAGCTGCCAAGGAAACCCAGGGAGCAAGCTCCTGGGTGCTCTCCATTATATCTCAGGCTAGAAAGTTTTGCAGGTCTGCTATAATGAGCTTGCTGCCAATGGCATACACACAGAGGCCTCAGAAATATTTGGCACTTTTCTCTTTTTCCGTGGAAGCAGAAAAGCATGAATGAATCCACCTATCAACCAGGCACATCATGTTTGTAAGGACTGTTTACTTACAGCAATGGTTGATATATTCCCCCCCGCCCCAAAAAACCTTCCCAAGGCTGTTTCTGAGAAAGAGTGAATAATATATGTCTGTACAACAAAGGCTGTTCCTAGGTGGAGTGACCCTTTGTGATATCACTGGATATCACAAAGTGTCACTTTGTGCTAGGTGAAGTGGCCCCTCTGTGACATCACTGGGAAAGAAATGTGACATGGGGAAGGGATGAAGTAAGGAAAGAGCCTGCCTACACTATTGCCATAGACACATTGTGAGGTAGATTCTTTCAGAGCTGGAGAAGGGAGAAAGCAGATGGATAGTGTTCTCAATGATACCCAAGCAATGCTAGGAATGTACGCTAGTATTCTATACATCTCAACAGGGAAAATAACGCATACATTCAGACAGGCCATCACAACTGAATTGTAATCATATTTACACAACCGTAAACTCTAGTGATCACTCAGAATTACTGCAAAAAGATAGTTTTGAAAAACCATTTGGCTCATAAAGTAGGTCCTTGGTATCTACAGAGATCTGGTTCTAGGACCTCTCCACTTGTGGATACCACAATATGTGAATATTCAAGTCCCAATATATCTAATGGACATTTCTGGGGAATACTTTCAAATCATGGAAGGTTAAATCCACATACAGAGGACAGACTATATATTTGGCCTGCTCAAGGCATTATTACACCAAGGACCACTTTGCAGGATTATGGAAGGAAAGTATTGGAGTTTGATGCTTTTTTTTGATGATTAACACTTTTAGTGTTGTAGATTTGAGCTTGCTTAAATAATCCTATTTGTGTATTTATAATTGGAATATTTTGATATAATATGCATTTTTTTGCTATTTTTTCCTTTGAGTGTATTTTGCACTGAGGCTTTTTGGGTGGTGGGAAGCACCACATAAATCTAATAAATGCATATGAAGTGAAATGAACTACCAAGTGAGAAACGGAAAACCATTCACACCGACAATTCTTCCATTTGCTATGTTCATTTTAATGCCAGAAATTTGGGGTCTGAATGAAGTTTTATTGGGGAGAACAGATTTTCTTTTTGCTGAGATCATGTCCTCATCTCTCCCTTTTTCTGTAGCTGCGGCTCGGATCTTTCCCCTCTAAGTATTACTCCCAAAATTATCTTTTGGAATGGCTGAAAAGCGGTAAGACTATGTACAAAAACATAGTTGAGTAGAGGGGTCTTGCAAATACAGTAGGTGACCAAGCACTCACAAATTATAGGCTTATCTAATTTAAGAACCCCCCCCCCCTTTTTTTTTACAAAGTCTGTTTATGCTATCCCAGTCCTCTACTTTTTCTCTCTGACCTATCTAGCTGGAGGTCAGGTATTAAGAGGATGGTGCAGGAAGGCTGGTGCAATTCAGGTATTTAGTATTAGGTTGCAGCAGCATGTCTACAGGAAACACTGCAATAAAGCTTGAGCAAGGAAAGGATGAGTTTCAGTAGTAGTTGTGTGCTTGCCTATAACAAGAAGAGGAAAGAATGTCTTCCCTTAGAATCCCTTCCTGAGCCTGGGTGAATAGCAAAAATGACAAAGAACAGGGCAAAATACATAGGCCCATCTCACCCACTCCCCTGAGAGTGGGGAGGCACTCTAATCTAACCAACATGGAAATCGTAAGAAAAGTTGAGGCAAGTGAAAGAAAAATTAATTTCTCGAAGCATTTGGAACAAGTCTTCAAAGGTTCAAAATGTTTTGGTTTACCTATGCAAGGCTTACCTGGCCTGGTTGCTTCATTTCACACATGCATATTGTTTATTTTGAAGAACAAGCGCAATAAAACATGCTGAGCTGTCCCTATTCCTGTTCTTTCCAGTTTATTTCTGCCTCTAATACAAAATACTCTGTTGAAAATAATATGATGTACACCTGTGTGTGTATGTGTGTATACACACACACACATACATACACACACACATATACATCCACACACACACACACAGAGTGTGTACACACGAAGTATGTTGTGGGTGCCATCTATGTTTTCCCTTGTTTCAGCAAAAAGAATCTATGTGAGTTTCCTACTCGGATTCCCCCCATCCATACAAAATCTGTATGGCTCCTTTGTGTAAAACAGCACTAAGCGTGGCCTGAAACTGGAAGACCAAATATGATCTGGCATTCATTCATTTCTTTTTTAACATGGTTCTTTTTAACCTTGAGGCACGACTGCTTTAAACAACAGAGATACCAAAAATAAAATTTAAGGATGCACATACAATAAGGACATCACTGCCAAATGCCTGTTTGACCCCCATAACCATTTTCAATAAGTTGAGGAAACATGCAAAATACATTGTAATGCAGTATCTAAAGTAAACCTTCTCCAACATTATCCTTTACTAGCACATAAAGTGAAATTCAATTATATGCCAAATACTTTGCTAGGAGGAAAATGAAGAGCATAATTTAATTCAACATATAAACCCTTTCCTCCCTTTCAGCATATGGTGATGAGAACTCTATTTGGTAATTGACTTTGCATTATTAAATCATGGCTCAAAGTAGTGAAAGGAAAAACCCCGACAGTCTTCTTTTTCTGTCCTTAGGAGTATCTTCTGCTTTCAAACAAAACTATAGACTTATTTAACCTAAATAACTTGTAATAGAACTCGTTTTGTGCATTTTACAGCATCAGTGGATCCCGAAACACTTTGAAAAGAACAATTGCTGAAAACCAGGATACCAAACCTTATATATTCTGCAGAACCCAAGACAAACAAAAGAAATATTCTTCTTTTATTCTCTCTTAATATTCTCCCTGAGATCCATTGTGTTTGCTTTGGAAAAGGTGCTTCTATTTGGCACAACCACATTTTCGTATCAAGAAATAGAATTTCATTAGAAAGTTCACCTACAACCCAAAGCTCTAACATTTCTCTGTTTCATTAGCTATTTAAAGCTAGATTTCCCACTTGCAATCTGTCTATTTCATGCCGCTTATAGGAGAGAGAGGTGTAAACAGTGGTGGTGAGAGTCTCTGTGAGGTGTGTGTGTAAAGAGTGCTTCTATGTATGTATGTATGTAGATATAACTATGGGAAGTGAATTGCTAGAACAAAAGTCATCCAAGTACAGTATCTCTACTTTGTCCTCTTGCTCTGTCATCCTTACATTTTCAGTAATGTAGATATTACAATAAAAAGCAACTAAACTACAATGAACAGTTTTGCTTCCTATCATTCCTTCAACCCATGTCTTTCAAAATCCAGACCGTTGGTTTCTAAATAGTTTGCATTCTTATCCTCACTTCGCTCGTATCTTCTGTCTCTTTTTTCTCACTCTCATTTTCTGCTCCTGCTGCCTCTCTTCTTGGAGTTATTGTATTTCTTCAATTCTAAGATGGTTTTCCCCATGTAAGCATCTCTAAACATGGTGTGTGTTTTAGAATTGTGGGTCTATCTATCATCTATCTATTTATCGGTCTATCCATCCATCAATCCATCTCTTCTCCTGTGGGTGGTACTGAAATTAGTGTACGTCTTACAATCGATGGCGGCATAGAATCAAACTTCTACCTATTGTACTCCTCCAACCATATTTTGTTTTTCTCAACTGAGTTATCTGCTAATGATTTCTTCTATGATTTTTAGGGTAATTTGACCAATTGCATGAGACCAAAACAAGACATTCAACACTTTCAGTACAAATCCCACCAGGGTAATATCATAACATGCTTTCCTGTAATAATATTGCTAGCAGAATTCTATATTAGGTCTTCAGTAAATGAAAGGAAGTCAGATTGCTTTTCTATCTTTTATGGCTACATTTAAGGCTTTCTCCAACACATCTTCAATATTTGTACAAATGCTTGCTTTAACTATTTGGTGTGCAGCCTACTTCCCAACAAAATTGGTAACAAAACTCTTGTGGCTTTTAATGGAGATAATTTTCATCTTATTTTTGAACCAGGAGTGGTGAATAAATGAAAGAATGTGTTAAGTACACATCCACATTCTACATATTTACAAAAAGCACACATAGCTTCTTTTGTGACAATTTGTATAAATTGCAGAGGAATAATATTATGCATTTAATTCCAGAGTTTGACAAGTTCATTAAGAATCTCTATGTGTGCCAGAGGTTCATCAGAAGGAGTGTACATTAGGAACTCCGTGTTCCTTTGCAATTTTAGAGACTTATCTGCGCTTTTGCAGTTCTTCTACTTACCAGGAGATGGCGGCTGAATCTTGGGTTGTTTCTTGGTATCTGCAGTACTAAAGACTTCGGGAGGGGGCTCCTCTCCTCGTTCAATTTTACATTCAAAGGCAAACAGGTACTGAATATATTGTTTTTTCAGGGAGCTGGCTGCACTGCTTGAAGTCCCAACATTAAGGTTGGTTGCTAGCTCACGCCACTTTTTATTTTTATTAACCTAGGAAATAAATACATACATAAATAGAAGTAGCAGAATTAGTGGACTGTAACAGTCACTTGATTAATGGCAGGAAAATGAGAAGACGGCTCTAAAAAAATCTCAAATACTCCCCCCAAACATTGAGTGTCTTGTTGTATGTGTGTGTGCATGTTTGCTTTTTTGCCTCTTAACTAATGTTCATTACTCCTACACTCAGTAATGTACAAATAGCATTAACACTTATAAAACCATTAAAGAACATACTTATAGCTGAGGAAAATGCTTTGCTTAAAGAGAGGCACCTTATGTCTGACACCCCTTCTCCAATCTTTACACTTTGGGAGTATGTATTTGCTTGTGATGTGCAGTTAACCAATTTATCTTCTTTGTAATGTGTACTTGCTTGATCTGGCAAAGAAACGCACATTTAGCTGTCATAAAATTATTTTTAAAACCTAATTTCAAATTTTAATAATAAGACTGTTATTCCATTTTTTAAAGTGCTGCAAGACTTACATGATTTTCCCCTCTGAATGACTACTTGTGGTAGGATAATTTAGTGATTTAATTCCTGATACAAGTGCTAGACCTGTTTATCTTTCTAAAGGAGATAATGACCTCTCTGCAAAAAAACCAGGTCCTATGTGAATGGAAACCATTTTTAATATATTAAGGAAAATCAGAAAGTGTTTTAACTGTAAACCGTCTCATTACTAGTTATTTGTTGAAGTGAATCCTACTTCCACTCCATAATCATTTTTATAATCTGATATCAAAATACTGACTAAAGAGCTGTAGCAATGACATTTTTGTTGCACACATGAAAGAAAAAGTCTGTACTTTGCAAATTTTTAGCTCAGCTGTTAAAGGCTGCAATTTTTTGCTTATGAGAAAATGGGTATTACATAGGTTTTCACACATGATGGCATTCCCAGGTGCATGCGTTCCTCTGTATCTGTGCAGGAATAACTGTGTTTGTAAAGCAATCCTTATGTAGAAGGATTTGCCATTTTGTCACACAAAACTAACTTAAATGATTTTCTTCACAGTATATGGGTGGTATTACTGAGATAAGTCACTCCTTGAGCTAAAATTGGACTCATACCAAAGTATTTCAGAATGTCAAAATGTACTTGGACTGATTTCTCAATTGGATGCACGTGATGCAGAAATTATTCAATGAAGTACTAATTTTGAAAATAGGTTGGCTGTCAAATGGATTGGGAATTCTATTCTTAACTACATTTACTGAAAACAAATTGCATGAATTTCTATGTAATTTGATCAGAAAGAAACAAGATCAAGATTATAATCTATAACAATTTAATGTTTTCAGTTTCAACCGTTTTCATCAGCGATTTCCAAACTCTTGGCCTCCAGGTCTTTTGGAATTCAATTCCCAGAACTCCCCACTGCTTTGCCCAATGATCTGAGAATCTGGGGTTGAAGTCCAAAACACCTGGAAAACCAGAGTCTGGGAATCGCTGATTTATATGGAGCTGTTAGAAGTGTTGCATCCCACTGTAGGAGTCAAAATGCCATATACTGATCAACTTTTTTCCCTAAATAATTGAGTTTTCTTATTTCTTGTGAACTGTAAAAAAGGTAAGACATTATTATTACTGTTAGTTGCTGTCAATATCAACACACCTCCTCTAAAAGGCTCAATAAAGCACTGATAATTAGCTTAACAGATATAAAAGTATAGTCCTTATATAAATAAACTTGACATATTCCCTTATGACCAAAATGCAGGTAGGAACAGTCACACATGAGTATGGATATGTTTGCTTGGTTTTTTTTTTATACTGCGGAGGTGGGTATTCATGTCCTGTTGTGCAGTTACAAGAGTCCTCCTGACGTATTTCACAGTCCTAAAACTGCTCTAGGCATTCTATGCTTCAAGGTGAGTAAGCATAATAGGTCTTGTAACCCTCCCCTCAAATTGGACATACAATGATTACAATAGCCGGGAGCCCTCTAGAGAAGAACCCCTGCAACCCCCCTGGCTGATATTATTTTGCATCCAGTTATGGGGGTGTGAGCCAGGCCTCTTCCAATTCTGCCTGTTCATGTTGAAGCATGGGAGGCCTGTGCGATGTGTTTTCAGTGCTTCAAAGTAAATTGGGAGGGAGCAGCGCTGTTTAAGATTCCCACGTGGATCTTAACGTTATCCTGAGGGGATGGTGAGTTGAGGCCAATTATTTCAGTAACTAAATGTGAAAAAAGGTTTATGCTGTTGAGGATTATGCAATTGTTTTTGGACAGTGCCATTCCCAAGATTTGCTCGAAGACATCATGGAGGGAATGAGAGACAAAAAGATCCAAAATGCTGTGAAGAATGACAGCTGAATTTTAGAAATGCATTTCAGTAACCTAACAGAGAAGTGAATCAGCCCAAATAAATAGTTTTCCAGGTCTGGGTTGCTCAGAGCAATGTAATCAGCTAAGAGCAGTGTAGCTTCATGAGATGCAAGATGCTGCTATGGTTAGTGGCAACCAAACCAACATGAAGATTTGCTGCACATCATTCTCTTCCCTCCATGATGTTACTAGCACTATCCTTCACATCCAGGCAAGGGTGTCCTAACTACAACATATTTCTTTTACTCTCTTTGAGAAACTCCATAAGGCATCCATCTTGGGCAGCAGAAGCAGCAAATTTGGTGTTCTCTGCCCTATTATGGCAAGGCGCTGGAGAACTGATGTTGTTTTGTAAGAGTCTAAAAAGCTGCTGCCGTAGTCTCTACAATGCCTTAGAGGTGAGGTGTCAACTCTGTAATCCTCCAGGCGGTTCAGACTCCAAATTCTAGAAGCCTTAGCCTGCTTGTCCAATGGTAAGAAACGGGTGAAAAGGAAGACAGCAAGGGTTCAATATATATTCAATGATAATCTTTATCTTGTAAGTTTGTTCTCCAAAATCAAGGCAGTATTCTGCATTCGTCGTTGTGAAACCGACAAGTATTTCTAAATTAATGGTCTGTGTTAGACGGTATACTTAAAGCAAAAGATGGGTCTAGAGAAACCACGAAGTACACTAATATCAAGTAAATCCACCATATATCAATCAAATTAAGGCGTGGTTCTCAGGGGTCGACAATCATGGTCCCAGTTGTTTCGCCAATCCTGGCTTCATCAGGACCCCAGACTCAATTGCTGTATATAAGTTTCACAGGTCCGGATTTCTGTTAATATATACAAAATCTACAATCAATACATGATACAAATGATAATAAGTAACCCGTACATGGAACTATAACGCTGAAGGTCTGAGTAAAAGTACATACCAATCTCAATATTCTTAAGCATTTCAATGTGGGCGCAGCCACCGACGCGATGTAACCAAACACTGGTAGTTGGGAAAGCGCATCAATATAACTCTATTTGGCAACACAGGTGTAATCACCCTAGCAGTTCGCTGATTGACAGGTCGTCGTTGAGTCCTCCCAGATACTCAGATTTTAAACTGATTATCCAGATTTTTTCTCTTTTGAGTAAGTGCATTTTAATGTCACTATGTGGTTTGGGGTTAATTCTTTCAAGAATCAGCACTTTGAAATCCTCAAATTGGTGGAATTCCCTAAAATGTTTGTAAAGAATAGAGGAATCATTTTTTGTTCTAAAACGCGATTTATGTTCCTGGATGCGAACTTTAAGTTCACGCCCAGTTTCACCTATATAGTATAAGGAGCAACTGCATATTAAACAATAAATGACGCGTTTAGATCCGCAGGTACTCCACGTGTTAAAGTGGAAGGTGCGGGTATGGTCACTGGATTCTATGGATTTCTGTTGGCTGATATGTTTACATATCGAGCAACGACCACATGGATGGGTATAACAACGGGAGGGGTCAATAGGAACCGACTGAGGGGTGTCGGCATGTACCAGGATTTGTTTAATATTTTGGGTTTTGCAGTAAGCAATCATTGGAGGTTTCTCCAGGCTGGGAATGGAATTGACTAGAGGCCAAAATTTGCGTACTATACTTTCAATGTTTTTGGCGTGCGGGGTAAGGGTAAGAGGCCAAATCAATCTATCAGGGGTTGTACGTTCTTTAGGTTGCAATAAGTGGGATCTGGGTACTTTTTTAGCTTTCTGATAAGCCTTCTCAATGATCCGTGAGGGGTATCCTCGTTGCAATAATTGGTTAGTAAGGAGCTTGGCAGATGCCTGGAAATCCTGCTCACGGGAAGAGTTCCGTCGGTTTCACAACGACGAATGCAGAATACTGCCTTGATTTTGGAGAACAAACTTACAAGATAAAGATTATCATTGAATATATATTGAACCCTTGCTGTCTTCCTTTTCACCCGTTTCTTACTATTTGGATATCCTGGAACTACTTACCTTATACCCTGCTTGTCCAATGGCCAGGAATTCTGGGACCTGAAGTCCAAAACACCACGAGTTTGACACCACTGACTTGAGTGGCTGCCACTGCCATGTTCCCCGTGTGTATGGAAGTACCGCATGACAATGTGATGCGTATGTGGGTGCTTGGGGACGGGACGAGAACACTACGCCTTCAATGTCTGAAGGGAGAGAGCTTGGGTTACCCATGATTTATATAGCATAGTAAAACTGAAATTCACCCCAATCTATAATTTCATGCTTGTGACTATAAAAGAACCTATTTCTCTAAGAAGATTACTGTCATAATTAACAGAAGCATCTATTTATCTAAGCACACACACACACACAAATGGATGCTATATTGTCATAAATCATTCCTGTATTTGGGTTGATTAGCCTGTACAAGAGCCACTGGTACAACCACGTTGTTTTCATATGCTTTCACCTTGTTCATGGTTATACACTGTGGATTCTTAAAGCTCTACTGTGGCTTCTACATTTTATTTTATCCTGCCTAGCTAAGAAAAGAGCAAGCACTATGTTCAAAAGTGTATTTGTTTTAGTTTAAAGGTTTCTACCATGACTCATTGTGAGAAGCTTTGTATCAAACAGAGCAAAGGTAGTGATATTTGAAGTATGTGCCCTGCTTTGCTTGCAAGGAGGAATTTGTAATATTATAATAATTGCTCACCTGGGCTAAACCTCCAATCTCTTTAACACAGACATAAAGCCTGAAAAGATCCAATGGCTTCTTGCCTACAGCAGGGAGACTGGCAACAGGTGTGCCTCTCTCTTCCATGAAGCTGAGATACCGATCTATCCACATTTTGCGCTCGGCTTCATTTCCAAGTTCATACATTTTTGTGATCTTGTCTCCAGTTGTGGTGGAGGAACTTGATTTCTAAAATAAAGATGTTTCAAAAAGAGATGGGGATAGGGAGAAGAAGGGTAAAGATAGTAAGATACTCATAATGGTAAATAAAGAAATAATGTTCCACTAAAGCTATCACACAACAGTCAGGAATGAAGGCTACTAGTTCAGGCACAAACAAATACATTCTGTCCACATGCTGCAAAAGTTGTTGCAAATTTATAAAACACAGGGCCCAAACTCCCCATTTTATAAATTTTATGTTCAGTCCATTCAGATGAACTTTGGATCTCAGAAGGCAAGTTTCTGATGATGTCCAAGGCCACTAATAATTCCGCTATACTACATGTAAAGTCTGTTACATGTAAAGAACCTCTGAAACATTTGAAACTTAAAATGAATGTAACAAGAAACGCAAGAGAGCAGCTTGAAAATCCCTATGCATGGGGAAAGGGGGTGGGGGCGCCGACTTAGGTTTGAGCAGGTCTAAACATATCTGCAAATCTAGCCTTTTGCCTTTGCCAACTCTCTTCAACGGAAGTACACGAGAAGGCAAAACTGCTGAAACTGCTGAAAGGGAACTCCACATAGCAAGATTATCTAGTTGAAATAGTTGCCAGGAGTACATTGTGATGTTTTTAGTCTTCCGAGCTTTGTTTCATTTTTAAAAAATTAACTGATCTGAGTCATTTGTAGACTGGTTCACATGACACATGCTAATTTAATAAACCAAAATATGCATGAAGTTGGTACAAGTGCAAGCAATATTTCTGTCTTCACGCAACCACAAGGCAAACTAAGGTCTGGCTGTTAAACTATTATTTGGCTTACGTTTAATACAAGGCTATGGTAAATTGCTGCTTATGGCTTTTTAAATTGCTAATGTTAAGGCAGGAACTAAGTGGAAATGAAGAGTCTACTTACAAGTGTGTGGAGGTTGTGTGTATCCTGGTTTAATAAACCAGAAGATTTAAGACAGGATTTTCCAATTTGAATCAAATTTATGAGACCCACCCCCCCTCTTTTCCTATTTGTTGTTCTTTCTATATTCTGACAGAATTGAGGGCTCCCCTAAAACATAACAGGAAGTAGTGCTTGGAATTATAGGAGGAAGGATGAATCTTTCTTCTTCCAAGGAGAAACTTCTGTTAGATCAGGCGTCTTTCATGGACAGGGGGAATCCCTACCAAGAAGAAAATTTGGATGCAACCCATAGTTCCTATATGTACAATTTTTTTGGATTTTCCTGAATTAGTCTTGATTATTCTACTGTGAACTAGCATCTTAATCTTTTTGTTCCCAATGCTAAAAATAAGTTCCCTAAAACAAACTCTCTGTGTGTGTAACCTTTTGAAGAGGTGGATACATATTCTATCCAACCCAAAATATTTATTTATTATCTGTCTTACTAACAGAAAAACAATGTTTATAAAAAAAACTCACAACTTTCAAGAGATTTAATTAAGTTAAAAAGTATCCTACTGAAATGAATAGGACCTTAAAATATTTATCTGGTTTAGGTCTATGATTTTAACTGACTTCTTTGTTCAGTCTCTGAAAACTTTTAGCCTTATAAACAAATTTCTAATTTGTTCACTTTAAAATACCTAGCCTGTATGTTAGATGATACATTTTGAAATAAAGGACAAAATCAAATTGATTTTTAGCATATTTAGCTAAAGGAAAGTTAGTGATCTGGGTTGAATTTTATTTACCAGGTGCAAGTGGAAGGATTTTACAATGAGAGAAGATGGGCAGGTGCGAACGTGGCCTTCAGGCAGTTCAAAAGCCTGCCGAAAAACCAGGGGGAAGAGGAAGAGGGAAGGTTTCATTGCCACTTTGAATTAAAGCCTAAAATGGAGACTTTTAGAAGGGTTTATTAAGTGCATTCTTAAAAACCGTTATGTAGGAAACTGTTTCAGGGAATGCATTTTTAAAATATAAAAGAAATAGAGTTGAGTCATCACAAACACAGCGAAACGTTATTTTGAACATATCAATATCTAGTTGGAGCCTAAGGTTGGCTTCGCAGTTTTAAAAGCAACTCAGAAAGGAGCACATAAATGATTCACCACCCTGAATAAGAAATAATTGCTCCCAACACCAATGTTGCTATTTCATTTTTGTATTTTCTCACTAGTGATGTCAGATGGTGTATAATGGCAGCAAATGTTAGCTCTGTTTAATGCTGCCCTTAATATTTTGTCACTGTGCTGCCATACCAATAGGCAATTACAAGCAACATCTAGACTTAATGACCAAACAAAGATTTTCGATTTTACAAGGTGAAATGCTCATTCATACAGCACTGTATCATCAAAGAAGAGAAAGGAGTTTTTCTTTGCTGGGCACTTGCATTTTTTTCATCAAGAAAACCTGCTTTTCAATGAGATGGCAGCAGGCCACAAAGTGACAACATAATCTGAAAACATCACAATTTACAGAAGGTAAGAAGGACTTCTCACTGCAGGAGCTTTCAAGTTGTCAAGCTTAGCGAAGTGTGTGCAATTTTCTTCTTAAATGAAGTATTAACTTTTAGAAGAAAAAAAAGGGAAATCTTCCTATCAAGGGCTTGTTTTTTGTTTTTGTTGTTTTACTATTAGCTAAAGACATTTAACATTCCAAGTTTTGCATGTGCTGTTGCTCAGTCAAGCACAAATTATAGTAGATTTGTATAGCCAGATACATCCTTTAGTATATATTTTCTTCAAAGGAAAACGTTCCATTGCATAGTTCTAGGATTATATAGTGTCAGATTGGTGAAGTGTGAACCAAATTTAATTTAACTATTAATTCTGATCTAAATAGTAAAAATATTAAATTTATTTATTTATTTACTTCACTTGTATACCACTTTTTCCACCCTAGTGGGGGATTCAATGCGGTTTCCAACATAATTTTTGCAAAATTTAATGCCTCACATACAAAAACCTAACATAACGATAATAACATAGAAATGCTACTACTGATGGTTTTGTTGCGATGTAGTGAATAATTTGAAGTAAGGTAGCTTGTGAGATTGTTAGAAGGATAGTTCTGGAAAATGATGGCCACAGCTGATTTGATTTATTCAGTCTTTCTTAAAACTTGCAAAACGGAGCATGCATTTGCACATGTAACACAATTTGTGCAGCACTTGTACCTTTACTAGCTAAGTATTGGTTGCTCTCTTCATATTTGGTCAAGAACTTGACAATCGTAATATAAGGAACTATTTTACATATGGATGTGCAACTTATCTCTGCAAACATATGTGTAGGTATAATAGAGAAAGAACTTCTCAAAACACAGTGTACATCATCAGGCTTTTTTTTTTATTGTAATCTGAGGGTCCCAAAAGAGGGGGCTTAGGGACAAGTCAAAAAGGACTCTGGGTCTTTTGGCCAGAAATCCCTTTCTTTCCTTGAAACACTCCAGGATTGGGACTTGCAACTGGAACTAATATAACTTCTTCTAACAGAGCAGAAGAAAGGGAAAAAACTGTCAGATGAAATGGAGGCAAAAATGCTCCGCTCCTTAACTTCTGACCTTACATGCCCTTAAGACTCGGAAGTAGCAATCTGTTTTTCTCTCCCTGCCCATCACAGGCAGAACAGCTTGTTTGCTTCAAATTACTAGAATTCCTAATACAGAAGTAGAATGATACTTAACTCTAGCCCTGTTAGCTTTAGAGTTTTAGTCAATATTGATTTTCCCCCAGTACCTAAATGTAGCCAGACCGTCTGTATAATGCTTGATATCTATAGTTTAAAATCAACTAACTGATAAAAACGTTAAAACACTCAAGATCTGATAATTACTGTAGTAATAAAACCTACCAACAGCCTACATACAGTTGTATGTTTCAAGTAACATATCAGTGAAATTTATATAAATGTTAATTTATGATGGGTTAATTGATACAATGGATCTGATTTAGTTAGGACTAAGAATTGGATTCCAGGCAATTATTTTATTTGACGTATACTGTACTAAAAGATGTATATTATGCTATTCATAGTATATATTGTCAAGCACTCCCCTTTCCAGTTTCCACTGAAATCGCAAGACTGGGATGAAAGATGGCCTGAGTACCTAATCTATCTGTTTTCCATTTTCCTAGAAATTTTGTAGATGTGTGTTCTATGAAAGTTTTAGATTGATTTCCAAGAACTATATCTCAAGTAAAGTATTTTATTCCCAATCAAAAACAGAAACTTAATTCATCCCACTTCCTCCCTCCAAATGTCCAAAGTGGTTCTCTTTAATTTATGTGGAAACAAAACATGCATTTATAACATGTTCCCTTGGGATGAATAATAGCTTACAGAATACATGAATGTGTTATTTTCTGCCTGAAAGATTTTCTTTATTTCCAATTTTTTTTAAAGAATCTATACACTTAATGTATCCTTAGCTCCATTAAAAATAAAATGAAAATGCAAATGCAACAGAAATCTAGTTACATGCTTTGAGGGAACCATCAGATGCCTTCTGAAACTCAAAGTCATTGCATTCATTGTTGGTCAACTAGGCTAAATCCTGGAGGTGATTTTGGTAGATCAGTCTTTCACCAGTTCTTTTTTATTCTTGCTGATGTTTTCATACCAGATACAATGAGCTTTGATGAAAGCTCAGAAAATTCCCTATATCATCATGTATTTATTTGAAAAACACTGATGCTCCTTTTGCAATTTCAGTCTGTTTATCAAGAAGAGGTTGGCAATTTACTTTAGGGGAAGTAATTTGACTGGGAATACTAAAGAGCCACTCCTGATCTACATACATTTTAGGGGCACTTAAGACATGGCTTTTCAGAAGAGCCTATGATTGCTAGTAACAAGCTGTGACTATGTAACCTGTTTATTTTAATTGTGTAAGTCGCCCAGAACACCTTTGTGGAGGGCGACTCATGAGAAATAAAGTTAGTTAGTTAGTAAAGATTCTCAGTGCAAGAGATTCTCTAACCTTTGTAAAAGAAACTAGAAATCAGAATAAATGACTAAGTGCCAATGGATTAGCAGCTCCACAAAGAGCAGGGGAGGGAAAATGTAATCTGTGTCGCTCTCAAATCTTGCAGGTCCCCTTTTCTTTTTACTCAAAATGTCCCTCCACCACCTTGAGTGATATTGTGTTTCCCTGTTCTTCCATTCTATTTTTGATCAAGGCAGTCCAAGAGAGGCGTAAAAGTCTGTTTAGGTGTCTTTGGTTGACTTTAAGCTGAAATGGCTCAAACTTTGAATGTAGAGTGATAGAAAAAACATGGAGAAAGCAGAAGGGTTGTTGTATTTCAAAGACTGGAAAGGGATATACACAGCCTTCAGGTATGTCCCTTATGTAAAATAACTTGCAGCACTAAAGAATGCCCACTGCACCACCGGCATTCAAAGTGGCCCCTGCATTCATGGACACAGTTTCAGCAAAAGGAAGAGAGCAATCACCCCTTCTTCTTGTAGTCCTCCACCTGTCCTAAAAACCCTAAAAAATAAATTTGGAACAGCAGGAAACTCTCTGGAGTAGGTTCTGGTGCCAGACAGAGCAGTCTGGCACCACTACTAGCATTTTGTTTCCAATAGTTCATGCTTCATGCCCACAGAGTCAAATAAAATAGAAATGAGGGTGAAACCCATAATAGGATATTGGTAAACTCTAGCATTAGATAAAACTGAGGTGGGACCTAATGTTTTTCGAGCATGTTTTTCATAACTGTTACTTTCATTGAAAATCTAGTGCTTGAAAAGTCTGTTTAAATATCTTCAGTTGGATTTCTTTGTTGACCTTTCAGAATTTTTTCCCCATTTTAATTATCTTGTATAAATCACGGCGTCAGTAATGACATTCTGCTGTAAAAGATTGGAAGAATTTTTCATTTTTCATGCTGTAATATTTTTTATATAATTGAACATTTTCTTTTTTGTAATTAAAGTGGTCAAGTAAATAGTACCAACTACTTTTCCACATTACTGTCTGTATTTGTGCTTTTCTAGAACTATTCATTTGAAAAGTAATTCTTTCTGAAGTAACTCCAGTAGGCTGGCTTATTACTGGAATTGCTTATAATTGGCTGAGTTGGTGAGAGGGAATCCCCTTCCTCCCCATGCAACCAACAAAACCCACTCTAGAGAGCTGGGAAATATCGGGAGATGGGTTTCTGGTGCTTCAGCAAACTGCTGGGGTGGAAGAGAGAGGAGTAGAAGCAAATCTTATTACACCAAGATGAGGTTTGGTTTATATATTTGTAATAGCAAATATGTTCAGATCTTTATAAATTAATGATTGCATTGAACTGTAATATCCACTTAGTAGATCCCATAATGACTAAAATGAGCCATTTATTTCCGTTTTAGATTGTAACTCTAATTAACATCCAAATAGGAGGGGGAAAAATCAATTTTTGCAGAGTTTGGACCCAGTAACGGAAACAGAATTTCCTTATCAACACAGTTAGCATGCTCTGTAAGCTGATGCATGATGAGAAATATGTTTTCTTCACAACATCTGCTATATTACAAATAAAGCAAACTTCTGTGATACACACAAATGAATCTATTTTATTATTTTTTTAAAAAAAATAACCCAATAGGGCTGGGCCAAATTTTGCCCTTGGCAAAGCAAGCGTGCTCCCACTGAAAGCTGCTTCAAGGACTGAGGAGTTACCGGTATATAACCAAGGGCAGAATTTAGCCTCATCTGTCATTACAAAGACAAAAAAAGATCCTCTGGTGGATAAATAACAAAGGAAAGAATCCGTAAAGCAATCAAGCAAGCATTAAAATATAATAAGTACCAAACAAAAGTGAAAAACAAAAACCAGAGCCACTTACAGGGCTTGATGGAGTCTTTGGCCAGCCTGGGCTGCCAATGCTATCACTCTCATCTCCATGAAATGAGGAGATGCTAGTAGAACTTGGGGACATTGGGGAAGGGACTGGCAGGTTGCCTGGGGTTGGGGGCTGAGAAATACCCTGAGAGCTGTAGCTATCCTGTGATAGAGGAATAAAAAAGGACAAAGGCAGGGCAAACTTTATTATAAATGAAAAGAAAAACACATCCAGTTTAACAGACTAACCAATGTTTTTCTTTAACTTTACAAAATACAAACAGAGATAGAAAGAAAGAGGGAGAGAGACATACACACAGAAGAAACACACATATAAATATTTAATATAAAAACTATTAAAAACAACAACAATAACATAATTTGGAAAGTTTGCTGGATGCTTGGCTGAAGTCACTATGCCACCATGCTTCTTTCAAGCTAAATGGAGTGTCAAGCATGGGTTTCCCCTTATGAGATAAGAATGAGAGAGAGAGAGAGAGAGAGAGAGAGAGAGAGAGAGAGAATAAAGCTGTACATCTTATTTTTTATCAAATAAGGTAGGAAAGCAAAAGATTGAATATGCTGCTGCTGAAACGGCCAAAACAGGAAGTTTGAACTGAAGATTGAGGGAAAAAATGGCTGCAAATATTGAGATTGAGGTACAATCCACTTTTAATCCACCCAGTGGTTTATAGCTGAATTCCCACACAAAGTTTTGCTGGGGTGTCTTTGTCCCCGTGAGTTAAATGCCATAAGAACTAGTAACTTTCAGATCCATACAGTGCAGGAAAGAAAAGAAAACAACCAAAAATAAAATAAATCAATAAAATAAAAGTAGCACATCAGTGTAAAAGAGCATGCAGGACAGAACGGAAAAGGGCAAGCTCAAATCAAAGAATGAGAGAGATCACTGCAGAGTTTTGTTGTGCCAAAGCCACACTGCATGCAGCTGAGGGAAATACCTTTTTGCTCTCAGGCTGAGGACCTTCTTCTTTTCCATCTGGTTTGAGAGGGATGGGGAGCTTAGATTCACCAGGAGTCATCATATCTGCAAGACCCATAGGGGCTAATGAAAAACAGAAGACATGGTTCAGCATTAAGGATGACCTCCTTCTGTTACAAACTGATGTGACAAAAATTGTACTCTTTCTTTAATGTAAAGCTAGAATTTCAGCAACCGAGTTTCAAAAATGTGTTATGCAGGTAATAATGAGGGTTTTTAAACTGATGGTGCAACATAGCCAATTTACAAACCCAAAGCACTTATCTAATATATGTTTGCAAATTATGGCACGATGTCTCTTACATCCAACTTATGTATGTCTAAAATGCAAATATTGAAGCAAAATAATCAACTTCATTAAGCATAGCTGTGATATGTGGACTACCAATGTTTAATTGTTAAATTCATGATCTAATGTATAAGTGTCATCACAACTACAATGTTTCTAAATACTTTGTCAATTTCAAAGAAATAATTCAGCCACGCATCCTGAAATAGTAGTATTATTGAAGACTTATCTGTTATCAGTATTTAACAGTTATGATGCTGATATATTTAACACACAATAAAGTGGCACCCTGGAGTACCCAGGGCCAAGGAAGATTTGTCTTACACGCAGAGTAGTGTTCTTAACTGACCTTTTGCACCTATGGGTTGCCCATTGGGTTGAATCTGTGGGCCAATAATTCAAATATAACTTTATTAATGGAACAGTGGTGTGAATTATTCTCACATCACCTATTCTTGTAATAAATTAAAGTATGAATTGGCCCTCATGGCATGTTATCTGAAGCACAATGAAATCCTTATGATTACACTATAAAATATCACATAATATTTCTCTGAGCCTCTTCGTTACCAAATCCCTAACCTGCAACATACTCAGATGCAGTTATATTCTTCACTTATAAATTATTCTGCAAATGTGCTCTGCGGCTGACATGGGCATTTTGCTCTTTTTCTTCTTAAAGAAGTCAGCAGGGAAAACAACTGAATACTGATAATTTTTGTTCAGATAACACTTATGCAGAGGTGTGCCAAAGGACTGCTCATTTTCTTCCCAGTGTTTTGAAGGTGTGAGAAATACCATATAACACAAACTTTTTCTGAATTTCCCACCTCATACTAAAAGTCAAAATAAATATTCAGACTGAAGATATACAGTATATATATTAAAACCTTTCTCTATCTTCTTTTGAGCCCTCCCCTCCTCTGCCCAAACCCTTCTCTTTGTGTTTCCCATGGCTTATACTACTGCTTCTAAAACTGTGGGACCTAATCCCAAATGGGATCCCCTTAGTTCAAGGTTGGGATCACAAAAAAAATGGTAATTACTACCCATTTTCACAAATCTGTTAGCAACAAACTTGCAGTATTTACAGTGCACTCAGCAGTAAATGCTCCAGCTGTACTCCACAAAAAGGAAAATCAGACTGTTTAGCAGGCTTTGCAAATGCTGATTTATTAGCAGTAAATGTTTGATTTTTATACTTATTTTTTATACTTGGATACACAATTTCTCAGATGCAAAAGAGTTCCAAGTGGGAAAAGTTTTAAAAACCCAGGCTTGGACTATGGGAACTCACCCTTCATATCTCTAAACTGGGTTCCCACCTTTTCCTGTATCTAGGTTGGTTATTTGCTGATCACACATGAATACGTTTAGTATTTGTTAAAAGTCCAACATTAGATGTTATTAATAAAAACTTTTATTTATGTGGTTTCACTTAACAACAGTAACACAAAACTACATCCATCAACACATTCAACAAGAGTATGCTGAGTTCTGTGTTTGTTGCTAAACATATGAACACTAACGAAAATACCACATTTTAATAACTATGCAAAGCTTGTTTCAAAAAATATAATAAGAGGCTTAATAAACATTGAGATCAAAATATTATGGATATTAGAGTAATAAAACTCCAACCTGATTGTGACTGGACTGGTTTGCTTTTCAGCAAAATGGTAATGCAGCATTCTAGTCAGCAGCCAACATGTGGGAGAACAAGCCAAGGGGGCAGGGGGGAGCTTTAAAAACACTTCACAGATTGCCCACTACAAAATGATTATTGCACATATTCATGTATTACTATGTTTTAGAAAATAATTAGTTTTAATTACAGCAGTGAGAGAGCAAGCAAGACTCAGGCGAATAAGCTGGCAAGCTTCATGGTGCTAATTTGCTAATATCTTTAGCATCACTTCACTGCAGGTTGGGAGAATGGCTCTGCCAAAAAACCTACCCAGCCATGTGCCATATGACTTTACGGCTAACTATACCCTCAATATGCATCTTGGAATGGCCAGAGGTTTTCATAAGTTTAATTTATGTTGCTGCAATCCAAATAAAGTCATAAAATGCAAAAAGTAGTTTATGTCCAAATATATTAAAATGGGAGCAAGGTGTCTTTTCTTAGACAATGGTCAAAAAGGCTCCAGGGATCAGCCAAACAGTCCATTTTTTAATGGTGGGGAACTGCTGGTCAGCCAGATATCTGAGGAATTGATTTAGAACTCCCCCTAGTATTGTGGGCATTGCTGTCTGAAGGGCTAAGGTTTCCCAAAACTGCTGGGTCCTGTCCAACTGCTAGTTCAAACTAGAGTAAACACATTTAATCAGTGGGATTTACTTAAGTACTGACTTACAATTCAGCGGCTGATTCCATCTGTGTACTCTAGCTTTAGACCAAGAAAGTGGCGTGCATGATATCCTTCAAAAAGCTCTCCTGAGGCCCTTTGGCCAGAGCAGTGGTTCTCAACCCATGGGTCCTCAGATGTTCTGGCCTTCAACTCACAGAAATCCCAACAGCTGGTAAACTGGCTGGAATTTCTGGAAGTTGTAGGCCAAAACACCTGTGGACCCACAGGTTGAGAATCACTGGGCTAGAGAATATCATCACTCTATATCTGACCCGCACAATGTCCCTACCTGAATTAGAACGCAAAAGGGACAGTCTCAACTCTTCATTTGCTTCAGTTTTGTATGGGGCCATTGCAAACTTTCCCAATAAAGCTTATGCTAGTGGTGAAATAATAAGGTGGCTATTCCTTGGCTAATTCGATTTCACAAAAGCAGAGTGGGGAAAAAACTGGAAAACTTCTTTTTTTACTTGCCTCAGTCAGCAAGATGGTGCATAAGAAACCTTCTGTATGTGTTACCACTGCAGATTCTGATGTGCTTCTGGATGCATATCACTTCTCGCATAAGAACATTTATGTTAAATGGCCTATAACTGCAGTGGATTGAAACCAGTGTGTCATCTTAGAAAGGAAGCAGTAGTGCCATTTCTAAATGGATAATACGAAAGCTTGGCTTTCTTGTAGCACCCTTATCATTTCTTGTAGCGTCTGTACCTATTTCTCTATTCTTTGCTGAAATGTTGCTTTGTAAGGTCTTTCTTGCAAGAATACTCCTGAGTGATTTCAAGCTCACATCCATTTACTTTCTAGTCCAATGACAAATGGAGGGCAGTATTTTGACCCTCTTTCAAATAGTGAAAGAAAGTGATTGTCACAATTTCAGTAAATTAAGGTGTGCACATTCACACACGCTTCTGCTACTACAATCACACTAATGATCCTTTCCACAAAGTACAGCCTGAAAGATGTAAAACATAAAAACAGAAGATAACAGCAAAATCGGTGACTGAAAAACTGTTGCAATGTAGAATGAAGAGCTTCTAAGAACTAGCCTCAGGCTTTATTATAAGTAGTTGAAAGTGAGAATAATTTTAAGAAAGAAAATATGGGTCAAGGTCCTAAATTACTATAGCACACTAAACTCGGCATACTCAAAGGCAGATACAATACGAGTTAAACTGCAGTCAAGTTGTGGTGGGTTTTCCACCTCCCTTTTCCTGAAGATTTAGGCCCCTTCTACATTGCCAAATAAAATCCAGATTGTCTGCTTTGAATTGGATTGTATAGCAGTGTAAACGCATATAATCCCGTTCAAAGCCGATAATGGGGATTATCTGATTTAGCAATCTGGATTATATGGCAGTGTAGAAGGGTCCTTAGCTGTTAGTATCAAAAGATAGTAAAATTAGGCAGTGAAGTTCACTCATTGCCTTTCCCTGTACTGTTAGCAAACCCATGTCAGACTTCCCTAATTTTTTAATCCTGTATTTCTTCAATGCTAAGACATCATCTATTGTAGGCTGCATACTAATTTCAGTATCACCAACAGAAGAAATATATAGAGAGAGGAGGGGGAGAATACCCACAAGTCTAAGATGCACCTCATTTTAGAGATACAGGCAGTCCACAAGTTACAAACATCTGACTTACAAATGACTCATAGAATCATAGAGTTGGAAGAGACCTCATGGGCCATCCAGTCCAAACCCCTGCCAAGAAGCAGGAAAACTGCATTCAAAGCACCCCTGACAGATGGCCATCCAGCCTCTGTTTAAAAGCTTCCAAAGAAGGAGCCTCCACCACACTCCAAAGCAAAGAGTTCCACTGCTGAATGGCTCTCACAGTCAGGAAGTTCTTCCTAATGTTCAGATGGAATCTCCTTTCTTGTAGTTTGAAGGCATTGTTCCGCATCCTAGTCTCCTGGGCAGCAGAAAACAAGCTTGCTCCCTCCTCCCTATGACCTCTCCTCACATATTTATACATGGCTATCATGTCTCCTCTCAGCCTTCTCTTCTTCAGGCTAAATATGCCCAGCTCTTTAAGCCGCTCCTCATAGGGCTTGTTCTCCAGACCCTTGACCATTTTAGTCGCCCTCTTCTGGACACATTCCAGCTTGTCAATATCTCTCTTCAATTGTGGGGCTCAGAATTGGACACAATATTCCAGGTGTGGTCTAACCAAGGTAGAATACAGGGGTAGCATGACTTCCCTGGACCAAGACACTATACTCCTATTGATGCAGGCCAAAATCCCATTTTTTGCTGCTGCATCACATTGTTGGCTCATGTTTAACTTGTTGTCCACAAGGACCCCAAGATCTTTTTCACACGTACTGCTCTCGAGTCACGCATCTCGAGCCCCATTCTGTAACTTTGCATTTCATTTTTTTCTGCCTAAGTAGAATATCTTGCATTTGTCACAGTTGAACTTCATTTTGTTAGCTTTGGCCTATCTCTCTATTCTGTCAAGATGGTTTTGAATTCTGATCCTGTCCTCTGCAGTATTGGCTATCCCAATTTGGTGTCATCTGCAAACTTGATGATCATGCCTTCTAACCCTTCATCTAAGTCATTAATAAAGATGTTGAACTGGACCGGGCCCAGGACAGAACCCTGCGGCACTCCCTCATCCTCTGCCTCTTGCTGAGGTTGAAGATTACTCTTTCTGTGAGAAGACTGAGGCAAAGAAGGCATTAAGTAATTCTGTCTTTTCCTTATCCCCTGTCAGCATTGCTCCATCTTCTCCTCTAAGAGGCCCTATTGCCTCCTTGTTCTTTCTTTTTCTACTGACATAAGAAAAAAGCCCTTTTTATTGTTTTTAATGTCCCTGGCAAGCCTGAGCTCGTTTTTTGCTTTAGCCTTGCAGACCTTTTCCCTACAGGAGTTGGCTATTAGTTTGAATTTTTCTTTGGTTATTTCTCCCTTTTTCCACTTCTTGTGCATGTCTCTTTTGAGTCTTAGCACAGTTAGAAGTTCTTTTGACATCCATTCTGGCTTCTTTGCACTTGTCCTATTTTTTCTCTTTGTTGGCACTGTTTGCAATTGCGCCTTGAGTATTTCACTCTTGAAAAACTCCCATCCATCCTTAACTCCCTTGTCTTTTAGTATTTGTGTCCATGGAATGCAGCTCAGTATTTCCTTCATTTTCCGGAAGTCAGCTATCCTAAAGTCCAAAAGGCGGGTTTTACTTGTCTTAGTTTCGGCCTCCCTTTGTACCTCAAATTGCAGGAGCACATGGTCACTTGTCCCTAAGGATCCGACCACTTCAACAGCATCGATCAGGTCCACTGCAGTTGTTAGGATGAGATCAAGAGTAGCCGACCACCCTGTTGCCTCTTCTACCTTCTGGACCGTGAAATTGTCTGCAAGGCAACCGAGGAATTTGTTGGACTTTGTACTCTTGGCTGAGTTTGTTTTCCAACAAATATCGGGATAGTTGAAATCGCCCATGACTACTATATCTCTTCTTTGTGCCTGTTTGGTCAACTGTCTTTGTCGAGTTCTTCATCCTGGCTTGGAGGTCTGTAGTAAGACGCCTACAACAAGATCTTTTTAAGTCCCAGTTCCCTTGATTCTTATCCAGATGCTTTCAAGCTGGATTCCCTGGATTGCTGTCTTGCATCTCTTCTGCAGCGTAACAGTTTTTGACACATAAGGCTATTCTGCCTCATCTCCCCTTTGTTCAGTTTCTGTGAAAGAGGTTATAGCCCTCGATGTCTACATTCCAGCGATAGGAGTCATCCCACCAGGTTGCAAATTGTTACAAATGGGGGTGAGACAACAGGAAATGAGAGAATCTACCCATAGAAAGGGAAATTCATTCCTGAAAGAGTTATGATGGGGGGAAAGTGTCTCAACTGAAGCTTTATCACAATACTTGTTTCCACAACAAACCATATTTTTCAAAATCCAGTTATCACAGGGACAGAAAGTGAGGTGAAATCTTCTGAACAAAGCGCAGACAGCAAAACAAACACCACCCTTCCCTATGTTAACTAAAGCTTTTCTATATATCTATAGCTATGTATATGGCTGGTGTTGCACTTTAAAATGTATCTGTTCTGACTTACAAACAAATTCAACTTAAGAACAAACCAAAAGAACCTATCTTGTTCATAACTCGGGGACTGCCAGTATTTCTATGAGAAAACAATCTTAGATTTGAAGAAATATAGTGATCTGTTTTTTGTAGTCAGCTACCTCCAAACAGAATGAATGGATCCAGTTTAGGAATGATAGTAAGTTTTAAAAGCCATAACTGATAATGCAGGTTAAAAAACACAGTGTTTGGTATTCTTTAAGGATAGGACTTGTGTCTTAAATATTCCAGACACAATTTACTTGGACTGTAAAAACTATCTATACATATCGTCCTCTTGCTCCACAAGAAGCTGTCTTATTCCAGGTTAGACCATCAATCCATCTAGCCCAGCCCTGTCCCACTTTATCTATTTGTTCTCAATAGTAGATGTGGTCAACAGTAAAAGATGGCGGGGATGTTTTGGACCTCCAGAGGACTTGTAATTGATGTTATTTTTATTGGAGACAACTGCTGAAGTAAACAGGAAGAGAACTGCAAACCCAAATTTAATATTGGCACCCATTTAATATTTTTAAAACAAAATACTTTTTTCTGATTGTAAAAAACTTGATTAAATTGTGTCTTTGAGTGTATCATAATGTTTACTTGGTCACATTTGATCCAAAGAGGTTTGCTGTTGTCTTCCTCGAAGGCTGGGAAAGTGAAGTTTTATTTCATCTCATTTTTCTAGCATTACAGTAAGATAAAACTTCAGCGAAGTATTTGAAATATAGTTTAAGCATCCAAAGAAAAGGGGCAGGCAAAGTTCTCAAGGGAACACAAACACAGCAAACAGAAGACTTCCTGTGGTTTAAGTTGATTTCCTGGGGGGAGTGGGGTGGATTCTTACGAAGGGTAATACCCCCATTTTGCTACAGCTATAGTTGTATCCCTTATGCAAAGAGAACTCATGCATCATTTTGGAGATAAGAGCCATGAGTTATCTTTCTAGAACATTTAACTTGCTCTATAAACTGGAATCTCAAACCCTTTAACATAAGTTTGCTTCTCTAAGTTGTCTGTGAAGATGCCATTGCCATGTTGATAAATGTTCTATGATTAAGACAGTAGAATTAATAATGATGTTCATATATCTGCTTGGAGCATTAAACAAAAATGCTTTGTGATGCTCTGCTCTCACATACTGTTCTCAACACTCTCCGGCCAGTATAATATTTTGGGTTTTAGTCACCATACTCTTACAGGGTGTTTCAAAAACATGGGTCCAATTTGAAATTGCTGTATCTCTGCAACCATGAACTGCCCATGAGTGAAACCCTTACCACTTGAGAGGGTTGGTCATGCAGTTTCAGATTATTGTTACTAGATGTATTGTGTTGTACTGAATTTTGAGAAATGTTTTGCTGTTTTTATTTCTATTATTCCTTTAGTCTTTAAAACCATTATTTTAATTTCACAATTGCTGGTAGGGCCAATGGTCCAGTAAATGACTAGAAGTTCTATTCCTAGTGTACATAATATTTGGAATTCGCGTGGAAACCTCAAATAGAATAAATGTATAGGTGTAAACATTTAAATGCACAAACCAAGTAAGCAAGAAAAAATAAAAGCTCTGGTACACAGTTAAATTATTTTTAAAATCCAATATTTTGAAATGTATAACACAATAAAAATACTATGACTACCTCATACAAAAGACTGCTAGGATAAATGGCTTCGCACTGAATAGATTTCCACTGTATGAAATAACGAATTGCTGAATTATCTGAACAAAAAAACCCCTCTGTGAATCTTCCTTTAAACTGGTTATTCCTTTGCAATACATAAATCTTCTTACACAGGGCATTCTGCCATCTGTTTGTTGTTGGTTATTTTTGCAGCTCTGGGGGCCAGAGGAAAAGGGACAAAAATTACTGCTGCTAAACAGCAAGCCAGAATTTATAGCACAGTTTCAATGCTCAAAAGTAATTTTATTTCACCCAGCCAGACAAAACACATAACTACATAATCCAAATACAGCATTACCTGGGAGAACTGCAAGAGGGGTAGAGCAAGCTATTACCTAATAGCTTGTTCAATAGCTTTTCCTTTCCTACAGGAGCAAAAGTGTGCTGCATGAGTAAACAAATAGCCTCCTACTTAATACTAAAGGAAGCAATTTTATTTTACATTTAAAAAACATATATCTGATTAATAGCTCCCCCAGCTGCCCCCTTATATTTGCTGTGCCTTCCATCAGCCCTACTTCACATAGCCAATGGGAAGAGATAACAGCTGCTGTAGGCCAGTGACATCCGGAGAGTCACACCCTTCCTCATCCTAGTTGATATGTTTTGCTGTGATTCACTTAATTTTACACATATTGCTTAAGCAACAGGTACATCATAATAAGACTATCCATCAGACTAAAATGATCTTATTGTATGCATCAAAGCCATGCCAGCTGGTTCCCACATTATCCTTTTAAAGAGGGAATGGTTGCAATCCAAGTGCGGGCTTGTATGTCTTGGGACATAGGAGCAGGCAACAGAATCCCATCCTCCAACAGCCAAGGAAAGGAAGTGGCAGCATCATGGAGAAATGCCTTCCCTGCTCATCTTCCCTGGTAAGGAGAAAGGGGCAAAAGGGTTGTTGCAAAGTGACTTGTCACTGTTAGTGAGAGCAACCTGATTTTTAGAGGTAGCAGAACTTTATTCTCCTGATAGTGGACTTTGTTTTCTAAAGCAAGAGAAGCCATAAGATATTGTCTTTAAAGAATCAAACAAACAAACAAAAGGTTCCAAAGCAGAGGACAATCCCAGTGTCTGCGCCCCCTATTCCTTGAGAGGGAGGAAAGAATAAAGGCATACTCTACAAGTCTTCCTAAAAGAGTGTTCTCCTCTTCAACATTTGAAAACAGGTGAAAATGAGAAGGGAGTGGAGAGGCTGAATATATACATTTTCTATAGTTAAAAAAACCCCATATGAATGAACCCATCACCCTGCTTCTGTTTAATGTATTCTGTGGAAGTTTCTGGATTATTAGTCCAAATACTATCCACAATATTCTTCTGTAATTTTGCATTTTAATTAGGAAAACTAAAAAGAATTATTAGGATACCTTTCTGGTTTGCACTGCATTTTGGAATGCTGTGTTTCTTTCCCTTCCTTCTACACATTTATAGATAGACTCGTAATTCCCTGAAAATTTAGTCTTCTGTAGTTATTCTGTTTGCATTCAATTTAGCTACTTGAAAAATATTTTGAATTTGTTTCCAGGAATGCGAAAACCAGCGGCCTTTGGATAAGATTTAAGTACCGCTGCTCTCCTTTACAGGAAAACATGTCTATAAAGTAGTTCTCCAACATTACTCAAGGAAATCTTGTTACTCTGTAACTGTGACATATTAATGAATGAAAATCCTAGAATGTGTGGATTAGATTAAATCTGTTGCTATGGAGTTTGAATATTTGCATCACATTAAAATGGACATTTATCCATTTCCACATGAACTGGCCTGGTAATTCCACATAAAAAGTGAGTGCACAAAGGTCTTTTGAAAAATTCCGATTTGCAGTTTTTTGAGGGAAGGGGGCACAGTAGGGATGATATCATATTAGCATTTTAAAATGGAATCACCTGCTTTGCTATCGCCCAATGTACTTCTGCAGAATTCTGGGAAATGTAGTTAAAGGAAGCCAAGGACCTCTCTGGCTGAGAATTCCAAAGGCCCTGCCTAAAACTACATTTCCCAGAATTCTGCAGGAGCACACTGGGCGATAGCAAATCAGGCAAAAGCAAAGTGTGCGCCTCTGCTTTAAAACGCAAATGTGACATCATCCTGTTTCCAGATAGTTGTACTTCATTCTGAATTTTCAAATACAGTGAGTTCTCTTGGTCCCTTTTTGTCATGGACCCCAATCTGAAACACTATCAATTATTTTCATCCAAAAATGTTCTTTAGCTGCAAGTGCAGCAGCATCAAAATCCTTGCCACATTTTTAAAGCAAAGATACCTAAAAAAACAACCTTCAGATATGCCATATCCACATTTTCACAAAATGAAAAAAGAGGATATAAAGTTGTACAGAAATACTGCAAGCTGAATTATTACAGTGCTGCAGTAAGGCATGCAGAACCTGTGTGCTGCTGTTGGGGAGGAAACCTCTGCACCATTTAAGGACTTCTACCTTTCCAAAGCAGCCGCTCCTGAAAAGTTGCCAAGGATTACCTGTGGAACTGTTCACCATGTTAGGTGCCATGCTGTAAGGTGACGCTTGAGGGTTCATCAGGCTTGAGTTGTTGTTCATTGGCTGGGTGTAGGGAGAGCTGGATCCCATAATGCCACTCTGATTGATGACAGGAAAACTGCCTTGCCTAAGTGGAAGAGAAAGCACACACATGTGCACAAGCTCTTATTATGTTTCTTACTGCACAGGACATTTTGGTTAGTAACAGAATTCATATTGTGGCAATCGCAAATGCCCAAGGAAGAGGCAGCCAGTTAGTCATTGCCTGCATGGGGAGGGCAGCTATTTGTTGAGAGCTTATTAATGATGATTGTATTAGTTGATAACTCACTTACAGGTCATTATTACAATCAGATATCATGCAGATATTTAAGTTTAAAATGGACACAGTCTAACATTATGTAAACGTTGAATGTCCAACATATATGGAAGAACAGAAGAGAGAAAGGGGTGCTTGCCACTGGTGTGGCAGGAAAACCTGAGTAATCTAGAAGTTCTTTTGATTGTAATTTGCCTAGCATACTAAAATAAGCAAGCAATGAACCCCCGAGAACAGAAAAGAAAAAATACAAATACACTAATGGAGTGGAGGTATACCGCTTTAGCTAAGCAATTAAAAATGTATGTTCATCAAGTCTGTTTTAAAGCACTCTGGGTAACTGAATACTCTTGAGCACTAGACACAGCTACTAGCACAAGACAGCTACACCATACGGACCCTTGCTGACTCAATAATAGGTTTGTCTGAAGTAGCTTTAATGTGGGTTTTGAGTAGAATCAGATAGATACTGCTCTTTGCCTTTGTCCTTGCCCCCAAAGCTTTTGTGGTACCTCATAATACAGCTAATGTGAAGGCATATGTATTGTATGTGCATATACATGTTGTGGTCGTGGTGAATGAAAACAGCCTCTGGCAGTAAGGAAACTATAGTAGAATATCCTGTCCGTGGATAGAAATGACCACAGGATACAACATCAATCACAAATGTACTAATCTACTGTACATATAAACATATATTTAGCCTGATTATGAGGATTTCCTGCCATTTTCAAATGGCTTTAGTTGTGCATATAATAAGCTTTTAGCTAAATGTACAATTTTAAGTAAAAAGTATTCTTTTTCACAATGTGTCTCTTAAGTCAAGGAAGTAGTGCTTCAATCTGAGCTGGTTCAAGATGTTTTAATGTCTCAAACAGAACAGCAAATGATGCCCCTCCTCACTGAAGTTAAGGAGGCTAGCATCCCAAAGCCAGTGATGTTATTGTAGTACCATGAAGCAGGAAATCCCACATAAGCCTCTCTGCATACTTAAGAGTAAAAATGTAATTGTGATGAAGCATAATAATAAATGGTTATTGTTAATCATCTGCCTCAGACTCCTAACAGTAAAGCCAGCCCTCACTTCATCAGATAATATATTACATTATCAAAGTGCACTATGCTCACACCTTTTATAGTTGGTCTTAGAAGAAAAAAATCTGTCACTTCCCACATCACTGAACCAAAACAGTGATAAACAGCAAAGTGTGTATAAGGCTAATAGAATAATACAGTGGGCCACCCAGTCCAGTTTTTATAATCATATAAAAATATAAGAAACTACTCAGTAACCAATATGTTGGGGAGTAAGGCCTTCTGTTCTAGCTTCCAGACTGCATTTTGTACCACTGATACAAACATTTTAAAAAGTTTTTATGAACTTAGGCTGCAGTCTTATGTATGAGTTCAATTGAATTGAATGCAGCAATCCCTACTTTTAAGTAACCAAGCATAGAACGAAACATTCAATGTACAGATTTTTTTTGCAACTGAGTGTTCATAATTACCTAAGAAGATTTTTTCCTTATTATATTTGTACTGTTTTACTGTGTAAACAGGGGGAAAGGAGGCAGTTAATTCTAGGGGTGTGTGTGTGTGTTTCTAAATAAACTGAATTTCTTCAAAGTAAATAAGGTGCAGTATTAAAAAAAAGAGCTTGTATTCAAAGTTAGTTGTGTCCTTTGCTCTGGAGAAGGAAAATGTTTCACTATTTCTGTTAAAAAGACAAAATTTTCTTTTGATATGAAGGAGACAACTGACATAGAATGTCATTTCCCTGACAAGGCTTATGATAAATGGGAGGAAAATATTTAAAATGCATGGCCATAAAATTCTCCAAAGGAAAATGACAATGAAAAAAAAAAAGAGTAAGTCTGTTTGACAACAACTTTGAACACTTTTAATGAAACCAACCTTTTATTATGTAAATATCCCTTTTGACCATGTTTTAGAGCTATTTTCAAACAGTTGTGTCACAAAAAATGAACTAGTGCAACCCCTCTCTCCCTACAACAATGTACTTGTTCTGCATTAACAAATACTTTTATTTTCTTACATTAGGAATAGTGCAGTGAGGGACACCCACTGCCTTCCTCATGTAAACCCAGGCCAATTTGGACACTTAGTATCAAACCTTAGTTTGTCATATCGATTTCTCAGCCATGGTAATAGCATGTCTTGAGTGTTTGAATAAAATAGTAAATAACTGTTTTCTGAAAACCGGGATTAGAAGTGATGAATAAATATGTCTGAACTTGCTATTGCATCTGAATAGCACTTTGTAAGAAGGTTTTCTGATTATATTGTGGTTTGTGTGGGGACTCTAGATACTTTTCTTGAGACTCAAAGATAACAGAAAGATCTTCTAAAGATAATCTGAATTTGGCCATTTGTGTTTGTGTGCATTCAAGTCAGCTGCCGACTTACGATGATCCTATGAATTTCAATGGGTTTGTATGCATAGGTAATATTTGTTTGTAACTTGTGCCATAACATGGTTGACATTTTAAGTTGCAATTTCGACTACATTTACAAGTATATAAAATCTATTTAGTATTGGATCCTCCAAATTTGGCATTGGATGCAGGACAAAATTACCCTGATTGTGACTTTGAGAACTGTAATTTCATAGTTTATGATTTATATTTGTGGCCATTTTGGATTATGCTTTGATTTCATTTCATTTGGAGCACTATTACCTACCCTGAGTGCCATTTGGTAGCAGAAAGATGGTGCATAAACCAACTGACCATGTAGGTTCAGTTACTGTATATGGTAAAGAACCCAGATATTGGGTATAACGACGTATTTCATTTTGTATGTTAAAATTTAGTTATTGCTTGCTTATTTTAAACATGCTAATATTTTCTTGTAAATCTCTGAATGGCTTTATACTGATATCCTTGAAGGAATGCGGTCTCTTGCCTTGTCCGCACTCAAGGCAAGGAGAACACGTTTGTGCCCCTCTCTGCTTCTGGCCCCAAAGGAGGGTACAATTGGGAAGAGGTTCTCTCTGTATCTGTGATGCCCTTCCCAGTCAGGCTTCCCTGGAAACACTGCTGCCTTTGGGCTGAGAGGGACAGTATAGAAACGTGATGTGACTGCTATTTCTCAGGAGCCAGGCAAACATGCTTTTACGAACTCTGTTTTATCTGTTGACTGTATGCTGTTGTTTCTTCTATGATGCTGATAATTATTGCACTTTTGGCCAAATCTGTTCTAATTAAATATTTGAATAAACAAATTTTCATTCACTAAGTTTCAACCCTTGATGTGATAAGGTGGTTTATGAGGCTCCCAAAACCCTGAAATTTTGAGGATTTAAAAAACAAAAACATTAAAATGCTATTTTTCATGTATTTTAATGCCTGTTGTAGGCTCAGGAAAGGACTTTTAAAAATTTCAGCTTCCTGATTTTAAAAGGGGGGCTTTAGGTTCTAATTATAGCTTGGAAGGGCACATGATAAAATTGACCCCGTTCCTCCTTGAGGGCGAGAGGAGCCTTTTTTTTCTTTTCAAAAACAGTGATAAGGGATGGGAGATCCAAGAATCTATGGAGGGTCCAATATATTCCCCATGGCTGTTGCCTAATCTAGCATTAAGATATACTGATATCTTAAAGAACTGGCTTCCCAGCTGTGTTCTTTCTGTGGTTATAAGAGATTCCAAAGAATGTAGAACAAGGTCAGTCTTTTTTTTTCTAGTAGCTAATTAAGGGGTCCATCACTACTGTAAGAGTAACTTGAACAGGCATGGGCAAACTTTGGCCCTCGAGCTGTTTGGACTTCAACTCCCACAATTCCTAGCAGTCGGTAGGTTGTAAAGAATTGTGGGAGTTAAAGTTCAAAACACTTGGAGGGCCAAAGTTTGCCCATGCCTGAACGAGAAGATAAATTCTTCTATCGTATGGAGGCATAACAGCATCAACAGGCTTGGTAACTGGTATGAAAAAGTCCAAGCAACAGTACAATAAATGTCAGTATTTTTGAGATGTGTCTGATTATTACAGATTTGTTAAAATAGAATTAATAATCTGACAAAATTAGACCAAACATATGATGTACATGGGTTAATAGTCCATTGGGTACCAAAGTCCAACCACAAGCAAGGAGGGAAGTGACCGGGATCCAAACAGGAGGTGGCCTATATAAGAATGAGTATAAAATAGATATTAGAGGTGAGGACCAACACTCACAGGGAAATTGCAGCTGGTTTATTAACAGCTCTAAATATTTAAGGGACTTCCCAGGAACAGAAAGATCAAAGCATGGGGAAGTTTTGCTCAGGCATGTATTTTCACAACTAGGTCTCATTAACCACAATCTTGTTCCTAGTGAACTCTGGCATGTTGCCACATGTTGATGTCTCAAGTGTTAGCCCTGATTTTGGGCTAACATAACCTGCTGATCCCAAAAATGGCACCATTTCTCCCTATCAGTGCTAGTTTTTGAGATACTGAACATAAGACATCTACTAGTCCCCATTTGTTTGTACATAAAAATCATGATAACCATATTTAAGAAACTAGAGCTGATGTAATATCCAATGTAATTTTCTGAAGCAGCGTCCCAAAGAACCCCCAAATAGGTGTAAAAACCAAGACACCAATAATTTTGTTGTTGTTGAGCTGTGCTATTATTGCTGCTGTAAGCAGCATTAAAGTTCCCACCCTAGTCTGTTTGATACATTGAGTATATTCATATATATTGATAGGACCCAAGTATTTTCTGAATATCTTGTTTAAGGAACTCTACAAAGCATTATTTTTACATAATGTAGTTGATAGTTCATTGCCTGCAGAAATATCTACAATGTCCTTATGGGAAAATTTGATACAGGAGGCAGCCTAGATCTCTAGATGACTCAACTGTCCTATGGTATCCTGTGACAAACAGCCTCCAGGACTCAGGGCATGTAGGAATTTTATCTTTTTATTCTGACTGTATGATGTTGTTGCTTTGAGTAAAATGATGACTGGAAGTGACAAACTGCTACATCTATTCTGCAGTACGAAGCAGAGTCCATTTAGCACTGAGCTGAGATCACCAGACTCATTTTGATTAACCTCCAGGCCACTAAACACCAATAAATATGTTGCACAGCAACTACTAAATATATTTATATATGCTTAAGGTCATAGCATCATTTTCTGGTTACTGGAGTTAAGTTTAAAAAAAGGGAAAGCAAAGAAAATATGCTTCTGTCAGTGCTGTTTTCACTGAAAGACTATTTGATTCACTCTTTCTGAAGGTCTTAGTTTGAAAATACACTTTTAGTCTGTCACCTGCAACCTAAATTCCATTAGTATGTGAGGTTAAATTAAGATTAGTTGTGGAGATATTTAAACCACTTTCTAAACCTGTTGTGGCATTTACAGATGAAAGCCTAACCATTCAACTGTGGAACAAATTCAATGAGCCACATTCAAGACTTGAAAGGCGTAAACACTGTAGATAATATCCTGGCTATGTTTAAGCCAGTGGGAGTTTTTTGAGCAGTGAAATCAAGAAATTGACCTACGGGTAGGCAGTGCAAGTGATTTTTTTAATCAAATATTTTTTATTGAAAAGAAACATATTTGAACAAATGATCATTATCCATTGTTAACATGCATTATCATAAACATTTTTCTATATTTTCTCTTCCCATTCTTTACAGATTCGTTCATATTTCTTTTCATTATTTTCTCCCAACTCCTCCCACCCCCCTTCCCTAACCCCCCCCCAACCACTTTCCTCTCTAAATCTTTATTTTTAACCACGAACACAACTTTTGAAGTCTTTGTGAAATATCTGTGTTGGCTTCACCTTCTTCTACCCATTTTATATATGTTGCCCATTTCTCTTTAATTACTTCTGTTTTGTCCTCCTGTGAGTCTTCTTGGGTTATACAAACGATAATATCTGATTGGACTTGTTCAAATAGATAGTTATTCCAATTTTCCAAATTACATTTTTTTACATCTCTCCACCACCCCAGGCGATTACTGCTTTTCCTGCTAAAATCATTGCTTTGAATAAATCCTGGTTCTTCGCCACAATATTTTTATTCCCTGTGGTTGCCATTAACATAAATTCCATGTTGACCTGGACTGTTATCTTGAAAAGTTTCCCCATTTTACTAATTATCTTGTTCCAAAAAGTTTTTGCATTTAAACAATCCCACCACATATGTGCATACCAGCCTTTCCCTGCTTTGCAGTGCCAACACATCGGACTTAGTCCTGTACCCATGTTTGCTAATTGAGCTGGTGTCCTATACCATTTCCAGAGAAATTTCCTTTCTAATTCTTTATATTTTTCCATTTTAATTTTGTTTACCCCCTTCTTTAATTCCTCAATACTTTGTTTTGTGAGTATCCCTTCGTTCTGCCATTTATTTTGTAATGTTCTGACTACATATTCCTCGTCTTTTATCATTGTTTTATATAATTCTCCTACTAAACCTTTCAATGTCTTCTGTCCTTTCATAAGTATGTTCTCAAATTTATTTTCTTTGCTTAAACATTCTCCATATTTCCCTTGTTTGAGTTTGTTATATAGCCCCAATACTTTTATCCAGTTTTTATTTCCCATTTTTTCTATTATCCTGTTCATGGGGATCAATTGACCATTTATGTCGTACATATCCTTTATGCAGTAATAGCCTTTATCTTTCCTATCTTCCCACCATTTATGGCCAAACTCTTTTTTGTATAAACTTTCTAGTGGTGTCAATTTTACTATATCCGGCATCCATAGTGGTTTCCATTTTTTCCATATCTTTAATGCTAGTCTTCTAGGACCTCTTGTTTTTTTTAATGGAAGCCTCTAGATTTCCAGTGAAAATCCCAAATTTTCCCTCTCCATTGTTTACTGCATCTTCTTAAGTGATTAGACTTAATAGTGCAGGGGAACAAAATTTGTACTGAATAGCATGCAAAGTCCTTCAGATGCTCATATATTTGAAATAATTGTGTCATGTCATGTATACAACTGCATTTACAGTAGTTGACACAATTTTAACCTGTCCTGTATCTACTACTGCTAAACTACCTCCTTTTAATTAAAAAGCCTTCCTTAAACATAGCCAAATAAGACATCACTGTGACATTAACAGAATAAAATGTATTATTTACATGAATTTCCCCCAAAGTAATGGGACTGAAACCAGAAATTCTGTTTTCCTGGTTGTTTATTTTGTCTCTTCAAGAGAATTTTATATAGCATAACTTACAAGGGTTTCTAGTTTGTTTCTAGCCTTAGGCATGATAAATAAATACTTTTAATGTAAAAAGCATGAGAACGCATTCTGATGTAATGTTATAAACATACTACTGGAATAATGCCACTGGAGAACAATATGCAAGAATTTTTTCTCCAGAAGCAATTATAATACAGTATATAATATTAATATTGTGCTATGCTAATATGTATGTAAATATTATAACTAGTAAGCAGCTCTGAGTCCCCTTTGGGGTGAGAAGAGCGGGGTATAAATGTTGTAAATCAATCAATCAACATGGATTTCCTACAATACAAGGGCTGCAAAATGATTTTAAGGTTGAGGAGAAGAAGATGAGAATGCAGGCCATTATGCATGTTGTATGCTTGCATGCATATGATTTACAAAACACTAACAACAGACAATGCAGTTGATAAGAGTAACATAAATAAAATAAAATTGTTTACAGCATAAACTATATAAAGGAAAGGGAGAAATATCTAAGACTCTTCACAAGGTGCCCAAGATGTCTATAAGCTACAGCACCTCTGACTGGTAGTTCCTCAGTGGCCTCAATTACACCATAGTTTTGGTAATCTCGATATTTCCTGTTTGATTTTTTCAGAGGGTTTGGGCTTTGGGTTTTTTTGGGAGGAGGGGTTTGACCCGCTCTCTGTTTCTGGAATCCATCCCATGATACAGTAATAAAGGTAATCAGAGTAAAGCAAGAAGCAGAACCTTGTATTTGTTCTTACTCTCACTGCTGAAGTGAAGGGGGTAGAGCAGTAATCTCTCAATATACTCTCCCCATGCAGCCCAAATGTACACAGGACATGCATTTGTATAGAATGGTAACATGATGGGGTTTTTTTTAAGAGAAAGGAAAACCTACTTCCATTGAGGCTGTCTAGAAACAAAGTGGAAGGAGAGAATATTTTGCCCCTTTTCTATGTGCCATTATCTGATCTCTGGCCCAAGAGGCTCTGTTTAATCTTGATCATCTGAACTGGAAGCATCTTTTGCCATATTCATGCAAGGTAAATCCATATCATCTGAACTGAAAGCATCTTTTGCCATATTCATGCAATGTAGATAGAATTTAATAAGCCTCGGCACTATAAGAGGGTTTTGCGAGACCAGTCGCTCTTGTTGCAATGGTGTAGTAATGGTGAGGCCGCAGACCATATTTTCGTTATTGCGGGCCACTGGTGGTCCACAGACCACACGTTAGGAACCACTGGAGTAGATCTAATAAAATTATAATTGTGGGCTGAGGCTTTAGTGCAGCTGGTAAATCACCAGCAATGATAAGATCTACCAACCAAAAGGTTGCAAGTTCAAAGCCCCGGTTTGGCGTGAGCACCTGACTGTCAGCCCTGCTCACTGTTTACCTAAGCAGTTCAAAAACAGCTTACAGCTGTGATTAGAGAAATTAGGTACCACTAATGCAAGGGAGGTATTTTACAACACCATCAAAAAAAAAAGATCAAAGAATACCAGTGACCAAAAGGAAGGAAGATGGCTCTTCTTCATAGACGATGGAGCGACAGCGCCCCCCCCCCCCAATGGCTGGCAACTTCCAAAGGCACTGACAACCTGGATGTTCAACTTGATGTCAACACAACACAATATATCTCCTTTCTGTTATGTCTGTCTTTGTCCCATCCAAAAAATGGCAAATGTTTGCCGTGTATGTGTACTGTGATCCGCCCTGAGTTTCCTTTAGGGTGAGAAGGGCAGAATATAAATAAAGTGTTGTTGATGTTGTTGTTATCAAAATCCTGGGGGGATTGTGAGTTTTAAATGTAATTTTAATTGTATTTAAAAATAATTGTATTTAAAATTTGTATTGGTGACTCCCCTTTGGGGAGAAAAGCAGGTAGAAATAAAATTAATAATAACTAGCTGTACCCGGCTACGCTTTGCTGTGGCTGACTGTGGTGGTTTCCAAAGTGAAGTCCTGAGAAAGTAGTGGTATTAGACTCAGTTGGAAGGGACTCCCAAAGGTCTTCTAGTCCAGCCCCCTCCTTTATGAGAGGCAGAAATATTGAGTTACTATTTTATTAGTATTGATTATTAATATTTTTGGAGTCAGTTGAAAGGGACTCCCAAAGTTCATCTAGTCCAGCCCTCCTTTTTATGCAAGTCACAAAGATTGGAGTTACTATTTTACTATTATAATTTTTATTATTATTCTCAGTTGGGACTCCCAAAGCTCATCGAGTCCAGCCCCCTCCTTTATGCCAGGCAGGAATATAGAGTTACTATTTTATTATTATACATTATTATTATACATTATTGTTATACATTATTATTATTTTTATTGGACTAATTTTAAAGGGACTCCCAAAGGTCATCTAGTCCTGGCCCCCTTTTTATGGCAGGTAGGAAGATGGGAGTTACAATTTTTATTATTATACATCATCTTCATTATTATTATTCCCATACAATTGGTGAGGGGGGGGGGAAAGAAAGGGAGGAAGGAAGGAAAGGGAGGGAGGAGTGATGGAGAAAAGGACAGGAAGGAGGGAAAGAAGTAAAGGAAGGAGAAGGGAAGTAGAGAAATGGAGGAAGGGGAAGAAGGAGGGAGGGAAGGAGAGGGTTGGAGTGGATGGGCTTTAGGGCTCCCAATTGGTTAGCCATCTGTTGTGAGGGCTTTGATTGTGTCTTTCTGGCCCATGAGGTTGGGCTCTTTTGCAAGTAATGTGAGTTGGATTGCAACCCCTATGACCCCCACCCTGGCACCTGCCTCCTTCCCTTGTGCTCTGGGAGTGTGTGTGTGGGATGAAGAGACTTAGTGTGTGTGCAGAGAGTGTGGCCTCCTTCCCTCTGTTTTTGCCTTCTCTCGCTGTCTCTCTCTCCTCCTCCTCCTCTTCTGCCCTTTTCGTGCTGCTGCCTCCTCGGTGCTCTCCTTTCCCAAGGCCCGGCGCTGTGTGGCTGTCTCTCTCTCTCCTCCCTCCCTCCCTCTCCTCTCTCTCTCTCACACACACATACACACACCAGGGAGGGAAAAGCGCTGCCTGGCTTTGTAATGAAGCAAAGCGCCGGCAGGGCCCCTCCTGTCGCTGCCGGAGAGAGAGAGGAGAAAAGAAGGTGGCTATGGCTGCATCCACAGCTGGGGCTCCTCTCCAGTAGCACGTGCTTATGCTGTGGAAGGTATGGAAAGTTTGCGATGAATGTTTGTGGCGTGCGTGTATGGGGCGATTGTTTTGCGTGCAGACTGCTTGAAGGAGGAGAGGGGTGATTGTTTTGGGGGAAAGGATGTGTGGGAGGAATTGGGAATGTTTGTTTTGGTGTGCTGGTGGCGTGCGTGTATGGGGCGATTGTTTTGCGTGTAGACTGCTTGAAGGAGGAGAGGGGTGATTGTTTTGGGGGAAAGGATGTGTGGGAGGAATGTGTGAATGTTTGTTTTGGTGTGCTGGTGGCGTGCGTGTATGGGGCGATTGTTTTGTGTGTACACTGCTTGAAGGAGCCCCCCCCCCGATCCTAGCGGCAGCTGTGGCGGCGGGAAGGAGGAGTGGCTGAGGAGGAGGGGGGGTCCTTTGCTCCTCCTCAGCTGCTCCTTCCGTCTTTGCCTCCGCTGTTCGCGATCCGAGCGGCGGTGGCGGGGGGAAAGAGGAGGAGCCGCTGAGGAGTAGGGGCTAAGGAGGAGCAAGGGAGGCTGCTCCTTCTCCCGGCCCGGCCCCCTCCCTCGGCCCTCAATGTTCTAAAAGTTCTCGCTGGCAGCGGAGAGGCTGGGGTGGGAGTTCCGTTGGCAATTTTTTGGGGATCGTTTTTGGGGTGTTGGGAGGTATGTAGGTCCGGTGTTTTTGGCGTTGTCTGTACCTAGTGTAATGGTCCAGTCGGTTGTCAAGTTTGGTGGTTGTGGGAGCCATAGTTTCTTTGTCTATATACGACATTAAACGGACTGAGCAATTTTATATATATAGATAATGATAACAACAACAGTAGCAACCACCCTGGTGTTCTTCCTCATGCCAGAGCTGCATCCCCTTTGGAACCTGCCACATCAATAGGAAGGCAAATGTTGCAAACAGTATTTATTTACTTTATTTCTCCCCATTGGGACTCAAGGTAACTAACAATCACATATTTTGGTCACAATTTAAATACAAAGAATTTTTTTAAAAAAAAACCCCAATTAACACAGTGCAGATTTAGGTTAAAATACAGCTAAAATGTAATAGCATTTAAAACTCACAATCCCACTCACACTTTCCCAGTAGTGTGGCTCCACAGTACTCTGGGGTTCTTGCAGGAGATGTGCTATAGTGACACCAATGCTGCTAGCATGCCATCTGCTAGCACTGCATTAGTTTGCATGTGACAAGCCTTTGAGGAAGGAATCAAGGACTGAGATGATCATGAATCTCTCAGTGAAGTTACTTCCTACCATGTAACTAAATTTCTAGACAGTAGAAAAAACAAAAACACATTTTTCCTTGCGTGGAAACATGATGGCAGAGGCTGACCTTTTCACGTCTGCATTTATGTCTTTAACTTCTTTCATTTGCTCTGTACCTTTTGCTACCCACTGCTCTAATTCTTTAGCCTATGCTGGTTACACCCAAGAATGGACGGGAGAATCTCAAGAGGGTAATTTGTGTTAACATTTTAAGCAGGATTTTCTTTAATGGCTGACAAACTGCAACGGTGGCTACTTGATTACAAACCATGAAAATGTCTGTTGGAATACACTCACAAATCAGTGCATGGCTCAAATTGGCTCACATTTTATCTGTGCCAGGTCTGCCATATGACAATATTTCCTTTCTCTTTTAAATGTCAAAGTATGATTTGAAGGGTTGTTATTTAAACACACTGACCTGTACAATAACCAGAAGTACTTCATTTAAATCTGTCTCGAGCTGGGTCTAGCCATAAAAAGCTTATAATCTGTCATACCCTGACATCAACTGGGTTATTATAATAAGAGTAATTCAGGGGTGAGATTTGCAAACATATTTTCTCACTAGGATTTTTTTACACTCCCTCACACATATAATTTTTCAGCGGCTTTTCCTCCTTGCTACAATAGGAGCTTCCTAGGAAGAGATTGCTATCATGGAAAGTAGATGCATACCAGAGTTTATGATTGTGTAGGTGTGGCAGAGAGGGTAAAGGGGAGGGGGAAGTTTTGCTTTGCGAACTTTATAATATTGTCAGAAAGGAACTACAGTTTGCAAGAAAATATACTTCTAAGGATTTAAAGAAAGCTGATTAGAGAAATGCTGCAGTAGACATAACTTCCTGAGCTAGAGCTGCACATTGTACCACTACAATTTGGGAAGTTTCTGCCTGTGCAAATATATCGAATGCTTGAATATTGTAATTTGTAAGAAATCACATGATAAAATATAGCTATGGTTCTTAAAGGTGCCACCAGACTTCTTTACCCCTCTTCCATCCATGTCAGGATAAGTGTGGAATGGATAGATGCATAAATACACAAATAAAAGGTCATTACTTTCACTATGCCATTCTTTTCATACTGAAATAGATAACACAGCTATTTCTGTACAAATTCCTGCCTGTGGGCTCTTTTTAGCGAGTCAGCACACTGGTCCATTGTTTATACCAATTCGTATATAGTGCCAGAAGCTCTTGAAGGGCGCATGCAGCGTTCTGTTTTCACTCTTCTGCCTGATCTCATTTAACTGAAGATACTGGGGTTTCCAGTTGGACCTTTTGCATGCAAGCTATCCATTCTTCCACCAGGTTACAGAGCTGACAGCTGCATGGACACAAGCCAAAGAGCTGCCTACTTTATTTAACTGGTTGCTGAGGACAGAAAAGCAGTGAAGGGACTTTGGAGCCTCATGTACCTACAAGAGACTCCTTTATTACAGCATAAGTTTACCTATTAGGGTCTCAACTACTGCCATGGAAGTCAGAGCTACTTCTGACTTTGTGCAAACAGAATAAACTTTGCAACCTTGAAGAAAATTGCAACCTTAACTTTGATTAAATTTAACTGAAATAGAAGTCTCTTAAAAATCTACAAAATATCTTGAAAGGCTAATTGAGTGGACTGTAATTTTATGGACTTCACAGCATTTACACAATTATATATTTTTAATAAGACTGCGTAAGAAAAGCGTTTTTCAACCAGCCTTTCAGATACATGGACTTTATGAGGAGGCCCTCAAGGAATTCTTTTGAAGTCATTTTTGTCCTCAAAGAAAGAAATCTCAATTGCTTTCTTACATTCATAATCATGATTTCTATGGGACTTTCTCCCCCCCCCCCCCTTTCTCTTTTTGTATTTTCTGTGGTTAGCCACTCTGAACTGAGAATTCTGGCAGAATCCTGCAAACTCTGTGATTTGTTCATGCTGACATCTGAAACTTTGTGGAGTTTTGAGAGTAAATTGAGTGCCAATGTAACAAAGACAGTATAGTTGGAGTAACTAAAATGGAAAGAAAACAATTCCGTAAGGTACCTGGTTCTAAAAACAAGATGAAATTATTGAACTGTAAAGTTATGTAAATTCAGTGTGATTTGTTGTTCAACTACATATGTACTTTATTTTTGAAATTAGGCAAAAGCAAGATGTTCCAGATCCTGGGACTCTTTTTGTCATGCTGGATGCAAGCAATGTCATCCCCTACACATGGCAATAAGGGGATGAGGTTTTAATTAGGCCAACTATCATCTACAGCAGCGGTTCTCAAAGTGTTCTTCACATAGCCCTTGGGATTCCAGGAAGCATGCTTTCCTCTTCCTCCTCCTCACTTTCCCTCTTTTCTGCTCCTCCCCCCTCACTGCCAGAAGTCTTTTTCCTTGCTGCCAAAAGCCTTTTCAACTTGCCTCCCTTGCTGCCAAAAGCCTTTTTTATCACCTCCCTCGCTCCAAAAGCCCATTTTCCTCACCCCTTCCTCCAAAAGCCTTTCCCCCCTCCTCCCCTGCTCCAAATCTTTCCCCCCTCACTTCCCTTGCCCTCAAAAGCTTTTTCCCCTCACTTCCATCACCCCAAAAAGCCTTTTCTCCCCTGACCTCCCTCACCACCCAGATCCTCCCCCCCCCCCTTGCTTACTTCCAAAATCCTATTTCCTTCTCATCGCTTGGGGTGCTTTGATTGTGCTTTTCCTGCATGACAGAAGGGGTTAGACTGGATAGCCCCTGGGGCCTTCCACTGAAATACTGTTAAGTTTATGTTGTTCAAAAGGTTAGCCTAAGCCTGACACACACACACACACATCTTGGGGCACCACGAGAAACTTTTGTTTCAGAAAGGGCTCTGCGGCTGAAAAAGTTTGAGAACCCCTGATCTACAGGCTATGAGTCTAATCTACTCAGACCTAGCTTTCCATCATTACTGAATAATTTGTTCATTACATACCCATCTATAAATTGATATCATGTAGTGGTAGTTTCTGAGTTACAAACATCCAACTTACAAAGTGCCACCTCGGAGTTGGTTGAGGTAGGCAGGATTTCCCTGGGTACTGGTTGTGGGGGGTCGGGAGCAGGTCAGGGTTTTGCCCTCCCTTCTGCTCGAGATCCCCCTGTACACTGTGTGATACAGAATGCTGGACTAGATGGGCTGAGGTCCGATTCAGCATGGCTCTTCTTATGTTCTTATGTTCTTATCCAACTTTCTGAGTTACAAACATCCAAATGACTTATAGTTAAGAACGGGGATGAGACAAAAGGAAGTGAGAGAATCTATCCCTAGGGAGGGAAATTCACTCCTGAAAGAGTAAACATGGTGAAAAGCGGTCTCCACTGAAGTTTCTTACCAATCCTTATTTTCGCAACAAGCCCAATTTTTCAAAATCCACTTATCCCAAGGACAGAAAGTGAGGCGAAATTATCAGAACAGGGGCCCAGACAACAAAACAAACAACACAGGAGTGAAAACCCTTCCTTATGCTAGCTAAAGCTTACACACACACACACACGTATGTACATATGTATATATGTATATATATATATATATATATCATATAACTTTTTCTGAGTAAACATGTTGATTGTGAGATTCATTCCATTTAGTGGATCTCAACAAACAGACATGATGAGAAGTAAACCGGAGTAAACAAAATAAACCCACCATGTGGTTATCTCTAAAATGTTAGATGATGCAGGGAAGAGTTGCTACCAAAACTGCCTTATTTGGCATATTCTTGAATCTCTCAATGTATTCGGTTAAAAAAAACAAACAAGAACAAAGGAAATATCCTTTAAAAGTCCAGCTGGAAGGAAATAGTTGAGTATTTCTGGTAAGGGAAAGGCGTGGGATTTTTGTTAGCTGTTCAGCTAAAATACAAGATGTAAACTAGAATATATATTTTATCTTTAATCTGAAAGTTATGTACTCTAAAAGCATCAATTCACTCATTAATAAATTGAAGCCAGCTTTGATACAGAGAGCAGGATCTGTTTGACAGTTCATAGTAATGCCATACAATAATTTCAGCCAAGAAGCAAACTCCATTTTATCCAATTGAGTCTACAAGGGGATTTGTTTTTGGAACCGACACATAGTTGCCTTGATTGGAAGTTATTGCTTGTGCATCCAAGCAATACTAATGGGACGAATTTCAGTTTTATTTACTGAAGTCCCTCAGAACCCAAAATTTGGGAATTAGAGGATGATCACTCAGTGCATGAGGAGAATCGCCTTAATATTAAGAAATTAGGATGCCAGAACATTTAATATAACTCTCCCCCAGCCCCATGCTACTTCTTTCATTACCAGCAGGAAAAGTTTCATACTGATACTATACATTATCAGTAAATGTAATTTGACAACTAAGAGATAATATTTTTAAAAAATTCCAAATCAGGTTGAATTAAAGGAACCAGCACTTTAAAGTATACTATGGAAATATTGGCTCTACAAATGCCCTTAGCCTCACAGGTATACATGCACGAATGAAAACATTTTTTAACTTTTTGCTATACACAGCAATTACCAAGAAAGAAATCATCACGTTTCATCTATGCTGACAGTCTTGCCATCACTTCTCAAGCAGGGAACTTTGAAATGGTTGAATAGAAGCTTTCTGAAGTTTTAGGAACTCTTACTACCTATTACAGGGAAACCAACTGATTCCGAATCCATCTAAAACACAGACATGAACTTTTCATCTTAAGAACAGATAAGCATCTCGAGCTCTGAAGATTACCTGGGAAGGAATCCCACTGGAGCACTGCAGCACACCAAAATATTTGGAAGTTATTCTGGACCGTGCTCCGACATATAAGGATCATTGTTTGAATATCAGGCTAAAAGTGAGTGCTAGGAATATTATCATTTGAAAGCTGACTGGCACAACCTGGGAATCACAACCAGACACAGTAAAGACATCTGCCCTTGCGCTTTGCTACTCAGATGCTGAATACACACGTCCAGTGTGGAATACATCTCACCACATTAAAACAGTGGATGTAGCTCTTAATGAGACATGCCGCATTATCACAGGATGTCTACACCCTACACCACTGAAGAAATTATACTGTTTAGCTGCTATCACACCACCTCACATCCGTCGGGAAGTGGCAGCCAGTAAAGGACCAAGGCATTGACATCTCTGGCCCATCCTCTGTTCAGATATCAGCCAAGATGTCAACATCTTAAATTAAGAAATAGCTTCCTAAGATATACAGAGATACTCGCAGGAACATCTAAGCAAGCGAGAGTCCAAAAGTGGCAGACTAAAACTCGAAACCTCAGCAGTGGCTGATACTGGATGAGAACCCCCCCTGGGCACACGGAAGACTGGCCGATTTGGAAGACTCTGAATGGATTGCGCTCTCACTAACCTTAAGAAATGGGGCTACAAAGTGGAGTTCACATCATGTGAGTGTGGAGAAGAGCAAACCACAGACAACCTACTACAATGCAGTCTGATCCCTGCCACATGCACAATGGGGGAATCTTCTCTCAGCGATAGATGAGGCACTCTAAGCGGCCAGCTTCTGGTCAAAGGAAATTTAGTATAATGCCAAATTTGAAAACTTTGTTTTTGGTTTTTAAAACACATAATAGTATTCTCAATTCGCTTCTGACAAGATAAATAAAAAATACTTCGGGAGGAGGCTAAAAAAAGAACCTGGACCTCAAATGCAGAAGAAAGAAATGTATTTTTTGTGCTTTTTAGATTTATGTGCTTCACCACTTCCAGCTGCATAAGATGTACATGCCACAAATGTGATCTAAAAATTATTATAATTTCATACAGGCTTTCAAGATCAAAGGGGCAAAAGATGCAGGCAGCCCAATTGCAGTTCAGCACGCTTTGTGTGAATATTTAAATTTGGTATATGCAAAATTTAGTGTTTAACAAAATCAAGTATTTAAACTTTTGAAATCTCTGGCCCCGTTTTCTTCTTTTTGACACATTTATGCATTATGCCCGTTAACTATATTTCCTTGCCAGTGGCTCCTAGTCCATCAGCAGTCTTGCATGCTCAGGGCTCTGGAGGAAATATTGAAAAAGTGCTTTGCTGGCACTGGCAATATGAAATATGAATTACAAATACAAAGATAGCACTGAAAAATGCTGATGGAGGGCTCAGCTATGAGTAAAAGATTATATATATTCAGCCCTGCTGTACAGTTTACTGCACTAAGAGAATCTATATTTTGAACTCATCTATATGAAGAACAAGGCAGTTATTCTGGATTTACAATAGTGCAGATTAGAAAAGAAAATGTAACATGATGCTTTCACCACATGAATTTAATTTCACTACAGTAGAGGCAACAAGACACATTTGCTGACTCTTCCATGCACCTTCATTACCATTTCAGCCAATGGGCTGAACAGCCAACTCTGTAATTCCTTGGTGTTCAATGGAAACAGAATACATACTGGATATTTATAAAATAATGGGCTATCTGATAAAGTGCATAAAATGAACTGACAACCATGTTTACTCAGAAAGTAAGCAAATCCTATGGAAATGTATACAGGACGCAACATCTCCACAGCTACAGACGCTGAGCCTCAGTAAAGAAAGACTAATAAATTGTGGCAAGGATCCCTGGCTGTAAGAGTTCATCCTACAATGAAACACTGAGCCTTGGACCCAAGGAAGTACAAGGTTCCACCTGCTTCCACAGGAGCTTGATCATTTTCTCCTTTCCAGCTCGAGCCTTTAGCTTTTTATAGGTCAGAGACCCTTCAGCGCAGCTTTCCTCATGGGACGCTGAGATGCAGCCAGGCAGCAAAATCACTTATACACCATACACAGAAAAAAAGCTTTTCTGAAAGCAGAATCATCTACCCAATACAGGCTTAGGCAAAAGTCATTCAGTGCTCTCCCATTAAACAGCACCGAGGAACCACACAAATTCCAGAATGACCTCAGGAAACAGCTGGGTACCAACATCAGAAATGAACTCGGACACACATGAAGAAGAAAGTATCTGCCACCTTGTTTCGCTTAGACTGAAACTGTTTGGCAGAAGTATATGAATAGGTTGAATTTCCTTTGGATAAAATAAAATTCTTAGAAAATGTACACATGATTTTAGTATAGGAAATGGGAACATAATAAAAACCCAACTCAGTCAGAGCAATGGCCTATTAAAGAGAGACTAACCATGTACCTACAGCAGGCATGGGCAAACTAAGGCCGAACAGGTGTTTTGGAATTAAATACCCACAATTTCTAACGGCTTACCAGATGTTCGGAATTGTGAGAGTTAAAGTCTGACGGGCCAAAGTTTGCCCATGTCTGATCTACAGGAAACCCATAAAGAAGACATCGATTCAACTGCATCCTTCTCATGTTCCCCAATAACTTTTTCTCAGAAACACATTTTTCTTTGTAATAGAAGTAATATATAGCTATCATGACTATAGGAGAATCCACTGCATGATTGCAGGCAGTAACTAAGTTATGAACAAGATAGGTTCTGTGGATTTGTTCTTAAGTTGCATTTGCATGTAACTTGGAACAGGTGCATTTTAAAAGTATAACTCCACACACACACACACACACACACACACACACACACACACACACAGAGAGAGAGAGAGAGAGAGAGAACGAGTGCACTTCAGATAGCATAGGGAAGGGTTAACACCCCCTGTGGTGTTTGTTTTGCTGTCTGTGCCCCTGTTCAGAAGTGTCGCCTCACTTTCTCTGAGAATTGGATTTTGAAAATTTGGCTTGTTGTAGAAACAAGGATTGGTGATAAAGCCTCAGTGGAGACACCTTTTCCCCACAATAACTCTTCCAGGAGTTAATTTCCATTCTGAGGGGTAGATTTTTCTCCCTGTTGTTTCACTCCCTGTTCTTAACTGAGTGGTTTGTAAGTCAGATACTTGTAACTTGGGGAGTGCCTATATAGCAATTTATATAAATAAAGTGTTGTTGTTTGTTGTTGTTGGGGACTGCCTGTATAGCGATTTATATAAAGTGTTGTTGTTATTATTATTATTGTTATTATTATTGTTATTATTATAAACACAACAAGAGGAGTCCACAGCAGACACTCTTCTGGCTGTTGTATTGGCTCACATGTCGGGCACTTCCCAAGTGTCTAGGACTGTGTGATGTATCGGCGAATAATGCGTGCAGATCCCAGTAAGGCGGCCTTCTGCAGCTGGCAGATGGTAATTTTGTCAGCGCTGATTGTTTTTAAGTGCAGGCTAAGGTCTTTAGGCACTACATCTAGTGTGCCAATCACCACTGGGACCACCTTGACTGGCTTGTGCCGGAGTCTTTGCAGTTCGATCTTTAAATCCTCATATCATGCCAGCTTTTCCAGTTATTTCTCTACAATCCTTATTATTGGGGACTGCCTGTATAGCAATTTAATCCCATTTCAACTGCAATGGTTCACTCCTATGGATTCTAGGGATTTGTATTTTGGTGATGTACTTCTCTAGTTTCTTAAACTTCAGGATTAGAATTCTGGAAGAGAATTCTGAATTACAAAATCTTTTTCTTTCTTGTCATCTCGAAAAAGCTTCCACAATAAACACAGATAAATAATTAAATCTGTTTGCTTGCCTTGGCATTCATTTATTTGTGGTAATGAGTGCCAAAATATTCTATTCCCCCCCTCTTCTAGCAAACAGCCCCAAAGTGTGTGAGACAGAAAACAAGGGTTTGCCTTTGACTGCTTAAGGGGCCTTATGAAATCCACACTGCCAAATATGCTTTTATATTAAAAAAAAGTGTTACAAGCTACAATGTGTGTTTTTCGCATTGTCTATCACAGCCTGTATGTCTCAACTTGGGTTCCCATCAGGAAACATTTAAAATTGGGAAAATCTTAATAAGTGTTTCTTTGTTGCCTTTATTATACCTTTATATCCAACCAAGCTGATGAAGTCTAAAACTTCTTCGTACCACCCTTTGTTTTATAGTCTACTTGTTGTGTAACCTTTATGTTAATTCTAAAGATTTGTCATGTCTGAGAATATGCTCCTTATCCATAATATTCAATTTCTGAAAAAAACTGATGGGATGATATCAGGGTGGTAAAGGGATACAGTTTAATTTTCCATGGGATCCTGATTAAGTTATTTAGTGCTCTCCAAGCGTATGATGCCTCCTTTTGCACCATGTCCAGATCCCATTAAAGAGAACTTATCTGTTGTAGTAGGTAACATTATTATATAAAATGCTAGTCAGGCTATGAAAACATCAGCAATCCAAACTGTTTCCACCATCCCTAAATTTAAAGAACCGCATACAATAATATCCTGCACAAGTTGTTTGACTGAGCCAGGAAGGTAACCGAAATACAATAAAAACATTGTAGACTACAATCCTTATAACCAAGCAATGGCCTACAATACTCATGAAGTTCTTTTCTTTCAAATGAGGTTCAATGGGAGATTTGCTAGTCTTGGGGTTTTAAAAGGCAAACACAATGCATGGACACACTTTATTTAATGTGGACCATTAAATCAGGAGTCTGCATTTTTCAGAAGAAGCACTTTATCATAAATAATAACACAAGAAGGATGAATCAAATACTAATATATCTTCTTGAGGGATGGTTGGACTATGTTTTCATCCCCTTAAATCTTAACATTTACTTGTAATTGGAAGGGAGACATTTTGCACCAGGATTAGGATAATATAACTGACAAAATCTCAGACCTTGATTATCCACATTCTGATTAGGTAGCATTGATTTTCTGCCTGTTCTGAGTCTGTTGTGATACATGTCATTTAAAATTCATTTTACAAAGTTGTGTAAAGTGACCTGGCAAGGCCAAGAGAAAGTAGTTTAGAGTCTAAACAGGATATCTGCCTTTTTAGGAGCAGCTCTCACAAAAGAACAAATACGCATACACAAACCAATTTGCTAATGAGAGTTCTCAACTTAAATACTCTAGTGAAATTTGCACACTGGGATTCTTGATGAATGATTTATTTTCTTTCAGTGTAGAATGGAAAGAAAAAAAATATTTTCACATTTGTAAATGTAAATGAATTTTCACTGTAAAATTAACTGTTAGGCCTGGCATTTTAAATTTTAATAACTACTACTACAACTAATACCATGTCTGCAGAGAATGTCTGGAAGGCTGATGAAGATACTACTTAGATGTTAAAAATCATTAACTACAATCCTTGTAGTGAAATCCTATACTGAAAATTCTAACAGTCTATCTTAATTTTTCAGGGCTGACAGCACCTTTTAAAACACACTATACTATCAAGATCAGATCTAATTATCCCCCCATATTCTTAGCAAAAAACACGAAAGTTTTTTTTAGTTATCCAACTGGGCAGTGTTTAGCAATAATATAACTCTGAAATGTAACTGAATATTTTGAAAATAGATGCTAGGAAGCACTTTCACAGTCTAATGAAAAAAACTGGATGAGGGAAACTGAAGGTTGAAAAGAAAGTTAATTAGAAAACTATTTTCTGCATTTTGGCTAATTTTATACTAGGTAATTCAGGTTTTATACATCTTGGCAGAGGAATTAGCAGGTTGGCCTGCTTATAGAACTGTTTCAATTCTGATATTATGCCACCTTCTGAAAGCCCTGTTATTAACTCCTGTCATGGCTTCTGCAGTCAGTCTCTTGTCAATAATATTTAACTTTGTGGGAGAGGCTTAATGTGATGATTAACAACAACACAATCATGGGAATATCTGCTTCATAGTACTGCTCCTAGACATTGATGATAAAAAAAGGAGGAAGGGGAATGTAATGATGCAGAAAAACACAAGATTGAATTCATTTTTAGCCGATGGAGATCTTCATTTCTCTCTCAAGCATGAAGGAAACAGAGCCATGCCACAAGCCATGCAATACGAGTGACATGCAGATTTTAAAAATTACGTTTGACAAGAGTTAGTAAAAACCAACAGTGCTTTTCAGATGCAAGCATCATTATACTTGATCTCTGAGGACCTCAGTAGCCAAGTGGCATGTAACATTCAGGGGGAAAAACTGTCTTGTTCCCGCCGCAAGTCCAGTTTTCATGGCTACCTACCCGTATTGGTCAGACTGATGCATCATGGGAGCCTGAGCGTTGCCATAGTTGGGGTGCTGTGAAGAAAACATGGGGCGTCCGCCAGCCCCAGACTGGCTGGGATAAGCAGGCGACCTAATGTATGGTGGCCTAAAGCAGAACAAAAGAACAGCTTCTTTGGATTTGTATTAGACCACAAGCATGAACCATCTTGTCAGCTACAATCCTTGTATACAGAAGCATGTAGGGTTCCCACTGGTGGGCAAAAAGCCACATAGTCTTCTATCCATTAGGAACCCAAGAGAAAAATGCTATATTTTCAAACCTTTAGGATTAATAAGAATTTGGTCCATATGCTATCTACATTTTGAAAATAAAATTCTAATGACTTTATAGTCATCATATGGGTGTTAGGAGGGGGTACTATGGGAGGACTGGGTTTTCAGATGTTGTACTTGGATTATGGTGAGGTAGGCATTGTAATGTAAGTTCATAAAATGGATATGAAGTTTAGATTTGGAGTGTGAAAGCAAACAATTATTTGTTTATTTTTCAATCAAGTGCATGATGCAAAATTTATTATGAAAATTACAACAGTGCACTTTGTTTTATTTGTACTTATTAATTTTTAAAATTAAAATTATTGTCTTCCTAAACAAGGTGGTCTACCTAAATTCATGAGGTGTCCAGGTTATTTCTCTGAGAGATAGTGGGTGTTTAGCCTATCAAGGTGACACATAACAGCTACTGACTCCCTGAAAAGTAAAAATAATAAAACCTGCTTTCAACCCTCTAATATATTGTCGAAGGCTCTAATAACATATTGTCTCTTTTCTGATAATCATGAAATTGCATGCATTTCTAGTATAATAGTGCAAGATATCGGAGATTTTAAAAAGTGTGCCCTACTGCATACAATTTCTGGCTATTAATATGTATGTTATCTACACATGTTTTTGGTATACAACTATGGATTAACAATTTCACAAAATAATAATGGAAATCCCATTTCCTCCTATAATAATACTAGTGTATTTAACTGAACGGAAATATACACATAAGCTAAGAGTCCAAATAAGATGATGTGTACATGTTCTCATAAGTGCCTATGGAAAATGAGAGATTCAGAAAGAGCAGACAGAATAGCCATAAATCTTCAAAAGCACAGGTTGGAACTCACTAATACTTTTTATTTTCTTCAAGATTTTGGAAATATTACTCCATATTAATAGTTTTGGTAGAAAAATCTAATTTTATTTGAAGAGATGATGAAAAGTTTCCCTATATGTGACTGCAAGACTAGGTAGTAATAATGCAGACTTGAAGCTCCACCTTGTTCTCAGGATGGGAAATATAAATTATGCTTTCTGGCTAGCTTTAAAAGACTGGTCCGCCATAAGACTGGGTCACCTTCCATTTGGCAGTGGAATTTGATCCATTTTCTCAAAATGTCAAATGAAATCTATGAATCCAACAGCATTGCTTCCTTCACCCTCTTCTTCTCAACAACTTATCCTCCCACCTGGCTGTATTTAAATGTACTGAGGTAACTGTACTGAGGTAAACTTCAGGTAGTGTCCTTCTAAAGTCACCTTAAAACTCGGTGGTTGCTTGTCCTTAATATTTTTAGACAGAAAACATGTTTTTAAAACTATCATCTGCTTTATTTCGTAGACATGCACATTTTCAGTGGATACATACCTGCTCTGGGCGGAGTTTGCAGCAGCTTGCATCACTGCTGCAGCAGCCTCCTGTGCCTTACGATTCACAGTTGGCATGGGTGGTCCCATCCCTGGGCCTCCCTGCTGAGACATCCCTGGAGAACTTGGGGTCATGCTGTTCATGTTTCCTGGAAATGGCCTGCTCTGCATCCCAGCTGATGGCATTCGTCCCAGGGGCATAGTACCACAAGGTTGGCCCGGCCCTTGTCCGTGCATCTGGTTGCTGGCATTAATACCTACACCAGGTCCCGGGCCACTGTAGCTTGTGTTGGAAATTCCAGAGTATGATGGCTGTCTGGAGTAGTTTCCTAAAGAAAGTGATACATAAAAGAAGAAAATAAAGTTACAACTTTTAATTGAGTGAAATCTCTTGATGGAAAATTGTATCCAATCCAATAGTTCCACCAATAGCTTGGTGGGAGAACATGGAAACAAAGTAGAACCAAAGTAGGGGACTTCTTGAACCTTGGCTGAACGAGTGGGAAAAACAGAACCAACATGTGATGAAAGGAAGAGAGTATGTAGTAGTTGGAATAACTGCAGTAAATTGGACTGCTTCTTGGTTTACTAGGGAGCTGGCGGTGATGAAACGGATGAGACAGAGGCTAGAGTGCTACTGGTGGAAGACTCATGAATGCATCCGATTGAACATGGGCTGGGGCCTCGCTTAAGGCCTATTCCACGGCAATGATGGAAGCCAGGAAGGCAACAAATAGACCAGCAGAGTTATTTCAGGTGGTCAGAGAACTGCTTCATCCGGTTGAGGGGGAGGGGATACCTGACCATTTGATAACTCAATGTGGCAAGTTTGCACATCATTTTGCAGATAACGTCGCTTGGATACGTTCTGACTTAGATGCCAGTTTTAGAGTACCAAGGGATGTACCTGAGGCACTTGTCTGTCCGGTTTTAATTTATTTTTTTCAGTTTGTTCAGCCTGATGATGTGGACAAAATCCTTGGAGTAGTGAGAGTGACCACTTGTGTGCTAGATCCTTGCCTTTCCTGACTTATCAAGCGTGCCAGTGGTGGATTAGCTGAGTGGTTTATGAGGATTATAAATGCCTTGTTGGAATAGAGACAAATAGCATTGTGTCTGAAAAATGCAATAGTGAGACAAATTTGAAGAAAGCTTCCCTAGATTTCTCAGTACTGAATAACCGGCCTATTTCTAATCTTCCCTTCCTGGCCAAGGTTCTAGAGCAAGTGGCGGCTTCTCAGCTCCAGGGTTTCTTGGATCTTGATCCATTGCAGTCTGGTTTTAGGCTTTGTCATAGTACGGAGATGGCTTTGTTTACCTTGGTGGATGACCTCCGCAGAGAGCTAGACAGGTTGTGTGTGTCTTTGTTGGTTCTCTTGGATATCTCAGTGGCTTTAGATAGCATCAACCATGGTTTCCCTCTGGGGAGGGTCTTGAGGGAATTGCTTTGCAGTGGCTCTGCTCCTTTCTGGAGGATTGCACCCAGTTGGTGAAGCTGGGGGACACCCTGGCTATTGACCTGTGGGGTCCCACAAGGTTCCTTTCTATCCCCCATGCTTTTTAATATCTACATGAAACTGCTGGGTGAGGTAATCCAGAGTTTTGGAGTTCGGTGTCATCTGTGTGCAGATGACACTCAATTCTACTACTCCTTTCCACCAAATTCAAGAAAGCCCACCCGGATCCTGGACCAGTGTCTAGCAGCCATGATGGACTGGCTGAGGGCTAAAAAGCTGAAGCTTAATCCAGACAAGACAGAGGTTCTCCTTGTCAGTCGTGAAGCCAATCCGGGTATAGGGTGGCAACTTGTGCTTGACGGGGTTAGACTTCCCCATAGGACACAGGTCCACAGTCTGGGGGTCCGCCTGGATTCAGCGCTGATGCTTGATGTCCAGGTGCCAGCAGTGGCAGGGAGGGCCTTTTCACAGTTAAAGCTTGTGCACCAGCTGCGACTGTACCACGAGAAGCCTGATTTGACCATGGTGGTCCATGCCTTGGTTACATCCAGAGTTGGATTATTGCAATGCATTCTATGTGGGGCTGCCTTTGAAGATGACCCGGAAACTGCAACTGGTGCAAATGTCAGCAGCTAGGCTTCTAACTGGAGCTAATTACAGAGAGTGCACAACACCCCTATTAAAGCAGTTCTACTGGCTGCCTATAAGTTTCCAGTGCACCCTTGGGAACTCCACAGCAGAGGTGAGAGCTCTCTGAGCTTTGGCCCATCCACTCCACCCTCTGTTTCCGTTCCCAGAGAAACGAATTGAACCATTTAAGGGCTGGACCTCGTACAGCAGACATGGCCAGACGATGAATCAACAAATCATGGTCCACAGTGTCAAATGCAGCTGTGAGGTCTAGGAGTACCAGTAGCGCTGATCCACCTCGGTCTGACGACGAATGTCATCAGTACTAGCCACCAAGACGGTCTCTGTCCCATGACCTGAGCAAAAACCTGCTTGGAAGGGGTCCAGACCCGCAGTCTCATCTAGAAAGCGTTGTAACTGCCCCACTACTGTCCATTCAATTACTTTGCCCAAATACGGGAGATTTGAAACTGGGTGATAGTTACCAGGTGTAGCGGCGTTTAGGCTCGATTTTTTCAAGAGAGGATGGACCACTGCTTCTTTAAGGCAATCTGGAAAAATTCCTTGCTCCAAGGAGCTGTTGATAATGCTCCTTAAGGGATCACATAGTCCCTCCAGACACTCCTTAACCAACCTGGAGGGGCATGGATCGAGGGAGCATGTAGTTGGTCTTGCTACAGCTACAGTCCTCTCGCTTCCACCACCATCACAAGCACGGCTGGTAGGGACAAGGGAGAGGGCTTTCTCAGTTGTGACCCCTCAACTTTGGAACACCTTCCCCAGGAAGATTAGGTAAGCCTCCCACTGTCCTCCTTTTGTAGGGATTTGAAAATGTGAATGCCCCAGCAAGCATTTGAGATGGATTATTCTCTAGTTATACATGTCCAGTCCCTAAATCACCAGACAGTACTCTGTTTTGCACCATCCATTTCCCTGGCCCTATGATATGCTATTTGCACTATCCTTTGCCCAGTCCTTTTATAGATTGGTCATGCCCATTTTAGAAATCTTGGTCATTGTTTTTGTTCAACCTAGCCTGATGGAGCTCCAATGTAATCTGTTCTCTTCTGTTATGTCTTGTCTGTTTTATCTTGTTTTGTAAAGAAAGAAGGCTGGCTGCATTGGCTAACGGATTCTGGCTACTCTAGTCCTAAAACTTGTTTCCCAAGCTCTGAAAACAGTTCATATCTTACTTTAGAATTAATATGCATCATGCAAACCCTAGCAGAATAAAGCGGTGCTAATTATGATACTTTTTATGTGTGTCAGGAGCGACTTGAGAAATTGCAAGTCACTTCTGTTGTGAGAGAACTGGCTGTCTGCAAGGACGTTGCCCAAGGGTCGCCTGGATGTTTTGACGTTTTACCATCCTTGTGGGAGGCTTCTCTCATTTCCCCGCATGGGGAGCTGGACTGGACAGAGGGAGCTCATCTGCGCTCTCACTGGATTCGAACCTGCAACCTGTCGATCTTCAGTCTTGCAGACACAAGGGTTTAACCCACTGATACTGCATTAAAGTTAGTTACTTTCAGTTTCCCTTGTTTGGGCCAAATGTGGAGTAAGAGTAGTATAAGAAGCACCTGAAAATATAGGTGAATCTTCTTCGTGGAAGTGGTTCTGCTTAATGTAGGCTAGGATGACAAGAATATGATAACCATGCAGAAGGAAAAACAGAACGTTGATTTTTCATCAACAACTAAATAAACAAATACCAGCAACATATGAGACATAAAGCCAGGAATGAGAAATACAAACTTATTTCCATGTTTCTCTAATAGATTAGTAATTTGCTGGCAATGGCTTTGACAGCAAACAGATGGATGCACCATTAGATACAATGAATGCAGCAGATGCTGAGCCAGTCCCCATCAGCTGGACGTGTCAGGCAGCCAAGTGCAAGGAGCCTACACTTTTCAAGTGGGTACTGGTTGGCACAGCAGCCTTGGAACATTAACAAGCATTCCATTCTCTCTTCAGCCAATGGATTTCAGATTCCAAATCTACTCTACAAATTAGTATTGAATCCAGGAGTTTTCGAGCCTTGCATAGAGAAGAAAGGAAAGTTCTGAGCAAGCCAGAATTAGAAAAGAGGACAGAAGACATGGAAGGCAGCAGATGCAGGCGGAACTTGAACTTGCTTAATGTATTCATCATGCCCAAGTCATTCATTTTAATTCTCAGTAGATCTGTGTGACAAGGATCAAACTCGGAAAGACGACTGAAGTTACTTTAACTTGTCTCATGGCCACAACTGGAAACACAATCTTAGAATTGCCTTTGCATAAGTGTATCTGGCAGGGAATCAAGCACATTTAAGATGGCATGTTCATATCAAACTGTATAGAGTATAAACTCCAAATAGGTAGTATATATGATCAAGTCTGATTTCTTGGTCTATACAATATTTTGTTTTTGGGCACTAAAGTATACTATATAAACATATTTATAACACGAAATCCAACAAAAAGGAAGTTAGTACTGCAAAGCACTTTTATACAGATTCTAGATATTTTGTTAGATGCTATCTATACACACTGTTTATTTGCTACAAAGTGTAAGACATTCTGACATTAACTACAGTGACAAGAAATCACTGAAGCACACTGATCAGAATTGTTAGGGACATATGAATGGTATGTATGTTGGGACAAATGTCATCATTGCACAATGAATATATTAGGTTGCTGTAGGTTTTTTGGGCTATATGGCCATGTTCTAGAAGCATTCTCTCCTGACGCTTTGCCTGCATCTATGGCAGGTATCCTCAGAGGTTGTGAGGTCTGTTGGAACTAGGAAAATTGGGTTTATATGTCTGTGGAATGTCCAGGGCGGGAGAAAGAACATTCAAAGTGTTTTCTACAGATGGCCATCCAGTCTCTCCTTAAAAACCTCCAAATATAAAGATTCCTCCACCCTGTGAGGGAGCATATTCCACTGCCAAACAGAAAGTTATTTCTAATGTTTAGGTGGAATCTCTTGCTTTGTAATCTGAATGCACTCCTGTGTCCTAGCTTCTGGAGAAGCAGAAAATAGGTTTGCTCCCTCCTCAACAAGAAATAGTTAGAAACATTTAAACATAGCTATCATGTCCACTCTCAACCTTTTATTCTCTAGACTACACAAGCATAACTCAGTCTAAGGCATTCTTCAAAGTGCATGGTTTCCAGGCTTTTTAACAGTTTGGTCAACCTCTCCTGGACATGATTCACTTTGTCAATGTCCTTGAATTGTGGTGTCCAAAACCGGTGAGATCTGCCCAAATTAGAATAGAGTGTTACTATTACTTCCTTTGATCATTCTAGACACTATACTCCAATAGCATGGCCACTACAGTCTCTTTGCAGACCTTTTTAAAAATTGCTGCCACCATTGCACTTCACCTCAAGTGACCAAACTTGTGGGTGCAATATTTTCTTCAGGCTCCCCCAAAATTGCTGCTAAATGATGCAAGTGGAGTGGAGTCAAAGAAGGGGAAACATAGTTTCTTAGTAGAAATAGATTTTAACCTATTTATCTACCTTAAAAGTGGCATAAAAACATTTAAATAAAAATAATAAAATAAGTACCGTATTTTTCGCACCATAAGACGCAGTTTTTTTCCTCCCAAAGTGGGATGCAAAATCAGCTGCGTCTTATGGAGCGAAGATGCAGGCAGGGGGGGGGAGGCGCTGGAGCAGAGGGGGGGTGGCGATATACTCACCCTGTCGCCGCCTCTCCTCTTCTCTGGTCCGTTGCGGCGGCGGAGGGAAGCTGGTTCGCTCCCCTCTTGCTCCTTTCCCTCCCTCCGCCCCTTCTTCCTCGAGGAAAGGGTGGGGAAGAGGCAGCAAGAGGGAGGAACAAGGAGCATCGCCCCAGAGGGCTCTGGCGCGATGCTCCTCCATTCCTCCTCTTGCTGCTTTTCCTTCCTGCCCTTTCTTCCCTCGAGGAAAGGGTTCGGGGGAAGAGGCAGCAAGAGGAGGAACGAAGGAGCATCGCCCCAGAGGGCTCTGGCGCGATGCTCCTCCATTCCTCCTCTTGCTGCTTTTCCTTCCCCTGCCCTTTCTTCCCTCGAGGAAAGGGGGGGGAAGCAGAGAGGAGGAACGAAGGAGCATCACCCCAGAGGGCTCTGGCGCGATGCTCCTCCATTCCTCCTCTTGCTGCTTTTCCTTCCCCTGCCCTATCTTCCCCTCGAGGAAAGGGTGGGGGAGAAGCAGCAAGAGGAGGAACGAAGGAGCATCACCCCAGAGGGCTCTGGCGCGATGCTCCTCCATTCCTCCTCTTGCTGCTTTTCCTTCCCCTGCCCTTCTTCCTCGAGGAAAGGGGGAAGAGGCAGCAAAGGAGGAACGAAGGAGCATCACCCCAGAGGGCTCTGGCGCGATGCTCCTCCATTCCTCCTCTTGCTGCTTTTCCTTCCCCTGACCTTTCTTCCCTCGAGGAAAGGGGGGGGGGGGGGAAGAGGCAGCAAGAGGAGGAACGAAGGAGCATCGCCCCAGAGGGCTCTGGCGCGATGCTCCTCCATTCCTCCTCTTGCTGCTTTTCCTTCCCCTGCCCTTTCTTCCCTCGAGGAAGGGGGGGGGAAGAAGCAGCAAGAGGAGGAATGAAGGAGCATCGCCCCAGAGGGCTCTGGCGCGATGCTCCTCCATTCCTCCTCTTGCTGCTTTTCCTTCCCCTGCCCTTTCTTCCCTCGAGGAAAGGGTGGGGGGGGGGAAGAAGCAGCAAGAGGAGGAACGGAGGAGCATCACCCCAGAGGGCTCTGGCACGATGCTCCTTCATTCCTCCTCTTGCTCCTTCTTCCCCCTCCTCGAGGGAAGAAAGGGCTCTGATAAGACAGCACCTGCTGATAAGACTTACCTAGATTTTAGAGGGGGGGGGCGAAAATATTTTTTTTCTATTTTCCTCCTCTAAAATCTAGGTGCGTCTTATCAGCAGGTGCGTCTTATGGTGCGAAAAATACGGGTATATATTTTATAAGCTATAGATATTCAAGGTCAACATAAACTAAAAGTAGTGTATGTGCAACCATATCTCCTTATTCAATTTAGGCCTTAGGTAATTGAAGTAACTTTTTGAAAAATGGAGGCAAAAACATGTAGCAAGTCAGATGGCCATTGCTTAGAACAGACATTGCCACTGAATCATGCCTTGGCCATTGGTATTGATTTGCCATCCTCCTCCTTCTCCGCCCTCCTTCTCCTTATATGCTGCTTTGTCCAAATTGGGCCACTAATGATTACTCCAAGCCATAGCAATGGCTACTAGAACCCCCCCCCCCCCATCCAAGTAAGGTGGTCTTTTGCAGGTGACAGGTCGTGATTTTGTCAATGTTTATTGTTTCCAAATGCCATCTGAGATCTTTTGGCATGGCATCAGTGTTCCAATTACCACTGGGACCACCTGTACTGGCTTATGCCAGAGCCTTTGCAGTTCGATTTTGAGGTCCTGATAATGGCTGAGTTTTTCCTGTTGTTTTTCCTCAATGCAACTGTCACCTGGTATGGCGACATCAATAATCCAAACTTTTTTCTTTTCTATAATCATGAGGTCTGGAATATTGTGTTCCAAACTTTTGTCAGTATGGATTCGAAAGTCCCATAGTATTTATTGTGCTCATTTTCCACTACCTTTGCAGGTGGTACTTCTGACATAAGTTCCAATGAATCATTTGGGCCACAGAGTTGTGCCTCTGTTTGTAGTCTGCCTGTGTGATTTTCTTGCAGCAGCTGAGGATATGAGCAATGGTTTCATCAGCTTCCTTGCACAGTCGGCATTTTGGGTCATCAGTTGATTTTTCAATCCTGTCCTTAACTGCATTTGTTCTGATGACTTGCACCTGGGCTGCAAGAATCAGGCCTTCTGTCTCCTTCTTCAGTGTTCAATTCGTGAGCCATAACCAGGTCTTCTCCTTATCAAATTTTCCTACAATTTTATCAAGGAACTGCCCATGCAATGCTTTGTTGTGTCAGCTGTCGGCTCTGGTGTGTAGTGCAGTTTTCCTGTACTGATTCTTTGTCTGCTGTGCTTTGAGAAGTTTCCAATTACTGACTACTGAATACAAAAAGGTTCTTGGCTTTCCTTTACATATTTCTGCCAGGGTGTGTTTTTCTTCTTCAACTGCTTATTTTACTTGTAAATATCCTCTGCCACCAGACCTTCTAGGCAGATAGAGCCGGTCAACATCACTGTGAGGATGTAGTGAATTTATGAATGGTCACGAGTTTTCTTGTTTTTCTGTCCAAATGGTTCAGTTCTGCCTGCATCCAGTTTATGATGCCAGCAGTATATCTTATGACAGGCATGGCCCAGGTGTTTATGGCCTTGATGGTATTGCCTGAATTGAGCTTGCTTTTGATCATTTTTCTGGCTCTTTGAAGATTACTATTATTTTTAGACTTGGCATTTTCATTTCACATGTATATTTTGTTTTGAATAAAAAGTCTGGTGAAACAGGAATTCCTTTTTTGTAGGGCAGGAACCTGTTTCTCTCCTTTCATATTATTTCTTCCTCTAGAACCAAATTTTCTGTTAAAGACGTAATGCTCAGGAATACATCTACTAAGAGGTATGCATGCAGAAGAAGGGCCTAAGTAAGATTTAGCAAATGTTATACTCTTTTATTGGAAACCGTGTTCATCCAGATCTAACATTTTGGACAAGCTTGAAAGACACACAAATCCATAGAGGTGAGCCAATAAAATAACAAAATGAAACACTGCAAAAATGAAGGTTTCATATCACTGGCTGTATTTCTTCAAGTATGTCCCTAAAGGCCAATTTAAACATTACAGCCTCCATGCACAGTCTGCTAAAAAGGCGATCTCCTTGGACCACTTACTATGGCAGGCTCAACACTTGCTCATTTCTTTCATGCCCTTTTTCTAAGAGACTGTGACAGTCTATGACACTACATCTTAATAACCTTAGTACAAACAATTGCATCATCTCTGCCACAAAGGCACATTTTCTGTGACTTACACTGTAAAGGTGAAGCACATATTGTATGTGTTTTGGCCAAGGTAAGAGACAAAAGTATTTTTGATATTACAACCTGACTGTGGAGTGCTCTCAAAGAAGCATCTCTGGCAGCTTTCTCATGGGGCTCTAAATCAGCCCTATGTGGTCATGTTAAGAGTGTGCTCTTACTGAGTATTTTCCAAGACATTCACAAAGAATCTGTGATATTTAAAGATTAAATATAAATTAGAATTTATGTCAATGTTTCTATTTAAGAATGATCTTACCTTGTGGTCCATACTGGTTCACCTGAGATCCATATGTGCCACTGGAGTTATTCTGTGGAAAGCTACCAATTCCAGAATGCATTTGGCCTCCAGGGGAAGGATGAGGGGACATGGAAGGTCCAGACGGTTGAGCTGCATATTGAGACAGCTGAGGGTTTCTCTGGATGCCTGCCATGAAACCTAAAGGAAAACAAACACAACAGAAGGACAGATTAAGGACTAACTCCAACATTAATGTTATTTACATTTGTTCCTATTAGATTCTGTTATGAATTGATAGAGCTGATCTAAGATACTTAAAAGGTTTTTTTAGTTTTGAAGTGAGACATTGTGAATACAGTGATAAGATGATTTGGATAATATTTCATGTGAGAAAAAAATCTGGAAAATTAAATACTAATTGAAGAATTTATTATTAGAAGTAAAAATAAGATGACAAACCAAAAAAAAGAAACTGCTTTTAAGGCCACTATTACAAGGATGCTTTCTATATACTCTATGCAAGTGGTAGAAATAGTGTTAGATATCCATCCAACATTTAAGGACATGAACATTTGTTATAAATATTCAGTTAAGTACTGATACCCGGTAATTCCACAAAAATTATCCTTGTCACCTTGCTCTTTGTTGTGCAGAGTAAGAGCTGGGAGTCATTAAACTTGCCTGTGCCATAGCAGCTGGCCACAAAGATCACATTTATGTTAACAACCAGCAGTTATAGTGCAAAAAAGCTTAAGCAACAAGATTATTTTATCTATGGCAATTTATGATTTCATTTTGCAGAGGGCAACCAAAGTTGCTATCTTTGATCTTCATTCAATACAATACATTTTGAATGAAATTGTTTGTGTGCTTGTGTCTCACTTTGATCCTGAGAATAATATTTTGGGAAGAAGAGTTTTTAAGAGCAGGAGCACAGATTCAATCTGCAGTCCTTATGAAGGCAGGGCCAGGCTGTTCTTTGCTACTCTAAGCAATAAGCAGGAGACTAGCAGGATCAGCATAAGTGGCACATTCCAGTAGAATCACTGTTGTTCAAAAACAACTCACTGCTTGATATACGCTGCTTTCAAATCAATCTGCCTCCTGCCCTTTTTAGTTTAGAGTTACAACAACAAGCCTGTCATGGGGAAAATTACTCTTCACAAAGCTCTTAAATGGGGAACTAGTACTAGAAACACTATGTTCCAGTATATTGGTTCTGTGGAGAAGGAAATCACATGTCATTGAGACTGTATGTCCAAAAGCAAGATTGTCTTACTAAAGATGTAGTCAGGTAAGTATTTGTGTTACATTTCATCTTGTTTCAGTTTTGTCCTTCACTCCCCAGAATACATCTTCATGTTTGTAGCAGACATATGCTTTCTTCTCCCAATAAATGTTGAATTTGTATTACCGTCCCAGTAGAAAAGTGTAATTTTACTTTTTGTTTCTTTGAGGGTCGAAATTTACAGATGGAAAATAGGATTGGAGATTGAAATGTAAAGGAAACAAGGGGCACACACACTAGGCAATTAAACACAGAAATTGGAAAACACAAGCATGTCTAAGAACGGAAATAGAAGTACCAACTGTCTTAGTATAAAATATTTCACTAACATAAATATTTGTACGTTTCTTATGTCCAAGTACAGGAAGAAGTATTTAGTAATATGACAGGGAATCTGATCTACTACTGCTTCTAATAAGTAAGGCAATTTTAAATCTTCTTACTGATCTTTTAAAATAACAATTGCCTTTTCCAAAGCAGCAGCATCAAATGTGAGATGGATACAATGATTTTGATGCACATACTATACAGATATATGAATTAAATTGATAAGAACTTCCAAAACAGAATAATCTGGAGTCTCATATGAAGTGTGTACTGAACTATCCAATCAGATTGCATGAAAAGATTCCACTGGGTTCATACATTGAAGGTCATTATGGTTCTTTAACTAACTGTAAGAGGAGAGGGATACACCAGTTCTGAAAGGGTTGCAATGTAGACTTTGTCAAGATTCAAGAGTTATATAATAATATTTATAATGCATGGAGCAAACTATTAACAAAACAGTATCTTTAAACGTTTTCATGAGCAGAACAGTCGGCCAAGGAGCAAAAGCATTACAAAATTAATTGGAACAGAATCAAAGAAACAATAGAAAGTGAAGGCAAGGTGCTCTCTTAACTAGTTTCTAATAACACATCATCTTCCACTTCACAAAATGTCAAATACTTGATTCTTAAAAGCAGTGGGGGAAAGGGACTGACTATAAATGTCTCTGCAAAGAAACCAAGTTAATGCAAGCCCTCACACATCACAGTTAATATGTCCAACAGTTCTCCTGCTTTCCAGTTGTCTTCCTGTTTTGGTAAGCAGTTTCATTAGCTAATATATATTTCAAGCTATTTTAGTGGGTATTTCTTAATTAGAGTAGAGAACTTGGGGGTTCACTGGATTACAATAACATACAGCATATTTTAGGTTGCCTTCCCAACCATTCATGTTTATGTTTGCATCTGCTGTGGTGCACAGAATGATTGGCTTGTCTTTTACACCAATTCAACAAAATATCCTTCTGTGCTGCTTAGGTGAAATAAGAATTACCATATCCCCATCACCCTAGAATATTTGTCTCTTATTTTCAAGGCTGTTGATGCCAATTTTCTTCTTCTAAAATGCCTACTTTCCAGTGAGTAGAGCAGTGTGTTCCATTTCTTGTTGATTTTAAAAACCTCCATGTTTACATTCTGTATACTGTCTTTAGTATTTATTTGTTTTCCCATATCTCTTCACAAACTGAATTGCTTTGGTGAAGGCAGAAAATAATGACCTAGCTAAAGCTTTAACCCAGACCCCCTAGTGTTTCACCAGCTGTGCTATTAAGTTAAGTGGCTGAATCTCTCCCACTTCCCTCTCCGAAATGAAAAAAAAAACCCATCTATGTATGGCAAGCAGTGATGTTTACATTTATCCCCTCCCCTTCTTTACCCTCTTCCCGTCTAGCCATGAAATTAATATAATCTATCATTGATAAATTGGAATCGGGGGGAAGGATTAGACAGCTCACCCAGATGGTAACTTAGGAAAAAAAACCCCATCCTTTCCTTATGTAAATCTGATCTAATGCTGTCTCATATACACATCACAGTGATGCACAAAAGGCACAGATACAAAGACATGACTGACATTTGTCCCTACTATGCAGGATACAAAGAAATTACAGACCCTGGAAACTTTAACCAACTATCCATACACTATTTATGCTGTGCAAAGGGAACCGACTACAAAATGATTCTGAATACAGAATACTTAAACTTGTAACATCTACCATCTATCTACATTGCAGTCTTCCCCAGCCTGGCTAGTGACCAAGCTGGCTATGGATGGTGGGAAAACTCAGCCGAAGGTCATTCAAAGAAGGCTGGTCTACTGGGTTGCATCTATCTGCCTGTCAGTTTATGATAATCCCGTGAATTTCCCAAGGTTTTCTTAGGTGAGGAATACTCAAAGAGGCAGTTTTGCCACTTCCTTTCTCTGAAATATTAACTACAGTGCCTGGTATTCATTGGTGGCCTGCCATCCAAGTAATAACCAGGACTGACCCTGATTAGGTTCTTAGATTAGGCAGATTTTTTAAGGTATAAGATCAAATATTTGCACACACAAGGTCTGTCAGAGTCAAAGTTATTCACTCTCTTCTGTATTGTGGGTATTTGGAAATGAGAATAGATACATACTCTCGAACTGTCCCGGTTTGGAGGAAGTGGCCTCTGCAAATTCTTTGCTGCTGCTGTGCTGCTCTTAGTTGCTTTAAAAATGTCCTGATTTTCCCCATTCCTTTCTCCCCTTCATCTTTAGTTTGCTTTAGTAACTACAAACTGTGTTTAAAATACAAAAGTATTTTTTGTTTAATTATTCTTTATTGAGGTTTTTTTTATAATACATATAATAAAAAAGAAGAAAAAAGAGGAAAGAAAAAGGGAAGAGAAAGGAAAAGGGATAGAACATGGGGAGGGAAAAGAGGTAGGGCCATGGGCAGGGCCGTAGCCAGGATTTTGGTTCACGGGGCTGAGTTTGGTTCGGGGCTGAGACTGGGTGGAAGAGGGTCTACCCTAGCAAACCTTTTGTATTGTTATCCCAATAACCCCATTAATGTGGGATATAATGAGCATGGTGATCAGATCATGATATGAATAAACATAACAGTTTAAATAATGTACCAGTAAGGCCTTTTCGCAGACCACCCTGAGAATTTGGGGGGGGGGGCTGAAGCCCCCTTAGCCCCCCCTGGCTACATGCCTGGCCATGGGATAGGGGAGGGAAAGGGGGGTTGGGGGAGACAGAGGTAGGGAAAAGGGGGTAGGAAGTGAGAGGTAAAAGGGGTTAAAATAGAGGAAATTAAAGACAATAACTATTGACTTCCAGTCCAGTCTACAGGGTAAAATAAATCTTGAATTAATCTTCTACTTGGAATTAATACTTTCTACACCTCTTTTTGGAGGGGTTTTAGACTCCTTTTCTCTCCTTATTGGTTTTCCCTTTAGGGTTCACTTCATTTAAGTAGGTTATTAGTTGCTTCCAATTTATCCTACTTTCCGGGTTTTGATCTAACACTCTGTTTTTTTAGGATGCCCAAGTCCATTATCTCCCTCAGTTTAAGTAACCAGTCCTCAATCTTCAGTGTGGTGCTGTTTTTCCACTTTTTAGCTATCTCGATTCGCGCCGCAGCGGCCAAATAAAAGAATATTTTATTGTCATTACGTTGTATTTCGAAGTCCATTATATTCAGTAAATAATAATCGGGTTTAAATTCCAAATTCAAATTTAAAATTTTGACTACATGGGCGTGAACTCCCCTCCAAAACGGCTTAATCATCTTGCAAGTCCACCAGCAGTGGATGAATGTTCTTCTTCTTTCTCCACATCTCCAACAGTTATCTTTTAGATTTTTATAGCATTTTGCCAAGGTAACTGGGGTGTGGTACCAATGAAAAAACATCTTATACCAATTTTCGGTAATGTTTGTAAAGCCCGTATACTTTAGTTTTCCTTTCCATATATCTTCCCAATCTTTAAGGAGTATGGAATGGCCCAGTTCCTGGGCCCACCTCACCATTGTCTCTTTAATAGTTTCATCTTCCGTTTCCCATTCAAGAAGCTTGTTGTACAGAAGAGATATTTCCTTCCTTTCAGATTTCATGATTCTGTCCCATGTTGTCTCGTCGTGAGCATTAAAGTCTTTCTGTGCATCTTGCTTGAATTGCTCTTTCACCTGTGCATATTGGAACCAGGTGAGTTCCATCCCCTGTTCTCGAAGGCACTCCAAAGATTTTAATTGCCATTCCTTGGACGATTTTTGAATAAGCTGTTTGTAGGTAAACTACTTTCGTGCAGGAATCTCCTTCATATGTTTGGCTTCTAGGGGCGAAACCCACATTGGTGTTTTAGAATAGAAGTGGGTTTTGTACTTCCTCCAAGCTTTAATAAGAGCCGCCCTAAAGTAGTGGTCCGTGAAGTTCCTCTCAATTGTGGCCTTGTCATGCCAAAGGTAGGCGTGCCAGCCTCGCCGCGCGTTAAATCCTTCCACTGCCAGAATTCTGTTTTTCTTCAGGGTAGCCCAGTCTTTTACCCAACTGAGAGCTGCAGCTTCATAATAGAGCTGCAGGTTGGGCAGCGCTAGGCCCCCTCTTTCTTTCTTATCACATAATAATTTAAAATACAAAAGTATTAAAGGAGGGAGAGGAGAGCAGGGGCCTTCTTTTTCTTTCCAGTTGAGTGAGCAAAAGCAAACAGATGCAGCCTATCTCTAGCACCAGAATGGAATATCCCGTGCTGTTTGGCTTTAAATTGCTTTTTGAAGAAAGCAAAATGAACAAACACAACTTTTAAAAAGCTGGGAAATGTCCCATCTACACTGACCATTTAATGGTGGCAAGACAACAAAATCCCACTAGTGCATCAGTGCTCTGTGTAATCACTATCTGGGCCAGGATTTCCTATGTAATCATCTGCATAGTGAAACCACTTTCTTCAATACCAGTCTGAAACTGACTTAGGTGGTCAGTGTAGAAGGGCTTTACTTAAGGAAATGTACTTTGAATTACCATTCCTTCAGAACTCTGCACACATGCAACAGTTTCTAATTATATAATGACCTTTCTATTCCTTTGGTCTAATAAAAAGATCGAGACAGGTGTTCAAAAATGTACTAGTGAACCTGGCTATGATGCATCCCTGCATAAGACCACTGGAGCTCTAGTTGAAGAGAATGCGACCTACATCAGATCCCAAGAGAGACAGTCCATCTCTCAGGAAGTACTATGAGCTCATAAGTTGGGACTTATGAGTTCTAGGCTAAATGAGACCTAAAGAAATGGAAAGTATTTTAATGGCTCTGTCTCCGGGCGGGGTGGTTCTCTTACACAACTTTTTGTGTTCTGTTCTCAAAGGGCCATCCTCTCCCATTATTTAACATCTACATGCAGCTGTCCCCATCAGCTGGTGCGGAGAGGGGATGTCACCAGTCCAAAATGGAAGAGCTCATTCTGAGGAAAAGAAAATAAACATAGGTCCTGATGACAGCAACATTGCCTTGAAGACAGATGTAACTGAAAGGTTCAGCCAGTAGGTTGAGGGTGAACACCCAGAGAAGACGGAAAAACAACAAATGTTGTTTGCTGGGAAAATATTTAGAAGGTGGGTGACCAGAGCCCTGATCTCTGCATAGGTGCGGCGCTGCACCAGACGCCGAGTGAAGAGCCTGGGTGTCCATCTGAAATGTCCAAATACAGTGAAATGCAATGAGGCCCAGGTCTCCATGGTTAGCAAGACTACTTTTTTCCACCTCCACCAAAATATTGCAAGGAGGCTGGCCCTCATCTGTAACCTAGAGCTGGAGGTACAACCAGGGCACGGTGATCCAAGCCACGGTCATCTCGAGGCTAGATTACTGTAACGCGCCAATGTTGGCCCTGCCTATTGTAGTTTACATCCGGAAGCTCAAACAAAGAGATCTGGTGCAGAACACTTCACAGGCTCCTGTCTGGGGCTAAAGCAGGAATGCCGTACTATAACTCCAATCTTGCAGGATCTGCACTGGCTGCCTTATCGAGCAATGGAACTCGCCTTCAAAGTGCTGGTTCTTACCTTCAAGGCCATCCACGGCCTGGGGCCAGCGTAGGAGGAGGGACCGTCTCTCCCCATATTGCCCAGCGGCAGATCACTACGGTCCGAGGAGGCCAACCTTTAGTAATACCATCGGTGAGGATGGCCCATTTAACATCCACTGTAAGCCAGGAGGGATTTCATGGGGCAGATGATAGCTCCAACGCTATGGAACGCCCTCCCAGGCTGAAGACCAGGGCCCTGATGGATCTACTCCCATTCAGACGGGCCTGCAAAACTTATTTGTTTAGGCAGGCCTTCGGTGAGTAGGCCCGTTGTATATCTACTCCGCTGCTATTTTTGCCACTGCTTAATGTTTTAACTGTTTTAACTGTTGCTGCGTTTTAATTGTGCTTTTAAGTGTTATGTTTTAACCTTTGGCGCTGTGCCATTGGCTCTTGTGAGCCGCCAAAGAGCCCCCGGGAGTCGGCGGTTGAGAAGCCTCAACAATAAATAAATAAATAAATAAATAAATGAGACCTAAAGAAATGGAAAGTATTTTAATGGCTCTGTCTCCGTTTCTCCTTCTCTTACACAACTTTTTTCATTCTGTTCTCAAAGTATTTCTTTCTCTCCCACTATTCTCATCTACAGCTTCTGTCCCCATCAGCTGGAAGGAGAGGGGATGTCACCTTTCCAAAATGGAAGAGGGCTTTCTTTTGAAAAGAAAATGAACATAGGTCAATTCTGATGACAGCAATCATGCTGCAGACAGATGTAACTGAAAGGTTCAGGGTCATGTAGGCTTCCCTCCCTCTGATGAACACCCAGAGGAAAGGAAACCATGTGAAAAACAACAAATGTTGTATTTGCTTAGTGAAAATATTTAGAAGCGGGTGCCAGAGCCCTGATCTCTGCATAGTTGCTTTAGTGCAACAGACTGGAGGATGAGACTATTTTGTATGCTTCATTGAAATGTCCAAATACAGTGAAATGCAATGTTCAGACACAGCCTTTAAAGAAGACTACTTGCACAGAAGGAACTCACAAAAATATTGACTATAGAAGCAGGTCTGTTGGCCTCATGGTGTAACCTAGAATGCTGGAGGTACAACCAGGGCCCTTTCCATATTGTATTAGCACAGTTATTATAATGTGATTACACTTTAACCTCTATGCCAATGTCCTATGACATCCTGGGATTTGTAGTTTACATTTAAAATTCTCAAACAAAGAGATCTGGTGCAGCAGGCTTCACAGGATTCAGTCATGGCAGTTAAAATGGAATTATAGTACTATAATTGATCAATCCAAATTCTTCACTGGGTGTTTTAGTTCCGTTCAGACTAATGGAACTGAAACACCTAGTGAAGGATCTGGATTGATAGTGAGGGTGTGAGTGCTAATGGTGGCATAAATGGAAGCTATCAAATTAGGAGGAAAGGAATGTAAGCACCTAGGTTGACAAGAGGCAAAAATGTACCCAATGAAGCAGGAATTCCAGCACATTGACCTCATTGCTTTATATTTTGCACATGCGTTGAGGATGAAAGGTTATAAAACATAATGCTGTAAGGCAGGAGAGAGATTTCATGGGGCAGATGACAGATTAGAAAACATGCCAGACTCTTCTTCTGTTCCCAGTTTGTCTCAAGACTAGGATCCAGGGGGGATATAAAGAAACATTTCCCAAAGCACATAATAAACTTTTTGTGCTTATCAGAGAGGTGTGATGTCTCCTTGCAAATACAGCCGCCTTTGAAATCTCACAGTATTGAACAATGCCAATAGTGAAGTACTTACAATTACATACTTTCTTGATACTCCACCTTTTCCAAGATCTTTCAAGGTGAATTTGAAAAAGCTTTGAGTACTTTTGGGGGGGTGGAGGCGCTAAATGGGACTTACATAAGTGGAAAATATTTTAATGCATCTAAACCCTCAGAAGCAAGCAAGAGGTGATCTCAATGGTATTGTGCAGGTGATGCTAAGAAGAGAGCTGAGTGGGAAGGGATCTGCCTGCCTACAGAGCCATGAAGGCATACGCACTGACACCTGCTTTTTCTCAACTCAGTGTTTCAACGATATTGGTTTGTGTAGGCAAAGTGATGTAGATCCTGTTTCCTTTTCACCCTTTGTCCTCAAACGTAGGTTATTTTGCACATATCTGAGTTCAGTCCTTGCTTAGCGTCAGCTGAACCCTGCACTCTATTGAAACGTATGCTATTATAACTGCAATCCTTTGGTGTTTTGCTTTAAAATAATATCTTATATGTCAAAACAAAACTAAAGCAGTGGTTGTAGATAAGGGATTCAGTATTTTCAAAATGCTTTCAAAAAGAAGTCCAACCAAGATTAAAAACCCTTTGAGTTAAAATGTTTATCAACAGCTAGCCTAGAGAAACGAGGCCTTTCAGAGCTCATCCGGGAGACCCGTCCCAGAGTGAGTGACCAAATTCAGTAAATTTATTGCCAGCCTGGTTACATTTACTGTCACTATCTCAACTCCTTCAGCAATGGAAATTCTGACCTATTTCCCTGCCAAAGCCCAGGGGCTAAAGTTTCAGACATCTAACAAAAATGTGAAGAAATATTTCCACTGAAGTGTCTTACTCTTAGTAATTGTATAAAGACAGGAGTATAATCTGATGCCCTTCCCAGTCTCAGCAGCAATAAATGTAAAATAAAATAATCCTGTTTTAGTTAAATATATAAGAATTCATCTTTAAGACTATAACTGCATTTTCAAAAGAAAATTCCAGTAACCAGCTGCTGAACAATATTTGTCTGAGACTTGATTTTAGATTTTGATTCAGCTGACATGATTATTTAGTTGAAGCCTATCTTCTGCCACTGAGCAGTTTATGAGGATGGCTCATTCACTCGGTTATATCCTGCCCATTTCACTTCTTTTTGCAAATGGCATTGCTGCTGTATATTTTGCACATGCCAAAAATAATCCGCTCAGTCTAAAGATAAAGCTGGCTGGGAAGGATGATATGCCTGATATTCAAATTCAGTCTGAAGCTGATGTCCATCAGGTGCTGAAACTGGCACTGAGACTATCCAAGCACAGAGCTGCCCTGGCAATCTGACATTAGTTTGGAAGGCTGCAGAACAGGAAAAGTTGCTCCTTGCCCTTGACATGCCCCGAAGAACAAGATCAAAAGTCAGTAGGACAATTTCTCAAACCAAAGGCAGAAATCCCAACTGAAAGAGAAATACCACATATCTCTCAGCTTGTCATAGATTAACAATTAAAATAGGCTCAAACAGTTAACTACTTTATGGCATTTTAAATGCTGGTAAATGTCATGACTTACCAGGTCTTTATTTATTTTGTTAATTTAGTACTTGGGAAATTGAATACTACACCAGCACTTTTATACGAATAACAGTTGCAATTTGTTACAAACTTGAATAGTTGGGGCTTCAGTAAAGGCCCTAAGGATTCCTTTATAATATATATTTTGGATAAATATTTTTATATATGGTGTTATGGTTCATTTGGAGAAAAAAGACAAGCCAAGAGGCATCCTTGGGGGGGGGGGGGGCAGGGTATAAATATAGGAAGGAAACAAACAAATAAAAATATATGGCCATAAAGCCCAATAAAACTTGGGCCCAAGATATCTGAATGATTGTACATATGACCTTGCTCAAAGTCTAAGATATGGCACTTCTCCCGATCCCACCAGATATGCAGGAAAGGACCTTCTCTGTGGATGCTCATACACTATGGAACTCCCATTATAGAGGGGCTAGGCTGACTTCTTCTTTGATCCCAGGAAATATTTGTAAACTGATCATTTTATACAATGGATTTTCTGTTTCAGTATTGTACTGTTTTAAGTGATACTTTTAAATTAATGTCTTAACCCATATAACAATTATTTTAATCTTAACTTTCTGTATACACATACACATAGGGTTTTACTTACATTTCCTTTTATTGTGTCCGCCACCTTGAGTCCCATTCTTGGGGAAAAGGCAGGCTACAAATAGTGTTAGATTGAATTACTGAACATATCTTCCCTGATACTTTATTCTAGATGTTCCAAATGTGAGCTTCATGGATTTTGAGAAGAAGAGGTCTACAGAGAGGTTTCAGGGATCCAGGAAATGGATGTAGAAATGATTAGGGAGGTCCTAATTAGCTGTATAACTGACGCTTAATAGAAGTGGGGGTCCAAATGTTGAGTGATGATAAACTACACTTAAAAAGTGGTCCACAGTTTGGCCAACCAAATTCCAATTAATTAATTCAGAATGCACATGAGCTCTTTGCAGCCTCTTTGAGACCCTTTGGGTTTGTAACTACAGTTAATGATTTCCAAATCTACCAGATTCATTAGAAAACTTTAAAATAGACTTCTGAATCCTGGCTTGCTAATGCTAATCATGTTTTCCAGTTCAGTTCAGTTCTAAATCAAATCAAATCAAAACTTTATTACGGTCACAGACCAGCACAAAGCGGGCACAAGCGCCCTAAGAGGAGAAGGACAACTCCCCAGTAAACAGTTATTTAAAATCAGACTAGAAATCAGTATAAAAATATATTTTAAAAGACAGGATATTGTTGCCTTACGGTGTCAATCATCACCCGTCTGATATTAAAGGCAGCAGCACAGAACTTAGCAACACTGGTAAGCTCTAGTTAAATGTGGCTTCTTCTTTTCATTCACTACTTACATTAATTGAGAAGCAAAAGGGCAATAAAGGGACTGTGCAGCTACACTGTATATTTGGGATTGTGATCAGAAAGTAACCACGATCTCATAGATAAATGTGTGAAATGACACCACTAGGGAAAAAATACTGAAAGTTCTGATGTGGTGTGTGCAACATATGTGAACCAAGCCTACATCTCTGACTGTATTTTATTTTCCTACTAGGTGTATTTTTAATTATTCTGTATTTTACTAAATTTAATTTGAGGTGTTTGTGTGTGTATTGGCTATGTGCTATATTAGACTATTGAGGATAGGAAAATATAAAATAATAAAATCAATGTACAAGAAAAAAGAAAAATAATTGCAAGAATGGGTTTATTCTATTGTTCTTTGGATTGGACTTTATATTCCCAGGTGCAAGGGAAATAGGGGAAAGGAGATCCTTTTAAGATTTAAAAACAACTCATAATGCCTTTCCAGTTGCAATTTGATTAGGATTTTTCTTACTTTGTCTCTCACTTAAAGATGGCAAATAGATATCAGGGAAAAGAGAGTCTTTATCAAATGTCAATATTAAACCATAATGGTATCTGAGTAGGATATACGAGGGAAAATTCCCTAAGAGATATGCATGACTTTCAAAGAGATAAATGTGTTTGTGTTTCATTAAATGAAAATAAATGGGTGATGAAGTGACAGGATGTAGATGTTGGAAGCAAAGAACGTTGAAAAGAATAAGTAAATTGAGAGCTTGTAGTTACAGAAATACAGTTTGCTGTTTAGTATGAGCGTGCAGAAAAGCACAAAGAGAACATCAAAATGCCTGATCACATCCCATCTGTTTCTGCTTCTTGCTGGATAACAATCTCCAGTGCCAAAAAGCCATTTAAATTTACTATGTTGCAGCTACTGATAAATATCACTTCTGAGAAGATCTAATACTAAATAAGAACTTGATTTTGAGATAATGCTTACATGCAGCTGTGTCAAACAGATCAAGGTTTTGCTCAGCTCAACACCTGGATTGTATAAGGCTGCAATTTGTAACCCACTGTGATTCTTTGCAATACCTCTTTCTTTCCCCCTGAACACAGTACTGGAACACCCCTTCCTCCCCACCCCCATGCATAACCAAGACACAAAGCAAGATGAAACGGGATCACAAGATGCAGCACGTAAATGACGGGAAGAAAGAAAAAGGCCCTAGAGGAAGAAGGATGAAAAGCTGGATATTGGCAAAGGGTGGCAAAGACGAGGGGTTTTAGGAAGCTCTCATGATGGGTACCTTCCTTGCAGATCTGACAGTCACAGAATGGTGCCATGAAACTGCCTCCAGCAATGGAATACATTTTCTAGCACATCACAGCAACTGCAATGGCATCAATTCCACTTGCAATCCATGTCCAAACAGGGGGGAAAAGTTCTCAGTGGTCCTATTTCAGCACATCTCAAGGACTAATTAAATCCTCATTACTTTCTTCTAATTATTCCAGAGCTCTGGGATTTTTCTGAGCAAGTCTCTGATGGTGCACCAGATGAAAAGGGTTAAATAACCTGTGTTGATTTTGAAACTCCAGACCTATTCCAGACCTTTAGCATATCATCAGCATTATCATGAATATTTAACTACATACTGCTGTGAAAATTATAATGTGAGAACAATTAAAAGTTTTTTTAATTAATCCTGACCCATATACATTTCCCTTAATAAATAAAGGCTTTTAAAGCTACCCCGACACAAGAGTGTATGCCAGAGTAACAGCATGAGAGCATTTAATGTTTCCATTAGATTCTGTGTTTTAGCTATTTCCTCTTGCTATTTTAATCTGAGGATGATAAACTTGGCATACTTATTTCAAACTGAAAAGTGCATTCAGGATGCCAAACAAATAGATGTTCACTGATTTCTCTTAGAATAAAGGTAAAAATATATTGAGCCACTTTTTATTAGTCCCTTAATAATGGATTCTCCATTACTCTTACCGAGAAGTTACACAATAGATAAATAATTTTTCAATATTTTCACACATTACATGTATAAAATATTGAAATATTATGTATACATGGAATGGGGGACACATGTATGTACATTAACTTACAGATCCATCTGCTATCAAATTTTTGGAAGAACAATAGCTTGCTTCCTTCTGCCTATTTCTTGCCATTTTGAAATAAAACTGAACTTCTGGAAACCTCTGAGAAGCACTATTCTACAACAAGATACACAAGCTATATTTGTCTCATTTTTCGCTGAAAAACTAGTTTTCCAGCAACTAAGCATGAACTTTTCCCGTCCTGATTTCCATTGCTGAACTGTGTCAGCATTTGCCACAGCTGCCTTTTCCTGCTTTAGACCCAAGCTTGTCGTATTTTTGTTGGACTATCCAGACTGTAGCATAGTTTCAATTCACATGAATGAGGTGTTAAAGGGGAATTTCGCAGAGATTTTGGCTTCTACATTTATTTTGCCGTTTGTCTACGCTTCCTGCAAAATCAAGGACAGGATTTCAAGTATGATCTCTCCTGACTCCACCAAAATGGAGGACTGCACTGTAGAAGTTTTAAATACCCACAAATTTCTCTCTCTCTCTCTCTCTCTCTCTCTTCTAATAGTGGTTACTCCCAACAGATGGCCATCCAGCCTCTGCTTAAATCCATTCCATAATAAAGCAATAAGCAGACACAAAATCTAAAAGGTTCTTGTTATAGCTATTATAATTAAGGGCAAACTTGAGTTAAATCAAAGCTTGGACCAGGAAATTCCTGCTGGAAGAAAAGTAGGAAGTAAGCATGTGCGATAGATAAAAAAATGTTCCAAATGTTATTACAAAATTAGGGGGCACTGGCGCTTTGTTTCTAAAGTGTTTCTAAAGTATAGAGAAATTTCATTACTATAATGAGAGTAACAAAAATTTGTTACTTTTTGTTATAGTAATTGTGCATAATTACTGTAGCAAACTTTAGGGGCTCCTTTCTCTCTTATTTTTATGGTGAAACTTGCTACAGTGGTAGAACATATTTACCACTGACAGTCCATCAAGTTTCAGAATGTTTCACTTATCCACAGATTTTTGGGGAATTTTCAAAGTGTTTATAAATGACTTTCTTTTAAATAAAAAACCACCCTACAAGAATTGTGTTCTATACAATGACACAAGATAACAGGGGATCATTCCTTCCAATTTTCATAAATATTCATACATCTTCTGATTTTAGGGAATTAAAAAAATGTTTTGACAAGAGTGATTTTTTAAAAACCACAGCAGCCAATATTTTCTTAGAATCTTAGAGTTGGAGAGGACCCCCAAGGGCTAGCTAGTCCAACTCCCTTCTTCCAGGCAGAAGGACACCATCAAAACTCTCCTGACAGATGGCCATCCAGCCTTTAAACTAATCAATATGCTTCCCCTATTGAGTTGGAAAGGATTTCCAAGGGCCATCAATTTAGGGATTTCATCCCAGTCTAGTACTAATTTACTTACTAGAAGTATCAGTCAGTCCTCCTCTTTGTAGATTCAACAATTTATTGGAACTCTGGCTGGCTGCTGCTACGCATGGACAAATTTCTCCCCTCTCCTGACTGAGGCTTTCTGATGTGAACAGAACTCTGGGAAATGTAGTTGAGGGCAGGGCCTTTTACATTCTCTGCCACAGGGCTCCTATCCTTCCCAAACTACATTTCCCAGAGTACTGTGTTTTCTTTCCAAGTGAACTCTGCTTTCTCCCTGCTTTCTCTCTTCTCATGCGAGAGGCCATTAATTTAAAGAGGAAAGGCAGCCTTTTTGGCTTTGCTTTGCTTCCTTGCACTAAAAATAAAACTGACTTTGGAAGGCTTCCAAGATTTACAAAATGCAAATGAAAAAGTATTGGGTAAGTTTTAATTCTTAAGTTTTTGGCACGGGCCACGCTCGCATATTGGATATTATTTCGTAAGTACGAATTTAACAAATTTGATACGACTTACGAGGACTAACGAAAAATGCACACCTCTACTAGGAAGGGAAATTCACATTTTTAAGAGTTATCATGGGGGAAAGGTATATTATTTGAAGCTTTATCACTAATCCTTGTTTCCAAAATGTTCAAAGTCCAATTGTCACAGGGACAGGAAGTGAGGTGAGATCTTTTGAACAGGGACACAGACAGTAAAACGAACTTTACAGGGTTGTTAATCTTTCCCTATGCTATCAAAAACTTTGGCTGGAGTTATACTTAAGAATTGTACCTGTTCTAACTAACATAGAAATTCAGCTTAAGAATAAACCTGCACAACCTATCTTGTTAATAACTCACGGACTGCTTGTACATGATAAACATGCAGATGAGAAGAAAGCATCTTTAGTTTTCTGCAGCAAATGAGAAAAAGTAGCCATCAAGGAGGTTGCATGGAACTCTCCAAGCTGAAAGTCTGCAAGAAGTGAGGGCTTCCACATGTTGTGCTTTATCACTGCTCTTTGCTGGTCAGTTTTAGTATTCCTGTTTTATTTTAATTTTTTCTTTTAAAAAGTTACAGTTTTTAGAAGATATTTCAACTTATTTTGCTGTTGATTTGTTTTGAACTTGGTTGCCCTGAAGTTAGCCTTTTATATAAAAAAATCCTAAGTTCAAGTAGCAATAGTAACAACAACCAACAACAACAACAGCAACAACGACAACAATAAGTTTTGCCTATTCTCTCCAGAACAGGAAAATATATTTCTCTTACTGCATGAGTCTCTTATCCCACTACTTGGGGTGGGGATGGGGAGACCTGGGAACTATTCCGAATTAAAATGAGGGTATAATGGCCGAACAGGAAAAATCTGATCAACAGCTAATTCAAGTTAATATGTAACTTTGACCCAATTAATTTGCTGCTGTCCAGAACTCCCACCAAGCAGTGGAGTAGACAGCTTAACTTACTTGCCTGGTTGTGCAATTTTGTCAAAATCTCCAAAACTACATCAACAAATTACATGCACATATACTCACAGATGTATATACAACACATTTTCCAAATCTATTTGTCTGAGGCTCTATTTTGTGATAGCGGTATATATCTTTAGGCTTAAAAACATGGAACATCCCAACTGGGTGCTGCCAATCGTGGAAAACAAGACAAATAAAATTAAGCAGTTTTAGATGTAAATAACTGTGAACATAATAGTTTGTTCATGTGGCTTCAGCTCAAGAATGATGAAGCAGAGATCTTGAAAGAGCAAAAAAAATCCACAGAAAATGTGATTGAGATTATATGGCAGAGCACTCCAGACTGAGGTCTTTGCAATGAACACATTACTTTTGTTCATGCAGTTCATTCATTTCTCTGAGCAAGGAGAGAAATGTTACACAAAGAGCTGGAAGGAACAAAAACACTGCCTGAAATTGGAGAGTCACTTGGTGTTTTTAGCTGGAAACGTTTAGATTGTTAAGTCAAGTGTTTAAATTACTGTAACAGATGCCTGCGGATCAGGTGTCTTCAGCAGGAACGATTTTCTGCTTGGGTTTTTATCAGTAAATGACAAGCACCTTCCCTTTGAGCCCTCATGCTCGCCCTTCTTCTGTTCCGTGGAAAACAGTTCAAGCAAGCTAAAGAATCAACTAATACAACAGTCTTTTAAAAAGGTGAAGTTTTCCATTTCAAAGAAGTTTCTAATCAATGACATGGCACAAAAGGGAATGCACGCATGTTTATATGGGCACTGCTCAGACCTTACAGAAGCTTTGGGGAAACAGGCTCTGCAAAAATCAATATGACCTCACTGGTTACAAATTTCATATCTGCTGCATGAAACAAATGGACATTTTAAACAAGCTAGGTCACAAAAGATTAGCTGTAGCATGACAGGGGCTTCCAATAAAATATTCCGAATAAAAAGCCAGCTCCTTCGAGGAGAAGCAGTGAAGGAAAAAAAAAAAGAAACAAAATGGCAGCTAGGCTTGTGCCAACAGAGCAATTTGAAGATTAGAGTCTAAATTCTCAAACTGCAGGTCACAATAAATTATTCATCAAAAATAAACCATTTTTATTTGGCCTTGTGATTAAGAGTTGGATGCCTCTCTCCGCTGCACTTCATCAGAGTCTTCATCAGGCAAAGAAGACACTGATGTTCTGCTCCAATCAATGACCTCAGCTGGAAACCTTCCCAAGGGCAAATAAATGTACAGCAGGAAGAGATTTAAGCCCCAAAATCTGGAGTGGACCTGCAGCCTAGGATTTAATGCTATATGAAAAATTCCACACCACTCCTTTAGTCCTGTAGCTCTGACATGATTTAGGTATCTCAGCTAAACCCCAACTGACAGTGTATTTTTGGGCCTCCTGCAAATATATTTTTATTTTGTAGGATGTGAGAAGGAAACTGCACCTTTGGCTGATGGGTGAGAAGAGATGAGTCATGGTGTGCTTTTTAAACTGAACCTACTGCTTTGAACAAGCAAGCACCCATTTTCTCTGAAACACAATCACTGGGATATACTGAATATTCAAGGCAGATTCCATGGAGCAGATGAGGAAAGGACTGTTCTACATACCATGAAACATTGAAGTACATCTATATACAAAAATCTGAAGCCACTATTTCTTCTTGACATAAAGAAACCTTATGTTGCCTCCATTCTCCATAATTCAGCACAAAATAAATCTTGAACTGGACACTTTGCAGATAACAACACTGTGAAACTAAATCCAACAGTTACAAATGGTGTACAAAGTGTGTTGAAATTCTCCCTTAAATACCTTATTGCTGAGGTTACACCAATGCTCCCCATGCTTCAACTGCTGATAAATATCTTGTGGAAAAAAGAAAAGGGAGTTTGCTCCAAGAAAAGAATAGATGTCTAAGCCACTCGCCTATCTTGGGTAACAGGCATACTGAAACCTGATACTCATTAGATGATTGCCCTGTTAGGTGTGTGTGAACAAGCTACCTGACAGTATTGTGGTGTGTAAATGATACCTCTTCGACCACGGCAACAAACATACTCAAACTAGGGCCTTACTTCAAAGAATATGGAATGTAGGCAAGATTTAGCATAGTTTTTCTCTTTCTCATCTTCTAAAAATTGCTGATGTGAATATAAAGATCAGAAATACATACTTATATATGTTAGTTCACACAATCTTACTTCTCACTGTAAAATTAAACTCTGCTACTCTAAGATCATGCCTAGCATATTTGAATTGCAGTGAGAAAGGGTCCTGAGACATTTTGAGAAGAGCAGGACAGAAATACAGCCATTTGCAGCCTACCAACGCCAATCTGCTTTACTTCTATAGGAAAAGAGAATGAAGGGGTTATACACAAAAGCACAGGAATTTATCAACGCTATGAAAAGTGTGGGAAAAATGCTGTTTGTAAAGCAGTTTAGCATGCCTATCCTTCAGAGACCCAATTCTAAGTCAGATATTTATAAATAATGTTTCCTGTATCCAAACTCTTTTTTGAGACCACTAGCAAGATCTTCTGATAACAAATGTTTTTAGAACACTGAGTTATTTCTTTTAACAAAATTCTTCTACTTCTCTTTTTCATTTACTGTCCCCACAGGAAATCATTTCTCCTTCTCTCACACACATGCTAATAAATGACAAAAGACCTTGCTGAAATAATAACAATACCAATATTACCAATAAAGTTAATAACAATAACTCTATTCTTGTATCCTGCCATCATCTCCCTGAATTGACCCAAATAAAATAGAACATAGAATGAAAACAATTCAAAGATACAATTAAATAAAACAAATGGACATATAAAACGGCAACTAACACGCAATTAAAACAGCACTCATCAACTAATGGCGGTAAGCTGCTATAAACGTGGCCAGGTAGTAAACAATTGAACTGGGAGTGGGATAAATGCAAAGCTGTAGCCATGGGAAGAGGGCATGGGATAAAGTGCAAGGCTGCATAACAATTGAGTAGATAACTAGGGACTATATATTCTCAAAAGCTTGTTTGAACAGCATGGTTAATATCCCTGGGGAGGATGTTCCAGAGCCAGGGGGCCACCACTGAGAAGGCCCTCTCCCTCGCCCCCACCAACCTCGCTTGTGACGGTGGCGGGAATGTGAGGAGGGCCTCCCCAGCAGATCTTGGAGCCCACACTGGTTCATGGGGGGGGGGGGTATGAACACAAAGATAGACAAGACCCGAACCATTAAGAACTCAGAAGCAAATTTCACCCTTCTTTTATCAGTGTTTATTGTTATACCATTTATCTCCCAACACACACCTCGATCCTGGGGCATTGGTGACTGGCTCAAAGCAGGATGGGATCCAGATTCCGACTGGCTACCAGGAGTCTGGGATGGCATCTGGCTACCTGCAATACATGTAGGTAAAGACAATAAATAACTTGCTCCTAGTGAAGCAAAACATGATGTAAGAAAACATAACTGTAAATGTTTTACTTGGTTATAAATGCAGTGGGGAATGCTCCTGGGAATGCATGCAAAAGATTTCTGTGTAAATGATCCCAACTGCAGTATGTCTTTCCCAGAGATAATGCAATAGATTTATCCTTTCCACAATCATTTCTTTATATAGTTATTTATTGCTTGGAGCCCAAGGAAAAAGAATGCATAAACACATTTAACAGGCATGCTGATATGTTCAATTTTGTACTGAGCCTTATCCCAACATTACTGATATGATCCAATTTGCAGCTGCAAAGCTCCTGACACATATTTTTTGAGGCAGTTCAACAAAATCTAAGTCTTGTTGAACATTGGGACTCATTCTGTTGTGTTTTAACTGGCCTGCGACCAGGAATGGGTAGTTGCCAACAAGAGAACCAAAGATAAATTTCATGTGTGTTATTTGAAACAAAGCAATCTACCACTGAATCAATGGACTGAATGTTATCTCTGAGTCAAATTTAACAGAGCAGTAAAACCAATATGTATATAAAGCCTGTGGCATGCACTGTGTCATCCAAAGAGAAGCTTAAGGCATAACTTACACTATACAAAACTAGCACGTAAACTGACAGAGCAAAAACAAAATTCCAAGTAACATTTAAGCAAAGGATTATGCGACTTCACAAATGGCATCACAAGCTGATTTACATCTTGACCTGAATAGCTATATAGCTATGGGCAATGAGGCAGACAGAACTGCTTGCATCAACAGTAGCAATATCACTATCTATAAGGGGTCAAATTACATATGACATCAGATGCCTCTTTGAATATTGTGATTCAGATTATTTTTCGATCCCTTGTTCACTAACAGTTGCCCAAAAGGGTGGGGACTCTGGAAATTGCACAGGGACAGGATTTATTACCCTTTTCACTTGTATTGTTTTTTTCAGTGAGAAACACTTCCAACTTCCTACTTAAACCAGAAATGCCTAAAAAAAGCATATAGCCATTTTGAAATCCATAGGATAAATGTTGGCCCAGCTAACATGTCTGTCAGCCATGCTCACAGTATGCTACAAAATTATTCTAAGGTTGTGTTGACAAAACGGTGTCCACAAAGCCAAAAAAGAAGAAGAAAAGCCTTCATCATCATAAGAACATAAACATAAGAAGAGCCATGCTGAATCGGGCCTCAGCCCATCTAGTCCAGCATTCTGTGTCACACAGTGGCCCACTAGTTGTACACAGGGATCTCTAGCAGACAGGAGGGCAAAACCCTCACCTGCTCCCGACCCCCCACAACCAGTACCCGGGGAAATCCTGCCTGCCTCCATCAACACAGAGGTGGCACTTGGATGTCCATTTCAGTAGCTACTGATTCCCTTGGTATCCATGAATCTGTCTAATCCTGCCTTGAAGCTGTCCAGGCTGACCGCTGTCACAACCTCCTCTGGAAGTGAGTTCCATAACCCAATGACCCTCTGGGTGAAGAAATATTTCCCTTTATTAGTCCTAACTTTCCTGCCTTGGAGCTTTAGGGAGTGCCCCCTAGTCCTAGTGTTGTGTGACAGAGAAAATATTTTTTCTCTATTCACCCTTTCTATCCCATGCATGATTTTATACACTTCGATCAAGTCACCTCTTAAACGCCGTCTTTCAAGGCTGAAAAGACCAAGGCGTTGCAACCTGATTTAAAGGAGCTGCTCCATCCCTTGGATCATTCTTGTTGCCCTTTTCTGTACCTTTTCCAGTTCCGTTATATCCTTCTTGAGGTGCGGTGACCAGAATTGTACACAGTACTCCAGATGTGGCCTCACCATAGATTTGTAGAGAGGCAATACAACATTTGACGACCTATTTTCGATTCCCTTCCTGATCATGCCAAGCATAGAATTTCGTCAATCCTTCTCTCAACTAGTGATGGAATGGAAGTTCAACGATTTCCTGTCTGGTGTCAAATTTTGAGTTCCTGGTCTCTTAAAATGTATGTGGGAAAAAATAGCATGTAAAAGGTTCCTACAAAAGTTGGGAACTTCTTTCCCTCATTTCCAGCATGACGTAAACTGCACACTTTCTGAGACTATGCAAGAGGTTGAGAAATGTAGTTTTGCAGCAAAAATCTATGCTCGAGATATTTTCATTACACACAGAAAACTGTGCAGTCTTTTTGAGAAAAAATACACCCACTTACATTTTTTTCACCATACACTTGGCAAAAGTGTACAGAATGCAAAACCGAATCGGAAGCTATGCCCCCACCTTTTGAACATTGAGAGGAAAGGTTTGACAGTATGGCTGAAGACATTGTCAGTTTGAATACTGTACAATGTAATTGTTAAGCAACAGGAGAGAAAACTTGGACTAACTGAAGCTGTAGCCAAACATTTTGGATATCTGCAAGATTGCCGTTTTCTACAAGCCTGCATAATAAAAAAAAAAACAACCTTGCATGATGTTGGTGTCATCTGGCCAAGATTTATATTGGGCAAGATTGACATTTTCTACATTGAAAACATTATTTATTTGGGGTATTTGTAACCTTCCTCAAAACACTGGAACTTGTGTTTTCTCTCCCCCCTCCCCGCTTCCCCGCCCCAATTAGAATACTACATACTTTCTTTTCCATGTCAAAAGCTACACCATTTGCAGGAATTGCTGCACAATTCTCAGGAAATGCTGTATGGTTTTCTAAGCAAGCTGCATGTATTTCATGGAAAATTTGAGCAATATCCCAGCAATGCATGAGGGAAACATCCCCAGTGTTCTGTAACTATGAGACAAAATATTGTTACATTGTTCTGAACATCTGTTGGGGCTTGAAAAAATAGAGATTTATCATTCCTACTCCCAACATAACCTTGCTGTACCAGAATTTTGCATGTCCTGGCTATGCTCATCCAGCAATGGGTGTTACTGCCAACAAAATCACTCCAGATAATGTTATTGTGTGGTACAATTATCTTAGGTCTTGCAGTGCTGGGCAGTTTTCTTCGGCTCCTCAGCAAAAAAAAAAAGTATTTTTTAAAAAAAGAATGCACTATTTAAATTGGGGGAAAAACTTCTACTGCGGCCAGCTCCAGAACAAGACTTTTACTCAAGGTCACAGCTGGGAAAGAAAGAGCAAATGTCTCTCCTACATTGCTTGATATCAGACCCCTAAGAGATACTGATTGCATTTGCAATGGGAAGACACACTTATATCACACTTAGTATGGCTGTCACTTGGGGGTAAGCTGAAAGGCAAAATGAGATAATTGCCATCCCAAATAATGATTCTGCCCTCCCCAATGGAATTTCTTCCATTCCCACATATATCAGCACAGCAGTAAATTATGGTTGAGCATTCAGAAACGCAATTTAGGCATTCAAGAAAAAGTGGCACAAACAGTTCTCAACTGAATGTAAACAGAAAAAATATAGGTGATTACGTTGTGAATGACTTTCAGCATTCCGACACGCACACGTCTATTGATCCAGCAACACATGGCACATGAAACACTTATGTAACGAACAGAAAATCATCCTTTTTTCTGTTTGGTACATAAATTAGGACAGTAATTCCCAGACTATAATCCTTGAGGTGCTTTGTACTTCGAATCCTAGAAACTGCAGCTGTCTTGGCCAATAATCAAGAATTCTGGGAACAGATTCCAAAATACCTGGAAGACTAGAGTTTGGGAAAAATTATTCAATGATGTACCAAGGGAAGACTACTTATAAACTAGTATCAAACTGGTAAACTTGTAGTACTTACACTGAGTAGTGCTTATAGCAGGGACTTATACTTTTTCAGCCACTGAGCCCTTTTTGAAACAAAAGTTTCTTGTGAAGCCCCAAGAAAACTCTATTGCCTCCACACCGCATAGGGAGTGTTTTGATATATATAATATATAATATATTTTATATCTATCTATATCTGTCTATATCTATCTATATCAGGAACAGGCACATTTATAGACATAGGGACCTCATTGAGTTTTAAAATTTGACAGTTGGGCCAGGTCAGAAGAAGATGGGTGGGGAGTGCTTGTGTGAATTAATTCTTTAAATGAACAAATTCCTATGCACACACAGCACAAATACTGGTTGTAGTGCAAAAAAAAGTACAATGTTTAAAACGATTAACCATTGTAACCAAAATAAACTTAACAATATTTTAGTGGAGGATCCCAGGGCCATCTAGTCCCAATCCCATTCTGCCATGCAGGAAAGACACCGTCAATACACAACAGTTGGTCATGCGGCCTTTGTAATAATAGTAGTAGTAGTAGTAATCATAATAATACAGGGGCCATCTAGTCAAGTCCCTTATGCCAAGCAAAAGAAGCACAAAGCACCTCTGGTAGATGGCAATCCAGCCTCCATAGTAATAGTAATAATAATAATAATAATAATAGTAATAGTAACCCCAGGGGCCATTCCAACCCCTTCGGCCATGCAGAAAAAGAACAATCAAAACACCCCCTAAGCGGTGGGGAAGCAATAGAGTTTTGGAAGCAAAGCCGTGTGTGTGTGTTTAGGTGGTGAGAAAAAGAGTCAGGGAGACAGGGAAGAAAGGATCTGCACCCTGGGAGGATGCTGCTGCAGCTGCTGCTGTTTTGGCGGATCCAAACTTTAATTTCCCTGCATTTCTCAGGAGGAGGAGGAGGAAGAGGAAAAAGAGGGAAGCAACATAACACTGTCGAGCCCCTCACTTTCACCTGTGGAGCCCAAAGGGTTCCAAGGAGTACTGTTTGAGAATCTCTGGCTTAGATTATTCACTTGGGAAATATATTTTAAATGATAAAATCATTAAACTCTGCATATATTGCATTATCTTATTCTTCTATTTTAACAATGTGTATTCTCTCTTTATGTGCAAAGCAGACACGAGATAGCTTACCACACCAACAAAAATACTGAAATACACAATTTAGACTCAAATAGAGAAACAATGTAACACAATAAAACTATGGAACTAGGATGAGGGTGGATTGGGAAAAGCTCCACAATTTAATGCCTTCTTAAAAATTGGCAATGCAGGGGGGAGAGGGTGAGTTGTAAATGCCTGGAAAGGCCATTCAAGGCTCTGCTTTCTACAATGGGACAAGGCTTCTCCCTTGTTTTCATCAGCTGAACAGCCATCAGTACAAGAACAATAATGACTTTTGTATCTCCTAGTTTCTTCCAAAGCACATATACTGAAATGCATTCCCACTGCAAATGATTTTAATATGTGGAGATAAAGCAGGGATTAAATATAGGAGGAAGAAAACAAAAACAAATAATATTGCTAACGGAAATGAATTGTCAGCAATAAGTTAGCTTTTGACATTATACGCTGCATTTCATTTGGAGTGCTTCCAGAGTGTTATGGTAGGAATAGCCCCACAAACAGGATAATATATTTTTAGTTTCTATTACTACTACTAATAGAAATGCACAGTATTCATCTTTACCAGCAGTATCATTTGCAATTACCAGCATGGTATGCAATGACCCACTAAATGTGCATTTTTAAACAGGGCAATCCACAACGGCTGGAAACACTAGTGTGTGCATTAGACCTTTTAGATTGTCAATGGCTTTTTGGCAGTTGGGTCCAGAAACTCAGGTTTTAAAAAGAAACTATATAACCTGAAATGCTTGTGAATGCAACAAATGCCTGAAGAAGACACACACACACACACACACACACACACACTGATAGTTAGCAGGCAGTTGGCTTTTGCAGGCTTATTTTAACATGGAAATTTATTCATCTCAAGAGCTGAAGGCAGCCAACAACACAGCAACACTGAAAAATGCTGAGAGGGACTGAATCGGAATACCAGCAGAAGCATAAATATCTGCTCTTAAAACCTGAAGTCTGAACTTAAGTATCCTTTGGAATAATTTATTTGGTTTTTGTTTAGACTTGTATTTTGAGGAGCGGGAATAACATAACATTACAGAGAAAAACCATGGGAGATATTTTTCAAGTTCTGTTTCTATAAATTAATGCTTCTATTTTACAAGTAGTTCACCAGAAGCACCACAATGTCTCTCCAGCTACTGCAAAAATAACCAGATGAAGCCAAACCCTGCGAAGACACAAGTGTGTGCTTTCCACCTATGCAATTGTGAAGCCAACAGGAAATTGAAAGTTACCTGGGAAGGCCAAGAGCTTGAACACTGTTCCTAACCTAAATATCTCGGTGTTACCAGGCTTAGATCGAACACTAACATTTTGTGCTTGGTGTTTACTGTGCGAACGCCAAGGACAAAGCAGCTGCACGCAATAACATCCTGTGAAACTTACTGATAGTACATGGGGTGCAGACCCAAAATTAATAAGAATATCAGCCCTGGCCTTGTCTTACTCAACTGCTGAGTATGCTTGCCCTGTCTGGCATAGATCTGTCCACGTGAAGTAGGTAAATATAGTACTGAATGAAACATGTAGAATAATCATGGAATGGCTTAAACCTATACCTGCTGATAGACATTATAAGCTAGCTGGCTTTGCCCCCCCTTGATGTGTGACAGAACATTGCTGCCAATTGCAAGAGACATAGGGTTGAACACTGTGAAAGACACCCACTGTATGACTATCAGGCTCCTCCCAGTAGACTTAAATCAAGGGAAAGTTTCTTGAGAACCACCACTCCTCTTAAATTTCCGTCAACAACAGCAAAAATATCCCTGTGGGCAGAAAAATCAGGCAATTCCAACTGAATTGCCCTCCAACGAGGGTCTTCCTCAAGGGCCAAATAAAGAATGGGCAACTTGGAAGTCCCTGAACAGACTCAGAAGTGGAGTGGGCTGATCAAAAGACAACCTAGCAAAATGGCACTACCTAGAAGAATCCTCCACCTTGTGCGACTGAGGAGCAAAACAACTCAGCATCTGTATGCTTGTTCACAATGCCCTGTCTCATGCACAGAGGAAGAACTGTTTAAAGCTACAGACAATGTGGTCGCTCTTGCCTGTTTTTGGTTTTAAATTATTTAGCTGCTTGTGCTTTCTTTATTTTATCAGTGTTATACTTTATTTTACCAGTGTTATTTATTTATGCAATGCTTTTTACACGAAATAAATAACCACATATGAAGCCTTCCTGCAGGACTCAATGAAATCAGGATTAGTTCGCCATAATGCCTTTTTATTGATAAGTCCCATGAAACTGCTTTATCAATGGAGGAGGTAAGGGGGTCATTCCCCACAGAGCTCCTGGTGCAAGCACATATAATCTCACCCAGAAATCTGTGACATAAGAGCCACCACAGAGGACACAAACAGGAGAAAAAGAAGGTTTCTCATATTATTGAATGTCTAACAAATAAAACATTGGTTTTAAATTAATGGTTCTGGATTTAAAATAGGTGGCTGAAACTGCAAAATTAAAAGAGAAACAAGCACTCATCTTTTATTTTTTTTGCAGGCATTCAATAATACAAAAAGTATGTGTTAAGTCTAATTTTACAAAGAACAATATGGGTGTATCTTTACTGCAGGGGCTCGTTGACACTGACCATACTACACAAACTGCCCAAATGCTTTGGAATCATGGGAACTGTCATTTAACAAAATCTTTAGCCTTCTCTACCAAAAAAAATGCTAGTGTTTCATGAAACTACAACTCCCAGGAATTTCAAATCACCGAGCCATGTCAGATAAAGTGGTGGGTGTCAACCTGCATTAATTCCACTGTTTAGATGCACCATATGTTTACCCTAGGAGAATGGACAGTTTTTATATGCCTTGTGTTTCTTCTATGATGACTACCAGTAATAGCCAGTTTTCAACTCTGCCCAAGACTTTTGTTGATAGAAAACCATAATCAGATGGGAGTGGAGAATTCTCCTTCCTATTGTAGCCTCCTGCTCACTTAAAATAATCTTAGAGAGGTTTGGGAATTCTCCTGTAGGCAGTTTTCAGGAAGCTCCGTGTTATGCAATGAGAAGGAGAAGATCAATTCTTATTGAGCTTGCAATGTAGTATCAGCACTATGTTGGATTTGAGTGAGGATTCTTGTATGAGTGTGTTGCATGCCTTCCAGATGCTTCAATCTAAGGTATACCTAAGAAGGAATTTTCTTGCCAATATTTATTTGGCGAGAGTTTGCCATTGCCTTCCTCTGAGTTGCGAGTGTGCGACTTCACCCTGGTGACCCAGGCTCCTTCTACACTGGCATATAATTCAGACTATCAAATCAGATAATCCACATTATCTGCTTTGAACTGGATTATGAGTCTACACTGCCATATAATCCAGTTCAAAGCAGATAACCTGGATTTTATAAAGCAATGTAGAAGGGGTCCTAATGGGTTTCCATGGCAGAACTGGAACTTCAACCTTCAATCCATTGCATCATGCTGACTCCCTGAATTCTTGAATATTTTATGTTAAATTTGAATCTTAAAAAATTCTTCTGTTTGGCAAGTAAGTGGACTGTCAAATTAATACCTCTTACTTTGTTACACTGTGATTCTAAACATTCATGAAGACACAAGTTACAGGGAGTTACTTTCACTTTTAACTTGAGAAATGCTTGACCTACTTAGCAAAACGGCCAGGACAATCTTAGTTTCATTAAGAAGGAAACCTTTACTGCTATAAATGGCAGACAGAGCAAATGAAACCCAAACATTTCCAAAGGCAAATCTACTATGCTCTTTGGATAGATAAGAAAATAAGATATTTATTTTGCTATACTTTGCTATTCCCTGTAGCAAAGGTATCTCATATGAACTTCTATGCAAATCCTAACTTCTCTGTTTTTAAGACAAAAAAATTGCACCAGTTGTTCCTCAAAGCTGTCTTGTAGTGCCACAGTCTGCAGCCAAATGCCTTGTCCCCACTAGACGCACTTGCGAAGATGGCAGGATCGAGAGCAGGGCCTCTCTGGAGGATCTTAATGTCATTGATGGTTCATAGGGGAGAATTCGTTCGGACAAGTAAACTGGGCCGGAACCATATAGGGTTTTGTAGGTGAAACCCAGCACTTTGAATAGTGCTCGGAAACTAATTGGCAGCCAGTGGAGCTGGCGCAACAAGGGAGTTGTATGCTCCCTGTACCCCGCTCCTGTTAGTAACCTGGCTGCCGAGCATTGCAGTTTCCGAGCAGTCTGCAGAGGCAACCCCACGTACAGAGCGTTGCAGTAGTCTATTCGAGATGTAACCAGAGCATGGACTACTGTGGCCAAGCCAGACTTCACAAGGTATGGGCGCAGCTGAAAGATTCATTCTGCATATGCCTGAAGTGATGCCACTTAATAGAATATTTCAAGGAACTATGTAATATTTATTTATTTATTTATTTGAAATATTTATATTCTGCCCTTCTCACCCCGCAGTGGACTCAGGGTGAAGCACAACATATATACAGCAAACATTCAATGCTGGGACATAAAACCATAAATATACACAAATATTAAAATCACTTTAATCTAATTTAAAATAAGTTGCTTAAAAACTGTACCACGGAAAACTACCAATAGCTACATTAGAATACAACTGTTTCTCCTTTAGAATACCTGGATTTATTAATGTTTAGACCCTTTTGGCTTTCAAGGGACTATCTGTGCTGTCTTGTTTCCAAGAGCACTAGTTTGTTTGCGGCTACAGCTACAAACAGGCAGACAGAGAGACATTGCTAGAAAGACCTTGACATTCTCGTAGTGGATTCAATAGTACTCTTCCATAGCAATCAATAAGCTCAAAACAAATTTATGTTGCTCGGTTTATCTGGCTGAGACAACAGATTATAATGTGTGCAGACCTGCTTGTGTGTGTGTGTATGTATATATGAATCGGGGTAATGAAGATAAAATAAAGCAGCAGTTAAAATATTATGCAAAACATATTTTCCAAATTCTAATCCAACTGGACAAGACATTTAACTTATTGGGTACAGTAATTTTGTCTGTACACATGACAAATAATGCTTCTGACAGCTTACCAGAGATTTTCAGTAGTTTCATGAGCCCTTCGTACATATGCACTCTAGGTATGGAACAGTAGGTTGGCCAACTTATCACTTGTATTTTTGTCTTCAGTAAGAAGGGTCAAATAATAGCGGCAAATCCAAACTATGGACGATTGTGCAAATGTCTTGAGAGGTCAGATCACGTAATCCCAAGTGTTGAAACCACAACCTACCACACTATATAGAATCACTTTTAACTTAAAAAATCTTATTCTAAGGAATAAGGAGAAAGATAATTGGTGTTATTATATTTATTTCTATTCTTCTTTCTCTCTCTAAATAGACCTCAAAACGGCTAACACTAAAAACAATATAATACATAATTTAAAACCTGAAAACATAGAAACATTAAAATAGGATTAAACATTGAAACCATTAAAAACAAATAGTTAAAACCCTCAAAAACCTATTCACATACATAAAGTACTTCACAGCTGCCCCTGACTCACTAAGGCCCCTTCCATACACCTGAATAAAATCCCACATTTTCGGCTTTGAGCTGGAATATATGGCAGTGTGGACTCAAGATAACCCAGTTCAAAGCAGATATTGTGGGATTTTCTGCCTTGATATTCTAGGTTATATGGCGATGTGGAAACCTACTTCCTTATAAGCCTGCCTGAATAAAAAGGACTTAGTCTGTCTCCAGAAGAACAGCAGGGAGGAAGTCATTCTGGCTTCTCTAGGAGGATGTTCCAGAGCTGAGGGGCAGCCACCAAGAAGGCTCTCTCTCACATCCATACCAACTGTGCTTGCAATAATGGTGAGACTGAGAGAAAGGCCTCTCCTGAGGATCACAGGGTCTGGGCGGGTTCATACCGAGAGATATAACCTGATAAATGGCCCAGACCTGAACCATAAAGGGCCTTGTAGGTCATAATCAGCACTTTGAATTGTACTCAGAAACAGTCTGGCAGCCAGTGGAGCTGATGCAACAGGGGGCTTGTGCGCTCCCTGTAGCCAGCCCTGGTTAACCTGTCTGCAGCTCTTTAGACCAGCTGAAATTTCTAAACACACTTCAGAGGCTGCCTTACATTTTAGTAATTGCAACCAACAGACATGTATTTATCATCAATATTACTGTTGTTGTCAAGATCAAAACGCCACTGGTAATCTTTACAACCCAGTAGCATAGACCTCTTCACAATGCCAATTTTGCTCTGGTATTTTTGTATAACCATAAGTGCACAACAGTGAGTTACTATGTCTACTAAACAAGGCAACCACTATTGTAGCATTTAATGAATTCAAAATATACCTCAGGGAATTAAATATCAGCCAATGATCCCAGATATTTTAGTAGAATACCTTGTCGATTTTGGACAAATCAACTATACTATGTTCTGGCTATAATAGTATTATATATATCTCTCTCTCTCTATACATATAATAAAACTCAATGTGTGCAGCCGAGTGGTGGGGGGATATGTGCCAGCGTTTTGATTGGCTGGCACTCTGGGATTATTTGCATAACGGACTATGATTGGCCAGCCTCAGAACTCCAACATTCTACGGCCCCAGACAGAGGAGATTGGTTGCCACTGAGAGACAATTTGCATAAAGGGTTAGCCAGATGACAGTTATTTTCCGTTGGCAATGGAATGTTCATTTTCTGAGAGGATTTCTCTACAGTGAGAGAGTTTCCTGGTGTACTGAGAGCATTACTAGCATTACAAGCTAGGCCCCAAAATAGACAGTCATCCTTCAAGCAAGTGGCAGCATAGACATGTCTCAAAAAAGGGAAAAAAAACATTGAAAAAATCCCAACAACTGCAAAAAAGGGAAAATACCAACAGAAATCATGTGAGACAACTGATTGCCAACATGAGGAAAACCAACAAGCATCTAATGCATCAAACACTGTAGAGGCTCAAGAACAATGTGAAGCCAGACTCAGAATATTTCAACGAAAGCAAGAAAAGGCCACGGCATCCAGAGTAGCAGAGACTACAGAACAGCAACAGGCCAGGCTTCAACAAAAGCAAAAAAAGTCCAGCGCATCCAGAACAGGAGAGACTCCAGAACAGCGACAGGCCAGGCTTCTACAAAAGCAAGAACATTACAGCGCATCCAGAGCAGGAGAGACTCCAGAACAGCAACAGGCCAGGCTTCAACAAAAGCAAAAAAAAGTCCAGCGCATCCAGAGCAGGAGAGACTCCAGAACAACATCAAGCCAGGCTTCTACAAAAAAAAAAAAAAAAAAAAAAAAACAAGGCCAGGGCATCCAGAACAGGAGAGACTCCAGAACAGCGACAGGCCAGGCTTCTACAAAAGCAAGAACATTACAGCGCATCCAGAGCAGGAGAGACTCCAGAACAGCAACAGGCCAGGCTTCAACAAAACAATTCATTTTTTTAAAAAAAACTTTTCTTAAATAAACATGACCTGGACCAAACTTGGCAAACAGACAACTGGTAACCCAATTTACATCCTGGTGCAGTTTGGGAGAGGATGGATATCAGATGATAGGATTGGCAGCACCTTCACCCATTTTCAGACACCACTGTGACCCCCACCAATGATCTGGACCAAACTTGAGATTGATTAAGACATAGTGTAATATATGACTAAACTGATATTACCTAACATCCGAAAACAAACAATACCCTTTTCAAATAACCCGGGCACCACCGGGTCCCCAAGCTAGTATTTTATAAAACGAAACACCCGTAATAATCATTACGGAATGTACAATAGAAGCTCTTTAACTGCCTTTTCCTATTTTGGAAGGCTTGTGTCTAAAAGAAGGATGTATTATTATACCATAATTGATCCCCAAGTAATATTTTACTGAAAATCAAAAGAAGTAGGAAATCTTTTTATAAAGTGTTGAGAAACATTTGCAGACTTCTTCAAAAGACAGTAATATATCTGTGATTCATAGATAATTCAATTACCTTCTGCAGGATCTTTTTTCAACATGTAAATTGTTTTTTAGTGTTGTGTGTCTACAAGCCATTTCTGACCTATAGCAACCCTAAGATGAACCCATCACAGTATTTTCTTGGTAAGATTTGTTTGGAGTAACCTATGATTCAAGGCCACCTTAAAGTGGCCTTGGCCCATGTTAACCCAGATCAGCTACATGCATCATTTAGTGTCATTTAGCTGTCAGGCAGCTGATTCACCCGCCCTTGGTGCTAAGTGGCCAGTGTAGATGTGCCTATAGATGAAGCTCAGCTATAAAAACATGAGTGCAAGGCTCCTTCACAAAGCACTACATAATAATCTAGTGTTATCCCCAAATGCAGCTACTAGGAACAGAGTGGAACCAGAACTTACATTATTTATTTATTTATTATTTCATGCTTGTGAGTCACCACTCCCACAAATTGTGTGGCTCAGGGCGACTTACAAAATATGCATACAGAATAAAAACAAATACTAAAACACCCTAAAACACAGTAAAACACAAAAGCACAATAAAATGGGTATTGCTAATTATTGAGCAACTCAGGCAGTTATATACAACATGGCGGGGCCAATGGCAGGCTGTTACCATCTTAGTCTCCAAAGGCCTGCCCAAAGAGAAGCGTTTGTTCTTGGGAGACCACCTTTAACTTTTGACTTTAACCTATTCCATGTATAACAAGGGAAAGAAAAACCTGCAGGCCATGGGTATTATACAGCCCCTCCATTCTGTCCCAAGCCAAAGCTCCCCTTCACCTCTGTTTCTTCAAAGGCTAAAATTTGTTCTCTAAACTACTGAAATATAACCAATTTGGTACATTCACTTATTACTATTTCATGTTATAATATTTTCTCCCGAATATAAAAACTGTTGATTCTAGCCAGAATTGTATCTGAACACAACATACACACAGCTACCTGTGTTGCATAGTACGTTTGTACAGAATGTAAGTACTAACTTCCCCAGGTTTCTGACCTGATTTTAGAGCAAAAAATTTAGTAAAAATACACATTTGTTTAAAAACAAGGATAGGTTTTAATCAAAATATTATCTTTAGCTCACCACAGTTACTGTACATCCCATTCTCCTTTAACCACATTACTTTTCATACACACACACACACTGAGATTATATATATATATATATATATATACACTGTATATATACTGTGTGTGTGTGTGTGTATATATATATATATACACACAGTATGCTTTCTTTGATACTATACTTGACATTTGATATGAATATACACAAATTATTTTTGAAACAAATTCTAAATTTGTACCCAGACAGACATCCTCTTATTGATTGATAATTTTTTGGGGGGGGCGGCACGCTGTAACTATTTACTGTTTTTAACTTAATTGAATGTTGATTAGTTTTCTGTTTTAACTGTGTAATCATGTATGTATGGTTATATTGTATACTCTGGCATTGAATGGCTGCCTTGTAGACCGCCCTGAGTCCCCCCTCGGGGGTGAGAAGGTACGGGGTACAAATACTATAAATAAATAAAAACTGTCATTTCACATATCACTTCTGCTATTTTTTTAAAAAAATCGCAGTCCAAAACACCTGGAGGGCCAAAGTTTGCCCGGGCCTACCTAGAAGAACATTTGTTTTTTTACTGATCTCAATATAAAATTCCCAATTGTCCCACTTCCCAAACATTTGTGTCAGCTCTTCTTCCTACACCTAGCTTTCAGGAAGAAAGTAAAATCGTGGTTATGGGACCAGGCTTTCGCACAGTAACTGCAGCACTTTATTTGGAATTGACTGTTTTAATGACAAACATGAAACATGGCTTCCGCCATTTATTGATTATTTGAATGTGCGTTGTATAGATAGAATTTTAAATGAACTGGATAGCTAATGTTTTGATGTTGATGTTTTAATCTTGTTGTATTAGTGTTTTATATTGTGTATTGTTCCGGCATCTAATTGTGCCTTGTAAGCCGCCCTGAGTCCCGCCCCCCCCCGCCCCGGGGGTTGAGAAAGGCGGGTTAGAAATACAGTAAATAAATAAATAATAAATGTACTGTACACTGGAATATTTTTGGCTTGAAAAAATGATTACTTTTTACTTCATCCATGAATCTCTCCAAGACAAGATGACTCTATGAACAATGTTTACAAGATTCTCCAACTGGTATAAAGGGGTGAAGGAATTTTCATTAATCTCACCTTCCCCTCCATGCCCCTATGTTCCACAGAAATGTCTGGATGGTTATGCAAACAGCATAGGAAGCATTGTAATCAATCCAGAACAGCATGAAAATCTTGCGAAGTCTAGCTTTTTCCATGTGCCTGGGATATAATGAGCTCCATTGCAGAATATTTTTCAGCTGAAGCCGGACTTTCTCCAGACCTTTTAAAACACAAATGTTTCCTATTTAATCTGGTTCTGTCTGGATTACGGGCATACATCATTTAACTACCCTCCTTTATAATACACTTCAATGTGGATTATAAAGCCTGTCTAGATGGGGCCTTAGTTAAAGTAGCTACTTCCTTACTACATCACAAATGTCCACCATCCCCAACCTGGCTGAGACTTTATTTTCTCTAATAAGGTACCATCAAATTCTATTATATCAACGTGCCTATGTACATATAGGTATATTTGGGGTTCTTTGCTCCGGTGTAAAGTCATGCACATCGGGGCAAAGAACCCCAAATACACTTATAAACTGATGGGATCAAAGCTTTCTGAGACAAACCAGGAAAGGGATCTTGGGGTTTTGGTGGACAGCTCAATGAAGATGTCAACCCAGTGCGCTGCAGCAGTGAAAAAGCAAATTCTATGCTTGGCATGATCAGGAAGGGAATCGAAAATAGGTCGGCAAATGTTGTATTGCCTCTCTACAAATCTATGGTGAGGCCACATCTGGAGTACTGTGTACAATTCTGGTCACCGCACCTCAAGAAGGATATAACGGAACTGGAAAAGGTACAAAGAAGGGCAACAAAAATGATCCAAGGGATGGAGCAGCTCCCTTATGAAATCAGGTTGCAACGCCTTGGTCTTTTCAGCCTTGAAAGACGGCGTTTAAGAGGTGACTTGATCGAAGTGTATAAAATCATGCATGGGATAGAAAAGGTGAATAAAGAAAAATACTTTCTCTGTCACACAACACTAGGACTAGGGGCACTCCCTAAAGCTCCAAGGTAGGAAAGTTAGGACTAATAAAGGAAATATTTCTTCACCCAGAGGGTCATTGGGTTATGGAACTCACTTCCAGAGGAGGTTGTGACCGCTGTCAGCCTGGACAGCTTCAAGGCAGGATTAGACAGATTCATGGATACCAAGGGAATCAGTAGCTACTGAAATGGACATCCAAGTGCCACCTCTGTGTTGATGGAGGCAGGCAGGATTTCCCCGGGTACTGGTTGTGGGGGTCGGGAGCAGGTGAGGGTTTTGCCCTCCTTTCTGCTAGAGATCCCTGTGTACAACTAGTGGGCCACTGTGTGACACAGAATGCTGGACTAGATGGGCTGAGGCCCGATTCAGCATGGCTCTTCTTATGTTCTTATGTTCTTATATTTGTGTGTGCGACTGTGAAAAGCCTAAAATTATCAGACATAATCCAGGCCTGCAATTCTTAGGGTATAACATAGGTACAGGTAGAAAATACACCAAAATTAGTACTGTATCAGAGAGGGAAAAATAAAAATGAATTATTTTAGGAAAGCCGGTCTAGGTGTGCTCACATCTGCATGGTGAACTGTGTTACAAACATTAATTCATGATGCCACCTCTTTTGCCCTTCCTTTAATTCCACTGCAGAGCAAATGGATAGATTTTCCCTTGACAGTCTTTTACTGCTCACCTGGAACTAAGCCTGGGACCTTGATAATTGTAATGCAGTACACATAGACTAAACAGCCTTCTAAGGGCCAGATTACACCTTGGCTGATTGGTGTCATACTGACAATACAATGCAGTCATAAACCTTGTGAAATTGGCCATTTAAGCTGTGTTTATGGTTGCTTTGTGTGCTGATAGATCTGGAATAGAATTGCCACATTTGCAGTGCAAAAATGATTATATAAAATGCATGCCTAGAGCAAGTTTCTCCCCACTGTTTGTACAGCATTCAGCACAATGTGACCCGTTCTCTCAATTTCTTGGTGCGGCCAAAATGTACGAAACTAAGACATATTTCTATGAATTTAAAATATCAAACTACTAAAGTTATGCTGAACCGCCTCAAGTTCCTTCAGGGAGATAGGGCGGACTATAAAAAAAGTTTCATTTCATGTTTGCTTCAGCAATTGGTGTGAAAGGATATCTGAATTTTCTAAATTAGTATGCCCACTGTCTCCTACAGAAGAGTTCTCAACCTGTGGGTCCCCAGGTGTTTTGGCCTACAACTCCCAGAAATCCCAGCCAGTTTACCAACTTTTAGGATTTCTGGGAGTTGAAGGCCAAAACATCTGGGGACCCACAGGTTGAGAACCACTGTCCTACAGGGTTACCGGTATATTATTTATTTATTTGCTTTATTTATATTCCGCTCTTCTCACCCCGAAGGGGACTCAGAGCAGATTACAGGTACACATACTTAGCAGACAATCCCTGCTGTTTCCACATACACAGTACACACTATACACAGTACACACAGTACACTGTACACACATATAAACGAACAGAGGCAAACTCTGGCCATCAGAGGGAGCTGATGCACTCCTCATATCTCAGCGTCCCTTGCTGTTCCTTCTGCATTCCTTAGCGTTTCCTGGAGTTCTTTTAATGGCCTCATAATTCAGTCAAAATTTGCCTCCCCACTTAATGTGGTACCTTTATCTCCTACTTGACAGATGCAACTGTCTTTCGGGCTGCAAAGGTCGACAGCAGGCTGCACAATAGGTCGAGCACCCACGTCAACCCGGGCAGGCTTCAAACTCATGACCTATTGGTCAGAGATATCTTATGCAGCTGACACTTAGCCAGCTGTGCCACATTACCGGTGCTTATATGCTCTAGCCAAGCCAAGCCCCAAAATATAGTTGAGAGACAGTATACTGACCAAATATCTAACCGCTGGATCTAGAGATGTTTTGCATGTGTGGCAAAGTCTTATACAAGGCAGTCCTATAACATTCTTCTAGTTTCCCTAGAAAATACAAACTACGTAAATAGTGCTGTACTCTCTTCCTGCTGAGATCAGATTGGCCCCCTCCCCCCTGTCCCTCAGAAGGATGATAAAAACTTGAATGTGGGACCAAGCTTTCTGGACAGGACAATAAAGCAGCAATAGGAAAGATTACCAGGCCAATTAGATTAGACGCAGATGACCAAGACGGTTTTAAATGGTGCATTTTAATTATTGAGATAAATGTTTTTAATATTAATTCTTGTCCTGGCATTGAATTTTTGCCGTATATATGCTGTGCTCTGTCTTGAGTCCCCTTTGGAGTGAGAAGGGCGGAATACAAATGTTTTAAATAAATAAATAAATAAATAATACTGTACAAAGATATTTTTTACATATGTGAAATTTAATTTGACATAATTAATGAATTCCACAAAAGGGGATCACTATTTATATGATATCATGAAGGAGGAGGAGGTGTGGGTTAGAGCAGTGTTTCCCAACCAGTGTGCCGTGGGCCATCATCAGGTGTGCCGTGGGAAAACCTCCAATATACCCTTTCTTCCCCCTCCTGCCGAACTCCTGCTGCTGTGGGGGGGAGGAGGAGGAGGAAGGGCCGGGTGGCGGCGAAGAAGAAGAAGGGGCCGGGGCGCTGCCTCCTTCAGCCATTTATATATAGCGAGAGAGAGAGAGAGAGAGAGAGAGAGAGGAGAGGGAGGGAGGGAGAGGGAGGGAACACAACAGCGCAGGTAGAAAAGCAAACATCACAGGGAAGCATGTCTGTGTAGGAGGGTGAAAATTAGGAAGAATTTCCTGACTGTGAGAGCTGTTCAACAGTGGAACTCTCTGCCTCAGAGTGTGCTTCTGTCTGGCTGCTCTCTTTCCAGCCGGCTTCCCTAAGGACCGAGTACATTTTCCCTGAGGACTGGGTGACTGCGATAAAAACTAAACACAGAGAGGGACTGACAGCTGTTGAGCAAGACCTTCGTGTGTGTCTTTCTGCCATTCCTGCCAGGATATCTATGTTGTGTTCATCGAAACAGACCCAGGTTTCACACTGAGTGTATAAATACATTTAAAAACATATTAACTATATGTATTACTGTGTTAGAGTATCATTTTGTGTCATTTTGGTTGGTGGTGTGCCCCAGGATTTTGTAAATGTAAAAAATGTGCCGCGACTCAAAAAAGGTTGAAAAACACTGGGTTAGAGCAAACGTGAAGCTCGGGCATAAGAGTGTGAAGTTCAGGCATAAAAGCGTCAATGCCACAGGCAAAAAAATAATTATGGCCAAAACCAAGGATTCAGGAATAAATCTTTGCTCAAGAATGATCTTGTTCTATTTTGGCCCAGGATAGTTTTTTACTGTATTCAGAGCTCAAAGTTTACCAGTAATCCAATGGGAACTACCATCATGTGATTAGAAAAAGAATGGAAAATCTTATCAAAAGCATAACCTGATGTCAACATCTCCATCCTGGCTAAGTTAATGAGTCAATTTACAAATTGATTCCTCTAAGTTTTGGTGGGAAAGTTTTCACATTTGGGGGGTGGAGGTAGAAAGATCAATTCATTGAATTTACTGAGGAATGAACTAGAAACAATGGATTTCTGTTCTACGAAGACACTTCATGCTAACAGAAGATGCTAGCGAAGAAATTATGAACTCACAACAGCATGATCAGGAATGTTTTGGAAAAGCAGGTATGCTACCTCAGAACAGCAGCTCATTGCAAATCTCAAAGCCTATGAGTCTATATTTCTATGTCTAGTGCATATTAATAAAAAAACAAGCTTGGCTTTCCCTTAACTACTAGCTTTTTAGTCCTCCTCCCCACTATTTATTCCTTTAGCATTTTTTTGCTTGAAAAGCTTAATATTTGGCTGCCTTCTGAAGGAAATAGACATAGTGACAGATGAAAGACTTTATTCATCATATAATTCAGAATAGGGAGGGGGGGAATCAACTGCTGTGCATTTAAGATTCTAACAACCCTGCAATTTTGTATAGTCATTTTCCCCACACCCCAACCCACTCTTTCGAAGAAATCTGCTTTTATTCTGCTAATAACTAACCACAGTCAGAGCAGCATGGATCCGATTAGTAGTTCTTATGGTACAAAGAGGAGGGGAAAAAAGCCTGTGAACAGGGTTGCCAATTTGTCCACCTGGGTCTCTAGAAGCAAGATTAGATGAAAGCTTGCTCTTTTATTACGCACTTCATCTCTGCTCTACTCTTAGGCATTTTTGGAGCTGAGGGACTGCATTTCTAAAGGTCTAATTTGACCACCTTATTTTTAAAAAAGGCGCTCTCCTTCAATTTCCCTGTGTCTCTGAGACTCATGCAGCATTTTATGTGGGAAAAGTAGACTTAAAAAAAACCCCATGATGTTTAATACATTCTATCACATCTCAACTGTGATTTTAAATTACTGCCATTCTTTTGTTACACAAAATACATGATGCCTGTTATTGAGCGACTCAGATGTGCACCTGGTGTTTTGCTGTCTTTTTGATCCAAACAGACACTCTGTTTTCCACTCCCGCCCCAACCCCGCTTTGAAACTGACTTAAAAAGCAACATGTGGACTCACAGAAATAATCACAGCCAACATGTTTAGAGACATCCAATGTGAGCAATCAAATTACCACAAAGTTATAGCTGGAAAATCATGGGAACTGTGTACCTAAGAGAGAAGCAACGTTCTTTTTAGAAGATTTTTAAAAATTATTCCAAGAAGCACTGACGATGTAATGCCAGAACAAAGAAATCCAAAATGTTAATTCAGGAGTGGGAATCATAGAAGAGGTTGTTGGATTGCAACTCTCCGTTTCTATTCTATAAAAAACAGGAAATTTACTAAATGATGCCATCCTGAAAAAAAGAGCATAGCTTTCTAGAGAAGTCCAGAGATTGTTGTACTAGAACTACAATACAACTGGATTTGGGCCCAAACTTGAATCTAAAAGTGATGGGAATTATTATAGCAACAACGACAGCAACAACTTTATTTTTATACCCTGCCTCCATCTCCCTGGAGGGACTCAAGGTGGCTTACATGAGGCCAGGCCCAATACAGTTAAAACCTAACACATTAAAATATAAAACAACAATATAAAACAAAGCAAAATAAAAACAACAACAATATAACAAAACAATGGTCAAACCAACAATCAATAGCAAAGTTGAATGTCTTGTCATGAGTGGGCGGACTGGTGCTACAACATTTCAGAGGATAGGACTAGTGAGTAAAGTGCATAGGTCATATAGTAGTAGCAAGGATAAGAGTAATGTAAAATAGGATATTATAACTTTGGATACAACTCAATAGTAAAGTTCAAGGACAGGAAGTTTGGGTCCTAGCTAAAGAAAGGGGCATTTTCCTTCCACTAGAGCCAGCCCTTTTTCTTTCCATCTTACAGGGCATCTTCTCTATTAAGCATACTACTAATTTTCCAAAGGGGAAAATATGATAACCCTTCAATCCTTGCAATGCATGCTTCTCAGGCTAAAAATGGCATGTAAGGGAAGATTTCGGTCTACTCTGGATTATAAGTAAATTCAGGTAGTAGGTTTCCTTCAGGTGATACATTATTTTACCTTCCTATACACTGCAACATTGATTGTGACAGTTATGGGCTAGTTACAATACATTGTTAGGGAGCAATACTGCTTGTGGACTTTCTAAGCTATATTTGGTCAGGCATATTAGGAAATAATATGCTATCAAACTCTCAGGAATATGCTTAGAATCACATGTGTGCACATGTCCTTGAGGCATTCTATCATATGTTCAAAAATACATATTTCACCATCACACTCTACATAAACAGAATGAAATGGCTCAGAGAAAATCTATGGAATATTAACTCTAAATACATGGTTTGTTAGTATTGGTTTTCCATTATACCCAGAAGCATCAAATATATGTTCATCTCCTTCATCTTCTCATCATATGCTTCAGGTTACATATTTCCCAACTCGTGGGAAACAACAGTTTGCTGTTACATTTGGATTTTTTATACTGCATATGGAAAACACAACCACAGCTTGGACTACATTATGACCCCCACCCAATCTGAGGCCCTCTCAAGAAATGTCAAGCCATGTCCTGTCCCTTGGTTTAAACTCACATGATGTCTCTTAGAAACCACAGTAATTGTTGTAAAGCTAATAAATATTGCGTAGGAAAGAAAAAAAAAAGAATACCCATAGAAGGTTAATTGACATGGAAAATACCAACCCAACATTCCTGAATATGAATAAATTATGGTAAGGCTTGAGTACTAGCTCTGGTATTGAGGCATTTCAGTTCTTTATGAGTGTTTGAACAATACAAACACTTTGATCAATTTAAAATCCTCTGCAAGGTCACACAAACAATTGTTACCCACTTGCCTTTAATGTGGATTGGAATTACCCAACTCTTATGTCAGTTTCTGTTTACAAATGGGAGTAACTGCATTAAAAACTCCTGGTTATATCGTTTATAAACATGCAGATGTGGATTATTAAAGATTAATGCATTTCAGTATTGGTGTCGGCATTCCGTTTGTCTTATGCCGAAACCAATTCTGTTCTTCATTAGTCAACGACAACCCACATCACCCTGTTGTGGAAGAGAAATCAAAGGTACAAGTGTGAATTGAGAATAAGTGATGAAACTGATTACTAAGAAACTTAACGGCTGCAATCAATCAACACATCACAATAATTTGACTCCGTACGATTTGAGCATAAAAACTATAAGGTTTCTTAAAAAAAACTTTTTATTAAATATACTCTTTACAAACATGGCTATCAATGTCTTCTAAAGATTTAAAATCATATTACTGAATACAAGTATGGCTAATAACAGTAAGTTGTATTTCTGTTGTTGAATTCATTTCAAAATATATTCTTCTACTAAGTACAATTCAGGAGGTAGAGAAGGAATGAAAGAGCTTTCCCATTTGTTAGAATGAATTATGTTTTCTATGGAGTAATTTAGTCCTTACAATTTGTAATACAAGGCAGTAAGACTATATTAAAAGTCCTGGGTAGGATCTACACTAGCCAATACTGTGGAGCCAATGTGATGTGTCCTATGCCTGACCAGCTGCAGGTATAAACCACACAACCACTACTCCCAGCCGTTCTAGGGGCAGTAGAGTGTCCCTATCGCCCAGTTCCCACTTTCTGTTCCCCCATCAAGGGAAGAGGGAAGAGGAGTCCTCCCTTCTCTCCTCCTTCCTTCCAGAGTACCCTCTTGCCTCAGCCAGTGTCACTATGCAAAATGGCAGACAGGTAGGGTCTGTGTCACAGCCAGAGACTGCTATAACACAGAAGTTGTTGGGGGACAGGGCGGGACAGGACTCCCACCCCATGTCGACTGTTCTCATATCAAAACAGTTAGGAGATAATATAAATTTTGTGCCGGAATTATGACTCCCCTGATTTGGGCTAATGCAGGGTAGGGCCATGTTAAGGTGGTCTTGCTCGCATTACCCCAGAAAAGCCCTGTGTTATACACCCATCTAAGTTTTCATGGTAGATGGGGCCCTGGTCCAGTATCCGAACTTGCAGATTCCTCAGTGTCTTGCTCACTCTTTCCCCTAAACAACAGAAGCAACAGATAATGGAATGTTTGGTCTCTTCCACCTCAAATCTACCTGCCTATGCTGTGCAAAGCATCATGGTTCATGCAGATGTATTGAACTATAAGATATAGGGGGAACGCAGATGCCCTTCACTTCAATATGTTTAACTTCTACTCTACTTTCTATAGTGCAGTACATTCCAACAGGGATGCATAGTAGACAGAATGAGAACCAGGGCTCAAATCTCCACTTGGCTATGGAAACCCACTTGGTGACATGGGGCAAGTCACATTGTCTCAGTCTCAGAGAAAGGCAAAGACAACCCCTTTCTGAACAAATTTTGCCAATAAAACCCCATGGTTGTCTTTAGGCCATCATCAAGTCAGAAAGGAAGGCACACAATAGTTGACATAAGCAACCACAGTTTTCTGTCTTGCACAAAATCAACAGTTTCAGTTTAGTTTTTAAGAAGTTTCCACAAGGCATAAAGCCCTAAAGCTAACAACAACAAAAACTAGTTGACAAGGCAGGAGCAGACTAATCAAATTGGACTGTAAATGCATCCATCATTTCTTAATATTGCAACATATGATGGAAGAAAAAGACACCTTTCCATTTATGATGCAATCACATCAATATTGTATTATGAAAACGCATGAAATGGAAAGGGGAGAGTTTAAATTGTTTCATCTATAAGACCATAAACCAGACATGTATAAAACTCATATTTTCATAATGCAATAATCAAAAATACAATATTTATCATGAATGTGACAGTTGTGGATGAGTAATGGGATAGAAAGTATTACAACAATAAAGGAACATATTTTAAACATTTGAGATTAAAAGAATATTCTAAGCCGCAATATGAATTAAACAATAGAGGTTACAGGTAAATAAGACTTTGGCTGCAACCTTAGGGATCAAGCTACACTGAATTCAAAGGGACTTATATCTGAATAGATATGCACAAAACTGTAAAATTCTATGACTAACACGAGGGAGACTGCTCTAATCTCTGTTCAGGGAACTCCAACACCAAAAAATATCTTGTTGTTTCTACAGATGCTATAGCTTTAGGCACATGTTAATCGGTTTTCTAAATATGATTCCTAATATTGTTTGATATTTAAATCTGGGATTCTAAGTGGGTTCAATATATTTTTGCCCATGATGAAGTTCGCCTATGACTCATAAAGAACTTAAGAAATTAATTTTTTTAAAGAGTAAACAGAAATTACCCCCTGCTTTTACTTCCCAGATTTGAAATGAAACCCCATTTGGTGCCATCCTGCATGCATTTACATTGCTCATGCCTTGTTCCACCTCCAAGCTTTCCCTCTGATTTCCTGCTCTTCCCACTTCCCCCACCTCCTTCACTCCCAAAGGCCTTTCCCCCCACTCCCCTTAGCACCAAAAGCCTTTTTCATTACTTCTTGGCCTCTCAGATCTGTCCCCCCTCGCATTGTTTTCTTCCAAAACCCTATTTCCCTCCTACCATTCAGGAGGTGCTTTGATTGTGCTTTTCCTGCATGGCAGAATGGGGGCTGGACTAGATGGCCCCTTAGGTCTTCCACTGAAATACTGTTACATTTATGTTGGTCAAAATGTTTGCTCATGCCACACACACACACACACACACACACACACACACATATATATATACACTCACATACATACATACATTTCTTGCAACTCCACAAGAAACGTTTGCTTCAAAAAGGGTTCCACGACTGAAAAAGTTTGGGAGCCCGCCTTAGACTATATAAGTATATGAGACCGCCGTGATCTCCTTCTCACAACAATCATGACAAGGGCTGACTGTTGGACAGACCATTGATTAATTTGACCTATGATAGCCATTGAAATTGTTCCCACATGCAGACTCCAAGGAAGAAAGATAAGCTAAAAAATGAACACCCTGACCTTTAAAGTGCCCTCTAAATTAGCCCTTCTTCAAACAACACTTAAGGATCATTTACCCACAGAACATACTGAAATGTTGAGAAACACACTAGGATAAAGTGAAGATCTCTACCATTGCAGCCTGTGAACAAACCATTGGATACCAATCTAAGAAACATCAAGACTAGTTTGATGAGAATGATAATGAAGTCCAACATTTACTTGATTATAAAATGATGCTGAGGAGGCCATAAAAGAACCCTTTAAGAATGGAATGGCCAAAACAGGTTGAACCACTGAAAGCCATGATCAAAGAAAGACTCATTCTACATTGGTATCAGCTTTGACCCAATTGGAGGCATCAGTGGGACTCCCTAAGCCACCTCAGGGGCAATCCACATCTACGTGACCTAAATGGTCAGTGTAGTTTTACCCAAGTCAGACAGACAGTACAACAATAAACCAAAATGGAGTAGAGCAAAGCAACCAAATAAGACAAACCATTAATAAAAAACTGGAGATTCAATCCAAAATGTTTCTTTAGCAATGCTGCTACAGTGGCAGAAAACAAGGAATTGAGTGTTTAGGTGGGAAGGGTGCTATAAAATGATGCTGAGGGGTAAGGTTGCTGCCAAAAAGTAATGCACAGGCGCAGATTACCAATTTGTATGAAGCACAGAGACCATGAAGAACTCTATGCTTCCGGCCTTTTAAACACTTTTGCTTTGTTAGTAAACTTGAGATTTCTGGCCTAGGAGCCAAGCCAAGCTAGCATTCATTACATTTTCTGGCATCAGCAATGCATTTTGATATTATGCCATGTCAGCTTCTATTCCTCAACTATCATATTATGAGAAAGAAATAGAGCCATTTAAATGACAAGCATCTCCTTGTACTAGTATGCCAGAAATGCAGCATAATTGTAATAAAACCCAAGTCATAAATGAGGGAAAAACTATACAATGAACAGAAATGTGTACCTCATGCGCCACACCCCAAATCTTTATTTGCAGAGTTCTTTTTTTAAAAAAAATGTCAAGACAAGGATAGCTTATCTCCAGAAAAACAAATCATACAGTGTAACCTTCTTATAAGAAGGGTGATTTAGTCTCATAAAGCAATCATTTTATTCCCAAAGCAGAGATGCTACTAGGGAGGCATTACAAAAATAGTATGCGGACCACGATAAGTAGCTGTCCAGTTTTATTGTGTCCAAAGGGGAAAAGATTCATACAGAGTTTGGAGACACTCCAGCATCTGAAGTATGCCAGTACTTTCATACAATTGGTGATCATGAAAAGTATGAGATAGGGAAGTTACATTGTGGAGCAAAAAGATTTCCACATCACATGGGGCAGAGCAAGCCACTTGGAAACTGAGTTGTGTTCGTCATGTTGACGTTACTTTAGCTGCCAATTTCCTCTCTGAAATAGGGAAGAGGTAGAGAATGCTTTTATGCCAGCAAACCCTGGGAACACAACACCTTTATTTTATCAGCCTTCCAAGAAAGGAACCCCCTGCTACATTTTGGCATTGTCCCGTTATAGCTATCAGCAACTCAACAGCTGCTTGTTTTACAATGACTTGCTAGAGAGAAAATGATTGAAGGAGCCAATCTATGTCACATGGAGAAGCTCCTAGCAAGACTTAGCAGGAGGCAATACAAGAGGATTGAGGTCAGGACAAACAAAGTACAGTGGGCAGGAAAAGACAATTCACCAAAGACAAGAAAGGAATATACGACAAGAACATTTAACACTAGTTAAAGGGCCACTTTCCAGGCTGCTCAAGTACAGTACAATTCTTTACATTTTTACTCTTAGCCAATCCCACTGCTGTGTTCACCATCACTTACTCCCAGGGAAGTGTGCATGGAACTGCAGCCTTATTTTCTGTTTGTAGGTAAGATGCGAGGACACAAGATGCTCCTGTATCTCATTTTCTATCAACCCCCTCCCATGTCTTAATTAATGGCTTTATGTGGATAACAGGACACTTGGATGAGACAGGCATAAACGAGCCCTGTAGGAAATATTAAACAAACGCACACACACACCCCACACATCAGCTGGAAATGGTTTTCAGCCCCCCATTTACCTGGAATACTTGCAGGAGAAATGGGACCAGATCTTGACTGGTTGCTTCCAACAGGAGAACCCACAGGGGAAGGGGAAGGTCCCCCAGGGATGCTGGAGAGATGTGGGGAGGCATGGGGGGAGAAAGGTGATTGTGCTGGATTGCTCTGCTCCCCTTGACTGCTGGTAGAACCTGATGCACTAACTGCTGAACTCAGTGTTGCTTCGGTTCCTGTAGGCAGGTCATCAATGGAGCCCGATAAATCCTGAGAAGAAAGAGGGGAGGAAATTGAAAAAAGAGCAGCAGAAACTAATATCCAAGGTAAATATCAAGAGCATTAGATGGGGTAAAGCACCTTTCAATTTAGAACAGGCGTCCTGATAATACTGCCCCTGGAGAACAAGTTATTAACATTTCAAAAAAAATAGTTGTTAACTTTGTCACATAAAGGTGTAGCATATACTGTGTTTCATCACATAGTCACTACCATGTAATAGTTGCACCTCCATTTTGTGGGTCTGTTTCGGTATTTGTTTTCTCGTACAATAGTCATATCCTTGATTTACCAGTGCAAGCTTCCATCTGCTTGCCTGCCCAAAGACACACCCACCCATGTCACTGGCCTGGCCAGTTGCTCAGCCAGCTGCCCATCGACCCATTTTCCAACTCACTCACAATCTCACTTGATAGCCCGTCCATTAGCTGGCCACCTTCTTCCAAGAACACTGTATGCAGTGGTGTATTGGCAGATGAGTGAGTGGGAGGGGTGCTCTCAAGTTGTTTTCAACATAGTTTTATTAATTACTGTTCCTCATGTAATAGTCACCCCCCTCTAAGGGGACGATGACTATTATGCAATGAAATACAGTAGATAATTGATTTTCAGATTCATTTACCAGGGAGTCAAGGCAACACTTAGATGGTCAATGTATATGCAAACCAAAACTTAATTCTTTCTTGCTACAGTTTGACTGCGAGGTGAGCCACTGAACATTCGTTTCTCAGTTAATCTTTCGTGAAGCTCCCCAAATGCCCACTGAGATTGCTAGGACATTTCACAGGTGTCTACTTCTGCATGTTATTTATGTTCTTAGTATTAGTTTATTAGATGAATATCCTGTGCCATTATTTATCCCATTACGTTTCTGACATAAGATGAACATTTTAAATATGTTGCTGCAGCACAGCATTTTCATTCCCTTTTAAATCAGATAGAAAAAGCAATACCCTAATCCCTTGTCATACCGGAGGTGGAAGTACATTAATGCAAGGTTTGCTCTGGTGTGCAGTTTACACATTCCTGTAGTAAATATGAAGAGTCTATTTAAAATACCCCTCAGGCTTTAAGAGTAGCATTTTATTTCATTATATTCTATAACTGTGAATTATAACATTGGAACACAAATCTAAAAAGAACTGAAGATGTAATAAATGGTTATCAAATTCTGCAGTGCTGGAAAAAAAAATGTTATGTCCCATAGTAGACTTGAGCAGATGTAGAAAACTTTATCATAGTACCAGGCTTGCAAAGAAACGCAATGACAGTTAGATAATGAAAGTGTAAGGTGGTAAGGCACGGGAGGGCTGAGTGTGCAGCGAAATAAGACAGGCAGCTAACCAAAACACTATTCTAGTCCAGAGGTGGTTTTTTGCCAAATACTTATAAGATACAGAATTCTGTATCTTATAAGTAGCATATAAAATACATTTATTATCTAAATACTCTCTCAGTCAGTACTCAAAACCCATGGCTCCTGAGTGAAACAGTTTGGGTAAGCTTCCATCATATACCTGAGATGGAATATAGCCATAACTATTGGGCATGTGCATTTATGCAGCTAATGAAGGTGCAAGGTGTTTCAAGGCCTCACTTTACACTGGATACATAGCCTAACATTCTACAAATTAATACTTCTTTTCCCCAATAAGTAACAAAAAATCTTTGTATTTCAGCATCACGGAACTATCAAAGCGGATGCTGGAACCAGGGCACTTAAATGACAGCACTTTCCTCTAAAAAGGCACATGCAAATGCCAAATGTAGCAGATTTTATTCTCTACGATCCGCATGTCTCTAGGCAACAAGGCAGCCATTCAACACTCATTGAAGCGTAGGTTCCTCCTTCAGTACCACGCAAGCTACAAAGGAGGCTTACAGCAATGGAACAAACAGTGACAGTGACTAAAAAGCTGTTTAAAATGAGGTTACCAACTTGTACCTTCCCTACTCCTGTGACTCTTTTGAAAGTTGACAAAAGTGACAAAACAAGCAAAGCAATTATACCCAGAATGGGGATGCAATGATTAAGGAACTGAACATGCTATTCTGCTTTGAGCTGTACAATTCCTGGATCAGAGGTCTCCTAGATATATACAGAAGGCAATCCTATGATATTGTTAGAATTTATTCCTTCACAAGTGTAATCAATAAGCATTTGGACTGTTGGTTAGTAGATATGCACCTCTCCACATCTCTGCAGTTTATTAAAGTAAGTTTTTATCCCAGTATTTATCTGAAAGTCCAAATAATAATAACCAATAAAATCAACTTGATTGACTGTAAAACCCCCGGTGGCACAATGGGTTAAACCCTTGTGTCAACAGGACTGAAGACCAACTGGTCGGAGGTTTAAATCTGGGGAGAGCTGGGATTAGCTCCCCCTGTCAGCACCAGCTCTCCATGTGGGGACATGAGAGAAGCCTCCCATAAGGATGGTAAATTATTAAAACATCTGGGCATTCCCCTGAGCAACGTCCTTGCAGACGGCCAATTCTTTCATACCAGAAGCAACTTGCAGTTTCTCAAATTGCTCCTGATACTTTAAAAAACAAAACAAAACCTTGATTGACATAAAATAGCAAATACATGATTTTAAAAGGTTAAAAACATATTAAACAATTGAAGAAGTTAAAAGAAGACATCAATCTGCTTTAAATAGTTTACAATTGTTGAAAATAAGACATGTGCATGATTATATGATTCTAAAATTAAATAAGCTCCAATTGCTACAAAATGAGAGGGGTATCTCTACCATTCAACTTCGCTTCTTAAAAACCGAACAAAAACAGGAGGAACCAGCTTTTGAATTGCTTTCATTTACTCTTTTTTGTATAGGCCTTGGATGGGACCCATATCTAGTTCTATCTAGATTGACACCCCCTCTCACCAGTGGTGTTGAAATAGATAGCTAATGTAAGTTGCATTAATGTCAATAGGTTTACTTTCCATACAATCAAGTTTGGATCTAAATCATTGCCACTCTGTCATACATGGAATGTTTTCCAACAAAAGAAAGAAATAATTTTATGTATTTATGAAACAATGAATCCAAACCATTTTCCTCATAAGGCCAGGCACATTGTTTCAGAATATTGTTTGCCCAATTTATATTACCATCCCAGAACACTTTATATGGTACTTTAAGAAGCCGATTTCATCTGTAAGTATATATTTAGCTAAGAAGATGTAAGTAGATATATACATCTGACAAACAGACATGCAGTAACCGTTTTTTCTTGACATAATAAAGTGCATCCTTGAATAAAGTCAAGTGTGTAACAAATGCAGCAGAAACAGCAGATAAAACAAATACCGGCTGCAAAGAAAACAATAAAATATGAAAAGAAAACCCCCTCAAGATAGGTTCAGTTGTTTAAAATGAATACCAATCTTCTGCATTGTAAAAAAAAGAAAAAGGAGATAAAAGAACAGAAAGAAATTGTGCGCCCCTGAGGGAAACATGTTACAATAATGCACAATACTGCATTTAGGGTAGCCATTCCATTCAGACAGCAGCCAAGAAATTGATAACATTTTCTGAACTGCAGGTAATCTGTTTTATAAAGCCAAGTAATGTTTGAAAATATTATTAAGTATGTAACACAGTGAAGGATAAAATGATTTGTAGTTCAGGGATCAAGGCAATACCCGAGAGCCTGCTGTAATGCAACAATTTATCTTTGGTTCGCTCAGTGAACGTGCAAATGGAGAAAAGCTGAGGGGAAGGGGAATACATCTAGAGTGGTTCTTCCTCCCCCTTCCTTGCCCCAAATCAGGTCAAATTACTCCTTTCTTATTTTACTAATCCCCCATGGGGGTGGACTGAGTGACACGTCTCCGGCATCCCCTCAAGTGCGTGCCTTCAAGGGATTTCCTTGCAAATCTGACACAGCTCATTCATAAAATCAAAAGGGGGCCACGTGATGCCATTCTTTTTAAACAGCTACATTGTGTCCAAAAAAGAGATAACGTGTGTGTGTGGAGGGGGAGGGGGGGAAAGCAAGCAGCAATTTCAAATGCCTTGCACGCCTTTTCAGACTAGCTTTATTGACCCTTTAAGTACGTCATTCTTCATTCTTATAAAAAATAATCTGCAGGATTTCCTTCTCAGACTGTGTAAAGATGCAAGAATACTAGGCAAGTCATTTAGTTTCTTAGGTACTCATCCTACACACACACACACACACACACACACACACACACACACACACACACCAGACCCCACTGAACACAATGGGCCTTTCTTTGGAGTATTTATCATAGCAACAAAAACAGTCTCGGTTATCAAGTGAGAAAGCATATATATCACCTGTCTTCAAAAGAATATAATCATCTTACAATTGGCACATCTTCCTTAAACCTTAACAAGATGCATGCAGCATCACCCAACCTTTCCCCTTTTCTTTCTTTCCCTATTACACATTCATATATAGGGACACACATATTCAAGAATATAAATCAGGAAAACTTGTTTATATGCTTTTATGAATTCCAAGATATCAATAATTACTACATTTCTGTGATTCTAAGATATGCTTTTCTCCCATGTAAACATCTTGAAAGATGGAGGGCATCTTACAATCGAATGGGGTGCTTTTTTCTATTGGTGATACTGAAATTACAGTAGAGACTTGCGTATCCAATATAAATGGGCCAGCAGAACGTTGGATAAGCGAAAATGTTGGATAATAAGGAGGGATTAAGGAAAAGCCTACTAAACGTCAAATAACATTATGGTTTCACAAACTAAGCACCAAAATATTTTTTTTACAACAAATTGACAGAAAATGCAGTTTAATACACTGTAATGTTATGTAGTAATTACTGTATTTACAAATTTAACATCAATGCATCAAATGCATTCGTACCTGGGCAAGGTGATTGAGAGGGCAGCAATGGACCAGCTGCAGACATTCTTGGATGATGCAACCTGGCTAGACCCCTTCCAGTCCGGCTTCCGTTCAGGCCATGGGACGGAGACTGTCCTGGTCTCCATCACAGACCTACTCCGTTGCCATTTGGACCGAGGTGGATCGGCGCTGCTTGTGTTATTGGACCTCACGGTAGCGTTTGATACCGTCGATTACCAACTTTTGATACACCGCCTGGCGGTGGCGGGGGTGAGGGGGACAGCCCTCAACTGGCTGTCCTCCTTCCTCCAACGCCGCCAGCAGCGAGTGAAGTGGGGAGGGGTGGTCTCCGGAGGTTCCCCCGCTGAGCTGCGGGGTCCCCCAGGGGGCTATCCTCTCCCCGCTGTTATTTAACATCTACATGTGACCACTCGCCCAACTGGTACGGAGTTTTGAGCTGGAGTGTCATCAGTACGCTGATGATACCCAGCTCATTCTGAGGTTGGATCCCGGGGCAGTCTCTGTACCCGATAATTTCCATCTCTGCCTTGAAGGTGTTACTGGATGGCTGCGAGCCAGTAAGTTGAAGGTGAACCCGGCGAAGACGGAGATCTTGTGGCTGGGCCGCCCGGGGGGGGGGGAAGCGACCCAGCTGCCAACGTTCGATGGTGTGGCCCTCTGCCATCAGTAAAAAGTCTGGGTGTCCGGCTGGATGCCCAGCTGTCCATGGAGGAGCAGATTGGCTGCACCTGCAGGACAGCATTTTACCATCTCCGGTTGGCTAAGCGCCTGGCTCCCTACCTCTCCCAACACGACCTAGCTACAGTGATCCAAGCCACGGTCACCTCGAGGCTTGATTACTGTAATGCGCTTTACATTGGCCTTCCCTTGTCAATGATCCGGAAGCTTAAGCTAGTGCAGAATGCTGCAGCTCGTCTCCTCCTGGGAGCTTCAAGATCTGACCACGCGACCCCACTCTTGCGTGAGCTGCACTGGCTTCCGATTGAATTCCGGGTCCTCTTCAAGGTGTTAGTTCTTACTTTCAAGGCCATCTATGGTTTGGGGCCAGTGTACCTGAGGGAGCGACTTACCCCTTATGTGCCTGCGAGATCACTGCGCTCTGAGGAGCTTAACCTCCTTGAGGTGCCTTCCCTCAGAACCTGCAGATTGGCCTCCACACGGCGGAGGGCTTTCTCTGTTGCTGCTCCAATTCTTTGGAACGGCCTCCCTGAGGAGATCCGGGCCATCCGCGCTCTCCTGCCCTTCCGCAAGGCGTTGAAGACTTGGCTCTTTAGGAAGGCGTTTGGCCCTTAACCCAATCATACTGTGTGCCATGCCATGCCGCCTATGGTTGTCCCAGATCCTCATCATGTCCCACCCAGCCTCCGTTGAGGGCTATTGCTTCGAAATGTTTTAATTGTTTTAATGTCTTAATGTGTTTTTAATTTGTTTAATCTGTTTTATCATACTCACTGTGTTTATACATCCTCTGTACACCGCTCTGAGCCTCGGAGTGAGCGGTATACTAAATCGAAGTTAATAAATAAAATAAATAAATAAATAAATAAAAGGTATTGAAACAGCTGTGGATCTGGGCGGGAGGTAGACTGCGTTGGATAATACAGAATGCTGGATGCGCGAAGATTGGATAAGCGAGACTACTGTAATGTGCATCTTACAATCAATGACATCTCTGAATCAAAGACATACAATGTTAGCACTGAAAAAAAGTGTTTTATGCATTTATTTTTCTCAATGTACGTGATTCCAAATTCAGATTATTTTGTTCTGGCTTCTAGAAAACTTCAAGTTTAGAACACTATTGCTGCCCTCAAACTACATCTTCTATGAAGAACAAAGGGACCAATTTTCTCCTATCTTCATCACCTTGCTGCTTCTAATAGAATATAGCAAACGGAATATAGCAAATATTACAGACTAATTGAATATAGCAAATATTACACCATGGAACATCTGTTTTAATTTTTAGAACCATGGATTTAAGTGTACACATACTTTTATATGTCAATATTGTAATTTATTTACCATAAATATATTAAAGGCCAAGTTATTATTTAGAAAGCAGCTAGTAAAATAAGAGAAGTTACACAGCAGTTTAAACAAGGAGCCTTGTTAACAAAGAACTCTGTAACTAATACATCTCTCGAGGACAATTTAATCAGCAGGGCTCTAACACTATTCTTCTTTTATAAGTACAGTAAGATCTACAATGCCTGCAAGAACAAAGAGACTTTATTGCATCTCATTCAAAAAGCTATATAGCATTTACACTTATCTTTTTTTCTGGGGAAATTTGGCAGATTGGCAAATAGCTGGATCCTTTTAAGGAAAGGGAAGTCCCAGCAATTTTTTGCTGAAACTTCCAAGTCCTGAATTGTGATGATTCTATCACAGGACTTTTGGCATTTGGGGGGGGGGGGGTGTCTGCCATTGCCTTCCTATGAGGCTGAAAGTATGTTTTGCCCAAGCTCACACAATGGATTTCCATGGCTGAACAGATTCAAACCCTGGCCTTCGGATTTGTAGTCCAGTACTCAGACCAGTATATGCATGCTACTTTGAGTCTCATTTAAGGGAGGAAGGATGACAATAACAACAACATGAGAAGCAACAACAACAATAATACTACTATACTGGCTCCTAAAGGCATGCCTGGAAATTCTGCCTCTCTCTTATACTGGCTGAGGCAATGATTCCCTAGATACAGTAATAGTTGAATTTACAATTAACATGATCACTTTCTTCTGCACAGGTAGGTTTTGCATACAAAAGGCATTTTGCTTTGTTACTGTAATGCTTCATTTCCTCCCACGCTTTGTCAGCCTATGGTTACTTTAAAGTATATCTAAAGCAGTTTTCATAGCTAGCTTTCAAGCAAAAAGCTTAACTGGAAATAAATGATCCCTATTCTGGAATGATACACCTAAGTATGGATGTCATCTATGGCTATCTCCTCTTTTTCCTCCATTTTCATCCATGTACAGCCTTTATGTTCATGTGACAAGTACAAGAGTTAAAAAGAAGAGGATAATGTTGCATTTAGGATTATGTTATGCCTTCCTGGTGGTACATGATCTTATCACACTTCAACGGGAGAGCCTCTCTTCAAATAACTCGCAGATTTGCAATTGTAGCACAGTCAGCAGGGGAAGCTGTTGGCAGTAAACTGCATAAGGAGAGGCAGGAAACCCAAGGTTACACACCCGTGAATTGGAGGAGAAGGGAAGTGACACAACTCACGCAGGCAGCATGATAAATAAAGCAACGTGCACAAAAAGTATTCCTAGAAATCCTCTTTGATTACATTTCACTTGTATCAAGTAATTTATACTGAAGTCAGCCAAATGCAGCAGCTATTCTCATTGCTGAAATATCTTCCTTTTTTGAAAGAAAAAACCCCACTCACTCCACATTAGGAATACCAAGAGGAATCCAGTGCTTTATTCAATCGCAACTTTTAAAAAATACTGTGCATCATAAAAGGAAAACACAACACCCACAAAAAATGAAAGCTAAGATAGTAGCTATAATTAGCTGGGTAGCATTCGGTCACTACTTGCTGAATACCAATTTGCTTTCAGCACTTGTAATATAGTTATCATAACACAGTTATCAAGTGCATAGAAATACTGCCATGCAGATAATAAATTACTGCAGCTCTTTTCATCTAAGAATGTCATTCAGCACAATGCTGAGCGCATTAGAAAAATCAGTCTGAATCTATATATTGCTAAATCTCTTACGCCTTCATAAATACTTAACACCTTCTGCATAAAGATCTTTCATCGTAGACTGAAATTACAGAAGAGCTCTTCCCCATTTTATGTAGTGTCCGTTTTATGAGCACTCTCTATGTTTATTGGAGAAGGTAAACTGGTATCCGTCACTGTACCAATTTTCATGAAGCATGTGTACAAGCCAAGCACATGAACAGGAAAATGTACATGCTGACTATCAACAAATGAAAACTGTTAACTGGGTAGTGCGTGCACTGAATTAAGTATTCACAGCTTAGTAAGTATGCATCTCACCTGGGAAGGGTACACAATTAACAAAGAAGATATGTATATTAAGCAGATAATATTTTAAACCCCTCTGATCAGTTCATATAATCTAATGCCTCTTGGCAATTATCCATATTAGTTAGTCAATGTGCAAAATTCATGATGTCTTGAATGTTTTGGCAGAAAAGGATATGTATAAATGTAGTTATTAAATGAATTAATATACTGTAAATCCCAACATTAATGTATTTGTTACATATGCTTATTAATCACATTTTTGTCCAATATGGCTATTAGATGAGTGATGAACAATAGAACAGGTAAAAACATTCTTTAAAAATTAGTTAGAAACAATTTTATATGACAGTTGTAAAGAAAATGTTAAAAAAATCAGAGGTCATATGGAATAATGCAGTCCTGGCTTTCTGCCAGAAGCTCAACAAGGTCAGAGCAAGCCTCACTTCTTCTGGGAGGAAAAACTCTGCCTCATGCGTATGTGTGCACACGCACACACAACACACATTCTAATAATGTGTAGGAATGGCAGTGAGATCACAATCGGCAGGTTGAGGTTCATTTAGTGCTGACTAGTTACTCGACAAGCACACGCTCACCCAGAAGAAGAAAAATACAATAGAGTTATTCTATATTTCTGACAATTGAGCCGACTTTTTAGTATAAAGCAATAGCTAACACTGTATGTCAAAATGTTTTCAAAGACCTTAGTGGTGTCATTGTCTAGACAGCAAGTGAGGTAAGAGTTTTAAATTTCCTGTTCAGTAAGGAACAAAAGAATACAAAAGCATAAGAATTAGTCTTGCAGAATGTCCTTTCCTATACTAATTCTAGTTCTGTAAAGACCTAGCCTTCTTTTAAAAATCACAGACATTTTTAATCCTCATCCCTTGATCTTGAACTTTAATTTGAAAGTATGGAGTGGGAAAGCTTACCCATAAGGTACAGATACCTGTCATGCTCCTTTTAAAAAAAAAACTGCTCAAAATTAAAAATGGAAGAAGTATGTCACTGTCTGGTGAGGTTTTCGCTTTTTTCTTTTTAAAAGAAGCATGTGTTTCCTCATGGCATAATTGATTTTATAGAAAGAAAGGCCAAGGAAGGGACTTTTAGTCATACCTATTGTGAGCAGGCCTCATGTTCAGAAGGAAATAATGACACACAGTTCTTACAATTCTGAAATATGCTTACACGCGTACAACAGCACATTCATGCACCAAAACTTTCATATACAGGATTATATTGGAGTGTATCTGAAATTGCTGAAAGCATTTCCAGGGATATTGTACTAGAGATGTTTCTTTGTATAAATCTGTGGATAATATTCAACAGAGAAACTGGCTATATCCAAGCTTAAGAACTATTATAATTTCTCCTGTTGCTGTATACTCTACTGTTGTGTCCTAGCACTGAAAATATAGTAGTACAATACAGTGATATGACAACTGGCTCAAACTAAGTCATTATTATATATTTCATCTGGTGCTGTTGAGAGCCAACCATGGGCTTTTGCATAATTCCAGTACTTAATGAAAAGAGACCTTCCCTTTGGAGGCTTTGAGGTACATAAAGAAGGATACTTTGAAAATGCCCCTACATACAGTAGTAATGATACAAGAAATTGTTATAGCCCATCTGTTTTCAGAACAAACTGATGAGGTTTTACAAGAACAGACCAGATGATGTATCTACTGTACTGAACTTTTATTTCTGAAATGTAGAAAGAACATACATTTAAAACACAGAGACCCAGCAACAACAGACATCTCAAAATAAGGCAGTGACTTATGCATAACAATTTTGGAAATTAAGAACAAATGAACCTCTGGGAATAATAATAATAATAACTTTATTTGTATACTGCCCTATCTCTCTGAAAGGACTCAGGGCAGTTTCCAACATACATGGCAAACATTCAATGCCTATAAGAAGACATATAAACAAATGACATCAAAACAAAACACATCAAACACTATAAGCAGCCTAATGATAAACTAAATGACAAACAAAATTAACCAAAGATGAAACTTTACATAACCCCATCATAATTTATCACAGGGTAAAACATCTATAAGGAACAATCTCTTGCCTTAGGATTACAGCAACAACAACAACAATAATACACAGCCAAAATTCTACAGTGACTGCAAACAAATCAGCACAATCAAAATACTAAGAAATAATAAACACAGGGATTGCCTACACTGACTGAAAAAAAATCTGTTTGGCACTGTATTTTCCTGTGCCACACTGACCATGCAGTGACCCCCTTACGCTACACATGCCACAGACATTGCGGTGAGATCACCATAATTGGCCACACATTTCCCCCTCTATCACTGTTAGGAGACAGTCCACATTTCCAGCATTCACATTACTTTTGTTGTGGATGTTCTACTTTCCCCCCTCTCATCATGCATGGGAATAAACTTATTTTTTATTAAGTGCAGGCATGCTAATATATGGATATGTAAATATCCACCGACATACAGTACATTTTTAAAATGTAGGTATATATGGTATATTAAAATTCCCTTCCTGACAGGAAGGATCATCTCCCACCAACCACTTCTGTCCACCACTAACTCCTTCTTTCAACTCCACAGCAAAGTGACATCACCTAGATGGCCAATCATATGCCTAAATTCTAGTTTTTCTGTAAATCCTTGGGTGAAAAAGGAAGTTTGTTTTTTTAAAAAAGGATTAAAGCTCATATAAAAGATTGTAAATGAATTGTTACAGATGCTGTGTGTGAGAATAAGAGCAGACATACCCATAATAAACACTATCCTTTGGAAAAGTCAGCTTAAATACAGCCATTTCAATAATATTTTTAATGATCTCCTGAGGCCTACCCTAGTACGTTTTTTGTACTTGAAAAGGGAGGGATTCATATATCCCAAACAGCATCATCTAGAACAGTACTTTCATGTTCAGAGGCAGTTCACAATCAATTGTCACATGGTAAAATAAAAGACTTATACAGTTATTACTTAGGACATATAAACTTCCTTGTGGCTTCTGGACTAGTGAGGTTTTACTTGATTTCAAGATGGATTTATTATGATGGTCTTATGTTTTATTATAGTTTGGTCCCTCCTTTAAAATTATCTTGATGAGAAGTCCTCTGGTATTTATTGTCCTGCCTCAAGGCTCCTCAAATACTTGCCCTCATCTTCCTTCTGATACTAATGACAATAACTGATACATTGGCCCTCCATTTGAAGACTAGGGGTTTGATCTAAATTTACTCATGCACAGAGGACACTAAATCAATAGGAATTAAGACAGTCATGACTTATTTATGTTGTACTGATTTAAGTGACCCTTCCCTCTATCCTGCTGGAGAGGACTACAGGCGGGTTAATCTCACTTCACATCACAGAATTAAGATAGGAGAAAGAAAGGATTCTCAGAACTACAGAGAAGAATTTTTGTATATTTTCCAAATAAGGGAGACTGGCAACTGCACTATAAAAAGGAGAGGAAAGTAGATTATAAAGTGGCGTGCCTTGTTTTCTTTACCAGAATATCAAAATAGAACCAAGTCTGAGTTAGACTCAGGTATGGTCATACTAAGGGCAGTTCTACAGACACATAATGCAGTTCCAACCTGTAAGAAAACTACCTATTTGGAGCTGCACTTTGGCTACAAAGGGGTTGTGTCACTTGCCTCAGAGGTAGGACAGTAGTCCCACAGCACAGCCATGCTAAAATCAATTCCACCCCCAGCACCCCAATACCCCCCCCCCAGACAGAAAATCACCACGTCCCAATGTTATGTGCTAACTTCTGGTTTGTCCTTCTCCACTGTGGCCTCTCAGTTTTGGAACTTGCTGCCTAGTGAGATTAGGCAAGCCTTAAAAGCTACCCTGACAGCTTTAAAGAAAGACCTAAAAACTTGGCTCTTCTGTTGTGCCTTTGGCGAGTGAACATATATTCCAGCTTTTGTCTGTCCCAACTACAGTTCCATCCTCATGATGCACTTTTCCTCTGCCCTTAATGAAGGTCTAACCCCATTGTCCTTTTTGAGCTCTTCTCTCACAAACACATTCTCCCACTACTTATCTCTTCCAGGGTTTTATCAATTTTATCCTAGCACTTTTGGCCCACCCATTGTGTTCTATTTCCTATCATGTTATTCTGAAATTGTTTATTTTATTTTGTTAATTTATATATTTATTTTGATGGTATTTTTGCTTCTTTGTATTTTATTTTGCTGTACTGTAATTTTGGGCTTGGCCTCATGTTAGCTGCCCCGAGTCCCCTTTGGGGAGATGGTGGCAGGGTACAAATAAAGTTGTTTATTATTATTATTATTATTATTATTATTATTATTATTATTATTAACTAAGCGAAGCTCCTTGCAAGGCGCGAACCCTCTCTCCTTCTCCCAAGCTGCTAGGCTCAGTCGCATGGCAGTAAACTAGAGAGCATGGAACTCCAGTAAGTACTCATTTTCTCGCTTTCTTTCAGGGGAATTGTGGTGCTGGGGGAAAGGGAGGACAGCCATCTTGCCTCCCGACTGCCTGAATCTTGGGAGTATGTGATGGTTATAAGAGCAGCAATCCTGGGTCCTGCATAGCAACTTGAGATGGCTGTCCCCTCTGCCTCAACAAAGAACAGAATCCCGACTTCCCCTCATGTTTTTTTTAACCCAGATGTAGTTGCATTAAACAGTTTACCTAGAGTTAACTCAAATCGGCCTGCATATGTTGAATGGACAAGCACGGGCTAATGTGACTCTACACTGCATTATATGGCAGTGCAGAACATTACATGTGTGTCTGCAAGCTGCCTGTCAGTTTTTTCATAGGCTTTCATAGGCTGAATTTCATAGGCTTTTCTTAGGCAAGGAATACTCAAGTGTGGTTTTGCCAATGCCAGAACCTGCTTAGCCTCCAAAATCTGATGGGATCTGACAGCTATAGGGTATTTAGGCCTTATTCATATTTATAGCAGACCCACTGAAATCTATAGGTTGTCTAACCAATTATCCATGTCTCTCCTTTAAATCTAAATTAGACCTAGGCCAACAGATTATACTTAATCTGGGAATGCAAAACCCATCACATTTAGGGTGATGCTGATAGGAATGGAGGAAGTAAGTGAAAATTTGCAGCAAAACATTCCTACCTCCCCAGATAATGCCTGGAATTTTTTTTACCATTCAGAAATGTTTACACCCTAAAATATTTAGAGAGGAAAAAATTAAGATGGAGGAACAGTCCAATAGGGTTGGACAAATGTGTGTGTGTTGTCATGTATGTATTATTTATTTATTAACCCTGAGATTTAGTATACCGCAACTCCGTGGGGTCGCGCGGTCAGATCTTGCAGCGCCCAGGAGGAGGCGGGCTGCGGCGTGCTGCACTAGCTTAAGCTTCCGGATCATCGACAAGGGAAGGCCAATGTAGAGCGCATTACAGTAATCGAGCCTCGAGATGACCGTGGCTTGGATCACCGTAGCAAGGTCGCGTTGGGAGAGGTAGGGAGCCAGGCGCTTAGCCAACCGTAGGTGGTAGAATGCTGTCCTGCAGGTGCAGCCAATCTGCTCCTCCATGGACAGGTGGGCGTCCAGCCGGACCCCCAGACTTTTACCGATGGCTGAGGGCAGAGGGCCACACCATCGAAAGTTGGCAACTGGGTCACTACCCCCGGGCGGCCCAGCCACAAGATCTCCGTCTTCGGGGTTCACCTTCAACTTACTGGCTCGCAGCCATCCAGTAACGGCTTCAAGGCAAAGATGGAAATTATCGGGTACAGAGACTGCCCCGGGTCCAACCTCAGAATGAGCTGGGTATCATCAGCGTACTGAGACACTCCAGCTCAAAACTCCGTACCAGTTGGGCGAGTGGTCGCATGTAGATGTTAAATAACAGCGGGGAGAGGATAGCCCCCTGAGGCACCCCGCAACTCAGCGGGGAGCCTCCGGAGACCGCCCCTCCCCACTTCACTCGCTGCTGGCGGCGTTGGAGGAAGGAGGACAGCCTTCCTCCAACTTCCTATGTATGCAATAGCTAGACCCTGAGCAAGCAACTCCACACTACAACATTTTGTTCTAGGTCACACTTAGTGCTTGATAATCCTTCTTCCACTCATATAATATTGCTGTTGCCTGAACATTTTTTCCTCATAACTCTTTCATGGCTCTTGTCAAGATGCAGGGGGAAAAGTTTTAGATTTTAAATTAATGTAAATTCTCATTGTAATTCTAACTCCTCTTGATGTTCCTTGTGATTGTGTAAGCTCCGGTTAAAAAACCTCATAAATTTGCCAATTTACTCACTTCAAAGAATGTAACAAGTAATGAATTACAAGTGTGGATTCCATGCATTCTACTACCTGACTATTTGGAATGCTGTTTTTCCAAAATTAACACATTTCTGAAGCAACAAGCAAGACTTGAATTAAGTAAAGGGGTAAATAAAAATGAAAAGCTATGTAAAATCAGAGGCAATCGTGCCAATCTGCTAGGAGCTGAACCACTGCCAGTTAGTGGGCCTCGGGGCTCCATAGGATTTCTAAGCATAATGCCAAACTAGAGCAATATTGTTTTGGTTAGAGAGGAATTTCTCACAAGAGCTAACAGAGGCAGAAGGTCATAAATAAACACAGCAGGATTGCCTTGTCAGTTCTCATTATTAGCGCTGCAGGCACTTGCTTTTCTATGGGCTGCTTGCAGGTTCATTTAAGTGTAAGTGCTCCTCCTCAGAATTTCACATGCTCATAAATAAAGAAAGCATTTCTTAGCCTGGGAAATGAAAGTGCACGCATGTGTGAATGGGGAGTCGGATGTGCTTTTGTGTGTGTACACACAGATACACATATGGCACACAACTACACATACTCTAAACGAAGCAGAATTTTAGGCAAATGCTCTTTCACTAAGGCCTTCATTATCGCGTACAAGCCTCTGACAGACCTCAGCCATAATGAACACGAAACTGTACTTTCTTACTACAATAATGGTCATCAGAATTACATCTGAGCAGAGAATGAAGCTGAGTTCATAAAGTGATCATGACATCCATTATAATACCAGGAAAGCACAGCTGTGAGATCATTATTGCAATTATAAAATGACATTTAGTGTTAACTTATTTGGTTGCAGTAAAAGTAGACATGTTGCATTTCTTTGGATTATTTAGGATAATTTAAATAAATAGAGAAATTAAAAAGAATGGTTTTTTTTTAAATAAAAAAACTGTCCCGAATGAAGGAATGGGTGTTTAAAGGACAAATGCGATTCTGAGCAAGAAACCATGAAGTGCTGCATAGTGGGACAAAATCTGAAATTCACATGTTTGCTGATGAGGATGGCAATCATTGATTAGGAATAGGGATCTTGGGACTATAGTGGAATAGTGTGGTGAAAACATTAATATACAGTAGTGTGCAAGATCAAATTCCACACTACGTTAAGAAAACATTAAGAAAAATATACCAAAAAGTACATTGTACTTCTAAAACATCAATACATGGACAAAAATCTACTGTGTAACCATTTTTGGAATTTGATATACAATCCTGGTCACCATACTTCAAAAATCATGTTGCAAAGGTTGGGAAACTGGATGAAAAGGGTAATCAAAAGGACCAAGCAGCTTATACTACTCCTCTATGAGAAAAAGTGAGAAATGCTTGGGGCTTTTTAGTCTGGAAAAAGTTAGGCAACTGGGAACATGAAATGAAGTTATAAAATTATACATGGTATTGTTGCTGCATGCCTTCATGACATGTCTGACATATGATGACCCTTAGAAAATCCTATCACAGGGTTTTCTTGAAAGGATTTGATCAGAGAGGGCTTGAGGTTGAGAGAGTATGACTTGTGTAAAGCCACCCAATGTATTTTCATGGCCAAATAGAGATTTGAATTCCGGTCTCCCGGGTCTAATGGCAAAATAGTGAGATATTTTTCTTCCTTTCTCATAGTACTAGAATATGAGATCAACCAATGGAAAAATACTGGGACATTCCTGAGACATGAAAAGAAGTGCTTTCTCACAAGCTACATGACTAACTAGGAAATTTATGATTAAAAGGTGTCAGTGTGGCTGTTAACTTGAATGGACTTAACAAGGGGTAAATTCCTGGAAGATAAGATAACAAATGGCTACTGTCCCATGGTGGTCATTCCTTTCTAGCATCAGAATCTGTATGCCTTGAAATAGCCATTCACGGCAACATGAAAACAAGGGTTCTGTAGAACTCCTCTCCTGTTTGCCGACTTGCCCTCAGACATTTGGATGACCTATGTGGGGAAGGAATGAACTAGATAGTCAGAAAAATCTGTCGTCTTATAACCTTATGAAAGAAAGAGGATACATAAATAAAAAGTACCTTGAAACTATGGATCAGTGTAATGGCAAAATCATTTTAAGCTTTACCTGGGCACCCCTGTATTTTATGACTATTATTATTAATTCTGGTCACGAGTATTGAAACCTTACACAATGAAGTACCATAGAAGGTAGGCTCTATAATCAAAATAATTGCTTAGTATTATGCAATATAAATAACAATCCTATCGGACAGGAAGGAACCAAAGAAGGTGTTGCACTACTGACCTTAAAGTAGTAATACTGTGGCAAGAATTTAGTAGCATTAAAGATGACATGCTATTGATCACTTAGTAAAAGAAAAACAATAGTATTGATTTCAGAATTTTACTTTATTCTAAAACAGTGGTTACCAACACTTGGTCTATCAAGTGTTTGGGATATCTGCTCTCAGAGTTCTTGACTGTTGGACAAGCTGGCAAAGCCTTCTAGAGGTTGAAGTACCAGACATCTCAAAAATCATTTTAAGGAACCTCTATTCTATATCAAAACTTGGATTGCAAAGAAAACAAGAAAATGTAAAGCTATGGAGAGTTACACAGAGATAGCAATGAATGGGAGTAGGAATCATGTTGACTTCCAAGTGTGGTTGGACTACAACTCCCAATATTCCTCACCATCAAGTATGGTGGCTAGAGCTTCTAAGAGTTTCCAGGCAACAGCATTTAGAAAGCCAAATGAATCACACCCTAGACAAATTACAATGTTAGAGTAGATCCACGGAAATCTATGGAACACAAGTTAACAGGAACTAACAAATAGTGTTCAGTACAATGGGTCTATTCAATATGGGATGCATGTTGGATTTAGTCTTATTTCTTTACTACTATAAGGACAGTATGGGCAACTGTTCAAGCTTCATTGCTTATTTCCTACGACCAATATAACTAGTAGGATCACACAGTCTCCTTCCCATCGTTTTCATTACAAAAAATGCATTGTCAATTTCAGTCCCAAAAATGGAAGTAACTTCTGCTTTAGGAAAAGCCCTCAGCCTGTCTTAAATCAACTTTGGGAAACAATGAAATTGTCCCCCATGGACTTAGTAAACTTCTCTCTTTGTGTGTGTGAGTGTGCGAAAATTTGGAAGTATGTATGGTATGAGAACTGGGAGTACATAACTTTGCCAACCCCTATTATAGACAACTAAGATGCTGAAAAATGTATTTTTCTCCGTATGGTGAAATTCTTCTGAAGTATCAAACTGAAGAATGTGACATTTAAATGAATTGCTCACACCAATGATGTGAGTTTTCCAGAAAAAAGTACTATGTGGAAAATTTCCCAGTGCTCTAAAATTATGTTCTTTGGTATAGCACATTTGTTCTAAATGTTATATTCACACACATTCAAGGTTTTGGGTTGAAATTATTGGAATATGTGTAATAATGTAAAGAGAACATTATGCCTTTCCCTTATATTTAACAAAGGATGACTGCATCTGAAGTATGACTTTTTTCAGGGCAGGGCCCTAAAAAAAAAACTGTACATGATGTATCAATTCTTTCTTCTACTGAGGAATAACTGTAGTACCTTTGGCTTTGCTCACTCACCCACTCTGCTACTGATCTGTTTCATTTCAAGATGAAAAAAATATGCTTAAGTGGAAATAGTTGAACACTGTGTTCCAAATGATTGGTTACAACACAACAAGTCAGATTACCATGGAAGAAGTTGTGTGTGAAAATATATCAGCAGAAACCTTTCTGCCCCACATCTCTGTAAAACATTTTTTTTGTCTTGCCAGTGGATGCAGAACCTAATATAGCTGGCTGGACGTGCTATGGACTTGCCTGATTATCAAGATCTCTAGGGAGAGTCTTCTTGGGCATGTGGGAAAAGGCCCTCTACAGCAGACCTGCACAACATGTAGCCTGGGGGCCACACACTGGATTTGGTAAAGCCCTCTCAAGGATTGCGTTCACAGGGGCTCTGAGCCGAAACCTTCGAGAGGGAGGTAACACAGAGAGTAGCCATCGGAATTCACCATTTGCTCCTCTAAAGTGTTTTACGTCTACACATTTCCTTTCTGAATGCACCAAAGTTGCCAAACTAACCTGTGACAAAAGGAGCACCATCGATAGATCTAGTCAAGATGCTGGAAATGCTGGTCTCAGTTGAAACACAGCTTTTGGAAATATGGCTTTTGGAAACGTGAGGTTGTTGGTCTCAGGTTGGATCCATGAGGAGTGGAGGTGACTTTTTAAGTATTATTGGACCTTTGTTTAGGAAGTTTAGACTTGTCCAGGTTATGTTAAAAAATAACATTGAATCATCCATTTGAGAGGGAGAAGGAGGCGGTAAAGAAGTAGGAGCTCAGTTTCTGCCTCTGCCACTTTCCCTTTATTTCTGTTGTTTCCTTCTCATCCAGTGGAAAAATGGCCACCATTTGTTTGTGGGGGAGAAATTTGCCTATGCCGCTATTCCTTTTTCCCTGTCATCTCCTCCTCCTCCAGTGGATAAAACCACCAACTCCCTGCCATTCATTTCCCTCACTTGTGAGGGAGAAAGGTAGCTTCATCATTCTTTTTGGCACCTTCATAGTGGCAACCCAGAGGCAAAAAGGGGCAAGAGCAGAGGCTCTTCTTTCCCTCCGAAAAGGACTATAACTCACCACCATGCTAAGGAGAGGTGGGGGAAATTGATGCTATTTGGCTTTGCTGCTTGCTCTGAGGGAAAGGCACTTTCTCACAAACCCAGAGTGAAGCACTAAAATTCTATCTGTGACCTATTTAATTTCGGCCCCTTACTACTGCCAAGTGGTGCAGACCTGCTCTACAGTATGGCCCAATATGGGAGATACATTCTCCTTGTTTCCCAATCTCTTTGCTTTAATGAAAAGGTGCCAAGATGCAACTTTTTAAAAAATATCCCCTCTTCCTCTTTAGTAATTTTGAAATTCAAAATGTCTTATTGTGGGTTTTAAAGTTTTATTTCTTCTTGTAGACCTGGTCTATTATAAACCACTTCAGTGGTTTTCCTAGAAAGAAAGTCTAAAACCATTTAAAAACCTTAATTATATAATTTGGTTTATAGAAAATATGAGCTTTAGCTTTTCCAAGAATGTTCGCAGTTCAAGGAAATACTTCGCAATAAAAAATACCAAACTTGGTACAAGTTCATTAACTATAAAGTATATAAAGGTACAATCTCAGAAATACTTATTAGATAGCAAACTTAATTGTACACAATTTGTATTACTTGTGAATGTCTGGGTTTTACTGAATTTGTGGGGGAAATGTAAAGTGATTCTTTCTTTTATAAAGCAGGCAAAGAAACATGTAAACCCACCTCGCTGTGTTCCTATTATTTGCAACAACAACAACAACAACAAAAAGAATCCCGAATAAAAAACAAACTCATTGAAATCCACCATTAATAAGAAGGGTAAATTCTTTACCCTCCTCCCTCTTTTACTTCACCCTTCTTTTATATATTTTCTTTATATGTTTACTTGTTGTTTTATTTAAAATGGAATAAAAAGATTTTAGAAAAAAATAAGGGTAAATTCTAAAAAATGTAAAATCATACATTAAAAAATTAGACCATGTGCTTTAATTACAGAGCTTGCAATTCCTGGTGAAGATTTTTTTTTTTTTGTTAAAGGTACGTGCCAAAATGACTTTTTTTCTTGACAGAAGTATGAGGAGACCGTGAAGTCATGGTGGAATGGCAGTACCTCAATGTGTTTCTCTCCCTATTCCACATAGGATAAACAGATGTGGAAATAACATGTTTACCTCCTAGTATGATTTCAGTTTTCACTAACAATCTTGAAAACTCTCATGTTCGTACTTCAGGATTTGAAATATTTTTTTCAGTCTCTTTGTCACTCTATAATATCCTGTTAAAGTGCTATTATATGAATTGTTACAGTTAAAACTAATAAAAATGCAGCTTAATTTTCTTGCTAGCCTTCACTAGAACACCTCTGCTGATCCAACATTTATATAAATTTAATTCAGCAGGCCCACTATGGCAATTCAGCTAATAACAACTGTAAATTTTTATTGTTGACATTTTATTACTAATATTACTGTTATTATGTTTGAAAGGTGCCTGGTAGATTTCCCTTTAAGCAGCTAACTTTTCAAAACATGACATCTGTGGGAAGGAGGGAATTAGCAAATATATCAATGTTTTCATATACACAATATACCGTAAGTAAACCCCCTTCCCCAGTCTTAACTTGACTATCTTACAGTCAAGGAAGTTATACCGCTAGTACTGATGTGTCACAATGGGAGTAGCATTCAAATAATTGCTTCTCCAGGATCTGCAGCCTTTCATTACACAGCACTCATCATTTTCAGTGTCAATAGATGGAGCAGCTTCCTTCCAAGCAAAGATTCTCTGTATTTATTTTAAAGAGTACAAAATTGGTCTACAGAGCTGCAGAATTCATAACAAGATTGTTCTTTAGTAACAATATTTCCAGGAGAAGAGAAAATTAGTTCGGAGCAGTTGATGCCGCGAAACAAAGTGTTCAGTGTTGGACACTGGTTGCTGCCAAGACAAGTTGTCATTCTATCCCAGAAACTGCGCAATTCACAAACCAATTTGAGGTGTTACTGTTACAAGAATAGATTTCCTTATGTAACAGCACAAACTGTATTTCCCAGCTTTGGATTGTCATTTACCAAAAGTACTCAAAAGACTGGGGAAAAAATCACAATTAGTACTTGTTTTAACTCCTTTTTTGTTGCTGTTCTAATACAAATCCAGAGTATGGATATACAATATTAAAAGCACCATGAAGCTCAGTACTATTTTTCCTCGTCTACTATAAAAGAAAAAGTTGAGGTTGCTGAAAGGATATCTCTATGTACAATTTAAGTACCTGTAAAATTATAACCATCAATCCACTATAACTGGCATAACATACACCATGGATTTGCTAAAGGTAGATCAAATATGAAACAATACCACCTCTCCAAAAAGACTAGGGTTTATTTTTTTTAAAAAAATCTATCTTTTAATATACAGTGGGATTATTTATATTTAATGTTGTGTGCCCTTAATGTAAAACAAAAACTATTGTACATCTTGAATATTGTATTGATCAAGGCTTGGATCTAGAAAAATTTTTTATAGGATTCTGCTTGGACACTGGGGCTTTCCTATTTCTCCTTCTCCATACACTCCATTAAGATTTCAGTGGGTTGTCTCTATGTATGATTATGATTGGCTCTAATCCTACATTAATATAAGTTTTTTAAAATTTACCATGAATAATAGACAATGAGACCATTTTAGAACAGAGTCAAGAATTTCTGGGAAATTGCAACTGGATGGGGAATCAGCAGAAATCTGGGATTTAGCCTACTTTGTTGTTTATTTGTTCAGTCGCTTCCGACTCTTTGTGACCTCATGGACCAGCCCACACCAGAGCTCAGAGTCAGCCGTCGCCACGCCCAGCTACTTCAAGGTCAAGCCAGTCATTTCAAGGATAACATCCTAGTACATGAAAATCTTGCCCTGCCCCTCTTTCTTTTTCCTTCCAGTTTCCCCAGCATCATTGTCTTCTTCAAGCTTTCCTGTCTTCCCATGATGTGGCCAAAGTACTTCACCATTGCCTCTAATATCCTTCCCTTCAGTGAGCAGTCGGGATTTATTTCTTAGAATATGGACTGGTTTGATCTTCTTGCGGTCCAAGGCACTCTCAGAATTTTCCTCGAATACCACAGTTCAAAAACGTCTATCTTCCTTCACTCAGCCTTCCTTATGGTCCAGCTCTCTCATCCATAGGTTACTACAGGGACTGCCATTGCTTTAACTATGCAGACTTTTGTTGCCAGTGTGATGTCTGTACTCTACACTATTTTTTCAAGATACTATAAGATACTACATGAATATAAATGGAAATCTATCTGGATCTCATCCACTCCACTTTCCCTTTCTAAGCAATGCTGCATTCTAAAAGAACTACTCGATTTCTTCAATTGTAAGATGCTAAGGATTGAAAGATGCACCCTAATTTCAGAACCACAACCACTAACAAAAGTACATAAGCTACACCTGTGATTTAAGATGCACCCGATTTTTAGAAGTGTTTATATAGGAAGAAAGCACTTCTTAGAATGAAAACATACCGCACTGGAACACAGGTGTTAGATTTCAATAAAATATTTTGAGGGCTACCATGGTACAGCAATTTGAATGTTGGGTGAGTCTAAAGCAGGCATCTTCAAACTGCGCCCTCCAGCTGTTTGGACCTCCAACTCCCATAATCCTTGACCACTGAACAAGCTGGCTTGGTCTTCTGGGGGTTGGAGGCCCAAACAGCTGGAGGGCCGCAGTTTGAGAGTCCCTGGTTTAAGGTAACTCAATGGCATTACCTTGAACCCAGCTCGTATACAAATCTACTGAGTGACATGGTGCAAACCAAAATCTTTCAGCCTAAATCTCCTTTGAATAAACTTTATCAATGAATCCCTAGGACAGGTTCACCATAAATCAGAGTACGTTTTTTAAAAGAGTTAACGTTTTTAAGAGCAAGCCAGGAAGGTGCTGTATAGTATTTTAAGCATTTTACCTCTTTGCAGTTTTTTAAATGATTTCAACCAATGTGTATGTTTAATCCTATTTTAATATTGATATGCAGGACATTCTAAATAATATGTATTAATTGTTGTGTGCTGCTTTGTGTTTCAACTACAGAGATAAAAGTGGGATGTTGTTGTTGATTATGGTGATGATGGTAGTAAAATAATATAATTGAAGACACGTAGTAAAGGTAAAGGCTTCCCCTTGACATTAAGTCTAGTTGTGTCCGATTCTGGGGTGGTGGTGCTCATCTCCATTTCTAAGCCTACGAGCTGGGGTTGCCCACAGACGTCTCCAAGGTCATGTGACCGGCATGACTGAATGGAATGCCATACCTTCCCGCCAAAGCGGTACCTATTGACCTACTCACATTTGCATGTTTTCGAACTACTAGGTTGACAGAAGCTGGGGCTAACAGCGAGAGCTCATCCCACTCCCCGGATTTGAACCAATGATCTTTCAATAGGCAAGTTTAGCAGCTCAGCCGTTTAACCCGCTGCACTTTTTTGTGAGGACACATAAAAACAACAAAACCCACTTTCAATATATTGATTTTTATTAAAAGGAAGGAATGAGATGCCCCTGTATCTCTCTTGTTCATCCCCCTTTTTTACAGCATTTTCTCTAGCTAGTCAGAGAGAAAGTTAAATATTTATCTGATTAATCTAACAGAAGCCCATTAGACGCATAAGGATGACACAAGGCCTGTAAGGTGTAGATCGATGTTTTGTGTAAAATCTGTTTTACAAGGTACTAAGGATGTGCCGGAATGTTATAAACAATACAAACATTAAGCTTCCATACCTTTTGATATCTTGGCTTAGTTTGAACTTGACTAATCCAATGCAATATTCTTTTGGTTAACTAATAATAGATACATTTGAATTTCCAACTGGAAATTCTAATTTTATCAGTTTATTTACTCAGTTAAAATGTACAGCTAATTGCCTAAGCAACAACCGTCTGATTATTTGGCATATGCCAAAAATATTAAATTGTTTAATACGCCAAACATATGTTAACATGCCTTGGTTCTTATCTGACAAATGTAAATCAGGAGCCTAGCAAAGTTTTAAGCTAGATTTAGTCCTTCCAACACTGTATTCATTGCTTTTGCACTAGAGTCTCAAGAGTGAGACATAAGAAAACGAAATAAATGTTATTATCCAATCACTTTGTCACGGAACCAATGCATTGCTTCCTATGATTAAAAAGCGCAAGATTAGTAAAACTACCACCTTAGATCTTATAATCAAAACCTTTGAATTTCAGCTTATCTGCTTCTAGTTGTTCTCTTCTATAAAGAAGGATAAATACAGTTTGATATGCTTGTGTGTGTGTGTCTGTGTGTATGCATATGTGAAATCATGTAATTAATGAAATGATACATGCAAATGGTATCAAAAGTTTGCAGTATGAAGACCGCAGGATATCGGTTGTTGGGTTGTTGTAGGTTTTTCGGGCTGTATGGCCATGTTCGGTTGTTGCTGTTGAATGAATGGAGGAAAAAAGGCATGCAATATTTAAATGGCATTTTAGAATAGGTATAACCAATTCCAGTACCCTTATTTTTCAGATTCTAATATACTTGCCTCACTAACAGAACTTCCAAGAGATTCGAAAATATGATTCAAAATGACATTAGAATAATGTACAACAGGCCTCACTGTGTGCTAGACGCTCGCCGGGAGGAGCAAGACGCAGCCGGTGCAGACTTCCAGTCAGGCACATTGTCCAGCCTGCACTGGCTGTGTTGCCTCTCCTGGCGAGCACCAGCACATATTTATTTATTTATTTATTATTTGCATTTGTATTCCGCCTCTTCCCGAGGGCTCGTGGCGGGTTACAAGACATACATAGTGATCGGCAGGCAACACTCATGCCGACTCACGAACAAAATAAAACAATGCTATAACCATAAAAATAACAAAAATGATACTAAAAACATCATTAAAACATTGTTAAAATTACACTAAGTGACAAAAAACGGTAAGACAGAGCCATAAATCGATTGAAAGCAAGAGGCGTTATATGTCAACCGAAGGCCTGCTTGAAAAGGAAGGTCTTACAGGCCCTGCGGAAGGGGCGAGCTCCCGTATGGCTCTAGCCTCCTCCGGCAGGGCATTCCAGGCCGTTGGAGCTGCTACTGAGAAGGAGCGCTGCCTAGTTGATGATAGGCGGCAGAGGCGGATCGGTGGAATCTCCAGCAGGTTTTGCTCTGCTGAGCGGAGTGATCTCGGGGGATCGTATGGGGCAAGGCGGTCCAACAGGTGCACGCAGGCCCTAGACCGTACAAGGCCTTAAAGGTCAACACCAGCACCTTGAAGGTGATTCGGTACTCAATTGGCAGCCAGTGCAGTTGCTGGAGGATGGGCGTAATGTGCTGCCTCACCGGCACTCCTGCCAGCAGGCGAGCAGCGGCATTCTGCACTAGCTTGAGTTTCCGAATCGTCGCCAAGGGAAGGCCAACGTAGAGGCGTTACAGTAGTCTAGTCTCGAGATGCCCGTCGCTTGGATCACCGTAGCCAGGTCATTCCTGGAGAGGTAGGGGGCCAGTCGCCTAGCCTGATGTAGGTGGTAGAACGCCTCCCTGCTGACCGCGGAGACCTGGGTCTCCATGGTCAGCAGGAGTCGAACTGAACACCCAAGCTCTTAACAATTGACGACGTGCTTAATTGCTCGCCGTCCAGAGTAGGCAACCGGCACTCATCCCGGCCAGGCCGACCAGGCCATAGGATCTCCGTCTTCGACGGATTCACCTTCAGCCGGCTGGCCCGCAGCCAACCAGTCACGGCTTCGAGGCACAGATGGAAGCAATCGGTACGGTATCCGGCCTGCCGTCCATTCGCAGCAGAAGCTGGGTGTCATCAGCGTACTGATAACACTCCAGACCAAAGTCGCGGGCCAGCTGGGCCAGGGGCGCATATAAACGTTGAATAATAAGGGAGAGGATGGCCCCCTGGGGGACCCCACAGTTAAGTGGGGAGCCGCCTGGAGACCATCCGCCCCCTCCACACGCTGTCCCCGATCCCGGAGAAAGGAGGCCACCCATTTAAGGGCAGTCCCCTGACTCCGGAAGCGGATAGGCGGTGGGTCAACAATGCATGGTCTACTGTATCAAACGCTGCTGTCAGATCTAACAAGACAAGCAGTGCCGATCCACCCTGGTCCAGCTGGCGGCGGTTGGTCTGTAATGGCGACAAGCACGGTCTCCGTCCCGTGCCCAATACGGAAGCCGGACTGGAAGGGATCAAATCCAGCTGTGTCTTCTAAGAACTGCTGCAGCTGATCCGCTGCTGCCCTCTCAATCACCTTGCCCAGGAAGGGCAAGTTGGAAACAGGCCGGTAATTGAGGGAGCCGAAGGGTCTAAATTCGGCTTCTGCAGCAGCGGTCTTACCAGAGCCTCTTTTACCCCCCCTGGGAAGACTCCTTGCTCAAGGGAGCTATTTAAGATCGTGCCCAGGGGGTCAGCGTAACCTCTCCTGGCAAGGTCTAATAAGCCAGGAGGGGCACGGGTCGAGGAGCAAGTAGTTGGTCTAGCTGCAACAAGTAACTTATCGACAGCTGCTGCGTCCAGCAATTGGAAACGGGTGAAGGTGGGCCCGCCGAGTGGCGGCGGAGTCTCGAGTTCGCTAACTGTAGCAAAAGTAGCGGGATATCCCCGCGGAGCAACGAAATCTTGTCGGTGAAATAGTTCTGAAAAGCCTCAGCTGTCGGAGCCAGACCCCTATCATTTGGGACAGTAGGGATCGCTGTCAAAGACCGAATTATCTTAAAAAGTTGAGCCGGGCGTGAACTAGCCGACTCTATCAAGGAGGAATAATATGACTTTTTTGCTTCCTTGATAGCATGCTCATAAGCCTTTTAAACAGCTTATAAGCTGATTTCGAGCTTCGCCACGGAGTCTCCGCCACACGTCCTCTAGCTGTCTCTTCCTCCGTTTCATCGCCCGCGGGTCCTCAGAGAACCAAGGCGAGCGATTAGTCCGAGGGATGAGAGAGCGTCTGGGGGCGATTTCATCAAGGGCGGCGGAAAGACATGGAGAGGCCCACTGCACATTGCTGCCTAGAAAAATAAACAGTGCATTGTTGCCTAAGTAAACAAATAGTGCATTGCTGCCTAGAAAAAAAGGTTTCTGTAGTGAATGTTTTCATTACCTTGCAATGTTTTGGTGCTAATTTTGTAAATACAGTAATTACTACATAATGTTACGGTGTAGTGAACTGCCTTTTCCATCAATTTGCTGTAAAATATGATGTTTTGGTGCTTAATTTGTAAAATTATAATGATATTTGATGTTTAATAGGCTTTTCCTTAATCCCTCCTTATTATCCAATATTTTCGCTTATCCAACGTTCTGCCGACCTGTTTATGTTGAAGGGAGACTCTACTGTATTTGCAATAAATTGTTTCTTTCCATTAATTTTTAACACTATTAAAATACATTATTTCTTATTTTTCGATTTTTATTATTCTACCAAAAAAGAATAAAGATTTGCAAAAATGAAAATGAACAGACAACTATTTCAAAGTGTCTTGAGCTTGATGTGGCAGCCTACAACCTCTGTGCAGAACACATTTACTTAGAAGTTCAGTCCCAAAGGAAAGGAAAATTATTTCCATATAACTGTGCTCAGGATCAAAGCCTAAGAGTCAGAAACATTTATGCTTGCAGGTTTAAAAATAATTTTATTTATCTGAGCAAAATTATCTGGCTTTGAATAATATGGCTCACAAATTAAAACAATGCATTTGACTGGTGACCTTTATAAACTTCAACATGCCTATGCCAACTCTCCCCAACACTTGACCAATAAGTTCATTTTTAAGGAGGTCCCACACAGTGACCCCTTCATTACAATTGTTCCAATTCTCTAATGATTTCCCTGCAGAATAAACTTACAAAGGCCAAGAGAACACAAAGACATGTAGGAAGTGCACAATGCAAACGTGGAACCCCCCCAAATATTGCCATACACTATTCCAACGAAGTAAGTAAGTTGTGAATAAAAGTAGCCATAAGACAAAAGACAGCTGAACTGCTTTTGGTTAAACACAGGATACTTTTCAAAATGTGACTTAGAAGTATTAAGTGCCTCCGTTTTTGCTGACATAACTGGAAAGATGTCTCACCTAGGAAAACATTGCAGCTAGTTCTGCATGAGCTTAAGAACTTTCTTTCTTGCATGCAATTAAAAGAAAATACAACTGTCTCATTAAGACAGAAGCACATCCTTTGATTTTCAATTGACTAAACACCTCTCTTCGTTATTATCCATGTTCTTTCCCTATGTTTTATTTCAAGAGAGATGCTATTTATTTATTTATTTACATCATTTATATTCCACCCTCACCCCGCAGGGGACTCAGGACGGATCACAATGCACATATACAGGCAAACATTCAATGCCATAGACAAGCAACAGACAACGAGCTACACAATTGGTCGAGAGCTCACCCCGACCCGAGCAGGCCTTGAACTTTGGTCAGTGGAGATCTTATGCAGATGACTCCCAGCCAGCTGCGCCACATTCCCAGTGCTACTAACTTGAAGGGAAAGCAAATGGATTGTGCTAACTCCACCACCACTGCTCCTGTTGACCAGAGAGCTCTATGCAAGCTCCTGGACATCACTGATGCCTCTGCTGACATTACAATGGGACACCCATGTGACCATTATTAAGGGGAGTGCAAACCCTTCCTTTTTTCAGATCTGTCAGTGGCCACTGACAAGAAATGCGAGCATAACCAGACAATATCCCTTTCTTCCTGGTCATACAGATGCCTCTGCCAATATCAATTTGGTGTGTCTGCATGATCAGGAATAAGGAGGACAAAATGCATAGAGCTCTGCAGACAGCTAGAAAGACAGTAGTGGTGGTGACACAGGGACTTAAGATGAGGCCCATCCCAGGAAACAGCTGCACTCTCCTTGTAAACATTAGCTATGGATTTGGGAGAAATCCAAGGCTATTCTGGAGCACATTTACACTGAGCTAACCTGCCCGGTGCAGATGAGCCCTTGTTTCAAGTACCTCTCATCCTTGGTTTCCAATATCAGGACTCATGGCTTACTTTATTCTGTCCTACACATTTCTATGACGATGGCTCTGTATTAAGCCATCTCAGCTTCACCATTTTGAACCTTTTTATAAACATCTCCAGATTTACTCAAAAGTATGTGTCCAAAAACATGCAGCACGCTTCTGGTCTACCATTTTAATGTCAAGAGGCACTTTATTTTATTTAGAGAATTTTTACCCCCACTCCTCAGCTATGAAGGCACTTGGAGCAGTTCACAAATTTTTAATTTTCCCTCAGGCTTATTTGCCCTTGCATTGTATGTTTATCAACAACTGTTCCCTCTGGAGCAGGCCTGCACAATCTGTGGTCCTCTAGAAGCTCTAGTGTGTGTGTGTGCGCATATATATACACACATTCTCACACACTTTGGATAGTACAGGAAAAGGTTAACACCCTTGTGGTTTTGCTGTCTGAACCCCTGTTCAGAAGATTTCGCCTCACTTTCTGTCCCTGCAATAATTTGATTTTGAAATAATTGGCTTGTTGTGGAAACAAAGATTGGTAATAAAGCTTTGATCATGACAACCTTTTCCCCATGACAACTCTTTCAAGAGTGAATTTCCCCTGCTATTGTCTTACCCCTATTTGTAATCATGGGTCATTTTTAAGTCGGATGTTTGTAACTTGGGGATTGCCCATAAAAGCATGCAGCCACCTTTTTTGGGTTAAATTACAAGTGCACTTTTTGCTGCTGTGCATTACATTCTCCAGGAAATACTTTTTTTGATTTCAGGGTTTTGAAAATTGAGGTGCGCATTGGATTCGATGGTGCACTAGACTAAATATGGATATATCTCAATTTGGGCTCATAGAATCATGTCATAATTGGGAAGGCTTTATTTGTTTAATACTGAGCAAAGAATTTGTCTGATGAGAGCCATTTATTAGGCTATTCTGTGTCAGCTATGGATAAGCACTTTACCATCGCAGCTTAAACCAGTACACCTCTGTGAATATATTTATGGTTATCTCTGTGTGTGTCTATGTGTGGGCCTGCAGGCAGGCTTGTGTATATGTCTTATGAGGAACATTTTAGAAGTAGAAGAAAAATGAATGTACTAGTGAATGGTTTAGAAACCAGCATAATTGAATTCAAAAACAAGAGACTTTTTGCTGTAGCTGCATTTTGCTATATCAGCTTTGCTTTCCGATTCCTTTACCCCTCATTGTTTACAAGCAGTGGGAACAATTTATTACAACGCCCTTCACATCACAACACTTCCATTTTGCCATTACGTGTGCTCGGGGAGCCTATCACTTGGGCACTTTGTTTGAAGTGCTCTTAACTGGATTTTCTAAAGAACAAAGCAGTTTTATACATTTGTCTATAAAACAGAAACCACTTTTATCTGATAGCTTTTCTTATTTTCAGCCCATCAATAAGAGGCACAAATATTCTGTAGTTTGCTGTCATTGTGAAGAAAAAAGGAGCAATCCACCCAGAACAACTGCTGTGCAGCTGCCATTCATGTTAATAGGAATCCCACACAAGCCCCAATTAATGAAAAGAAGTTGTGCAGCAGGAAAGAGTGTTTTGTGGATTGTGCTCAAAGTCTATCTATTCAGGATATAGAGTCCACCACATAACCATTTTGTTCCTCCCAATATGCTTAAACAGGGATTTCATATTTTGGCCATAAAAAGTAATAGTGTTGTAATTTCAGGTATTTTTTTTCCAGAACAACTGTATTCTTAGAAGAAATTAAAAACTCAATATACACTGAAATGTCTACCCCAAAAAGAAAGACTGGAATGATGCATTCATTTTCTTATGTTACTTTCTATGCCATTGCATTGCCATTGGTCCACGCCTTAGTCACCTCCAGATTGGATTACTGTAATGCACTCTACGTGGGGCTGCCCTTGAAGATGGCCCGGAAGCTTCAACTAGTCCAACGAGCGGCAGCCAGATTGCTAACTGGAGCTTCTTACAGGGAGTGGTCAACCCACCTGTTTAAGGAGCTCCATTGGCTGCTGTTCATCTTCCGGTTCCAACTCAAGGTGCAGGTTCTTACCTACAAAGCCCTGAATGGTTTGGGACCCGCCTATCTAAGTGACCACATTTCTGTCTACGAACCCAGGCGATCTCTCTGATCATCTGGAGAGGCCCTACTCTCTCTCCCACTGCCTTCGCAGGCGCGTTTGGTGGGGACGAAGGAGAGGGCCTTCTCTATAGTGGCCCCCCAACTCTGGAACGCGGTCTCCAAGGAGATTAGACAAGCCCCCACTTTGGCAGTTTTTAGGAGGAGCCTGAAGACGTGTTTGTTCCAATGTGCCTTCCCTGAATAAAGTAAATTGCAACTATTTGTTTTGTTTAAGGGAGTCCACTAAATTATGCTGTCTCACTCTGGACACCTCAAGAGATGATATGACTGCTTGGGGGAGGGGGGGACAATCATGCCTAGTAAAGTGGAAGACAGTAGAAAAAGAGGAAGATAACATACTACAGGAGGATTGATTCAATCAAGGAGACCATGACCTGGGTTTGCAAGAGCTGAGCTGAGCAATTGATGGCTAGGACTCTTGAGGGTCGCCATCAAGAGAAGTCATTTGATGGCAAATAACCATTATTCAGATGATTGCTATCAACTGAGCCATTTGATGGCAAATAAGAAAGTATATCCAGTTAAATAATACTATAGTAGCTTCAAACAAAGCCACAATCGGTTTAACACATAATCAAATTCTCTTAAAATTATAATCTCTGCTTCTTCAGACAGGCTTTATTTATATTGACTGAATGTCCAACCAAATTTTTTAAGACACAATTTCTTTTGGTTTACATACCAACCAAAATGAGTAATTGGCTCATTTTTCTTAGTTTTGCATACTATAAAATTAGCTCATAAAACATAAATTCTACATGGCCACTTTAATGCCTGTTTCAATCTAGATAAATGTGTATGGAAAGAACTTCCTATGTGTCAACCTCCTAAACTCATGTCACTAAAATAAATACGATACTTTTGTGGCTACTCATGCATTATGACTTGCATATGCTGCGCAGCATAATTATTGTAGAGGGGGGAAAAGCTATGCTGTATCAAAGATGCTAAAATATAGTAAATGCTGTATGTTCTTCAGAGCTGATAAACTCTAATGCATATGTCTCATGTTCTTTGGGCTTCCCATGTTTCACCATGTCAAATACTCCCTTGAAATGCAGAAGAAAAGTGAAACAGTGAGTGTTCTTCCTTTATTTGTGCATATACAAGGGCAATGTGTTTACATAAAAGCACCTACAAACCTTCAGCACCTTTTGTACAGGCTGACAAGCTATGTTTGGAGATGTGAACTTATCAGTGCTTTGCTAACTGTAAGTATCCAGACAAGCAGTTGGCAGCAACATTTCTTTTGCACTAATTACATTCTTTTCCAAAAGTTCACCCTGCCTGGGTGTCCAGGTAATTGCAATTAAGGCAGGAATCTAGTAATTAGAAATTCAAGTGCCCTGCCAAGAACAATACACTTCCTCTTGACATGCTGCCCAAAGAACTAATTTACTTGGAAAGGACAGAAGCTGATGTGAAGTGGCAGAGTAGATGTTTATTAGGCAACAACCACAGAAATAGATTTCCTCTTTCACCCGTCCCCAAACAGCATTAACAATGTTTTTTCCCCAAAGCAAAGCCATTAATATGCTTATATACTTCCACTTCCAGAATTCTAAGTTTCATATTAATGATTCATCTAGCAATGGGCATTACGAAGTAAAATCCCATATCCCTTAACATTCATATTATGTATTCTTACTAAATCCTTGATTCATGGTAATTCCAGATAAGAAAGCATACCATAAAGATTGTAAGAATCAGGTTGCAAATATAGTACTCCAGAAAAAAGGGGGGCACTGGAAACAGAAGGTAAACTTCATAGATGCCATTTCTAGTTTAAAATATCTGTAGCTCTTAATTTAAGAACATATTTATTTTATAGTATTTCTCAATTTTGTACATATTTTGTGAAGAAATCTTAGTTACTATCCAAAGAGGTTTATAACTCAATTCTATTCATGACTATTCAGAAGTAAATTCCACTGTATTAAGGAGAGTACACTCCGAGATTAAATGAATATAGGATTGAAGATGCAATTATGTTTAACTCTAATGAAAATAGATGTGAATTAAATTAGCAAAACTAACTTTTGCTTGTTTGGAGCCACAACAGTATGTTATTCCTACATTGCTCCAGTCTACAAGGTTGTTTTTATCAAACAAAGTACGGAGGTTCTCTGCTTCGAAGATGCTCAGTAGGCACATTCCCTGCTATGGTAGATCTATGAGGCCAAATAATCTATATTTTGTACTATTCCCCCCCCCATCCCCAGTTCAAACCTCTATAACTACAACTCTATGTGTAGTTAGCTATGTCTTTCATCTTCTGAATGAAGATGGTACTGCAGAATTCAAACACATATATAAATAAATTAAACCAATAAAACGCTATGAAATTTATGAAGTCGCCATAGTTCAACAGGTGGATTGAAGGCACATGTATATTATGTATTTCAAAAGCCAAATTTCCTGCAAGTATATAAATAACTGATTTTATTATGCATACTATTTTTCAGGTGTGAAAATTATTATGGTATTGAAGATATAGAATTGTCTGACAGAGATAAAGCAAACATGTAACAACATCAGCAACTTTATTCTTGTACCCCACCTCCATCTCCCTGAGGGGATCCAGGACGGCTTACATAAAGAACAAAGTACCTAAAACAAAACATAAACAAATCACAAAACACAAGTACAGTAAAACAGAAACATATGGCATATAAAACTATTAAAAACAGCGTGCGATAACCTATGGAGACAAGCTACCGAAAAATATGACCAGAGTGTAAACGAAAAGACAAGGGAATGGGATAGTGCAAAATTGTAACTATGGAACAAGAACATGGTAAGAAGTGCAGTGTATCTTATTTTATTAAAGATATGTTCTAATTATTATACAGTTTTTTAAACTATGGAACGTGATCTCCTTTTGGATCCCCTAACTGAATCAAAGGGTTGCAAAAAACTGTGTAACTTGCCACTTTTTATGAAGTACTTGCTTCAGCTGTACTTCATAAAAAGGAAAACCAGCTTGTCTAGTTTAGCAAGACTTGCAAATGCCAATTTTGCTTGGTTGTTATCTTTTCAGTTTCAGATTTACTTTTTAAAAAACAAATTCTCATTCTAAAAAACTAAGTTCTGATCATAAACCATACTCAATATAAATCTCAAAAATATCAATCATCTGCCATTAAAAATTCAAGAAGAATATTCCTGCAACCTATGTCTTTATGTAAAAATAGGCATGCACATCCATCTCATTAGTATGCAAATTTAATTTATAATTTATTATCAGTAAAATTGATTTGAATACCTATTTTGAAACCTATATATTGGGGTTGTGTAAAAATCATTGGATGAAAAGGCATCATGAGTAGAAAGAGTTAGTTTAAGAAGCCTGTTCAGTTAGGCTTCTAGGGGGGATCAGGATTCAAATTCCTTCTCTGCTGTGGAAACTTGGTGACTTTGGGCAAATCAAGCTATCTTGGCCTCAAAGGAAGGCCATGGCAACTCCCCTTTTTAACCAGGAAAATTGCATGACACATTTGCTTTAGGGTTGCCATGCGCTGGAAACACAACAAAAACAAAGATGAACTAACTCAATATTGGACATTAGTTTGGCTAACTTTACAAGGACATAGAAAACTATGTATGTAACTAAAGTGAAAATAAAATAATAATCACAAAATCTACACTGGTTCAGAAATTGATTTCAAAATGTTAATGGAAAAAGTTAATAAAATTTATTTATTTATTTAAAACTTTTATACCCCGGCCTTCTCACCTCCGAAGAGGGACTCAGACCGGCTGACAGCAAGTATTCAATGCTAACATTTAAAATCTAAAAACATCATAAATTTACAATAAAATTATCAAATACAATACAATAAATACAACATAGTATAGACAACCCTCCATTTTTACTTGGAGTAGGAGCACAGGACCCCTGCCAAAGTAGGAAAAAGTGAGCTAAAACTGGAGGGGGGGGGGTTACCTGAAAGAACATGTCTCTGGGAATGTTTAGTCCTCAAACATGACGTTATGGCCAGCTATTGTGTATTTTATTAAAATGTTTTTTTTCTAGTCATCTCTAGGTTCTCTAGTCTGATTTTATAGTTAACACCTGTCTACAGAGTCACTGTCTATAGAGTCACATAGGATGACTGAGAGGTTCACCCTAGAGATAATTTTATAAATCAAACCTAGAAACAATGCAATTTGCAAATGTCAAACCCGACTGTATACTAAGTTTTACTATTCCCTATCTTCTTATTGCCCTAAATACCCTAAAGGCACCAGATCCTGTCATTCAATAAATACTTGGTGTTTTAACTCATATTTCAAAGGTAAAAAAACCTGCCAGCTCAGCTCTGAGTATTCCTTGTGTAACAAAAATCCTATGAAATTCACAGTTGCCATAAGTTTACAGGTTACTTGAAGGCACCTTTACACATCCAAATCCTCCTGTTAATCAGATTACATTAAATACATAGAGAAATTTCATATGTTACCACACAAACTAAAATACACGTCATTCTGCATGTTTGCAGTTCAAAACATACCAAGTTCTCACTCAGCTCTAGCATTCCTTTTCCAAAACTATTTGTTCTTATGACTGCCAAGACAAATTCTATAAGCTATTTTTAAATCAGAACTGTAAGACCATTACAGTGTTCCCTTGCTACTTCGTGGTTCGCTTATTGCAAACTCACTGTTTCATGGATTTTTAAAAAATTAATTTAAAATATATTTCATGGTATTTTTGCTGTTTTGTGGGGTTTTGCTGCCACCACCGCTCTCCAAGGTGCTTTCCCTCCTCAGTCCTCCCTCCCTCCAGCCTTGAAGGGCCTTTCCTTCCTTTCCTTTCCTTCACTTTATTTTAAGTTTATACAGACTTACAATAGTGTATAACTACTAAAATAATGTATAAATATTAAAATAAATAGAGTGACCCTACATCACGGTTTTTCACTTACTGCGGCAGGGCCTGGAACGTAACCCCAGCAATAAATGAGGGAACACTATAATTCATACTCAATACTCCTAACCTTAATCCATCTATACATGGAAGTAGATGCATACTAACAGAAAGGAAATGACATTTTCTATCAAGTGCAGGTAAACTTGGTGTACAGAATTTAGTCATTTCAGGAACTATGAAATATTTATTTATTTCAAATATTTGTACCCCGCCCTTCTCTACCCCCGAAGGGAGACTCAGGGCGGCTTACAGGTGGCAGCGATTTGATGCCCCACATATACAATCAATAAAAACAACAGTTACATAATAAATAACACATTAATCAGATTAAAAAAACATTTAAAAAGTACAAATAGTCCGAGTTCTACAATCACAACTTAATCCGAAGCCAGTCCACAGTCTGTTTTCCTGGAGAATAACATTTCACTATTAAATAAGTGTAGTGTGATCAGACCACCAATGTGTGTAACTGACTCTATTCAAATCAACAGTGCCACTAAAAGTGCAGTGCTGGTTGAAGAAACTGAAAAAAGTCCCAAAGAGAAGTATCAATTCAACCTTTACCTTCAAAAAGTGACAGAGGGTTAATAGGGAAAAAAAGGGGAACTGGGAGAAAGAAAGCTATTTTACAAATAAAGGAGCATCTTTGGAAGAAAAATAGATACTTGTTATCAATATTAACAGCACAAGGATGTTTAATTGTTCTCACTCTACTTGAGATGTTCTCAGATGTTCTTTGTTTCCCAGTGAGCTCCCACCAAATGTGCTCCAGAAAGCCCTGGTCTCTCCAGTAGTAAGATGTGGGAGGCTAGAGGAAAGATATGGGGAATATTTCTACAATTCATTTCCTTCTCTGTTTTGCTATTTGGCATCTCCCATCAGTGGAATGCCACCTGTTCTCTACCTGGGATACAACTAGACCAACTATTCCTGACAATCATGACTGGTACAAATTAATACCAGCTCAGAAATTACACCAAAACACAACATGTAAATTCCATAATCTTATACTAAAGATTTCACTTGTGTACAATTGCATTCATGTAATATGTGACATAGATTTATGCACATTTGGAAACACATAACTATTTGCCTAATAGGACTGATAAGAAAAGATGTCTTGAAACTGTCATTTTAATAGTTACTCAAAACCCTGTAATATCGCCTGGTGTTTTTTGTTTGTTTGTTTATTTTCAGTGTTTTTCAAGCTTATAAAATTCACTCGATCTACCACAGAGTCTGTTTCTTATTACCTCAGCGGGCTACAAGGATTCCTCAGATCATAGCCAGATATAACTACTGAAAGAACAAGCTGAGATCATCAAAACCTTATGACTGAATCGCTGAAAACAAAAATAAAATGTACAGTTTTCACGGCCTACCCCAGAAGTACATCAAGAGCACAGTAAGAAAAGCTTACAACACAAAATTACCTCTCACAAGCTCCAGCAAACCCTCAGGAACTAATAATACAAGATAAAAAACCACTGTTATGATTGATAGATCCGTTAACTATTCTTATCATTTATTTCCAACACTGTCAGTCAAATATGTTCTATTTATTGAAAGGGCGGGGGACCTTTATGTCGATTTTTGAGGACTGGAGTTTCCCCCCCTGTTTTGCTCTGGTTTTGGAATTAGAGATACAGTTGTCCTTCACATTTGCTGGGTTTAGGGGTGCAAGACATCCTCAGAAGTGGAAGTACCATGAAAAACCACTGTTTTTCCTCAAGAAAAGACCTTTCTAGGAATCACCAGGGCCCCCAGTGCAACTCTCTAGTCATCTCCCACTGGATGTTGACCGTACAGTCTTACTAAAGGACCTAGAGATTCCTAGAGGGATCATGTTAATAATTAAATCTGCAAAAGTGAAACCACAAATATGGAGGACTAACTGTGCTTATTTTGGAATCCTAGTGCACTTGCATATACCGACTGTAGATCCAGCAGACATGGGCCCAGAATCAATGTTGAACTGGCTCTGGGCCTTCCTTCTATCCACATCCTTGTCAGTGCCCCCAAATTATCTCAGGAGATTTCACAGTCCTCTGGAGCAAGTTTTGAGGCTGCATGACGATTTATAGAAGTGAAGAGATCACCTCTTCTGATTTAATTGATGGAATATCAATTCGGAGAATCATCTCTTTTCAATTCTAGGCTTATTTTTTGTTATCAAGGGATTTAAAATGCAGAAATCGGTGAAAACCATTTATTTATCACTGTAAAAGAACACTGGTATATGCTCTTTCTTTCTGGCTCCCATAAGTCATGGGATTTTAACACCATAGTTTCCCCCTTCTTTCTTTTTAAAACCAAATCTTTCTCATATTAAAGTTTTCACTTTAAACCTACTTTAAAATGAACAATGTACCAGGCAATATTGTGATCCCCAAAACTTAGGTGAACTGAAAGATGAACTTTTAGGAAAACAAGCCAAACACCAGAATAGGGAAGAAGACAACAATATTTTCACTTTCCAGGTATGCACAAAGGGCTTAGTAAACTGCCTATACTACGAGTACATATGCACCATGCTTGTACAAAATCTCACAGGGCATAATTACTAGGCATGGTTTAGAACCCAAAAATAGGGAATCGAAAATCTAATGGGGGGGGGGGGATTTTTTTAATTAGTAATAGAAAGACTTACAAAAAAATTCCCAAAATTTTCTAAAATGTAACGTAATTACTAACGAAATTCGTTAGTAGTTCGTATGCCAGCGCATGCGCATTCCAGATGGTTTTGGCCTACAACTTCCAGCAATCCTAACAGCTGGTAAATTGGCTGGGATTTCTGGGAGTTGTAGGCCAAAACTTGAATAAATCACACTGAATTCTAGATGGGACTCTCCAAATAGGAAGGAGGGAGGGAAGGAGGGAGGGAGGGGTATTCTATTCTTGGAAGCAGCAAAAAAGGAGGAGGCCCCCTCGCTCCTCGCTGCCTCTCTCTCACCCCGATCCTGAGGGAGCGAGGGCCCAAGTTTGCCCAGGCTGAGAGGAAAAGGAAGAGGCCTGAGGCTGTGAGGAATGGAGGTAAGCACGATTTCCCTGGGGGGTCGGGAGCAGGTCAGGGTTTTGCCCTCCCTTCTGCTCGAGATCCCCGTGTACAACTGGTGGGCCACTGTGTGATACAGAATGCTGGACTAGATGGGCTGAGGCCCGATTCAGCATGGCTCTTCTTATGTTCTTAATGGTGGGAGTTGAAGTCCAAAACACCTGGAGGGCTGAAGTTGGTCCGTCATGAAGCCTCTTCAAGGCTATAGATCCTGGCAGGCAGAAGGGGCAGGGAGGGCCCGTCCACTCCTCCTGCCCTGCCAGGATCTAAAGCGCATCAAGGCTTGGCACGCTTTAGATCCTGTGAGAAACCAACCTAATGTATAATAGAATGAATGCTAACTTATAGAGTAAGTGCCTAAATATTATAAGTAATCCAACTGGTCATATACCTACATTCCATGCACATGCAATAATACAGCAGTAATAACAATGGGTATAAGAAGAGGTAAAATTCAAACCGAAGTATTCTGACTGGTCCCTCCTCAAGCGGTGCAAACGGGCTCTTCTCTATGAGCCCAGGATTCTGCAGCAAATCCCCCCCCCAAGAATATGTATGTGCACGCAGGCAGCAAACGCTGTGCCCGGGCTTTTGGCTTTTCCCGGGAGAGGCTGCCTCCTGGGCTCATAGAGAAGAGCCGTTTGCAGTTTGCACCGCTTGAGGAGGGACCACAGTCAGAATACTTCGGTTTGAATTTTACCTCTTCTTATACCCATTGTTATTACTGCTGTATTATTGCATGTGCATGGAATGTAGGTATATGACCAGTTGGATTACTTATAATATTAGGCACTTACTCTATAAGTTAGCATTCATTCTATTATACATTAGGTTGGTTTCTCACGTGTTGTGTGCAACTACCCCAATACTCTTTGATGCTTTAGATCCTGGCAGGCAGGAGGGGCAGGGAAGCCTGGAAAAATGTAAACAGAGGTTTACTCAGAAGTAAATCCACAAAGGAGGGCACTTCATCCAAAGTGCCCTCCTTTGCGGATTTACTCATGAGTAAACCTCTCTGTTTACTTCCTTTGCAGATTTACTTCTGAGTAAACCTCTCTGTTTACATTTTTCCAGGCTTCCAGCCAAAAGAAGGAGCGAGTTTAGGGCTTGCCTTGCCATAATACTTATTGGCAAGGGAGGCGGGAGGGTGGTGAGAGAGAAGGAGGGTGCCCCCCCCCCTTACGACCTAATAACGATACTTAAGAAAATCCTGGCCCCTGAAGTTCTATAAAGAAATTCCACTTCCTGGTTGGCGTTCCAGATGCGGAAATACTCAAAAGTAGCATTTCTTACGAATTTCTTACGAATCTTTTAATTTTCATAACATTTTTCTCATGCCTAATAATTACTATGTTGAAGAGGGCCACTTAAATCAGTGTACCACAACACCATAAATATGTTTTAGGTTTTTGGTCAAAGGTGGTTTTTTAAAAAAATGATGGGAAATCTTGAGCTCTATCCTGTCTGAAATCACTAAAATTAACGTCTATGGCACCCCTTCCTCTTGGCCCCGCCCCCGACACCCTTCTCCCCGGGCTGGACAGAATTGGCTGCTGGGCCGCATCCGGTCCGCGGGCCGGATATTGCCCAGGTCTGCTCTATGCATTCCTCCCCATGTCTCTCTGCTTGGCCAGAGTGTGTATTTTCCAGGCTTACATTCCTCTAGAGCAGTGGTTCTCAACCTTCCTAATGCCGTGACCTTTTAATACATTTCCTCATGCTGTGGTGACCCCCAACCATAAAATTATGAGAAGGAAAGGACACGGCCCACATCATGGAGACCATGAGGCAGAGCAGGAGGAAGGGAGAGTGTGAGAGGACTCTGTTCAGGATGCAGGCAAACTGAGGAAAGGAAGGGAAGGGGGGGGGGAGGGAGGAGGTCCCGCTGCTGCAGCTCTCGGCAGAAATCCTTTGGGGGAGGCCTCTTTACCTTCTTTCTCCTTGGGATTTGGCCACTCCACCCCTCTCTAAGCCCTACCCTCCCCCACCCCCTAGACCCCCTCACCTTCTCCCTTCTCAACTCCCCCCTTCCCTTTTGGGTCCAAAGCAAACCTCATCTCCGCCACTCCAGTCTCTTCCTCCTATAATGGCGGGGAGGGGGAGGCTGAGTGACATCACCACCTCCATCCAGAGAAGAAAAGGCCCCTGGGAAGTGAAGGGGGTGGGAAAAGTTAATGGTGTCTCGTTCCTAAGACCATTGGAAAAATGTTTTTTCTGATGGTCTTAGGTGACCCCTGTTGAAAGGGTTGTTCAATCTCCAAAGGGGTCGTGACCCACAGGTTGAAAATCGCTATCTAGAAAAAGACCATTGGCACTGCATAATTATAGCAGTTTGACACCACATTGACCATCATAGATCCATCCTATGGAATCCTGGGATTTGTAATTTCTTGTAGAACCAGAGCTCTCTGGCAAAAATCTGCAATTCCCCATGAGCCATTGAATACCCTTGCTCATTTCATCTGTGACCAACATAACAGGATGAACTATAACATGATGTAACCACAACATGATTAACAGTAGATGCTAATGTTGGCTTGTTTCTCTCCAAACTAGCTAGATGGTTTTTTTTTCAATTCAATTTTTCTCTGCCTTGTTGGCAAAGAAAGAAGCTAAATGAGACCTTACAGACGTCACATTAAACAAACTGCAGACCAATTGGAAAGTTCCAACACATCAACAACATAGGTCTACTATGAAAACACACACAATAGACTTGATGCATAAGCAGCACTGTATATTAATTGTTGGGCACCAAACAACAATTTGGGGGCTTCATTTGGTACCAACAGCAGATTTCAAATTGCTTAATCAGCTAATTTCTAATTTGCCCTTCTATTTCCTGGCCCATAATGATTATGACTGCTCTGCTCTTCAATTGCTTTATATTATTTTTATACTGTATTGTAATACAGAGTACTTACAATTCCAAACTGGGCAGAAGGGAACTTCCTTATCACTAATTAAAAGCTAGGCTTATTATCATGGTAGACAGGATCAAAATAGCTCTGAAGAGAATGGCCAACTCTGAAATTTGCGCATTTCTGTGTAGTTTGTTAACCAACGTTTGCTAGACTACTAACCATTATTTAACTCAAAACCCACATTTAACTGATATATAAGCACCGGGACTGTGGCGCAACTGGCTGGGAGTCAGCTGCATTAAGATCACTACTGACCGAAAGGTCATGAGTTTGAAGCCAGCCCGGGTCAGAGTAAGCTTCCGACCAATTTGTGTAGCTTGTTGTCGACCTTTGCAGCCCAAAAGACAGTTGCATCTGTCAAGTAGGAAAATTAGGTACCACTTATGTGGGGAGGCTAATTTAACTGATGTACAAGGCCATAAAAATCTCCAGCAAGCATGCGGGGAATGAGGAAGTACTTCAACAGTGCCGCAGTTGGACGGCAAAGCGACTGCTCCTCTGGTGGCCAGAAAACGTTGGAATGTTAAATAGCCTCTGACTGTCTGTCTATATGTGTTGTGTGTCTATGGCATTGAATGTTTGCCATGTATATGTACATTGTAATCCGCCCTGAGTCCCCTGCGGGGTGAGAAGGGCAGAATATAAATACTGTAAATAAATAAATAAATATAACACACTTACAAAGGTAAAAAGCTGGGGTCTTGCATAATAAAATATTTCATACGTATTAACATTTAATCAATTTATAACCTTAAAAAGCTTTCCAACAGATGTCTGTGCTTTAAAAACACACACAAAGTTATGTTAAATCATAGAATTACAATTTCATTTAAAGTTTTCCTTCAGAAATTCCAGGCTTTTGTGAGCATATTTGGCATACAGCTTGCATCAAGGCAAGAAATGGAAATATGCCAAAATGTAACTAGAAATACTGGTATTTTATAAAAATTATATTAACCAGTACATAGTAATATAAACCACATTGTAAAAGAAACAAATTGCTTTGCAAATTACTCTTTTAAAGCTAACTACCTCAACATTAACAAGTTAACAAAAGGACTGAAAAACTGTAAAATAGCTGCCAATTGCTGAGTGCTTAAGGGATAAAAGGCAATATATAAGGAAATTTCATTTCATTTTGAAAACAAGGTGTCAATTATACACGGGCCATATAATTGACCTTAACAGGACTTATTCCAGTGAGTGCTTTTCTCATTGAAACTTGGCATCCATTTCAAACACCGTTTTTCCTTCCAGACTTAGCCATTAAATATTTAAAAATGTGTTTGAGAGCTTTTGGTTAATAAACTGTCGTTCTCTGGACAAGAAATAATTTCACAGTAGTTGGGACTACCAAGAAGTGAATGGGGAACATCAGAACTTTGGGTGGATCTACACTAAATTAATGAAGGTTGGCACCACTTTAATTGTCATGGCTCAGTGCTATGGAATCATGGGAGATGTAGTTTGGAGAGGCACCAGAAATCTTTGGCAGAGAAGGCTACAGACCTGATAAAACTACACTCCCATGATTCCATTGCACTGAGCCATGGCAATCAAAGTGGTGTCAAACTGCATCGATTTGTCAGTGTAAATACAATCTCTATCACTCCATTCTGAACAAAATAGTCCATTCCACCCATCTTTTAAACATTTGTAACAGCTCTTTACTATTCTGATTTCATGTAATACTAACCAAAACACTTACATACAGCTAGTTATTTTCAAAATTTACACAGTGAATTAACCACATCATATGATCAGTGTTTTAATGGCTGCACGGGCACACCGGGACATAACACAGTATCTTGTTTACATTGTATTGGCCAATGATGCATTCATTATCAATACACAATAATCTGAGTATACACAGATCTATGTTTACACACGAGTGATCTGCACACATACACCATGAATTGAAAATATTCAAAGCCATCAAAATGTCATCTGAAAGAAGAATTCCTTAAAAGGATTTTTTTCCCCTTTCGGGTAGAGGATGTAAATCTACTGAAGCAGCACAGTCATATTTACTAAAGACTAAATGGATTTTTTTTCTTATGTATTTAAATTAATAGAGTAAGCTGCCTAAAAGGTCTAGCCTTGTTCTCCTTGTTTCTATCCTGGTGCTTCAGTTTTAAAGAACAATTTCCTTTCTTTCACTTTTCCACAACCCATAAAAAAACCCTCATTTCTAATTCATCCGTTCGTTCAGCTTAACCTCTCTTCTCAGCAATTAAAGCACTCTGCGCATCCCTCATCTATCACACAGCCAGCTAAATAATGCATTGCGTCCTCCGCTCATCTTTTATCATCCCAAATGACAGGTATTAGCATATCTCCCCAGTCAATTACAGTGCAGCGGAATAATCACAGCATAATTGGGCGAAAGCCACTCTAATCACCAACCCTGCAAACTCGCAGAATAAAAACTGAGTGGCAGTTCAGACAGGCCTTGCTCTTGTCCATGACTCTAGCCAACTGGCTTGGCAGGACTCCATTCCCCTTGTAGCCTTTAAAAACTTACTCTTGAGGGTAAACTTCTCAATAAAACCCAGCAGATTCAAAAACAAAACATTACATGTGCTTGTGCCAAATTTTAGTTGATGTAAGGAGCTTGATATTTTAGAACTTCTTTGGGGTCTTTTTCAAAGGCCATCACAACCACGCCAACACTGTACACAGTTGGCGTTATGTATCCAAACAAAAACCTTTGCTTAAGAGCTGGCAATAGCTGAAGGTGATATATTTCATCCATTTTTAAGCAAATATAGTAGTGTACAAACAGGAATATTGCTGATTTTCCTGTTTTGAATAATTAAAACAAGAAAACAATGCTCTGCTCTTGTTTTAACCTCCTTATTCGTGCAAAATTTGTCATTATTTTAGAAGAGGGAAATCTACTTTGTTCTGATGATCATTTTATACTGTAGAGCAGGCTTGTCCAACCTGCCTCCTTCAGGCCCCATGCAGCTCAGGATGCCTATTAATGTGGCCCAACACAAATTCATAAACTTACTTGAAATACTATAAGATTTTTTTGGTAACTCAGTTGCATAGTTCATGCGCATGAATTTGTAGACAACAATGGAATGGATTAGAATAATTCGAGTATGTTACATCTACAAATATTGGTTTATTTCCTGTAATTATAATTGCAAACAGTTCAGCCAGAAGACCTGCTTGATTATTTTAAAAGACCATCCTAAAAGGGTGGCACATAATTAGGATTATTATGTAAGGATGTTTTTGCTTGCTTATAGTGGGAAACATTAAAAAAAACTTATGCATGACTTTTCTGTCATCAGTTATTGTTAGTGTTTGTATATTTTATGTGTGGTCCAAGATCATTCTTCTTTCAATGTGGCCCACAGAAACCAAAAGGTTGGACACCCCTGCTGTATAGTATGGACACATACTCCATCATCATAGTCATCATCATCAGACTGATTTAAAGCACCAAAGAGAAAATAATTTTAAATCACTATTTAATTGTTTAATTTTTGTATTTGCTGTGTTTTAAACTGTGAACAAAGTGTGTGATTGTTAGCCACCCATAGACAAAAAACCCGGAGTATACAGTAAATAAAGTAAGTAAGTAGGTAAGTAAATAAATAAATAATTTAAATAAAGCTTTCCTCACTCATCCTCATGAATTTTTGAACACTAGTTCAAATATCATCACTGACATATATTAATGTACACCTCAACAGAGCTAGGAGAGTATAGCTTACATAATATTTTAGATAACTTTTCTTTCTATTTAAGAAATAGTAGTCCACAATGTATTCATTATCTATTCCAAACTGTGGGTGCTACATCAGTACACTAGGAATGTTAATTAAATCATTCGCATAAACGTAACAGCACTTAATCCTACATCCAATTTTTTTCACCTCAATTAGAATAAGCCCACAGAATCAGTGGGATAAAGCAACATGAATGTAAGTTCAACTGATGCAACAGGGCTACTTCCGTTGGAGCTAACAGCTAGATTTAACCCATAGTTTATTAAACTAAATCCCAATGGTTAGAGATAGTTGATGGTTCTACATAAAACGTACATGCATATGTTATAACCGAAAGGAGCTGGTTTTGGGGGAGTCAGGAGACAGCAATGGGGTTGTGGAAGAGAGCTTTGTCCCCTTTGTGTGCTGACCTATACAGGAAAAAAGGAAATATAGTAGTACTTTTTCTACCACTAGAATATTTCATACTGGGTGCCAGCCATACTTAAATGCATTTAGAAAACTTCCAGTTTGAAAAATAAATTAACTAATGAACTAAATAAAATAAAAGGCTATTGCAGGTGGAAAAGAATAGAGAAATCGGCTTTAACTGTTCCAACACTGCTTTGTTCTCATAAGCCCCAATTGTATGAGGGTGAATCTAATGTATCTCAGCCATGGGGTATGATTGGGTGGAAGATGACCATGGTGCAGAAACAAAAGGAAAACACACTCAGGGCAGGAATGGAATCCAGAAAAAATTTCATATTATTTTGCTCTAGGCTTGTCATCATGTAACAATGCATATGCAGAACAAGAGCTCATGAACACAAGAATTGTTCTCAAGGCAACAACAAGGCTGAAGTCGTACCACCATGTGGGACTGTATTGTCGGTGGGTGGTCTCCCCTAGTGGCCACGTAGCATGCCCCATTGCCACACTGACAGAACAGCTCCTTCCACCCGGCCCCAGACCCTGTCATGTTCTACCCTTCATTCATTCATTCATTCATTCATTCATTCATTTATTTATTATTTTGATTTGTATACTGTCCTTTCCAATTGGCTCAGGACGGTTTACAGCATATCGAACTATAACATCGAAACAATAATAATCCTTGTGCATTTTATCAGGCAAGAAAAGCTTTTGGTTAAGAAGAATTCTGATTATAAATTATGATTTTAAGTCAGAAAAAAAATATGTCTGTACTCTCAAAATTATAATCTCGCCTAGCAAAAATTGTTGTTAGATATTCAAGTTAAATGGGACACTAACGATAAAAACCCGTATCATTCCATGAAGGAATATCCTGATCTGATCACCCAGGTTGAATTCTGTGTCGATTTTCAAAAAGAAGCAAAAAAGAGTGGGCAATATTTGACAAGAGACACTTGAGAGAGCAAAGGCAAGCTCCACTTTCTAGCTTTGAGGAGCCAAAAGTAATATGCACACCTTCGCACTTGCCTAGACTTCGCCAGTCAACACCCATTCTAAAATCTCCTCTTGAGGAAACCTCATTGATCAAAATTCTGTAAGAGTAAGGGGAAAGACAGTGCTGAGCTGAGCCACAGACTTCATTAAACATGCAGAACATAAACTGCTGACACAAAGCGACAGCAAATGTGCAGCACAGCAGAGGAGAAAAAAGAGTCAAGAAATAAGAAGAGGAGGGAGAAGACGGAGCAGGGAGAAAACTGCCAAATATACCCTTATTTCAGTCTGTGCCTAATTTTTCCATTTGATATATGGAGAACAGTACTTTAAAAAAGCCATGTGTTACTTTTAGAATTTTAAATTATTTGTTAGATGGACAGACTACAGTAAAAAGAGGATATGCTAGTACTGTTTCTGAAACAAACTGGGCTTTTCTACTACTAAATAACAACACTCAACTCATAACCATTCCTTGGGCTCTTCCCCGACCCCTTTTGCACAAACCTTCATGAATGGAAGTCTAACTCTGCCTTCAAGTCAACTACAACTTAAGATGGCCATCTACAATGTTTTCCTTGGTAAGGTTTATTCAGAGGAGTTTCACCACTATCTTCTTCAAAGGTCACCCAACAGGTTTCCATGGCTAGGAATGGCATTTGAACTCTGGACTCCTGGAGTCCTACTCTGACAATTGAACCATGACATCACAGGATTATATGTATTACTCCTTTCCAAATAGCAGGTATTGCTGAATTATGCTGAAAGGGTATTATAGCCCTGAAAAAGTGATTTGTTATCAGCTTCCAGTTGCTTATTCAGAAGAAAGGCTAATACTCCTGCAGAGTACTAGCACGGTTCTTCATTTTAGAAAATAGGTTGAATCAACAAACAAAAAGACAGCACAGGAGTCCTGCCTCCTCTGCCTCCAATTATGTTGCTCTCCGCACAGCGAGAATGCCAAACTGGAGACAGAGGAGAAGTAACTAGTATGCTCTCTTCTTTATGGGTTGAATCAATTTGTTTCCAAAATATCTGAAAAGGGCTAGAGGAGCAAAAAATTGCTTTCAAAACTCAGCCATAGGTATCCATCTGACCTTAACCAGAGAGAACCTGAATCTAAGAATTGAACCAGAGCTGAGGAATATGCAGAAGCATATGTGAGTGAGGACAGACATGTTGCTTTTCTGCAGCTTAGGCAAGATTCAAGCCCAAATAGGGAGCCCTTTGTCACTCCAGAAAGGCCCAATGGAGCCAGCTTGGAGAATACTTCACGGTTAAGAAGATATGCCAAGCCATGCTTCTGATGCTCAGGCACACTGAGACAAGAAGGTATCTGGTTCCAGCTTTGGCAATTCCTGTCCCTGAATACTCGTAGCACTGCTGCTGCAGTCTTCTTGTTCCAGCAACTGCCCCGGGCGCAGCTGAAAATGAGGCAGTAATTGGCACTAGAGAAGAGTGTTTGTCAAATAAAAATGTACACAAAACGATGCATTTGAGAAAAATTATGGCAAACTGGCAACACATTTTAATCTATCCTCATACAATTAAGCCCAGTTAAGTTCAGTGAATTTTAAACACAAACCTGAAATATTTTCTTGACTTCAGAGAGGACAGCCAAAGAGGCTCAGCTGTTACAGAATACCAATCTGCTCATGTTCCAAAATGCACAAAGACTGGGGTTGGCTTCATATATTTCATGGAACACACTGAGAGAAAGAAAGAGGCAACCCAAATATGGTTGCTTACTATTCTTGCATAGCTCTCAAGTTTACACAATTGCATAGTATGTGCAAGTAAAGCCACTCACTTCCTGTTTCAGATCCCCTAATATCATCCCAAAGTATGATATAATTCCTGTGCCCGCTAAGATGGCAATCCTATGCGCATATATATATATACACACACACATACACGCGCGTGCGTTGCTGTTGCCCAGTATGTATATATGTGTTTTGTGTCTGTATTTATGTGTATAGGTCAGTGTTTCCCAACCTTTTTTGAGCTACGGCACACTTTTAACATTAAAAAAATCCAGGGGCACACCACCAACCAAAATGACACAAAATGACACTCTAACACAGAAAAGAATGGCTGGGGATGGTGGCCTGGCAGCTTCTGGGAGTGCCAAAGCCGGGGGAGGGGGTGGAGCCAGGACACGCCATGCTTCGCCCCCTCCCCCCAGCTTCAGCTCTCCCAGCAGCTGCTCCAGCCTTGAGGGGGCGAGGAGTCATGGCAGATTGGAGGCTGGCTGGGGAAATGGCCGAAGGAGCGGCGCCCCGGCCCCTTCTTCTTTTTCTTTGCCGCTGCCTGGCCCTTCCTCCTCCTCCCCCAAGCAGCAGGAGTTCGGCAGGAGGAGGGGGAAAGGAAGGGGGGCAGAGAGCTTTTCTCACGGCACAGTAGGAGGTCCGTCACGGCACACTAGTGTGCCACGGCACACTGGTTGAGAAACACTGGTATAGGTAAAGGTTTTCCAATGACATTAAGTCCAGTTGTGTTCGACTCTGGGGGTTGGTGCTCCTCTCCATTTCTAAGCCGAAGAGCCAGCGTTGCCCATAGACACTCCAAGGTCATGTGTCCGAAACGACTGCATGGAGCACCGTTACCTTCCTACTGGAGCGGTATCTACTAATCTACTCACATTTGCATGCTTTTGAACTGCTAGTTTAGCAGAAGCTGAAGCTAACAGCAGGAGCTCACACTGCTCCCCAGATTCGAACCTGCAACCTTTTGATTAGCAAGTTCAGCAGCTCAGTGCTCTTACCCCCTGCGCTGCCAGGGGCTCAATGTATGTGTATATGTGTGTGTGTATATGTGGTTTTGCACATGCATTGTAATGTATTTTTTTAAAATGGCTTTTTATGTTTCTTCCGTAGTTTTTTCAGTGTTTTAATGAGTGATGGTCACTCCTTGGGTTACTAGGTGTCTTATGGCCAAATCTGGTGTCAATTCATGCAACGGTTTTTGAGTTATGTTAGTCCCACAAACGAACATTACATTAATTTATTTCTATGTGCACCATCATATTGGGTTCTACCAGAACATCCACAAGTGTTTGAAGAGGGAAATCTCTGTGGGAGGAAATTAAAATGTGCGAGGCAAGTTTAGAGGTAGTGGTGAGTAGGAACCAAAATATATTTTTTAACTGACTACAGACCTATAGGGGAGCCAAGTGCTTTCTTACATGTAGAGTTTAGCTTTTGAATTTAAAATGCTTTCAAATTCAAAGATAGTTGTACAAAACTGCCTACAGTGGAGGTTTGAATTTAATAGGCACGAAGCTGAAGGTGTGTAGCATTTTCCTCTGATCACAAGAAATGAGCACTTAGCTGTGAGAGAGATCCACAATGAATCACTGCAGGGTAGAATCAAACACATCACAGGAACATACAAGCCTTTTTATTATTACTGTAACAGCTGAAAAACACTTTACAACTTAAAGCCCTAGAAAAAAATGCATTTTCAATCACGCAGCCCCTTTACACTTATCAAACTACCCGCAGTATCGTACATAATAGTGCATTCACACTCCATGGGTTGAGACTAGAAAGAGAGAGTGGGAGAAGATCAACATTTCCCAGAGAAACTACTTTGAAGTACACACAAATAATGCCAAAATAACCATCCAAAGCTGGAACTAGGCATTACTGAATCATAAAACTAAAACAGAGTATTTTAATAGAATTTTAACATTTGGGGTGCAGTATATTTATAATTACATGCCTCTGAATATTTTTGACAATTTCTTTCTTGATAGAGTAAGTCCAATACATAGCTCGAAAATGTAAAAATTATTTATGAACCTACTTCTTTGACATTTCTCACATCGCCTTCTCCCCAATAAAATTCACATTGTTCTTTTGAGAGATGAAATTATTTGAAATGTTTCATTAACCTGTATATGAAAACAGTGAAGGCATAAGAGAAGGTTGCTTACCTGTATGTGGTTCTTTGTGTGGCCACCTGTAAATTCACACCAATGGATTGTCTATGTCTAGGCAGTGCATCATTAGGAGCCTTCTGAAACTATGTCATATGTGATTGGTAGTACTCCCCCCCACCCCTTGCATCATAGTGGCATGCTCCTGCCAAGTTCCAGGGACACTGTAGCAGCAGCCAAGGAGTTAAGGACAGGAAAGACATGATGGGAGGAAGATGGGCAAGGTTGTGTGGAATTACAGATGACCACTCAAAGCACCACAGTTATTTGTAAGCAATTTGTTCTTGCCTGTGATCTCTATAACTCAAAAAAAAAAAGACCAGCAAGTTATTAACCATAGAAGGAGAAAGGATCATGCATAGATAAGAAAAGTATCACACCCTCCAAAGTGAGGTCTCTGCCATGAGAGATGAACAATGAAGGCTGGGACCACATAGCAATCCTACAGATGTCACACCTCTCAGAAAATCCTCCAACACTGCTATTGCCCTGGCAGCATGATTTTTCCAGTTAATTTTCACAGAAATGAACTCCAGAGTCATAGCTCAATGTCCAAACCAGAACACCACAAGGCAAATCCCCCCTTCTCCCCAAACAGAACTTGCCAAGAGAACCCCATTGTACATTTGCAAACCCCATATTAGACACATGTCTTATCAATACTCCAACAATGATAACATAAGGAACTGTGAACATAACTGATGGAACTGTCTTGACATTTTGTGATTCATGGTCCTGCCAGTCATGCGAAGAGGTTAAAGAGAAGCTGCCAATCTCCCATAACAATATGGTTCCCCATTGAGGAATGTTTTATACTTCACTTGGAGAACACTTGAAAATCCATTCTAAAGGATTTTCAAATAATTGTTCTTTCCAGAAATGGATCCAAAAATATGTTTATTTAACTCAATAAATAAAACAATTCACATTGTACATTAACTATAAACAACAGGAACTGCATAATGCTAGTTGCCAAAAAAGAAAAAAAAGAAAAAACTCTTTTTTGGGAACATTAATATCCTTTCTTGGAAAGAGGGCTGCATTTGAAATTATTCTTTTGCAATCACTGACGTGAAGATAACTGGACAGAAGATACCAATATCCAAGAGTCGTATGGATTGATAATTTTTGGTTTAGCATTTAATGCACTATTTTCAATTTCACTAATCCTACATCCCTAAACTTTAACCATGTATTTTCCTACCTTAGTTTCTAAACCTTTACACATCAAATATTTCCACTTAATTGTTTAATTCCCAGCGTATAATGGGAAGTGTTTGGAAGAAATCGGCTCCTTCTCACAATCATGAAGGACAAATAAAATTCTCTTCTCCCGTCTCTCTTTTTCATTTTATCTCTCTAATACATATTCTTCTCTTGTTCATTATAAAAGTCTAATAGGATTTGAAAATCAATTTGTATCATTACTGGAACCTTTTTTATTGGTATGCCAACAACGTTTTAGAAAGTTTACCTTTTGGGCTTACATGGACAAATAAAAACTTGTGTTCATACCCCTATCTGTATTACAAACATCACAGAAATTTTATTTACCTAGCATGATAGAGAAGAACTAGTAACTTTTACTAATAAAGGCAGGCACAATATGATGGAATGGATTCACTCCTACACTACTAAACATGCCAGGGCCTAAATAACCTCATATTGGAGGCTAAGAAGGGTCAGCATTGGTAGGTACTTGGATGGGAGATAAATGAACTAGCAAAACCACTTTTGAATATTCCTTGCTTAAGAAATCCCTGTGAAATATGTCAACAGGTTACTTACTTACTTACACACACACACTCACGCACACACACTCACATAAACATTAAAATAATAAATTGTCCCTGTTCACTTACACTTCATTTGTGATTTCATAAACTAAGATTTACTAAAATGTAAAGAGTTCGGCACATGGCTGTCATTTTATGACAGAAAACCAAAACCAAATAAACAAAGTAAACAAGAACAATAAATAAAAGGACACCTGCTACTAGATAAATTTATCCACATCAATTTGACTCAACAAGATGACTTTTTTCTTGCACACCTCACAGTTTTCAAGAAGAGGAATCAAAAGCAGTTCATCCACAGAATTAAAAACAGGAGGATACAACAAGAGGGATGTTTGCTACTACAAATAAGTACTGCTGTTGAATTCAATTTACCTTGGAAAATGTGTTACAGTTTGCTTGCTTCTGAATAAAGAAGTTCCCAGACCTATTACTTAGCTGCTTTGAACCCCAATTTTAAGGGGAAAGTGGGAGATAAATAAATATATCAAACAAACAACAAAAGTAACACAGCAGGTGAACAATTCTAAATTAAGCAATCATTTCCCAAAGCAGCTATAGATGTGCTTCAACACACAGCCCAAACATTCACAACACAAATCAAGATGGAATTGTAAATTATTCTGAGTATCATAGGTGTACAACCTTGCCTTAAAAGATTAGGCAGAAAAAAGCCCCATTAACAGGCTAGCATGTATCCAAAAAGTTCAGTAAAATGAGAAAATTATAGACTTTCACACAAAAATACTCCAATGACAAATAGGAGTTTTGTAGACAGTAGCAGACTATAGGGATAATCTCTCATTTGATGAACCAGGTGGGTGTGGAAAGTCGACATAAAGTATCTTGGAAACTTAATTCTAATTCATGGAACGCAAATGCCCTCAGCAAAGAACCAAATCAAGTAGACTGTTCTACAATATCACCCAAGTCAAAAAAGAAGCACAATTAAAGCCTGGCAGACAGAATATGCGAACCCCGCCTCCTCCAAGGTGAACTGAACCACCTAAACTGGGCTCCACAGGCCAATGGATACTCCACCACAGACATCAGAAGAGTTGTAAGACCAAGAACAAGCCACGAGAGTAAAGACAAAGATCCAATCAGAAGAAAGGTGTTCTTGCCATACATCAAGCGCACCACTGACCACATAAGGAAGTTGATGAAGAAACACAACCTACAAACGATCTACTGGCCCACTAAGAAAATCCAACAAATGCTACGTTTAGCAAAGGACAAGAGGAATCCTTCACCTCTGCAGGAGTCTACCATATACCAACCAGCTGTGGACAAGTCTACATAGGGACCCCCAAACACAATGCCCAAACATGAATCAAGAAATATGAAAGGCACTGCAGACTAATTCAACCTGAGAAGTCAGTCATAGCAGAGCACCTGATGAACCAACCTGGACACAGCGTATTATTTGAGAACACAGAAAATGCTGCCTCACTCTTAACAACTGCCATTTCAGACTTCATAGAAAAACCACTGAAATCCACAAGCATGTGGACAATTTCAACAAAAAGGAGAAAAGCATAAAAATGAACAAAATCTGGCTACCAGTTTTTTTTAAAACCCTCTAAAATCAGGACAGTAAATAAAGAACAACACTCAAAAAAGCAGGGGAATTCCAGACAAGAATAAATCAGAGCCAGCTAACACCACCTAACAAAGGATTCTCCAAGGCAGCGATCATCCAGGCTTTGAAGCTACACGGCTTCAAATCATGGTGCTAATCATGGTGGCCAATTTCAACATTCACACTTGCCTCAAGCAGACAAGAGTTCTTAATCCCACCCTGGACATTCCACAGATATATAAACCTCACTTGCCTAGTTTCCAACAGACCTCACAACCTCTGAGGATGTCTGCCACAGATGTGGGTGAAACGTCAGGAGAGAATGCTCCTGGAACATGGCCATACAGCCCAGAAAACTCACAGCAACTCTGTTCTGTAGTGCTCACCCGAGTCTAATTTTTAATAAACCATAATAGTCAAGGAGAGATTTTGGACTCCAATGAATACACACACAAAGCCTCAGTTCAAGACTACTTTTTCTGTTATTTTCTACAACCTTCTCTGTGCTATAAAACACTATGAAACCATAAAATAAACTACAGCCCAAATTATACTAATTTTAAGTCATGATCAAAGGACAGTTAATCATGTGGTTTGGGATCAGTAAATTCACTAAAGTGGCCACAGATGTCTTACAATCTCTTATTTCCCAAAGACTTGGAGATATTGAGAAACACTGTCACAACCTTGCTTTCCTCAACTTTTTCCAATTTTACTCCAGGCTTGAAAAGTCATGGTGGATCTTTGCTTCAAGATGACAAAAGCAGCAGTACTCTTCTCGGCTTCTGACAGACTCCACCACACTCTTCTTTTGAGCCACTAATAACATGTGATGTAGTGATCTTTGGGATACAACCTAAGTATATAAAATACTATACAGTTTCATATTATCACTACACTCTGCTGCATTTGCTATATGATGGCATTTGCTATATGAGTGAGACTATTTGGAAATATCAGATAAAGGGTAGGGTATATATGTGTCTGTGGAGGGGGGGGGGGTTAGCTGTCATCAATGTTAGAAAATTACAATAAGATACAGGAAAACTTTGTTTCTTGTTTTCCGGGTAACAACATTAGAATTGCATTGCAACATTATCAAATGAACTCAGAGATTAACACCAGTTCCCTTGGACAAAGTCAGTGATTCTGAAAAAAAATTCTAGCCTGGTGCTTCTGGAGCATTAAATGCTAATACATGACCAGCCTAGAGATGGCCGATTATATATTTTCATGTTTCATAACCTGCCCCACAAGAAGGACAGGTTAAAATCTACTCAACACAGGATGCAGCTGGTGTTTGTTTAGACCCAGTGTAAACATAACATTTGAGTGTAGGCTTCACGGGATCTGGTGAAAAGACAGTCAAATCACAGCTTCTTCACCTTCTGGTTCAGGGATGCTGAACAACATTATCCTCTGTATGTCATTAACAGAAATACAACACACTCAAAGCCGTCAGAATGGAAACCTTTGCCTGTTGGATCTAATGATAAAGTTATTTATCATTATCATTTCAAGCAAATATGGACTGATTTGGGAAATTTAAATGTAGTATTATTACCTGAATTCTTAATATGTATAAAACAGACAGACTTTCTCACTGAACGCTATTCTCTGAAGGACATCATATACATTAATATTCTTAAAAATATAGAAAAACACACACACACAAACCTATCATGTTTTCAAGTCTTGTCTAAGTACTTCAGATAAAAATACTGATTAATAATCAGAAATCTGTTTTCACACCTGTCTAATATTCTTGAAGTCAGCAAAGGTTATATGCAAGGTTACTGCAAAGGCATAATTTAGGAGAGGGTATATATTAAATACACTCATCAACAAATCAATTGAGGCAATACTTAAGACACTCAATCTGATAAAGGTTAATTGGCTTTAATAAAACTTGAGTATCCTTTTAAAATGTAACTGGTGTATACAGCCAGCAGATGGCAGAAACAGAGGCTGCTTTGAATAATCCTGAAATAATGCTAAGCTACATGGTAAGTTTGAAAATACAATGTATTTCTCTTTCTCTTTCACCCTAATTTTCCTTTCACAAATATGAGCATAAAGTATCTATCAACTCACTAAACATCTACTATTTATTTTCCAGCAACTAGTCCTTCACCTCATTTTCATTTCTAAGCCTTTCAGACCTTAATCATTCTAACAAGGAGATGGGCAGAGGGAAGAATACCTGTTCTCCACACAGAAAAATGAAGGGCCAGTCCTTGGAATCACCAGGAAAGGCTTGCAAAGATCCAGCCAAGCCAGTGCTATTTAGTACAATCTCAATCTAGTGCCCTCTGAATGCTTTGGACTACTACTATGATCAGTCCCAGACAGTATTGTCAATGGTTAAAACATTGAACGAAAAAGCCAAAGTATCTAGAGATTAGTCCGATCTCGATAACATTAAACTGTGTTCTGACCCAATATAAAGGAAATATGTACACTTGCATATGCTTCTACCCAACCCAGCACTCATCTAACTAGGTGAATATATATACTCTGAGGAGAAAAGGGGGGAGGGAACCCATAAAACCAGCTGCTGCATTAATAAGCTGTTCAGTAATGTAGTGGAAGTATTCTTATGGCTGTGGAAAGCAAAAACCTACATCACAGCATACCTATAAACCATATGGAAAAAAGCAGAAAGTGTCCATGAGCATGAAGTTTTCAGCTGTGAGTAGATATATTAATCATACAACTGAATGAATGAAGTGCATGATAGATATTTGAGTAGCCTGGATTCTTTGATTGTCAGAGAAAGGAAGAGTGTGTTGTGGATGGCATGCCTAGAACATGAAGAGATAGGCTACACGGAAGCTTTGGCTCTGTTGGTGAATTTCACTTCTGAGGGTTTATTCTTACTCATCTTCCATTCTTTTCAGATCACCAAACACAATTCCTTACTTTCAAGTTCCATGTATTTTAGGTGTCCTATTTCTATTTGTATTTGTACTGAGATATGCAGATGATACCACTTTGATAGCCGAAAGCGAGGAGGAGCTGAGGAGTCTTCTAATCAAGGTGAAAGAAGGAAGTGCAAAAGCTGGGTTGCAGTTAACCATTAAAAAAAACAAGATTATGGCAACCGGACTGATAGTTAACTGGCAAAAAGAGAGAGAAAACATAGAGGCAGTGACAGACTTTGTATTTCTAGGTGCAATGATTACTGCAGACGCAGACTGCAGCCAGGAAATCAGAAGACACCTTTTGGGAGAAGAGCAATGTCTAATCTCGATAAAATAGTGAAGAGTAGAGACATCACACTGGCAACAAAGATCCACATAGTCAAAGCAATGGTATACCCCGTAGTAACCTACGGATGTGAGACTGAACCTTAGGGAAGGCTGAGTGAAAGAAGATAGATGCTTTTGAACTGTGGTGTTGGAGGAAAGTTCTGAGAGTGCCTTGGACCACGCGAAGTTCCAACCAGTCCATACTTCAGGAAATAAAGCCCGACTGCTCATTAGAGGGAAGGCTAGTAGAGGCAAAGATTAATAATAATAATAATAAACTTTATTACTTATGAGTCGCCCTCCACGGGAAGTGCTCCGGGCGACTTACAGGTGACACATAGACAATACAGCAGAGACAACAGATAGAGTGGACAAGGGAAGAACAGGAGGGTGGGGGGGGAAGAGGGGAGGGAAGGGAGGGTGTCAGGGCCGGTGTCCTCTAGAGCCCCGTCCTGCCATCAAACGGAGGCAGGAGGGGGTGGCCCGGAAGAAGCACCGGTGTACAGGAGTCCATGGGGACCAGGGGCCGTGGGTGCCCACATGGGGGCCTACGCCGGGGGCCCTGGTCCAGCTGCGAATTGTTCCTTAAGGCTCTCGGGGAAGTCCGGTGGAGCCCTTGGAGCTTCGACTGCTTATAGCAGGAGCTCCAGAATGTCCTGGTGGGAAACGCCTTCGGTGTCAAAGATGATGGTACATCCTTATCTTTTAGAAGTTTCTTCTGAGCAGATCTTGATGCTAGGTGCCTCTTCCGCACCTCCACTCGGCCCGGTGGGCCAACGGAGGACCTGGGCCTGAGGACACGAACCTCACGGCGGGGGGGTCCATCTGCATCCCGCACAGATTAAGTACTTTGGCCACATCATGAGAAGAAAGGAAAGCTTAGAGAAGACAATGATGCTGGGGGAAATGGAAGGAAAAAGGAATTGGGGCTGAACAAGGGCAAAAATGGATGGATGGTATCCTTGAAGTGACTGGCTTGACTCTGAAGGAGCTGGGAGAGGTGATGGCCGACAGGGCACTCTGGCGTAGGATGGTCCATGAAGTCATGAAGAGTCGGAAGTGACTGAACGAATGAACAACAATAATTTGTACTTTACCCATGCTTATACTATTCTTTCTAAAATACTTAGTGGACCTCCTTATTATGTGTTTGAATTTTATACTAAAAATTCCAAAATTAGCATGCAACCAATTTTATACTAAAATTTTATACTAAAAATTCCAAAATTAGCATGCAACAAATTACTATAATTATTCACAACCCATTGTCAATAATAGCAATGGAGGTTTGGATGACATATCATATCTTTTTTTTATCCACCATATCGAAAGTATACCTGTATACATGGAATCCATAGTTCAAATACTATTTGATAACTACATTTTGAATATTTATTTCCCTTAGGAACTTATCACTGCTAAAACTGGGTGAGGCTAATGGAACTGAAATTCAAAACATGCAGAGGGCTAAAGTTTCCCTATATTCTGATACATTAAATATAGTTTGGTAGATATAACTTTGCTCTCTGTTTGCTTAATATAATAGAAACACTGAATTATAATGTGTACGTACAGCCTGGTGATGTGACCTTCTTATTTAGGTTGAAAGGAACAGAGTAGTGGTCTCTCTAAAACAAAGCTTTATGGAATGACTAAAAGAGGCAATAGTGGAATATTTCTTTAAAAATCATGTTTAACATATGGTCTGTCTCTAATACTCCATTCCTGGTTATGGAGATGGAGCATATGGTGCATCTTAACTCAAGACATTTCTGAATGATGTGTGGCTGTGGAACGCATATTCCTTTATTTGACCACCTCTACTGGGAACTGGATAGGTGGAACCTGTCTCTGTTGCCTCCACCAGATCTCTTAATGGTTTATCATATCATTGCTCATGGTAATTTTCTTAATTACCATGATCAATTACTAGGGAGATTTTCTCTCTTCTAGAAGAATTTCAAAAGGTGATACTTAGTTGTTTCAGGGGAAGAATCTAAAAAAACTCACAAAATTATTTTTAAGCAGTTCTACATATTTTGAACAAAATTGAAAACTTCTGGAGGCAAGTCACATTGGACCTCCCCAAAAGATATATATGAACCATGGACTGTGTAAGTTCTGCACTTGATCTACTATTTCAGGCAAATGAGAGGAAATATTTGTGCTAATATTTTATAATGTACATATAAAGCCTTCTTTATTAATTTCAATATACTGTAGAGTGAGTTGAATGCACACAATCTGCAAACTCTTAAGACACAGCCATAATGATGATTTTGCATATATAAGAGTGGACACTGTACCTCTTTGGATAAAAAGAAATTCTGAGACTAATTTGAAAATACATAAATGCTTTGATTATGTGAGACCATGTTGGCTATCATGCTTAAGCCTGTTTACACACTCTCTCAAATATAGAATAATCAGGGAATTATTGTGCTTATCCTAGTTAATACTATGGAACTATGACATTTGAAAAGCATCTCTTTTGTTTTTAACAATATTTTCAAGTATTACATGAAGAAGATGATACTGCCACTAGTACTGACATAGTGTCATCTGTGTATTTGATACTCTGCACAGAAAAACAGATCATGTTGCTCTTCCAAAAGGCTTATGATCTAGAAAAATAGATGCAAGGGAGCAAACTAAGTGAAAGGAAAGCAACCCATGAGAAAACAAGTACAGCATATTTGATGGCTGCAATTATAATACCTTGGCTTAGTTGCTCTGCTAAAGCAAAAATTTGCCAAATACTTCACTGGAAAAGTAGATTTTATGAAGTAACTAGCTGAACCCGGCACGCGTTGCTGTGCCCTATTTAGGAGATGCGAGGCAGTCTGGGTAAGGGTTGGAAATGATGTGGGCATGTGTTTTGTGTGTGTGTATGTGTATGTGTGGTCATAGTTGTGTATGTGTATGTGTGTGTTTATATTTGGGGGTATGTTTGTTTGTGTTTAGATATGTGTTTGTGTATGTATGTGTATGTGTATATATGTGTGTGTATATATAGGTATGTGTGTATGTTTGTGTTTGTATATATTTGTGTGTATATATAGGTATGTGTGTATGTTTGTGTATGTGTGTATATATGTGTGTGTGTATATATGTGTATGTGTGTTTTTTTGTGTATGTGTATATGTTAATTTATATAGTTGTTTGTATGTCTTTGTTTATGTATATCTGTGTATGTTTGTGTATATATGATGATGTGTATATATGTGTGTATATGTGTATGTGTGTATATGTCTGTGTATATGTGAATGTGTGTATGTGTGTGTATATGTGTATATATATGTGTATGTGTGTGTATGTGTATATGTGTATGTCTGTGTATGTGTTTGTATGTGTGTATGTGTGTGTATGTGTGTGTTTGTGTGTATATATGTGTGTATAGATATGTGTGTGTATATATATGTATGTGTGTATATATATGTGTATGTGTATATATGTGTATATATATGTGTGTATGTGTGTGTGTGTGTGTATGTGTGTATATGTGTTTGTATGTGTGTATGTATGTGTGTGTATATATGTGTATGTATATATATGTGTATATATGTGTATATATATATGTGTGTATATATATGTATGTGTGTATATATATGTGTATGTGTGTGTATGTGTATGTCTGTGTATATGTGTTTGTATGTGTGTATGTGTGTGTATATATGTGTTTGTGTGTATATATGTGTGTATGTGTGTGTATATGTGTATATATATGTGTATGTGTGTGTGTGTATGTGTTTGGTGTCTTCCCTCCCAGCGGAGGCGGGAGGGAAGCTGACCTTTTCCCGGCCAGCTCTTTCTCCTTCTCGCCCCGCACTCCTCCCTTCATTGGTGGAAGGAGGGCAGGGAGAGAGGAGGAGAAAGAGGTGCCCGAGAAAAGGGCAGCAACTCCCGCCTCTGCCGGGATCGGGAGGACATCGCCGGAGTCAGGTCGGCCCTGGTGGCAACGGAGCCGGCGAGGAGGAGGAGGAAAGAGCAGCGAGGGGGAAAGGATCGCAGCCATGCACAGAGACTGCGATCCTTTCCCCCTCGCTGCTCTTTCCTCCTCCTCGCCGGCTCCGTTGCCGCCAGGGCCGTCCTGGCTCCGGCGATGTCCTCCCGATCCCGGCAGAGGAGGGAGCCAAGCTGCCCTTTCCCCGGGCACCTCTTTCTCCTCCTCTCCCTGTCCTCCTTCCACCAATGAAGGGAGGAGTGCGGGGCGAGAAGGAGAAAGAGCTGGCTGGGAAAAGGTCAGCTTCCCTCCCGCCTCTGCTGTGATCGGGCGAGACGCGGCTACGAGGTGGCGGAGGAGGCGGCGGAAGAGGGCGGGACGGTGGCGCCCTCGTCGTCGCAAAGCCCCCTCTTCCAGTCCCCCTCCTGGGAGCGGCTGGGAGGGTTTGAAGAGGAAGGAGGGAGGGATCCGCCTCCTTCCCTCTGCGCGCGACCGTCTCCGTGGCCGCCTCCTTCACCTCCTCCTCCAGTTCCTTCGCTCCATAGGTTTGAATGGGAATGTTGTAGGGGTGGGCTTTTAGGGTCTTGCGAGGTACCTAGGGTGGGTTTGTTGTGCCCTATAGGTACCTAGTGGTATGGAGAAATGTGTTGGGTGGGTTTTGTGCCTGAGGGGGCAATAGTTTTCCCGTCTATACCAGTCAACGCACGACCACTCTCATTTTATATATATAGATGATGGTATATGATTAGTTTTCCAACACTATGCTAATTTCTACTTAACACTGTGGAAAAGGTTTCTCTCAGGGTAGGTCTTTCATATATCTAGGACTTTTCACATGCAATATGTAAAAATGTATTTACAAGTGGGGGGAATAAATTGTGTTTTTATGAACGGTTAAGCAGAATACTTAAAATAATATTGGAGCAGTTCTCTTTATTTTTCAAAAATTATTTCAAGTCAGGTTTTTAGTTATCAGAAGATGAATCAAGCAACAACATTCAACATACACCATGTGTCCATATCAGTCATTCCACCACTCACACTCCTTCATAAGAAGGGGAAAGGCTACTAATTAAGAATTGTGGAGAAGTAGGATGCCACTTATGGAAATATCTTGGGATTCATTCTCTTTCTTGATTAGAAAGAATACAGCTAAACAAGCAATTTATCACCACTCCATACTGACTGGCAGGATAATCTGAACAGAAGTAGTCATTGTCCATTTGCTCCCTTCAAGGTGGTTTAAAACACATGAGGCAGTTCATTCACAAAGAGTTCAAAATTTAGCTAAAATTTATTAATATGATTGATATTTCAAACTGAATATTTCTACACCAGATGATCTATGCCTGCTTTATGTATACCAGAAATGGGCAACTATTGCTGGGCTGGGAATTGAACAAACAGTGCAATGCAGTTGGGAAGACCTTTTTGCCTCATTCCTCATTTTTTTTGCAGACCTCCTTTTCCGCCATCGTAGGGATCATGGAAGACAATTTGGCCAGGTTTGGTGTCCTTGTAAACTTAAGCAGAGACTGGATGGCCACCTGTCCGGAGTGCTTTAATTGGGTGTTCCTCCATAACAGGGAGCTGGGGTGGATGCCCCTTGGTGTCTCTTCCAATTCTATGATTATATGATTCAATGTCCTAATTCCCAAAAGAGGTCATTTTCAGGAACAGATAAAAGCCTGTTCTTTTTTGGGGAACAAGATGGTTCACAGCCTAAAAGACCTGAAGGGCCAAAACCCTGGAGAAACGATCTCCACTTTTGTCGTGTCCAGTGCTGGTACAAAATACTTTAAAAAATAATTTTGAAACACTTACACTGAAAAGTAAATAGCTGAACGCATTTTTGTTCCTCAAACATTTGATATTTTGGATAAACGTATCTTACTTAGTATGTGCTAGCGAGTGTTTCTCAAACTCTACTCCTCCAGGTGTTTTGGACTTCAGCTCCCAGAAATCCCAGCCAGCTTACTACTAGCTGTTAGGAATTGTGGGAGCTGAAGTCCAAAACATCTGGAGGAGCAAAGTTTGAGAAACACTGTGCTAGCCTTTTACTTCCACATTCAGACCTGCTGCTCTTTCCTTTGTGGTGAGCCATGATTAAGACAAGCTGTTAGTAGTCCAGTTTTCCTTTCCTTTAAAAAGATGCAAAGAGATATCTGGCACATAGAAGGGGTTTTTTATGGCTACGCGGGGATTCAATTCCTGGCCTCAAGAGTCATCATTCAATGCTCAGGCCACAACACCACACTGGTATACTTTACATAGGTAGTAGGATATATGAATAATTATTTTAATTAATAAATAAAATAATTGTTTGGACAGTCAGTAACAGAAGTACAACCTGGTCAGGTTTTATAAATTGAGGGTTGTAGTTGGGAGAGAGGAAGAGAACAGTGAGGAGGGAGAAGGGAAGAGTCACTGAGGGTTTAGATACTTAGGGAGCTAAACCATTTGATCTATGAAGTGTTATAGGACAGGGCTGTCCAACTGGCGGCCCTGGGGCCGTACACGGCCCCCTAGCCTGTTGGCTCCGGCCCCAGCTATGCTCCCGGCCGCCATTTTTAATTTTTTTAAAAAAAAAATTTAAATGGCGGCCGGGAAGGGGGCAGGGAGGGAGGAAGTGAGCTAGCTCCTCCTCCTGCACCGCCCTCTTCTTCCCTCTCTCCTGAGCCGTGCCTTGGAGGAGGGGGTCCCCCGCGGCGCCTCCCTCCCTTCAAGCTCGCTTCCCCGCGAGCCTTCCAGGTTTGGGGAAGGGTTTTCACCCGGCACTCGAGACGCGAGTGCCGGGGCGCCCTTCCCAAACCTGGAAGGCTGGCGAGCAGCGGCGCTCTCGCTTCTCCCACCAGCCATCCAGGCTGGCGGGGAGTTTTCGCCCAGCTCCGTGTCCCTCTGCTCAGAGGGACACGGGGCTGGCGCTCCCTGCAAGCCTGGAAGGCTGGCGAGGAGCGGCGCCCGCTCCCCCACCAGGAGGCCGGCCACGCCCGGGAGTGGCCACGCCCCCGCTCACTGCGGCCCCCAGGTGATCAGTGACACTTCTTCCGGCCCTTGGGCCGGAAGAAGTTGAACAGCACTGTTATAGGATATAGCCAGAACAACCTACGAGAGGAGTGAGAATGAACAATAGGAGGAATGCCACTGATTCACTTTGCATCAAACTTCTTTCACTCAGAGCCCAGATGAGCAAATTCCTCTAGGGATTTCATGTTGATTTAATTAATGGATTCCATAATAAACTGAGTGCCAAAAGAAAACAAAAACCAGTAACACTGTAATATAGATGATTCAAATTAGGGTTATACTGGATGCCAGAAAAAGGGCCACATTTCTACTTCGTTATTTTGTTGTTGTTTTGTCAAAACCAGAAACTATGGCTGTCCATTCTGGAATAATCAGAGGTGATCAGTGCAGAGCGGTTTCATGTACAAGGTTTGTGCCCATACGTTTACATGAAATCACAAGGAGAACATCCAAAGAGAAGAAATCTAGAGGATGCCATTGTAATGACATTTCCAAGCACCCAGATAATTTTAATATTCTTTTGGGGTTGGCTTTCTCTGCTAACACTGTAACCATTAGTTTGAAGACGACAGATGCTGAATCTTTGGGTATGTTACATTACATACAGTTTAAGGAAACAAATAGTTTACACAAACAACTTTGCATGCAATGGAATAAAGAACTGACTTTCTCTTGTAAAGTAATTTGAACACTCCATACAAGCTTTCAGTACAAATATTAAAGACACATGGAAGGAAATCGTAGAAAATTAGAAGTGATTCAAAGTATTGTCATAGTTTAGGAAGCATGGAGCTGCAATCTGTGCAAAGTTAATGCTAAACCCAATTTATGTGTGTGGCATTGGTGCTTGCCCATGCAAGCAATTCACACGTGCTTCTTTCCTTTCAAAAGCACTTACCATGTGCATTGGCTCATTTGCGTGCAATGTCAGCTTGCCAGTAGTATGCCCTCTTGGGTCAATGAATTACTAATACTAAACATAGATGTGTTGATGCATGTGCTAAGTGCATTTAGATGTGATGGAACACAAGTGAAACAGTGAGCACTTTAGCCATGGCTAGTGTCACATATAAATTAGTCCTAACACCATTGCCAACTTACAACTTCAACCATAAAACAATAGCCTGGCCTTTTCCAGAATGGGTCAGGCAATGAGAGCTATTGGCTACAATAATCTTCAGTAATACTTCTGTTTACTCAGCTAGCATGAAGGATTATGGAGATGAGTTCGTAAGAGTTGACCCTCCAGGTTTATTAAATATTCAGTGAATGTTCTGTATGCATGCTGCGTATTAAATAAACACTAGAAAATGTTACAGAATACCATATGTTAAATACTTCAAATAACACTGGAGCAGCTCTATTTCTTTTTAATAATTTATTTTAAATCAGTTTATCAGGTATCACAACACCACACTGGGAACAATAGTAAATCATGCTGTCATAAATATTTAGTAACTTTTAAAGTGTTAATTTGGATTTTTCAGAGTTACCAGAGTTAATTTTGTGCATGGCTTTTCCTTTAGAATTTTAAGGTTTCTTCCTATCCTACCGCTTGTTCTACCTTAGTGAATATGCCACTGCTATGCTTTTCAGAAATATCATACCATATGGATATTCAACAGCAGGAAACTCATGGCTTCACCTCATGTTCTCAAATTCCTACTCCCCTCCCATTCACCATTCTCTCTTGCTGTATAGCCTACACACAATCTGCTTGCCTGGGATCATCTGCCACTACATACGCGTAAGAATGAGATCAATACCATAATGTTCATTAGCAATAGTTTCACAAATAAATTAAATCAATGTCTGTCAGAATATGTCTAGAGCCATTGTAGGAACTCTAGAACAGCCTAGGATTTAGTACAATCCTAAATAACAATTAGAAAACTGATCAACCATCAACCACTTTAAAAACTAAAATGTCTACTGGTATAGAAATGTAATTGTACAAATTAGAAGACTCTAAAATGGTATCAAAATTTGTTTTTCCATTTGTTTATTTGTGCCATGAAATAATACACTTAGAAATTGTTATTTCAGATTTCGGTAAGCTTTCAAAATTTCCAACTCCTTACCAAAAATCTTATAATTTAGAAGCTATAATGTGAACTAACAGAAACTATACAACTATCATATTTAATATTAAACTTAAGATATTGTTGACCTTAACTTTGCTAAGTTTAGTGAAGAGTTTCATACTACTAACTACAAATAAAATCAACCATCCTAAATCGATGGTACCTAGAAAAATAAAACTTCATCATCTACAGACCTTGAGTCCAAATGAAGTATCTTCGGAGGCCAAGACTTCAACCTGAAATTATAAGGAGAAATAATATTTCAAATGTCATTACTTAAAAACTTCTGACCACAGCCCCAGAATCCATAAACATACACTAGAATAGAAATATAATTCTACACAAGAGTTAAGATACAGAATGGGCAGTGAATGAAACATACTATCAGCAGAAGAGTCAATAGACCGCATTTGGGAGAAGTCAACTGGGTGTGTTCTTACATCATTGTAATGTGCGGTTGGAAAATAATGCAATATATTGCCCTCCCTCCCCAAAGATGAGCTGTACATACTCTAGAACAGTGTTTCCCAACCTTTTTTGAGCCGCGGCACACTTTTAACATTAACCAAAATGTTAACCAAAATGATACTGCACACCACCAACCAAAATGACACAAAATGATACTGTAACACATTAAAGAACTGCTGGGGGTGGTGACCTGCTGGGAGTGCCGAAGCCAGGGAGGGGGAGGAGCCAGGCCACGCCATGCCCCACCCCTCCCCTGGCTTCAGTTCTCCCACAGCCGCCAGCTTTGAGAGGGGCAGTGCCAAGCCAGCATTGTGCTGTCTCTGCCACCGCTGGCTTGGCACTGCCCCTCAAGGCTGGCAAAGCTGAAAGGGGAAGGGGCGGAGCCAGGCTGCGTCATGCCTCCCCTTCCCCAGCTTCAGCTCTCCCACAGAGGAGGAGCATGAGTGGTGGACCCAGTAGGCAGGGCTCCTCCGTGCGGCTTCAACAAGCAAGGGTGAGAGTCATGGCGGATTGGAGGCTGGTTGGGGATACGGCCGATGCGCCCGCTTTTTCTTCGCCGCCACCTGGCCCTTCCTCCTCCTCTCCCAAGCAGCAGGAGTTTGGCAGGAGGGGGGGAAGGGGGCAGAGAGCTTTTCTCGCGGCACACCTGATGATCGCTCACGGCACACTAGTGTGCCACGGCACACTGGTTGAGAAACACTGCTCTAGAAGATGATATGCATGATCTTAGCATGTCAGAAACATGGACACTTTCTGGAGATTGTATCACGTGCCTGAGAGATTGCCAAAATTATCTAGGAACATTTCAAATGATAAAATGGAAAAAATACATGCACAGGTCACTCTCACTAAGATATCCAGAAATTGGATTTAAATTTATTTGAAATGATAAATCAAGCAAAACTTTTATTTTGGGAAAAAGTTCTGATTTGGCCTTCCTAGGACTATATGATGAGACCTCTTTGCTTCACAGACAAAAAAATTCTGGTTATCTCAACTGTAAAGCACATGTTTTTGTTAGTATGCCTTGCTCATTTGGGTTGCGCTTTATATTCTTGACAATAGCTTGTCTTGGAAAGAAGAGACCCAAGGTCTCATGTGGGAAACAACTGCTCTAACACAATTATGACGTAAGCTTCTCCCAGCCATTTGTATTCTGGAAGGAGCTATTCTCTCAGCATGAGAATACTCTGTAGATTTATATAGACCAGGGCTGTCCAACTTCTACGGGCCGGAATTCTGGTCACTGATCACCTGGGGGGCCGAAGGGTCTGCCTCCGCCCCCCCCCTCCGCCCCTCCCGGCTCCAATTTATTTACAATTGACCTTGAGTTGTGGAGTTGTAGTTCACCTCCATCCAGAGAGCACTGTGGACTCAAATAATGATGGATCTGGACCAAACTTGGCATGAATACTCAATATACCCAAATGGGAACACTGGGGATTTGGGGGGATGTTTCCTAATACCTTTGAGTTATTTGAGTCCACACTCAAATTAGGACACACCAAAAAAAACCCAAACACCTCAATGCCGTCGCAGGGCTTGATGGGGCCTCCTTTCCCAGAGGCGGGTGGAGGAGGCCCAAAGAGCTCCCTCCCTCCCTGAAGGGAAAACAAGCTGCGGGGCAGGCGCAAAGGAAGCCACGTTGTGCCCTGCACGCGGGGGAAGGCAACACAACAAGAGGGAGGGGTGTGGAGGAGGGGGAAGAAAGCGTCGCCAAGGAAACCGCCACTGAGGGACCCCCCCCGCACCCACCGTCCCACTGTTTTTAGATTGATTGATTCAGGCCAGGCCCTTTCTTACCCATACTGTGGGAGCCTCGCCACAGGGCCGGCGCCAACGCCAACGCCGTCCCTGAAGAGCCCCGCTGGAGCCGAGGCCAAGCTCAGGCCGGGCGCGGCGGCTCTCCCATCTGCGGGGCGGGAGCGAGGGCCCTCCACAGGAAGAGGACGGAGCCAGGAGGGGCTTTCCCTGCCTCACTCCCCTCCTCCCTCTGAGGGAATGGGGGCTGGCCTGGAAGCGGCCGGGAGGGAGGAGGAGGCGCGTGCCCAGGCCGGCCATAAATCCCGCGGGACCCGAGATTTCGGCAGCTATTGCGAGACTACGCAGCCACAGACGGGACCCTCCTCGAAATCCGTCTGTGGCTGGCGTAGTCTCGCGATGCTTGCCTAAACCCGGAAGTAGGTTTATTTATTTATTTTTTTTAATTTTTATTTTATTAAAACAAGTTAGGGGGCCGGAGGGAAGGAGCTTGGGGGCCATGTACGGCCCCAGGGCTGCCTGTTGGACAGCCCTGATATAGACAACTTTCCCAAGAAATATAGCAACAATATTTGATACACCTTTGCCAGAAATCTAGAGCAGAAACATATGCAAAACTAAATAATGTTGGTTGACCAAAGGGGAAGGAGGTTTATTCAGCTTCAGATTGGGGTGCAAGGTAGATGTTCCCATTTTTCCATCAGTAAGGACCCATCTACACTGCCATATAATCAAGTTTCTGAATTCAGATTATCTGCTTTGATATGGCAGTGTAGGCTTATATAACTCAGGTCAAAGCAGATAATCTGGATTCAGAAACTGGATTATATGGCAGTGTAGATTCAGCCTGAGAGAACAATCAATTTACTGATCTGTAACAACGATACATTACACATGAGTAAGTGCAATACTGAATACTAGCTGCTGATATTTCTGATGAAGTGCAACTAAAAAATCCCAATGTGATCGAAGAAGAGTAATGCTACAATCTCTATCCCAGCAAGAGGACATCTGAAAGACCACAAGAGATAGGATCTTGGCCACTGTCAGAGATGGAAGTATGGCCATGTGACAATGCTCACATCAACATAGATTACTCTGCATGGTGGCAGAAATATCCACCATTACAGACCTTTCACCTCCTGTTACATAGCAAATTGGGGAAAAATGAGACATGGTGGGTTGTGTTGGTTGCAGGCACAAATGATTATATTCAAAGTCTATTTCTTATCACAGCACACCCTAGAAACAATGCAACCCCGAGGCACTGAAATTTCTTCTATTCTAGTCAAAGGTAGAGAACAAGAAAAAATTGCTCACCTCCTACCCTTGCTGCAGAACAACAGCAAAAAAACAAATGTGATAGATTTTCTGCAATGGATCCCTTATCCTACTGTAAATATTCAGCCAGAAGGCTGTGCAACCAATATTTTCTATCTTCTTGTAACATTTCAAGCACATAGCCATGCTTCATAGATAATTCTCTGCCTTTATTCCACCCACCAACCAAGAACCTCCTGTTTCAAAATAAGTAAAGTTAGTTAACAAAAGCAAAAAAAGAGGAAGAATCCAAGTATTAGACCATCTAGGGCATAAGATATTTCAACAGTAGCGGGAGACTGGATTAGAGGACACTAGGAGTTCCTTCTGACTCTCTACATTTTTGAGTCTGATAAACATTTCTGCATAGTTAGGAAGTAACCCTAAAACCAATTACCATGAAAAGTAATAGTGAATGCAGAGCTCAATTTTCTCCAGTCACTATTTTGATCTTAAAAAACATTGTTCAGCTTCAGTTTATCTATATCAACATTTTGAAAAAGAAACTACAGTAATTGGAAAACACACAGTGCAAAGTCTTTTAGAATCTAACCCTGTTTTGAGCATAGCAGATTTTCCTGACACATTTATAGGCAGAGAGTTAAGTCTCCTGAGGAAAGAGGGCACAGCTGTTTGACTGCAACATACAATACAGTCTCAAAAGCATGTTGTTAAATCTAGCACAGGCAATAGGACGGTTGTTGGAGACCTACTGCTCTTAAGGTCTGTGTGAGCCTTAATTTTTCAAAATGTTCCACCTTGAAGTGTGAATTTATCATAATTCACAATTAAGAGAATGAAACATCTGGTCAAAATAAGTTTGCTCCTGCTGGAAAAATCATACAACTAATTTAAAGGAGGAAGTACTTGTATGAAAAAATTTGGGGTCGTAGCCATTTGTCCACAGCTGTGTTCTAAGCTATATAGTATCACTGAATGAAAATTTACTATTAAGATATTAAAAAATATATGACACATTTCTTTAATAATAAATAATGAAATAAGTCTTCAAGGCTGGGTGGAAAACTCCCACCTCCTGAAGGTGTTGCATGACTCCCACATTTGTCTCCCACCACAAAAGAATGATTCCATGGCATCAACGTTGATAGGGACAGCAAGGTGATAAAATTAACTCTTCCTCCATCAGCCCAGAAACAAACAGTACGACTATGTCCACATACCAGTAATGGTAACAAATAATCTGGTATTGCTGGGAGCAGAAGGAGGTTAATCATTCAAGTTTCTTTCTCCCCAACTTGGCACAATACTTAAGCATCACTGTGATGGTGCAGAAGTAGAAGATCCTGGGGAAGGGGAAAGCTTCAGTTTCCCCATCCTTTGACAACTTCAAAGTACCTTCTCCACTCAATACCAATCCATGAAACCTATGAACGAACACCAGATGCTTTCCTCACACTTCAAAATTCCGTAACACCCCACACCCAAGGAAAACACTAACAGGTAGCATCTGCAAGTTTGGATACACACTTGAACATAAATTATTTTTTAATTACTGTATTATTTCAAATGTATAGGCCGCCACTCCCCAGGGGCTCGGAGTGGCTTACATCAGACATGAGTGATACAATAAAACAGTAAAAACAGTAAAATATAAAACTGATTAGCCAGGTGGGAAGGCCTGCCTAAACAGATAAGTCTTGCACGCTCTCTGAAATGCTAGTAAGTCTTGGAGCGTACGGACTTCAAGTGGAAGAGTATTCTAAAGAAAAGGAGCTGCAGCAAAGAAGGCCCTGTGCCTGGTCTTTGTAGTTTGTATGATATTGAGCCTGGGAACTACAAGCAGCAATTGATCTTCAATTGAAGTGTTCTCTGAAACAAATCTGATGGAATGAACTACATTTATTTGTAGAAAATAGAGTCCTTCCTTCCTTTAGCTATAACCTCAGAAAGTAAAATAAGAAATCACAAGAAAAATTTGAATCAATAGGAATGTTTAACATTTATGAAGTGCAAAGAGACACATTAACAATAGGGCCTACAGGCAGACATCCAATTGGCAACAACTTGTGGTGAAAGGACACCACAAAAAGAAAGTACTACTTTTATTTACATTATAGACACTCTTCATTTTAAATGATATAAAACAAACTACAGGCAATACTCAAGTTACGAACAAGATAGGCTCTATGGATATTTCACCTCACTTTCTGTCCCCAAGATAACTGGATTCTGAAAAAAATGGCCTGTTGTCGAAACAAGGATTGGAGAGAAACCTTCTGTGGAGATACCTTTCTCCCCTAATAACTCTTTCAGGAGTGAATTTCCCTTCCAACGGGGTAGATTTCTCTCACTTCATGTTGTCCCACCTCCGTTCTTAACTCTGAGTCATTTGTAAGTCAGATTTTGTAACCCTGAGACTGCCTATATACTAAAACCGTCAGTTTCATTTCTTTCCTTTCAGGCGATAAAAGCGAAGAGAAAAAAATGTTTAATCAAACAATACTTTCTACCTACTGAGTAATCATTATTTGATGTTAAACATACAAATTGAGATTTTAAAAATCTCCATGAAGTTATCAGAGTAAATACAAAATGTGTGTACTGTGTAACACTAATACAGTAATTTCAATTCTATTTTTGGGAAAAAATCAAAGTGTAACTATCAAGTATGTCGACCAGTGTTTCCCAACCAGTGTGCCGTGAGCGATCATCAGGTGTGCCGTGGGAAATTGGCACTCTTCCCCCTCCTAGCAGCTCTTTCTCCCTCTTTCCCTCCCCAAAGATCCTTCCTGAAACAAAGGAAGGGCTCCGCCAAATGCCAGGGGCAGGCCTGCCTTGAGGAAGCCTTCAGGAGCCTCGACTCAGTATGGCTCCAGCTCCCGCTTAGGGCTGTTTCAGCCTCCCGATGCTCCCAGGTTCACTCACTGCCCAATTCACCGACATGGTGAAATTTCACAAGGGTCTGGAGAACAAGCCCTATGAGGAGCAGCTTGAAGAGCTGGGCATGGTTAGCCTGAGGGAAGACATGATAGCCATGTATAAGTATGTGAGAGGAAGTCATTAATATGTTGTGTTCATCGAAACAGGCCCAGGTTTCACACTGAGTGTATAAATACATTAAAAAAAATATTAACTATATGTATTACTGTGTTAGAGTGTCATTTTGGTTGGTGGTGTGCCCCAGGATTTTGTAAATGTAAAAAATGTGCCGCGGCTTTAAAAAGGTTGAAAAACACTGATGTAGACTATTTCAAGTTAAAGATCATCCAAAGAAATACCATCAAATTATCTTCATCAATACAGAAAGAACCTGTTCCCCCAAAAATACATATTTCATCTTTACTGGATTTAATTTAATTTCTCTTAAAAGAACATTTTAGGTATTTGTGAAAAAGTGAATAGACATTGTGTAAGCTCAGTTTCAATCTCAGCTACTGTTGCAACATTATGCAAGGATTGCAGGAGTTGTTCCTAAGAAAAATTTACAACCTTGTCTGGAAGGAATCCCTCTCTAATGGAAACAAGACAGTGCTTCAAACAATTTGCAGACAGACTGTGTAACACCTAAGTAGCAAGCACAGGGACACCCCTCTCGATAGTGTTCAACTATTTATCACTGATCAAATTGCATATACCCACATTTCATCACATAATACCCACCACCGCACAATAGACCCCCCCCCCCCAGTTTTTGGGGAGCCAAAACTGTATTTTTGTTTCCCCACATAATAGTCGCACCCCCATTTAGGGCTCCCTTCTATCTCTGAATTGAATTCTTTGGAGAAAGAAGGAAGGAAGGAAGGAAGATCCAAGTTTCACAGACCTAGATAGAATCATAACATTTGAAGAGACTACATGGACCATCCATTTCAGGGCTTTTAAACCTCAGCTGCCTCAGAGGAAGGAGAAAAGAGGAGGATGGAAGAGCTTCAAATGATTCTGCAGTTTAAAAAAACCCCAACTAACAGAAATGATTGCTTGAGACTGGATCCTGTTTCGGAGGTAACACTTTTATTTATTTTAAAAAATAGAAACTGATTAAAGGTAGATATTTTTCCTGTGTAATAGCCACATCCCTTTTCAAAGGGGGGGGGGGGTTTGCGATAATTATGTGATGAAATACAGTATCAATGGAAAGTTAATAGCTATGGTAGTGCCACCAAATTGGAAATATACTTAGCATAACAAATAAAAATGGTTGTTGTTATTATGTTTCTAGAAGAAAGAAAGCAGAGGGCTACTACTACTATGTTTATTTATAATTTGCTTTTTCTCTCCACAAGGAGGCTCAAAGCGGCTTACATTAAAAGCATTTCAGTACAATTTAAAATCTACAAATACAGTAGATTAACATTAAAAAGAATTAATATCATTGGTATTAATTTTTTAGTTAAAACCAATAAATACATATTCAAACTAAAAACAACAACAACCCCTGACTTAATCTTACATACCATCTTCTTTAAAAGCTTGTCTGAATAAAAGCATAGTATAACAAAAGCTCTAGTATAACATACTTTTTAGGTTTCACCCTACATTTCTAACAGCTCCTACAATTTCTGATGTTCTTAGATAACCATAATTTTTAATTATTGAAAGAAGTCAGCAACTTACTTCCCCCTCCCTTCCAAAAAATATATCACCCAAAAAGAGTTTGTGTTTTTCAACCTCAATGTCACTTTCACTTCCAAAAATCCATTACAAAAATGGGAACAAAGAACTTTAAACAGATAAACTAATGCACATTCTATCAATGCCACTTGGCCTTCAGAATTTATCATTGTTTAGGCAATTTCTGTTAAGCTGTTTCTATGCAAAGATCAGTCAGAAAACTGAGCGTCAGACCATTTCAGATGAAACCAATGGGAAGAACAATGTATCTCCAGAAAAATGAGAAGTGAGTGCTCATGCTGTTCAGTTGACAATCTAATTACAAAAAAAATTACACAATAATAAATGCAAATACATGCTCTTCTGTTTCATGTTGAGTCTTGTCCAGTTTGTTCTTTTACATTAAAAAAAATGCTGTGGGCCAAACTAGATACGACAGCTGGTGACCCAAGCAGCAAAACTAGGTTACTGCTGTTGAAGTGCAAGGTGGGGATGATGCAAATTACATTACACATGGGAAAGGAGAACTCTTAAAAAAAACCAAAATTGCTTCTTCCTAGCCATTCGTTTTCATGGTGATGTTACTTTAATAACATCACTTTAAATATTTTGTGTAATGTTAAATACAACCCAGTTTACAGTTAAAATACAATTAAAAACAAATACTTTGAAGTCTAAAAATAACTCATTTGTCCCTCTTGAGACAATGGTTCATGGCCTCATAAATCACAATGTACAGAACCTTGGTCTTCCACTGTCAGTCCCCAATTGTTGTACCAGGATCATTGTGTTATCCCTGGTTAACATGAAGCCTGAATTTTCCATAATGCCAAAAACACTGAATTATCAAAAGTTGCCCAAGTCAGAATCTGTTGAACTTGGCCATCATCATAGTTTAGATGCAATAGCAAATTATGGTCTGCAAAGTTTAAACATGACTTGGTATGACATCCCAATTTAAAACAAACCCGAGTATGATTTTACTGTGACATTCAAATTGGGGAACCTCAACTATTACTGTCCTTTTACATCTGGAGACTGATGTATCACAATAAGAGAAATGCTGAGCATTGAAGTGACTTTTAGATGTAACTAGCAATGCTCCTCATTTATACCCCATACGTCCAAGACTACAGACCCCCAACATCCTTGGCACCTGTGTCTCAGTAACATTGCATTGTAGCAGCTGTTGCTTTCTTGAAATAAATTTCAGTCTGAATATTATTAAAGATAAATCCATGAGTAAGCTTACATCCCAAATGTCATAGAAGTATAAACACCATGCACAATAGATCCCAGTCCAGTACTTTTACCACATTCCAGGACTTATCACTGAATGTATTGCTCCCAGGATAATGATTCCCTGGAAACACCATCTCATTAACATAATATCCTTTTTTATTCAATATGCATTTAGGTATAAGGTGAAATCTCATCTTTGCAATCAGCATCCATTGCTTAAAAGGCACACAAATGTGTGCCTTTGTCAGTGCATGCGTCTAAGTATATGTGCTCCATTGTGTATATAACTGAATAGTCTGAGAAAGAGTCTCCTCAAATTATTCATACAATGTATATACATCGACCAAACATGTGAATGGATGACCTCGGCAATTCCATACAAATATGCCCAGGCACACCGTTCTCACTCCCATATGATTGATTGTTTTTTTTAAAAAAAACCTATTTGGCAATTGTGTAGCTCAGTTTCCAACTACTGCTTTCACAATAGATTTAACACTTATATGCAGGCATCAGTGAAAAAAGGAACTGTTAGGGGAAAAAGAAGTGAGGGGGAAATGGGAATTATATCTGTTATATAGTAGCTTATACAATTATTATATCTGAGACTAGTGTGTTTTTTCACCATACATCAGGGATTTGTTGGAACTTTTGAAAAAGAGTTTTTTCTCTGGCAACACCTTTTCTTTCACAATATAAGCAATTATCACCTCTTCACAGTGTTTCATGCACTTGATATATCTGTTACCTTTGACAGATCTGCCTGTATTTGCTACTCCAGCCGTATACCTACAGTATTTGCAGTGCAAAGCAACACAGCATCTTAAATATTGCCTTATGTAAATGAAATGGAACTTCTAAAATGTTCTGGAAGGTGACACATAACTCAACATTTCTACTCTTTCCCATAATCTTTTAATGTACTGAAATTGCTCTAAGATCGATATTTCACCAACCAAAATGTATTAACCTTACTAGTCTGAAATGTACTGAACATTAAGGCTGGGGGGGGGGGGGATTTGGACAGGTCCCCCTGAGAGCAATTTGTTTTTCAATGTAAGCAAGTCATGGGAGAGGGGACAGCTTTACCTTCAACACTTCCAATGCTAGGGAATTAATAACAGCGGATCTGTGGCATTTCTCTGAATTTGTCAGGGAAACAAAGGCTTTGGATGTGGACTATCCACTGGTAAACTCTACACAGAATCATTGAGTTGGAAGAGACCTCATGGGCCATCCAGTCCAACCCCCTGCCAAGAACCGGGAAAATTGCGTTCAAAGCACATGGTCCATTTCCCGTTGTACAACTTGGAAGAGGGCTGTACATTTCTGAAATGCATCAGTTAATGAATTGGTAAAAGTAGTTGACTCATTAACTACTATGAGCTTCCTATGTTACTGAGTCAGGTTACTCATCCATCTAGCAAAGCTCTGACTGGCATCAAGCAGCTCTACAGGTTTTAATATTGAAGTATTTGGAGTCCTACCCGGAGATGTCAAGGATTGAACATGGCACCCTTTGCATTAAAAATATGTGGCTTACCCCTGAGCTAAGATTCCTGTCAAATTATTCTTTCAAATTAACTTGAGGGATGGGAATAACCAGTTTATCAGTACAATCCAGCCCTTTTCTCTTTCTCCATGCTTTACATTGGAGAGTAATGTGAAGAGCATCCTTCGCTATCTTCAACCACATTCTTAAACAAGAAAGCAAACAGTTCTGGCATCCATGCTGGGAACAGCTATGGAGTAAAGCCCAGCCATGCTGTTTGCAAGTTTGGAAGGTGTTTACAAGTGCTGGCTCAAAGCATATTACGCCTTCTTCTTCACAATCAGCTGTTTTGATTCTGGAATATATTTTACCTATCCATGTGTAAATATATACACATTTCTGTTGTGAGGAATCTTCTGTATGATCAAAAAAATTTAAACTGTCCCCACAGAAAATACGAAGGATTACTTTTACTGTAATTTAAACTTACTGTAAAGAGTACTAATATACACTTGAAACTTCCCCCTTTGCAAGCTCTATCAAGATAAATAAAAATGTTTTAGGAACCCAACAATATTCTTGAGGACCTATTAGGCATCCAATTTGGGCCTGTATTATATGTTCCCAGTGCTGTGCTGTCCATTTTTCTAGAGAAAGGTTTAATTGCTAAATGTCAGGTTATTTGTTTTAATTCTATTCTTCTGAAATTAGAATATAAGTGACAAAATTAAAACATCTCTTTTCATCACAGAAACATTCCTGTGGTGACTGGAGTAATCTTTTCTCGGGGCATATCTATGTTGATTATTTACACTGATACAGATTTAAAGAAGCCTGATTGCACATAGTGATTAGACGATGCATGCTACAAACATGAATGAAAGGTTTTACACTGGGATAAGCAAAGTTGGGGTAATCCGAAATAGACTCTATAATGTGCATCAGCATGCCTAAGTGTAAATCACATCGCACTGTGTAACCAATTAATGGATGGGTGCTCCCTCTTATACATGCATTGCAGTAAGGGGGAGGTTTTAAAAGTTGTGGGTAATAGTCTGTAGCTGTAATGTTCTGTTTCCCTAAACTTTGCTCAGTCAGGGAATTCCCTGAATTGCATTCAGTGAATTATTATGTCACAATTTATAGGATCTTTATTCCTCCCTATCCCCTCCATAAATATTCTGCTCTAATAATCATTGTCTCATATTTATTGTTGTCTTGCTAACTTGAAAATAGCTAGTTACGGCATATTTTATCATTTGTATTCACTAAATATGAGCACCATGGATTACAGATATGAACAAACATGCTGCATAGAATAATGCTATGTATGTGTCTTCAACCCACCTGTCAACTAATGGCGACGCTGTGAATTGTATATATTTTTTCTTCAGCAAGGAATCCTCAGAGGTAGTTTTGCCAGTTTTATTCCTCCAAGGACTGTGCTACTTGAACAGTACATTCCAGCAATAAGCACAATATTTTAGTGTATACCAGACTTTTCTCAGATGATGAAATTAATCCAGAGGACCAGATTGCTCCGATTTTGGTAACTTGTGTTTTCTATGTGGAAGGAAAACAACTGTAATGTTGTAATGCCCAAATGTCCATTGTCTCTAAACTCTTCCCATCTGAATCAGCATGCTAGAATTAGTGTGTTTTCCATTCTATTGATCATAATTGCTTTCAATGATACAAGATCTGCTTGGCTATTTTTGTTGTCAGAACTACACACAGTATAATAGGCTATATAAAAATGTACTCAAAATAAGTGTGTTTAAATTTATCTTAAAATATAGGTAAATACAATAATTTAAAAATGAATTCCTCCGTTTGTAATTAATATGTAGATGTTTCTAGAAGTCAACAGGAGAGATTTCATCTACTACAGAGAATGTAATCACAAGGTTTAAGCAAGTGGAGACCTGTTTTAGTTCACTGTGTCCTTGAGCTGCTGTGTTCTCTGTATATGCTAATAAGAGGAACGAGGAGAATGTAGAAGGAACTCTTGGATGCAGGCAAGGAAGGCAGGGCAGACCGATTTTAAATCAAGGTGATTTAAATAATCCAAGAAAAAGACTTGATTTAAATAATTGATTTTCATCGTTTCCAATATTCTAATCACCGTAATATATTTCCTGAATAAGGATGCATACTAATTAGTTGCTATTACAATTAATACATATTGTTTTTCTACTCTAACAACATGATGCCTCTTGTCAAGCAGCCCACATGTCTTTGGAACAACTGAATATTGGTAGAGATAGATGAGAAATTGCTTTCTTTCTATACATGTGTGAACACTGAGTGCCAGATCATGTATGTGAAAATTTACAGAACGATCACTGAGAAGTAACATCAGTCAACTTTAATGACATCCCTGTATAGACGACTTCAGCACTACTTTCTTGAAAATTTCTATAAACAAAGCATAGCATTTTTTGAACAGAATACTGTTTTACCATAAGATCTAAATAAATAACCCTAATGTTTGCATGTTCACTCAAAACATTCACTATTTGTGCAAATTATGATTCATGTCATGCACAGTTATTGTATGGTATATCTATTCCAATGTTTTTGCCTCTGGTTTGTTCTCTTATAGCACCCATGAGAAAAGTGTGGTCTAGTCTCCACATATAGCCCCCGCATTACAACACCTTGCATTTTACAGCCCCTGGGGCAGTGGTTCTCAACCTGTGGGTCCCCAGGTGTTTTGGCCAACAACTCCCAGAAATCCCACCTAGTTTACCAGCTGTTAGGATTTATGGGAATTGAAGGCCAAAGCATCTGGGGCCCCACAGGTTGAGAACCACTGCCCTAGGGGATTCTGTCCCTCTCAATCTTCCTCCAAAATTGAAAGTAACATCTCCTTTAAATGGCCCAAATGTGGAACTGCTTGCTTCCTATTTTGCATTCTTCTCCTTTTTTCTATGCCTGCAAAGGTAAGCTCTATTTGGGCTTTAAACAATGTTGTCTGTGTGTGCATGCACAAGAAGAGGCTTTTGAACATTTGCAAATTTCCCACAGCAACCACCCAGAAGCTTAAGGAAATAACACTATTTGGGGAATAAAAGGAATGACCCCAAAAGTGAGTGTATCAAAAATTAAGAGTAGACATTCTGGGTCTCAAAGGTAACATGCAGTCTCTCCAATCCTCAGCAGTTGTCCATCCGATTTTACACTGAAAAGCAATCTCCAAGTAACCAAATTGAGATATCATAATAAATCATGGTTTGCTTGCCAAACATCACTGTTAAGCTTGTTATTTTAAGTCATGCCTCTAGTCTGTAGTGGGGTAGATAGGTTTGGGGGGGGGGAGGCAGAAACAAATTTTCTTTCTCCCAGCTGGATACACCAGTATGTTTTCAGTGGACTGGAAGGAATGTTGTATCATTTCTGGTTCCTATTGGATCATTTTCCAGTCAATGGGAAAGTAATGGTTAAAAAAAAGTTTTGGGATTTTTTCCCCCAGGGCGATTCCTTTAAAATACTTTAAGACCAGCACCTACTGCAATGGCTAGGCATAATTTGAAGGTGTGACTTTTCAGATGGTTGCTTGCTATTGCTTGAGGGTCCTGGGGTTTTAGTGATGTTGCAAAAAATGGGGGCATACTTTAGACCAGGGGTGCTCAGGAAGTGGCTGGTCCCCCATTGTCCAGCGATCGACTGGTCTTCCGATCCTGGGACCAAGGGTTTTAGGATCGATCCCAGCTGGATTGGGCGCTGGTCTGAGGGGCGGAGCCATGCCGCGCTTCTGCGAGCCATGCCCCGCCCCCTCCGCCAGCTCCAGCATTTCCACTGCTTCTCTAGGGTAGAGAAAGGTTATGCCAAGCCAGTAGTGGCTATCTATGCCACCACTGGCTTGGCATAACCTTTCTGTACCCTGGAGAAGCTCTGGAAATGCTCAAGCCAGAGGAGGAGGGGCGGAGCTAAGTCCCCCCCCAAGCTCCGCCCCCTCCTCTGGCTTGAGCATTTCCAGAGCTTCTCAGGGTACAGAAAGGTTATGCCAAGCCAGTGGTGCCATAGATAGCCACCACTGGCTTGGCATTACCTTCCTGTACCCTGGAGAAGCTGTGGAAATGCTGAAACCAGAGGGGGAGGGGGGCGGAGCCAAGACCCACCAAGCCCCGCCCCCTTCCCCTGGCTCCGCCCTGCTTCTCTCTTGGTAGATCTTGCTGACTTGGTCTTAGTATAAGTAGCTCACACGCTGAAAAAGTGTGGGCATCCCTGCTTTAGACATAACAATTAAAACCTAGCAATCAACACTGCGATCACAGTCATCCTTTACCTTACATGCTAGCTTTATCACTTTACTTAGTGATCTTGAACGCTGCTTCTTAAACTGTGGATCCTGACCACAATGGTTCCCCTTAGCTCAATGTTGGGGTCACAAAAATTTGCAACAATAAAAGGTCTTTGGACACCATCCATGTACACAAATTTGTAAGCAATAACATGTAGAGTGTACAGCAGGCTTTGCAGAAAATGCTTCAGCTGTACTCCACAAAAAGGAAAATCAGTGTATTTAGCAATCCTTGCAAACACGGTTTTTTTATTTAAAAATCAGTAAATGTTTGATTTTTACATCCATTTTATTTAACTTTATACCTGGAATTACATTAAAAATTCTCAGGTAGAAAGAGGTCGCAATTAAGAAGTTCTGATTCAGAAGAAGAAACTGTGTCCCACTGTCAACTTACTACTTACCAGCTGTTAGGATTTCTGGGAGTTGAAGGTCAAAACATCTGGAGACACACAAGTTGAGAACCACTGCCTCACAGGGTTCTAATGTTGCCATCACTGACGATCTTGTTGAAACCTTGGTTAGTAAGCGGAATCAAGATCTAACCAGCTCAAAAAAGGAGCTGTTATATGCCATCCCACAAGGGGCCATTCTATCTCTAATGCTTTTTCACATTTATATGAAACTACTGGGAGAGATAATCCATAGGCATGGGGCGGGTTGTTATCAGTATGCTTATGATAAACCAAATATATTTCTTTGTGCCTTCAAAAACAGCTTCATCTAATAATATCATGTCTCCTATGAGTGAAATGTTTCTGGGTACATTTAACAGATGAGGAAAAACAAATTGAAACTGAATCCTGACAAAACAGATCTGCTTGCCATCAGGAGTCCTTGCCTGGAATGGAGGTGTGTCAACTAGGCTTCGTTGATCAAAAAAATGGTTCAAATCTCGTTTTGGATGTAGGGGGTGCTGGTGGTTCAGTTCTAAAGTCACTTCCGTTTTTTTTAAAAAAAAAAAATCAAAACTTTCTGAAACTTTGGAATTGCATCGTTAATGGCAGACACGCATGTCTCCCAGTGTCCTAGTGCAACGCTCAGTCAATCTCGCCTCTTTTCATCCAAATGCTAATTCCATCTGTCATTATAATTCTCGATTATATCACAACATTCTAATACCAACTTTCTACTCTCACTCATTTCCCATGCTATCATTCTACTTCTATCTATACACACTTTTAGCCGCCTATATCTTATATGGCATTCCAATTCAATAAGTGAGCACAAACGGTCTTTTCAAACTAAATAATATCACATTTCTTTTGAAATTGATATTTCTTTAATGTTGGATCTGCCTTCTGATTGTTCCCATGTGAAGGACTTTGAAGGAGAAAAATATGGGAGGAAAAACTGAACCTAGTATTCTTTAATATAAAGCTAGTGACTACTAGTCCTGGAATAACCTTGAAGGACTTTGAAAATGGGAAGAAATGTTTCAGTGTACATTTAAAAGACTATCTAAAACAGAATTTCATTTCCAATTTAAAATACACTACTGTAAACTCCACTTCTAAACCTTTTCAAATGTTTTTTTAGAATGTTAAGTACATTATGTAAAAGATTCATTTAAAAATTCTTTTTACTTCAATCACATTCCCTTTTAGTCAAGACATACATTGCAATGCTTATTATCCTGAAGCCTAAACCCCGAATATGGAAGGAGTCCTTAACTGAGGGAGAATTGTGCCTAGTTTGAATGTATTTCACAAGATTGAAGAATCTTTAATAATCATAGCCAAAATGGCACACTATTTTGAATCAAATTAAGAACCATTATTTCCTGTGGACATGGATTATCCCAGCAACATACAGTTACAGCCACATACCAAGCAACTGCAAATAAAGAATACTAATATAGAGAAATGTTTCCCATATCTCCTTCGACAATTCTATTCAGAAATTCATCCAAATGAAAAAGGAAGTCATTTGAGTAGGTTACTTCTTTAAGTATCAAATGATTAATTAATTATTGTAATGAAGGACTTTGTTTAAATTATGTTAGTATGATTTCTGCTCTTAAATTTGGTAATTTATTTATTTACCATATTTATACCCCACTTTTCCCACACCAGAGGGGACTCAAGGTGGACTTATAACAGGCAGCAATTTGGTGCCACACACACATACATCAAATAAACGGTTACAATTAAAACCAAACAATTAAAACCAAAATTATTAAAATCAACAATTAAAATCACAGTCACAAATAATGTTCATTGATGTTAACTGATTGCCATTTCCTGAGATTGTAAAACATTTATATTAAGGGAGGTTTACCTATTTGAGCTATCATAACTCATAATTAAATATTATATAATAAACAACATAGTTTATATTCGATGTATTAAAATATATTATGTTATTCACAGCTGACCACACCTGAATAGGGACAGAAGCTCACAAACTATGATATGCCTTAGACCGCAAGTGTTATCTCTCTGTGAGTCTGTATATACAAGGTTAAGTATTCATTAGCTGAAAACTTGGGATGAGAAGTGTTCCATATTTTGGATTTTCCATATTTTGGAATACATGCATATCGATAATGGGATACCGTGAGATGAGACTCAATTCTAAATATTAAATTATTTATATTTCATTTATTATTATTATTTATACCCCACTTTTTTCTCTCCACAAGGAGGATCAAAGCAGCTACCTTGTACACAAAGCCTGGATATAATTTTATACACAATATTTTAATTGTAACATTAAAAAACACCACAATGCTCCCCCACACACACAACAATTTTGAATTTTGATGCATTTGGATGTTAGGATTCCAGATAGAAGATAGCCAATCTACTATACTTACCATATGACTGCACTAGGAATGTAGAATACAACTACTGCACAGAAAGCAATAAAAGATAGCTGAACTTCAACTAGAAAACCTTTTAGTCTTTATTTACTTTTGTTCACTCATAATTAAATCCCTTGACTAATGACTTCTTCAAACATGCAAAGTTAAAAAAAAAGGCTGGAGAGTACATCTGACAGGAAGTTTTAGTGAGTTCAGGCTCTTCAAGAAGGGAAAGGTTTATTATAAGCATAGCCTACAATTTTGGGTGTATGCCTTTTGCCTAGTCTCAGCTTTCCTACTAAAGTAGGCTTTTCCGTGTCAGAGGTCCCTAAAGGATTTGTACTGAAATTCAGGCTTCAACCAAAGCTCCAATTTTAGGTACATTAAGCTTCAAACTGCATTGGCCTTTCCTGGGCTGCAATAAACTGCATTTATCCTTCCTTTCATTCTCTTTTACCAGGCAAGGACAAAGAAATTATAGTATATGAAATCCAAGCATGCTACACACCCCGATCTGGAGTTCACTGCAGTCTCTTTCCCTAATAGTGACACTTCTTACTAGAAGATCAGGCCTTGGGGCTTATGGGTTTTACGGCATGACTGCTATTACGTTGATCAGACTGTAGGCTTATCTCTTCTGTTAGATGAAAATATAGAGCAGATAATAGTGACATTTAATTAAAAGAAAAGTAAAAAAGGAATCAGAGGATAACATTAACGTTTTGCTTCCCTGCAATCTAAAAGCTAAGGATCTGATTTTGAATAACTGTTAAGTTATGACATGGGTCTCAAAGGACATCATATGCTTTCATTTAAAATAGATTTAAACTGTTTTCTAATGTGTCATTTCCATGTAGTGCTGAGTCTATACTGTGGCCAGTTCAGAAGGCATATTTGTGCTGAAGTTGATCAGTTCAAGAGATGCAAATTATGGCAGTCAGTTATGAAATATCATACTTAGGTAATTACAGTAGATATATGTTCAGAGTGGAAGACAATTTAAGAAACTGGTCACAGCTTCCTACTTCCTGTAATGAAGATTGGATAGTATATTAAATGCAAACAGTCATTATCGGAAAAGTGTACGGCCAGTGTTAGAGTTTCCAAGAAAAGTGCATGGCTAAGATAGAACAACAAGAATGCCATTTGGCACCTCTCATCAGTGACTGAAAAAATGAATGTGCTGCCTTTAAATCTAAGGAGGATCCAGAAACATTATGGCTTGAAAAAGATTTTTCAATGTCTTCTCTCTCCTTGCACATATAAAAAAAAACTGCAAATGCAACATTTAATGATAACGTCTAAATGCCATACATAACTCTATGTTCCTCAATTACAGAGCTTTGGAGAGAAATGTCATATGAAATATAAATTGATTTCAGAAGAGTAAATAACTTTCAATGACAAAAGACAGTCTAATCATACACTAGTGCAGAAGGGTTAAAAAAACTAAACTAATTCAATTAACATACAAATCCTTCCTAAATCCAAATGTGATAGTCTGACCATGTTAGTGAAACTACCAAATGAAAGTGCAGTAGAGTCTTGCTTATCCAACATAAACGGGTCGGCGGAACACTGGATAAGTGAAAATGTCAGATAATAAGGCGGGATTAAGGAAAAGCTTATTAAACATCAGTTTATTTATTTATTTAAAACATTTATATTCTGCCCTTCTCACTCTGAAGGGGACTCAGGGCGGAGCATAGCATATATAAGGCCCAGTTTACCTGTCTGAACGTATTCTCCGTTATGAACCATCAAGGCTGTTAAGATCTTCTGGAGGGGCCCTGCTCTCAGTCTCGCCACATTCACAATCGCGTCTGGTGGGAACGAGACACAGGGCCTTTTCTGTGGTGGCCCCTCGGCTATGGAACTCTCTCCCAATCAGATCTGCCCCCTCCCTCCTGACTTTCAGGAAGTTAGTGAAATCCTGGCTATGGAACAAAGCATTCCCAGAATAATGGCGGAGACTGGCAATAGACTAAAGGTATTGACCACATATGCGGACTGAACTGGACATGATTTTATCTTGACGACTTGGCTTATATGTACTTTTACTCTATATGTATTTTAATCTTGTTGTATGATGTTTTTAGACTGGTTTATTAGCATTGAATCTTTGCTGTTAGCCGGTCTGAGTCCCTATATGGAGGTAGAGAAGATTGGGATACAAAAGTTTAAAATAAAATAAATAAATAAATAAATAAGGCAAGCATTCAATGCCAGGACAAGAATTCATTATATGCATACATAAACATTAAAAACATTTATATCAGCATTAAAATACATGGTTTAAAACCATCTTGATCATCTGCATCAAATCTAATTGGCCTGGTAAGGTTTCCTATCACTGCTTTATTGCACTGTGCCGAAAGCTTGGTCCCAGAACCAAGTTTTTACCATCCTTCTGAAGGACAGGAAGGAGGGGGCCGATCTGATCTCAAAAGATAAGGAGTTACATTATGATTTTACAGATTATGTTATGATTTTACAAATTAAGCACCAAAACATCATGTTTTACAACAAATCAACGGAAAAAGCAGTTCGATACATGATAACGTTATGTATATTTACGAATTTTGTACCAAAACATTGCAATGTATTGAAACAGTTGTGGATCCGGGTGGGACACACACTGTTGTTAGATAATACTGTACGTTGGATAAGCGAAGGTTGGATAAGTGAGACTCTACTGTAGTTCAATTAAATAAATTGTTAATGCCGTAATGATTATTTCTTTGACCAAAACCGTCTTCTCAGAATAATCGGTTTGTTACTAAAAGTTTGTGATCACCTTTTACACAGACAATTTAAGCAATTAGATAGGAAATAAATGTTCATGTTCATATTTACAGCACTAACATGAAGGCTTATGCTTGTACATGAAATTATTCAATGTGAAAAGCAGCATTTTTTTTGTCTCTATCAAAAGAAATTGTAAAGTGTTACTTTCAAACTGTTTGGATACAGTCTTGTGAATGAACTAAAATTGTAACTATTCATGTTCTGAAATGTCCCATATCTATATAAATAAAAATGTTATGTTTGTTTGCGGGATTAGCATAACTCAAAACCCACTGGACAGATTGACACCAAATTTGGACACAGTATACCTATTAGGCCAACGAGTGACCATCACTCATTAAAAACACTGAAAAACATAGAAAAGACTTAAAAACCAAAAACCAAAAATTGCAATACAACGTATGTGGAAAATGACATATATACACAAACACACATATATAAACATAAACACATGCAAAACACATATACACAGACTGGGCCACAGCAATGCGTGGCAGGGGATGGCTAGTTTAGAATAAAATTGTTTGCCATGGAAATCTTCAAAATTAGACTGGAATTTGTAAACTTCTTAGAATAATAATTACACCTATGACTGGCTTCCTTTTACTTTGAGCTATACAGACTTCAATTGCAATAACTATCTTTTTGGGGGGTTTTCTTAAAAAAAAAGTGTGTTCAGTATATTTGTATGCATGAAATGGACTCCAGAAAACATGAAAGTGTTGAAAAGATCTGCCAAGGCTAGATAGTCTAGAGATTAAAGCAGTAGCCTTTCACCTTTGAGCTTGCACTTTGAGTCTTTCCTCAAAGCCTATGTAAAATGAGCTGCTTGGTCTTAGCTCAGTCTTCACTGTTCCCACTCAAGAGCATAGAACTGATGCAGACTTCATAAGCGCAAGATATACATTCAGTTATAGGGTTTTGAAGTGTCTAGGTTGCTGTGTGAAGTGTTTACACTTCCATGACCTTTATAGATTTTTACATACAGTATGTAGGAAGATAAAGTAAAGAAATTTAGCAAAATAATATAAGAATTAGCAATGTTATTCACTGTTTATGTACATGCATTAAATAATTAACCTTTACGTATTACTTCTAAATATTTGGGATGAGATTATGTACACATATGTAACATATTAGTAGCATTACTAAAAAGTAATCTATCTTCTATACATACAAATAATAGATGTGAAAAGAAAATGTGTGCATGTGTGTATGTGGTGGAAGTGTCCACTTACATTGACAGCCTCCTGCCTCCACAAACAGGTTATATGTAGTTCCAAGTGCTGAGAAGACTCCAAAGACACTCACTCAACTGACATTGCAGGTTATAGTGAGCGCCATGAACATGTAGCTCAACCCCTGACAATGTCCTCCACAAACACCAACCACGCAAGGAATACTTTCGGGGACAATTTCATCCTAGATGTTCTTTCTCTCTCTCTCTCCAGAATGGACATCCCAGGGTTCCTTTCTCTCTCCACATTTTCATGACCCCATCCCATCCACTGCCTCTCACTTAACCCTTTCCTACCCATCCCTATGGCACACAGCAAACAGGAATTGATTAGCAACTGAACAAGAGGTTTGGGAAGAATTTGCCATGATTTAGAGGAGATGTAGTTCACCTACATTCAGAGAGCACTGTGAACCCAACCAACGCTTGTCACAGATGATAGCATTTGCAGTACCTTCACTCAGTCCCAAACTCCACGAATGACGGACCTGGACCAAACTTGGCACAGACTCCCCATGACCAAGAGAACATACTGGAGATGTTTGGGGGGAAACTGACCTTCATGGTAGTTATAGTTCACCAGCACCCAAACTGTGACCTCCACCGGCAATGGACCAGGACAAAACTTGGCCTAAAGAAGCCCCATGACCAACTGAACATACTGCAGGGGTTTGGGGGGAATGGACCCTGATTTTGGAAGTTGTAGTTTACCCTTTTACAGAAAGCACTGAATCCAGCCAATGTCAAATCTGCACCAAAGTTGGCACACAGACCCAACATGCCCAACTGTGCATACAGGCAGGCTTTGGGTTGACCTGCTTTGGATCTGGGACTGTTTCAGTACTGTGTACTAAAACCCTGGTTGTAGAGAACTTTGGTAAAATAAGCCTTATTGTTTCAATATGAAATGACCTATCCAAATAAAATGAATCCCTTGCCTTCATTTTGCTATCCATACGGAAAACTTATCAATTCTATCTTTCCCCATACACTGTAAAATAATACTTGTAAAACATACACAGTAAATGTTGTTCAAAGAGCTGGTACACATAGAACCTATTATTCCACTAAAAGAACAGCCAAAGGTCTGTAGGCCAAAACGTACACCTATACAAAATATAAAATACAGTTTTGTAACTTTTTTCTGAAATTAATTTTAAATTCTTCTGCAATTTAAATCCACCCTTCCTTCAAAATGTTTTTTCCCCTAAAGAAGACCTATTGTGCAGAAGTGAACTCAGACTGTTGCCAGTGGGTGTCAGTCTAGCAGTACAATAATAGCATGGGGGAAGGGAAGAACAAATTTGGAAGTTTTCTCAAAAATAAAATCCTCAGACAACACTTTGCACATCCAATAAAGGGACAAATGTGTTTACTTCTTCCAATACACTATTCCACTGTCATTACATTTTTAGACGTATTTAACCCCACCCACAATACACACACGGAAACATCTATTTCCAAAACAGAATATGACTTTACCTGTTTAATTAAACGTTCTCAAAAGTATGTCTTTGCAGAGTTGAACTTATTAACCTATGCCAATTTACTTGGTATCACTACAGAAATTAAAATGCACATGCATTCTTCTGAGCACACTGACAGTACCTAAGCATTCACTGCCCTGTCACAACATTTGTCCCTCCTACACATCACAGTGGGAGGGAAAGGGGTATAAGAATATTGTTTAGCAATTTGTTTTTGTACTTGACACTTTCAGGGGGGAAAACACACCCAAAGATATTAAAAGTAGCTCTGATTTAAAATTAAACTCATCAGGCAGGAAATAATCTGTGAAAACAAAAAAATAAACAAGTGTCTATCAAAGTGTGCTGTCTCTATCAAAGTGTGCTGTCAATGTGATAAAATCCTTCTTGGTTTTTGTTATGAATAAAACAAACGAAGAAAATATATAGCCTAGTTTTTGCATCAGGATTTGATGTGTAATAGACGTTTTGGATGTTTAATACTTCTCTCTCTGTCTCCCCACCCCCACCCCAAAGTACATTAGAAGAGATATAAAAACAAAACAGTCTTGCACACATTTGCAACTCGTATTAGCCAGTGACAAATATAAAGCTATTGCTTTTCCCTCAGCGGTTTTCTCATATACCCAGTATTTATTTATTTATTATTTCGATTTGTATACTGTCCATTCCGGATGGCTCATGGCGATTTACAACACATAAGATCACAACCATAAAACAGTGAATGACAATATAAAAACCCCATTTCCCAATAATCCCACAAAACAGTATTAGTCAACTGACCAAGAATTAGAGGTCAAAAGCCTGTCTAAAGAGCACAGTTTTACAGGCTTTCCGGAAGGCCGGCAATTCGTATATATTGCAAACAGTGACAATGAATTAATAGAGATGGGATACATAAAATTGTTTTATTTATATCATAAAAATAACACTGATACACAAAGTTCACAATGTTGCCTTGTTATGTTTTCTCATACCAGCCCTTGGAGAAAGCCCATTAAGAGTACAGTGCTTTGTAGGAATTGGTGACAATCCTGATTCTGGCTTGAAATTGGAACTAACCCCCCAGATCCATAATCAACACAACTACAGACCGCACACCTGACTTCAATGGTATTTAAAGCAGTATAACATTACATTAGCTGCCATGTCTAAATGCTATGGAATTTAGGGATTTATTATTTTATGAGATATTTGTCAAAGGCCACAACACCCCACAAATTCCAGGATTCCATAGAATGGAACTACAGAAGTTGTGTCAAATAACTGGTTGGGTTGCTGACCTGAAGGTGGCCAGTTTGAATCCACGAGATGGGGTGAGCTCCCATCTGTCAGCTCTAGCTTGCGGGGACATGAGAGAAGCTCCCAGCAGGATAACACATCCAGGTGTTTCCTGGGCAACGTCTCTGTAGATGGCCTATTCTCTCACACCAGAAGCAACTTGCAGTATGTTCTTAAGTTGCTTCTGACATGATTTTTAAAAAGCCTACAATGGTACAGTGCTATGGATTCATGGCAGTTTCGTTTGGTAAGGCACCAGAGCCCTCTGACAGAGAAGGCTAAAGATGCGGAAAACCACAAGTCCCAGGATTCCATAAAATTGAGCCTCCAGCAGTTAAAGTTATACAGGGAGCATACCACCCCCCTGTTGTGTCAGCTCCACTGGCTGCCTGTCCACTTCCGAGCTCAATTCAAAGTGCTGGTTTTGACCTTTAAAGCTCTATACGGTTCTGGCCCAGCTTACTTGTCCGAACGCATCAGCCTCTACGTCCCACCTCGTAATTTAAGATCATCCGGGGAGGCCCTGCTCTCGCTCCCGCCAACTTCTCAAACGGGGTTGGTGGGGACGATAGGGCCTTCTCGGTGGTGGCTCCCCGTCTGTGGGACATACGATCAACCCCATCCCTCCTGGCATTCAGGAAAAAAGTGAAATCTTGGCTGTGGGACCAGGCGTTTGCACAGTAGCACAATGCAGCACTTTGGACTGGATCTGTAATGGTAAGTTGATGGATATGGCTCAATGCTCCTGTAATGGACGGAACACTGTTTATAACTTAAGCGAATGTGTATGATGTGTTAATGTTAATGGTATTTTAATGTATTTTAATGCTCAATGTTTTTGGTTTTATATTGTATTTATATTGTGTTGACATCGAATATGTTGCCTTTTGCTAGGCCGCTCTGAGTCCCCCTTCGGGGGTTGAGAAGAGCGGGGTAGAAATGCTGGAAATAAATAATAAATAAATAAAGTGGTGTCAAGCTGCATTCATTCTACAGTGCAGATGCATATTTCATTAGCTATCATGAGCTTGTTTCTCCACATACACCCTCAAATATAAAAATGATATGGAGTTATGGTGCTTATTCTCACAAATACTATGGAGTGGTGTCAAGCTGAATTGATTCTACAGAGGCCTACCTAACCTATGTCCCTCCAGGTGTTTTTCTCTTCAGCTCCCAGAATTCCCGACCATTGGACGAGCTGCTTAGGACTTCTGGGAGTTGGAAGCTGAAAGAACTGGAGGGCCACAGCTTATGCAGACCTGTTCTGCAGTGTGGCAGTACTTTAAAAAAACAAAAAAACAGAGAAGCGGAAAGCAAAGGAAAAGGAAAAGAAAAAAGTCTGCAGGCCTAGACTACTGAGTGCTGTGCTTTAAAAGACACTGAAATGTCCTGAGTCGTTTTTTTCCCGCCAGTCAAGGTTGATGAGTCTGCCTTTGGCTCCGAGAAGGGGCTATTAAACAAATGGAGCCAAAGTGCCTCAGCAAAACCAGCACAAGCAGCAGCAACGGCCATCCTACTCCGCTCCCACAGCTGCTCCGGAGCCTAGAAACCAGCCAATGGGAACGTGCCCTCCCTGCCCCCCCCCCCATCCACCAGGCCTGTTTTTGTCTGCTTCAGCAGTGGCGCTCAGGCGCTCTGTCAGCTTGCTTGCTTGCTTCCTCCCTCAGCCAGCCAGCCAGCCAGCCTCCCCCCCATCTTTTTTTCCATCCTCTTCTAACCATCATCCACTCATTTTAATTACGCAGAACGAGTTGCAACTCATCTGCCTGGAAGTTATATTAAAAGAGGGGAGGAAGAAGGGAAGAGACTCAAAAAGAGGGGTTGGAAAGAGCTAGAGAAAGATAATGCGTGTGTGTGGAAGCATTTGTGTGTGCTTTAAAAAATATTTTTTTTAAAAAAAAGAGGGCATGATAAACAAACAATGCTCCTCCTCATTTGGCAGTTAATTGGGAAGCGACGTTTTCTTTTAAGGATCCTCTCCCGTCAGCAGAAAACTTCCAAAACAAATTCCTTCCTCCCTTTATCTTCCCCCACAAAACTGCCTGTTTCTGGGGAGAATTCATGTGCAAACATTTTTTCTGTGTGTGTGCACACGCAAACACACAAAGATTTTGTATTTGTGAATATGTGCATGTGTATAGCTAGACAGACAGGCCCAAAAAGAAAGGAGGGGGGAGAAAAATGCTTGTGTGAGAGAAGAACAAAGCTAGACATGGTGGGAGAAGGGAGCATGAGTTGCCTCAGTGCTATCCATGTGACTCCCACATTTAAGGAGGGGAAGAGGGGGAAGGAGAGAAGCAAAACCCAGGCCCTACCCCTAATGCAAGAAACAAACAACTACAGAAAAGAGGAGAGGGTGGAGGGAGGCCGGGATGGGTGCTTTTAAGACAAGAGAAAGGGCCTGCCATTTGCATGATGGGCCCCATCCTCCGAGGGGAGGATATTTGTCCTCAGCACGCAATCCCTCTCAGCGTTTATATGGATTTACAAAGGCACATCTGTGCGTGTTGGAGGGCCAGCCTGACGTGTTTTCTGCTAGCAGCAGCTGCGGTTTCTGAGGAAACAAGGCTGATTTTCTAGTCAGGCTGGAGGATTTTGTTCCCCCCTGCTCTCTCCCCCTCCAAAAGCAGCCTGCCTGTGGGGGTGGGTTGGGAAGGGAGGCAGAAAGAGGAGGAAAAAGAGGGAAGGGAGAGAAAGCACAGCCATAAAAACCTCCAGAGCTTAGAAAGGGGAAAGGGAGGGGGAAGCCAGGAGAGAGGCTGCTGGGAATGTTCCTGCACTGCCTTTCTCAACAGGGCTTTTTCAGTGTTGCAAGCCTCATGATTTCTTGGGGAAAGATCTAATAATGCTCAACTTTTTGTGAGCGTGTGCACATTTATGCCTCCAAACACGGGTCCTGACAAGGAGAGGAAGCCTCACATTTAATACCAAATGCACACACAACCCCTCCCCCCCATAACACCTCAAAAGTTCAATTCTCCTACTTTCCTCCTCCCTCCCACATATCTCATCTTCTCCTGCCAACCTTATGATATAGTATTTCATTGACTTGGGTCACCCACTTGGAAAAAAATTCATCTATAATGCACAGGGTAGATGGGTATGTTACATGGAAACATTTGTATGCAGGGAAAAGTGCTTCAAGATAGAAATATGTTTTCTTTTCTACTTCACATTTCAAAAGGTCTTGGGGGGGGGGGGGTGTCTTCTTTCAAAACCAGATCCTAGCAACCAATTTAAAAAACGTAAATTATCATGCTGATGAATGATTAACTCTGGCCAACATGGAAAGCGGGGGAGCCTGGGCAAGAAAGAGGAAAAGAGAGCAGAATAGAGAGATAGCCAGTCGCTGAGGCAGAAGGGCTCCTCTGAAGGAGGCTCTGGAGCAACAACAGCTAATGACATTTCCAACTCCCAAGAAGCACAGCTGCTTAAAATTCTTACTAGAAACCAGGGTGCTTACATTTCAACTTTGCAATGGTTATCCATGCTTGAAATGCAAATCAAGACATATGGGTGGAGTCTACAGAAAGAAAAGAGGAACTTCAAATGGTATTCCCTAATCAAGAACTCATTTGTTTCACAGCAACTCTATGATGTACAGCAGAGTCTTGCTTATCCAACCTTTGCTCATCCAACATTCTGTATTATCCAACACTGTCTGCCTCCCATCCAGATCCACAGCTGTTTCAATACATTGCGATATTTTGGTGCTAAATTTGTAAATACAGTAATTACTACATAACGTTGCCGTGTAGTGACCTGATTTTTCTGTCCATTTGTTGTAAAGCATGATGTTTTGGTGCTTAATTTGTAAAATCTTAACGTAATTTGACATTTAAAAAGCTTTTACTTAATCCCTCGTCATTATCCGACATTTTCGCTTATCCAGCGTTCTGCCGGCCCATTTATGTTGGATTAGCGAGACTCTACTGCAGGGGTGGGCAATTACCGGCCCTCCAGGTGTTTTGGACTTCAGCTCCCAGAAATCCTAGCCAGTTTACCAGCTGATAAGATTTCTGGGAGTTGAAGTCCAAAACACCGGGAGGGCCGGTAATTGCCCACCCCTGCTCTACTGTATCAATATTTTCATTAAGGCATCTACTACTGCCAAGAATTCTCTGATTTTCAATTACCTTCAGTGTACTTGTGACATCAGGATTTATCCCCAATCTGTTGAAGGCCAAAACATCTGGGGACCCACAGGTTTAGAACCACTGTTCTAAGCAATCTTCAATGAATTCACAGACTACATTTTTTCCAACAGATGGGGAAGCCTGCTTTTAGGCTTTGGAAAATGTTTCATAAGAGTGTTCAAAGTGTCTTTAGATGGTCGAATTTCAAAGTGCTGTTGCAACAGGCTTTAGGACAGCAAAAGAAAACTGCGGGCATGTTGCCCCAATTTTTTTTAAAATAACGTAATTATGCAGTTTTACAGGTAATTCCAGGAAGTGATAGGGATTTTCCTTCTTGATTAAGCATTTTTGTATTGTTCGCAAGTTTTTAACCTGTTTTGCCAAAATTCCAGCTTGTACATGTTATTCTTGCAGCCCTAAATATGGTTTGCCAATGAAAAGTACACCTCTCTATAGCCTGCAGTGCCTTTCATGTTCCTTGGTTTGTGTTTGGGCGCTGCGTTTGGTGGTCCCTATGTAAACTTGTCCACAGCTGCATGGTATACAGTAGACTCCTGCAGAAGTGAGAGGATCCCTCTTGTCCATGAAAGTCACTGCAGGCTAAATCAACCAGAAATCAGCCATAGTAGAGCACCTGATGAACCAACCTGGACACAGCATATTATTTGAGAACACAGAATGCTGGACCACTCCCACAACCACCATGTCAGGCTACATAGAGAAGCCATTGAAATCCATAAGCATGTGGACAATTTCAACAGAAAGGAGGAAACCATGAAAATGAACAAAATCTGGCTACCAGTATTTTAAAAACCTCTAAAATTATAACAGCAAAACAACACCCCAACACAGGGAAACTCCAGAGAGGAAACAATCAGGGACAGCTAATCACCTCTCAACAAAAGATTCCCCCAGGCACTAACAAGCCACACCAAAAAACTGCCAGGCCATCAAATGCTAATCAAGGTGGCCAGTTGAAACATTCACACCTACTTCCAACAGACAAGAGTTCTTTGTCCCACCCTGGACATTCCACAGATATATAAACCCCATTTTCCTAGTTCCAACAGACCTCACAATCTCTGAGGATGCTTGCCATAGATGCAGGCAAAACGTCAGGAGAGATTCCCACTAGAACAGTGGTTCTCAACCTGTGGGTCCCCAGGTGTTTTGGTCTACAACTCCCAGAAATCCCAGCCAGTATACCAGCTGTTAGGATTTCTGGGAGTTGAAGGCCAACACATCTGGGGACCCACAGGTTGAGAACCACTGCTCTAGAACATGGCCATATGGCCCAAAAAACCTACAATGCAATCATGTCTTCTCTTACTAGCCCTCTTTCTAATTATAGGGCCCCAAATATTGCAAAATTTCCTCACAATTGAGATGTTATATCCCCTGTATTTTTTGGTTTTCCATTTCTGCACTTTTCCCATCATTATGCCTGGCAGTTTTATCTTCTACTCTTTTGTTGAACATCTTTCCCGAGAACTCTACAAATAATATTAAACCTAATTCTCAAAATGACTGGCTTTTCTGCATTAAAAATGCATATACAAGACAGTGGAGCTAAACATAACAAGCATTTGAGTTCAGTAATTATAGTTTCAACATATAGTTTCAACATTATCAAAATATTTTCTAAACATTCCAAGGTGTTGATGAATCTGCTTACAATTATGTTTAGAGAATCGTTTGTTCAATATTTGGAAATGTTGAAACTGTATGTTGTACATTTTAATTTTCAACTTTGAGTATTTACATGGCATTTTAACCCTTTATTGTCACATTTCTGAAACATGCATAGGCATGAATTTACTTCTCTTTACTCAGCTGAAAAAAAAACTGTGGAGGGTCTCATGTTAAGAATGAAACATTACATGGTTTCGACTTAAACCACAGAGATCTGCCACATCCATGTGATGGCACGGCAGCATATTTAAATGCTGAGTTACTGTTTTACAACTTTATATATACAAGACAAAAAGTATACCAGGTTTTTTTTGGAGGGGGCACTTCTGTCATAGCAATGCAAAAGCAGAGAAACTACATCTGTTTCTGCAAAATAAACAAGTATTTCCTCCATCTTTAAAACTGACAAAATTAAAACAAAATTTCTCTTCAGGGGTAACGTTTGAGAATTGTGGCAGCTCATATTGTAGCCACTTCTGATGTCCATATTAATTTGTGCGAAAGGAATGGAAAAGACAATTGCACAAGCCATTTCAATATAATTTGTGGAACATGTATGCATCCTTAGTTTTTTCTCTGGTTTGTTGAGCAGGGACAAATTAGAAAACGTAAGCTGCCTGGTCCCAGGCAGCACAATAACAAATCATAGAATGAAGCTGTATGCATTGCACATTGCTCATGAAGAAGACTGGGTGAATGCTTGTTGTGACATGTAAATGCAAGCAATGTGCTGTGCAACTTGAATATTCTTAATTACGAAAAATAGATTATACATAGAGAGAAAAAACATATCCAAGGTGAACTATTATAAAAACCTGGGTTTGTTATTTTATTACATTTTTACACAATAATAGAGCAATGAAGTATTTTTAAAGATCACTCATTAAAGGTCCTTTGGTATGATTACATATATAGTGTTGAAATAGTAAGAACATATAGAGTCTGCCACCTTAATGTGAGTCATGTGATCAGACAAATTCTACCTATCACTATAGTTCTTTCATCACTAAATGAATCTGCCAAATGCTAGAGTGCCCATACTAATACGATCACTTGATAATACACAGCTTAAATTGGAGACGAATCCCGTTAAACAGTATCCATGGTGAAAAGTATAATTAACAAAGATGTTTTCATCTTTGAAAAAAAACAAATCTAAGAAAATACAGTTGGTCCTCTGAATTGATGGATTCTGCACCCATACAGAGTTTGATTATTTTTTTTAAGTTCAAAAAGCAAACCTTGATTTTTTATTTTATGTAACGGATACCATTTTATTATTTCATTGTATATAATGAGACTCAAACATCCATGGCTTTTGGTACCGATTGGGAGAGAGGGGTGTCCTGGAACCAAATCCTAGTGGATATCAAGAGTCCACTATACACAGAAAATCGTTTTGTTAAAAAGAAAAACAATTTATTCGCTTCTAAGGAGAGCTAATTAGAGAAAAGGTTAGTGTGCATAATTTACATAATGCTTTGTATTTGTCCAGGTGTTCAAGCAGTTTGTTGTTAACCATAATTTCTACACATCTGTCTATAACTGTTGTGTGCCTTGTAATTTCCAGGATTACTTGTGACTGGTGTAAGCAAACAACATACCAATTTTGTCTGCATTTTTTAGACCATGTGAAATAAATGGTTTCACGTCTTGCCAACATATTAGTGGTTATGTATTTTCTCTAAACCTCTAACATGTTATTTCAGTGTCTTTGAATCAGACAGCTGGCTTCTCTACAATAGCTCTGGATTTCAGAAGTGCTTTCTTACAAGTTGAAGCTTACAAGTTGAAAGCTTCTTCATCTGATATATTTCAAGATATCCAAAAGCATTTTCTTGAGTGCTATGGAACATCAATAAAATTATCTTCTCAAGGGGAAAAGATACAGAAAAAGAGGCAGGTGCAGGCAGATCCCAGCAGGACAAGGATGCAGTAAACCAAATTCTTGATGCCAAGTAACAGAGTCGTGGAATTATGGAATCCACAGGATCATGATTAAGATGAATCAGTCAGTTGAAACCTCCTACTGCTACTGTGTGGAAATTATTCTATTCGAAGATAAGCATCAGCGCACTGGTTATGCACAGTTTTTACAATCTTTACATCATAATCCTCCTCCCCTCTCCTTTTAAGTTGAGGCTCTCATCTTAGATTCAAGAACAATTCTGGGCATTACAAATTTTAAAAAGATCTGTATCTAAACACACATGCAAGCAAATATAGGCTGAATTATACAATCATGCCATATTCCAGGATGTTATTCACAGTGCCTCCTTCTCCAACCCCATCTCTAAAGATGTAACAAAATCACAACACTGCCATTGTCCCATCACACCTGCGCCTTGTCGTGTTTTCTTTTGGAATTATCATTACAAAATAATCTCAGACTCTACCTTTTGACAACTTGGTGTAAAATGTATGATGTTTCTTTTAAAAAATCACTTTCTCTTTGGGCTACATGTGTCTCAATCTCAGTTTCTTGGGAAGCTTGGAAGCAAGTATATATTTTGCTTGCTACCTTCCCCATTTCTAGGAAGACACTTCCAAAAGACGTTCCTTTGCAGTCGTCTAACCATCATGATCAATGAGATAAACTTCAGGTTGAGGGTAATGGGTGCTGCTGGGTGTCTAAGGCTATGCTTTGTTTCCAGTGTAAAGATAAGCTGTAAAAACAATTCAGACTGTCCTAGAAATACTAATATTTCTGTAATAGATTTCAGCTTCATGGATAGCATGTGAATAGTTTTACTATCTGAGTCTACATTTTTGAAGAAAATGTAAAAACTTTTACACCGCTGTTGTTATGCAATCTTGGGATTCCAAATATACCAAATTTCAGTGGTCTACCGTTGTAGATTTTTAAAGATGGCTCTGAAAGCTGAACAATAAAAAAGCTGATATAATTAAATATCATTATATTAGCTACATATGTGGTGCAAGAGGAGATTTGGGGATGCTGTGGACTGTCCAAAAGACAATGGGTGTAAGATCAAATAAACTGCAGAGAGACCAAGATGACTAAAATGAAGCTGTCATACTTTCAATATATCACTAGACACCATGACATATTAGAACAGAAATAGTGCTTGGAAAGGTAGTAGACTGCAAGGAAAGAAAGAGACCTCATTACAGGTAGATTGACTAAATCAAATATGCCATTGCCCTGAATTTTCAAGATATGAGTAGGTCACTATATGATCAGGGATCTTAGAGGTATTCCACCCTTAGGGATGCCATAGTATTAAGTTGATTTTACAGCTATTAACAACAACACATATTTAGAGTATTTCATAAAACTGAATAAACATATAAACTTCAACTGTGGTTTCAAAGAAATTAAATGTGGTATTATTCAGTTTTGTTTTAGACTTTCGTTTTCATATAACCTATGCCTACAGAACATAAATACGTACCAACACATATCCAGCCATTAAATGTATTAGGTTTGCTCTGTTTTATGCAAAGAAGGAAGAAAATCATTAACATTTACAACAGTGATGCAGTTCATTTACTACATGTAGGAGAAATTCTGTAGTTAAATATGCACAAACAAATATGCTGTGGGTTGTAATTTACCTTATTTCAAACTTGAGGTACAAGATGTCTGGAGAATTATTTGTAACATGCACAAATTCCTCCTAAGGTAATATAGCACCAGAATTTTGAATGATTGCCAGTATTCTATGCCCTTCAGGGGTAAAAAAATGTTAGTTTTCCAAATAAGATGTGTTAGCACCAAAAAAAAAATCTGAATACCTGTTTCAACAGCAGTAATCCCCAATATTATTTTAGTCCAAAAATATTTAGTTAAAGTATTATTAAAATGAGTAAGTTAAAAATGTTAACATCATGCAACACTGCACGGGCCTTTCTTTAAAACCCTGTTTTAAAGTCTTTCTGAATAAAAGGATTATAGCATGTTGCAAGAAAGATAGCAGGGAAGGGGCCAGTCTGGCCTCTGTGGGGAAGGAGTTCAGAGTAGCGCAGCACCCACCAAGAAAGTCATCTCGTGCATCCCATCAACCACTGATGGAACACCTCTCCTGAGGATCCAAGAGCCCAGGCAGTTTCATTCAGTCTGCCCAATAGCTAGGACCTGGGCTCTGTAAGACCTTTATATGGCATAATCAGAATGATAAACTGTGCCCAGAAACACACTGACAGCCAATAGGGCTCATCCAAAGAGTAATGGCCAGAGGAAGATGGGAAAGCTTGGTAAGCTTCAATACCATTCTGATTCCATGTAAGAAAGGTTGAGAAAGCTGAACCATTGATCCATGGTCCTTATTTAGGGCCAATAAACATTTGGGAAGCATAATTCTTGGAGACAGAAGGCTATGATGTTCCACTCTTTATGCAGGAGCCAGAAAATGTCATATACCTAAATTTAACAAATTGTTAACTCCGTTATAATGATGTGTTTTTATATGATTCATACAATATTCCTTAATACTCCTGTGCCACAGACAAAAAGGAAGAAGGTTGGAACCAATCCAAAGTTCCTTGAGCCATTAAATATGTACATCACGGTAGTAAGACAGGAACTCGGTTCAAAGCTCTCACATTTTAAGGTAGTACACCACAACAAAAAAAATCAAGCTAGGAAAGCAAGGGGCTCATCCACACTTGACAATGATAATACAATTATTTTGCTTTTACTATCATGGTTCAGTCCTATGTAATGGAAGCTTGTGTGTGCGAGTGTATGTGTGTACCTGCCTTCAAGTTACCTGTCAAATTATGGCAACTCCATGAATTGCATAGGCTGTTTTAAGCAAGAACTACTCAGAAGCAGTGTTGCCAATTCCTTTGGACGCAATTAGAATTCTCAGCCAGAGATGTCTTCTTTGCGTCAGCAAACTAAAAATCCCAGGATCCATAGAATGGAACAAAGGCAGTTAAAGTTAAATATAGCCCTATAACTGGAGTACTGAAATGTCCTGTAACATGGAGTACTGAAATGTCCCTTTGCAAGATACCACGTGTATGCTTATGAATACTGTTGGGGGGGGGGGGACACGGATGACGACACACACATTCTAACCAGGCATGTCTGATGTTTCCAAATATTTCTATATAAGAGAGAAGTTAAAAGTCACAATTTTTCAATGGTAATATGAAATCTTGAGATCTAGAGATAATTTGATACAAAAGTCTCTTGACATCCCAAGGTCAGGCAGCACCCATGACCTTATGCTTCCAAGAGTTTCAATTTAACTTGGATTAATTAAAACAATTGTCTCCCCACATTTGTGCATTTGATTCTCTAGAAATCTCTAAGTCCTCCAGTGTGATTCTAAGGTTAACTTCTGGCGGAATTTGACCACAGAGTTCCACTAAAAGATCTAAAAACACAGCCATTCCCTTAGGTAATTTTTTTTAAAAAAATCATGATTTTTCCACTTCCACAGGGGTTATGTGCCCTTAGTGAATGTGGGGGGCTTACTGTAATTACTTTCAATTACTTTTCTTACAGATACCTATATATTATGAATACAACTACGACTGCAGGGTGTATGTCCAGTATTCCTCTCATCTCCCCAAGGTTTCATTAATTCTTATCTAGCTTCCTTCAGTTTAATTAACATAATCACTGACATTGAAAGTCATCTTTTGTTTTCATAGTCACCTAAGTTTATTTAAAGATTTGCACCTGGACCCCATCAAAGTGTATATCAAAACAAAGAGAAGGGTATGAATTTAAAAATCACTCATCTCTCCAGTGACTCTGAAACAACATACTTAAATTTGAAACAGGGAAGCAAACTTCCCCTATTTTTCATCATTTTCTTCTTTCAGTAGTAAATGCCCTAGCATTAGTTAGAAAGGGAATTATAATGTGTGTACAAATCAGTGCTACACTTATACATCTATAGCTGTTTCTATCTGCACGTGTATACCAATGTCCTTACTCCAGAAAATACTGAAACGTTTTCAATACTACTATCTGATCCAACATTCTCTCCTCAACATTATGAGGGAAGGATGACCTCAGTTAACATTTGGGGGGCTTAAGCCTATTGCAGTTACTAAACACTCAGCAAACATATAATTTACCAGGCAGCATTCAACAGAGTTCAAGCATTCTCTTGGCATACATTTAGTATACTTAGCGTGTGACATTTAATGCAAAATGAGTTTCCTGGAAAGTAGACTAATGCTGATCAATAGATCTGACTCAGTGAAAAGTCTTGGACTGATAAAAGGAGGCATCAAACACAAAGACAGATCATTACCTCCTCTAGCAGCTGTCTATCATTTACAGAGAAATGAAAAACTATTTCTTTAAAGCATCAGCAACTCAGTTCAGACTCAAACACTATTTCAGAAATGAGCTCTGTGGGTGTGGTGTCACTCTTTTGCTAAAATTGGTCAGATCCTATTTTAAAATTGCTAGAAGCTATTGTTATTAGCACTGTTCAAATGCACTCCTACAAAGACTCTTTTAAATCCCAACACTGAGATATTCAACGAAACTGTTTTAAGTCAGAAGCTTCAATGGCAAAATAGATTGGGGAGAGGGGGAAAAAAAGGAAAAGACCATTTCTCTGTGTTAAAGACCACAGTGAAAAATGATCACATTTCCCCCCTTTGCTACATTTAATATGGATGTTAATAAAAGGGGTGTTAAAACCTTCAAGCTAGGTTCAGCTCCTATTCATTTTATGGATATTCTGGAATCCAGTATTAATTTGTTCCCCTTGGTGATTTTTAGGAATTCAACAGAAATTAGTAAAAGAAATGGAAGTATTTAAATAAAAATGAAGAGAGACATGTTACTCTAGGAGTCTAGGTGCCGAGATGCCGGTAGAAGCCTCAGTGTGTATGTCTGCATGCACTTTAAAAGTCTCCTACCTTTAGTAGTTATGAAATTAAAGGGTTATAGGTGCTCCTTTGCAAATTTGACTGTTATTTAAACATCTTTGGCTGTGATCTCAAATGAAATCTTACCTAGAAACTTGTCAATGATTTCAAAAGAATCACTGTAGCTATTAATGGTTTTTAATTGGTTTTAATAATAAAAAATATTTATATCCCGCCCTATCTCCAGGAGGGAGTTTTAAAACTGTTTATTTCAAATACTGTTAAGATTTAATCTATATAAATAAAATGTAATGTTCATTTGTGGGATTAACATAACTCAAAAACCACCGGACAAATTGACACCAAATTTGGACAGAATACACCTAACAACCCAATGAGTGACCATCACTCAAAAAATTGATTTTGTCATTTGAAAGTTGTAGTTGTTGGGATTTATAGTTCACCTAAAATCAAAGAGCATTCTGAACTCCACCAATGATGGAATTGAACCAAATTTGGCACACAGAGCTCCAATGACCAATAGAAAATACTGGAAGGGCTTGGTGGGCACTGACCTTGAGTTTTGGAGTTATAGTTTACCTACACCCAGAGAGCACTGTGGACTCAAACAATGAAGAATCTAGACCAAACTTGGCACGGATACTCCATATGTCCAAATATGAACACAAATGAAATTTGGGAAGGGGGGGGGGGGAGACCCTGACATTTGGGAGTTGTAATTGCTGGGATTTATATTTCACTTAAAATCAAAGAGCATCCTGAACCCCCATGATCAACAGAAAATACAGTGTTTTCTGGTGGTCTCTGATGGCCCTTCTGACACCCCCTTGCGACCCCCCCCCCGGGGTCCCGACCCACAGATTGAGAAATGCTGCCTGAAGGCCATCCAATCCAACTCTCTTTACCAGTAGAAGAAAAAATAACCAAAGCCCTCCTGACAAAGAGCCATCCAGCCATAGATATAGATAGATATATATGATACACACACGTATATGATAGATATAGTATCATACATTTGAAAGGGACCCCTAAAGAAGGAAAATTCTATGTTGCATGTTCCACAGTAGGCAAACCAGACAATCTCAACATTAACACTGACAAAGAAACAACATGAAATATTGTTTACCCACAAGCGTAAAGAAGTTACATATATTAGAAACCAACACTTTCTCATTACATTGTACTTTTTTCGGGCTATATGGCCATATTCTAGAAGCATTCTCTCCTGACATTTCACCTGCATCTATGGCAAGCATCCTCAGAGGTGAGTACCTATTGATCTACTCACATTTGAATGGTTTTTGACAGTGGAAGCTCACGCCGCTCCCCAGATTCAAACCTGCGACCTTTCAGTCAACAAGCTCAGCAGCTCAGTAGTTCAATCCACTGCACCACCGGATTATTCGTAATTTGGATTACTGCAGCAAAAGTGCCACAGAGAACCCCAAACAGTTCTAGACTAGTAGGCAGTATCATTCAATTACACATTTATGGAGAAAATTCACACATGCAGAGCAGATCTAAAAGTAGTTTCACTCAGAAGTCAATCCCACTTATTTTGCACGTTTGAACAAAATCCAATTAAATGCTCCAGAAAATTTATTTTTAAAGATGTACTTGCATATGTAGTTTATCATCTAAATTACATCCCAGATATTCTTGGGTAGGTATAACGTCTCAAGAAACATGAAACAACTGTGAAAGAAAAATGGTTGCTTGCACTAGTAACATCTATATTACAACAATAGATTCTGGGTGTACAGGTGAGGGTGGCTATTGTTCTTTCACCAGCTGCACCCATTTCTAGAATTGGAGGACCTAGAGGTGGTAGTGTATGTATTGGCAATATCAGGGTTGGATTTCTGCAATGCACTTTACATTGGGCTACCCAGAACGCCGATTAGTTCAAAACACAGCGCCAGACTAGTTACAGCAACATCCAGGAGTGAACATATAACTCCACTGCTTGCCAGTTAAGTTTACGGGCAAGTTACAACATTTTGTTTTTTAATCTTTAAAGGCCCAAATGGTTTGGGTCCACATTACCGACAGGATGGCCTTCTTTTGTACAATTCACCCCAGATACTTAGGTCCTCTGGGGGTGTCTACTGCACAGGATACCCCCAGAAGATCTAAGCAAATGTCACCCAAAGGATCTTTTCGTCAGCTGCTCCAAGACTGCGGAATAACCTGCCGGAAGAAATTAGACAGTGAAATCAACTGCCAGAATTTAAGACACAACTGAAAATATGTCTCTTCCAGCAGACTTACCCAGCCAACTCTAAATCATGATTTTTGAATTTACATTCTATTGCCGCTATATGTTGTTTTTGTACACTGTATTTGGTTTTTATAATGATGTGTTTATACCTATGTATTTTATTGTATTTATTTTATGTTCCCATGTTTTGACTCTGATGTCAATCAATGAACAAAAGCTCATTTTGAATCTGTAGGTATATCAAAGTAAGGTATATCAACACAAAGCAACCTCCACTGACTTTGAGCTATCTTCTCAGTGAAGGATAATAATACAGTTTCAATTGTGTTCTCAGCCTCCCCCCCTGTCTTTTTTTCCCTAGGTCCAGTTCTCAAGTGTTCTGAAATATCTGAGGTATCTACTCTTTTCTCTCTCTTCAACTCGTAGTATCTACTTCTTTCTATCTACACATGTCTCTCTACCATTTTGCTTGTTTTCCTCCATGAGAAGAGACAGTCTACCAAGGTGACTCTCATATTAGCTCATAAGCCGTGACTCCAGAACATGTCAACTGCAGCAACACTACAAAGATCAGTATAAGCTCTGCAAACTTTGGCTCAAGTCTCTGAACTTACCAGTGTGCTTTGTTCGTCTGCTGATGTCCTCTTTCTTGTCCAATGAAAACTACTGAGGAAGGCACAGGAAACACCAAGGGAATGTACTATAAGCCTAAGGATCACATGTGACTTTTAGTTTGTGGGATGCTTTCCTGAGGCATACGTCTAACCACAGATTTCTTTTTCTCAGTTGAGGCAAGGAGGAGGGTAATATGAACCCAGTTCTCTGAATCTTATCTAAGCTAAGCTTCTCTGTCCCCTCTCAACTACAAACAGTCCGGGAGTTACAAACATCCGACTTACAAATGGCTCATAGCTAAGAACGAGGTGGGACAACAAGAAGTGAGAGACATCTGCCCCTCAGAAAGGAAATTTACTCCTGAAAGAGTTATTATGGGGAAAAGGAGTCTACTCTGAAGCGTTAGCACCAATCCTTGTTTTCACAACAAGCTAATTTTTTCAAAATCCAATCATCACAGGGACAAGAAGTGAGGTGAAATCTTCTGAAAAGGGACACAGACAGCAAAACAAACAACACAGGTGTTAACCCTTCCTTCCCTGTTTCATAAAAAGCATATATTTATATTTGGCCAGAGGTACACTTTTAAAATGCACCTGGTTCCAACCTACATATAAATTCAACTTAAGAACAAACCTACAGAACCTGCCTTGTTTGTAACTTGGGGACTGACTGTATAAGTAAATTCCTAGAAGTTGTACTGAAAGTAGCAAAAATAAGTGACACAGTTCCTGTCACTTATTAAATCCACAGATTTAATGGATTCGGTAAAAAAAACTAGAGGGAAATACAGGGAAGGAAAGAAGAACAAGTAAACTCAAAACACCTAATTCTTCATGAAATTACATAAATGTTTAATGGTGAGATAGAATGTCTTGTGAGAGAGGAAGAGCTAAGGAGCAGCTGGTGAGAGTGGGCCATGTTAAAATTGGTTTTTTAATTCAATGATTGATTTGTTATTTTAGATCATTCTCTAAGCAATCCTCAGGGAAGTTTATATTGTTTACAATGACACAAGTACACTAAAAGATATGAAGAACTACCCTACATGAAAAGGATGGAGAAAATGGAGAAAAAAAGAAATGTGGCAGATTAACTTTTTTAAATTTTAGTATGAGCTTTTCTGGATATATAAGCTCATTTCTTTACATGCAGTACTAAGTGTTATTAAGAATTCAGATATAAAGCATATTTATACCACTGTGGGAGTGGAATAGATTGCAATAGTTTATAAAAAGATGACCAAGATCTTTCAAATCTTTACAATGGTCAGTTAATGCAAATATATATATCTTCCTACCAAGAATTAGTTTTCCTGGGTTCAAAGCTCTCTTTGAAAAGATTCCTTCTGTTATATGTGCCATAGTGAGAACTCTTGTATTAATACATGTAGTGTGTCACGAAGACATTGTCTTTATTCATACCTCTGCTTATGGATTGGGATTTGTAATTATAATTGACTTTGGCGGTTTCTCTTTCTAGCCTTCCTTTGTAATTTCCTTACTCAAGAACTATGACTTGTAAGTCCAAAAGGGTTGAAATGTTCATGATTCTGTAAGTAGATTCTAGCAGAAACTGTGCTACTGTATGTTGCCAACATCATTCTGCTTTTAAAACCTCAGGGGTTTTATTAAGTAAGTAGCTTGTGTGTGTGTGTGGTAGAGAATGCCCTACTTTACAAACTAGCTCTGACATTGCTTGGTTAAACAGACATAAGGAAAGCTGGAAAAATATCACTGATGACATCACAAACCTTAAAATCCCCAAATACCTCTAACAGAAAGCTAATTTTAGAGTATCCTTCCAAATATAAGTGGGATGCCTTTTTATTTGCTCCTTCAGCCCACTCAAAACTGAGCTATTCACTACCCACATCTGTTTGATTAACAACTCGACATTCTTGCTGCAGCAGAGTGTATTTTCCTTTCTTCCCCATCACATCATTCCTTATTCACTCCACACGCCTGAAGAGAGAACTTTGTTGCTTTGAACTTTTCTCTACAACTTTCAAAGGAGGGAGACAGAAAGGGTGGGGGAGAGAGACAGGGACATAAGAAAAAGACAGAAAGGACACATCAAGGTGAATTAGATTTCCACATCATTTATCCTACAGGAAAGCACATGCTTTAATCTACTCTGAACCAGACAGAAGCATCGTTAGGACTGCATTTTGTCTACAAAGCTGAAGGAATAGCAAATGTAATCTTATGCTTCTATGTTGTTGTAGTTTGACCAGTTCCACAAGTTAACTTGAAAAAGGTGTAAATTTAACAGAATATTCAATTATACACAGAAAAAAGAGATTAATATTGTTGCTATACCAAAACCCGCAATGAGTTACAGTTTAGAATTCTACAAAATTTTAAATATTTGCATAAATTGGGGGGAGGGTGAGTCATACGGTAGTGGTCAAGTTGCTCCACAACTGTAAACTCATGTGGGGAATGAAATACAGGGCAGAATTTTATAGGACAGACCATGAAGGTAAGACGAACATTACTTTATTTATTTAATCGTTTTCAATATTATGTAGTAGCAAACAGAAAACCAGGGGCCGAGGGTTTACTGGCTGCAAAAGTATATTAAATGAAAGTACACTTATTGCGTATTTTTAGTGAAACATGAAGTTTCCAAGTATGTAATTGCCTCATTATGTTAAAATGAACGCTGAAGAAACTGAATACATATATTAATTTAGTCTAAACTCTCCATCACTTCCAATGAAAAATCACTGCACAGAAAGGGATAATTTAACATGCGTCTCTATTGCCCTCTCAGTACTTTTAGAGTATACACTTGAAAGTGGATATTTGAGAGACACCCCCCCCCCCAAATCCCAGTACCATCACTATCACCATCACCCTTCCATCCTTTCTTCACTCTGCAGCAGTTTTTGAAGGCCTTTCTTGCCTGGCACTGCCTCCACCTCTACCATGTCCACTAAGTATCATGGAAGATCAAGACTGTTTCTAAAACTTCGTATGAAAAATACTAAATTATTTGTCCTTAGAGAGCTGTTAGATTAGAAGCTTCAATCACTGGAGTCCCCAGTGACGAAATGGGTTAAATCCTCATGCTGGCAGGACTGCTGACCAAGAGGTCAGTGGTTCGAATCTGTGGAGAGCAGGTTGAGCTCCCTCTGTCAGTGCCAGCTCCCATGTGGCAACATGAGAGAAGCTTCTCATGGTAAAACATCAAACATCCACTAGTAGCAGTGGTGGGGGAAATGGCAAACTCAGTTTCAATTCAGGATTGAAAGCTAGGCAAATATTTCTTCTATCCAAGATCAAGATCAGTATTCTTAAAAAATCAACTTGACTCAAATTACTTTGCACTATCAAATCAAACAGTGTAAACAATCAGAATTTTGCATACTTTCTGAACTCAATCATGTTGATAGTGAATGAGGTACACATTTTCTCTCTTGCCTCTATGAACATTTTGGTTGAAGAAGCTTTTGTTCAGATTTTTGAACTGTGTTGCCACCAGTTCGAAGGAACGCTATGAACAAGATGAGTGACCACAGAGCATCAATCCAGAGCTGGAATGCCTTCCAGTGGCTTAGGCTTATCAGTTTTCCCCATTCATAACTGATGGCATAGGTACATAACCGGGCAAGGGCTTCCTTAAAGAGGATTTGAAATATGCCAGAGGACTGACCTGGCACACAGGTGGCTAAAGGACATATCTGTGAGCTAACCAAAGCGTGTAATTGGATGGTGTACTGTGTTCATTGCTTTGAGCCAAAGGCTTTGTTCCAATCCTGTAATTTATTTTATCTTTTTATTAAGTGTGCATTTTTTTGAACAATGTTTATATCTGGGTGCCAAATGACAAGCCAAATTAGGAAAAGAATTTGATGACATCTTGAAAATATGCTAGTTTTGAATAAAAATGAGAAATATGAATGGAATACATTAAAATCTAGAATGCATTAGAAACATATTTTCACTGACATACAGGCAACCTCTGCATTAGCTCCTTTTATTAGTTCTTTGTGTCAAGGTAAGAAAATCAATGACAAGAAACAATCTTTTTCATTCCATTAAATCTGACCTGGGCAACTATTGTGTTTGAGACATAACTCAAAATGAGCTTTGGGGCAGGTAGAATGTCAAGAGAAGTGAGAGAAGAGGTTTATTAGATGTAAAGAGAACAGATATGTCAACAGTATATTTAGCTTAAAGTTAACATATTCTGGGATTGCATGTCCCAGAATGCGCTGTTCCCGGTTGAGTACATGAAATTCAAATTTCTTGGAATAGCAGCGTAGCAAAACACACTGCCAAATTCGCTGGTCTCTTTCCAATCTCATCTTCAAAGACAGAAGGACTTGAGAAGGGGGAATGACAGAATGGGCACAAGGAAACTTTTGCGGATGGCAATTTGTATGAGCATTGTTGGACATGCTCTGTTCGTATAAGGATCAAGGTGCAATAAAGTATACTTTGTTGATCTTTAAAACATAGTCAATGTTTAGCAGTATTAAGTAACTGCAGCTCTTAAGCACATTAATTACAAAAATATGTCAATTACTATTTTTGTGTAACCTGATCAGATCTGATGACATACCTCATGATTAACTATGTTCTATTCATATATTTTACTAATGACAAATGAGGCAAATATAGACTGAATTGTACTATATTGTTATATTAATAGTAATATAGTAAATAATATAACTAATTTAAAAACACATGCATAGCAATCAGAATTATCTGGAGACTCTGGAATCCAAATGAAAATTTATCAACTAATCATTAAGACAGTTCTACATTTTGTTTGAATTATTTCAACATTGGACTAGTACTGAAGAGAAAGCCAAAGGATATGCTGCATCGTGAAAATTCAAGCTTCTGGACAACAATCTCCTGTTATTTCTACTTAGGTTCCTATGTGATGAAAATTGTAGCCACACCTAACTTTCAGAAAAGAAAAATAGAAGAAGAAAGAAACCAAACAGTTTTATTTACGGACATGGAAATTAGTGCAGCAAAGCTCGGCCAGCAGTGAAATATCCCAAACAGCCACATTATCTGTTAAACTAAATCAATGTTATACAATATTAACTGCCAGGCTAACTTGCCATATTTTCTTGGGAGGGGGTGTGTTTCAGGGTTGGAAAAGATTCCACAGAATGGGGTTCCAAATTTTAATTTTAAGTTCTGAAAATTAGCCAGTATAACAGGTATAATGAATGAAGGGGGTTTTTTGGAGGAAGGGGGAATAATATAAAACCCAAGAATCTGATTCTGATCTGCTGTTCCCCCCTTTTTTTACTCTGAACACTTCATGCTAACATAATATTTCCCTATAAACAGTATGTTTATGAACTTCATTGCTATCCAAAAACCATTTTCCAAATAAACAATGAATTTAGTATGGTAACTACCTAGATGTGGAAATCTTGGATATGTTACTTTCAGCTCCAAGATAGAAATAAATTGTTAAATAAATGAAAGTTGGACCCCATGGCCCCTTCAGACCTTCTTCTCCCATCAGCCCTTGGTAACATGCCAATGGGCAGGGATGGAAACTATCATCCAAAATTTCTTAGAGGGCCACTAGATCCTCAGTCCTGCATCAAACACAGTAAAGTGGGCAGCACCAATAAAGCAAAACCATACATTATAAAAGTAAGTTCACCCTGTAAATAAATAGAGAAATGGCAGGTTACGGAGGACAAAAAGCAGAGAATGCATATGCATCTCCTCAGGGGAGCCATTCATGGTAGTACCAAATTACATAGTGCTCTTGCTGCAACTAGGAAAAAGCTAAACCTTCTGTCAACTGTCTTTAGATAAGGACCTGTAAGATGTGGGTACTTCTGTTGACATCAGAATAGCGTGCCCATATGACCACCAGTATGGAGGGAGGACAATCCTCCCTTCTCCTTCCCATCATTATTTTTCAAAAAAGGCACTTGGGCATGCAGGCAAGCTCAACTCCTCCTTCCTGGTTACATGGGCACCCCTGCCAATATTAGAAGAGATGCACTCCATGGCTGTGTGAACAATAGCCCCAAATTTTGGACTGCTTCGGGGAACATTTACACTGCCCAAAGCAGATGAGTCTTGAGAAAGACATCTTATTCTGTCTAAATCTTAGGGCTGGTCCAAAATCAAAATGGAAGTAAAGACAGTAATGTCTGTTCAACACCATGCGTATCATTTCTGAAGGCAGCCCTATGCATATAACACATTTGAGTAATCAGTTTAAGGGATTCTAGGATACAATCCTTTAACTCATATTGAAATAACTGGATTGTTTCCAAAATACATGATTTGAAAAAGGAGCTTTTAACTGGAAATAAATATATGCTATCAAATACACTTTATGCAGATATTCTATAAATGCTTCCAAAACTGTTTTTTCTCTTTTCTTTTCAATGTCATGAATTAGAAATTTATTTTAGTCAAGCCAATATTCAGTAAAAATAAAAATTGTATTTCCAGAATGGGATTAATGAATTGATATTTCACACTCTTCTTTACAATTGCTATGTCTAACATGTTGAAGTTACTAGCCCTTGTATCATGCAATTCCTGTTTGTAGATCTAGCGGGAATGCTGTAGGCTCAGGCTAGTCTCTAGGGTCTGGAGGCCACTGAGAAGAAGCAGGCTACCTTCTGATCTATAGATGGACTGGATGGATTAACAGAGAGCCAGGCCAGCTGTTGCAAGCTTTATCAGTACACAGGCCTAACAGATGGAAATCCATTGTCAAAGCCTCCTGAATTGGTAAGCAAAGCCCATTCCCACTTCCCCTTGAGAAGTTGGCAGAAAACACATTAGAGGAAAATGCACATCTTAATACATGATACTAAATAATTATGATATTTTAAAAATTTCAGGCTTGATAGTTACTACGACATTAAGTAACAAAAGAAAAGAGGAGAACTACTAAACCATCAATGTATTTTTTTTCTCTTTATAAGGATATGGGGAACGGCTTTTCATTGTCTCCTGTTTCCTGAAGCTCTAGAATTCCCAAGCAAACTGGGAATTATAACAGGAAAAAATGATAAAAGCTTGGAAAGTGAAATGGAGTGATACGATATAAAATATATTTGGGAACCATTGCCTGGATCCAGAATTATTCATACTAATATCCATATCATTATCCAGAGTACAGTTATTTTAACAAATTAGTCTAGACTTACTAAGTCTCACTCATTTCAGTGAATCTGTTCTGTATTGATTCAGGCAAATTAAATTTAGGAGAAAGATATATTCTAAGACTGCAGAATGCATGAAATGTTGAGATGCAGAATTTTCAGACACTGATAACACACAGGCACAAGTTCTCCCTGAAATGCCAAGGTGCAAGGGGAGGTAGTCATGGCCTTAGCTTGAATTGGGACTTTGTTGGAGCAACTTTGTACAATGTTGGGGTCACAAATGGCAACAGTAAAAGGTTTCTGGATGCCACCCATTTACATAAATCTATGAGCAACATTGTGCACTATCTACAGCTATAAACATTTCAGCTATAGTCTACAAAATGGAAAATCAGCTTGTTTAGCAAGCTTTAAAAAGGCAGATTTATTATCAGTAAATATTTTATTTTTATCCCCATTTTATATACCTATATACATAGGGTCACATAAAAATTTATCAGGGAGAAAGGGACTGTGAATGGAAACAGTTTAAGAAGTCCTGCTGTAGACTATGTGACTTGCCATCTTTATTATCAAGCTAGACTTATGTCTGAGTCCCTGCTCCACCCATACCCATCTGCTACCCTTGCTTTCCACAATGATGAGCACTGTGCTGAGCCATATGCTTCAATAATACTCATTCTCTAGAGTCTACCAATCTCCTTATCTAGACTTCCCAGTTTCTTAGCCATCTGTGGGTTCTGTGTTCCCAAATATATGGTACACTGAAAGCTCTGGATAAGCAGAAATAGTGTGACAAAATTAATGAAAGGTCCCTCTGTTTTCCTTGGACAGAAAACCTGGTATGTTCTCAAAATCCACAGTCATTCATATTTTATTTTAAAATACAGTGGAAGCAAACGTTTTGCTATACTAGAAGTCAAATTCTAGCATGAAATTACAATTCCACTTGCAGTACTACAACTAACCTTATGACTGGGCAACAGAGCATGCTAAAGGGGGAAGATGAAGCAAAACTAAACTGGGGGACATTGGGGAAAATTAAAGTAAAGCCGGGGGAGTGGAGAGGAAAAACGGACTGGAAGATACCGCGTTTCCTCAAAAATAAGACACTGTCTTATATTTATTTTTCCTCAATTAGACACACAAGGGCTTATTTTCAGGGGCTATCTTACTTTTATTAACCATGGTACAACAATCTGCATTTATGGAATGATCTCTCTGAGCTCAGTAGCAGAATGCTTCTCAAGCTTCTCTCCTGGTGTTTGTGTGCAGTGAGAGAGACTATTACTGGTTGGTGCTGGGGGAGAGAGATCCACAGTGCTTTACTTATTTATTTATTTACATCATTTATATTCCACCCTTCTCACCCTGCAGGGGACTCAGGGCAGATCACAATGCACATATACAGGCAAACATTCAATGCCATAGACGTACAGTACATATATAGACAGACAACAAGCTACACAGTTGGTCGAGAGTTCACCCCGACCCGGGCAGGCCTCGAACTCATGACCTTCTGGTCAGTAGAGATCTTATGCAGCTGACTTCCAGCCAGCTGCGCCACATTCCCGGTACTTCTTTCCCCTGAGGACACACAATATCCAAAGCAGTGTCCTGCTCCTCATTTCACTGAGGGGACTTTCACTTTCTATGTCTCCCTCTATGGCTCAGCTTGCAGTACACCTATCACTATGTCTTATTTTCAGGGTATGGCTTATACTGCTCATAAACTAGCTGGGATTTTTGGGAGCTGAAGTCCAAAACATCTGGAGGAGAACAGTTTGAAAAATACTGCCATTGTGTTTTAGGTATGTCTATAGATTTTAATGGTTTGAACTGTTTACTTTTTAATAGTTTTGATGTTTAATCCTATGTTAGTGTTTGTGAGCTGGGGAGGGATACATTCTTTTTTGTATTGTTTGCAGTGTTGGTAGCCGCTTTGGATCTCTTTTTAGAGAGATAAAGCAGGAGATAAATAAATATAATAACAACATTCTGAATAAGAAGCATCTGAATAAGAACCTCCGGAGGGTAGTGCATTCCAGAGAACTAGGGCGATGATGGGTTTAAACAAAATAAATACATCTCATTACTTCTGTGGATTCTAGGATCAGAAATCCCATCACCCCCATTGACCCAATATGGGGAAGGACTGGAGGAGCCCTATGGAGGGGCTGGGCACAAAATGGCCCTGCTGAGTCATGTGGATGCAGACCATACATTGTTTACCACTACCATGGAGCTGTGGTTTTATAATGCTATTAAACTGTAACACTAGTACTTTCTGAATTAAAGCTCCAAAGAGCTATATTACCAATATAAAGAATGCGATATTAATGGGCTGACCGAAACAGTAAGAGTTGAGTAGTAATATCTCTAAAGGGCCCATGGGGAAATTATATCAACAAGTCTTTAGAGAGGCATCTTGTAATGCTTGAAGTGTCCATTTATGTCCTGCACAGCTTTGGAGACTGGTGAGAAGGAGATGATTTTTTAGCTGCATCTCTATCAGCCCCTGTGTAACATTTGTGTTGTATATTTAGGAAGATGACCTATGCTGTAAAAATGCTATCAGAAAGATATTAATAACACACAATATATTGATGACATTTTAGAGTTGGTGTGAAAGCAATAACAACAATCTGAATTTGGTTGTTAAAAAATAATGGAGCAAATGACTTATTTTCAGAAACATTCAAGATCGGATTAAATAAAAGGCAGGAAATTGGGAGACACCTAATGTTCATGCAACTGGAAAGTACTATATAGTTACAAGCAATTTCTGATGGGAAAATATACCAACTAACACAATACTGAATACAGAGAAAAGCAGGCACTATAAGTGATCTGAGACTTGTTAACACTAATGAAACAAACTCGTATCCACTACTGCTAATATTAAACACTATCAATTAAATGTGAACCAAGGACTTTACAGTTAACTATTTAAAGATTTGCTTTTCCCCTTCCCAGTTTTATTAGTTTAATGCAAGCCTTTGCTTCCAGCTAGTTTTGACCAGATGCCATAAGTCATTTTAAAACATACATTTTAACATGGATTTCAATAAATATTTTAAAGCAAACATCATGTGAATACTTAAATAATACACTCTTTATCAGCTGAAATTGTTTTGTCTCTTGAGGGTAAATCAGATCTTTGCTGATGTTCACATCATGTGATCCAACATCTCTGGCTATAAATAATAACCAACATAATGCAATGTTGATGTGATATTAGGCCCATCATAGCCAAATTCCCTAGGGACTCAAAAAGAAGTATGAATGCAGTTGTAGTTCAAATAATGAAAATGACTACGTACACATTCATTAGTCCATGAACACTCTTGTACAAATGCAGAAATAATACTCACTTGTTGTCACTGTAGGACTCCTCCCCTCTTTTGGTTCCCACCTAACAAACTAAAAGACTAATGAGATCTGTCAGGACATCTGTTCAAGCTGAACACTCCAACACCCACTCTCCAGAGTTGTAATGGGGGAACATGCCTGGAGCTGCGCTGTCTAAGAAGACATTCTAGACATAGTTCCAGTACGTTAGGCGGGCAGCAAAAATGACAATATATACATGAATTCTTGAATTAAATTATGGCCTAAAATGGATTGAGCTAAAACATTACTTGCATGTAGTTTACATAGTTAATTCAGATAAAACCCACTTATCCACATTTCTCAAAATTGTTCACATGCATACGTATGGTGGTCTGGAGCGGAGAGATATACTCTTCTCATATCAGGCCACTGTACATATGCACCTGAAAACCTGTTCTGGATTTATAACAGTGGGACGTCTCAATAGATGTTTATGAGATCCCTTTGTTATGGTGTCAGATTTAGAGAAGAAACACAAAACTAGGACATTCAGGAATGAGCAAGGATGTGTTTAACACTTTATTTATAGTGGTTCATAGATTCACTCCATCTACTAAACTGAGAGAAAGTTCATGAACAAATGTGAGAAATGTGGGCAGTGGATTTTATCTTGACAACTCTACTCACTTTGCATTGTCCATCAGGAAGGAGTCCTTTGATTGTGCTTTTCCTGCATAGCAGGAGGTTGGACTAGATGGCTCATGTGGTATTATTCTAAGCTTGCTCACAGCTTTCCTTACGTTAAACACCTCTCTCTCTCTCTCTCTGATTTTTTGTTTTTAAATGGGATAAAGGCTTTCATAAAGATCAAATGAAAGTAACCATAACGCTTCTACCACTTTATCATCTTTAACTTACTTGATACTGCTGGTAAAATAATAAACTCAGATGTCTTTATCAAGAGGAAATGTAGTTTTATTATTCAATTCCATTTTCCACATGAAAAATAAACAGTGATCAGATAATGAATATATTCATTGTGAATAAGAAATGGGAATGAAGTCAAGATAATAAAAATACTTCAACCAGATTACATGATTTCAGCACATGGAAGAATAAAAGCATACTAAGAAGGTGGAATTATGGTATAATAACTGCATCTATATTAACATGAGCTATATGGTATCAAATCTGGCACTGAGTGGCAGACTCCTCCAAGGATGATAGCTCCCCCCCCCCCCCATGTATCAAAGTACCATGTTTAATTCCCAACAACTTCAGGTAACAAGTTTTTTTGCATATAAGGCACCAACCTAAAAAGAGACATCTATCTGATATCTTGAAGAATCAACAAAATAAATGAGAGTTTAAGAACATAAGAACATAAGAAGAGCCATGCTGAATCGGGCCTCAGCCCATCTAGTCCAGCATTCTGTGTCACACAGTGGCCCACTAGTTGTACACAGGGATCTCTAGCAGAAAGGAGGGCAAAACCCTCACCTGCTCCCGACCCCCACAACCAGTACCGGGGAAATCCTGCCTGCCTCCATCAACACAGAGGTGGCACTTGGATGTCCATTTCAGTAACTACTGATTCCCTTGGTATCCATGAATCTGTCTAATCCTGCCTTGAAGCTGTCCAGGCTGACCGCTGTCACAACCTCCTCTGGAAGTGAGTTCCATAACCCAATGACCCTCTGGGTGAAGAAATATTTCCCTTTATTAGTCCTAACTTTCCTACCTTGGAGCTTTAGGTAGACCAAAGTTCAGATTCCTCATAAAGTAAATTCCAATACCCTTACTGCTTCAACGGCTAGGAGATTTTGCAAATTGCAGTCTGAAAAATGACATCTCCCTAGTTCTACACTTGTTGGGTACACAAAATTGTACCTGGGAATGGTATAGCCAAAATAAAACATATGTGTGCAGTGCAACCAGGGGCCTTGATGTGGGGTATTCAAATATTCAAAATGCCTTTCAATGTCAGTTGCTTAAAACCTGTCTTTCTTTCACTTTGAAACAGTAACCTCTGCACTCCCAAAGGATGCCAATCAGGTGAACAAAAACACAATCCTTCCATACAAAATAATTTACTAGTTACAAGAGAGTAAAGTCTCCCAAAACATGCTGTATCAAGGGTTTTCCCTTTGGCATTTGAAATGTCATTTTGAAAAAAACCCCTTTCAAAGTGGGGCCTTGCTTTGATTATTTCATTTGAGAAAAGATTTTGTTCATATTTTTCCAATTTTTTTTATTACTGTAACCATTCCTACACTGTAGTAGCCTCAATTTCTATTATAAAGACTATTTACTAGAAATATTATGAAATAACCTTACCTTGATGAGTTCTTTTTTAAAGGACATTCAGTAAAAGGGAAGAGTTCAAAATGTCTCCCTTGTGGGACACTAAGGAGTATGAATAATAATCTCATATGGCTTTATTATTAGAGGACTTTATAAGATAAAGCTCCCAGAAGATGCTTTTTCAAAAGCTACTGGAGTCGGTTTGAAAGCAATTTGGTTGAAGGTTGTCATCTAGGTCCCCCCCGTACACAGGGTAAGTGTGGCATTTAAAATATATACTGTAATATGTTCTTTATACCAGTTCAGATTTCCTTCTTCCCACCAAAAATCTGCTAAACTTAGGAACAAATAAGTAACAGAACGAATAAAATATCATCTCTGAATGAACAATACATTTTTAAATATGGGTGTCCTAAGGGAAATCACGTCTAAATTAGCCCAGCAAAATGTGTTAGGAAAATGTTCCACAAGGATATTCTTTTGCGATTCAGAAGGGAGGTTTGTGTTGCTTATGTTACAGCTAATCACTGCAATGCAAGTTAAGAGCATCTGATCTAACTTTTTATGTAAAAGAGATACAGGTAAAGGCAGGCGATGGAATGTAATCTAGTTGAGAAAATGCCTGACAAATCGAAAGCCCAGCCCTTCCAAAGTTAAGACTGATTTCAGTGGAAAAGTTAAGTCCTTGCTTAAAGCTTTCTTGTTGAAATCAATGCACCAATAAAAATACAAAGTGGGTGAAAAACATATCCATATCATGTACACAAATAAACCACATTTCCTCACACTAGATACAAATTACACGAGTTTTAAAAAATCTTTTCACTAAGTTACTTTCTTACTGTCAGCTCAAAGATATGTCCTATCGATATCATCACCATCACAACCACCACTTATACTATGCTTTTTCTCACAAACTGAGATTCAAGACAGATGACCATTAAAAACAAGGTACAAACATCCGTATTTAAAAAAGATTACTCTAGGTACAATACTAATACAATACAAAACCTACAGCTAAAATGATTTTAAAAATTGCAATATCTAACTTGTCTAACAGATATGATGTGTCAAGGAATGATTCTGAATGAGAATAGCAAACTGGTTTTATCCTGGAATGGCCTGATCTTGCCCAGGCCCGGATTACCCATAAGGCCACCCGAGGCCATGGCCTCGGGCAGCAGAAATGGGGGGGGGCCAGATTAGGACCCCCGAATTATTTTTTTTAAAGGTCATTTTTTTGAGTGAAGGAAGGGAAGGGGGACCGAGAAAGAGAAGGAGGCGGTGCGAAGGAGCGCCGCGTCACAGCCAGGCCTCTGACGCGCAGCCCCTTCGTGCCGCCTCCTTCTCCTTCTCGGTTCTCCCTCCCTTCCTTCCTTCCTTCACTTGAGTGAAGGGAGGGAGGGGGGACCGAGAAGGAAGCGGCGCGAAGGGGCGCCGCGTCACAGCAAGGTCTCTGACGCGCCGCCCCTTCGCGCCGTCTCTTTCTCCTCCTCGGTTCCCCTCCTTCCTTCCTTCCTTCACTGAAGGAAGGGAGGAGGACCCTCGGGGCCGCTGCCGCGCATGCGCAGCACACCCTGAGGGCGGGGGCTTCGCCCGACCTGGGGGCAGAGTTTCCCCGCCCCTGGGGGCGGCGGTGCTTCTTTTGGCCTAGGGCGCCAAAAGGAGCTAATCCGGGCCTGATCTTGCCATGAAGATGCATGCCTTAGTTACATTTCTGAACCATCCCAACCTCAGGAGATTGTGGCATGTGGAGAGGGATGACAGAAAATAGTGTTTATGGGTTCTCCATATTTTAGCAAGAAATACATTAATTTCCATATTATTTATATATTTCATTTCGTGCCTTTCATTCATTTTCATCCTCATTGATCCTTTGTTCCCCTCACAGGTAAGGATTTCAACAGCAACAAAACCATAGTAAGTGGTCTTTGCCCAAAGGCACACAGATGAAACAGAAAGTGGCAACAATAATATGCAAACAGGAAATGTGATCAGACCCTTGCTAATCAAAATGGAGTGTTTCTTTTGCTTGTTGAACAGTGGAGTGAGAACCTTACTAAAAGGTGAGTCACTGCTTATGAAAAAGTATCCATGTATTATACCAATTTACTGCTATTCAACACAGAGTTCAAATAGTATTATTGGCCTATATAGAGTTCCCACATTGTGTACGTCATTTAGGCACCATTCAGCAAAACTGGTATGCTATATACATCCAGATCAAATTGCATTTGCAGTGCTATATACACTCAAAATACTTTACACAGACTTTGTGATTTCTTTTTAGCACATCTCTTCATCCAGATGATCTCATAAGGATTCTGATTTCAGCACCACTTCATTTTGTACAGTTAAGTCCAGCAGTTCAGAACAGAGGCAGCCATTCAAAAGCATCTTTACCTTCACATATTTTCTTTATTTTGTTTCATTTTTTAATGGCTGATGATTAAAAATGTACTTTTTGTATAGTTAAGCCTCTATTCAGCTCCTCATAATCACAGATTCCCTGAAGCTCCGCTGGATTTTTTTCCCTTTCCTTTTTTAACCTATGTGCCTGATGCATTTTAAGATTTAAATATTCCTTGTGGCATAAAGCCCTTAAGCTAATGGCATGATCTCTTCCAGGCAGAAAAGGCTAGCACTGGAGTCTTCTCTGAGCTTAATTCCAACAACAACAACAACAACAACAACACTTTATTTGTATCCTACCCTATTTCCCTGAGGGGACTCTACCCACCCAATGTTCAAAACCAGGTTGCATTTGAAGTAATTTGGACTCAAGGGTGTTGCTAGTGAAATGTGTAATAGAAGAGAAGGTATTTAGCAAACTAGATGTTCTACCTGAGGCTCGTTCACACTAAAGAATAGCATTGTTATAAAACCATAAAATCCTATTATTTTACTCTTACAGACATGTTTCAATCCAATGAAATTAGGGGTTTGAAAGATCTCGTATGTGTATATATGCCGCCTTTGAGTTGTCTTCGGCCCTTTCAACACTGCCATATAAAATCCAAATTATCTGCTTTGTACTGTATTATATAGCAGTGCACACTCAGATAATCCAGTTCAAAGCAGATGTGGATTATCTGCTTTGATAATCTGGATTATACAGCAGTGTAGGCAAGGAATACTCAGAAGTGGTTTTGCCAATTCCTTACTCGGAGATATAGGCTACAGCACCTGTTATTTGTTGATGTGCTCCCATCCAAGTATTAATCAGATGGTCCTTCCACACAGCCATATAACCCCAAATATCAAGGCAAAAATGCCACAATGTCTGCTTTGAATGTCTTATCTGAGTCCACAATGCCATATAGCAGATAATGTGGGTTTTTATTCAGCTATGTGGAAGGGGCCAGAGTTGACTACTTAGTTTCCAGACAAGATCAGACAAACTTGTGCTTTTAGGGAACTTAGGCCAGTGTAAGATAAGGGAAGGAAAAATATAATAATCAGAATGCTCCAGTATTCACCAAACTATAAACCCCAGGATCCTATAGGATTCCATAGGATGGAATTAAAGCACTTAAAGAATACTAAAATGTGAATGGGATCTTAGGATACAATTGTTCAGCCACATCAAGACTGTTGTAAAGAAAACCAAAAACACATACCCCTTACCCACCCACATGATTTAATGTTTGTAGGGCTAATGCATATTTTGCAAGGAAAGGCACTTCTAAACCCCCTAGATCCAGTTTGCCATTTTACAGTAAAACAAATGGGATTTATAAATATTTATTTCTATTACATTACCGCTGCATTTAAATTGGTTATACTATTTCTTAATTCAACAGTGCCACTACTCCCTCATGTGTCAGATATTACACAAAAGCAACCACATCAAGGTGACGGTTTTTCCTCATTGAGAAGCAACTGAAAATTGTTGCCTTCACACAGGATCTTGATGGGAGCACTGATGAATTTCTAGAGATAGAGTAAGGCCCCTTCTACACTGCCATATAAAATGCGGATTATTTTCTTTGATATGGATTATATGACAGTGTAGGCCCATATAATCAAGTTCAAAGCAGATAATGTGGATTATCTGCTTTGATAATATGGTTACATGGCCATATAGAAGGGGCCTAAGATCTCTGTTTCTGTGCTATATCTATAGATTGCTGTATGCACACTATAGCTGTTGTATGAGTAAGACAGGAATGGACAAACAGAAGATGGATGCTTTGGGAATTGGACCATACTGTCTAAAAGTGAAGGTTTAGATTTTATCCAAACCTTTGAACAAACCCTTTTCTCTCCTTGTGGAGAGAAAAAGTGGGGTATAAATATTAATAATAATAATAATAGGTAGCTGTTACTTTTTATTCTGGCATTTTGAAAAGAATTAAATAGAGACCCAAATATGAACTCCCCCCCCTCACTGACACAGATATTCAAAAGCAAAAGCTGGGGGCTCTGTTAATAAGTTTTGAAACAAAACTACAGAAACTTCAGTAAACCAGTACCATTTAAGCTATTTTAAGGCCAAATTGCTTTACAGCATTTGCTGCATAGATTTCCCCAAGAATTTTGCTTTAAGCTCAGTACTGTATAACGATGGGTGAAAGTGTCAAGAGAAATCGTAAGGAATCTGATTCTTGTATATAGGATCAAAGACTATAAAACACATGAGACAATAAAAAGAAAGCAAGCAAGAAAAAGAAGTATTAAATAAAGGCATGATGAATGACATATACATTCTTGTGATAATTCCTATCTTGCTTTATTACTCAGTAATGATCATACAATGCCATCCTTCATTGATCACTGCTTGAATCTAAGCTTCATTTCCTCCACATATGTTAAACACCTTTAACTCAAAGTCACTTCATGTAAGTATTCAGTGCCTTCTTTTTAGTGTGAAAGGAGATAGAATATAAATACTGAATGAAGAAAAATCATTCACTATTATTGTTCTCCAAGTTCTATAGTGTTGGAGAATTCTTTGAGGTTCAAAGGCTATTGTGGCAAAGGAGGGCACTACAGCAAGGTTTGTAACATATTAAGGGCATGCCTTGGGCTAAAAACTACTTTGCCCAACAGCCTCAAAAGGTTCTTCATACAAAGACATCTTTGAATAGCAGGACAACATACTACTCTTCTGCAGGACGTAGGCACCTGCCAAATCAAATTAACCAATGCATTCTGACTACCTGATTTTACATATGTTCTTTAGAAGCATGGCCCAAATGCTTCCTAAGGATTAAGTTCAATAGTTTATTGCGTATCAGTTAAATTACCAAGTTATGTTAGGATAGGGATGGAAATGCACTATCATTACTCCAATTGTCCTTCAAATGCCACCTATCAATTTTATACATTGAAATAAATGTGTCCTGAGTAATAGCCATGCTGTCTGGGGCTGCTGTCCAGCCATTTCTTAAGGGCCACGGGTTTATCATCACCAGTTTAATAGAGGAAGGCAGCTCTAATTAAAAGGGGGCAAGTAAGAAGGAATATGATTAAAATATTTTAAATGAATCCACTATTAAAGTAAATAAATTCACTTTTACATAATGATAGAACAAGTCAGCATCCAGTCGAACAAAAATAATAGTTTTAAATTAAACTTATTTTCTTTTATGTCACAAATACACAATCTCTTTGCCTGTTTCCCCCCGGTTCTACAGGGTCAAAAGTCACAAGGGGATTTCAATATTTAATAACTTCTTTAATTTTGTTTACTTACAGTAACATCATACATATGCAAAACCACTAAAATTCATTTGGCTCAGATCAAGATCATGAATTAAGGTTAGAAAATTTGAAGTGTTGTTTCCCTTTCAATATAATTTGGAGAACAGGAGTTATATATACATTTATTCTGCTTGTCAGATCTGGATAAAATTAATAGACACAGTGCACTCTTAGAAGAGAAAAGCCCCACTGAATATTTGCTTGTTTTTTTTAAAGGAACAGCTGATAATCTATTCATTTCCTGAAACAATAGGAAGAAATTTGCGCGCACAGTTGCCTTTTCCGAGAGAATTGAGCCTGTCTCTTTGGGGAGGGATATACTTATCCCTCTAGACCAGTGATACTCAACTTGTGGATCCCCATGTGTTTTGGCCTACAACTCCCAGAAATCCCAGCCAGTTTACCAGCTGCTAGGATTTCTGGGAGTTGAAGGCCAAAACATCTGGGGACCCACAGGTTGAGAACCACTGCTCTAGACTCCTTGTGAACCACTATCCTAAAGATAGCAGTGGAAGTGGGGGGGTTGGTGGAAAACCACATACTGTATTTTTCGCACCATAAGACGCAGTTTTTTTCCTCCCAAAGTGGGATGAAAAATCAGCTGCGTCTTATGGAGCCGAAGACGCAGCCAGGGGGAGGCGCTGGAGCAAAGGGAGGCGGTGATATACTTACCCTGTCGCTGCCTCTCCTCTTCTGTGGTCCGTTGCGGCGGCGGAGGGACGCTGGTTCGCTCGCCCTCTGCCTCCTTTTCCTACCCCCACCTTTGCTTCCCTCGAGGAAAGGGCGGAGGGAAGGAAAAGGAGGCGGGGCGGAGCGAACGTCGCGTCACAGCTGACGCGACGCGGTTCGTTCTCCCTCTGCCTCCTTTTCCTTCCCCCGCCCCTCAAGGAAAGGGCGGAGGGAAGGAAAAGGAGGCGAGGCGGAGGCGACCGCGCGCGTCACAGCTGACACGACGCGGTTCGCTCTCCCTCTGCCTCACAGCTGAAAGGGCGGGGGAAGGAAAGGAGGCGGTTTGCTCTCCACAGCTGACTGCCTCCTTTCCTTTTCTTTCCCCGCCCTCAAGGAAAGGCCGGAGGGAAGGAAAAGGAGGCGGAGCGAACCGCGTCGCGTCACAGCTGACGCGACGCGCGGTTCGCTCTCCTCTGCCTTTTCCTTCCCCCTGCCCTCAAGGAAAGGGGCGGGGGGAAGGAAAAGGAGGCAGAGGCGGAGCGAACCGCGTCGCGTCACAGCTGACGCGACGTGGTTCGCTCTCCCTCTGCCTCCTTTTTCTTCCCCCGCCCTCAAGGAAAGAGGGAGGAGGGAAGGAAAGGCGGAGGCAGAGCGGAACCGCATCGCGTCAGAGCTGACGCGACGCGGTTCGCTCCGCCCTCTGCCTCCTTTTCCTTCCCCCACCTTTTCTTCCCTCAAGGAAAGGGTGGGGGAAGGAAAAGGAGGCAGAGGGCGAGCAAACAAGCGAGCCCTCTGAGAAGACGCACCTGCTGATAAGACTTACCTAGATTTTAGAGGGGGAGCGAAAATATTTTTTTTCCTATTTTCCTCCTCTAAAATCTAGGTGTGTCTTATCAGCAGGTGCGTCTTATGGAGCGAAAAATACGGTAAGTCTCATATATTTCTGTAGGTACACATCCAAAATGTTTCTGCGTGTGTATGTACTGGGTATCAGCTCCTTGGTGGAACGAAAATTGTGGGAATTCATCATCCTTACTTGTAAGAATAAACTGGTCAAATGTTTGCATCCTGAATTAAGGAATACACACACCTGCTATGATTCTGTTTTATTCCTTTCTTTTGGCTGCTTCTAGTTTTCACATGTAGAACTTTTGGTCACTGGGAATAAATGGTTCTGTTCATGATAGCCTCTGAAGTACATTCATAAGATAATGCATCCAACAAAAACTTTAAGATAATGAAAATCTTTTTTTAGACAAGGTAAGATAAACACCATTCTAAGACAAATAAAAGTAATGGAATTTTAACAGAAAAATAAAAGTATACCAAGTATAAAATTGTGCACACCACAATATGCTACACTTGTACTAGAGTGAAGTTCATCTACTAAACTGTGTACATATGAGATCTTTTAAACCAGTGCCACTCAAAGTAGTAATCCATGGACAGAAATCAGTCCATAAGCCTTATATTGTAATATATTTCTGCTATCCAATGTGGGGAAAACAGCCATTTCCCCTAATGTTCCAGAAACCAGTATCACTTCTCTGCCAATTGGTTACAGGTTTATTTGGTTTTTTTCTTCCATTTCCTGGGAAGCTTCTAGGGTCCATCAGTTGATGGCTCTATGGGCCACTACTTTTAGTAGCACTGCTCTATATCAACCATAATTGTACTCTGATTTGATTAAGGAAAATGGCAGAACAAAATAGCAGAAAGAGCCGTTAAAGGATCCAAATAACTACCTCTGAATGTATCCAGGAGTTGGGCATAATATGCACTTTGAATAGACCTCTTCAACTCCGACAGCATAAAAAGTGACTGTCCATAAAAGCTGGGGATTTTTAGTTCTATAAAGAGTTTTGCACACTCAACACTAAATAAATGTTAACTAACAGCAACTGTAGTACATTAAAATTCACTTAGAATCCCCCACAGAGACAGAATTTCACCATTTACTCTTAAAGTGGTGCTCCAGATAGTTTTCAATCAATTGTGCAAGATTACTACCTGTGATGCTTGGTGCAAAAATGCACTGAAAATGGCTTTTAAAAGTTATGTCTCTCTTCTTATAATATAAGCCACCCATCAGGAAATATGAATATTTTCTAATCCTTCCAAGCCAGAAACAGTGGTGGGAGTGACAGCAAAAAATTAAATGAATTTAAAGCTGCTAAAAACTGATGTCTTGCACACACAAAAATAAAATAAGCATGCAATTGTATATTCAATGGAAAAATAACTGTTATGAAATATTCATTTGAAAAGTAATTAAGGCTTGCAATTGAAAAGCTAACCTTTCGCAACACAAAATAATCATGCAGCTTGAAGATTAACACATCCCCTGTCCTCTAGTGTTCATTACAATTTATTTAAGATTTCAGCCACAGTGGTGCTTGGATTATTTTTCTGACTTCTATAAAGTTTAAATAAAATCAAGATTAGAGCTTTACCAAAATCATTCCTTAATTCTACCACTGCATTAATTTTAATTTTTTATTCTAATTTACTCAAACAAATGTATCTTGAAGGACTGAAAACCAGGGACTTCGAGCAGAAATGGTAATTCATCCTTCTCAACTATGAGTGATTCAACCTATTGTGAACAAACATTAATAACATTCCTTTTATCTTAAGCAGTCAGTATCCCCAAGGATGTTTTTTTTTACATAGAAACAAACCATTCAAGGCTGCACTAAAACAACCTGATCAGTTATTAAAAATACCGTATGTTCCACTTCTAAGCTGTATTTTTTTCTTACAATATATCTCATAATTTGATCTTTTGCAGCCCTGCACACAAAAACGGATTTATTTACTAGGGCAGTGTTTCTCAAACTGTGCCCCTCTGGGTGTTTTGAACTTCAGCTCCTACCAGCTGTTAGGAATTGTGGGAGCTAAAGTCCAAAACAGCTGGGGGAGCACAGTTTGAGAAGTTCTGCATTAGGGGAAAGAATTAGCAGGATTTTTATGTTTTAGTGGCCAGAACATGCTATTAGTCTATATATGGCTATTTGATGAATAAGCAGAGAAGTCTTCAAAGTGCCACCAAAAGATAACTATATCTATCTATCTATCTATCTATCTATCAAAATGAGACTTAGCACTTGCTTTTCTAATCTTGAGGAAAAAGAAAAACCTGATTCAGGATACCTATGTCACCCATAAGAATTGCACACACACCTGATGTCGCAAAGAACACAAGGTACATATGAGGCTACGGTAGAAAGTCAAGGATCACAACATGAGTTAATAAACCATGTTGCTAAGTCTATAGTGGTTTTTAAACAAGCCAAGTTATCTTACTAAACAGTGAGTCTAACTGCTAAGTCTATAGTGGCACAGGTTCACATATTAAGCAATCAAAATGCAAACGGGTTGGCAGAAACTGGAACTGTTTGCCTTTGATCCAAAGATTTTTTTTGAAAACAAAACCAAAGTGGAAATTTCTTTCATTCAAGAGCCCTTCAATTGGCCCTCCAAAATTTACACTCCGTCTTGGAAAAGATCAAAAGAGATCTCATAAAGACAGGCATGCATAATCTATATGTAGGCTTCTATATACTACCAGCTTAGGTACCCAGCAATGCCTGGGTTAGGGAATTTGTAAGGATGAACATTAAAAATATCCACTGTTGGCAGTTTAGATTTTATGAATGGAACCATTAGAAAATGCACAAGGGTAAACTACAATTCCCATCATCATTTATAATTGCCTCCAAACCACACCAGTAGTTAAAGTTGGTCATGATGGGTATTTGCCCATATACATCATTGGTGGGGGTTACAGGACTCTCTGGATGTAGGAATCATCTTGGAAAATATATACAAACAACTATATGTTGACTTTTAGAAAGATTACAAGACATATTCCTTCCTAATACCACACATAAACCCCAAATGATTGAAAACATGGGTATTGTGAGAATTTTGTTTTTTGCTTATGTTGCTGATACGCGCTTGCAGAACTGTCGAAGAACATGAAAAGCAGGTTCATGATAGGGCCAAAAATAACCAAAGGCAAAGAGCCAGTTTGGTACTTTGAGCATTGGACTATGGCTCTGGGCAACCAGGTAACCCACATACATATCCACACCCAGCCAAACAAATCTTGTGGAATGTTTGCTTTAGGGCTGTCATAAGTTGGATGCTTCTTGAAGGCACACATACAAAAAATAAAAATGTGAGACATTGCAAAAACGCCAAGAGACATGTTGGATGTATGAAACTCAAACCTGGCTTGGAAAGGGCAGGGACAAAAATAAAAATGTGAGACATTGAAAAAGCCAAGCATGTGGATGTATGCTCAAACCTGGTTTGGAAAGAGAGACAAGGGGGGTGTCCACTAATACCAATTTTCTGTACACAATTTGCATTACTAACAAACTGCATTAAAATGGAGTAAATATAAACTCACTATAAGGATTTCTTTTATAACAGAAACTGATCTCTTCTGTTGCTTAGATCCCATAAAAACATAATAAAATATGTTTTAACTCAAACTACTCCGGATTGACTATAACTGCTGAATTTTCCCACTGCCACGAGTGCTTAAATGTGCACTGGACAGGCTAGAGCACTATATCGATCAGCGTCACTTCTTTTTTTCCAGTTGCGATCAGCGGTGTTCAAAACAGTAGTGAAAACATAACCTAGATACATTTTCAAAATATATTTCACTGATTTCAGTGGTAACTGCTTCCTGGTGTAATATTCAGACATTTTTGAAAATTTCTAAGGAATTAAGCATCCCTAATCTAGTAGTACAGAATCCAAAATCATCCAAAATCCCAAAACCGTCCACATGAGTGGCTGACATAGTGACACCTTTGTTTTCCTCATAGTTCAATGTAAACAAACTTCATTTCATGTACAAAATTATTAAAAATATTGAGTGTAAATTTAACTTCAGGCAATGTGTATAAAGTACCAGCATATATGAAATATAAAGTAATCTCATGTTTAGACTTGGGTCTCATTTCTCAGATATCTAAATGTCTGCATACATAATAATATCCCAAAATCTTTTTTAAACACTTGTAGTCCTGAGCATTTCAAGGGATATGCAATCTTTAGCATTAACTAATGAGAGTTCAAATGCATCAAATAGCATACAAAATACATGTCATTAATCAATCAAAGCATTTCCACTTCAGGTATCTAAGCAATTTTAATTTTCATGTGTTTAAAAAATAATTATGGAAAAACAATACTATATTCTAGTTAGCATTAGCATCTTGTTCACTTGCATAGCATTTACAAATTTGGAACAAAAGCTTACAGCTGGGAAGAGCAACTTCATCAGGATCATGAGCCACATCAGTAATGCATCATAACCAAGGCAGCCACAGCCAATCTACATATTTTAACTGCATGTAATTAACCATCTCCATATCAGAGTCATAAACCTGGCAACTAAGCATACAGCTTCATTTATGTGCAGCTATCCATAGATCTGTTAATTACTTCTGAAACATACTGAGACTCGGGGCTTGATCCACTGAGCCCCTGCATGTATATGCTTACATCCAGACTTTTTTTGTTTTCAGCAGCAGCTTCCTTAAACTCAGCATCACTTTGAAGATCTACCAGGTTTCAAGGTTAATGTAAAAAAGTTGCTTTCAAAATAGGAGAATGCAGAATTCATTATGTGGCCATCTTATTCTGTCCTCTCAACAAAATCTTTTAAATTTTAATGCCTTTTAGTAATCAAATTATTCCATAAATCTCGTCATAACTTCCCTCATTTGAAATGATGCACCAGCTCTCTTTACAGAAACCTACTGAATACGGATTGCTTGCTTGCTTCTTTCTGATTTAAGATGTCCTTCAGAAGACAGCTGCTTTAAAAAAACCCCATAAAACTAAGGCAAATGCAAAAGAAAAAGTCAATGTTCTAATTCTCTTTATTCCACTACATAGAGACCACTCTAGTATGAGTTCTGCCATGGAAATTTGACACTCAGGGGAAAAAGAAGTGACAGACTTAAGTGCATTTGTAAAAACATGTAACAAAAAAGAGGACCAAACCAGACTAACAAAAGTTTATCAGTGAAAAGATTAAAAATCAAGAATGAGACTGAAATCTGGTGCTTATTTTAAAATACATACAGCAAGCGATTATCACACGCCAGTTTAAACATGTCATTCTAACCACAGAATAATTTTTTTAAGGAACGTTTGAATTAAATGTACTTTCAAGGACATTGACATAAGATCCATTTGATGTCCATGGTAAACCTTAAAATAATTAATATAACACATTTATATCACTGCATGCCCATAATAAGACTTATTTCTACACACACACCCAATTTAACGGTTATTAATGGTGAAGTCCATTTAACAAGGATGTCCTTTAAAACACAGTATTCCAATGTTAAGAGCTCTCTAGCCCACTTTTGCACTCAAATGCTTTGCCTTAGGCTACTCCGGTCTTCCGTAACAAACACACCAGCTGAACCACTGACAACTTCTGCTTGTAATGCCTCATTCATAGAAATAACACTCACTTCTTATTGTAATGCATAATACATAGGAATACACAAGCAAAAGGCAATATCTGACAAAGACAGGCAGAGGGGATAAAAAAAGAATGAGACTGAGTTCTGGTGTATGAGGGAAGAACATACATGTTTGCTTTCCTCTTTGGGTTACTTTGAAACACTGAGCAAATGGCCCCAGAAGTCTATTCATACAGAATTGGTTTAGGTTAGCATACTTCTGGGATTCCAGCCACAAAAGTAGAAATGTGGATATAAATATTGCACACAAACTGTGATTCCGCATAGCAAGCACAAGGAATGTCATTTCATTCAGCAACCATTCATACAAACCATCTCCGTATCATGTATTTGGAGACCAATTCACCTGCTGCTTAACTCCAGCTCACAGATGAAAACTAGTTTCCCAAAGTCAAACTGCATTATAAATTCTGATTTCTACTAACATGTTGAGGCTATCAGAGAGACTGGTAGTGTACATTACAGAAAATAACTAGGAATACAATGAGACAATGTCTTAAAGGTATAGAAATGTACCAAATAAATAAATAAAGGAGAAACACTTGGAAGTTTCATTATGTAGCAATCCTAATGTGTCTCTCAGTAGAGACGGATTGAAAGAGAGAAACTTCGGGGTGAGAAGGGTGGCATATAAATGTCGTAAATAAATAATAAATAAAATAAACGAAGTCACATTCAATGTCATCTTGACAGTGAACTCTTATTCAAAAACTATTATTTTCTCATCTTGAATGAGAGAGAACTGAGTGCTCTTCATAATCATATAAATGACCTACATCTCAGTAAGTGCTCTCTCCTCAAAGTGACAAAGAGTTATCAGAAGCAGACAAAAAGGGGTATTTTGAACTTAAGAGTAAATTCTCTAATTTTCCATAGGGAAAGTAGGGCTATTTGTTCTCTGAGCTGACCCCTCCTCTTGATAATTATCAAATTGTTCAACCAATGATGTAATCACTCATGAGGAGAGGCCTCTGTCTTCTCTAGACTGTCACAATGCAATGCAGAAGTTCCTCTCCAATAGCTTTTCATCAGCAACACGAAGCAGAACCTTGGAAGAAAACCTATTGCAACTAAAATACTAAAAAGGAGTTTAGTAAACTTAATTACAGTAGGCCCTTGGTATCTGCTGGGCTTTGGTTCCTGGACCCTATGGATACCAACATTCATTGATGTTCAAGTCTTATATATAAAATGGTGTAGTAAAATGGTTTCCTTATCTAAAATGGCTAAGTCAAGGTTTGTTTTTGATTCCCCCTCGAGCTATAAATAGTTCCATGCATAGAATCCATGGATGCCATGGGCCAAGTCCACAGATTTGTATATTGATAGTATGGGGAGCAGAACTATTCTTGCTCAAAAGTATTATCAGTGTTTCTGCCATCCTAATGATGTTGCAAAATAAATGAGTATAGATTATAAAAATGGGCCATGTTATTTCCTGCACTCACCCTGACCATGCCAAAAGTGGCGTGGTGTCACTTCCAGCTGCAATTTGAGGGGCATTTTTGTTTGAGGAACAAATTACTATCTTTTATGTCAGTTTAGGAGATCTGAGGTGGTTTGGGAAAATAGGTCCTCTTCAAAATTAGCTCATACAATCCTATTGAGCAAATTGGGGGGTTTATAGGCTTATGGGGCCCCATGGGCCATCCCCTCTCCTGTAGTAGAGAGACGTTGTTATTAGTAATGAGGCATATAAAGAGGAAATCATTTGTTCTTCTTCTCTTCGAAACAGATAATATAACAAGCCAGAGTTATATTATCCCAAAATATGAAAATGCAAACATACACACTACTATGATACATTTTCATATAATTATTTGGATATCTTAATTCCTTAATGACAAATGGATGAGCCAGACTGGAAGTGTCCCAAATATTTCATTCTTTTCTGTTTCTGGAATGTCAGCAGCTAGGATATTATATGTAATTCCTAATTCCCAATTTTACAATGAACTTCACTCACTGTAACTTATCTCACATGGATGATACAGAGATAAAACACATATAAAGTCAAGACACTCCCCTGAGATGATTGGCAGAAAACTGACCCAAAACTTAAACTCTTAGCTTAAAGTTTTTCCCATTTCTGAAACCCAAGCTCACTCTATATAAGGTTTGTTCAATGGTAAAAAAATTCGTTTATACAAAAATAAATTGCTACAAGATTTATGTGGAAAGAGAACTCTTTCTGCAGAGAAAACAGATAACTAGGGAGAATGTTTAAGCATATGTGTAACAGCACAATAGGAGACGAGGGAATGAATCCAGGTCTCTGGGGTTCCATGTAGTCATTGAAGCAACTCATCTATCAGGTCCCCTGCCAGGTGGTTTAAATTTGCAGTAATACAGCAGTAAGCTTCTCCTTTATTGGTTCACTCTTAACATGCTGACAGAGCAGATGCTTTGTAGGTAGATAGCCCTGGATTCAATCTCTATCACAGACAGTTAAAGGGATCTCAGGTACAAAGCTGAGAAAAATTGCTGCCTGCAACCTTGGACAGCTGCTGCTAAACAGAATACAAAATACTGAACATATTTTATTTATTTAGTATTTCTTTGCATCCTGGCACTAGCTCCAGTTTCTACAATTTGTGTGCAACTACTGCAAACTTAAATAAGCGTGGAGAAGATGTGCAGCAGAGCTAAAACCAACATGAACAAAATGTGCCTTTACTTCGCTAACATTTGCAACAGACTGTGGCAAGAGATACTGCTGGCCACAAGAGCTCAAAACTGGGACTAATCCCCAGTACAGACAAGATTTCAGTTCTGCTGAGTGTGGATTATGCATGGAAACACCATCTGGACTACCATCCTGTTAATGTTTTGCTTGTCTACTGGTATTCTATCCATGTTGCTGCCAGAAAGTAGGTGCATATAACAAATTTAAATCTAGATGTTTTTAGCTACTGCGGTTTCTATGCTGGTTATGAGCTGTGCTGAGATTGTTGTTAAACTCTAGGTCATCATTAAAATGTTAATTGTAAACAAAGAAAGACAGCTACACAGAATTTTGTGGAAAATGTTAAGAAAAGCAACAACAAAGTAACATTACAGAAATAATATCAGGAGCCATACTCCCTTCCCACGTATCCAGAACGAATGCCTCTAGCCTTTCATGCATTGATTATACACTATGTGGGGTTGCCTTTGGAAATTGTTTGGAAACTCCAGTTGGCCCAAAATGCTAAGGCCAGGTTGCTGATTGGGGCAAGTTAGACGGATCAAATAATCCTAAAAACTCAGCAGGATAGCAATCTATTTCTGGGTAAAATTGAAAGTTCATGCTATAACCTTTAAAGCCCTACATGGCTTGGTCCAGACTATTTGAAAAACCATACCCCCCTAGATGAGCTTGCCATTGTTAAAAGATCTGCAGGGGAAAGCTTTATCTTGCTCCCACCACTACCTCCAACACATTTGAGGAGGACACAGGAAAGAGCCTTCTTGCTTCAAGTTGCAGAACCCCTTTCTATCAGAGGTCCAGTTGGATCCCTCCTGGCTGTCTTTCTGCTGTCATATAGGTAAAGGTAAAGGTTTTTCTCTGACATTAAGTCCAGTCGTATCTGACTCTGGGAGTTGATGCTCATATCAATTTCTAAGCTGAAGAGACAGTACTGTCGTAGACACTTCCAAGGTCATGTGGCCAGCATGACTTCATAGAGCGCTGTTACCTTCCCGCCAGAGTGGTACCTATTGATCTACTCACATTTGCATGGTATCAAACCGCTAGGTTGGCAGAAGCTGAGGCTAACAGTGGGAGCTCATATCACTCTCCAGATTCAAACCTGCGACCTTTTGGTCCGCAAGTTCAGCAGCCCAGCGATTTGACCCTCTGCACCATCGGGGGCTGATATATAGAAACCTTATTATTTAAAGACATCTTAGTTTTTAGTGGTCCACCGTGGCCTCACATCGGGAGGCATGGAGATGAACTATCCACAGTGCTGCGGCCTCTTTCGAGAAGACACGCCGAACGGGTCTCGAAGATTAACGACAACGCAGAAAGAACCGCAACTTGGAAACAACATCACCCAATGAGATTCTGCTGTGCTTTCTGCAACCGAACTTGCCTATCTCAGATTGGCCTTTTTAGTCATCAACGCGCTTGTAAAAAGCGTGGGATGCGTCCTTCCTAAGAATCTTCGTTCGCGAAGTAATGCCGTGAGAGAGTTTTTAGTGTATGCAGCAGTATTATCTGTCTAAAAGGAATTCTCAATGCTACATAAATGTTTAGAATATATTCCTTTGCTGTTGTTCTGTCATGGAAACCCAATGAACGATCTTGGGCAAGCCATACCACCGCCCCCAGCCTCAGAGGAAGGTAGGGGCAAACCTTCCTCTGAGGCTGGGGACAGGGGTATGGCTTGCCCAAGATCGCCCAATGGGTTTCCATGACTGAGAAGGGAGTTTAGTCCTAGTATCCTAGAATCCTGGACTAACACTCAACCTATGCTTGCTCGTCTTTTTGTTGTTGCATGCCTTCAAGTCATTTCTAACTGATGGTAACGCCATGGAGTCTCCCTATCATAGGGTTTTTTCCTTCACAAGATTTGTGAAGAAAAGTTTGACATTGCTTTCCTCTAGATAGATAGATAGATATTTATTTACGGTCAAGGACCAACGTCACATTGTACAGAAAATAAAACAATATAAATGTTAAAACTCCGTTCAACTCTACAGTTTAACACCAGTATCTAGCCTATTGTGTTTCTGCGTTCAATTTAATATGCTGGTTCCTCGTAGCTAGAACGGCCATGAGATATTTGGCCACCAGGTTGGTTGTCTCCTTGTGTTTGTCGTCGAGCAGCCAGTATAGGTAGAATTCCTCAGATCTGCCAGGTAAGCGGGACAGTATTGGCGAGATTAAGGAGAGGCGGGCATCCACATACAGAGGGCAGTAAAAGAACACATGCTCTATAGATTCAACCACCCCTACGTCGCAGGGGCATATACGTTCATGATAGGGTGTTTTTGTGTACCTGCCCAGTAGCACAGCTGTTGGGAGAGCATTAACTCGGGCCAGAGTGAACACTTTCCTGTGTTTCGGGTTTGTTAGATTTGTTAAATAATTTTGTGTAGCAAAGGGCGTTAGTACTGCATTTAAATAGTGGCTGGTATCTGGCACAGGCTAGGTGTTTTTGGTAATCTATATCCATTGTTCTGCGCCTTACTGCTACTCTTGCATTCGTATATCCCATGCTTTCCTCTAAGTGTGTCCTTGCCCAAGATCACCCCAAACTCCTTTCCCCTCAAGTATACCAAGAGGAAGGACTCACCGTGAAAAGACTACCCCCCCAGGACCTGATATGTGGTGTCACCTTGTCCTTGCATCCTTGCCTTCACGTTGCCTGTTGACTTATGGATTTCATGAGTTTTTCTTGTACGAAGAATACTCAGAGGTGTTTCTGTCAGTTCCTTTCTCTGCAACAGAGTTTACAATATCTGGCATTTGCTGGTCTCCCCATCCAAGTTCTGACCCTGCTTAACTTTTGGGTTCAGGCAGAATTTGATGCCTTTGCCTTACAATGTTTTGTTCTGTGAACAGAGATCACAGCACTAATCTTCAATACAGAATTCTTTTTTAAAAAACTACATGTGTTTTATCAATGAAATATATGGAAACTGTTTCCTGTCATCCACACTGCAAGGAATAAAATGTGGCAAGATATAATACAGATGTAAAAACCAAGTGACACCATTCAGGCTGAGTTCAAACCTAGCCATTCCCCCACTGGTGTCGGAGACAGCAGAGTATTAGGAACAACAACAAAGATTAGCACAAGAGGAGGTCCAAAGCTGCAAAAAAAGAGACTTGTAAGCACCATTTTGCATGGTTGTTTGAAAATTGGGACTTAAACCCATTTTCAAAAGAATGGCAACACTGTGCAGAGCCGGACTCTAAAAAATTCCTGGGGGAAGACTGTGCGCGGAAAGGGTTAAGCCGTGGAAATAAAAGCGCAGCCGAGCAAATCTGACTGCATGTTTGAAAAAGCCTATAAAATGTTACAAGCAAAACAAGAAAGCTTGTGTTAATAATGCATAAACCAAAGGAGGGGAAAAAGCACCACATTTAATGGAATAATGCTTTTATCCTTGCAGTTAAAATGAAATAAACCATGACTATTAATCTGGTAAGACCGTGTAAAAATGTAATTTTTAAACATTTACTAAAAGGGGATAGTTCAGTAACCACTCTAAAAATCAAGGCCTTGTGTACAGCAGCATTCAAACGCTAAATACCAATCTCCTCTCTGTGGAGGCCATTACCCGCCTTGTCGCTATAGCAACGCTAACAGTGTGCCTGACTTCAAAGACAAAGATGTAATTTCAGACTTCCAGCAGCCAGAGGGAGTGGTAAGGATATGCTACCCGGGACATGTCAGCTGATGATAAATTATAAAAATATCCAGGAAGGTTATGAGGCGGACTGTACCACCAGGCTCGGAGGGAAGCTCTCTCCCCTCCCTCTCCTGGCCAAGTACACTCCACTGAGCCGAGGACAGGCAACATTTCGAAGGAAATATCAGGAAGAGAGTCTCAGAAGAATCAGATCAATGGGGAAATTACAGAGGAAGTTGCTGTGTGCCTCCTTGTTGTTTCGTTCTCAAGTAAACAGAAAAATAGCCCACTTCATTTCACTGGGCATGTCCACATCGATGTGCCAAGAGGTCCGAGGAACACCAATAACTAGAGCTTATATCATCTATCACTAAAATGTATTTTTCAGGAGAGATATGGCAAGTCTGGTGGAAGGAAGGGTAGCTTTTTCCTCAATTCCCTTTTTTAAAAATCAGGGAAACACTGATATCTAAGGGGGAACTGGAAAATACACAACAACACTTTGTGGTCACCTTCTACAGGTCCACTTTTTTACTTTAGAAATCTGTAAAGCCTGCCTTGCTTCTGTAATGATCGTGTCTGGATATATTACATTGAAAAGTGTAATTTATTCAGACTGTAACTACAAGTTTACTAACTGCATTAACCTTCCACTGTTTCTGAGCTTTGTTACAACTCAGCTCTTTAAAAAGTATCTATTTGGGTTTTTTTTAATTCAGAAAAGATTGAAACCAAAAGGAAAACACTATTTTTAAAGGAAATGAAAGAAGCGGGGAATAAAAACTATATTTTGTTTAATAACTTTTTTTTCTCGGCTCTACTTCAACAGTGTCTGCTTCCTCTGATCCTTTGTTTTTTTTATTGTCTTCATGGATGTGCAAAACCTCAAGGCTTGTCCAGGCTGAAACGAGCCTCCCTACCTTTTCCCAAGTCTGTTTACTTCTCAGTTTGATCCATCAGTCTGACGGACCAATTTCTTTCATGTGCTTCAGAAGGTGAAACAATCTCAATCAGTCAAGGAGAAAGAGGAGCCAAGGGCCTTGCCTCATACAGCAGGAGGAATGTGCTTGGCAGAATCCCAGTCTATGCTCTGGACCAAATACTTGGAAGATATTAAAAGATTTCCCCTTTGTTTCCAACCTCAAGTATGTGCTTAGAAATCATGCAGGGGAATATAAGTTTGCAATATATTTTCTTTTCCTAAAATGTCTCCTCATTATTCTAAAAACAAAGTGTGATAAGAAATACAAACGTTTTTAATGTTTTAAAAACAAAAGTGACATCACAAAATGGGAGAAGCCTCTCCTTGCTCTTCTTCTGGGCCTTCACATCTCTAGTTCTATGGAACAATAATGAAACAATCATCACAAAAGGAAGAAGGTGAAATAATAGAAACCTTGAACAAGGAAGATATAATGGACTGCACTTTAACTCTCTGAGATTCCTACCTTCAATAAAGGAAAAACCCTTTCATCTGGATTACAATTGGCACAATTTATGTTATATTTCACTGTATAGCATTTCTCATAAAGTACATTGCATTCTTTCTCTCAGAACAGTGACATACTACAATATCGATATTAATTCAGATTTACAATCCTAGTACCAAGTCTAGATATCAGCTGTTCTTAGAGACCCAAACATTGCCTTTCTCTACAATTGTCAGCTGAGACCAAGTTTAGATATTATTCTACAGTTTTTCATTATGTTGTCAAGTTGGATTTGTGTAACCACAGTTTTACTGGAAGTGTGTATATTAGCACAACCTATCAGCACTTTTAACTACCTGAAAAAAATACTCTTTAAGGCGAGTGAGAGCAGGCTATGAGCCCAAGGGCAAGGATAGTCTTAGTTGTTAGTTACTCAAGAGAACAGTGCCTAGTACATTTAAGAGATGTATGAAATAAGAGAATCAGCAGATAGTTTAAATCCAAAATTAGCAAACAGTTCACATTTGCAAGCATAAATTTGTACACAGAGAATAATCAATCACAAATGTGTCTACTTCTGCACAGACAAAAATGACTAAAATGTTCAAAGGTATAGAAACCATGCCCTATGAGGAGCAGCCTAAAGAACAGGAGGTTGAACTGGATTGTCTTTGTGGCCTCTTCCAGCTCTGCGAGTCTATAGTTCTATGTTAATTTGTGAACTCATTCAATATCTTTCACTACATTACATTGTAAATTTAAACAGGAAAATGTCCTTTTGATACAAAACTAGGCAGACGAACAGAATTGAAACGAACTCTTTAAAATTGGTTTGAATTTTAAGTCAGGAGCTTTTTCCTCTATCTCTCCAATCTAACTCTTGCTTATTTATGGATTTGCTGGTCAGTTAATGGCTAATTGTTCTGCATTGACTTTTATCAACCCTATTTTCATACATGTTAGAGGGCAAACGTGAAAATATGCTGCAAACCAAGGACAACTATTGCAATTTTTTCCTATCTCTAAAAAAACTTTTTGAGGAGCTAGTTTCATCTCTTTTCAAAATAGTAGGCAAAAATGGCAGTTCTTTCATCATCCCAGAGATTCACTGATCAGATGCACATCAAATTCTGGTAAACTATTTTTTAAAATAATCTGAATGTTGCAAAATGGAGCACAGTCTGATACCTGTCCTACAGGTTCTAAAAATATATGATGTAAATTCATGACTCATATCCAGAATACCTAAAAGCAGAACTTTATTCATATAACAGTCTCAATGAAGACACGAAGAAGAGGCTGCTTTCACCAATTCCTTTGTCATAGAATCATAGAATTGGAAGAGACCACATGGACCATCTAGTCCAACCCCCTGCCATGCAGGAAAGCACAATATATCCCCGACAGATGGCCATCCAGCCTCTGTTTAAAAGTTTCCAAGGAAGGAGCTTCCATCACACTCCGAGGCAGGGAGTTCAACTGTTGAACAGTTTGTATGGCCAGGAAGTTCTTCCTAATGTTCCGGTGGAATTTCCTTTCCTGTAATTTGAACCCATTGCTCCAAGTCCTAGTTTCAAGGGCAGCAGAAAACAAGCCTGCTCCCTCTTCCTTATGATACCCTTTCACATATTTATACATGGCTATCATGTCTCCTCTCAACCTTCACTTCTGCAAGCTAATCATATCCAGTTCTTTAAGATGCTCCTCATAGGGCATGCTCTCCAGTCCTTTGATCATTTTAGTTTCCCTTCTCTGGACACCTTCCAACTTGTCAATATCTCTTTGGAACTGAGATGCCTAGAACTGGACACAGTATTCCAGGTGAGGTCTAATAACTGAAGTGGGGCCTTTAAAATTGCCCCAGAAATTCAGGATCCCTTCCAAACAGCACTTGGGCAGCATAGGCCGCTTTAGAAGACTGAAAATTGGTTGGTGCTCCTTCTATTCCTTGATTAGGAGCTTTTTCCTACAAAGAGGAGCACATCAATTCGCAAGAAGAAACATCTGCCACAAACCACCAATGCTTTGTACAGATTACAGTTTGTTCCTTCTCCAATGATCTTTTTTTTGGCAATTCTGTAGTACTGTAGTTCAAATTTGGACTCTTCAGTTTTCAAAAACAGAAAGATTTCCTTGTATTATAAACTAGTTACACTTATATTCCACTTTCTCCAAAGTAATCAAGGTGAGACATTTAATTCTCCTTCTTACTTTATCTTAACTACAATATTCCAAGACATGTCTCACTGAAAGACAAAGATCAGTCCCAAGCTCCTATAGATTGTGTAGTTTGCACCCTTCGGCTAGAACATCATATCTTGGCCCTTCTGTTTCACTTAACTCTTTAAATGTCCTCTCTGAAAAAGAGTTGATCCCTCAAAGTAATCTTCCTACCTTTCCAGTGTGAAGACCAATAGATACAATTCATTTTTCTACAAACTCTTTCTTCCCTCTAGCAATCCTTTCAATTCTTTTATCATCTTATGGTCCAGCTGCTTTCTCTACTTTTGATGTATTGAATTATATTTTAGTTCTTTTGTCTTCGCAAGAAGATCCCTCAAGGTCTTTTTGACTTATCTTATCACCAACCTACATATGATGAAAGGTAACTGACTGGGGCTTGTGTTTTCCTCATCTGGCCTTGACTTCTACTTCTAGAGGAAACATCTTTGATGTTATAGTCTTCATCAGAATAATCAATATTGCATATGTTGCCCAAGATTGGTATACAGTGTAACAGAAATCTGATTACTCGCATTTTAAACCACTTCAAATAGGTCTTCTCCGTGATCACTCCCCACCTCTGGAACTCCCTCTCTAAAGAATTAAAAATGGCCTCCTCTCTCCTCTCCTCTCCTTTAAAAAGCTTTTAAAACACATCTATGCAATTTAGCTTATGGAGAGGAGAAGGATTAAGTACATTTATACACACCCTTGCATAAGTACATTTATATGCACCCTTTCCTAGCTACTAACATCTCCCTTGTTAATCTGCTGTTCATCATTTCCCCTCCAAAAATTTTAGTCGGATTTTAGAGCTTTTTAATGAGATTTTAGGGGCCTAATACGTTTGTAATTATGTGGATTGTGTTATGTCTTGTTTAGTTAAGCTGTTTTATAATTTTGTTGAGTTGTCTATGATTTGTTTATATATTACTGTCGGCATTGAATGTTTACCACTGTGTATATTTTAGTGTAAGCCGCCGTGAATCCTTTCGGGGAGATAAGGCCAGATATAAATAAAGTTTCATTTCATTTCATTTAACAGAAAAATGATTTGATCCAGAGGACCTCCCTCATTTTAATTCTATAACCAACTAAATACATAGTCATTAGGGGTGTGCAATTCAGCACAAATCATGCCATTTTTCAGTCCCATTTTTGGCTAACTCCTCATTCTGTTTACTGAGAAATTGCTGAAATGGGGGGAGGGGTGCCATTTTCGTTCGAGAAAGATTTGGCCTATTGGCAACAATGGGGAAACTCTAGGGGCTCATTTCTCAGTCATTTTTAGGCTTATCTGCATGAAATCTACCTCAGTTGTAGACCACATTTACAACTGAAGGCCTGCCAAGTTTCATTAACAATTCACCAATCCTCTCATTTTTTTGGATTTAAAATTTTTACCGTAATTTTTTTTTAAAAAAAATAAGACTAACCACAAGAGAGGGTTCTGGGAATTGGAGACGCGGGCTGTATTCATTCTCAGCTAATCGGAGCATGGTCACAACCAAGCCTTTTATGGGCTGAGACATACACAGAGAGAGAAACTTCCAACTCCCCATCATGTCCCAGGAGGAGCTCAGAAGTCGACCCTATGCAAGTGCAGCTGGGAAAGTGAGCTCCCAGCAGGGTCCTCTTTGGAGGAGGGGCCTAGGGACGTTTTCTAGGGGGGAAAAAAGGATGTTGCTGCCGGGGGAAGAAAGAAGGGAACGGAGCCCCCTGCAGCAGGCCTTTCCCTCAGGTACAGAGGAGGAGCCTCTGTGGCAGGCCTCTCCCTAAGGTGCAGTGCAGTTAATCCCATCATCTCCAGTAGCTGAAATATCCAGCTCATGTTGATTTGTTTTGGCCAGCCTTCTGGTTCCCCCCACCCATCAAGTTTTTGGGGATTTAGCAAATAAATCACCAAATTTTCCAAATCAGTTTCAGTCCAAACGGATATTTGCACAGCCCTAATAGTCATACAGATCTAAAATCATTTAAATTACTTGTGATTTAACCTAATCCAACTCTTAATATTGCATCATAATTCTAAATGGCACCATCTTCTTCACATGCAAATGTTGTTAATGATGTAAGGAAAGCTTATCAAAAATCATCTAGAAAAGAATTTATAAATGATAAGTTTTCGACTCTGTTCTATAATGTAATACCTACTAAAACAAAATCACTTGGGAAATCTTTGCAACTTTCCTTGGAGCTTTAAGCCCCCCCCACTCTTTTTTATTCCACCCTTAAACAAAGTTCAGTGGGGCATCAAAGTGCCTCAGTCTTAAATTACAGTCTGTACTTTAAAATAGAATGGATGCACAATATGTTCCTGAAGCTAGAGGGTGGGAGTGTTATTCACTGAAAATTGAAGGCTTGTTGAGTCAATAATCTTCTTTCACAGAGTAACAATTTTCAGCTAAAATTTCTTGACCCAAACAAAGGAAAACCAGATCATTCAGTTATTTTACAACATTGCTGGAAAAAGCAAAATGAAAGGGGGGAAAACACTATTCACTCCACACTGAGTAAAAACAATGTGAAATTTTCAGTCAAAAATTGCTCAATAAAAAGTTTCCCCTCTTTAATCTTGCCACATTCCAAAATAGCTATTTTCAGCTCAAGAAATGAACAGAAATAAATAACCAGGGGCTACGTTTGGTAACCATTCACTGTCTATGTATCAGCTGAAGCAACATTTAACTTCTGTTATCAAGAACTAGTTTAATGACCTTTCTGCAAATCGGCAATAACACACTTAAACGGTACTTGAATTTTTATTATTTTCTATTTTGTTTGTTTGTTCATTCACCTGCAAAAAATATATTTGCCTTAAAAATAAATGAAAGTTAAGTTTCTAGTATTTGCCCATTGAAGACTTAACTGTTCTTATACTATAGGAGATATTTAAAGATATATTTCCCTGCTTGAATTTTGGACAGGATCTGAAAAAAGGTAGAAATAAATAAATAATAATAATATAACAACAACAAAAACAACTTTATTTGTAGCCCGTCCTATCTCCTCGAGGCAACTCAGGGTGGCTTCCAGCATAATAAAGGCCAACATTCAATGCCTGTGCAAACATTCAATGCAAAAAATGTATGTCAATTATCTCATAATCCTCAATTTCAGCGGTGCCACATAAACATATGCACTTGAGGAACATACAAATAATTAATATTCAGAGACATAAAACAGGAAAGGGCAACCTATTCTATATTTATGGTCTATGCACCATCAATTATATCAAGTGGGATGAGCAATGTAACTGAGGAAGTCATAATTCTTTTGATTCCTCTTGGTTCTTTCTGGTATTTTTAAAATAATAGTCTTATTAGATAACAATATAGTCTTTTAATTTATGCTTGTATTTAGTAAGGTTATTGCTGCTGTTACAAGGGATATTAAAACATTGACAGAACAGGGTAAGAAACTAATGTGGATACTACAAAGGAAAATGAAGGAACCTTCTATCCTGCCCTCTAGAGATGAACAACACATAGGACCTCTTCACACGAATTTTATTTTACGTGGCTTTACAGCATTTTTGGACTCCAGCCACAGAGTGCTGCTGATGCTGAAAAAATTGTGACAGCAGACAATGGCAGGCTCCCCGTCTTTCCATAAGGAAAGATGGGCCGGGTTGCCAAACAAAGAGCTTCCTCCCATGTGATGTGGAAGGGGGGAAGCCGCAACAGAACGGAGCATGGAGAGGCGGGTCCCCACGCCCCCTGCATGACAGCCGGTGGGACAAAGCGATCCAGGACTCCTTCAGCAGCACATGTGACAAGGTTGAAAGACAATGTAGTCATAATGCCAGAAACCATTTATCTTGGAGATCTGACTTCTCCTGATCTCCATCCTTCTTAAAAGACAGGACTCAAAGTGAAAGCAAAGCCATCTTGCTTTAGGTGTCAGATACCTTTTCAGGATATCAAGCACCTGATGCAGTAGCCTAGCTTTACTGCAGTTGGAAACAAAGAAAAGACAGTAATCAAACATAACAGCAATTCCATTCCTTCAAACTGAAGAAAACTTCCTAGTGGATAACATTCAAACTGAGAACAAAAGCAACCACTTGACTAATAAAAATCACTAAATCTAACCACAAGAATAGCAGCTGAAAAACCTAGTGAATCTATGATGTCTTTCACTTTTACTATCTAACACTGATTCCAATAGATTAAATCTAGAATCAAATAGAATAAAGTTTAGGGATACTCTCTCTATTAAGTGCAGCTTTGGAATCTTAAATCATAGTTTATATCATATTTTAAATGTATTTGGAAATACATTACACTGGGTATTGTAATCATGTACTATGTGTTTTATATGGTAACTCGTTTTAATGAAAGAGATGCCAGCAACTATATACGAGGGTTGAATGAAAAGTAATGCCTCCACCTTCGTTGCTTGGGTTTGGATGGGAATATTTCAATAAATCAAACACAGAAATAATCCTTAGAATGTGCTCGTTAACAACCACTATTCACTATTCCACATAATCACCAGACAATTGGATACATTTCTGCCAATGATGAAGCCGTCATGGAAGAAGTCGACACTCTGTTTCCACAACTAGCGTCTCATAGTTCTCTCAACGTCTTCATCAGAAGCATAATGATGTCCTCGCATAACTTCTTTCATGATCAGTAACAGATGGAAGTCAGACGGTGCTAAATCTGAACTGTATGGAGAATGCCATACGGTAGTGAGATCCAGTCTCTGAAGTTCTGCTGTGTACCCATCGTGCACAGATCTTTCGATAGCCAAGCAAAGCAATAATGTGACCCACACGTTCTTGTGAAATGCCGATTTTGCTTGAAATTTCTCTCTGATTGATATGACGATCGTCCTGAATCAATCTGTCAACATTCTGCTTGTGAAACTCGGTGGTTGCTGTCACAGGTTGTCCAACTCTTTGTTTGTCACGCAAGTCAGATGTTTCCAACTCAACATCTTTAAACTTACTCGCCCAACGATGCACAGTACTCACATCAACACAATCACCATAAACAGCTTGCATTCTCTGATGAATCTCCTTTGGTGTGACACCTTCTGCTGTCAAGAATTCAAGGATGGCACGTTGCTTAAGACCGTCTGCGCAGGGTTCCATACTCTGCACTTTCACAACACAACCCTTCAATGCTAAGGCTTCTTGCCAAAATAAAACTGGAGAGGAGAGTCTACTGAACAAGCCAGTACCTGCCGCATAACAGTACTGCCATCTGTTGAGGAGTTATGAAGGTGGAGGCATTACTTTACATTCAACCCTCGTATGTGTGAAATTTTCTCATAATACTGTAGTACAAGGCCCTGTGTGAAACTGAAGGCAAAGAAGGCCATTTCTACATATACAAAACGGAGAAGCAATTAACCAAAAGCTATGTCACTGTAACTGAAGTGAAATGGGGCTTTACTGGTGAAATATTTAGGAACAGATTGGTATGGACTGACTGTACAACATTGTACATTAAAATGTCTCTACATGTAGCAATATTTGTATTTTGGGATTTTTTTTATTTATAAAAACCAGTCCACTTCCACAAGAATAGTCAAGCTAGTCTGTTGCAACAAAGAACATAAAACCCGAAAAATAAAATTTAAAACTCCCAATTATTTTGTAGGACAAATTGATTATTACGTAACTTTCTACAGGGTGGAGCTTCATCTGAATCATAAAATGTGATTCTCAATTGGACAAATGGCCATGAAATTCAACACACGCTGACCATTTGCAACAGGACTATTGACAGTCAACTGACAATCATTCTAAACTTTGCCTTGTTATTTTTACACCTACAGAATGTCGAAGATATTCAATCAAGTAGTAAGCATACATAAAGGAATCTGCTAACAGTTTGTCAACTGCTAAAATACCAACAATAGCATGCATTTTAATGCTCACATCTTATGCCACAATCACCTACTTAGTAAAGCCTGTTTGAACTGTTTTCATGGAACGACTGTTCCATATAACAATGCTTTGGGCTGGTTGAGACAATCAAACAAATATACTATCATATGATGCTCAGTCACTCCCACATACACCTAAGTTCTGCTCTGTTGCTTTACTTTGTCCGCATTAGGAGTATAGTGTCTAGATCCAGGGAAGTCATGCTATCCCTCTATTCTGCCTTGATCAGACCACATCTGGAATACTGTGTCCAATTCTGGGTACCACAATTGAAGGGAGATGTTTACAAGCTGGAATGTGTCCAGAGGAGGGTGACTCAAATGATCAAGGGTCTGGAGAACAAGCCCTATGAGGAGTGGCTTAAAGAGCTGGGCATGTTTAGCCTGAAGAGGAGAAGGCTGAGAGGAGACATGATAGCCATGTATAAATATGTGAGGGGAAGTCACAGGGAGGAAGGAGCATGCTTGTTTTCTGCTGCCCTGGAGATTAGGACGCGGAACAATGGCTTCAAACTACAGGAAAGGAGATTCCACCTGAACATTAGGAAGAACTTCCTCACTGTGAGAGCTGTTCAGCACTGGAACCCTCTGCCCCAGAGTGTGGTGGAGGCTCCTCCTTTGGAGGCTTTTAAGCAGAGGCTGGATGGCCATCTGTTGGGGGTGCTTTGAATGTGATTTTCCTGCTTCTTGGCAGGGGGTTGGACTGGATGGCCCACAAGGTCTCTTCCAACTCAATCGTTTTATGATTCTATATGAGCACTGCCACTGTTCTAGTTTGTTTTCAACTAAAGATTCAAAGATATCTTATAACCAGCCCAGAATTAATTATCTGTCTTGAGTATGATAGTGTTTATGTGTGTTAGAACAAACCACAAACTGAAGCAAGTGGGAGCAATCAAACAGCATGCACCATTACACTTCTTGTGCACAAACAAAACAAGCTTCCTGTAGTTCCAACGGTTTGTCATGTGGTGCACTCCTGGCCATTATGTGTGTACTGATTTGCAACCAAAGTATTCTCTCACCATGAAAAACTATTTGGCATCATGTATTTTGAATATCTGAGAATATTACATTGTGCATTCCTTCTAGTTCTTTTAACATCCCGACATCAGGCTCTATTGTGCTATATTCCCCAAACCTCAGTAAGCTTAAAGCTATGTTCTTTAATATTATCCAGGGATACATACATGTGTCTCTTTTAGTGTTGTTTCTAAACATCTGTTTTACTGATCTTGGGGGCAAATTAGTACCGTACGTCTGCATTGCATGTTTTATTTTCAAATAATATGTAAATAATTACACTTTTGAAAAAGTGTTAATCTCATACTTTAAAATGGTTACTTAATATACATCACCCTTCTCATTTTCCTTATAAAGACATTTTAAGCAAGCAATGGCTTAAAAAAGCAAAGAAATACTTAATAAATAACACTGCACTAATTTAGTGAATAGATACATTTCTGGAAGATTTGAAAAGGTAAAACCCTTCAGATAACTGACTGGTCTCACTCTTGGGACAGGTTTTCCAAAAGTCTGTGTGGCAAATAAGCACAGCTAGACACTTCACTACTTGTTCATTTCCATCACACATTGTATATAAAAATCCTGGCACAAATGTTCCTGTTAAATTCAAAGCAGATGAATTTGTAATATGGGTTAGAAATAAATGGCCACAAACAAACCATAGTTTTATTAGCTGATTATAATGGGCTATCAAACATTAAATTATGCTTCACTTTGCTCTCCAGTTACATGGACAGTTCGACCTAGACAGATTTGAATGTGTGTCAAGTTTTAAAGCCTCTAATTAAAATACTGTATATTTTAATAGTCTTAATACTTTTCCTTAATTTCATTATAAGGCAGTATCTTGCTTTAAAAAAAACAATTGAACAAGTTTAGTTCTTTGGATGAAGAAAGAAATCAAACTGTCCCCTAGAGTTTCAGAATAAAAGAAATGCTGGCAAAATAAGGAACTGAAGCTACTAATTTATTTACAAATATTTTCAAATAAAGATGGCCATATGCCTAGCTGACAGAATCACCTGTATGCAGTTTAAAGTTTTAGAACATTTTTATTAGTAGCAGAACAGATGAACTACTTTTCCATCCAAAAGGTTTATTTGCTCGGTCAGATATCCAGCCATAACAAAATACTAGAAAGTGGCAGAGCGTCTTGGTCTCTTTGTCACCCACCCAGGGTTATGGATATCTAAAGAATAAATGCTTCTGTAATTTTAGGCCACAGTTGGATGTGTAAGAAACATGGAGTATGAGCATGTTCAATCAGTGATATAAACCCACTTCAGGCATCTGTCGGTGTAAACTGCACATATGAGGACAATGGGAGGGAAATGAAAAAGAACTGGGCCTATTCTCCCAATTCCTATTTTTTTCCTGAACATGTGCCTGTGTATAGGGTGGTGGTGGTGAACTAAAAATCCCTCCCTACGTTTTCAGAGCTCTGAAAAATCATTATCACAATCTCAGAGAGAACTTGCAATAACAGAAGAAGTTCTCCTTTGCAATTAATCTCTACTTGTAGAGGGCAACTAAAATAGCAAAATACAAGAGAAACTAGCTTGTTCATCTCCACTCACCCTCTTGAGTTTATATTTGAGGACAATGCTAGGAAAGGATACAGAAGCAGCAATTTCAATTACGGTAATAGCAAGTTTTCTGAAATTACTTGCATAAACATAGGAACTATCTCTAAGTATATACACTCCACATCAGATTTGGAGTTTATGAACAATCTGCCGTGTTGTCTGTGAGAAGTGGTATCCAGTGTGGCTTGAAAAGCATATTGTGTGTGTTAATATGGGATGTATTGTGGTGCTGCTTGAGGAGAAAGGAGGCAATGCTTCTTACACAAATACAAGTACTTTTTCCTTCATGCTAGACATTGTTGCATCCAAGCCCACATTTCTTCCTCAAAAATGCATAGATAGAAAAAGCTGGGTGGCTGAAATGAATTTCTGAAAAATGATTATCTAAGTCAGCATAGTTACAAGGCCTAGATTTTTATTTTTATTTGTTTTATACCAGTGTGCATGTACGCATGAGCTTATACACATGAATATGTACGAGTGTATCTTATTTCTTTGCTGTTGATCAAGGAGCTAGAAAAATGGAACGTGGATCTTAAATTGTATTATCAGTTTCAAATGGAATCAAGCTTTTGTTTTCAGTCTCCTTTCTGTTTCTAGTCTTTAACAGTAATTGTTATAGAGAGGGCCTTATCAGTGGTGCCCCCCTGCCCCCAGGATCTGGTACTCTCTCCACATGGAGATTAGATTAGCCTCCACCCTGTCTACCTTCCGGAAAGACCTGAAGACTTGTATGTTCCAATGTGCCTTTGAATAATAGTTCGCTACTGATCAAGTCCACCTAGCCCTAATCTTTTGTTTGGATCTCCAGCACTTTATTCCCAGCTTGGCCCTATAGTTGTATGTTTGCACTAGCCCTTGTCCTGCCCAACTAGTCTAAAATTTGAACATGCCCACTTTTTCGGTTATTGGTTGTTTGTTGTGTGTTTCATGTTTATGATGTTTTATATTTTATTGGTTTTATTGTTTTTAATATAGTTGATTGTGGTTTGTTTTAATTGTGTTACTTTGTAACCTTTATTTATATTGGGCTTGGTCCCCATGTAAGCTGCCAGAATCCCTTTGGAGAGATGGAGGCTGGTTATAAGACTAAAGTTGTTGTTGTTATGGTTGATAAAAACTTTGACATAAATGGTTTCCATCCCCAAATTTTATACTTTTTGTTTCAATCCATTTCTGGATACAGGCTATGCTTTAAGACAGGCCTGTTACAACCAGTGGCCATTCAGGTATTTTGGATTTCAGTTCCCAGAATTCCTGACCATTGGACAAGCTGGCTAGGGCTTCAAGGAGTTGAAGTCCCAAACATCTGGAGACCCGCATGTTGTTGTGCATGACTGTTCCAAAATTATACTAACAGACATATTTCACTGCTTCAGAATTAAGAAAAAAGACAACAAGAATCTGACCTGTTTGCAGAATATTCTGAAAATTGCAACGCACTTGACAATAATCCCACATAATGCCAATGAAGGTAAAATAACTTCTAACTTTAAAAATAAAACCATGTTTATCTGGAAATAAGTCTCAAAAAACAAACTGTACCTATATTTAATTAGAAATATGCTGCCATAACAACAATGCTTTGCTGTCAAACCTTCCCCGATTGCATTTTATAATGACAACTGTGCCTACAGCATGTTACAGTTGGCCAATTCTTGAGGTGGCTAAAGTGAGAGTCACCACAGTCAAATCTACCTTCTCGTGGAACAGGTGCAGCAGTAAGCATATAAGCCTAAATGAACATTCTCAAGCAAAATAATCAAGTAAATATTATCATAGCAAGAACAATTCAGTAAGTACTCACAAATTGTGCTAGACAATTAAGAGAGATTCTTCAAGGGCAGTACAACCTCAACCATAGCAAAATCCTATTTCCTTAACAGCACTTCTGAGAAGTAAGCTTCTTCTTCCTGATTTGTATTAATCATTATTTTCCACTAATTTCACACTGATTGTGGATTTCCTCATCTTCTAAACAAACCAGTTAAAAGAAGTATCATTCAAATAGCACTAAAATTGGATTCTATGGATAATACCCCCTAATTTTTGAATGAATTTTTAAACACTGAATGAGGTATGAAATACAAATTGCATCAGATGCTAAACATCAATCCGATCATTAACACAGGAAATTATATGGGACTTTGCCATATTCCAAAAGCCAAAAAATAGCATGACACAAAGGAGAAATATCCCAGTAACCTCATCAAGTGATCCAGAAACATATGTGGTCAATGTTACTGGAAGTTTATGGGAGGTTTCGTTTAAGTAGAAAGGATGCTGATTCTCCCCTGCTCCCCAGCTCCCAACACAGCCCATTCAGAAACATTCAATTGGATGGTAGTCTTCAAAATAATCTTTCTCTACTCCATGCAGATATGTGGCTTGAGCTTGAAAGACATTTGATGTGAACTTGCCAAATTAATGGGCTCAACTGAGAGAAGGCTAGATGGTGGAAAAAGCTACCTTTTCCTAGAGGAGTTAAGAAGCAGCATTTGGGTGGACATTCAAGCATCTCCCTTGAATGCAGCAGTAGTCATCAGATTCCTCCAGAGTTGACACAACCAATAAGAGTAAATAAGATTAAACTGTTTGGTGCAAAGGTAATTCTGACTAAGTAATCGAAGAGATTTTGAATAATTTTGAAGGTAACAGAACCTAAAATTCCCATATAATTGTGAACCCTACTGTGAATATTCATTTTTTAAACAAATCTGTTACTGTAAACATACATTTAATTAGAAAGATGTAATCAGGAACTGATCAATGCACCACATTAGATAGATAGATAGACTCATGTATAAACCTTTCTCTTTGGAACTAAGTAGCATTAATGAAGACAATATTAATTGATTTACTTTTAATGAAAGATGAACAAATCCTGGAAAACCTACCACAATATTAAAATTTCAATTCTGTAAGTTGTTGTTGTTGTTATATATTTATACCCTGCTTTATTTCCCCAAAGGGGACTTGATGGGGCTTGGCATAAAAGCATTAGCATAGTATTTAAATTTCAGTCCTCAAGTTACAAACAAGATAGGTTCTGTAGGTTTGTTCTTAAGTTGAATTTTATGTAAGTCTGAACCATGTGCAATTTAAGTGTAACTCCTCTATCTTTCTACTTTTGGTTCACATAGGGGTTAGCACCCCTGTGGTGTTTGTTTTGATGTCTGTGTCCCTGGTAACTTTCTGTCCCACTGATAATTGGATTTTGAAAAAATCAACTTCTTGTGGAAACAAGGATTGGTGATAAAGCTGTAGTTGAAATACCTTTTCTCCACAATGACTCAGTATTGAATTTTCCTTCCTCAGGGTAGATTTCTCTGACTTCCTGTTGTCTCAGTCCTATTCTTAACTATGAGTTGTTTGTAAGTCAGATGTTTGTAACTCGGGGACTGCATGTACAGTTTGAAAGTACCGAGAGGTGTTTGTTCTTGATGGAAAATAACCCACTCTTGTCCATCTTTGTCTCGAACTAGGTTGTGAATTAAATTAAACTTTAGAGAAATAATTCTCAGGTTCTAATAAGAATGCATTACAAATTAAAGCCCTCTTTCTTGGTTACATTTTACTTTTATTAGCACATCATTTATTTTTGATATTTTGCCATCATCTCCGTTTACTAGCACCATGCTTTTCATACAAATCCACAAAATACAAATTATCATGTTATCTTTCAAAAGATGTTTTTCATGTTCTCCATCAAGAGCAGATTCAGTTAAGTAAGTTAATAAAGTAATTATAAAGTGACAAAAATAACGTTAACGTTTTCTTCCTTCCACTCACCAATCAATATCGCTAGAATATGATCAGCTAAAAAATTTACAATGCTCAGTGACCATACTAAACTATAAATCAATAGTTCCAAGAAAATAGGGTTGTACATATTCCACTACGAAATATATGCAGGATCAGGATTTATAAAAAGGTGATATTTCATTGTAATTGAGGGGTTACCTATAGAAACTAGAAAATGCTGCCAAACGTGTTAAAAAACATTTTCTGTGCAATTTTACAACAGGTATGTGTAAGAATAGTCTTGCTTCTTACATACACTTTATTGCACAATATGTATAAGAACTTTCAGGGATAAATGGTGTTACCACATAATGAGTCATGTAGTTTAGAAACCAAAGATACAGAATAGTAAAATATGTGGTGAAAATAATTATTTTCTCAATTAATACATTGGTTCCTTAGCACTGTGCTGCTGCTTCTTAAAACCGACAGAAATTACATGCTGAAACTCCCCAAGCAGCACAAGTGCCATTTTTACTGCAGAAGATTGTTTTCAACATAAAACACAAAACTTTTCAGTCAGGCAAGAACTAGTTCCTTACTGGTAAGCTTGATGGCCTTTCTTGCTGGATCAAATTCATTTCTTCATGGTTGGGCTTGCCTTGGGTGATAGGGGGTTGGGACCTGGTTCCATAGCCCTCCTGAGACATTTCCTGATTAAAAAACAAATATGTTAGTGATGCACAACACCAACTGGAATGGGCTCAGTAGGCAGAGAGAAAAGGATATTCATTCACGGAGGCATTAAGAGAGTCTGTTTGTACATATACCAGATTTCCGCAAGGCATCAATGCATCTGGTTCCTGCTTGGCCCCACTTGGAAAGCTACTTCTTAAAGCACTGTGTGGCAATGGATCATATTCTCTTTTATTTCATATTTGATGGTGGAAGAAAGCAACAAAAGAAAACTGAGTATGATTTGGTAACATGCTATTTGTTAAAACAGAGAACTATCTTGGGCCCTTTTGACTTAATTTAGGCTGCGCTCCAAAAATTGCTGGCACTGCAGTTTTCCTCATTCCTTCTAACATAAACAAAACATCATATTTCTCTCCCCATAACTCTCAGAATGCAGGTGTCTTCATGTGTGTCATGCCCCAGACCGGACCTCATCCCTCAAGAGTCTGAACTGGGGTATCATTATAAACAAGTTTCATTAAAAATTAATAGAACCCATTTTTAGATCTTACAGTTCTACATACTGGGTCTAGGTAATGGGGCGACGCACAGCCCCATACTAAGCTTTTACATGCACTAACAAAAACATGAAGAGAGAAAACGCCTCTGCAGAATTTGAGGATAGCACCAGTTGTCAGCAACAGTCTTAAGTTCTCCATTTTCAAATATTCATTGCCATGTCTTCAATATTTGGAATGAGTGGAGTGTGTTTTGGAAACACAATTGAAAAAGTTAGAATATTTCACGATAAAACTAGGCTTGGCCGAGTTTTGCCTCAAGCCCCTGGTACATGGATATCGTTTCCCTAGTAGACTGAACTGTGCCCTAAGTGTTTATTTCAGAAATGTGAAAAGCAAAAAGCTCTGGAAGCTTCTTTAACAGGCTTTCAGTAATCATGAACCAACTGCGAAAGTATACGCGTATTTAAATCAAGAGTATTTCTCGGAAGGGCAGAGTCACCAAGAGCATAGCCTTGTTTTCAACCACAAGACAAGGAACTGAAAAAGCAACCAAGCTCACTCATGTTTTCTGCAAACTATGTCAAATGGATTAATTGCAATTTAAAAGTATTTCCTTTTATACTTCAGTTTGTGAAAGCAAAATAATGGCCTATGAACTATATATGCAGAAAAATGTTCTTTAATGTTCAAAGGTCTTACTTGCAAACCTACTCTTAATAGTTAATGTCTATTCTCATACATATACAGACAAGGTGTAAGCTATGTGAAGTGCTTACGTTAGTATGTATAACTGGCATAGAAAGTTGAAGAACTAGTTTCCAACTGTAGAGAAAAGATATCACACCTAAAAATCCAAGAGGAGAAAAACTGCTTCTGTTGTCAACCCCCCTGCCTTCCATTCGCACTTTCGTAACAGATTGCTCTCTTGTTTTCCCCCTGCTTTTGCCATTTTGATAAACAACTGAATAGGAACAATTATTTTTACATGCAACATTTTTAGCCTACAAGTACATGAAAATAATTTTTGCACCACACCCCCATAAGCGTACTTTGCTTATATTGCTGCTCCTTAAAAAGGACTTCTGCTGTGCCAAAAGGATCCGGTTCAATCATAACTACTGCCAGTACAGCTATGCTACAAACTAGTCAACTCTGTCATGTTTTAAACATGCTGTTGCCATAAGGTCACTAAGCATATAAGATCAAGGAAGTTCATACAGTGTGTGTGTTTGTGTGTATGTATAGTTATGGCCTTTGGTGAGGACTGTACAAGCCTTTAAACTTTATAGCTTTTTCACAGCTGATTAGGAAAAACAACTAACCATTTGCTCCAATTTTAAGGGAAACTGGCTAATAAACAGGTATTCTCAGATTCGCTGGGTGCTGTTACTCTGAACTTTATAATAAAATATTTGACATACAAATTCTCTGGTATTAAAAACTGTGGTGTTCCATTTCTTTCTGTTCCACATCCAATCAGAAGTATACAAGAATGAAAACCTTTAAAAGTTCCCTCCCTTCCATCTGGTTACCAGCAAAGGGTAACAATTAGGCTTAAGGGTGAGAAAGGCTGATGGCTGAACGATTATTATCCACTGTGAAGCCCCCCCCCCCTCAATTCCGCCTCCCCGATTTCTGCTTCTGACACAGTTCTCCTGCTGTGTAGGCCAGCAGGTTCCTCTGGATTAACAACACAATTTAAAATCAACAAATGGCACAAGGCCTCTATTCAGCTGCTCTCCCTCTTGTTACAAAGCAACATAAAGGTGGAGGACAGCTTCACAATAGACAAATAAATGAGCAAACCTCTGTTTTTTCCTTTGAACTTTAAACACAACATCTCTATTTATTATCACTGTAACGGTGTCCCTAATAAATCCTTAACAGAAAACAGAAACCACTAGCATTTATGCTGTTTGTTCAACCAGCTGTCTTCTTTCTCATTAACTATTCTAGCCCAACACCAAGCATGCCTTAAAGTAGGGCTAGCTTTAAATTTTGAAAACAGGCTGTTAGACTGGCGAGGAAAGAGACAGCTCCAGACAGAAGGCAACTTTGGGGGAGTGCAGGCGGTGTTAAAAAGGGGGTGGGGATCAGAGGAATAAACATTTCAAAGCATCCACAGTGACATACAATCAAAACATTAAAAATGTCAAGACCATGGCTAGGGGAAGAGGGCTAAAATAATGTATTAGTTATTTTACAATAAAGAAAGCTGATTTGTCTATTTCACATTTATTTTCCCAACATTGCATTCAAAATCTTGTGTCCTGATTAACTAACAGTAATCTTTCAGGCATTAGCAGATCCATTTCTTCCCATGAGAGAGGAGATGATCACAGGTAAGGTAAGCCAAAGTAAAGGACTAAAAGGAATACCATAGCCCACGTTAAAACAACAAAAACTGTCCTGTGGTTATACTTTTGTTGGGCCACACAAAAGATGCAAAACACATCAAACCTTATGTGTTTTGCACCTACTGGCTACCCAATAAATTATCGCCACAGGGTGGCTTTTAGATTGTGTTATGTTTTTGTTTCATGACCAACGGGACTACCTTTGAAACATAGTTGAGGTGGATATACTGTATAGCAGTTCTATAGTACACACAGCAGCCATTAGACATATGGCAAACTGCTGAGCACATGACCCCAGAACATTTATTCAAGTCTTCTGGAAAACCAAAATCAAAACAGTCACCTCGATTTTATCTATGCCATTTGTATGTTTACTATTAATTACAACTCAGAGATGATACCTGCTACTTTCTAATTGCTATATATAATACTTAATAATATTGGATATAATTACTGTGGATAAGAATAGTAGAAAAAATAATTTGTAGCCACACTGAAAAGCCCTTAACAGTTCTCACAGTTCTGAATGGGGAGAATATTGTGTGGAGGTAACTGATGAAAAGGTCCAATTCTGACAAGACAGCAAGGGTGTTTAATGGTAATAACATCTGGACTGAGCATCCAGTGTCCTTTCCTCACTATGTTTCTCTCCCTCGGTTCTCTCCCTTTCCCTAGGTAGAGAAGGAAGAAAGGGAAGAAAGCAGAAGGGAAAGAAAGGGGGGGGGAGGGAAGAGGAAGAGAAGGAAGAAAGAAGAGAAGAAAATAAAAAAGGAAAGAAGGAGAGAGAGAAAGAAAGAAAGAAAGAGGGAAGGTTGGCTACCGCAACACGTAGCAGGTACAGCTAGTACATTATATAAACATAAATGGATATGTGCTAGTGAGAAAATTAAAAGATTGTGTCCTTCTATAACTTGCAGAACCTGAATATAACTGAAGCACCCCCAAGGAACTTCATTAAGATGACACTGGGGAAGGTGGAGTGTCGCATGATCAAAAAAACCCCACAACCAATGGGGAAGGTATCATAAAACCAAAAAAAAGATATGCTGAAAAGAACTTGAGCATGTGTGTAAAAATTAGCATAATAAAGATGCACACATATACCACATGATTCCTGCACACATTTTTTGTTTTACTTTTTTGGGGATGTGGATACAAAAACTGACATATCCATTCAGATTATCCCTTTTTATGGCAAAATAATGCATTATGAATCTCTTGGTCTTCAGGGCCCAGGGCAGTTAAACAATCTTCCAAATGGCACGAGTCCATTCTCTTTAGTGGCTTACAATATAAACAAGCCCAGCAAATGGGCATTAGGAAAGCAGCTTCAATGCAAGCCCAGAGGTGTGCAATATTTATCTTAAGAAAAATCAATTCAATTAATTGTTCTGAATATTAATACTGTTGGAGAGAGTTGCCAATTCAATAGCAGGTGTAAAAGTGTTTTTGCTTTGTTTCTTCAGAAGACTTTCTCCTATCACAGCAGTTTATGCTGGACATGGTTGTGATGAAGGAGGGATTGCTGCCAGCTAAGCCAGCAGTAAGCAGGAAGATGAAATCATAGCATGATACAAATGATAAAATGGCTAGGTATCTCTTCTGAATATCAGACACTTCAAGGATAAAATGGACTGTAGTTCACCAAAGTTTGTGCCAAAATTTTTAAAAAATCTGTTAGCATTTAAGCTGCTGAGTCTATGGGTTTTGTTATTTTTGCTGAAACATACCAACATTGCTACTACTTGAAATTTCAGCAATGTAAACAAGTGTGTTGACATAAGACAAATACAACAAAAAATCACAAAGACACTTGTCCAGATCCAAACAGACATAATCTTTCTAAGGAAACACTCTAAGTTAATTGTAAAAACTGACGCCAAATACAATAAACAGGAGAAAAATAGTTTAAATTACATGCCTAAAAAAGATACCCTGCCCCCAGATACAAAACAATACTAGAATGCTTGGCTTTCAATAAGGTGATACATACTTCTAAAATGAAATGAAGTGCTTGTAATACACAAGATGTAGCACACAAAATTATCACCTAGCCAATCATGTAACATTGTTTACCCATCTCCTCCAATGTATGTACAGTTTGCTCAAAACAAACATTATATTAGATCATAATATCAGAACAATATGTCTTCAGTCTGCACAATATACATTATGGACATTTATATTGTTTCCAGACTTTGAAGATGAAGACACACGTTAGAAAACAATGCTTTAGAGAATATATTACTTTATGTTTAGTAGCCCTTGCAGTTCATACACATGCATTTCAAGTACTCATAGCACTTCACAAATCTCTTTACACAGACAATACTCTGAGCCATGGCTGGTTGAGAAGACTGTGAAGTAGTCATAGGCTCATCCACTTCTACCTCCTCCATCTTGCCTAAAATGCAAAGCTAAATTCATTGTATATATGTGTGCATATTAATGCCTTCAAGTTGCCCACCGATTTAAGGCAACTTCATGAATGCTTTTTAAGGCATTAATAACCTGGCTACTACCTTCCTCTGAAATATAGTCTACAGTACCAGATATTTATTGGTGATCTATCACTAAAGTACTAAATAGGGCTGACAGTGTTTAGCTTCTGGTTTAATCACACAATTCTTTGTCTATAGCCTGTAGTCGGCAAAGTGTGGCCCTGGGACCACACATAACTTTCCCAGGACATTTTTGTAGCCCTTAATTCCTCAAGAATCCCCAGCCTGCGTTTCATCTTTTAAAAAACACTGACATAAAAACTGATGTGCATAGAATTAGAATGCTACATGTTGTTGCTGTGTAACTTATGACAATCAGTTTTGACTTATGGCAATCCAAGGGCAACCCTATTGAGAAGTTCTTTTGGCATGGGAGTTCAAACGGACTTTCATTTTCTTTTCTCAGAGGCTTAGGGCCCTTCCTATTTATTTATGGTATTTGTATCCCGTTGCTTCTCACCCCTGAAGTAGGACTCAGCACGGCTTACATTCGCAGCACTACAGGATGCCATACCACAATACAGAAATAAGCTAAATACAATACAACAGGGCTTCCCAGGAAGTCAATTGCAATCGACCAGTCGATCCCAGCCGGATGGGGTGCTTCTCAGAGAGGGCAGAGCCAGGCTGCGCCAAGCCCCGCCCCCACCCCGGCTTCGGCACTCCCAGCAGTTGCTCCAGGTTTGTGGAGGGCAGGGCCAAACCAGCCTTGTGCTAGCTATGCCACCACTGGCTTGGCATTGCCATCCTCAAGCCTGGAGAAGCTGTTGGGAGCTCCAAAGCCAGAGGGGAGGGGGCGGGGCTTGGTGGGGCCCGGCTCCGCCCCCTGTGGCTTCCGCTCTACCGGCAGCTTCTCCAGGCTTGAGGATGGCAGTGCCAAGACAGCCTTGTGCTAGCTATGTCACCACTGGCTTGGCATTGCCATCCTCAAGCCTGGAGAAGTTGCTGGGAGCTCCAAAGCCAGAGGGGAGAGGGCGGGGCTTGGCGTGGCCTGGCTCTGCTCTCCTCTGGCCAAGCCCTGCCCCGCCCCCTCCCCTCTCCAGCCTTGAGGAGGTAGGTAGATCTTTCTGACTTGGTTTTAATATAAGTAGCTCGCATGCTGAAAAAGTGTGGGCACCCCTGCAATACAACAATATAATCAACATCAATATAAAACATTAAAACCATTACATAGTCATTAAAACCAATATATACTTCAATAGTTAAAACTATAAACAAAGCACAGTATCATCTCCCGCTGATCCCAGATGTGACGACCTGCCACTGGTTTTGGAGATCAAAACCATTAATCAAAATAATACTCCCGGTAGTACTGCCACCAACCTAATACTCAAATTAGGATTTTGAGATTGTTAATTAAGATGTTTACTTGGTAGTTCTTTTAACCGAGCTGCCCCAAACAACCACACTGTGAGGAAAACTAACAAAGATGAAAGATGGAGGCTTCTTAGAGTTAACAATAAAAGAATTTATTAATTAACAAACAAACGGCTATCTCAATGAGGCACAGATCGTAATGGTTCTACAGAGAGGCAACAATAGCATACAGTTACTGATAATAATAATGCGGGAACGTGCGGTTACAGAAAATAAGATGCTAAGCGTGTGGTTACAGAAAAATAGTGCACTAAGCTTAGATCTTAACAATACTCTAGTCAGTACTGAGTCTTGACTAAAATATAAACCTGTCACCCTATTGTCTGAAAATAGCAGTGAACAGCTGGTTCCTATTAAGGCTTCTATCCACTAGAAATCCCCCTGAGTCTTGCCTGACTGAGTTAGCTACCTGCTAACTCCCAGCCTCTAAAACCCACCTTTCCCTCTATACACTGAGGAGACAAGGTGTTTAGTCTGACTCTACAAAGTCAGCCCTAATGGCTCTAACCTAACTATCAGTGTCACCCCAAACACCATGGATGTGCCACTATAGTATCAGACTGGTCAGAATCTATGGCTGAGGCTTGGAGGATATTGTCACTCCACCCTCAAACCACGACAGCTAGAGCTGAGATGTCTCTCAATCAAAGCTCTGCCCAAGACTGAGAATCTTTCTGACAAGATCCCTCCTTTAGTCAGCTCTGCTCCTCCCCTCTGGCACTCAGCCAATCACAGGGCACTCCCTATCTCTGAGCAGGCTTGACTCTAAGGCCACACCCCCTCTCTGGCTATGACCTCCCCCTGATGGCTGTTAGCTGCAAATCCCTTACCAAAATGGATGCCAGCTATCTTCCAGCAGAAATACAAAACTTCCAAGCAGGCTTTCCACCCACTTAGGTGGAGTCCTTACACCAGATTATCTGTTTATCCCAGGTTATCTGGCAGTGGAGACTCATATATTCCAGTTTAAAGCAAATAATCTGGGATCAGATCCTGGGATGAAGGACAGTGTGGAAGAGTTCTTAGAGAGTGTGACTTGCTCAAGGTCATCCAATGCCATATAGTGGCTGAGCAGGGATTCAAACCCTGGTATCCAAAACTGGTATCTAACCCTCAAACCGCTTTATCACATGCCACAGGCTACTTTGTGTATAAGGAGTTTTGCATTTCGTTGTCATTAATATGGTCCTCCACATGTCTACATGAGCCTGTATATTAACAAACATGAAATGAGAAACTGCATTTTAACAGCACTGTACAAGTGCAATTCCCAGCGGGAAAAGTAATGGGAGGGGTAATGCTTTTGTGGAAAACAAACTGGTGGTAAAAGACTTAATTTGACCCCTCAAGCAACACTCCAACCCCACCCCACCCTATAATCCAAATAGTCTATAATCCAAACGATAGTCTCTAAAGGCAGCATTTTATTTTTAATTTGATATCTGTTGCAGGAATTTTCATATGAAATAAAATATCTCCAAACAATTGTTCAAATATTATGTGCTTGCTCCTTCTTTAGTAATGAAATCTGGCAACCAGTTTATTTGATCCAGTCGGAACACATTCTGCCCTTGCGGATTCACGAATGGATTGGTATTCATTTTTTACGACTACTTTTTAATTTGTTAGAACTACTTCCCACCATACCACTTTACTTGAATGGGAGATTCCACACATCACACTCTTGCCAAAAAATCAAAACATAGTAATATTTTTCCACTTGCAAGTACGTGCATCTACTTGCAAGTGGAAAAAATATTATGCCTGTAATCCAAGACTGGGAGCGACTCATCACCTGCATCTGACTCACAAGAATATGTATATAGGTCCTTCCCACGTTGCAATGTGTCTTGGGAATTATGCATGGGAGCCTTCTGTGAATGTACTTCACAAGCTAGGAAAGGGCCTCATATGTTAGGACTGAAAAGAAGCATTCTATGTCTGTATGTTTGTACATGTACAATTAAACCACAATGCCATGTTGCATTCTAAAAACTAGAAATTTTCAAATGTCTATGTATACTTTCAATGCATGACTGCGTAATAAAGATAATTTCTGACTTTCACATATTGAAAACCTATTTTGCAAGTTGTACCTCTAGCCCTCAGGTGTCAGAAAGTTTTGCGTCAAGCAAATCTGGTAAAACAAAAAAAATTCAACAGTTCATTTTGTTTCCTTTTCCTTTACACAACACTTAAAAGTAAACGTAAAAACACTTTTTAAAAAAAAGAACAAGGAAGAGGAAAAAAGTCTTTTTTCAATTGAAGGAATACATTTTATGGTTAGAATGAAAAGCATTTTACATCTATGGCATAGAGACTGCTGAACAAAAAAGGTAAGAAATCTTATCTAATTTGACACCTGCCAGCACTGAAGAAACTGCTTTAAAATTTTGAAAGGAAAGAGAGGTCTAAAGTGAAGTTATGGTGACTGGACTGACCAAATAGTGTACTATTAGAAACAAAACTCAACTTAAACAGCAACTAACTCTATTATTGCTGCAGTCTAGTAAATACTTTCTTCTGAGCAGATGTGTACAAAACTACAGCACGAGCGGAACTTTTTAGATTTTTAATAAACTAAAAATCTATTTTTATTACACATATATGAGGAATGGGGAGGGGTACAAGAGTAGATATAGAATGGGAATTTTAAACATCTTACATTTTCATCTTCTTCCATTGCTATCCAATATTAAAAAGATTTCTATGATGTTAAAACATGAAAAGCGAGGGGAAAAATAACATTTCTTTTCTAATCTAAAACAGAAAGATAGAAAAGCAGGTAAACGGGGTTTTGAAACAAAAGATAGAAAAGTTGAGAAAATCTATTATTTTTTGTCATAAAACTTCTTATCTCTGGGAGATTAACTTTCTAGTATCCCTTGGATCCATTGGGGATCCTGTTATTCTCATCACTTGACTTCTCTATATGCTGGCTAGATTTAATATTATTAAAAATGAAATGGGCTCCCTAAGACCAACAAGGCATACTTGTCATTAAGAAACCTTCTTAACCAGGAAAACTTTGTGTGAGTAATTATGTTCTGATATAGTTGTAACTTATTATTTGCATATTTGTATTATATGAACATACTTGCTATTAAGAAACCTCTTTAGCCACTCTTTTCGTTCCCTTTAGGTCCACTTTATTTTGTAAATCCATATTTCTCCACCTGAAGAAGACTGTGTAGAAGTCAAAACCGGTCGTGAGGAATATCTGTATAAATATTCTCTCTTAAGAGAGTAAATGAAACTATTACTTTGAAGGAGGAATCTCCCATAAAGAACCTGTGATTGCAAACAATCTCCTACAAGGAAGAATGCAAGGAACCTATAACTCATTATTGGTTGTATCTTGTAGAACAGGGGTGCTCATTAGGTAGCTCACTAGCTATTAGTAGATCTTCGGCCCTCTTCCAGGTGATCTTCGGGCCTCACCAGCCGGATGGGGTGCTCCTGCCATGTGCGCGCGCACCCTGCGCGTACGTGCGCTCCTGCTGCTGGCTTTCACTCTCGCGGTGCTTCTTTCGCCTGCAGGGCATTGCAGGAAGAAAGAAGCAGGAGGCAGGGCCTCTGGAGGGAGCGCCCTGCCTCTCTCTCGTCCAGAAGCAGCTGTGCAGCCTCCATTGCCGGCGAGACAGGCAGGGCGGAGCGCTCCCTCTGGATGCCCCGCCTCGTGCTTTCTCCTTCCTGCAATGCCCCGCAGGCGGAAGAAGCGCTGTGTGGGCAGAAAACAGCAGCAGGAGCACGCACAGTGGCAAGAGCGCATGGCGGCGGGAGCGCACGGCGGCGGGAGCAGGTAGATCTTTTGGACTTGGTTGCTTAAGAGTAGCTCGCATGCTGAAAAAGTGTGAGCACCCCTGTTGTAGAAGATCTTAATAAGGAAACAGAAGCTCTTCATAATTGATATTGTTTTTTTTCTTCAAAAGACTATAGCCAGTATTGTGAACACAACATACTTATGTTTATTATAGATTTTTGTTGATTATATCTTGTACAAGCTGTGAAAAAATACTTTGTTCTACTTTGATAATAGTGGACCTGTGTGTCTTGTTAGATTTAATATTATGCCATCTCCGCTCCATAGAGGAAGACTCAATGGTCTATCGAACGACAAGAGGCTTTGTCCCTATAGTACAGGACAGCTGGATTCCATCTCGAATATTCTTCTGCACTGCCCACTCTACCAGGAACCAAGATCTAGCTTGCTACTACAAGTTATAGATTCTATGAAAAACCATACAGACCCAGACAAAGTAAATTATGATTTTAAACTGCCAAGATTTTAACTGTTGCCTCTCAGTGGCAAGGTTCCTGAATGAAGTCTGTAAATTGAATGTGTCACAAATGTGAAGTTCCCTATTTTATAATTTGTACTATATTTTATACTGTCCTGTTATATGTGCCAATAAAGGCTTATTGGATTGGACTCTATTTTTATTATTACATTTATTATTTTACTCTATTATTATAGGTATTATTACATTTACATTATTTTACTCTATTATTATATTTATTATTTTACTCTTTATTGTTACATTTATTATTTTACTCTATTATTATTACATTTATTATTTTACTCTATTATTACTGATATTATATTTCTATTATATTACTAATTATTTTTATTATTACATTTATTATTTTACTCTATTAGTATTGGAAGGATACGTAAGCACATTTACATTGTAGGTTAGAAAAATGGTTTAATCAGAGTTGAACAGTCTTATCTTAAATTTGCAATTTTATGTAAATATTCAAAAACATTTAACTTACTGATGTCTCAAGTAATGTTATTTTATCAGTATCTATTTTATTTTGAAATTTACCAGTAGCTGCTGCATTTCCCATTCTCGGCTTATACTCAAGTCAAATTAGGTGCCTCAGCTTATATTCGGGTCGGCTTATACTTGAGTATATATGGTAATTTGACACACTCTAAACAGCTTTGACAAGAGAGAGCTAGCATGATTTAATGGTATGAGTTAATACTGGAGGACTCTCCAGAAGAGGAGGCATTGAAACCTGACTTGGCTATAGAAACTTACTGGATAATGATGGGCAAGTCCAATTCTCTCATCTCACAGAAATGAAATGGTAAATTTCCCCCCCCCCCAAACCCTAAGATAGACATCAGAAATTAGAGTTACCCTGAAAGCATGTGACAACAACAATGTAAATACTGCAATTATTTGTAATATGTGTAATGCAATGGCAATTTCTGACCTTATTTATGCAAATGAACAGAAAATACAGAATATAGACACTATTACTTAGAAATCAGGTTACTAGAGATCTGAATAGAAAATATGTTTTCAACCTATATCAAGTCTTTAACATTAACTATGCAAGTATGAACTTTATACTCTGAGATCCATACCAAACTGCAGAATACAAAGTAAGTCCCTTCCAGAAAGCTTCAACTGATACATATTGGTGCTAGAAATGTTCCCATGGATGGGAGATTTATAGCCTGAAGTGTCTGCCAGACGACAAGTAAGCACTGATTTTAATTGTAAGTGGACATTTTGGCTTTTTAAAAATATTTCAAGATTTTCCTCAATAATGACAGGGCTGCCAAATGATGTATGTAAAGCCTACTTTTCAGGTTCTCTGCTTCTACATGTAAGGAAGTTTTAACACACACCCCTCTCATTTCCCCCCCTGTAGCTGCTGGAAGTCCTTGAGGAGACACTTTTGTCTGATGTGTATGAGACAGAGCTTGGAGCCGAAGATTCAAAAGTCAGCACTACCAATCAGTTCGGGAGCTAAACAAAATTACAATCTCTGGAGGGCAGCGGGATTAAAAAGATGCTGCCTCTTTAAGCTTTCTTGCTGTGCAAGCAGAGAATTTGGGTCTCAGTGCTCCATACAGAAGATACTCCACCAGGCTGCCTGCCACCAGCAAAATAAAATCTCTGAACCGCAGGGCTAGCTCACGTAAATGAGGTCATGCTTGTGCCCCAAGCTTACAGTAGAGCCAGAACTCTGAAGACAGCTTACTGAATAAAGGAAAAAAGCAACACCAAGAGCATCTGGTTCCTCCAGGCTAATCGAACTAGTTACCCAAAGATGCAACTTCCAGGGAAACATTTTTTAATTTCTTCTTCAGGAGTCTTTCCTATTGAACTGTATGGATGAGATACTTACTACAGGCTAGCAAAACAAAATAAGCATCACTTTTACATTAGCAGCCATTTATATGCTGAGGTTCAGTATACAAATTTGAACTTACAATTTCACGCCCAAATAAACTCAACCACATGGTTGTTTTCAAACAAAACAAGAATAGCAATATTTTATATGCTGCTAAGGGTAAAATATGGCAAAAGTGATGGAACCTATAACACAGCTATAAATATTATTTTGTTTAAATAAATGGTTTCATCTCCATTACGCTTGGAATGACAGATAAACCCTAGCTAGGTTTGTAACAGATAGGAGGAAGTGCTGTACAGTCCAAAACACCAGAGGACTATTCCACAACTTTTTACTATATTATCTGTTTAACAGCAATTATGAATGCAAAACTCTAATAAAGAAAATTAATGATTTACAAGGTAGACAAAACAAAGATACAAATTGTGGGTTTATATGTTTGTATTTGCATCTCTAAATTCACTGATTCTGGGGATAACAGTAATCTGTGAGAACGTTTTATCAGCTTGGCCCCTATAAAAGGACCAGAGTAAAAAATATATTGTGTAATGAATGACATTGAATCTCTTTCTCACAAACTGGGAACTGTAGGGTACCAATCATGATTCACACCACTGGAAGCACTAGCCCAGGGGTGCCCACACTTTTTCAGCATGCGAGCTACTTTTAAAGCAACCAAGTCACAATGGTCTACTTGCCCCCGCTGCGCGCGCTCCCACCACCACCTTCCACCCGCACGGGGCTTCTTCCACCCGCAGGGCATTGCGAGGAAGGAGAGAGCCAGCAAGAGAGGTGGGGCCTCAGGAGGGAGAGCAAGGTGGGGCCTCCGGAGGCCCCGCCTTGTGCTCTGCCCTGCCTCTCTCGCTGGCTCCCTCCTTCCCGCAATGCTGCGTGGGCGGAAGAAGCCCCGCGCGGGCAGAAGGCAGCGGTAAGAGCGCCACGCGCAGGGCAGATGCACTCCATCTGCAATCGACTTCATGTGGTCTCGCGATCGCGCGACTTCCTGGGCAGCCCTGCACTAGCCTTTCTCCAGTATTCTCACAAACTACCACTATGTGATACAGATCTAGAATGACAGGGCAAACACACTCAATGAGAGTGTAAAGAAGGCCCTGGCCTACTCTCTTTTTGAAACCTTCTATGCAAGTCTTTAAAAACAGTAAAAACAAACAGGGAGAAGGTTTTGGGGAGGTGTGACTTGCAGATCATACCTCTCTCCAGCTGGAAAGCTCCCTAAGCTCCCTAAGCTGCACTTCATAGGACATGATTTCAAAATCATTTTGAACATCCTCATCTGCACATGTTCCCGCTACTCCATATCCTCCTTGAATTGTGGTACCTTAAACTGGACACAGTATTCCAGATGAGGTCTGACCAAAGCAAGATAGAGTGGAGCTACTACTTCCCTTGATCTAGACGCTATACATCTATTGATGCAGCACATAATCACACTGACCTTATTGGCAGCCACATCACACTATTGACTCATGTCCAGCTTACAACCTACTAAGATGCCTAGATCCTTTTAACATGTACTGTTTTCAAGCCATGTGTCACCCATCCTATAGCTGTGCATTTCATTTCAAGTGTGGTATCCTACATTTTTCCTTCTTGAAATTCATTTTGTTAATTTTGACCCAGCTCTCTAATCTGTTTATGTCATTTTGAATTCTGATCCTATCTTCTGGAGTATTACTTATTCCACCCAATTTGGTGTTATCTGCAAACTTATAAAGCAACCCTCCAAGTCAATGATAAAGATGTTGAACAGCATGGAGCCCAAGACTGAACCCTCTGGCATCACATGAGTCACTCCTCTCCAGGATGAGGCAATAATTTAAACCAACAAGAGAAAGGGTTGAGTTAAATGGTTTAATCAATTTTCGCCTAATACTGTTTCATGCATTTCTTGAACACTGATGGCAATCAGTATGAGAGCCTATCTGCTGCTGGTTAGAGCAATGGAATACAACTCTGGAGACCTGTGTTCAAATCCCCACTAAGCCATGAGAATGTACTGGAAGATCTTAAGCAAATCACAATTTCTCAGCCCAAGAGTGTCAGAGACAAGCCCTCGTCTTAACAAATCTTGCCAAGAAAACCCAAAGTCAGAAATGACATGAAGGCGTACCGTAACAAAAAAAGGGAGTTACCTGACACCATGCAGCTGATCAAATTTGCAAACATTTTCATTCACTTTCTTTTTAGTAATTTGGACAATAGTAATATACAATACGGACAGCTGTCTCTAGGAAGCTGTGGGTGCTACATCAGTACATTAGGAATGGTAATTAATAACACAAGCAAAACAATTATTTAAAGGTCCAATAGTACATGTTTCACATTTGCAGCACTGCTGGATGTCCTAAAACCATATATAGCATCTTACTCAATTTCCAGTGGGGAATTAAGACTGTATTGTTCTGTACAGATTGTGATCCTTAAAATCATATTGAATGTTAAAAACTGTTTAATCGGTTTAAAAGGAAAGTAGTTATCTCCTTTTTAAAAATCTGCTCTGCATTATCTTAGCAACCCTAGTAGGATGAGAGACAAGAAATCACTTTAATAAATAATACACATTCATATGTTATCCACTCACTCATCTGGAAGCATTTAGGCAGTTAACACAGCAATTATACCTGGACCGACGCTCTTAAGAAGCAAGGGGACAGCAAATACAGAAATAACTAGGAAGCAATAAGGACACAGATAGTCTTGAACCAAACATCCAAAGGCCAGAGGTTCCACTTAACATATTTCTCTTTTTTTTCATTCCAGCAAGACATTTCTTCAAAATAATTCCAGGCTCTCTCAATTACATCCAAAAGACATTACAACAGGATTCTTTGAGTGACAAATTACCGGTGTGAGGGGTTGCTTTGACTCCACTACCATGCTCCTTCTCTCCCCTTAGAAATAGGTGCAGTTTGTAACTGCCATGGCTTAATACTATGGAATCATGGGACTTGTCGTTCTCCAATCCCAAAGAATTGGGGGTGGGTAGGATCAGCAAAAATGATCTTTCACAGAAAAGGCATATTTAAATACAATGTTTTTCAGTACAGCTGGCTCTCTGTATCCAGAGATTCTGCATCCACAGCATTGATGGCTTGAAAGTACTCCCCTCCCTGCCAAAAAAATCCAAACAGCAAATCTTGATTTTGCTATTTTATATAGGGGACACCTATATTTTACTGTGATGTTGTATATAACGAAACTAGAGCAGCCATTATATAGACCTTATTTATATCTATTAATACATATAAATAGTAAATATTAACATAAAAATAAACCAGGGGAATTGTTAAAACAATGCAGCTAAAATATAATTAAAAAGAAATAAACTGTCAAAAAACAATTCCTAATATGTTACAGCATCCAGAGCCAGTTGTTTAAACCTTTCAAAAGCCTCCCTGAACAAAAAAATAATTTTGGAGATTGTCACACTACATCAAAAGAGTTGTTATTCCACTTAAATTTTGTGGCTGCCTCCTGCAGAATACTGGGTTTGTAATATAGTAGAGCACCGAGAACTTCTCCGTTTGGGCATTTTAAAGGCCCCTCCCTAAACTGCAAATCCCAGGATTCCACATGAGACAGCCACAGAATGTAAAGTGGGATAGCAACTCTTTAACAGTGTAGCAATAATCTCCATAGTCTGCCAATGGAAGAATGGCAGAGATAGGGACATTCTGGCCTCCATGAGAAGAAAATTCCAGATCCCAAGGGATTTAATTTTAACTTACAATTAAAAATAAAAATATGTTTTAAAAATGCATGCAGATTTTTTGATATGACAATTTATTTTAAAACAGAACATTTTTTCCAAAATCTTATTCTAATTGTCTTATTATAAGGTTAATTAACAGACTCCTGAGCTAATGTCTGAATGCAAAGCAATTAATGGTTCTAAATGACCCTGAATAACTACATTCTTGAAGCAAAATCTTATACAGAAAAATGCAATTCTATCACTTCAGAGATTTAACACAAGCTTTTGAGGTTAATATTTTCAAACAGTTACAGAACATAGAGCTGTCTTAATTAACCTTCTATGATTTAAATACTAGAAAACAGAAGCTGATAACATTGTAACAACAACAGCAAAGTATTTTTCTACATCAAAAACAATTAAGGCATATAATTTCTAGAAATTTAAATGTATACAACATATATACTCATTTATAAGTTGACCCCTTGTATAAGTATGGATTGTGATATGACTTGTAGACAGTCAAGGGACATTCAGCAGAGAGAGGAAAGTGTCAGCACCATCTCAGGGAGCCATCTATCCCTGGCCACCACTGCCAAAATTTTCTTGCCCAGGCATTTAAAATGACAGAGTAAGTTGGTGCTTCTTTTAGATTCTATCAAGGTGTGATCTTTTACATTTGACTACTCTATTCAGAAATTGGCATGGTTCTTTTTCTTTCTTATAACATTTAAGATAAAGTACTTATACCCATATATAAGCTCAGAATCTTGGGATCATTTTTTACTAAAATTTCTAGAACATACATGCTGACAAAAATAATTTTTAATTTCAGTACATTTTCAGTATAATTTACATTTTTTTTTGCTAAATATAGATTGTTGACTGATTCTTTTTAAAACTACAAATTATGTAGCTGTTCTAATAGTAAACAACAATCCAGACTGTGAAAGTGATCCCTGCTGTTTTATCTCTAGGAGGTTACAGAGACTATTCTGCAAAGATCAGGAATTATGTACTTAGAATATAACTGTCCTGATACTTCCACAAATAAATGAAGCGCTCATTCCCTCCCCACCTTAAAACTTTTCTCCTGTATTGCGAAAGTGTTGTTTACTGTAGGTTAACTTGGGAAAATAAACCATTTGATCTACTTAATGTCAAACCCCAAAATATCACATTAACAATAGAAATGTAAGGAAAGTTTCCTCCCCAAAATACTGCCTTATATGTTTACTTATTTATTTGCAATATTTATATACCACCCTTCTCAACCCCAAAGGGGACTCAGGGCGGTTCACCAGTGTTAGCAACAATTCAATGCCATTGACAAAAACAGTATAAAACATTAAAATTGACCCTCCCCAGATAAAACATTAAACATTATTAAACACATCACATAAAATAACATCACCTATCACACAGAGACATAGCCGTTGTCGTAAACAGTTCTGGGTCATTGCACTTTCAACTTTCACTTTAACTTTAAGTATTTCTATGATGGGCCGAACGCTTGGAGTTATATATGCAACCAGACACCAAGACAACATGCAGACAAGGCATTAGCATGTGAATAAGTGGGTGAAGATGTGGATGGGTATGACCGTGGGAGTAAATGTATAATTAATATCAACAAAGCATTAAAAGACTACATCGTATACTTGAATTTGATTCTGAATTCTTACAAACCTATATAGTGTGTGTGTGTTTGTTTGTTAATTAAGCAAGTGGTAAATGTAAATGGTTATACAGCTCTTTGTGTGAATTAGAATGTATGTAATGTGTGCAGGCAGGAGATCTTTTGTAGACACACAAGGGACTTGTATGCATTTTATTTACCCCAGTAAAAAAAAATCCCCTTTGCAACATTCCCACTGCCTCCCCACGGAAGGAAAATAAAGTTTGATCTAGATGGTATCATATTTGCCCCCTTCCTGGCCTCTTCCAATTGATAAATGGGTTGGAGGAGTGTGGAAACACTGCATTCAAGCAAATATTCCTGCTGTGAAGGGGAAACTCAATTCTTATACACCTCAGTACACAGAAAACTAAGGAAAAAGTAATTGTTAGCCCTCAAAGGATGAGGTGATAAAAGTGTTTTCTTCTTTTAAATCTTAAAAATAAGTTTATGAATTTGGGATATACCTGCACTGTTTAAATGTGCACATTGTGTCTGGTTTATGGAAATCAGATGCATCGAAAACAACCCATTAGGAAATTGCAAACTTTCATGCATTTTGGCAAGGAAGGTTTGAACATGTACATCCCCATTCACAATTTATTAATATTATGTATTTTGTACACTTAACACATCCCTTTTCCCCTCCACTCATTTGGTAATGCACATTAAAAACATTACTTTTAGGAACATTTCAGCTTCTAGGACAAGAGACCATTTGACAGCTTTTGGAAAAGACAGTAATCCTACTTAAAGTAGGCGAAGTTTTAAAAGCCCTAGTAAATAATGTTGATTTATGGAGTTTATCTTTTTTCTACTCATCATCTTCCATACGTCCCATCTACAACACAGTTTCAAGACAACTTGAAACTGCAGCAGCCACAAAATGTATATTGACAATGTGTGCTGCAGGGCACATTTAAGGGCTTACAGTTATAGTTATAGGAAAGTCCGAATTCAGTCAAATAATGTTCTGCAGCAGATGCCTGCGTATCCCAGATCCAGAGAGAAATCAGCACTACAAAATGCAGAGCACATTGTAGGAACCTGATCCTGCTGAAGTGCATTATAGATTCCAGAGCGGGGGCTGCCGAAAAGTATCTCATAGGCATGGCTGGGTACCAGCCAACCAATTGTCTCCTGCAATGGGTAATTGATTATTTCCGCTCCTACCACTTTCCCTTTCTTTTTCACCCTGTATATCTCCAGAGCGCTGAATTTGCTTCTCTCCTGGAAATGGAAAAAAGAAATCCTCACAGAGCAGTTTGACGGCAGTTTCTATATTCAAAACAATCACCTTTGTGCCCTCAAACCAGGTCCAGACCTGTCAATATAATCACCCACTCAGCAAACCGGTTCCAAGCTACATTATAGCATCAGTGTACATAGGTTCTGAGAAAAGTTCATACTAGAATCTGGGGTTCTTTAAGCAGAGATCAAGGTTCAGTGTTCTCTGCCCATCTGCAAGCTTAAGTCAATTTAAAATCAAACTTGCATATTAAAGCCACCTATTCCTACCTACATTTCTCAAAGACAAAAAAAACACCCAACAGAGTGCTTTCTGCACAGGTGTCTCTTCAATTTATGTTGGCTACCAGGAAAATTAAATTTTGAGAAGAAAGGGGAAATTAAGGTTTTAATGAGAAGATCTCATTAGGTACTTTTTCTCCCTAAACCATTCCAACTTTTTCTCCCTAAACCAGACTAACTTTTTCTCCCTAAACCACTCCAAAATTTTATCCCCAAGCCATTCCAAAGCCTTTCCCCCAAATATCCACATTTCCTAAAAGAGAGAAATGAGGAGAGAAGGAAAGTGCAGGTCAGACAGTTATAACTTAATTGTTTGACCTAAAAAGAAACTGGAAACACCATCAGTAGTCTGGGAGTGCTTCTTCAATTGAAACAGGAGTCATACTCTTTTCAAGAATACTACCCTACTTTCATTGGTTAGATGGCTACCTGTCTCAGTGAAAGATGACTTGTACAGACGTCGACCTCTACTTCCTAGGAGAGTTAGATAACCCTCTCAAACAGTATGGAAGGTGGTACTCAGGCAAACAGACAATGAAAAAAAACTTTCATGCCATTTCTTAGCTCCAGTAGGCAATTTTGATGGATTCTGGTTCCCCCACCCCAGCCGCCCCATGAATACATGAAAAGAGAAATTCTGAAGCCAATCCTATATATGTAAATAAAGTCTTATTTTTCCTTCAGTGTTGTGATACAAAAAAAGAGATTTACTTTACTTGGGCTCTGGACATAAATTAACAATAGCAGAAAAGCTGTAGCTGTAATAGGTACATGTATTTCATGACCAAGTAAAACCATTAATGCTTTGTGCCTTGCAGAAAAACAGCAAATATAGAACACAACTCTGCTTCTTGTAGCTTATAGCAGTACATGTTTTAAAAACTGAAAGGGCAGTAGGTTAAGCACTTTTATAATGGCTTAAAATTGTAGACCATTGTGTATATTGCACGCAATGCCCCATGTGCTCTGTGACAAGCCTGACCTCATTGCAGTCTGAGTAGCAAACTAAAAATACTGTAGTTGTTTAAAAGAACAATATATTACTAATATCTTTACACACACGCACACACAAACAGCTGATATAAATACAGAATGAAAATGTTATACATTCCACATTAAGATAATGTGGTAAAAACAACGACCATCATCATCACTACCATCAAACCCAAAGGATGTTTGCCAATGCTCTTCTTCCTCAAAAGAAGCAACTAGTAGGGTGCTTTAGGATAAGTATATGTTTTAATTCAATCCCTTCCCTGTTTCGTTCTGTCATAAGTTTCTTGCTTCTAGGGTCAACAGTAATAACCCTATGCCTTTTCTGTTAATCCTATGGACTGCTCTGATAACAATTTAAATAGAAAATCAATTAATGCAACATTATAACTACTTTAATCATAACGGCCAGGACTGACAAGGTGATATGCAGCCTTTGTGCTCCAACTTCTGAAAAAGCCGTATTAAAATATTTTTCTTACAGCAATGTTGTTTGTTTATATTAATAAGGAATAAAGGACAGTGAAATATTGTAGCATTCTAAAAGACAAAAAAGGAGGTAAATCACCATTTGTTAGTTTTAGTTCAAGTTTATCAAAATCAAAAATTGTTTAACAATGATGCCTCCCATGTTACTCAACTACCGGTGACTCCCCGCCCCCTTCTCTCCCTCTCTCTCACACAAAATATGATAGAAATTATTTCCTGTCACCTAATATTTGGAAGCTCAGATCAGCTACAGTGAAAAGGGATACTGGCTGAATTAACTTCCTGTTTTATTGCTTCTTTTCTAGACAGATCTTGGACTTTGATTATGCCTATGGCTTTAATGGAACACAACCTACCATCATATTTACCTGTACTAACAACATAATATCTCCAAAATAGCATTTTTCTTGTTTGCATTCCTTAAGTGCTAACATATTGAGTCACCCTTTTACCTCTCTTGAACTTAGTTATTTTATAAATGAGAGCCGCTTTTTAAAAGGAGTCACACAAATAAATGTGGTCTTGTTCATACTACCAGCTTTAAAAATAAATGTTTAACAAAAAGCTGTGAAGTCGATAGTAATTTAAATACTGAATATGTAAATACATTTAAACATACTGGCTTATGTATACTTCAGGAAACATGATTTTCTCTTAAATTCTAGAGTAATCTCTTAGATTACTACAGGTCTCACCAAAACATCAAAAGCTAGTTCGAGAAGGTTCCAACTAGTTCTGTGTAGGTCCCAGATATGTAAGTCAGAGACCATGAAAAAGAACACTGGTTCTCCTAAATTTCAGAGTAACCTCTAAAATATTCAAGAATGCCCTTTTTCTTCAAAGATGTTAAAGTAAGAGGAAATTACATTTTCTGAAGTATATATAAGCCAGGATGTTTAAATGTATTTAAATATTCAGTATTTAAAATACTACCAACTTAACAGCTTTTGTTAAACATTTATTTTTAAAGCTGCTAGAATGAACAAGACCACATTTATTTGTGTGACACCTTTAAATAAGTTTTAAAGGTTATTAATATGAGAGAAGTACACATACATAAGCACTATTTAAATTCAACAATAAAAGAAATGATAAATCACTGTTTGTGTCCCATTCATATAGTAATCAGTATATACCAAAAGGCATTTGATTTGGATTTACCTGCTGGGCCTGGTACCTCTGCTGGGCCTGCGACAGATACTGAGCCTGAGGAGGCAAGTGCTGAGGTTGTGGTTGTTGGTTGTAATATGGCTGTTGGCAGTAACCAGTTACACCTGGTGGGCCATACTGGGGTGGCATCTGTTAAGGGAGGAAAGACAGGGCAGACATGACATGAGAAGAAAAATCAAGATCTACCATTCTACTTCTACTCCCAGTGACACAGAGGAGTAAGAAGTCTTAAATTAAAGCATTTGATTGAAAGTATTTCTATTTTGTTAAATAAAAGTTAAAAACATATGTTCTGTTAAATTAAATCACAGAAATTAACTTCTTCAGCACTTATTCTACCGAATCAGAAAATACTGGAACATGCAAGCAACCAATTATTAACAGTGCAAACCCCATAATCCCTACAGTAAGGTTTAGAGTAGAATATACTGGCATCCAAGCAATCACCCATTCAGACACTAACCCCATTTGAATCTGCTCAACTTCAAGAAAATAATATAAAGACATAGCTGTATTAACCTGTAATACCAGTATGCAAATAAATCTTGTAACATCTTATAGACTGAGAACGAAGTTGGTAGCATTTTTTTGTAGACTAAATATACTTCCTTATGCATTTGAGGAAAATAGGTTTTGTCTACAAAAGCTTATGCTACCAATTGTATTCACTGAGTTAGTCTCTAAAGTGCTACGAGATCCCTTTTCAAAGAAAGAATGCCATTATTTCACCATTACATTCAGTAAGCTATTTCCCACAGAGGAAGATTATGTATATTTCCATTCCTTTCTGTTTTGAAGTCATTGCCTAAATGTCCTCACAGGAGCCAGGACCTCAAGCCTCTCTTCCTTGATGACATATAATGTATTTGAAAAGGACCTTCTTAGATCACAGGCTGATACAGAGAAATGTATGCCCACAAATATTAGTTTGTCCACGCTTCTTGAGACTTAAAAGGAAAATGCAAGCACCTTGACTTGGGCTTAGAAACAAGTAAATATAGTTGGTATAATATGATTCTGCCAGTCTACATCACTTAAAATTATGTCCCCTGAATTCTTCTGTAGCTGAAGTTTCTGTGTCATTTCATGGCAGATTATCATACAAAACATTACTTTAATCTTTTCAAAAGTTTACCAGACCGTCAAAGGCTGTCCCTGTCCAAGAATATTTGCAGCTGATAGCCTAGCCAAAGCTGGTAAAATATATTCCTGGGGGGAGGGGGGGAGAGCAGCACTCTCAAAAGCTGTTGGGAGATTAAAGAGATGCAATAAAGCTGTCAAGTCTTTATTTAAAAATTTGGAGCTGAGGTGGACTGTATATAATGAGGATAGCTGGCAGACTGAAGTTTTGGTAAAGTGAAATGCTTATAAATATATTGTTAAATAAGATAACCACTCCCAAGGAAGAAATAAATATGCATACAAAGAGCACTGGGGTAGCAGAATAAGATTAATGGCAAAGGGCCAGAGGAATGTTTGGGGTGGACAAACCCCCACACCTTTCCTACACTCTTATTTCCCAACAAATGACATTTACCAAAACATTCCATTAAAAACCTGTGTATATAGCCAGACTGCAATGAGTTAAGAAGTGGGGAAAGCATGGCTTTTAATTTTCAAGCATCTCCAACACCTAAATACCCCAAATTTATAATTGTAAAAGTTCCTTCTAGAGACCATGGGGAACAATTTTGCCATATTTTAGTCTCCCAAAGCTATTTTCAGCCAAGTGGGCTTTTTGATCAGAGCTGAAAGTGACTGGAATAAAGTATGTAGTTTTGACACATGTATAATTTTCAATGTAACACTTCTGCATAACATAAAAGGTTGCTAAATTAACCTGACTGTTGTGTTTGTAGGTGATCCAGCTATGCAACCCATGCAATACACAGGTATCATTTTTGCAGCGAGCTGTAAGAAAAGTACTTCAATTTTTCATGTCAACGTATTTTTGATGTACTGAGATTTTGAATAACTTTGCTAGTCTTCACAGTGAGAGCCAAATAAATAAGTCTACTACAACAAAACAGTCAATCATTTCTAAGGAAATGTAATCTCTCCTTCCATGAAAGCACAACACAATTTCATTGCTACGAATTGATAAAAACTATCTGCCACAAACACTAGATGTCATTATAAATTGTCTCTTTTTGTGATGGAAAATAAATTCAATACAATGGTATAATTTACCCAACAGTTTACACAGCTTTGGAAGTAACTTTGAACTATGACCCTCAAGATGGCTCATTTCATCTGGGAGTAAAATTAATGCTTTCAATATTCTCTAGATTTAGAAATAGATAACATATTGAGCCTTCCTTTTCCTGAAATCCAAAAGTTTCCATGAACCAAAACTGTCCCTTCTACCATTAAAGAAAGGGGCCTAGCTACACATCCAGTGCCTGCTGAGTGTTACTCATGGACCTCTTACTCCTCTGCTATGAGAAATTGGATGGGAAAAGGTAGAGGAGAGGAGGATTCTAGGTCCTGGCGCAGCACTTACACAACTCCTCTATATAAAGCAGGTGTCAAGGGAGAGAAACATACAAGCATATCCAGCTAATGTAGAGTAGGCTTAGGGAAAATTGGAAAGTTCCGCCTACCTGGCCAATCCACACTGTGCTCTCCTTCATCCTGGCCAGTGGGGAAAGCAAATTAGAAAAGGGGGGGGGGAGAGCAGTGGCTCAGGTAGCCAGAGTTTTCCAACATTACCAAACCATGAGAGTGAGATGCCAAACATGAACCCTTAGAATGTAAATGGGAGTGGCAATTGCAGCAAGAAAAGGAGTTTGAACCATACAATTATGGGCTGCAAAACAGTCAGTAAAAATGAATAGAAGTCAATTTCCAGTCTTTGCTTATTAATTGTTTTAATTGTTTTTGGACCATTTTCAGTAGTTTGGGGTGACATTGGGGCTGTCAAGTGAAATGTTTATAGAAGAATGTGCCACTTCAGAGCACTTTTTGATATGATTTCCTTTTTTTTTTTTTTTGGAAACCTGAGGATTTGGGACCCTGGGGGCCAATAAAAAAAGGATATGAGACACATGCAACTCATGAGTTACAATTTCCTCATATTTGAAAATACAGTGAACTCCTGGATTCTGCTTGGTTTGGTTCAGAGAACCCCATATGGGTACCAAACCCATGGATGCTGAAGACCCATTATAAACATACAACAGAGTATTAAAATGGTGTTCCATATACAGTATAAAATAGCAGATAGGGTTTGTTTGTTTGTTTTGGATTAAAAAAAATATTTTCAAGCCATGGATGGTTGAATCCGTGGATGAAGAATCAATGGATATCCAGATGGCCAAGGTGTCCAATGGCATTAAAGGAAGAAATAATAAAGGCTTCATTAGAAAATGGAGGCTTGCATATGAATATTTAGAAAGGAAGACAAAGGTAGACTTTAGAATAGCAGCAAGGGGAAGTTATTAATATAAAGATAAGGGTAGATTCTAATGTGATATTAGTTTCACACTGAGTGGTGTTGGAAGTCATGGGTGGTGGCTCACAGGTGGGGGAAGGGGGTGAGTGTAGTAGGCAGATGTAGTTTTTTATTATGTGTATTTGAGGTATTTTATTTATTTATTTATTTATTCACTTACATACATTCCGTATTTCACCTTTACAGAATAAAAAAAGAATTACTGGATATATAGGGCTGGCAGTACAAAGGAGTCCATTTAAAATGTGCCATCTTGAGGGATCATTTAAGCATACTATTCTCAGTTTATGAACATAAAATGATCTGATTTTTAACAATGTGAAAAAGTTTAAAAATTAATTTCCCCCATCATCCAAGTGCAGTTTATTTCTCCCTCATCTTGCATACAAAATGTTAATCTTTTTTGTGGGTTCCCTTTTTAATTCATGAATTGGTTAAACATTTGGAATATGCACTTATACTCAAAATAAAAGGTTTTGCTCTAAATTACAGCCCATGTTGAACTCACTTATAAGTGTATACAAAAATTAACACACAAGTGTATAATTGTAGTTTTATGTTCAAGTGCCCCAATTATGCACTTTAAAGCACATTCAGAGGAGCGATTTAAGGCATTCAATATCTCAGATCCATAAAGTCTCCAGAGTACTTTCTGACAAGACGGCTGCATAAAAAATAGTACTGCAAGCATAAAACAAACAGCATTATAAAAGTTCAATTCAAACAAATATGAAACTGACGGAAAGGGAGATTCTCAATATTCTTAATTAAGGATCTAGGTCCACAGGAAGTACAGATAGAAGGCTCCCTCACAAAGTATTTAAATGCATCAATTGCTCTTTCTAAAAAATCTCATGGGTACCTATCATTGCCATTTGGAAACACTATTACTTTCAATATGATTCTTCAATCTTTCTAAACATTACAATGGTATTATCCGTAGTAACCTATGGATGCGAGAGCTGAACCATAAGGAAAGCTGAGCGAAGGAAGATATACGCTGTTGAACTGTAGCGCGGGAGGACAATTCTGAGAGTGTCTTGGACCACAAGAAGATCAAACCAGTCCATGCTCCAGGAAACATAGCACGACTGCTCACTGGAGGGAAGGTTATTAGTGGCAAAGATGAAGTACTTTGGCCACATAATGAGAAGACAGGAAAGATTGGAGAAGATAATGATGCTGGGGAAAATGGAAGGAAAAAGGAAGAGGGGCCAACCAAGGACAAGATGGATGGATGGCATCCTTGAAGTGACTGGCTTGACTTTGAAGGAGTTGCGGGTGGTCATGGCCGACAGGGAGCTCTGTCATGGGCTGTCCATGAGGTCACAAAGAGTCAGAAGCAACTGAACGAATACACAGCAAACAAACACAACAAATACAGTGAAACATTTATTTATTTATTTACGTCATTTCTACCCTGCCAATATCAGCCCGAAGGCGACTCAGGGTGGTGAACAATCGGCACAATTCGATGCCATATATAAAATACATATATCAATAAAAACAAAAACATCACATTACAATGTATCTAAAAGCATCAAAAACAGTGAGCAATAAAAAGTTTTATGTCGTCATATTTAGTCCTCATCCATTTTGTTGTCATAGCCATTCCTAGGTCATTTTCCAATTCAAGTTTGTCTATTTAAGCTGAGTCTCCAAAAGTTTGCTTGAAGAGCCAAGTTTTCAGGGTTTTTTTTCAAAAGGTTAGGAGGGAGGGGGCTGATTTGATATCCCTGGGCACATTTGCTAGGACAGTGCTTCTCAACCTGTGAGTCCCCAGGTTGAAGGCCAAAACATATGGGGACCTATAGGTTGAGAACCACTCTTCTAAGAGTAGCTGATCTGTGCCATGGATCGAAGTTTTGAAATGTAAAACTTGGTACATGGGGGCTTCTTCAGTTCTCAGATAATCTAAACACTGCATCTCCTCAAGAGACTGCTTTTTGAAGTAATTATTCATACACAATTCTTAACATAATGAAAAAAGTTTAAAATTAATACATCCCCTTGAACTTTATCCATTTTTAAGCAAATGTAACTATTTTATATGCTTTCCATTATCACTACTCCAACTTCTTACTGAAGAATAAAAAAGTTGAACTAATAAACCATAAAGCCTTAGTGATTTGAGCAGCAAGAAAGAGAATAACCTTTTCCCAATATTGTTGTTTAATTATATTTAATTGTTTAATAATGTTCCCCTCCCTCACAAATAAACATACAGGCACATGCTAACTGATGCATTTTTGTTACCTCATTAACAAACAAAGAATTTATCATCTAATTTCCACTACTATGTCCCATTTCCATCTGTATAAAAAGACTTTTGTTAGCAGCTCTAACACTTATTATGCACTAAATGTAAGATATTTCAAATCTATTTAACCTATTTCATTTTTACTACTGATAAATTATCTTACAATCATTCTCAATGTTATACAACTTGTACATTTGAGAGATTTTATTTCTATAATCCAAATCTGCTTTTGCAATATCTGCTATAAACTGTTGAGAACATTTCTTTTCCATGGATCATCAATATGCCTGGTTTTCAAAACAACATTAAACAACCTTTCCCAATACTGACTTTCGAAAAGATTCCTTCCAATTCTGTTTAATTTAGCCAATAACATCCTGCCATCTATGCAATGGCAATAAAATATTTGATATACACAACAGAAAGTGGATGATCTAAGCCACTTTTAGATCAAACTTGTTTCAATGATATTATTCAATTCCAGTTCTATATTTCATGTTTCTATAGAATCTCATAATCAAATATATCCTACTAATCCCTTGAGATTAAATGTTTTACAAGACAAGCCTCTTGCCCAGTTAGGATGGCTGCCATTGCACATGACCTTTCAACCACCTAATTCATTTGGATTACGAACTCTTGTGACATAAAAGGCAAGGCCAATGAACAAAAAAGGGCAGGATAGCAACAATGATATCTAGTGCCATGAAGTATCTAAACAACGTGGGGTATCATGCAACAATTGCATTCCTATCACTGATCCAACGTTAGTCAAAAACAAAAAAGCACCCATCAATGGAACAAGCAACAATTTAATTCCAGACAACAAACAATGAAGAACCTTGCCAATTAAAAAAACACTCACCATAGCTCTTGGGTCTATAGCATCCTTATAACATCTGGTCAAATCACACCACAAATAGCTACATAAAGAGACAATCATTTCAGCAAGAAAATAACCCAGACCATATAGAGCTACTATTTTAATCACAACAGTCAACCTGCTCCACAGTTGCTGACAAAATCCAGAAATACACACCTAGGAGGAAGTCTATTGTGAGTCAGCACAATATTTACTCACATCTAATGCTCAACTTTCTAGACTAAATGACTGTGCCAAAATTAGCATGCGCATTAGATTTGCGTCATACGGTAATTTAGAGTTTCTATTTGAGGGACCTCATTAAATTTGAATAGGAGCAGGAAGGAGTCTTCTGTGCCCTCAGCAAATAGCAAAGATGTAGAATAAAATTTTGAGTGATCCTTGTATAATGCAACATGCAAAAGTTGGAAAGTTCTGGAAGTATAATTGCCAAATCAAAACCCAGTAGCAAACCACAACTGCTAGTCACAGCTATATTGAATGGTAAGTCAATACTTTTATAAATCCCATTAATTTAAAGGCTCTATACAAGTTAGGAATAACAACTAAATTTAAGGCTACATATTACCCTGAAGCTACATTGAACAAAGTCCTAACTAACAGGCTCCTTTTGGCTTTGCAAAGCACTCTCAGGTGGGGCTGGGGAACCACGCAGAGGAACCTATATTATTTTTACTGCTTTATGGTATCAGTTTGTATTACAAAAACAGCTTTGCAAAGTATAAAAGGAGCTGAATGTTTAAGGTATGGGGTGGGGCAATTCAAGGCGGAAGTGATGGACAAAGAACGAATAAAGCATTGTACCTGTGCAAATAAAAAGAACCATCTTGTCTTGAATGCATGTAGTGGCAGTGTACGTCAGTGTTCAAATTTACTACATAACATATTAATATACATTTTTGTTTGACAAATAAATTGCTTGAAGCAAAAGGAAAAGCCACAACACACTCATCAACATTTGTTAATGAAGCAGTCAAGAAAAACAAGCTACTTTCTGTCTATGATTAGACATATGTATATAAGATTTACCTCCTATTCATGAGAATAAGTGTCAGGCAGTATTGAAAACCCTGCAAGTGCGATCTTAGCAACTTAATTTATTTTAAAAACTGTCAGTCAATCCTATGTTATCATGTGAGAAAGTAGAACATGAAGTTATGATTAGAAGAAATCAAGTTATCAACTGCACTAACAGTTCAATCTTGATTTATGCTTATTTTCTTATGTAACTATACTGACACTCTCAGGGAAACATTTCATCTATAAGATTCTGTCAAATAAATGGCAAGTGAGAAAAGCATCAATTCTTCAACAAGTTCCACTCTCATAATTTACCACTGCTTACTGGAAGAGTAACAAAAGCCTTTTATGTGTTATAGAAACAAATTTATTTTTCACGCACAGCAAATAACAATCCCATTATATAAAAAGTATACATCAGAATTTTACTTATTTACAATAAAAATGAGAAGATATAAACAATAAGGCATGTTGTACAGAGAGGGGGAAAAGGAAGCTAGGTTAATCTGCATAACTTTGTTGCATCGATTTTGACAGCTAAAGCTTAGAAAAGACTTGTAATAACACTTCAAGTATTAACTCTCTCTATTTTCACAAATATCATGGATTATTTGATAGCCTGGGAAATACTTTACTAAAGATTTCAACAATAGAAATGCTAGATAACGATGCAATACTTTTTTTTAAAGCCTGGTGGAAATGTGTCTTTCAGACCAACATATTTTAACTGTTTCTTATGATTTAAAATATGCTTATTTGTTTTGTCTTTTATAGAATTCCATCTCAAAGGATGTACGGCTTTCCTCACCACCCTCCCACTATTTCAAAGAGCTCTGAATGGATGTGCTTTATTGATCATGTTCCTGTTTTACTGATATTGTATTACTATAAAATGGAATATTTTCTCATAGCTGCCTTATGTTTGAATGAATTGCTAGTTTTTGTGTTTTTGTATTGTAATGAATTTTTCTATTCATTCTTATACAAGGTATTTGTTCAGAAAGATGACTTATTAAAGTAAACAACCTAAAAGAAGAAAAATCATCTTCTACTGATTTACTGCGTTTCACTTTTAAAAAGCTATTTGCCTGCAATCCTTAAGAAAAAGACACATGTAACCTTCATCCTACCAACAAACCACAAATTAGTTCTGCACTTCCTTACAATCTTTTAATGACAGTATTCTTGCTTTATCTGCAGGATCCAAAGGTTCACATCCACACACTCCAAATAATATCCCTACCTCAACCACTTCATGAAGGTGTTTGTTGGGTTCTGTACATTCTCCAGAACTATCATAGGATATTGAATAATAACTTATAATAGCTGTCTCAAAAGTGAGATGTGCAGTGCAAGAGGACAGGAAAGTGAGGTTGAGGGAGTTGAAGGGGGGACCCAGACATACAGTTTGACTTTCCTCAGTTGAGTCTATGACAGGGGTGGGCAACCTACGGCCCACAGGCCGAATGCGGCCCAACAGCCAATTCTGTCCGGCCGGGGAGAAGGGCGTCAGGGCCAAGAGGAAGGGTGCTGCTGCCGCCATCCCATCGTGGGCTCTGTGTGGCCTGTGTCGACAGACAAGCCAGAGGAGCGGCGGCTTTGGAGTGCCTGACATCCCTGGAGGCGATCCGGGCCTGCAGCGGGAGCACTGAGCGACCTGTGGGGGCTTATCGCCCTGGCAACCCGGAAGACTTGATCATCTTCTGGGTCGCCAGGTCGAAAAAGCCGACTCAGATCACTGAGTGCTCCCCCTGCAGGCCCGGATTGTTGTTTTGTTCTGCTTTGCTCTGTCTGCCTGCGCCTGCCGCTCTGCTCTGCTGCCATGGGTCCGCTTTGCCATTCTCTGGGCTGGGGCCATTGGGCCATTCCATCTTGGGATCCTTCCTCTCTTGAGGATGTCAGCCTTCATCTTGGTTCGCACCTTGTCTTCTTGAATTTAATTTTAGTGGGTTTTATTATTATTTTATAATAATTTTATAATAATATAATAAATAATATAGTAATGTTATATTATATTATAATTTTAATATATTATAATGTCTCTCCATATATACTATAATATAATAATTATGATATTAACACTAATAATATATGAATATTTCTTGATATATTAATATATTAATATTAATGATGTGTAATATATAGTAAATATAGTAAATAAATAAATAAATAAATAAATAAATAATGTAGATTAGAATGTAGTTCAGCCTTTAGGTGCAGCCCTCCATAATATTTTTTGGCTCTCGTGTGGCCCCTTGGAAACAATAATTGCCCACCCCTGGTCTATGTCTTTGTAGCAGTCAGTATGTTAGCAAAGTGCATGGTAATTTTTGTGTCTTATGATAGGCACAAATGCTTGGCTCCACGTATTTCCCTAAGCTCAAAATCTTCCTCAAGGGACGTGATTTTGGGACAGTTGAAAATGTCCAGGCAGCTGTGATGAGGACTTTGAACAACTTCTCAAGTGAAGACTTCACTGATATGAAGAGTAGCAGCAAAGCAGGAACCGCTGTATTCAGTCACAAGGAGCCAATCTGAAGGGGGGGGGGCTGGCTTGACAGCAGTACATGTGAAAAAGATCTTGGGAGTCCTCATGGACAACAAGTTAAACATGAGCTAACATTGTCATGCGGTGGCAAAAAAAAGCCAATGGTATTTTGGCCCGCATAAAGAGGAGTATGGTGTCTAGATCCAGGGAGGTCATGCTATCCTTCTGTTCTGCCTTGGTCAGACTACACCTGAAATACTGTGTCCAATTCTGGGCACCACAAATGAAGGGAGATGTTGACAAGCTGGAATGTGTCCAGAGAAGGGCGACTAAAATGATCAAGGGTCTCGAGAACACTATGAGGAGCGGCTTAAAGAGCTGGGCATGTTTAGCATGCAAAAGAGAAGACTGAGACGATACATGATGGCCATGTATAAATATGTGAGAAGAAGTCATAGGGAGGAGGGTGCAAGCTTGTTTTCTACTGCCCTGGAGACTAGGACACAGAACAATGGCTTCAAACTACAGGAAAGGAGATTCCACCTGAACATTAGGAAGACCTTCCTGACTGTGAGAGCTGTTTAGCAGTGGAACTCTCTTCCCCAGGGTGTGGTGGAGTCTCCTTCTTTGAAGGCTTTTAAGCAGAGGCTGAATGGCCATCTGTAGGGAGTGTTTTGAATGTGATTTTTTCTGCTTCTTGGCAGGGGGTTGGACTGGATGGCCCATGAGGTCTCTTCCAACTCAATGATTCTATGATTCTAGGTCAAGCTAAATATAAGTCTGCTTCCTATGATAGGGTAATGAGAGCATTCAGGAAACTCCCAACCTCTGATTATGTAAAAACTCAGGCCTCTCCTGACGATCTTAATACTCTTGATGGTTCATAGGGGAGAATACGTTGACAGTGTCTCCAGTTATAACTGGTAGTAGATTTAGAATTACAAATCTATTTTACGCCCCTAGAATCACAAAAAATGTTCAATGAATAGAAAAATAACACCAATGTTCTTTTACCACTCGTGGTATTTGATATTTTTATTTTTAGAATTGAAGTATTATATATAAACAAGTGTAGCTATTTCCACTTGACAGGTTTTGAAAACTACTGAATCTTCATATAAATGTTCTTATTCATCACATCCACTATAATGCAGTAATACAAACATCACCGAAAGCACTCTTGTTCCTGATTGGTAATGGAACACTATCTTAGCACAGTCACATTTTTTTCAGCCACCAAATCACTCAGACAACTGAGATTTATATTTTATACACAGGGAACAAAAATATTCAACAGAAAGAATGTAAGGAAAATGAGTTGTCGTACTTTGACAAGGCTTAAATCCCAGGAAGCTAGTGTCTGTGAGCCAAGGCATGGCAATGTAATATTTAGGCACATCTAGGAAAAATGCTTGTAAATTCTACTGGTCCAATGAACAGAGACACAGTTTTCATAATTTTATTATTGTACTCCATGGCTGACTGGTTGTCAGACCAATGCCAAAGCACAAGTTCCCATTTGAGTGACATATGGATTCAACCAACCAAAGAGATGTTAGAACATTAAATATCACAAACAGACAGGACAAGAATACAAAATACCAAATTAGCACTCATGTAACTGAATATGCTGGTGAAGACCATGCCTTGCTCGCTAAATTCTACTGTCCTTGCAAAATAATAAATGCTACCTAATTCAGATAAGCAGCCTCACACTTCATAAAACCAAAATGTTCTCAAAAACAAAATTAGAAGCAACACTAGCAGAAAGGGCTTTTCAAAGGTGAAAATGTTGTTTTCACAATAATGAAATGTACACATTAGGCAATGGGCAATTCAACATAACTTTTGACTCTGGGACTGAAATATTTGGAGAGGGGAAAAAAAAGCATTTTAGCTTCATGGAAAGCTATACTTCAAAATGAAGCATTTAATATGCAACATAAACCTTTCAGGCAGTTACACCTAAAAATGTATTCCATTTGTTATGCTAAATACTAAAGTAGTCATGATGAAAGGGGAGGAAAGAATTATTGAGATTTTACTTTAACTAGCTATTTTCTAAAAATTTCATCTGCTTTCTATTTTTGCGCGCTGGGGAAGAGAACCGAATCCCCTAAAAATAAATGTTCAGACATGGAAACTGCCTGAGCATCATTTTCCTTATTTTTCTGGGGCACCATGAAATAAAATCAGAAGTCTCACTTTTCTTGTTTAAATTCAACATAGAAGTTGAAATAAACACTCAAGGACATTTAAACTGCTTAACAACAACAAACAAAACCCTGGATTCTATCCTTGTCCACAACTTCCAATTATGTGCCAACAGGGAATTGATGTTAGTGGTTGCCAAATAAAACTTATTCACAAACCAGCTTTAAATCATTATTTAAAGTGGCTTCCAAATCCTAATCTTTTTGGTAGACATTAACTCTAATTTCCAGTTTATACATAATGAATAGGTGTGACTAAGAGTGGTTCCCTGGCTTCTTTACTCGCCAAGAGCACAAAATCTAATCATCTGAATTTGTCTCAGTACTGGAAAAAGAAAGGCCACATTTAAAGGGTAACTAGTACAACAAGCCACAACAATATAAGTGAAAATACTCAGAAATAAAGTGTATATCAAAGATGTTAGTATTATATTTAAAGGAAAAATATCCTTCCTTCTGTAGCAATCCAACACAACGTTCTACACACAGAGTATTAGTTCTACACAATTAATATAGTTTTCAGCATTCTACACAATACGTTCTACACAATATATAGGTTAATAGCATTCAACACAGTTCATACAGCACATAGGAGTTCTACACAGGTAGTTGCTTGTATTGAGCAATGTATTCACTCTACCAGCAGACTGGGACTTACTCGGACTGCCTCTATTGCAGTGTTTTTCAACCAGTGTGCCATGGCACACTAGTGTGCCGTGAGCGATCATCAGGTGTGCCGCGAGAAAAGCTCTCTGCCCCCCTGCCTTCCCCCCCTCCTCCTGCTGAACTCTTGCTGCTTGGGGGAGGAGGAGGAAGGGCCGTGGCGGCATCGAAGAAAAGAAGGGATGGCCGGGCGCCGCCTCAAAACTTCGGCCGTTCCCCAGCCAGCCTCCAATCTGCCATGACTCCCACCATGACTCTCGCCCTTCGCTCGCTGAAGCTGCGCGGAGGAGCCCCCTCCTCTGTCTACTGAAGCCCGTCCACCGCTCATGCTTCTCCTCTGTGGGAGAACTGAAGCCGGGAGGGGCTCACATGGTTTGGCCTGGCTCCGCCCCTCCACAGCTTCAGTGCTCCCACAGCTTTGCCAGCCTTGAGGGCAGTGCCAAATGCCAGCATTGTGCTGGCTCTACCACCGCTGGCTTGGCACTGCCCCTCAAGGCTGGCAAAGCTGTGGGAGAACTGAAGCTGCGTGGGGGGGCGGGCATGGCACGGCCTGGCTCCTCCCCTCCCCGGCTTCGGCACTCCCAGCAGCTGCTCCCAGCAGGTCACCATCCCCCAGCCGTTCTTTACTGTGTCATTTTGGTTGGTGGTGTGCCCCCGGATTTTTTAAATGTTAGAAGTGTGCCATGGCTCAAAAAAGGTTGGGAAACACTGCTCTACATAACTGCTTAGCATACTTGTTCATGCACTAGCAGATTTTTCACTTCAGTGTTCTCAAATAAGTAATCTGGGATGTGCTAGTGTGCTAAACCTGAATTCTATATAAACAAACATCTAATGAAAGAAAACATTTCTAGAGCACAAAGGTTAAACATTCAGCACGTTTCCAGTGTATTCCTGGTAAAAAAAATTGTGGCCACTTATTCTTCTCCTATCTGAAACAAATATTTTGACAATGGCAAGCATACCAATAATTGTAAGTTTCAGTTGTCTTGGACATAGGATGTCTTTCAGTTCCTTCTTGTACACATATATTCTCTTAGTCTATATGTCTCTGAGGACACGTCTTATGACATTTAGATTGTCTTTTTCTCAAATGTTTTGGGTAGCTTTCCCACAAATATCCATCTCCGTTATGTATAATTAATGTAAGAGTTTTTCAATACCAGATTTAGATTTGATTTCCCATCAAAACAACTCAAAACGGCAGTGTGGGTGGAGCAAAACAAGAGACAGGGAAAACAATCCTACTAATATGCATAAAAGACCTCCAAAATTAATCAGATGTAAGCACACTCAACTCTTGGTCAGTTGTACCACAATAAAGAGAAAATATCCATGTCACCTTTTCAAGTCTAGAAGAATGACAGAGGTGCCACCTTATATTCATTCTGGGGGGAAAAGGCATATACATGTGTGCATGTACACACACAACCACTGTCCACTCTACACAGGGTCATATATACTGAGTGTCTCAAAAGTCTCCATTCATAGGAAAAATAACAAAGTTGTGTTACTGTTGATATTATACAGGATTAATACAAAAGAATGCCCGATTTCAGAAATTTGTGGTAAATGTTTTAGTGGACACATATATGCAACCTACATCAATGTGAAAGGGAAGTCTTCAAGTTATTTTCCACACTCAAAGATGTTCAATATGGCTGCTGACAGTCATGCGATACACATCTAAGCAGTAGTCCAGATCCTGCCACACACATTGCAACATGTTGTGGTCGAAAGCATTCACAGCTTCAGTGATTCCTCTCTTTAGCTCACTGATAAGTCACCGGCAGATGTGGCACATACACCACATCTTTAACATATGCTCACAAGAAAAACCTAATCGCCTTTCCATCTGGTGCAGCTTTCTGATAGTGCACTTTAAACATTCATTGCACAGTAATTATGGATGTAGTGCTTTGAGACTATAGGACACAGAATGCCTTTTCATGCTGGGTTGCAACCATTTTGCACTGCCGGACACGTGAAAGCCGCCAGGTGTCTGCTTGTGCAATTACCTCATCCGAGAAGCATGTATGAGTGCAGGAAAAAACTCAAAGATTTCCCCTTCACATTGATGTACGTTTCATACATGTGAGTTCACTAAAATGTTTACTATGAATTTTTGAAATAGGGGCATTATTTTGTAATAGTACTATATTTTATTTATATTTTAAAATATTTTATATTGATATATCATTGTTTTTTTGTACTTACAGACAAGCAATAGAATATTTTGCAAATATTTTGGGATATGTTTAAAGAATATTTTGTAAATAAAGGTACATTTAATTTCCCGTTTCCCCTATGTATAGCAACTTCTAGGACATCCTGTATTTCTCTTCCCCTCAGTGCCTTCTGCATTTACCCAATTCTCAGCCATCCATTCTTTTACCTTCCTTCCTACTCCTACCTTAGAAAGAATGAACGCATTTCCTTCCTTCTCTTAGAGAATTTCTGAGGATGCCAATCACATGTCCCAGTAACATATCAGCAGGACTCCAGACATCCACTTTGCTCATATCCTATGATGGCCTCTAAACCCATTTGATGGTTGGAGACTTGTGAACAAATAGAGATAGCAAGCAGCTGATACCTGGCTTATCACATTACAATAGGTGCCTCAATTTCTTTAAACTCCATTTTCTAAAGTGGATTTAAAAAAATTCAGTTAAGACAACAGACCTGACAGGAATCAAGGCAGATATCTCCAGACACAATCTTTGTGTGCTAAAGTTAAAATATGATTAAAAGATTAGATTTATGAAACCAAGTGTAAAAACAACCATTTTATTTGCATCCAATCCATATGATACAAATAACGTATTATACGAGGACAGAACATTGCAAATAAACTCAGTGTAATCTTGGGATGCCCTGCAATGAAAGTCAAGTTGAAGGAACTCCTTTCCAAACATGCAGAGCGAAGCTCTCTCCAAGCTCTAAGCCACCAGACAAACAAATACATTAAACAGAGCAGGGGACTTGGTCATGGATGGCTCGGCTGATTTAAAGCTCACAATCATTTAGGATGAAAATTCCATAAATGTTTGTTTGGTCCCCATTCCTTTTTTGTGGTCACATTTGGTTCAATAAATCAGAAACTTGGTGTGAGAGTCTTGCACTTCTACCAGGTCCTATGAAACAAGTGTAATGTTTTCCATCTTAAACATCTTTTGAGATATAAACAGCTTCAGAAGTTAAATGTCATTTAGCAGGATCAGTAAGAAAGCTCTCTAGAAGATACCTCAGTGGACTGCAGGAAGCAAGTCTATAAAAATTTACACAGAAGAAAGGAAATGCCAGTTATGAGAGCAGAGGATGAACAGACAGAGCAGAGCTTTAATGAAAGCCTGGTCACCTTTTTCAGGAACACTTGAGTCAATCACTGATTATTTCTGCAGGGCTGGGATATTTTTTAGGCTACTGTGGTACATATCTATTTCAGCAGGTTCTAATTATCCTTACAAATGGCTGGAAAAACCTAGAGATTAAGCATTTAAAAACAATTGTCAAATTTCACTAATTTCCTTGTGGTACAAATTACTGTTATTATTGGAGGAACTCCTTTTGCCATAACTGGAACTAAGGCATTGAATTGTGGAGTTTCCAACCTAATGTATAACACTCCTTGCCCTCACAACCTGGATGAGCATTTGACAGCTAGAGAAAAACTCCTCAGACCCACCTAGCATATTTTTCAACAGTTGAGGCAAATGTGGTTGAAAATATGAAAGGAGCCTTTAAGATCAAATATAAATCTATCATTCTAGAGTATCAGTTCACTAGTGCTACCTTAAGTATACTTCAACCTTTGTCCAGACAGATTAAAATAACCTTCCACTGAATACTCGATCTGGGATAGTTTCGGACTCTACTGAGAATTCTAATGTACTGTGGGCTATAAAGTGCCTTACTGGAGTGCTTATGTGTGTAGACAAAGGCAGCATTCTGCAATGTCTAAACACTGAGAGGGAAAAACAAATCCACACCATAGAATCACAGAATAACAGAGTTGGAAGAGACCATATGGGGCATCTAGTTCAACCCCCTGCCATGAAGGAAAAGCACGATCAAAGTATCCCTGATAGGTGACCATCCAGCTGCTGTTTAAAAGTTTCCAAGAAGCTTCCACCACCATCAGATAGACCTCAACAACCTCTCTGAGGATGCCTGCCATAGATGCAGGCAAAACATCAGGAGAGAATGCTTCTGGAATATGGTCATACAACCTGAAAAATGTACAGCAACCCAGATAGAACATTTATTCAATCTAACTATCAGACCTCCTTGATTACAAAAGAATGAAATCCATCATCCAGAAAGGATCAAAGGAAGACTCTGTACTCCACATCCCATTTCCAAGCACTGGCCTTTAGCTTGTGGAAGGACTCATTATTATTATTATTTAAAACTTTTATACCCCGGCCTTCTCACCTCCGAAGAGGGACTCATCTTGCTACTACCAGATAAGGTAACCTTCTCTTTTTAGGTATGCACTGTACCTTTCATGGAATTCATATATATTGTTCAAAACTCTGTGAGCCCTAATTGCAATTTTGGAGTCAAAATCATACTCAGAATAACACTGCAAAAGTTTTGTTTCTTTTTCAAGAAACAGTAACCTCAGTTTGCCACAATGTCTAAATGACCTCCCCCCCCCACCAAAAGGAAAAAAGAAAGAACCAGAAACCTAAACCTACAATCTATAGTACAGATTGTATCTAAAGTATGCTATCAGAACTAAACAAGTAGGAGCATATTTCAAGAAAGCTTTTCAAATGCTATACTGGCAGTATGAGATCCTTTAATTATCTGAAAACTAAAGTAGGAGATATTGCTATCAAATCAAATTTTCTTGACAAAATGTAATATCAATTCAAAATGCTAAGCAATTTATTAAATGCAGTTTCAATAAAGAAATTATTTATATTGCCTTTGAATAGTCTTCTACTCATTTATGTCCGAATTGTGACTAAAATTAGCAAAAAATGATTCCCGATTTCATTGTTAGATGTACTTTTTCACATTGATTATACATTTAATACTGTGAAACTGAGATTCTATTTTATAATGATAACTATGGCCAATGAACAGCGTGTGCTTACCCTCCAAGACATAGCAAATACTGGAAAATAAATAGAAAAACAAAGAGTAATACAAAAAGAGTAATAAGAGTAGATTTATGAAACAGTTGCTGCCTCCATCTGTCTTCCAAAGAGAAAGCTCCCTTGTCAATGAGTCATAATTTCATCACTATCTCATGTGATCCACTGAAACAGAAAGCTTCCGTGAGGTTTTGCGAAATACAGTACTTTCTGGTGCAGTACACAGGAATACACATGTGTGTATGCTCACCCAAAAGTTCTGGTAATACTAAATTTCTTCTTTTAGAAGCCCTTTCCATATGACAAACCTTAAAAGTAGCTTCTAAATCTTTCTAAATCAAATGACAAACTTGGTGCAAAACCTCAAATATTTTCATGCTCTAAGGATTATTTTAATATTATAGCCAATTCATACTCCAATCAAATTAGTTATCTATATTTTTTCAAGATCACTCTTAAAGGACTAAGGAAACTAAATTATAACACAGATTAAATATTGATTTAATGCATAGGTCAGGAATGCACTGGTCAGGTAAAAAGTAACAGTAATAGTAATAATAATTTATTTCTAAACCACCCTGTCTCCCAGGAAGGACTCAGGGTGGTTTACACATAAAAAGGCAAACATTCAATGCCTCAAGATAGGTGGAAACACATAAAATAATACAAAATAATGAAGAATAGTAACAGAAAGTTTACAAGAAATTAAGCATCAAAATAAAACAAAAACAATCAATCAAGACATAAAAACTAAAACATAAATAAACATTACAATGTATACTCTAAAAACAAATTATGAGACTTTACATTAAAAATGGCTGACAATGGTGTTTCATTTAAGATGAAACACTACAGCCATCTAATACACGTAGATTAGCCAGCAGCCTTAATCCTCTTCCTCTCCATATGCTAAAGCACATAGGTACATTTTAGAAGTTTCTTAAAGGAGAGGAGAGTGAGGGCCATTTTTATTTCTTTGGGGAGGGAGTTGCAGAGATGGGGAGTGATCACAGAGAAGGCTCCCCCTCTTGTTCCCACCAACCGAGCTTGTGAACGAGGTGGGACTGAGAGGAGGGCTTCTTCTGTAGACCGCAGTGCACATGATGATCTATACAGGGAGATGCAATTTGACAAATAGCTTGGACCCAAACTATTTAGGGCTTTATAGGGAACGAACAGCACTTTGTATTTAGCCTGGAAGCAGACCGGCAACCAGTGGAGCTGTCATAGAATCATAGAGTTGCACAAGACCTCATGGGCCTTCCAGTCCAACCCCCTGCCAAGAGGCAGGATGGAAGTTGTCCTCTCACAATACGGCACACCAGTTAGCAATCCCATTGCCAAGAACTTTCTTCAAAGGTAGCCCCACATGGAGAGTGTTGCAGTAGTCAAACAGGATGTGACTAAAGCATGGACTACCATGGCCAAATCTGGTGCCTCGAGGTATTGGCGCAACTGGCGCACACATTTTAGCTGTGCAAAAGCGCTTCTGGCCACCGCCGACACCTGGGATTCCAGGATCAACTATGAGTCCAGGATCACCCCCAGACTGCGAATCCAAGTCTTCAGAGGAAGTGCGACCCCATCCAACACAGATTGAAATCCCACACTCTGACCAGTTGAAAGGCACCAGTTCAGGACCAGAATAGCACTGGTTCAGGATCAGAAAGTAATAAAGTTCTTTTTAAAGACATTACAGGATTATGATCCATATCTGTAACAATATCTAGAGCCAATTTTGTCTATCTGTGGAAGGTCAATTCATCAGTGAAATAAGAATATATTACACTTTAGCTGTGCATGTTCCCACAGTTTCTCTTGACCATGCTAAATTGCAGGCATGTTGGACAAGAATATAGGAGATAGCCTCATTGGTGGCTACCCCCAAGCGATGGAATCCCTTCCCATAAGATGCTGAGTTGGCTCTTCCCATACTCTCTTTCCAAGGGCAGGGAAATATTTGTTTGCTTGTTTTCCCAGGCCTTTGATTATTTCAACTGGGGTGTGCTGAATAGTTGTTCTTATTATGTTTCAACTGCTTTTGTAACAGTTTTGAATTAAACTTCTCTTTAACAGAACAATAGCTACCATAAGTGAGAAAGCTGCATTGCCTATCTGAGAAAATGTAAAGGACTGTCATTCCTTCCCATTTTCATTTCATCTTACACTGGGGGGGAGGGGGGGTTATCCCACAAAATGGCCAAGCAGGCCCCCGGAAAGCCAATGCAGCGCTCAGGCGCTCATTCTGACACACAACTTTTTTCACATCTTCACCTGTTTGAAATCTGGATGCAGCTTTCCCCCCATTCAAAACAGGAGTGTCAGGCAGTCATTTCATATCCCCCCCCCAAAAAATGGCAGACACGCTTTTAAAGAGGTAAACGGCCTCAAAATATAGGGAAAAAATCCCACTAAGGGCTGAATCACAGTATTAAACAAATGAGAACTAATATAATGTTGAAACCGCCCCTGCCCCCAAAAAATCTGGGAGCTCCTCAACCATTGCCTTATTGGGTGACTGTAGCCCATGGGCCCCATTTTGCTCATTCCTGTACTACTAACCTCCATGTGATTCTGATACGAACCAGCATATCACCCTGTTCTTTTCCAGAAAATCCTCATACATAATGTTCTTTATTCTTTGGTTCTCTGAAAGCCAGTGCTAACAAGAGCCTTTCAAAGCCAGTTGCTCTGCATTTTGCACAAAAAAAAAAGAAAAGAAGAGAAGATGCGCAGAACAAAAAATCTCTATTTCAAGGGTAGGGGTGATGCATGCAGCACTCCAGTTCTGTTTGGAATTCAAGTTCCAGTGGCTCAATACAATATGGCCAAGAGCAGGGAAGCTGGAAGTCTCAGTGCTACAACATCTGGAAGATCTCAGCATTTCCACTCCTGATCTGCTTCATTCAATGGCCAGCAAGATGCCTCTGGGGATCTACAAGGTGGGCAAAGTGGAGAGAACAACCTCCTGATGTTTGTCCCTGCATCTAGCAATCAGATGTTTGATACCTCAAAATGTATGTGTGTATGTTGATATATGAAAGAAGTAGTGATGAAGCCATTCTTCAAAAACCGTTCTGTTTAAAAGGCCAGAAGCCCTCACATCTTTCAAAAGCAAATTCCACATATTAACTTTATATTTCATGTAATAGCACATTGATTTTTTATTTTTCTCCCATTTTCCTCATACTTTTATTCATTTTTAAACATTTAAAGTAAAGTAAGAGCCCTGTATCTGCGGGACTGATATTCAGCTTCATTTAGCCAAGTCAGACAAAATGTCTTCTCTAGGCATTTTCTAGGTTCTCCTGCACAACTCTATTGCATTTGTGAACAAGAACTCCTTCATTTCAATAGTGTTCACTGTTACACAGTTTTGCTTCTCCATATAAAGTCCAGGAATATATCTTTTGTTAACACAGGGTACTGTATAGCACTTTGAAATTATTAAAATATTTTACATGTTGACCATTTCTACAGTTGTTTCTTCATTCCCACACAAATCTCACATTTAGTATTTCTTTATAAATAAAAGGTTTTGGTCCCCTATTTGTCTCTTGCCATATATCAGTAGTGTTTATCAGCTCTACAGTATTCTTTCTGAGATGGAGAAACAAGAGTACACAATATGACAATTGTGAAAATAATAGTTTATTTTTAAAGGTGCATTGTGCTTTTTTAATCTCCTACTTCTTCATCATTGCTTAACTATCATAGTCAGTGAGTCATCTAGAATGACTAATACCTATTTTCATACTCAAAATCATGAACATGGATTAATAGGGATACTTGTTTGTTGTCATAGATCTTGAAATGTGCCAGCTACAGCACATCAAACCTAATTTCCCTATTCCCTACGAAAAAAGTTAACTTAATACATGCTACTCAGCAGGTAATTTTAAAAAGAGCCAACCCTGTTCATTTCCCTGGTATATCAAGGAACAGATATTTCAAAACGAGAAACATTAACATCAAAAAGTGTAGGTTTTTTTGCTTTTATGTTACAAATTTATACATCTTGAAAGAAAGAAATCTACAATCCTGGGCCAAAGAAAACAGAAGGTATAATGATCAGGAAGACTTACTTTTACAGCTCAGAACTATAGCCAGACGTTCAATTTATCTTACTATCATTTTATTGGCATAAATCCCACTTTCTAATGGCCGTCTTTTTCCTGCCTGTGAAAAATTATTGGGCAGTTTACACTAACTGCTTTCCGTCATGTTTCATTTCCAAACACCATCTTTTGTCAGTTTATCCCAATCAAATCCAAAATAGACCATTAATGTGAATAAAGATGATATGTCTTCCTATAGCATTGATATGAATCAAACAATAATTTCCATCTGTGCTATTACCTACCTTAAAACACACGCATCTTACATCCTGCAATATGTCCCCCAACCCTCACTAAATACATACATAAATTCATACCTATATGACATACTAAACCTATTGTAAGTCATAGACAGATAACAACTCCTCTTTATCATTTTGATAACAAATAATAGCATCACAAAATGTCACAGTTTTCATTTTTTAAAGAAATCCAGTAAATTTTAAAGTGAACTGAAAATCAGGGAACATATGGGTAAAGGAGATAGCACAAATAAAAAAGGGGTAAGATCCAAAAGTAAATTTAACATACTACAGATTAAGTGTCCCTTTCCTGGAATTTCAAAACCTCAAATGCTCCAAAATCTAAAATTGTCCCATGGATGGCGATGAAATACCCCAATGCATACAACCTTTGTTTCATACATAAAACTATATAGAATATTTATAAATTTGCCTTTTGGCTATGTGTATAATGTGTCCATACTCTAGGAAATAAAGCCCGACTGCTCATTGGAGGGAATAATATTAGAGGCAAATATGAAGTACTTTGGCCACATCATGAGAAGGAAGGAAAGCTTAGAAAAGACAATTATGCTGGGGAAAATGGAAGGAAAAAGGAAGAGGGGCCGACCAAGGGCAAGATGGGTGGGTGGTATCCTTGAAGTGACTGGCTTGACTCTGAAAGAGCTGGGGGAGGTGATGGCCCTCTGGCGTGGGGTGGTCCATGAGGTCTCGAAGAGTCGGAAGTGACGGACCGAATGAACAACAAATAATGTGTACAAGAAGAATACATGACATCATGTTCAGACTGGGGTCCCATTTTTAAAGTATCTCATTATGTATGCAGGTATTTCAAAGTCTGAGGGGGGAGCATAACCTAAAACTCTTCTGGTTCAAAAAATGTCAGAGAATGGGTACTCAACTTGTACTTGGACAAAAACTAAAATGGGCACACCCACACTGCCCACTTAACTCAGTTTCAAACCAGTATGGAAGAATGCAGTTTTGCTGTGCAGATCATCACAGGTTTGCGGCCTGGGTAGTGATTACACAAACTGCAGAGGGCTGAGGTACATTAAGGGCTTTCTTTTGCAAGCTTTCGTGTGGGAATACATTATCTAGTCGCTGCAGCTTGAAGCTACAAACCGCATTAAATAGTTACTGTAGATGGGTTCCAAGAAATGCTAGATGATATAACCTGTATTTTAGAAGAAGGCAATCTGCTTGCCATCAGAAAAACCTATTAAATTAATGGAGTTGCTATAAGTTGACAGGTGACTTGAGAACATATACACAAAGAGACTCAAAGCAAATAGGTCATTCTCCAATGGCAAATTTTCTGCATCAAAAAACTCCCATGAATTCTGCATGGAAAACATGTTTTTGTACTAAATACATGGATGTTCCACTGTGTTTTTGACTAATCAGTTCACTAGAAAATTTTGGCCACTCCAGCCATAATTCAGTGTCTGGCTCTTGCACTTTACCAGTGTCCATGCCCTATAGTTGTATTGCTCAAATTGACTCAGCCCTTTTAGCCCAAACGTATCTGGCTTTTGCATTCCCACCAGCCTTGCCCTCGAAACTATATTGCACAAGACCCTTAGCTCAGTATATGGCCACTATGTTAGGTTGTTGTTGATGGAGATGTTTTAATGATGTTTGTATTTGTGAATTTTTACTGTGTTACATTTTAATCTGTGTTTGACTGGACTTGTCCCCATGACAGCTGCCCCGTGTCCCTTCAGGGTGATAGTGGTGAGATACAAAAAATTAAGTTATTATTGTATGGAAAATGTGTTTTTGCATAGAAAAATATTTTTCTATGGGTTCGACATACCCTTAAAGCAAAAACAGCTGTCATGACTACAACTCTGGAGACCAGGGTTTGAACCACCACTCTACTATGAAAAACCATTAGATCATCTTGGGCCAGCCTCAGGGGAAAGCAACACCAAACTTCCTATGAAGAAATCTTCCCATGAAAACCCCATGACAGGTTTGCTTTATGGGAGCCATACGTTGGAAGTTATCTGAAGGTACAAAACCACAACCCCTATACTAAATATGAAGACATAACCATCTATCCAAATCATTATGAATTTAAAGCTCTTCAGATTTCCGTACCATAGTTATAGTTAACACCATTTCGAAGAAAAACCAGACGTTTCAGGAGTGATTGAGAGTGGAGGACATCCCTGAAGGCAGGCTGAATTTTATACACCATAGAATTAGTGCTGGACAGATCATCATCACAGGAATTTCAGTGGAACTGAAAGCAGATATTTCCAGAATTTGCAAAATGTACAAATATTTTGTAAAATCTCCCCTGAACAATTCTGACGAAGAAAACTCCACAATAGGGTTGCCTTAAGATTGGTATATATCGGAAATTATTTGAGGGCACACAACAACATATTTTTATTCATTTCATGGATGCAAACATGTAATAACCTTGAATTTATTTACTATTTACTGCATTTATATATCTACCACATAACACAATTAGTTTGGGCTGCTCAAGAAAGCACCCAGGATATGAATGACAACAATAAAAAGATTACTACTGAAATAGAGAAACACATGTTATAAACTGTGAGGCCTAAATGGTGAGAGACAAAATATTTAGCACAAAACATAACTACCTGGCAATGATGGTGCCAGAAGCATCTCCTTGTAATTTTGGGCAGATTTGGAGCCTAATTTGTTTTTAAGCCCATGCATGAATTTAAGAAGAAACATTTTATTTTAATTTAATTTGTTCATATTGTTTAATACAGGTTTGTTTTCTTTAAATTATGTATTGATTTTAATTTTGAATGATCTAAATTGCCTGTATTTTTTCATTTATTTATCCTCTTGAGGTAAAAGAGCAGAATAAAAATATTTTCATACATAAAAGACTGCAATAGAAGAAAATTATTAGCATGCCTTTACCAAAAAGACTCTCTGACTGTGACAATCTGCCTCTAGCCATTTGGTATGAGAACTCAGAGCAAGTCTTCTGAAAAAAATAATATATCGTAGTATGGTCAAATCAGCAATAAATATTGGTATAGGTCAGGGCTATCCAACTTCTACTGGCCCAAGGGCCGGAATTCCAGTCACTGATCACCTGGGGGGCCGCAGTATGAAAAAGTTCCTCGTGCCCTCCTTCCAATCCTTCCTGATTCGGCGACGAGGAGGAGGAGAAGCTCCGCCCACGGGGCGCTGCTGGGCATGCCCCGTGGGAGCTTCGCTTCCCTTCCTCTTCCTCCTCGTCGCCGAACCAGGAAGGCAGTCGCGGCGACGAGGAGGGAGGGAAGCATGCCCAGCATCGCTCCGGGGGTGGGGCGTCCCTTTCTGCTTCTCTCCATGATGAGTCACGGAGAGAAGCAGAAAGGGACGCCCCACCCCGGGCTCTGCTGCGCATGCCCAGCATCGCTCCAGGGGCAGGGCGTCCCTTTTCTGCTTCTCTCCGTGACCGGTCACGGAGAGAAGCAGAAAGGAGCCCGCCCTGGCTCTGCTGCACATGCTCAGCATTGCCCGGGCGGAGCGTCCCTTTCTGCTGCTTCCCAAGACCGGTCACGGAGCCCCGCCCTCCGGGGCACTGTTTCCCAAGTGTGGCCAAGGGCGGCAAAACGCCTTAATCCGGGCCTAGGTAGGCGGGCCGCATCCAAGGAGTTGGTGGGCCGTGTGCGGTCCGCGGGCCGCCTGTTGGGCAGGCCCGGTGTAGGGCATATATCTGAATTACAGATTAAAGAAGCTCCTGTGCTACATAAAGCCAAACTTTGTAGCTGGACACTTCAAACAGTTTTTTCCACTTTGGAGTTTATTTATTTAAAACCTTTATATCTTTATCTTCTCTACCTCCGTAGAGGGACTCAGACAAACAACAAAATTCAATGCTAACAATAGGAACGCTTTAAAACATACATAAACAATCAGTTAAAAATACATGTAAGATCAAATGCATGGGGTTCACTTTAATTTGAGCTTTATATTTTAAGCAAACATAAAATGGCACATAAAACTTCACTAAATAGGTTTTGAGGATTCTAAAAATATAATTTCGATGAACTACTTAAAATAGAACAGTATAAGATCATAAATGTTGGTTCACTGTGAGGAGAAAGCAGAAAATATCTGAAATAATAACTGGAATGCACTATAACATGGCTCCTGGGCATTAAGAACATATAATGCAAGTCAGCGCCTATTAATAGATGCAGAGTAATTGTTATAATTAAATCTGCAGCACGAGTCATTTTTAACATGTTTCTTTGTGGTCACCCTTGGAAAGTAAATTGCTAATAAAAAACTGTTAAAAGAAATTACTGTGGCCAGCAGGCAAGGAGATGGGTAGCAACAAACACAAAATCTAGCTTAAAACGATGGCACATTTTTTTCAGATTAAGTTCCAAATGAAATCAGTTGGCTATGCCATGTGAAAGTATCTAACTTTTGGTCATCACTATCAAGGATACGGTTTTAATTTTCATTGTCAATCTTGAAAGCATTATAGAAAGTGTGTACACTTCCCAAATGGTATTACCACACAGAAAAGAACCAAATTTAAATCCTGATTATTCATTTCCTTTCCTGTTTGAAAAGATAGAATTATTGAGTTAGAAAAGACCTCGTGGGCCATCCTGTCCCACCCCTTGCCAAGAAGTAGGAAAATCACATTCAAAGCACCCCCGACAGATAGCCATCCAGCCTCTGCTTAAAAGCCTCCAAAGAAGGAACCTCCACCACACTCTGGGGTAGAGAGTTCCACTGCTGAACAGCCCTCAGAATCAAGAAGTTCTTCCTAATGTTCAGGTGGAATCTCCTTTCCTGTAGTTTGAAGCCATTGTTCCATTGTGTCCTAGTTTCCAGGCAGCAGAGAACAAGCTTGCTCCCTCCTCCCTACGACTTCCCCTCACATATTTATACATGGCCATCGTGTCTCCTCTCGGCCTTCTCTTCTTCAGGCTAAACATGCCCAACTCTTTAAGCCGCTCCTCATAGGACTTGTTCTCCAGACCCATGATCAATTTAGTCGCCCTCCTCTGAACACATTCCAGCTTGTCAACATCTCCCTTCATTTGTGGCGCCCAGAATTGCATACTGTATTCCAGGTGTGGTCTGACCAAGGCCTAAGTGGAGCATCTTGCATTTGTCCCTGTTGAACTTCATTTTGTTAGCTTTGGCCAATCTCTTTAATCCGTTCAGAACATTTTGAATTCTGCTCCTGTCTTCTGGGGTATTGGCTGTCCCTCCCAATTTAGTGTCATCTACAAACGTGATGATCAAGTTTTCTAATCCTTCATCTAAATCATAAATTCATGATCATTTCATTTTGCAAAAAAAGAAAACCAAAAACCGCTGCACAGCTTTTTAAAAAAAGGGACAGAAAACAGATTTATCAGTTTTTCTCAACCATTCTGCAAAGACAGGAATGAAAGAAAAGCCACAATGTTGTCAAAAAGATTATCAACATCTTTCTGGTGAGCTGCCACTGGCTCTTCTTTGTAATACATAAGAAAGAAACAGTATGCCAAATTTGACTTTGATTTGTATTTTTTAAACAATTTGCCTGATGACAAGAGTATTCTCATGGTTAAAATATTGATTGCCCATTAAGCACAATCGTATTCGTACTCAGAATTAAGTCACCAGTTCAAATAGGTTTTCTGCTGTTAAGTAGATACATGTCCACATCCCAAGACTATTCACCAGTTTGTCTAGGACTTTTTTTTTTAGTAATGTACACTTAATTTTTAAAAATAAGTGCTACAAAATCTCAAAGAAAGCAACATTTCTGCAAATGTATAATCTGAGTTGCAAGGTTTAGTGGATGCAAACTTTTCCATTCATAAAAGCAAAGAAAATGACAATCGGGTATAAACGGTACAAAAGAATATCAATTACAAGTCTCCTTCCGCTAATGGTCTGTAAGAGGCAAATCTTCTCAGCCTATAAGCACACTAGCTTAGAATGATTTTGAAGATGTATCCATCATGATCCGGGACCAAATGACTTGGGTTGTAACTTGACATAATTACTAGAAGAGGGGGGGCATGTAAACAATGCTCCCTTGCAGGCCATCTCTACTTACTTGAATGAACTCCAGCTATGCTGGGTTATTTCTAGGTCAAACTGAGGGAACACAGCTGCACCAATGTTATCACTGGCAGACACAGAAAAAATGGAATTCTGACATAGGCTTGTCTCCTGTTTGTAAATTAAAGGAATATTGGTTTGGTTACTGTAGCCAGAGTACCCTAGTAATCAAGTATGAAAATAAATAATCTGTAGTTTATTGTAAATTAAATGGATGAAATTATCCTAAGGGGTGGAAACATTATTTGACCAAAATTACTGTGGATCCCTGTTGATCACAGCACACAATACAGTTAGATAGGCTAATGATCTGATATTCAGTAGTATAAGGTAGTTTTATATGTAAAATATTAGTTCTGTACTATTTCAAAGTAGAACATTACTTTTCATAATCTGGCAATCTTTGTTTCCAAAGATTTAGAAACTGGCACCATGTACAATCTTGACAGTTTTTTTTCATTCCATCAAACTTTCAAATGACATTTCCTTTTAAAATATTTATCTGGAGATTCAAAGAATATCATGACAATATGGCCTTAAGTATTTCAAATTGGATTATATTTAATGTTTATTTCCAGCTGTTTTACACCCTTCTCATAAGAATTTGTATGTGCGTGTCTCTCTGATTAGTGAAACATTATTTCAGCATTAAATAGCATGTGATAACAATTGATTAATCCAAGAATAACAAAAGAGTGACATTATGAACACACAACACAATATAGAAACAGATGAAAAAGGCACAGATTGTATGCAGAGCCATATTCTAAAGCTTTATGTGCCTTTGATCTCCTGCCAGCATTTCAATACAGATAGGTCTGCACAAAAGTCCCATCTCTCCAAAGTCTCCTTCAAACTTGCCCTTTTCATCCTACCTATCCCATGAAATCTATTTTGTCCATGTTACTGATACTGTAAAATTTCTGCACAGCTTGGATCATGATAAAATCAGTATTTTGAAAGTGCAATCGCTATAGAGATCTAGTCAATCTATGTAAACGTTTTTCTTATCCCACAGGCCCCCTACCATATTACTAAAGTATTGGAGAGTTTAAAAAAGAAGTCTCATCACTCACATCAGACTCATTGACAGAGATTCTGCTTTGTGTTCTCCACATCACAAAACTAGTACATATATTTATCAGTACACTAATAAAAGTCAGCAGGACTTTCTACACCTGTGTAGTAATTTGCACCATAAAATATTGTTTAAAAACAACTTTGTATTACAAGTTTTTCGGGCCCTATGGCCATGTTCCAGAAGCATTCTCTCCTGGTGTTTCACCCACATGCTAATCAAGGTGGTGAATTGCAACATTCACACTTGCCTCAAGCAGACAAGAATTCTTTCTCCCACCCTGGACATTCCAAAGATATATGTGAACTGCCCTGAGTCCCCTTCGGGGTTGAAAAGGGCTGTACATAAATATCGCAAATAAATAAACCTCACTTACCGAGTTTCCAACAGACCTCACAACCTATGAAGATGCATGCCACATCTATGGCATGCATCTTCATAGGTTGTGAGGTCTGTTTATTTATTTATTTATTTGGCTTAGTATACCGCTCTCTCTGGAGCTCAGAGCGGTTTACAGCAATAAAAACATCAAATAAAACACATAAAAACATTATAAAACCAAGTTAAAACCCCCAGTTAAACCCCGTTTCCAGCACTGAACTAGGATAGGACAGCCTAGTGCAAGTGGTGGCGGCACGGCAGAGTGGCAATTTATGGGGGGCATTGGTCAGGGCCGAATGCCTGCCTAAATAGCCAGGTGTTAACGGATCTGCGGAATGGCATCAAGTCCTGTATGGCTCGAGTCTCCTCAGGCAGGGAGTTCCACAGAGTCAGCGCAGCCACAGCAAACGCCCTCTGCCGTGTACTAGACAGCCTGTAGATCTTTATGCCAGGCACCTCCAACAAGTTGAGCCCCTCTGAGCGCAGTGATCTTCTGGGCACATATGGGGTAAGCCGCTCCCTCAGGTACACTGGCCCCAAACCATATAAGGCCTTGAAAGGTAGAACTAACACCTTGAAGGAGACCTGGAATTCAATTGGGAGCCAGTGCAGCTCGCGCAAGAGTGGAGTAGCATGAGCAGATCTTGGGGCTCCTAAGAGCAGGCGTGCTGCTGCGTTCTGCACCAGCTAGAGTTTCCGGATCACCGATAAAGGTAGGCCCATGTACAGTGCATTACAGTTATCGAGCCTCGAGATGACTGTGGCTTGGATCACCGTGGCCAGGTTGCAGCAGGAGAGATAGGGAGCCAGACGTTTTGCCTGTCGTAGGTGGTAAAAGGCTGCCTTGCAGGCGTAGGCAATCTGCGCCTCCATAGACAGCTGGGAATCCAGCTGGACCCCTAAGCTCTTAACTAAAGGCTGCGGACATAGTGCCACGCCGTCAAACGTCGGCAACTCCCCCCCCCCCCCCCCGGGCAGCCCAGCCACAAGATCTCCGTCTTCGCCGGGTTCACCTTCAACTTACTGGCTCGAAGCCATCCAGCAACGGCTTCTAGGCATAGATGGAAATTATCGGGTACAGATTCCACCCCGGCGTCCATCCTCAGAATGAGCTGGGTGTCATCAGCGTACTGATGGCACTCCAGCCCAAAACTCCGCACCAATTGGGCGAGTGGTCGCATGTAGATGTTAAATAACAGCGGGGAGAGGATGGCCCCCTGAGAGACTCCACAGTGTAGGGAGGGGGCTCTCGGAGACCACCCCTCCCCACTTCACTCGCTGCAGGCGGTTTTGGAGAAAGGAGGACAGCCAGTTTAACGCTGTCCGCCTCACCCCCGCCAGGCGGTGTGTCAAAAGTTGGTAATCGACAATATCAAACGCTGCCGTGAGGTCCAATAACACAAGCAGCGCCGATCCACCTCGATCCAAGTGGCAACGGAGTAGGTCTGTGATGGAGACCAGGACGGTCTCTGTCTCATGGCCCGAACGGAAGCCGGACTGGAAGGTTGCATCATCCAAGAACGTCTGCAGCTGGTCCATTGCTGTTGGAAACTCGGTAAGTGAGGTTTGTTTATTTATTTGTGATATTTATGTACAGCCCTTTTCAACCCTGAAGGGGACCCAGGGCGGTTCACATATATCTTTGGAATGTCCAGGGTGGGAGAAAGAATTCTTGTCTGCTTGAGGCAAGTGTGAATGTTGCAATTCACCACCTTGATTAGCATTTAATGGGCTTGTAGCTTCAAAACCTGCCTGATTGCTGCCTGGGGGGATACTTTGTTGGGAGATGTTAGATGGTCCTGATTGATTCTAGACTGGAGTTATCTTGTTTTTTGGGTGTTGCTCTTTACTCACTGTCCTGATGTTAGAGCTTTATTACATTTCTATCTTCAGCTATATAAAAGTAATCCTGAACCATTAACAACATTTTACTCGTTTATTAATACAGATAGTTCAACAAAGGTGGCTTGCAGCCTCTGCCAGTGAGATGGTGAATCCACTCCAGCTTTTAGTCTGAACTTTAAAATAACTTTTCATGGTTCAGTATCATGAACTGTCACACCACTATCATGGAAGCCTGCCGTTGCTGACAATAACAACATAGGGCAACAGCCCCTTACACCTTACTAATATCTAAATTTCATATCTTGAAATATATGTTTTAAGAGTAAACAGACTTACGCTAGTAATGCACTTAATTTTTATAGGATTTTTACGTTTGGTGAAAAAAAATGCCATTTCAGGAAGGCAATATCTCACTCCAAGTTCTTCAACCAAATACTTTAAAGAGGGTGATTTATCACATGACAAAAATCACATCCTTTTCTTGCCAACTGACCACTAACCTCAATCTCTATGGCAGTTTTATGCAAGATTATGAGAGATTTACCAGATGATGCCAAATTATCTGCTATGGTAGAATATATCCCACAGAAGGAAACTGCAGAATACAATTGCTACTGGGGGAATGCATTTTACCCTTGATGTATTAGCACAAGACTGAAAGATTTCAATCAAGGATGAGTAATCTGTTGTTCTTGAAATGTTGCTAAACTCGAGCTCCCATCAGTCCCATACTGCAAGACCAAAATGAAGTATGATGAAAAAAGTAGTTCAGAACCTGAAGGACAATGGGTTTCCCACACTTGATTTGATTATATCTAAAAAGGAAGTAAGGTACAGAATTTTGAGGTCATTTTAATAAAGAATCTACTTAAAAGAGAAACACTGGCATTAATATGACCTTCAATATTTTATTAATTAAAAAAATTCAAACATATCCAAATAGCTCCTGCAAAGACACCAGGAGAGTGTAATTCATGAAGGTAAATGAATGGGTAAGACTCAAATAAGCTTCGCTGTGGGAAAAGAAATCCCATGGGGAAAGTTAATGACAAAAAAGATTTCAATATATAAACTGAATCCAAAGTGTTTTGCTTTGTCTCAGACTTATTGGATAAAATATCCTTTGCCTTAGGGTTCCTCACAAGAAGCATTAGCATTTCAGCATTATTTTTAAAAGCAAGAAAATCAGAAGTAAGCTCTAGGCCTCTTCCTTCAATCTCAGCTGAGATTCATCTTCTGAACTGGCTCAAAGAGTCTAGCTAAAAGCAAGGAGGCTTCTCAAGTTCTATCTGTGGGGAAACAAATATGCAAAGGAAATCCAGATTGTTACAGTACAGTCAGCACTTCTTTGAGACATTGTCAGATGTGGTAAACTGTATAAAAACAAAGTAAACGAACATGAAGCTACAACTTTTTAAAATGCTGTTACCTTCATTTAGAATTGTGTGTGTGTTTTAAGTCACCCTTTGACATGACAACTCATGAATTTCAAAATATTTTCTTAGGCAAGAAATCCTTAACGGTGGCTTTGCCAGTTCCTTCCTCTAAAATATAGCCCACATCACCTGGAATTCATTGGTGGTCTCCCATCCAAATATTAAACAGAACTAACCCTGTTTAATTCCCAAGATCAGACTGGATTTCATGCCTTCAGGCCTGTGCTCACTCCACAAGCACCTCAGAACTTGTGGCTATTACTGATGACATTTGTCGTCAGTTAGACCAAGGCGGATCAGCGCTACTGGTACTCCTAGACCTCACAGCTGCATTTGACACCGTGGACCATGATTTGTTGATTCATCGTCTGGCCATGTCTGGTGTACGAGGTCCAGCCCTTAAATGGTTCAATTCGTTTCTCCAGGACCGAAGACAGAGGGTGGAGTGGATGGGCCAAAGCTCGGAGAGCTCTCACCTCTGCTGTGGAGTTCCCTAGGGTGCTATTCTTTCACCCCTGTTGTTCAACGTCTATGTTCGTCCACTTGCTGGACTGGTGCGGAGTTTTGGTATTGAGTGCTACCAGTATGCAGACGATACACAGCTACTCTTGCGTCTCGAACCAGGGACAACTGCGATTCCTGAGAACTTTAAGTTTTGTTTGGTAGCAGTGATGAATTGGTTGCGAGCGAGCAGATTGAAAGTGAATCCGGCAAAAACTGTGATTCTTTGGCCTGGTCAGCCGCCAGAATTAATCCAGTCTCTACCTGATTTTGATGGGGAAGCCTTGGTTCCGTCAGCCACTGTAAAAAGCCTAGGAGTCATGTTTGATTCACCGCTGACGATGGAGGCCCAGATCACTGCCATAAGCAAGCAGGCCTTTTTTCATCTTTGCCAAGCTAGGAAATTGGCATCCTACCTTCTGGCAAAAGCATTGGCAACGGTAATCCCAGGGGGCCATTCTCTCCCCTCTGTTATTTAACATCTACATGCAGCCGCTTGCACAGCTGGTGCGGAGTTATGGGCTGGAGTGCCACCAGTACGCTGATGACACCCAGCTCATTCTGAGGATGGAGGGCAGGCCGGGATCCGTCCCCGATAATTTCCAACGTTGCCTCGAGGCCGTTACTGGATGGCTGCGAGCCAGTAGGTTGAGGGTGAATCCGGCGAAGACGGAGATCTTGTGGCTGGGTCGCCCGGGTGGGGTAGGTGCCCAGCTTCCACCCTGGACGGTGAGGCGCTATGCCCATTGGTGTCTGTGAAGAGCCTGGAGGTCCACCTTGACTCCCAGCTGTCCATGGAGGCCCAGGTCTCCATGGTCAGCAAGGCTGCTTTTTTCCATCTGCCCCAGGCTCAGAGGCTGGCCCCCTATCTCTCCCGGAGCGACCTGGCCACGGTGATCCAAGCCACGGTCATCTCTAGGCTAGATTACTGTAACGCGCTCTACGTTGGCCTTCCTCTGTCGGCTATCCGGAGGCTCAAGCTGGTGCAGAACACTGCCGCCCCGCTCCTGTCTGGATCTCCAGCAGGTTGCCGCATAACACCCGTTTTGCAGGATCTGCACTGGCTACCTATTGAGCACCGGGTCGCCTTCAAAGTGTTGGTTCTTACCTTTAAGGCCTTATACGGCCTGGGGCCAGCGTATCTGAGGGACCGTCTCACTCCATATTGCCCATCGAGATCACTAAGGTCGGAGGATGCTAACCTCCTGGAGATCCCTTCGACAAGGTCAGCATGTTTAACATCGACCCGCCGGAGGGCGTTCTTAGTTATAGCTCCTACGCTATGGAACGCCCTCCGGCGAAACTAGGGCTCTGAGGGACCTGCTCCCGTTTAGGCGGGCTTGCAAAACCCACCTATTCAAGCAAGCGTTTGGAGAGTAAGCCTGTGCATTTTAGGAACGCTATTGCTGCATTGCTTAGCTGTTTTATCTGTTTTGTTGTTTTTATTCTGCCTTGTTGTTTTATTGCTGTTTTTATTGTTGCCTTCGGCTCTTGTGAGCCGCCGCGAGCCCCCGGGAGTCGGCGGCATAGAAGCCTGAACAAATAAATAAATAAATAAATAAATAATCCATGCAACAGTCACCACTAGGCTGGACTACTGCAACGCTTTATATGCCAGCCTCCCAAAGTCAATCACTAAGAAGATCCGGATGTTCCAAAATGCAGCGGCCAGGCTTCTATCAGGTTCATCTAGGAGGTCCCATATTACACCAATCCTGAAACAGCTGCATTGGTTACCAATAGAACAGTGGATCTCTTACAAGATTCTGATTCTGGCATTTAGAGCTCAAAACGGCCAAGGACCTTTGTATCTTGAGGACCACCTCATTCCGTTTTTCCATCAGTGGTTACCTCGTTCCGCCCAGGAAAATCTTCTATACACACCGGGCCCTAGGGAGGTACGCCTGGAAGTTACAAGGCATAGAGCCTTTTCGACCTATGCTCCAACTCTATGGAACTCTTTGCCACCGTATGTTAGACAAATGTCGGAGTTGCGACCTTTTGCAAAAGCGCTTAAGACCTGGCTTTTTGGGTGTGCATTTAAGTAATCAGACAAATTATCAAATAGTTAGTGCTGTTTTAATGTTCTATGTTTTAATGTTTTATATTGTGAAATGATATTTTAAACTGTAAGTTGCTCAGAGCACCTGGTGGTGAGCGACTAATCAAGAAATAAAGTGAAGTGAAGAACACCATACTCGTGCCAAATACCTCCATCACAATCAATCCAGGAACAAGTAAAGAAAGGGGAACATGGCATAAGGCATAGTAAAACACAGGCTATATTCCAAACATGGGCAGAGTTTGACCTAGTAGGCTATATGTGCTCTTTAGAACTCACTTTTGTGGCCCCTGAAGTTCCTCCCTCTCAGTCCTGCAAAGCCCTTGCTGGCTAAACGCAAGGCCTGCCAGCACCTATGATCTAGAGATACTATTATTGTGTGTATACATAATTACAAACATGAATATTTGGGAAGAGAGAGACAACACAGGAAGCTGTCTACAGAATTTCTTTTAAAAACATCCCAGATCTGAAAATTTCTGCTGCGCCATGCAGTGTACACCCAGCTTTTACACTGGAGTTTGGAATAATTGATGCTTCTGATTGAAGTCTAAGAGCCTTTTTTTGGACTGAACCTCTCAGAATTCCCCAGGCAGCAATTGGCTCTCATCATTCCATATACATGAATATATGGTCTGGTTGAAAATTATCTGTTCTTTAAAATAAGAATCCAAACCATATACCATGACTGGTATTTTGGGACTTAACTGCTTTTTGAGTAAGTGCCACTATATGTGGAGTATGATTTTGGGTTAATCTTGGAGAAAGAACATTAAAAGTTTCCTGTACACACAATCCAGCTCTGTTGCCATGTGTGTTAACATATGCATTCAAAAGTGATAGGTCAGTACACAATTCCTTTATGGACTCTATAAAACTCAATTTTTTTAAGTGCACTATCTGGCAAGACATGGTACTGCAGTTAAGGCAATTGGGCTGGAGGAAGCAGTACAATAATAAGAATGTAGATTTTAGCTGGGATTGCAAAAGAAAACCTCCAGGCTAATCATAAATTGTTCTAGCATTCTCAGTATTTCCCACTGCTATCCCCTTGTATTATTCTAAAAACAAAAGCAATGATTCAAAATGGAACATCAGTTATTATTTACAGCCCAGTATGTAAACTGTAAAATGACTGGCAAACAACATCTTAGCAGATCAACTTAGATATATGTAAGCAAGACATTCTTTCCCAGTGGTAGGCGGCCGCATGTCAAGTAACTATGTGCCAGAACTTGTCCTGTACTACCTGTTCAAAGGCAAATGCAGAAGAATATTTCAAGCTCTGGCACATACTACTTTGTACAAAAACATCCACAGGAGTATTACAAAAAAGACAGCAGTGATGTTTCAGCAAACCGGTGTCAAAGGAAAGTGTTCTCCTGCATTTTTATCAGTAGCAGAAAGTGAATGATCGTGCCTTACAGATTCAGTATCAATAAACCCAATGCTGCTAAAGTAATTTGGATCCCTACATTTAAGACAGGGCCTGCTTCTATTAAAGGATGGGGGTGATATTAACCTATATATGACATTTACTGCCCCTTCCCTCTGTCCCACTACTTTCCCAGGCACAATTAGTGGCAAGAAAGCGTGAGAGCTTTAATAGTGGCTACTCCCACACTTTGGAGCAGGAGTTCTCTAGGAATGTCAGCACAGCTCCTTCCTTGCTTTAGCAAGCAAAAACTTTCCCATTTGTCAGGCTTTTAGGAATTGACTGCAATTGGCTTTTAATGGTTAGCTTTCTCCCTCTAAAATCTTCAAACAAGGCAGTCGAGTAATCAACTCTGACTTCAGAAACACCAACTCATCTTCTGTCTCCTCGGAAACTGGGATAGAGCAAATACTTCTCTTCAGAGACAAGGAGAAAGAAACTTCTCTACATTCATTTTCTTTCTCTACATAATGTTTTAAACCTCTACTTTGCCCCATTGTAATTTTCTTTTCTAAACTAAAAAGGACGAAGTACATTATTTCTTGCTGAAAAGTTGCTGTGATCCCCTTGTTATTTAGGTTGCTATTGCAGTGGAAAGGGGGCAATTGGGTTTATTACAGAAAGAAAGAAGCTGGGAAAAATATTTTTTAAAGTTGGCTTACAATTCTTGAAGAACTATTAGAAAGGAAACACCAGTCTATCTGCACAGGCACCTTAGAAAAACATTGATAATACAGTGGAGTTTGATGCATTGTTGAAGGCTTTCATGGATGGAATCACTGGGTTGTTGTAGGTTTTTTGGCTATATGGCCATGTTCCAGAAGCATTCTCTCCTGATGTTTCACCTGCATCTATGGCAAACATCCTCAAGAGGTTGTGACCTCACAACCTCTGAGGATGCTTGCCATAGATGCAGGCGAAACGTCAGGAGAGAATGCTTCTAGAACAGTGTTTCTCAACATTTTTTGAGCCACGGCACACTTTTTACATTTAAAAAATCCTGGGGCACACCACCAACCAAAATGACACTCTAATGGTCTTTGGCAATCCCTCGCAACCCCCCCCCCCCCGCGACCCCCCTAGGGGTCCTGATGCCCAGGTAGAGAAACGCTGGCCTACCGGCTGTTAGGAATTGTGTGAGTTGAAGTCCAAAACACCTGGAGGGCTGAAGTTGGCTCGTGCAACGGGGGAAGAGAGCCAGGTGGAAGAGAAGGGAGGGGGAAGACCATGAGGCGGAAGAAAAGCGAGCGGCGAAGAGAAGCAATGGGGAAGAGAAGGGAGGGGAGAAGACCACGAGGTGGAAGGGAATCGAGGGGCGAAGAGAAGCAACGGGGGAAGAGAAGGGAGGGGGAAGACCACGAATGGTGGAAGGGAGGAGAAAGACCACGAGGCAGCGAAGAGAAGGAGAAGAATTTGAGAAAGAGTGAGAGTGTGGTGTGTGTGAGATGGGGAGTGAGTGAGAAAGTATTAGCAGCGCGTGAGAGAGAGAGAGAGAGAGAAAGGGGAAGTGTGTGTGTGTGAGAGAGATTGGGAGTGAGAGAGTAAGTATTAGCAGCGTGTGAGAGAAAGAGAAAGGGGGAGTGTGTGTGTGTGTGAGTAAGTATTAGCAGTGCGTGAGAGAGAGAGAGAGAAAGGGGGTGTGAGAGAGAGATGGGGAGTGAGAGAGTAAGTATTAGCAGCGTGTGAGAGAAAGAGAAAGGGGGAGTGTGTGTGTGTAAGTATTAGCAGCGCGTGAGAGAGAGAGAGAGAAAGGGGGAGTGTGTGTGTGAGAGAGAGATGGGGAGTGAGAGAGTAAGTATTAGCAGCGTGTGAGAGAAAGAGAAAGGGGGAGTGTGTGTGTGAGTAAGTATTAGCAGCGCGTGAGAGAGAGAGAGGGGGTGTGTGTGTGAGATGGGGTGTGAGTGAAAAGAAAAGTATTAGTGTGTGTGTGAGAGAGAAAGAGTGTGTGAGAAAGAGAGAAAGGGGGAGAGTGGGGTGTGTAAGAGAGTTTAGAAGCAGCGAGCGGGAGATCTGCTCCCTTTCCCGCAGGTCTCCTCGCGTGTGAGGGAGAGCCTGGGGAAAGGGTGTGAGTAAGGCGCCGCTGCTTCCAAATTGCGGTTTAGAAGCAGCGAGCGCCTGAGATTTGCTCCCTTTACCCAGGTCTCCTCAGAACGGAGGGAGAGCCTGGGGAAAGGGAGAAAGAGAAAGAAAGGGCCCTTGCTTCCAAACCACAGTTTGAGAGAGCGGGTTGTGAGATTGAGATGGGGAGTGAGTGAAAAAGTATTAGCAGCGCAAAAGGGTGAGAGTCTGGGGAACAGGCCCTGCCTGAGAGCCGGGTTTGGCCGGCTCGCGTCTTTCGCCGGGCTCGGCGGAGGACGCAAGCTGGACAGGCTCGGTTCCCAGGCAGGACCTGGGCCCTGCGGGGGGGGCGTTCTCCCGGTTCGCGGCTCTGCCGGGCTCGGCGGAGCCGTGAACCGGGAGAGGGGCTCCCTGAGGTGCCAAGGTTCCCGCCTCCTCCGGAAGTGAGCCCACAGGATAGACTCTATCCTGTGGGTCACTTCCGGAGGAGAGCATCGCCCGGCCCCTCCTCTCCTGGGCCTCCCCTGCCTCCTCTGTCAATCTTTTTCAATCGCTATGATGGAGCACACAAGTGCCGGGATCAGCTGGTGTGCCGCAGGAAAACCTCGGAGGGGGGAGAAAGGGAGGGAGAGGTTTTCTAGCGGCACACCAGCTGATCCCAAACGGCACACTAGTGTGCCGCGTCACAGCGGTTGAGAAAGACTGTTCTAGAACATGGCCATATAGCTCGAAAACCCTACAACAACACAGTGGAGTTTGGTTCCAGGATCCCCCCATAGATACCAAAATCTGTGGATGTTCAAGTCCCATTGTGCAGAATGACATAGCAAAATGGTGCCCGTGATATAAAATGGCAAAATCCATGTTAGACTTTTTTTTTTTAGAAAAAGAAATTTCAAAACATGCATGATGGAATCTGGGGATGCAGAGTCAGTGGAAACGGAGGACTGACTGTACATGTACCTTTGGGACAATCTCTGTGAATGAGTTTGATGCGTTACACAAATAACTGAAGGAATATCAAACCTTCTTCCCATGGAAATAGACAGGCTCTGATACTATTCTCACAAAAATCAAAGTAGGCAGATTAAGCGGTTTTGGGGAAGTACTAGATGTGGTTAGTGTTCTCTGGAAAATAAGTACAGGCACTCCCCGTGTTCCTAACATCCTACTTACAAACAACGCATAGTTAAGAACGGGGGTGAGACAACAGGAAGTGAGAAAAATCTACCCCTAAGAAGGGAAGTTTGCTTTTAAAATGGTTACCATGGAGAAAAGGTGTCTCCACTGAAGCTTTATCACCAATCCTTGTTTCTACAAAAAGCCAAAATGTTCAAAATCCAATTATCAGAGGTATAGAAAGTAAGATGAAATCTTCTGAACATGGGCAGACAGCAAAACAAACATTACAGGGGTGTTGACCTTTTCCTGTGCTATCCAAAACTTTATAAAATGTACCTGTTTTGACTTACATACAAATTCAACTTAAGAACAAATCTACAGAACCTATCTTGTTCATAACTTGGGGCCTTCCAGTGTATGCAAACAAATGGCACTCAGCATCTCTTTTAAAGTTTTTTTTTAATTTTGGCGAACAAAGTGAATAAACATATAGCTCTTATATATTACCTAGATTTGCTTTTGATGTTTCTTGTAGCGACAGACTCAAATGCATATAGAATACCCTCTGATTTTATTTTGAATAGACAAGTGTTTTGTTGAGGTTGTATATTCTAATGGAAGAGTTTCAGAACCCCTGCGGTTAAACAGAGGATTACCTAAGTAGATAATAATATCATTTTTCATATTTACATGACCCCAATCTTCTAGTATATTTTGTGAGCTCCCAAGATGGTAAATCAACCATCTACTACAAATGCAAACCAGAAAATTAAGGTAACAGTACAGTATTAAACAAATCCTGAAAATATAGCAGGCAACAAAATCTAAACAGTGAATATACAAATCTAACACTGTGATCATACAGATTATTTGTTCTATAATTTGGAAAGAGACGAGAATGAACACATTAACAGATTTGCCTACAGCAGTCTTTCTCAACTGCTGTGACGCGGCACACCGGTGTGCCATTTGGGAGTGGCCGGTGTGCCGCGCGAAAGCCTCTCTGCCCCCCCCCCCCCCGTCCTCCTACTGCTGTATTTTTATTTTTCCTACTCGTGTCATTGGATAATAGTGCATGGCATTAGCTGAGAAAAGGAGTCGGGACCCAGCCTTCCCTCCACGCACGGACCCAGGAGGAAAGGCTTCCCTCCGGCACTGGGGCTCGCCTCCTTTTCTCAGCCGGAAGTGCTGCGCTGATGGAGGCAAGGGAGGGAAGGCTGCCTCCCGCGGGGACTCAACCAGGGCAGACTCCGGCGAGCCCCAGCGCCAAAAGGTGAAGTCTCTCCTGGGTCCGTGCGTGGGGGCAGGAGGGAAGGCTGGGGCTCGCCTCCTTTCTCAGCCAAGAGCAGGCGTTCCCTGGAGGCGCCTGCAGAAAACGCCGGCTCTTCGGCTGAGAAAAGGTGGCGAGCCCCAGCCTTCTCTCCTTGCCCCAGGCACGGAGGGAAAGGATTCCCCTTCTGGCGCTGGGGCTCGCCTCCTTTTCTCAGCCGAAGAGCAGGCGTTCCCTGGAGCCGCCTGCAGAAAACGCCGGCTCTTCAGCTGAGGAAAAGGAGGCGAGCCCCAGCCTTCTCTCCTTGCCCTAGGCACGGAGGGAAAGGCCTCCCCTTCCGGCGCTGGGGCTTGCCTCCTTTTCCTCAGCCGAAGAGCCGGTGTTCTCTGCAGGCGCCTCCAGAGTCACATGGCCACGTGACTCTGGAGGCGCCTGCAGAGAACGCCGGCTCTTCGGCTGAGAAAGGAGGCGAGCCCCAGTTCTGGAAGGTGAAGCCTCTCCTGGGTCCGTGTGTGGGGGCAAGGAGGGAAGGCTGGGGCTCGTCTCCTTTTCTCAGCTGAAGAGCCGGCGTTCCCTGGAGGTGTCTGCAGAGAACTCCGGCTATTCGGCTGAGAAAAGGAGGCGAGCCCCAGCCTTCCCTCCTTGCCCCAGGCACGGAGGGAAAGGATTCCCCTTCCGGCACTGGGGCTCACCTCCTTTTCCTCAGCCAAAAAGCCGGCGTTCTCTGCAGGCGCCTCCAGAGTCACGTGGCCACGTGACTCTGGAGGTGCCTGCAGAGAACGCCGGCTCTGGATGCCAGTGCTGGAAGGAGAAGCCTTTCCCTCCTGGGTCCGTGCACCTGCCTGCTCGTGCCCCCAGGAGGCCCGCCTGCCTGCCTCTGCCTGCCGGACTCTGCCCTGGGTGAGTCCCCACGGGAAGGCAGCCTTCCCTCCTTGCCCCCACGCTCCTGCTCTCCACACTCTGCACGCGCCCGGTCTCCCTGTCTCCCTCCTTCCACCTGGGTCTCAGATCCATCATTATTTGAGTCCACAGTGCTCTCTGGGTGTAGGTGAACTAAAACTTCCAAACTCAAGGTCAATTCCCAAGCAACCCCTTTCAGTACTTTCTGTTGGTAATGAGAGTTCAATATTACAAGTTTGGTTCAATTCCATTGTTGCAAGAGTTCAGGATGCTTTTTGTTTGTGTGTTAACTATAAATCCCAAAAACTGTAACTCCCAAATGACAAAACCATTTTTTGACTGATGGTCCCTCCTTGGGTTACTATTAATATGTTTTGTGGCCAAATTTGGCAGCAATTTGTCCAGTGGTTTTTGAGTTCTGTTTATCCCACAAATGAACATTACATTTATATTTAGAGAGAGAGAGAGAGGGAGAGAGAGAGAGAGAGAGAGAGAGAGCACAACAGCGCAGGCAGAAAAGCAAACACCACAGGGAAGCATGTCTGTATATGAGGGTGAAAATTAGGAAGAACTTCCTGATTGTGAGAGCAGTTCAGCAGTGGAACTCTCAGAGTGTGCTTCCGTCTGGCTGCTCTCTTTCCAGCCGGCTTCCCTGAGAACTGGGTACGTTTTAGTGTTTATGTTTATCAACTATTACTACATTTGGCATTGACTGGACATGATAGCCTTTCTAGTGACTGTTCATTGTTCACCAGTTATACAGTATATTAACTATATGTATTACTGTTTTAGAGTGTCATTTTGGTTGGTGGTGTGCCCCAGGATTTTGGAAATGTAAAAAGTGTGCCGTGGCTCAAAAAAGGTTGAGAAACACTGGCCTACAGAACATTATAGCAACCATCAAATTCGTATAACATGACTTCCTCTCCTCTCCTTCTTTCTACCTCCCATACCATAATTGACATCTCCCTATCTACTCCAAAAAATTTCTCAACTGCTAAAGCAAAGCTATGGAAATGGGCAGAAACAAAATGGAAATGTGTTCTGACGACAGTATCTGCACCTTGACAGATGGACATCCTTAAATGTCTGGCAATTAGCCATCAGTGTAATAGATGCTAAAGGATCAGTCTTGCTACAACAGACTCAACCAATCTTATAATTTACACAGCAAATGTGTACATGTAAACCAAAGTCTGCTGAACTAACATAAATTCAAGTGGGAGCACTTGCAGGAGGAGGGTAAAAAAGCATTTCTACATTGCCTACTGCAGTGTTTCTCAACCTTTTTTGAGCTGAGGCACACTTTTAACATTAAAAAAATCCGGGGGCACACCACCAACCAAAATGACACAAAATGACACTCTAACACAGTAAAGAACGGCTGGGGGGATGGTGGCCTGCTGGGGAGCAGCTGCTGGGAGTGCCAAAGTCGGGAGGGGCGGAGCCAGGCTGTGCCATGCCCCGCCCCTACCCCGGCTTCACCTCTCCCAGCAGCTGCTCCAGCCTTGAGGGGGCAGTGCCAAGCCAGCGGTGCCAGAGCCAGGACAATTCTGGCTTGACACTGTCCCCTCAAGGCTGGAGCAGCTGCTGGGAGTGCCGAAGTCGGGGAGGGGCAGAGCCAGGCCAGCCATGCCCCACCCCCTCCCCCCGGCTTCAGCTCTCCTACAGAGGAGGAGCATGAGCGGTGGATGGGCTTCAGTGGGCGGGGCTCCTCCTCCACACAGCTTCAGCGAGCAAGGGGCGAGAGACATGGTGGGAGTCATGGCGGATTGGAGGCTGGCTGGGGAAATGGCCGAAGGAGGCAGGCGCCCCGGTCCCTTCTTCTTTTTCTTCGCCACTGCCCAGCCCTTCCTCCTCCCCCAGGCAGCAGGAGTTCGGCAGGAAGGGGGGAGGAAGGGGGGCAGAGAGCTTTTCTCGCGGCACAGCAGGAGGTCCGTCACGGCACACTAGTGTGCCACGGCACACTGGTTGAGAAAGACTGGCCTACTGATCCTTTCAAATGCCTCTGCCACCCAAGCAATTTCTACTTAAGTAGGCTTACTTAAGGTGTTAGAATCTTGATGCAAAAAAACACACACACACAAAAAACCAAACAAACAATGTTCAACCCCAGAAGAGTCAAAATAATTGCCAGTCTTAGTAATACTGTAGTTTCATCTTGTTTTTCATTTCGTTTTGTTTTGCCTACTTCTCAATCAATTGGCAAAACCAAAGAGGTTTTTTGACATTCGGGTATTCCTTGAAGTTGTAGCTCCATTTATAACAAAAATGTGTGTATGTGTGTGTGTGTATTCCATTTACACTTATCATTTCAATATTGAAAACATGTGTGACAAACTGACATAGCTATATTAAACTTTGTTTCTAAAGTAAACACCTTAATAGCACCAGATTGTTTCTAATCTTTCTTTAAAAGATAAAATATTTGAAAATCTGTTTTAATATTTTATGCATTTTTATTGTTTTTATGTTTTAACTGTTTTATAGTTTGATATGGCTTGTTTTACTGTTGTGTCTATTGCAGAATTGAATTTTTGTCGGAGTTTGTAAACCGCTTTGAGTCCCCTTCAGGGTGAGAAAGGCCGATTATTAAATAAATTAATAAATAAGCAAAATTAGCCCTGGTTAATACTATTGATTACTCCTTACCTAACAACCCTTCTGAAATATATAGGGTCAGTGTAAGTCACCAACATATATACAGGGCCGCTTCGTCCATTAGGCGGACAACGCAGACGCGTAGGGGCGGCGTCACCGGGAGGGGCGACGTCACCCGGGAGGCGCCGCGCGCCGGCTCCGCGCCACCGCGCCGCCCAGGCCCCCGCGGCCAGCCCCGCAGCCGCCGTCGTGCGCGCCACGCCTTTGTTAGGCAGCTCGGGGCGCTCTGGCCGCGCTTCCGCATGCGCGAAAACGTCCGTGCATGCGTACTGGCTCCCGCTTTGGAGCCAGTGCGCATGCGCAGATTGGCGCATGCGCACTGGCCGCCAAAGCGGGAGGCACGCTCTGGAGCCAGTGCACGCGCAGATTGGCGCATGCGCACTGGGGGGCGCAATTTTTTTCGCGTACCCCCCGGGAACAGCTTGGTCCGCCCCCTGCATATATACACATAAAAAGCAGAATAAACTGACTTGGAATCTGTAAACAGAACTAATGTCACATTTTTTTCTCCCCCCCACCCCACAGAAAATGTGGTGTTTTTTAATTAGAAAATACACAGAAAAAAGTCCCCCAAACCCCCAACAACTAAAAATTTCCAGGAAGTTTACTTCTCTGGTGGCCTTCCTCCATTTATACAAATTATAACTACAAAGTCAAATATCAGGGCTGGGACCCTATGTTTCTTGTAACCTAATACATAGGTATACAGCAACTGCTTAATTGGGATGATATGGCTAACAGCGTTTAAAGATTCAGTAGGCTATTTTATGAAGCGTTACTTCCCTGCTAAGCAGCAGACCAAATTTGAGATGTCATTTTGCATTATACTAGCAGACAAATGTAAGTAGCCATTCTAAAGAAGCATAAACATGATAGGTTCAGTATTTTGGTTTACTGTATTATTTTATGAAGTTGTGTCAAGTGACAAATAAAGCGAAAAAGTGATACAGTTCTCTCTCTTCTCATAAATATCACACACAGGTCTTATTTTTCACAAGAGAGCAGCCCCCTCCCTTCTGAGCTTTTCGATAGCGAATTTTGGTGCAATAAGAGAACATGGAATAATGAAATGACTAATGCAACAGCCTTGGATCATGATTTTGGACAACGTGATTTAATAATTTGTTTTAATATCGATACGTTTTAGTTTCTGGTTTGTTTGTTTGTTTGTTACTGTATATATGTTAATGTAGCCTCGGTGCCACAGTGGGTTAAACTGCTGAGCTGCTGAACTTGTTAACCAAAAGATCGCAGGTTCGAATCCTAACAGTGTGACCTCCCGCTGTTAGGCCCAGCCTAGCAGTTCAAAAACATGCAAATGTGAGTAGATCAATAGGTACCGCTCCGGTGGGAAGGTAACGGTGCTCCATGCAGTCATTCCAGCCACAAGAACTTGGAGGTGTCTACGGACAATGCCAGCTCTTCCGCTTAGAAATGGAGATGAGCACCAACGCCTAGAGTTGGACGTGACTGGACTAAATGTCAGGGGAAAATCTTTACCTTTATCCTGGGGTAGGGAACCTATGGCTCGGGAGTCAGATGTGGCTCTTTTCATGATTACATCTGGCTCTCCAGAGCAGCCCGGGCCTCGGTTTCCCAGCACTTCTTTTCACTTCCCTCTCTCCCCCTTCTTTCTTTTCTTCTTTTCCCTTCATTATTTTACTTTTTCCTCACCCCCTTTCCTTTCTTTTCCCCACCCTTTCCTTTCCTTTCCTCCCTTCCATTTCCTTCTTTCTTTCCCCCTCCTTGTTTCTCCCCTGCTTTTCTTTTCTTCCTTTTCCATAGTTTGTTCTTTTTTCTTTCTTCCTCTCTGCCCTTCCTCCTTTATTTCCTCTGTCTTTCTTTCCCCCTTCTTTTCATCTTCTCTTCCTTCCCAGAGTCCTGAGCATGCCTTTTGCAGAGCCAGGTCTGAAGTGTCCCATCATTCTGCCAGGGGAATCCTTTTCTCATAGTATGTACATATATACTCACATTTAGTTGAATTCAGTCTTAAAATATATTATATATATTTTATATGGCTCTCACTGAAATAAATTTCCAAATATTTTGCTGTTATGGCTCTCGGAGTCAAAAAGGTTCCCAACCCCTGCCTTTACTTATCTTAATGGCATCTAATTACTGCCCCTTTGTAAGGCTGCTCTGACTCCTCTTCGGGATGAGAAGAGTGGGATATAAATATAGTAAATAATAAATAATAGTGAGAACTGAAAATTGTTTTCTAATATCCATTCCAATATTACTGAGATTGCAAAATATTGAGAAGTGTGTCTGACACCTACCAATGATTTTACTTTTAAATCAGTGGGTCTGTGTCACAAAAGAAAGTGAAGAGAGAAACAACAAAAACCTATTTAAAAAACAGAAAAGGATTAGAGCCAGCAATGATAGGAAGGACAGCTTAAATGAATTGGGAGTTTCCCCAGGCTGAACAACATCTTATATTTCAAGCCAGAAGGAAATGTTTCTCACAACCCTCACAACTCCATTAAAAAACGAGGGAGTAGTAATGAGGTCACGTTTTTCAAGGTTAACTATTGCTTCTGCACATAGTGCTCAAGCACAGTTTAGTCCTCACTGATGTCTGATCAGCAAAACTGCACAGTACGCCTGTGAGATCCACTGGAGTTTGTGTCTTCCCACACCATGGATATCAAAATCCATGGATACTCAAGTCCCATTTTATACAATGGTGTAGTAAACTGATGCCCCTTATAGCAAAAGCAAAATGACTTTGAGCCTCTGGAACCCAAATACTGAAAACAAAATTATCAAAAAAATACAAATTGTTATAGAATATGTATGTTTAAAGATGTAAGGATATGCTTTGGTCCAAATACCTATTCTTGATTGTATCGTGTCATCGAACTAAAAAAAATTCTCCCAGTGCAGCAAGCATTTATGGTTTAACCTACAATTCTTGGTACTATTCAAAGACAGAAATCATTGTAATGTTTCTATTTTCCATAATAATGCAATTGTGTTACTTTAGGGATTTACTTCAGTAAACATTGTTGGATGACCAGTTAAGATGTAGAGCTAAGCTACCATAAAGTTTCTTTCTTGTGTCAAATTTGATTCCGTTATTATCCATAATCTATGCTCACCTCCCTCTATAAAGTGAATTATACTTAATGGAAAGGATAATTCTAAAAGAGACAATACAATATAAAGCTTGATCCTGCTATGAGCAGCCTTTTTCAATTTAGTCAATGAGGCTTAGCATCAGACAGAAAGAGGAAAACACTAAACATTTCCCAGCAGTATGAACAGCATACAACACATACCCCTAGTTAGATCCTATTTATCTAACTTATGAAACCATTTGAATTCTGGCTTCTGTACAAGTCAGGGTTGAAATTATACTAAAGTAAGTAGAAATCCAGGATTTCTCCAACATCACCATTTAATGGACCCTAAATGGGATGATTATATATTTACAGCCAAAGGGTCTCATATACTACAGCACACCTTCATGGGACATTCTAGGGTACTTTAAGACCTTTCAAACATTTAATATACTCTATAATACAAAACTATTTCAGTAATACTGTTAATACTAGGACAGGAAACAGAAATCTGTTGTCTCCTTAGAACATGGATTCTAATCCTAGCAAAATCAACAATACTGCTTTTTGTGACTGTAACACTGCACCTGGCCACTGCAGTCACTTCAGTTTATGTCAGGATGAGGCACCTGCATAACCAGCAAGAAGAAAGGGATCAATCGTCTTTCCTTCTTGCTAAACAGGTTGGGCCCAGACTATTTGTAGAACCGCATCTCAATATACAAACTGATTTGAGCATCTGTGGAGGAGGCCCTGCTCTCGGTCCCATGCCCGTCTCAAGCATGGCTAGAGGAAACAAAAGACGGGGCCTTCTCTGTGATTGCTGCCCACCTCTGGAACTCCTTCTCAAAAGAACTAAAAACTGCCCCCTCTCTCTTCGCCTTCAGAAAGTTGCTAAAAACCCATCTATGCACTCTGTAGTATGGAGAGGCAGAAGACTAACACTTCTCAGCTTATATCCTTGCCTAGATATGTTAAAACTTGTCTAGATACTGAAATTGATTTCAACCTGTTGGTTGCTGTAAATCACCTAATCTTTCTATAAAGTTGTAATTAGTTTCTATATGTTTTTATTTAGTGATAAATTTATATTATGCGTGTCTGTTTGTATGGGTCATTAAAATGTTTACCTTCAGTCATTGTTATCTGTTATTAAGTTTAAAGTTAGGTTGCTTTTATATTTTTCAATGTGATCTGTTTAAGTGTAATTTGTTTGTATGTTTTTCCTTTTTGGCACTGAATGTCTGGCATATATGTTGGAAATTGCCCTAAGTCCCTTCGGGGAAATAGGGTGATCTACAAAAAATATTATTATTATTGCTGGTTGTGTGGATGCCCATTCTGGGATCATAGATGCAACAGTGATGGCCAGGTGCTCTGACTGTCTAGGAGTAGCAATGGCAGTAACGTGAGTGCAAACCATCCCCTTTCCCTGAGCTAAACACTGCAGAAAAAGAGTGATGGTGTCAGTGCCCATCTGGACAAAAGATTAGAGCAAACTGGACCCGATCCAGCTTTTCAGAATACCCCAAAGTTGCTGGATATTCCAGAGTTTCAAATTGTTGTACATTGTTAAGACTGTCAGCAGTTCATTCACGGTAAGTATGGGTGTGGTTTTGTGGGGAGACATATAGACCAGTCCCAAGGTATGTGAATATTCCTCTCACCACCGTCCTTTCTCATTTATCCAAATCTTCATATGTGAATACTGTACCACATCAGATTTTCTTAACATGATAAATGATATCTTTGTGTTCATCTTTCTCTGTGTTTTAACCTACACTTAGTAGTCAAATTTTGTTTATAGTAGCCACAATGTATTTTATTTTTCAGCCCAAACACAGAATAAAGAAAATAGGAGCGCAACAACAACAACAACAACAACAACACGTGATCTTGGTGGTTTCAAATTGTTGCCAAATTTATTTCTGAGGCAGCCAGAATTAGACATTTCCCAATTTTAAACACAGGTTGAAACACACTGGCACTTCTTGTAGTCTTTTACCTTTGTTTTTAGCCAACATGTATTTTTTAAACAGTTTTAACTGTTGTAATATTTACCCATTTGTGTGTTCAATCAACTAGTTCTTCTTAATCTCATTACCTGCATACCTTGAGGCTGAAACATGCGGCACTTCTTGTAGTCTTTTACCTTTGTTTTTAGCCAACATGTATTTTTCGAAGTTTTTACTGTTTGCAAATTGTATCCAACTGGATGTTCTTAATCCCATTACCTGTATAACTTGTATGCTATAGTGTAATAAGGGTCTTTGGACCATAATAACAATGTTTTTATTGTTGAAAATAGGAAAGGTAACATCAAATGGAACTTAACAAAGCTCTAGAAATTAGTGACATACCGTATTTTTCGCACCATAAGACGCAGTTTTTTTCCTCCCAAAGTGGGATGAAAAATCAGCGGCGTCTTATGGAGCGAAGACGCAGGCCGGGGGGGGGGGAGGCGCTGGAGCAGAGGGAGGGCGGCGATATACTTACCCTGTCGCTGCCTCTCCTCTTCTGTGGTCCGTTGCGGCGGCGGAGGGACCCTGGTGCACTCCCCTCTGCCTCCTTTCCTTTCCCTCCCACCTTTTCTTCGCTCGAGGAAAGGTGAGAGGGAAAGGAAGGGAGCCAGGGGAGGAGTCAGCCAGCGCCGCGTCAGAGCTGACGCGACCCTGGTGCTCTCCCCCTCTGACTCCTTTCCTTTCCCTCCCAACTTTTCTTCGCTCGAGGAAGGTGAGAGGGGAAAGGAAAGGAGCCAGGGGAGGAGTCAGCCAGCGCCGCCATCAGAGCTGACGCGACCTGGTGCACTCCCCTCTGACTCCTTTCCTTTCCCCTCCCATCTTTTCTTCGCTCGAGGAAAGGTGAGAGGGAAAGGAAGGAGCCAGGGAGGAGTCAGCCAGCGCCGCGTCAGAGCTGACGCGACCCTGGTGCACTCCCTCTGCCTCCTTTCCTTTCCCTCCCACCTTTTCTTCGGCTCGAGAAAGGTGGGAGGAAAGGAAAGGAGCCAGGAAGGAGTCAGCCAGACGCACCTGCTGATAAGATTTACCTAGATTTTAGAGGGGGAGCGAAAATATTTTTTTTCCTATTTTCCTCCTCTAAAATCTAGGTGCGTCTTATCAGCAGGTGCGTCTTATGGAGCGAAAAATACGGTAAGTAAAAAAAAACCACATAGAACTATAGCTGATGAAAGATTAAATACCATTAGAATTCCAAGAGAAGAGAATGGACAACGTCTGGTTACTAGAAGATGGTAATTTAGCACCAGGAAATTCCATAATTTGGCTGCCATGACTGATTAGGCTCTCCAGTATCCACATCGGCTTAAGCTAAAATGCAAATGTTAGTATGTATCAAAATGTGTGGGGAGCCTAGAGACACCTAATTTCATGTTTAAACTGTGGTGTTTCAAATATCCCTGTCCTGGGCTTGTTATGATTTTCATAGCCCAAGCCATAGCTTTCTCACTTGGTTTTCCACAGGAGCACATGGAGGTACTGCTCCTGGATATTCTCCACCAAACCATAGACTTTGAATTTTTCTCTCTCTCTGTACACGATTTCATGAAGAATGTCCATGAATAGGGAAAACAACAGAGCTGGGAACAAAAGGGATTCCACTCTTCACAAGTTGTCTGTGCACAAAAATGGTTGCAAAGGACTTAGATTTTGTACCTGCTGTCTTACTGAGGAAGATTTCATGGGGAAACAGTGTGGATGGCATTTGTATTGGCAGCAAACTACTCTCCTTGGCCAATAAAGAAGTATTCTGGTACTGTGTACCAAAACAAGTTACATCTACATGCCATTTTTAATACAGGCCTTCAAGTGTTTGCCAACAGCTTTTAAAAAATGTTTTATTTGTATGGTAAAACACATGAGAAATTTTGCCAGGTAATTTCCAGAATCAAGTTTGTGATTTTATAGAGCCTTCATTATTGCCAAAAACTGGGGTGGAGACTGATCAGTAGGTGAGGTAGTTTAAGTTCCTGTTTCTCTTTCTCTAGTGAGTACTTTTTGTCAATATTTTCCCAAGCTTAATGACAGGAAGATGTGGGGATGTGGAAGCAGCTGCCATAGCACAGTGTTCAATTTTCTGGCTGGGAGATTATACCATTGTACTATGATAATGCATTTCAAAGAGGAGGAGGGAGAAGACACATAGGAACAGGTGAACAATTCCTACTTTTGGAATTAGTGCTTGCAAACATTAATTAAAACATGTCCTTTCATGGGATCAGTTCAGACATCTCGCAAAGCAATAAAATCTCGTGTTTCAACATATCATAGCCTATTGATTATATTAGTACAAAACAAAAAAAACCCCATAGCACTCTTAAAATTAAAATCTTTAAGAATTACTGTATGTGTGCAACAGGAAAGAGATTAAGAGTTGTATGTGTATACAATTGAAGTTAATAGGCATGAACATATAAAAAGCAGAGAACAACTACAGTAGCTATCTGTTACAACACTTTTATAACTTATCCATATAACACATTTACAAAGGAAAGTGTTACTCCAATATACTGTATCTGGCCTATAAACTTCAATGTATGTTCTTAACTACCACTTACTCAATAAGTAAGTGGGGAATAAAAGTAGGGATCAGAGGCTAAGTGATGTACTTCGTTTCAAACACATTTATTCATATATGACAAGGTGGACTGATGACTTTTTGAGAACACTGTCATCATTACTTCTTGCTGTTCTTATTTATTTATAGGTTGTGTTCCTATCTATCAGAAGGCCCAAAGAAATACAATTGTTCAAAACAACAATACAATATTGTCAGCCTATCTTAACAACAACACCTAAACAGAAACATAACTAGCCATCTTCAAAACCAGAATAAGGGCAACCTTAAAAATGTATAAATGACTAAGCAAAATAGTGCAACTTTCATTGTCCATCAAAAAACTGGTCAAGAGAGAGGAAAGCTGATCTCTTTGGGAATTGAAGTCTCATAGCTGAGATGATGCTGTAGAAGTATTAACTTGCTTTCAAGAAAGCCAACTATTACTGGTTTGATGAACAGGAAATCTGCATTGCCTGGCAAGAGTATCTCAGGGAAAGAAATTTTAATCTTTGAAGCTTCTGATGCATATCCTCTGACTCCACCCATAATGCATGTGTATACAAATAAATGTGTATGCATGTGTGTGTGTGTGTGTGTATGTATACACACACACACACACACACACAAATAAACACACCAAGAATTGACCAAATCTTTCCAAGAAAGACATAGAACTTACAAGTTTTTCTTTTATAGAACAAGTATTTTAGCACAAATAGAAAAATACATATATACATGGAGGATATTTAAAAACCTTTGACTCTATTTCTGTGGCTGCACGTTTGCTCACAAAACCGCTATCAGTTTCAAGGAAAACTGTAAAACTACACAGACTGGTTAAGTCTATAAATAACACGTGGCCTGGTTTTCAGAGCTAATGAATATGCAATCATCCTGACTGCATCAATACACATTCAGACTGCTCATTCATTCTGGATAATAGTCCTGGTAACTTTTATTTACATTGAAGCAAATAGGATTAGAATTACCTTATTAGGTCAGGCTAGCTTAGGCTTTATCAAGGTATGACTATGGTATACAGTATTTTAAAAACACAATAGTCAAAAGTGGAGAGACAGATTGGCATAATGGCTTGAGTATGGCTCTGGAGACAAAGGTTTGTACCCTATTTGGCCCTGGAAACCCACTGGTTGACCCTGGACATGTCACATTCTCTCAGCCTGAGAGGAAGGCAAAGCCAAGCACTGTCTTGCCACATCTTGTCAAGAAAGCACCATGATGAGGTCACCATGTATAAACTACTTGAAGACAAACAACAAGAAAAGTGAAGCAAAGAAAGAATTTAACACTGAAAAGCACCAACCAGGTGCCAAACCCCTTGCCTATTCTATCCTCAATAATATTTTTTGTCCCTTACTCTGCCCCATTTTTTTTGTTATGTTCCTTTTTTTAAAATTGGAAATACATCTTGTTTCAAGACACATTTATCTTATCCAGATAAATGTGTCATGGAAAGAAGTTAAAAAAAATGTCTGGAAGTGTTTTTAGTATAACTCACTTCAATTTAAACTACACGTTCGCAAGCCTTAGGTCCCAGCTGAACTGATGATCATCTGATGCCAACTTGAAATCGCAGCAGCCACAAAACGCACACTGCAAATGCATGCTTTAGCGTGGGTTAAAAGGGATAAAGTGCATTAAAGAAAGCTGTAAGAAAGTCTGAATTCAACTCTCTAATGCTCTGTAGCAGCTCCCAATATGTTCCAGACCCCCGGGCCAAATTGGCTCCACAGAATGCAGAATGCATTATAGACACTACTTTGCACGATTCAGAATGAAGGACTGAGGAGACTGCTGAAAAATGCTCCAAGTACATGGTTGGGCAGGCCGGGGGGGGGGGGAGCTGATGCGCATCTTGGGAGAGGTAATAGATTACCTCCAGTCTGAGCCGTCCCTTTGCCTCTCCCCTCTCCCCCTCCTATGCCTTGGAATGCTGCTAGCCATTTCTCCTGGAAATAAGGGGGAAACCCCACAGACTAGTTTGAACCCATGTCTATAGTACATGTAATTGCCTTCCTGGCCTCAAGCCAGTTCCAAGCAAACCAGTTCCAAACTGAACTATAAATGTGTCCTTAGAGTTATGTAACACACTTGCCATTAAATACATATATGTACCTCAGTCAACTCTTGTTAGGACCCAAGTGAGAAATTTTGGATCAATACATCTTTTCAAACTGCAGATGTTACTAATCTTCTATAATACTACGCAAAGTAACTTAACTGTTCTCCTTGGTGAATTGTCAGCCTACACAGGATACACATGATCAACTTTAGGAATGCTCTAAGTTTGTCAAAGAAAATTCCAAGATTTTCATGCAGGCTTTGACTCATTGGAACAGATGTAATTCAAAATTTAGTAATTTGCAAAATCTAGTTTGATTAAATGTTGTTCTCAGTGACCTAAAGGCACTACAGTCCATCTGATCATCTCAGGTTAGTACTTGAATGGGAGACCACCAATGATTATCAGGTACTATAGTGTATATTTCAGAAGAAGCAACGGCAACCCACTACTGAGTATTCGTTGCCCTAGGAAACCCTAGGAAATACAAGTAGTCCTTGTAAGTTGACAGGTGCCTTCGAGTCACCTACGCACACGTTTGAACGGAAAACTGACATTTTTATTTATACTTTTTTTTATAAATATTCAAAGTGAAAAGCTAGTGTTTCTGTTTTTAGCAACTGGGCTGTTTCATTTTACAGTGGGGCCACCAGATGAAACTGTCAGTTGCTGCAAGAATACTTGCAGCATGTTAGTATCTTGCAAACTGCTATTGCTTTACAAATATATATGCACATATGCAGATATGCACATGCCAGTCTGCTTGTTAGAACATTGCACATTATACCAGCCAATCCAGCGTTACAGTATAGTATGATAGATAAAAAGAAGTGGAAGAATTTATTTATTTATTTTTTATTTGTCATATTTCTATACCGCCTCTCTCAGCCCGAAGGCGACTCGGGACGGTTTACACAAGGCAGTCTCTGCCCTTCAATCAAAAACACGAGTAACAAACCAAACAATTACCATATAGCACAACAATTAGCAATTAAAACATACAATTACAGTCTCAGCATCATGTTGAAATCACTTTCCGTCACATCGTCGTCATTCCATATATCTAATTAAACTGTTATATTTCATCAGCAAATGCCTGCTCAAACAGCCAGGTCTTGACTTTCTTGCAAAATGTCAGGAAGGAGGGGGCCGATCTGATGTCTCTAGGGAGGGCGTTCAAAGCCGAGGAGCCACCACTGAAAAGGCCCTGTCTCTCGTCCCCGCCGATCGCGCCTTTGAAGAAGGCGGGACCGAGAGCAGAGCCTCTCCGGATGATCTTAAACATCTCGATGGTTCATAGGGAGAGATGCGTTCGGACAGGTAAGTTGGACCAGAACCGTTTAGGGTTCTCTGAATTGTACTCTGTTTTAATCTTTGTTTGACATTACTTGTAATTCTACCAAACATTCTTAATCAAAAATCATTTTGCCTTATATTATGTTGCCTAGATATACACGTGAATATCAGTAGACCTGTTCTGCCATTCCTTATGTTTCAGAGTATACTTGTGCTATTAGGAAAACAAAACTGCACGATCTATACACAAAGAAAGGTATGAATATATTTAGGTATTTGCAAAAGTACTGATCCTCCAAGAAACAAAACTGTGAACTATACTCGTGGGTTCTCATGTAGAAAAGAAAAAAGATTGAGTACAGAGAAATATTACAGGTATAAACGTCCTTCCTCAGGCAACAAAACTGTTCATGCCTTGGAGGAAATGTATGAAGGCACAGTTTAGTCAGGCTGATATTTAAGATACCTGCCAGTTGTCTCTCAGGGAGACTATTTCTGATCAGTCTCCTAATTTGAGAAAGAAGAGCTTTGGATGCTACCATACATACATGATATTTCATTGTGGGGACACTTTTCTGATACCATACTCTATCCAGAACATGTTCTACTCAGTAAATAGGTTTTATGAAGCTTATAACAAGCAACAATGAATTCAAAAATCAACCCATGGCAATCTTAACCCACTTATTATTCAGACTTAGTCAAAAACAACTTAGCACACTGACAATGTAACTGGCAATACCATATTAACACATTTTTATCCTTTGTACAAAGGCAACAATATACAAGCAATAAGAAAATAACTGGATTCAGATCATTAGAGGTTCACAAACTAAACACATGAAATTCTGGAGGCCATCCAAAGTGTAATCATTCCTAGGTGTTGATGTCCCTTCAATAAAAATTCAATGTTGCAATTATCCTCTTACTACTTCCCCACAGAGTATTAGTAGTCATAGCCATAATATTTCTCGGCCAATTTTATTAATGCTGCAAAAAGACAAATAGGGCCTGCAGCCAATCATTGTGCCAGATCGCTGCCTTTCGATGGCTACTTTACAATTAGCCTACAATTTGCAAGTGAAAAATGGAGCACCGGTCTTTAAATGTCAAATAACAAAATTATTTTTATAAATAAAGAGCATGCTTGGTTAAACATGCAGGAACTCTAATTAAATCAGCGATTAAAATCTCTCTCTTCTTTGGTTCCAAATAACAGTCAGGTAACACTCCTCAAAACCTGTCATTTGCAATGCCACTCAGCTACCAAAACAAGCTCCATGCCATCATTCCACTAAAGTGCCCATTTCCAAAGCAGTAAGCTCTCTTACTGCAATCCTGGCAACATAAACCTCACACTGACTGGTTCAATTTGTTCCATAATCACAAGCAACTTTATCTTTATGGTAATATAAGCTTATATTTATGCAACACATGTGGTCCATGTTTTCAGAAGAGGAAACATCATACCTCAGCAAAACGGTGAACATGCACAAGCTAATTAGCCACTTGTTGACTATTCTATGCCAATGCAACAAATAAAGTTGCCTGGCAGATCATTATTTTCCATCTTTGTTATATTTAACATCAAATAATAAAGGAAAATTAATTCTAGTTAGCCACATGTAGAGACAAAATGCTGTTTTCTCTTCATTATCAATAAAGCTTTGTGCTTGCAACACAGCACAGACTTCAATAACAAGCCTGATCAGAGATTTGTCAGCCTAGTCTCTGGGTAGCCTTCATCTATTACACCCATTCAAAAACAATGGCTGCATCCTCAGTAATATATGCTGAGAGTGTAAGTAATTAACCCTCTGAGATATGACAGAAAAAAGTTGCCATCAACAGAAAAGCCTAATAGACTAGAAGATATCCATATAATACATGTCTTCTGATGTGGAGATGGAATATGCTCTACTGTGCTAAGAGAAAAAAATATGTACACAGGATACAAACCATCCTGTCAAAAATGAACAGGTTTTTAACAATAGTTTTTCATACAGAGCAATACTGTTCTCACTAGAATTGTAATCTCATAGGACACCAGCTGGGATCTCAGTGATTTGTTACGTCTCGCTGGGTCTTCAGGCGGCGGGTGTGTGTGTGTGTGCAAATCTTAGGGTGAACGGAGTGCGATTTTTCTCTCTTTTTCATCACCCAGTTCCCCACCCCTCTCTTCTCAGCTTGCTCCAGGTTACAAATGACTTAACACAAATGTGGTTATATGTGTGTGTGCTTTTACAACATTAGCACATCAAAAAGCTAGAATAAGGAGGTGGGATGAAGAGTAAGCCACTGTCTATACTTGTGCGCATCATGGTGCTTGCACTGGAAAAACTCCCCACATATCATATGTGCTGTTATAGGCAAGGCTATGCAGAATAAAATTTCTTGTAAGGGTAACAAATGCTGCAGCTGCACCTTATTGCTTTTCTGCCTTCCCTTTGTTGCCATGTTACCGGGTTGGCTGGGCTCTATCTCTATTCTGGATCCATTTATTCAAATCTTCCTTATGTTAAATTCTACAATCATCGAGGTCCAGAAGCAGTTACAATAATAATAAATAAAACTCTATTATACCCTGCCACCATCTCCCATAATACACTACATAAACCGGGTATATAAACTGGATAAAACAACCTCTATTAAAAATAAAATCAGTTCAAGGTCCATATAATCAATATAGCAGCCCACTTAGATATAAGTGGTTACAGTCTAAACATTATCAACTGCCTGTTGGAAAAATCAAGTTTTCAACTACTTCCTAAAGTTCCGTAGTGTAGGGGCTTGTTAAAATTCACTGGGGAGGGTGTTCCAAAGCTGGGGGCCACCACCGAGAAGGCCTGCTCTCTTGTCCCACCAACCAGAGGCGGGACCAAAAGGAGGACCTCCCCGGCAGATCTTACAGCCTACACCAGGTTATAGGGGGAGATGTGGTCATGAAGATAGGTGATAACCTGCACTTTGAGTTCTACTTACTCTCTAAGCCCCTGCCTGCTATGCAGCTGTAACATCACAATTACTTTCCCCCTTGTTCAGATTTTGGCCATGCAGCCTCTGTAAACGGGGCAGAGAAGGCCTGGTGATTTACTTCAGTATTTCAGTAAATCTGTACTCTTCAACCTGCAGAAACTGTTCATAGCAGTTGAACAGTGAAGGCTGCAAAGCAAGAGAAGCTTTTTGATAAACAGCATATCTCTTTCACAAAACACGTGTTAAACTTGACAAAAGAAATAAAATCAAGGAAGCAAGGGAATCTAAAAAATCTCTCTTGTAAACCCGCTCGCCCCCGTGCATCACTGCCTCCTAAAAGAATGCTTCAATTTAATACACTTCTTTGATTTAAGTATTATTAAATTAAGAGAGCACACATTAAGAAGAGAAGAGAAGAAAGGGAATAGTACATAATATCTCTTTACAAACCTGTTGCTGTGGATACTGCATCCCTCCCATGGAACCTGAAGTCCGGCCTTGCATTCCCATTGGAAAGCGCTGTGGTCCTGGAGGCCCATATGACTGCCCTGGATATGGACTGCTTGGCTGGGTCTGGGTGTGAGGACTGTTTCCCACTGCAAATAACTGAGGTCTTTTCATTACCATGGGATCCATTGGGTTGCCCTATTGGTTTGGGGGGAAAAAAACAAAAACCTCTAAATATAGTGAACAAAGATTTTTTTTAAAGAACACCTTTGCGGATGTATTTTTAGAGTACCCGTTTTATTCAAACAGAATCTATATTTTTCTCCAAAAAGAAAAAAAAAATCAACAAATGAAAACAGCAATGTAATTTCAGGCTTTATATATTACTGCCAGTTTCCAAAGAAAGCATACTCATACAATTCCATTGCCAGAAACATAATGGTGAAGCACTTCAAGCACACATTTGGCACAGGGAAGGGCCCATTTCCGTGCTTGGTTCCTCCCTACTGGATTATGGCCCGTATGGTCTAATTGCCCTTTCAGAATCTTTACAGTGTTACACTTTTGCATTCCAAGTCAGTAAATGAGTCATAAATGGCAATTCACATGAAAAGATTCTCTATGGCTTTTAGTTAGTTGCTTTACTCATATGCTTATTTTCAGAAAATAATAAACCAGATCTTGTGGATAGGGAAATGCATGAAATGTATTTATAGCACCTTATTGGTAATGTTATTCATTCTAGAGCACGTGTCAGAAACTCCAGGACCTTACTAACAGTAAATACAACATCTACTCCTTTCTGAAGTCCACTTTTTGGATCTTAGGATTTTGGCATGAAAGCTATTAAAAGAGAAATTCTAAACATGCATGTGTCCTTGGTTGCAATTTTTCTTCATATAGTTTTTCCACTCGGCATGCTTAAATCCTTGATGGCATGACTAACTTCTCTGAATTATCTGCACAGAACACTTTGTCTAGTTGTGTTTATGCATGATTGATAGATAATATGCTTGTGTGCATAAAGGAGAAGCATATGTCCCAAACTACATCTAGGTTACTGGACACAGAAAACTTTGTTAGCTCTGTATAACTCAGAGTAAGCTCTGACAGTAAGAGGCAGTGTATGTTTTTCAAGTGAAGGTCAATTTACAGTAAATTTGCATATATATACACATAAAGTAGAAATATTCAAATGCCTCCAAACTACCTAGCTATTTGAACTGAGATTTTACATTTGCTAGATACCAATATGTTGTGTGAAATTATTTAATAAATGTCTCATTATATGCATGAAAGTGGCATCTAAATCCTACAATTCTTAACTTAATGACATGCAGAAAGCACCAAGAATTGCTAATAAATTACACTATGTAACATGATTCTTGTTCCTGGGTTATAAATGTCATTTCCTAATTGATTCTATCATAAAAACATGGAAACATTTTTTTAAACGGCAAGAACTTTGTTTTTGCGGGACATCCTGTAGCACAATTTTCTATAGTTTTTCAATGAATATCTCATCAAGTCTCAACCAATTCAACGTAGTTTCTGGCGGCCTCAAAAACATTTCTGGAGAACAACTATTTTCAAAATAAATACTGCACAATTAAATAGGAATAACACTTTCAAAACAGAAACAGAATCTTTTTTCAAATTTTGTTACATAGTATTATTACTTCAAGTAATAAAAATGTAACATATTGTTGTCTTTGTCCTGGAAGATTAAGGTGCTTGCCTAGACACAATGGAAATTAATTTACCCTTTCCTTTGAAAATGTAACAAAACCCAATGAGATAAGTCATGGGGATTGTACATACAAAGACCTGTCCCAAATGCAACTTCATGAAATATGATTTGAAAACTTTGTACATAGAGTTACTACCATGCCTAAAGAGGGCCATGTAAAATGCCCAGACATTTGATGAAAATGGTAACTCCATTAATCATTAGTAACACACTTGTATATATTATTATAAAATTATGAAATTTGATTGCATTTTTAAAAACTCACGAATTTTATTACAATATAGGAGTGCAGTTAAATATATTAGCCCAGCAACATATATGCTTTTCCGAGGAAAGTCATTGAACAGAACATTGCCTTCACAAAGTACATTATAAATTGAGCCATTTATCTATCTTGTAACATTATGAAGTTGAAAATATCATTTATATCTAAAGAAAAGTGGGCATACTTTGCCTTCAACAATAAGATTCTCCTTTCTGTCTTTTTCCACTGAGTTACCCCCCCCCACCCAACCCTATGAAGGAGATCTGGACACACTGTCAAGATATTCGATCTTTTTATTTTCATTTGTCTTGTGGATGAACAACAGTGGAACTCTCTGCCTGAGAGTGTGGTGGAAGTTCCTTCCTTGGAAACTTTTAAACAGAGGCTGGATGGTCATCTGTCATGGATACTTTGATTGTGCTTTTCCTGCATGGCGGGGGTTGGACTAGATGGCCCATGTGGTCTCTTTCAACTCTATGATTCTATGGTTTGATACAATTCTATTTGGGGGCCCAGTACAGGGGCCCAGTACATTTGCAACTGTAAATTTTACTGTCATGACAATATCTTATGGAACACTGGAATTTGCAGTTTAGGGAGAGATACTAAGCATTCTCACCCAGAGGACTAGTGGCTCATCAAATTAAAAATCTCATGATTCCAGAAGATATTGCAAGGGCAAACAAACTGGAGTCATAGTACTATGACAAAGGATGCCAGGCCACGCTGACAGTGACTGGGCCCATTATACATTTCTTCTGGAACTGTCAGTTGAAGGGGCTGGCAGTGGAAATTTTACCATAGTACATTTAAGCTCATTCCATTCCGTCTCTCATCAACTCAAACTGTTGGTTTGCATTTTTAAAAAGAAATGAAATTTTTGTTTTTGAACTTGTGTGCTTTACATTTATTTTAATAGCACTTTGGGGTTATTCCCTATTCTTTGTGCTGCTGGATAAATCTATTATGCTTATTGAGGAGACATATCACAGCAAAAACAAAGAAGAAAAGAAATCAGCTTTTAATGAGCTAAGAACAAGTTGACCCCTCAAAATGCCAGCGGAAGTGCAAGTAGTTGTTAAAACAACATTTAAAACCCATTACATGCATTTATCAAACCCCATGCCCAAAACAATCCTACAGGCTGAGACAAATTGACTATACTGTCCTCCAAGTTTTGTTTTGTTTACATTGTAGTAGCTGACTTACATCACAACACATTTAGAACTCCCATTGAGCTTCTACATTTTAACCTTCCTTGGTTTCCCTGTTCAATTTTCTTGTTTAGTCCCCCACCCCCAAAATTATTTCAATTACCTGAACTGACTAACAAAAGGTTCCTTGGCTCAGTAAGGCCTTATCTGGAGGTCAAAAGGAGGGCAGTACTGGGGAGTTTCCAAATTTTTTTCAGTACCTAAAAACCTTACATTACAATGACATTCCTGAAGTTGTAAAACCTTTTCTCTGGGTGCTTTTCAGACAAGATTCTCAACAAGATTATGTTCAGTTGTTGATGTTTGATACAGGTAGTATTATTTTAAAGCATTGACCTATGGGTCCCCGAGTCCATCAAAAGCTGCTCCTGGGGGTTGAAAATTGTATATGAATTCAAAATGGCATAAAATATCTCTAGATATGAGTCAACTTTTTTATCGTTTCCTTTTACAATCTATTTTTGTGTTTTGTATTATTATTTATTATTTTACACAGAAATGCTGCATCATGTATTTCTATGTAAAAATGATACTGAATGTTTTAAAAGTAATTGAGAAAAAAGAAAATAGAAAACCTTTTGCAAAAGCAAACAGCAGTGGTACTCAGTTACCAGACCCATCTCTATATTTTGTACTGCTTGGATATAACCAACGGGTATCTGAAAGACTGCATTCTCCTTTATGAACCTGCTCCAGCTCTTAAATCTCTGGGAGATAGATCTTTACCTTTCTTTTCTCCCACTGCTCTCGAGGCACATCCAGGGGAAATACAAGGAAAGACCTCTGTAATATCTTCTTGTATAAAGTTTAACGTCCTTCATTAGCAAAGATCTATTCAATCTGGCAGGTTTCAGGAACTCACTTATTAAAAAAGAAATGATTTAAATATCTATGTTTTTTTCTTTTTTAAAAAGGCTTTAGAGCGTATTTAATGTCACAGATACTTTAAATACATTATACAATTTTTATGCTACAGTATTTGTTTGTAATGTTTTAATGCTGCAGTTTGTCTTGAGGAAAACTGCCTTTTCTGAGATAGCAACAGTAGTAATATCATTCCTCTCTTTAAGACACATATACCAGGGCTGTCCAACTGGCGGCCCCCTACCCTCCTGCAAGATATCTGCTTTTTAAGATTTAAAAAATATTTTTTAAAATATTTTTCTGAATATTTTTTTCAAATATTTTTTTGAATATTTTTTATTTATTTTTTCCGGCCCTACTTCCCTCCCCCCCTCTCCCTCCCTCCTTCTCTCTCTCTTTCCCCCTTTCATTCCTTCCCTTTTCCACTACTTGAAAGAAAGAGGGAAGGAGAGAGTGCACCAAGTGAGAGGGGGCGTGGCCAGAGCGAAAAAGGGGCGGGCCGAGTTTGGAGCGCGCGGGGGGGATGCTCATCCATTCCCTTTCCAGCTTCCTCCTCTTCTGAGGATTCCTGCCAAGTTTGGTCCTGATCCATCATTATTTGAGTCCACAGTGCTCTCTGGATGGAGGAGAACTCAAGGTTCAGTACTTTCTGTTGCTCTCATGAGAGTTTAGGTTTGATTCAACATGGCTGAGGAATGCTTTGATTGTATTTTCCCCTTTCTAGCAGAAGGAGGTAGGACTGGATGGTGTTTTCCCTTGCAGAGGTCTGGATGGCCTATTCTAGGAACCCATTGTAATTATTATTGGAGGTCTCCTATTCTAGGAACCCATTGTAATTATTATTATTATCATCATCATTAGAAGCTGAATGGCCATCTGTGAGGATTGCTTTGATTGTGTTTTCCCCTTATAGCAGAAGGAGATTGGACTGGATGGCCCTTGGAGGTCTCCTATTCTAGGAACCCATTGTAATTATTATTATTATTATTATTATCATCATCATCAGAGGCTGAATGGTCATCTGTGAGGAATGCTTTGATTGTATTTTCCCCTTATGGCAGAAAGAGATTGGACTGGATGGCCCTGGATGGCCCTTGGAGGTCTCCTACTCCAGGAACCTGTTGTTGTTGTTGTTATTATTATTATTATTATTATTAGCAGAGGCAGAATGAATATTATGCCTTATCATTCAGGGTTATAGGCCTGTGTGGAAGGGCCTTGGCTTCTTATTTGACTTCCTTTCCACACATCTGAATAAAATCCCATGTTATTTGCTTTAAACCAGATTATATGAGTGTGGACTCCGATAATCCAGTTCAAAGCAGGTATTCTGGGTTATATGGCTGTGTGGAAGGGCCCTGAGTCCACACTGCAATATAATCCAGTTCAAAGCAGGTTTTGTGGGGTTTCCTGCCTGGATATTCTGCGTTATATGGCTGTGTGAAGGGCCCTGAGTCCACACTGCAATATAATCCAGTTCAAAGCAGGTTTTGTGGGGTTTCCTGCCTGGATATTCTGCATTATATGGCTGTGTGAAGGGCCCTGAGTCCACACTGCAATATAATCCAGTTCAAAGCAGGTTTTGTGGGGTTTCCTGCCTGGATATTCTGAGTTATATGGCTGTGTGAAGGGCCCTGAGTCCACACTGCAATATAATCCAGTTCAAAGCAGGGACTGGGACTTGAGACTGGGATTTTGGTGTTCATCTCTATCTCCAAGTCAAAGCCCCGGTGTCCTCCACAGACACCTCCAAGACGGGGAGGGGGCGGGGCAGGGGTGGAGCCAGGGAAGGGGCGGAGCCAGGGCAGAGGCAGACCCTTCAGCCCCCCAGGTCATCAGTAACCTGAATTCCGGCCACAGGTCCGGTAGAAGTTGGACAGCCCTGACATATACTACCTTATGGGGGGGGGGGGGGGCAGAAGCCCTTCACAATTTCTTGCACTATGATTCAATCAAATCTACCAACGTGTAGGGATAAGGGCTACCATCAGCTCAGGCACCTAAAAGCAGCACATTTTGTAGAGTTCTGAATCCTTTCCTGGTCACAGGCAAGTTTCCCAAAGGGTTCTACATAGCGTCCTAACACTTATTCAGCACTTGATTTCCACGTTTAAGGTCAAACTGTTGTATGAATACCATGTTAGTTCATAATTTGAGGAACTAAAGAGATTTTAAAAGTAATTATTGGCTGGGGGTCTCTTGAATATATCATTCTGGCCCAAAAATGCAGAGATCTAAAGAAAATCCTGACTGCATCTGACAAAACATCTTAGCCAAGTTGCAAAATGCCAGGTTTGTCTACGTCTACATGGAAATCTATATTTGATCCCTGTGATTGGTGTCTCGAGCTACAGAAATCAGTACCTAAAGGTATTGGGCCGGGATGTGCTATTTTAAAAATTAGAAATGAGCAAAAGGTCTCAGCTCCCAATATTTATACCACAATTCATCATACTAAAATATTTTAGCACAACCAGCTTGCAGGTCAGGGATTCCTAGTCTGACAGAACAAGGGGAGCGATTTCTGCCAAAGGGGGCAAAGCATCCCTACCTTCCGCAGAAACTACACTAGTACTGAGCAATGCAACTGGGGAAATTTGCGGTGGATGGAGTTTGCTGCCATGCTTGACAGGACTTTGGCAACAAGCTCCACCCACAGCATAAAAACACTTCAGAAAATGAACAGAAGCAAGTAATACTTTGTTTGGAGGTGGAGAACTCTGGAAGGAAAGGCAACCCTTCTGACATTGGCATTCACATTGGGGAAAGGCATATACAAAAATACCTCTGCTTTATTTTATATAGTTGTATATTAACATCGAAAAATGTATGCTGGTCATATATCTTCTGCATTTATGGCAAATTATTAATCAAGTCCCACCTGAAACAATTTGTTAAATTGATTTTAATCACTGGGCCTCTCATGTGAAGCTTTGTATAATCAGCATTTCATTTACAAAATTAATTGCCTGATTGATTCTCAAGAGGCAGTAGCTGTCATTACACTGCTGTCATAACTTTTGAGAAGGGGTGTCACAGCATGGAATTCTGACAGTATGAAAAGCACTGCTATTTAAAACAGAGGATGGGGGTGAAAACAAATGCAGTGACTTCACCAAGTAGCTTTTTCAGGCTCAAAGAAAGTTTTGTCTTCCTTCCTTCCTTCCCTGTCAGTTTTAAGTCAAACTTGTGCCTCTCATCTTCCACTTACCGAATTAATGCTCAAATCTACTATTCAGCATTTCTTACAGTGAATCACTGTCAATTCAAGTCAATTATGCTGTGGCTTTTCTGGCTGGGTATAATGAGGTTCTTAGCAGATCAGGGGGTCAGTTGATCACAGGTCAGTGTTAAGGTTGCTTGTTCTGCAGATTTTCTAGCTCTCAATAATAGCTCAACTTTTTACGTTGACAAACAGCTAACAAGGCGTTTCAGTGTTTTAAAACCCAAAGTGGAAACACACATACAGTACTCACTACTTATCTTAATCCACTGTGTGTTGTATCTAAATAATAATAATAATAATAATAATAATAATAAACTTTTTTATACCCCACCTCTATCTTCCCAAAAAGACTTGGGGCGGCTTACAAAGGGACAAGCCCAGAGTTAAAACGTAATGCAATAAAATAAAAAGGAAACAAAACCGAATAGAAACATATCATAATAAAACATAACATCCTGAAAACAGTACCATGAGAGCAATAAAAAGTGCTGAGTTCAGAAGGCTCCAAGTTTGTGCAAAATTCCTAGATACAGCTAAGGGAAAGTGCAAAATTCAGTGGCAGGGATGGGAGAGTAATGTCCTTGGATTTATGTCAGGACTGTAAAGCAGAGGGCCCTGCTAAATAGAATTAAACTAATATTCCTGAGAAAAATTGACAAATTGGGCTCCGAAAGTCATAGCTTTGGCCATACTTGGCAACTCCAAGAAAAAAGGCCCAAAGATTTTTTTTAAAAATTATTCTGTGGTTGCACTGTACTGGTGGAGTGATTTTTGTTTTCTTATTTCCTACTGCACTGCATTTACTAATATTGTGCTACATTTTAAAACATTTATAGTTAACTAGTAAAAAAAAGGATTCGCTCTATTTGAGGTTTTCATTCAAATGTATGAATACAACATTAAAAAATGCCCCTTAGTATTATTTACACTAATCTTTTGCCAAAAACACCAGAGTTAATTCTACATTTCTCAGTTGAGATCTAGCTCTTCTGCTGAGCAGAAGAAATCTGAACTCCTGGAACATGAACTATTAGACTGCTATAATTAATAACTTCCCCTGAAGCATCTAAAAGCTTTCTGAGCTCAATGACCAAGAAGTTATGTTTGCTGGAGGGAATTGACACATTCTGCTAGACTGCTTGAAGAGTTTGTTGAACAGAGGACACTCAGAATCAAATTATGTGTGGCAGCAATTCTCTTACTGTACGTACTTGGGTGCTGTATGTAGGTGTCACTTTTATATATACAGGATAGCTACTGCAGCTGACTGAATTCCTGTCAAATTACTCATCCATCTTTTTGAAAGATGTTTGGGCTCAAACTATAAATCAATTTGAACAGTTTATTTATACCCGAACAGCAAATTATCCAAATAATAATAATAATAATAATTCATTTTATTTATATTCCGCCCTTCTCCTCTAGGGGACTCGGGGAGGATTACAGCATTTACAGCAGACATAGGTAAACATTCAATGCCTTATAGTTGTATATAATGAGACACAAAACACACACAAGGCAAAGGCTTCTCCTTTTTCATTTCCGGCTTCTAGAGGCGGTGCTCAGCTATGGCACTGGGGGAGGTGTTCATTTTTAAGCAGAGAAGCCTTTGTTGTTACCTCCTGGTCATGTGGCCAGCAAGACTGCTTGGAGTGTTTTTTGCCTTTTCCTGCTGAAGCAGTACCTATTTATCTACTCACATTTGCATGTCTTTGAACTGTGAGGTTGACAGGAGCTAGGGCTAACAGCGGGAGCTCACCCTGTCCCGTGGATTTGAACTACTGACCTTTAGGTCAGCAGCTCAGCAGGACAAGGGCTAAACGCATTCTGCCACTGCGGCTTTAATGATTTAATAACTCTTCATACAGTATGACTTTGGGATTTATGTCAATGAAACTATATAACCAAAATAAAAGGGTTTTACATTTTACAATGCTTCTTCTAATGTTTTTCATTTCAAATAACCCCAAGAAAAAGTGCTGTCTATGCAAAATATCATTCCCATCAGAGTCTAAATAAAAATAGAAAGGTGTCACAGTAAATTAAACTTTAAAACTATTTCTTTTATCTAAATTGCACAATTACATTTCTGAAAAAGAACTCCATATGAACCTGGGTACGAAGGCACTTGAATTTAATTTTAGCACAGTGAGATAATCAAGGTTTTGCTCACCCTAGATATATACACATACTACAAATGTGATACTTAAATTATAAAATTACATTTGAAAAATATAAAACAGTATATTGAGTAAATACTGTATATTCACTGCTCTTGAGAGAAAAAACCTTAAGGACCTATTTTATGCTTTCAGAAACCTTTGTCCATAACAGATCTTTAGTCAAATATAATCCACTCTTTACCACTCTGATTAGGGCTTTTGAAACTATATTTAATAAAGTGCTTTTCTAAGACACGAACAGCTGCTAATTTGTTTCCAACTACATCCTGTATCATCTAGAAAGATTATATTGCAACAGTGAAATAACATTCAGGAAGAAACATTTCATCTGAACTTTAGAATTAAAATGACTAATATTAAACAATGGTAAATTTATGTTTAAATAGAAAAATAGCAGCAGAAGTCCAGGGAAAGACAATCAGACTATCAAGTGTGTTCAATATGTATTCGATAATGTACTGAATACTGGGGGTCATTTCTAGCAAAGGTAAAAAAGACAAAATTTCAGTGTAATTTCTGTGTAATCATGTAAATGGCAGAGTGGGCTAAAAGTCACAAGGGGTTTCAATATTTTATCACTTTTTACTTCTTATTTAAAATACTATAGCATTATATACAGTACAATATATATAAAATTATATTACATAACATGTAAACTATTTCCTTTTTTATTATTAAGACATCCAACACCTTAATTGGCCCATGCTGGAATCCAAATATACATTCGTAATGAGTTTGTGTACTTTCAAGCTACTTGTCAACAAATGGAAACCCCATGAATTGTGTAGGGTTTTCTTAGGCAAAGAAGTAGCTAATCTTAGTTCTTTCCTCTGATAATCTAAATATATAAAGGAACAGTCGTCATGTGAAGACTACCTCAAACAGAGAAACCTTACAACGCAGAAACACAAAACTTGCCAACAGAAATAGGCCTCAAGCAAGGTACGTTTGTAGCAAAGAAACTTTCCCCTCAAAACCTAAAAGGCCCCCAAAACAACGAGTAAAAAAACCAACATTTCCCAGCATCCTCCGGGGCTGCCAAAGACTCCCCCAGCCTCTACATTCTGACAACATGATTGGCTGCCAATAAGGGCGGATTTGCATAACTGCTGTACTGGCCAGCCAACATGAACATTCCGACCCATAACAAACTGTCAGATGAGTGCCAGAGCCTCCTCCAACACTTTCAAATCAGAAGACCATGATGGAGATCAACACCATTCAAGGGGAGCTCTTCTTCCTTTCCCAAAAGATCTCCAGTGGCTTAGAATTCCACATTAATAAGAGGACCATCCAGCAACAATGGGGTTTGCCAAGGAGGGTGCTCCAGCCCCTCTATATGCTGGCTCCAAGGGATGGAGGTCATCACCAAGTACTTTCTGATGCCCAGCGCTGGAAGAGCTCCCTCAGATGGCCTGTCCATGAGGAAAGCCTCATCGGACATCGACCAATGGGTGCAAAAGACACAGAGCAGGACATCTTGAAAAAGAGAGGAGCAGAAAGTAAGCTAGACATGAAGATCTTGAGAAAGGTGGCTAAAAAGGATACGGAAAGGATTTTTAACAGTCCCCCAACAGACACTGGACGCACCTGTGAAGATAGAGATCCCCTGACAGGACAAGCCCTCCCCAAGCTGATCCGTCCTGGCCAAACCAGCTATTAGTATCCCTTACCTAAGAAAACTCATGAAATTAATGGGGTTGCCAGAAGTCAAAAGGGGCTTGAAGGATGGCTGCGAGCCAGTAGGTTGAAGGTGAATCCAGCGAAGACGGAGATCCTTTGGCTGGGTCGTCCGGGTGGTATGGATGTCCAGCTTCCAATTCTGGATGGGGTGGCACTATGCCCGTCATCATCAGTAAAAAGCCTTGGAGTCCTTTCGGACCCTCTGCTGTCGATGGAGGCCCAGGTCTCCGCTGTCAGTAGAGTGGCATTTTTCCATCTTCGACAGGTTAGGAGGGTGGCCCCGTACTTGTCCCGGCACGATCTGACCACGGTGATCCAAGCTACGGTCATCTCAAGGTTAGACTTCTGTAATGCTCTCTACATTGACCTGCCTCTGACGGTGACCCGGAAACTCAAGTTGGTGCAGAATGCCGCAGCCCAGCTGCTCGCAGGAGTTCCTATGAGTTGCCATATTACACCAATCTTGCGGGAACTGCACTGGCTTCCAACTGAGTACAGGATCACTTTCAAAGTGCTAGTCTTGACTTTCAAGGTCTTGTATGGTCTGGGCCCAGTGTACCTGAGGGAGTGCCTTGTCCCATATTGTCCCACGAGATCACTTCGATCTGAAGAGCAGAACCTCCCAGTCGAGCCTAGTGTGAAATCGTACCATCTGACCGCAACTCGAAGAAGGGCGTTCTCCATTATTGCTCCAGTTCTTTGGAATGCGTTACCCCCTGAGACTCGAGCTTTATGAAATTTGCTAGCTTTTCATATAGCCTGTAAGACCGCTCTGTTCAAGCAGGCTTTCGAATCCTAATACACAGGTTAAATTGTATTTTATTGTAACTGTTTTTATCGCTTTTATTGTATTGCTTTGTTCTGAGTGTAAACCGCCCCGAGCCAATTGGGAGTGGCAGTTGATAAATCTAATTAAAAAAATAAAATATATACACATCCAGCAATACCTATACAATAATTTGAGCATATTTTCATGTTCTACGATTAATAGAAGAGAAAACATTATTTGGTTGTATTATTTGCTCTTTAGGTTTGTGTAATCAGAAACAGAATTTATCACAGCTATAAGATACAGAAGTTGATAGAGGGAATTAATGAGGAAGGGAATGAAAAATAAATATTTCTGTCTGAACGTATCTCTCTCTATGAACCACCTCAGAGGTTAAGATCTTTTGGGGAGGTCCTGCTCTCTGCCCCACCTCCTTTGCAGCTGTGGTTGGTGGGCTCAAGAGACAGGGCTTTCTCAGTGATGGTCCCATGGCTATGGAACTTCCTCCCCAGTGAAATTAAATTAGCTCCCTCCCTCCTGACCTTAAGAAAGACGTTAAAAATATGGCTGTGGGACCAAGCTTTCGGACAGTAATTTTGTGGTTTTAATCATTGGTTTTAATGTTGAGATGGTTTTAACTTTTTGGTCTTAACTGATATGCTTATTTTATTTTATTGTACGTATGCTTGTGCGGGATTGAATTGCGGCCTACTTGTAAGCCATTTTGAGTCTCCTTCAGGGTGAGAAGAGCGGGGTATAAGTATAGTAAATAAATAGTACACTTGCATGAAAAATAGCAGAAATGGCCCCGTCCACTCAGAATTCTGGGTCTGTTTATTAATGGCATATGGTTCATATCATTCTTTCCCAATCCAATGCAGCACTTAAGACAAAAATGTTTCTCCATCTCTGTACTAAGAATAGGTGTCATTTTCTAGGACAGGATGAGAACTAGGTAGCCCCATAATCATTTAACTTCAGGTCAGACCTAAAGGAAGAGCAAAGCACAGTCAATGAGAAGCAGAAACCTGACAAACAAATGGGAAGAGGACCCAAAGTAGTCTTAAATCCCGCTATTACTCCAAGTAAAAAAATACCCACAAATCAACTTATTAAAGGGTTAATTTACCAAGTTCCTATTGATTCCATTGATCTAATTTAAAACACCTTGGGCCTCATAATGGAGAAAGGTAGGATATAAAGTGAATCAATCTATGGATCATTCAATAAAATACAGTAATTGGAAATAATGCCTATATTTTGGTGGACGAGTACAGTTGTGTTTTTATGTGAAGCAGCAAATAAGATACATCAGTGGGGTTTTTTTTTTTTGCAGAATTTGTCTGAAGTTCAATTGTGACATCTCTTTGCATTCAATCATAGCTTATTAAGGCTTTAATGTCCATGCTTAATGTATGGCTCATACGCTGGTGTCTGGATTCTTACCGTATCTCCTGTAGTAATTCTGACATGTCTTTACTACATTTTTTTAAGTCAAAGCAGAATTCTCTGGAAAAGATTAGAAAATTTTTCACCCATGTCAAATGCTTGTGTACAAAGACATCTATTGTTTTGCAAATAGTGTTCATTCTGTTTCTCTTTGAAATTTAAGGAGAGAAATCACCAGTGCCTGGAGAGAAGTAAAGACAAGGTAGTATCTGTCCATCCCTGGAGAAATAAAGCACTATTGGCTCAAGGACATGCCCACTCTGGGATTCAGGGAGTCCCAGTATTCCCTTCAATGCATGTATCATTGGGTTCCATCAACAGTAAAGCTGTGGCAAGAGCAGGTCACAGGTAGCCTTCCATTCTCCCATTCCAAAATCGATGCTCTGTGTGAAGTGACTTAAGGATCAAGAAGTCACAACCAACCTAACCAACCTGTTGGTTATTTATTCTCAAGTGAAACAAATGTGGGGAAGCAAAATTCTAAGAGAACTTTGAAAGAAAACACTTTCCATCTCCCTTTCAGACATCCTCAACCAGAATCTGTTGCCACCTCCCATCCCAGTCCTCTTCGACTTCCGAAGCTTGGCACTGCTTTGAGATCATCCATCACTTCAATGTCCATACCCAATGAAGCAATAGAACAACCCTGCACACTGCAATTCTTAACACAGTTCCTAAGCAATAAGCCACACTGAATGGGATGGAACTTACAAGTATATCAAAAATGTGATTTAAAGAAAAATATTATTTTAATACTAAGAATCATGACAATTTGACTAAAGCTACAGGGGACATCACTTTGTACTACCTATGATATGCTTACCAACACCATTAATGCATAAAGTAAACTATAATAACAAAAGACTTAAACACTTAGTAATATAAGAACATTAAATTGAATGATAATGGCATTTCATATAGGAATTCAACTGAAATAGTACAGATGAAGAGTGTAAAATTTCTGACAACACAAAAATACAAAATTCAAGGTCTAAAAATAACTAATTCTGTTTTATGCAACTAGAACACTATAACTCAACAAACACGCAATCAAGAAATGGAGTTAGACTTCTCTTGCTTGGTTTTCTCTTATATAGTGGTTATTAACACTGTCAGAACCTAGAGGGAAGCAACTTTTAATCAGGAATGCAATTACTTATTTAATCTGCAATTACTCCCTTAGCAATAACCCACAGGGTTATATAAAAAGCACTAGACTGATCAGAATTGTAATAAAGTATCTGTGAACTCAAAGGACTAACTGGACACTAGGAGAATATGAAGAAAACATCTGAAGGAAAATGGTCAGGCAACATTATGTGGGCACTGAAATGGAGGGAAAAAATCAAGATTTCTCAACACAAAGAATGAAGAATTCAATAACAATTCATTGAATGTCCCCAAATGTATTCTGATTGAGTTCAATTATAACGTCAAAACAATAGTGTCAGAGGAAAGAAAAGTTAAACCAGAGGTCATATGAAATGAGATAATGGCAGAATACACATACAGATAGACACACACAAATATAGTTGGGCCTCTATATTCACGAATTCTGCATCCATAAATTCAAACATCCACAGCTCAAAAATATTTTTGAAAATTCCCCCAAACAAACCTTTATTTTGTCATTTTATATAAGGAACGCCATTTTACGAGGCCATTGTATATAACAAGACTTGCGTACCCAAGGATTTTGGTATCTACAAGGTCTCATGGAACCAATCCCTATCTGATACCAAACTCCATTGTACACAAGAACACAGAGATACACATGCTTGCTTTTCCCTTCCTCACCATGCAGAAACAAGGTTGTAACAGAAGGGGGAAGCGATCCCCCAATTATGTATTCTGTCCCCCACAATGATTTTCTCCTTCACCCCCCAGCACCGCAGGAATTTAAAAGGTCAGATGAGCATTTAAAAATATGGTTAATGGATCCGAAGAAAAAAGATAAGCAAGGGCACCAAAGGAATGATAACAAAGCAAATATAAATGTAATAGGTGTGAATAAGTTGCAGTGCCTCACTCTCTGTAATGCTATAGTCTTGGGGGTTAAAGGTACATTTAATTTGAGGGAGGGCAATGTTTTCATGTTGCCATCACCAGCTATAATCTTCAGGGTGACCAATCTTTTCCTGAGTGCTGATATCTCATCACGCCTACCCGTTCACTTCAACTCCATCTACACTGTTATATGATGCAGTTTCAACCTTCATTATAGGACAGTGTAGTTGGGGCCTCTGTCTAGTACTAGGAACAGTTTTTTGCAATCAAGCAAGGGAACATGCATGGTTAAATTTCAAAAAAATCATGGTTGTATATCATGCTGTCCCTGAAAATCCTGTTCCACATGACCTACCGGACAGCAGAACTGACAGTGGTACAGGAAGAAATTTGATAGCAGTCCGCCTGTGACAACCATACACAAGCCTCAAAGACCATTGAGAAGCACGTGGCAGTTGAGTACCATGTTACTGGACAGTGGTCTGGAATCTTTATGTGCACTTCTACTTACTTCATGTGGACCTCAGCACACTATGCAAATTCTGCCTGTTAAGTCTTGCAGTTTTCATATGAAACACCACAGCAATTTGCCAGAAAGCTGAGCAATGGCATGTGTTCAAACTGCTAGCATAAATTCAGAAAAACAGAGAAAACACCACCAAGACAGACAGACAAAGGCAGGTGGAATGCAAGATTTCCAAAAATATTCCCATATGTCCCTAACTCTGCAAACCTGTTTATCCTTTTCTTCTCCCTCTTTTGTGGGTCAACATAATATATGATTTATTCCAGAGCTTCCAGGTAGCTCTGAAATAATCTAGCAATTTTGGATATATGGATAGCTGGATCAGGCTGGATCTAGTCCATCCACCATTCACAACTCCAACTGAGTTGTTAGCAGTAAAAAAAACTTCTTTCCAGAGCCTTCCTGGTGACATCACATTTCTGGTGATGTCACACCAGGGGACCAAACCATGTGACCAGAAATGTGACACTGCCAGCAGGTCTCCGGGAGAAAGCTGCTTACTGATGACAACACAGTAGAAGCGGCCCAAATGTGCTCTCAGTCTGGATGGCCAAAAGGCTACAGGGACTTCCTGGGCAGCATCAGAGGAGCTCTGGAGCATGTTCAACTAGATTAATCCGGCAGGGGTAGACATGATCTAGATATACAAATCTAAACAAGAAAGTGTCAAATAGGGAGGTTTAACTCTTCACAAGTTTTCTCGTTTTTTTGGATAGGGGATGAAATTGTTTTTAAAAATTATTTCTTTGCAACAATTTGGGAATTGTAGAGTTTTATGATGTAGTAAAGAGTTTCCAACTGCGAGTATATGCATTCGGATTCAAGCTAGACTAAACAGCAACCAGTAATCCTACTATTAGCATAGATAAAGGTAAATGTTTTCCCCTGACATTAAGTCCAGTCATGTCCGACTCTGGAAATTAGTGCTCATCTCCATTTCTAAGCTGAAGAACCAGCACTGTCCGTAGACACCTCCAAGGTCATGTGGCTGGCATGACTTCATGGAGCGCCGTTACCTTCCTGCCAAGGCGGTACCTATTGATCTACTCCCATTTGCATGTTTTCGAACTGCTAGGTTGGCAGAAGCTGGGGCTGACAGCAGAAGCTCACACTGCTCCCCGGATTCAAACCTGTGACCTTTTGATCAACAAATTCAACAGCTCAGTGCTTTAACCCACTGTGCCACCCAGGGGCTCCTACGGCACCAGGCATATGCTAACACAAAACACCCTAGATGGAAGGAGGAAGAAATTTCTGCGGGGAATCTTTTTTCCCCGGAAGGTCTCCATGACTGAAAAAGGTTTGAGAACTGATTGCACAGATGATTCAATCCAAAGGAGAAATCTTTGCACACATCACTTGTTAATTAAGCCTCCGCAAGCAATGTATTCAAGTCATCATCCAAACCATAATTTTGGAGAATTTCAGATGGATCACAGAGTTCATATACAGTGGGCAGTTTAGCCTGGTGTAAGTATACTCTAGAGCACAATCAAAGTTTTAAAATATTCCAAATAAAAACTTCCCAAAGGAAAACGTTTATTTTGCCATTTTATATAAGGGACACTATTTTTATATGCCATTCTATACCATGGGGACTTGAGTATCCATGGAATATGGTATCCATGGTGATCCTAGAACCAAGGGTTCACTGTAAATTACATAGATAAAAATGTTCAGGAAATAGTTTAGGTGTGAAGACAGGATAAGGTGTTGTATCATTAAACCAGGAACATATTAAGTTACATTCAGGCAAGGGCCTAGTTTCTTGTATTTATCAAACTATCTTCTGCTAGATATTAAATACCCTCAAAAAAATCTTGAGATTTCATCCAGACTTTCATACAAAAAAATATCTAAACTATTTACATTTCAAGGAGAATTTACTAAAATTAAAGTTGTTTATATCGCACGCTTCCCCCCCCCCTTTATTCATACATACTGTGCAGTTTTTGACTCCCTCTCTATCAGAGATATATAAACTAACGCTATGTGACATCTCCCCACACAATTTTAGGCCCTCATAGTATAAAGAAAAATGGTGAGAAACTAGATATAGTGAAGGAGATAGGTGCTGTTTACACATTTATCTGTTAGGCTCACACCTTTCCTAGTACATTCCCAGCTACTTTAAACAGCAAGAGATGAAATAATTTGGCATCCATCCATCTGACAATTTGATTCACACCTCATTTGCTACTGAAGTTAAAACATTTCAGACAACCTTGAGAAAGCACCTCTTGTCTCCAGAAAAATGCATATTTTTATAACAATGCCAAAGGTCTCAGCAAACACTATAAACACAGATCTCTTGGAAATCAGTCCATTCAAATGTGTTAGCTGAAGTGGCAATATATTGCTTACATATACATGAACCACAGAGAAAAGGCAGAAGGAAAGGGAGAGAGAAAGAAAGGGAAGGGATGAGACAGATTTTGGGCATTAGGGCTGAGGCTGGAGTTTTATCAGGTAAACAAGTTTTTAAATACAGTACACCATGCTTAATGCTGGCTTAAGTTAAAACTGCAAATAGCAACAGGAAGATTTGTTTGTTTTTCCATGTTAGTGCTACAAATCAGAAATATATTTATAGCTTTGGAATTCTAAGGCTTTAATAAGCCATATACTTAACTGGGATAGAACAACCTTCCAAATAAACATGTACAATCTGCTGAATGTACTATTAGAAAGCAAGTTTATGGCAAAAAAAGAGATTTATTTTGTAAAGATGTTTTGAATTGGATTAGTTTCATCTAGTAATCAATAACTGCTCTTAATCTACATCTGCTCTTAAAACACTGCTCAACCCGTTTTCTTTATGTCCATAAAGATAATTTCCATTCCCAACATACAAATGCATTACTATAAGATGTCAGCACTAATATGATTCAAAAGTTACCGCACGCTTTTCACTGAAGTGTTACATATTCAGACAGAAAACACAACAGCAATAAAAAAGATAACTGTGCTGTTCTATGACAAACAAAAAACAAAAGAGACAACTGAACAATACATTTATTAGGAGGAACTAAAATGTCATAAAATATGAAAGTATACATGCTTTTGTGGCATTTTTGTTAGTTCTTATGAAGTTATTGCCCAACTGTGGATATTCACATATGCAGATTTATATATATGGCTGGTAAAAATGGCACACAAAGAAAACTGTTGCTAAAGAAATACATATCCAACATAAGTCTTGATAAGTATTTCAAAAACAATCATTTCAGAAGAGGTATTATTAAAACATTGGATGAGTTCCTGCAAAAATATATCAAAGCATAGATCTGAACTATTCAAGAGTAAAGATTTTGCCCAATCAATAATGGCCTGGATTAACTACTGGAAGGAGCACTTTCACAGCAAGTTTGCAAACATGCATGGAAGTGCGCCCCTTTAATGTATGCTGATACTTTAAAAAAAGTATTAGCATACATTATTATTCGTGGAAGTCTTCATGAATCCTTACCCTTTTTTTAAACAACACAGCAGGCGCTCAGTTAACCGGCACCCATGCAGATCGGTAGATCCAGATAAATGTAGTTTCTAGTTGCTTGAGAGTTACTATTAAAAGTTACTAATACTGTACCTCAAACCAAACTACAATATTCCATAAACCCTATATTGACTTGATATTAGTACTAAAATACAGTAATTAAAGTATGAATAAAGACAAACTTAATGTAGCATATTTACTGTATTATAAAAAACAGTGTTGTAAAAACAGTATGGATTGTTAGTTAAATTTTTGCTGGTTGCTTGAGAGTTACAGTTGCTTGAGTTCCCATTAACTGAGAGTCTGCTGTATTATGAAAGAAAAGTGAACAGACAACCAACATTTTTTCTATTGTCATTTATGGAAAGTGAAATCTTTCATCATCCTTCTAAAGCACAGGGAATTCCATAAATCATGGATGGAGCACATTTAGTCCAGGTGCCTAATCCAGCTGTAATCTTTTAATATGGCCCTCAAATTCATATTTATCAAGTCTTGCCATACTGCAGCTCATCTAAGGCTCCTTATAGCAGCTCCACTTTCATACACAACCTCCTCTTTTGTTCATGATTTTCAATGATACTGAACAGTTAGGATTTGCAATATATAGAATCCTAACAAATAAGTAGGACTTATTTGTGCAAAGGATGTGGGCTAGCAAGCAACACAATATACCAATGGTTCAAGTGTCATTTAGATCTTTATACAGCATATTCAGCAGAGAATTTAGTTTATTTTAATCTCTTACCTTTCCCAGGCTGCAGGACTTGAGACAGCCTAGGACAGGGGTGCCCACACTTTTTTCAGCATGCGAGCTACTTATATTAAAACCAAGTCAGAAAGATCTACCTACCTCCTCAAAGCTGGAGAGGGGAGGGGGAGGGGCTTGGCCAGAGGGGGGCTTGGCCAGGCCGTGCCAAGCCCCACCCCTCTCCTCTGGCTTTGGAGCTCCCAGCAGCCTCTCCAGGCTTGAGGGTGGCAATGCCAAGCCAGTGGTGGCATAGCTAGCACAAGGCTGGCTTGGCACTGCCATCCTCAAGCCTGGAAAAGCTGCTGGTAGAGCGGAAGCCACAGGGGCGGAGCCAGGCCGTGCCAAGTCCCGCCCCCTCCCCTTTGGCTTTGGAACTCCCAGCAGCTTCTCCAGGCTTGAGGATGGCAATGCCAAGCCAGTGGTGGCATAGCTAGCACACGGCTGGCATGGCCCTGCCCTCCTCAAACCTGGAGCAGCTGCTGAGAGTGCCGAAGCTGGGGTAGGGGACGGGGCTTGGTGCGGCCTGGCTCCGCCCCCTCTGAGAAGCACCCCATCCAGCTGGGATCGACCTCCTTAGGTCCCAGGATCGACTGGTCGATCGCGATCGACTTCTTGGGCAGCCCTGGCCTAGGACTTAAGATTAAAACCAGAGAAAGCGAAAACTACTCAGGAACAATATGGGAAAAACAGTATTGCATTTTTTAAAACTAAAATCAAGCACTGAATTAAAATAATTTGAAAACATAACAAGAGAAGGTTCACTTCTCCCAGTAATGGACCCTTTTACAGCAGAGAGTTGTGAGCTGAATAAAAAGTATTTTCCTACCATCAGCAAGAGGACAGCTTAGCAGTCCACTACTTGGAAAGATCTATTCAGAAGGCCTTCTCATCGGTCCTCTACAAACATGCCTGTGAGTGTGATCAAAAGCTGCCTGTGAGTGTGATTGAAAGCTTTCACTGAAAGACTTCAAAACCCAGGGGTTTTTTTTTGGGGGGGGGCGTTAATTAAGGGAGCCACAGACCTTCAGACAGCCCTGACCAAGCCATAAAGGGCTTTGCACACCCATAAGCAGACCAGTAGTCAATGAAGCCATTATTTCGGTCCCTTCTCCTATGGCAGCTTTCAATATATACTAAGTATATACTAAGAAGATGAGAGGTTTCTCTTTTTCTTGCAAACAGCCGTGGTCAGTGGTCAGGAGGAAGTATCTTCAACTCACTGAAGTCTTCATACACTCTCAAAAGACAACCCCAACCAAATTAGATTACATTGATCCAAAAAAGCATGTGAGATAATGTCCAGAAAAATGTGTATTTTTATAACAATGCTAAAGGTCACAGATTAGGAACAGGCATAGCTGCCATGGTAGTTTCAACTATGTAGAAGACACCTCTGGGTGTCATATAGACCTGTGCATCCAAAAAGAAAGGCAAGCTGTATAGTTGAGTTTTCAATGGAAATACGGTCTGAATTGCTAATTCTAATCTGCCTTTTCATTACACCTGTCTTGTCTGCATTAACCTTCATTTTGTTCACCTATAGCCTAATAACAGCTACCGAATAGTGTTTTTTTTTTGTTTGCTAGAAGTCTACTTCTTTGGAGAAAACTGAAAAGGAGAGAAAGAGTTGAATTCAAAAATCCCTGACAGCCTCTCAAAGCAGTTGCCAGAATATATTATACAGCATGAGGGAAAGAAATAAACCCTGTGGCCAGCAGCCGGGTTATCAAGCAGGAATCACTCAATGTTTCTGAATTTACCAACAAAAGGATCCACAACTGATCCATTGTAAAACAAAACCTCGAAGATTCATCCCAGAAAGGCAACCAAGATGGATACCATGATATGAAATTCACCAAGAGATTAAATTAAGTAAATGTATCACCACTGCATAGCTTCTACCCCAGGTTGTCCACCAAGGTCATCTCTGTCCCATAACCAGGCCTGAAACAAAATTGTAATGGATCTAAACTATTTTATCAATAAACCTATGGAGCTAAAAGACTATCACACATTCTCTGGTGCCTTTTCCAAAACATGAATCCTGTAGAGTGGTCGGTAATTGTCCAGTATGGTGAATTCAGAGATGACTTTCAAGAAAGGTTTTATCTTCCCAAAACAAAGAATTCAGCATTCACCCACTTTAGCCATTTGGAAAAAGAAAACAATGCCCTTGGCTTTGGTATCTTATTTTGATGCTTTGTTGCATGCTCACCATGAAAGGGCTTTGAAAAATATTACCGTAAGTCACACCTAATATGTATGGTATTTTAAAGCTAAGTGCAGCTAAAACAAAGGGGGGGGGGATCACATTTTGATGTCCAAGGTCTTACACTTTTCCTCTCCTCAATGAGAATTCAACTAAGTTTGGAGTTGTATAAATTAAATAAGGTGGCATGCTTTTAATGAATTCAAGTTACCCTGCTGAGTTAAAGATCTAGCATAAGGCAAGAAGACTCTCTACTACAGGTAGCAAAGGCTAAGATGAAAAAAAAAACCCACCTTGAACTGTTTGTTCTAAAATTAAATGGGGATGCCCGAGTGCATTTGAAGATCAGAAAGGAATTTTCAATAAATACCGTGTGCGTGTGAAATACCAAAAACTGCAGGTAAGTTTTTCTAGATGCTTTTGAATAGCTAATAATTTCCAAATAAATGTTATAGACAAGAATGAGCACCCACAGGAGGTAAAGGAAATTAAGTTTGACCACTTTGATTTGTTCACAAGAAGTAGTCCTTGCAGCACAAAAGAAATTCACAAAATGCAACAGAAGTACGTATACTTTTCCTGTAATAATAACTCTACTGCCCAAACAAGCAAAAGGGAGATTGGCTATACTTTCTATCAATCATATCCCTCAAACTGGCCAAGGAGAAAGAACATTAAAGAAAAAGAAAGAGCTCAACAGTCTTCCCACCAAGTTAACAATTAATTACTATTTGCATTTGCTAAAACAGTGTTGCTAAAACAGTTTTGCCCCCAGCATGATGCTCTCCAGATATTTTGGACTAAGTTAGCTTGTCTTCACTGAATCTGTTGAGTGGTGGCGTTGTCTTTTCCTTCCCAAAAGTTGACTTGCCCAAGATCACCTGATGGGTTTCCATGACTGAGTGAGGATATGAACCCTGGTCTCCAGAATGATAGTCCAACACTCAACCCACTGATTCACAATGAGTATAATTCTGCAATCTATATCTCAATTTCTAAAAATGACAGTGACATTTTAATGTTATTGGGAAATAAAAATGGACGGATTATCATATATAAACCCATACTCCAGTAAGAAAATATTTCTATATATCAACACACTATCATAGTGTTTTGCCACAGCCAGCCAAAAGCATACGCTCTCAAACTTCTCTTTTTACGCTTCTTTTTCACAGCATCCAAATCAGCAGCTTATCTTTGTCAGTGAATTATTCTTCCCTCTGCCAGGCAGGAGAGCTACTTGTCTCTGTATACTGCCTGTGTGTTATCTATATATGCATTCCATTTGAATCCAATTTCCTTGCATTACCTCTGCCCAGGTCAGGGATGAATGGCTGTCAAATTCCCTCAGGAACAGAAAGGAGGGGGGAAAACCTTCTTTCTTCCTGAGGCAGCAAGTTTCAATTCACAGAGCACATGGCTAATCTACATATGTGAAGGTCACGGCACTTCAGTCAAGGAGGTTAAGAATGGAACAGCTCATGTAAGGGGCTGCCTTAAACATCTTGGCATGGCGCCCAACAACTGAGATTGTTGAAAAGCAATAGATAGCTTCTGGCAGCACCAAGGGTAAAAATATTTTGATCATGTGATGCCATGCAAGCAAACCACTTTGCTCCATGTGAGAAACTTTTACAGATGCTAATATATACCATATTTCGAACTGATTCCAGGCAACAGCCTCTTTCCCCTCCCGCCCCTCCCGTGCTGTGTAACCAAGCCCAGAGGAATGGGGGGGGACGACACCAAAATGACTTTAGCGGAGACTAGCTATTTTCTACATTTAAAAAAAAGAATTATTGCAAATTCAGGGATATAAATAATATTTAACTATATACATCACTGCAAATATACCTGAACAGAACATGGGGAACTACTTGTGTCAAGAAAGCCAACTGCTTTATCTTATCGTATTACAACAACAAAATAAAATTTACTTTGTCCACCACAATAATTTCTAATTGTGTGAACGCCACTAAAGTCCTCAGCTATAACATATGTATTTATTTATTTATTTATTTAGATGTATTAGTCACCACTCCTGTCAGGCTCGGGGCGACTTACATATGCTAAAAACACCATAAAACACAGCTAAAACATCAAAATTAACACCAATTATTAAAACTATACAATAGTGCACAACGCACAATAAAATACTCCCATGGCCTATGGCTACAGTGGCAGAAGACCTGGAGATATTCTATGTATAATGGAATATGTATTATATGATACATTTCATTTTCATGTATCTACAGCTTGCAAAATGGCAATCTCATATACATATTAATTGGGGGGGGGGGGGAAATAAAACACAAATGGTCACACGAACACCTTGTTCTCCACAACTATATTGAAATAAATATTGCTTGTTTTTTTTCTGGTACCTACAAATTTGAGGCTAATGCATCAAAATAACATGCCATTCACACACTTTGCAGGAGGTTTCATACTGTTGAGTAAGACAGAATGGAAATGACTACATTGTGGCTCCAAAGCAAATGCCACTAAATATATGGAACACATTAAATTAAGAACACCACGGAGCATTTCCAACTGAAATTTTAGCACTTTAATGACATTGATCTCAGCAGTCGACAGGATCAAGATATAGATAGCAAAATAAAGCCAACGAATTCTATAAATACAAGCCACACCAAAATCCTTTTATTTCATTTTAAAATTAAAGGATGAGTCATCATATCTCCTATCATATTAGTTATGAATAAATAAGCTATCTAGCTCATCCCGCTCCCCAGACTCAAACCTCCGACCTTTTGATCAGCAGTCCTGCTGGCACAAGGGTTTAACCCATTGTGCCACCAGAGACTCCTTATAAGTTGGAAATGATTTGAAGGAATACAAAAAAGACAACTATGTCTGCCACCATTTGGGAACAATTAGCCAAATGAAATGAGCCTCTGGTGGCACAGAGGGTTAAACTACTGAGCTGCTGAACTTGCTAACTGAAAGCTCAGCGGTTCAAACCAGGGAGCGGGGTGAACTCCCGCTGTTAGCCCCAGCTTCTGCCAACTTAGCAGTTCGAAAATGGCAAATGTGAGTAGATCAATAGGTACCATCTTGGTGGGAAGGTAACGGCACTCCACGCAGTCATGCCCACCACATGACTTAGGAGGCGTCTACCATCAACGCCGGCTCTTCGGCTTAAAAATGGAGATTAGCACCACCCCCCAGAGTTGGACTAGATTGGACTTAAGGGGAAATCTTTACCTTAAGTCAAATGCAGCTCACCAGACAGACACGTTTTAAAACTGACTATGAGTTTTAATCAGCCAACATCAATTGTTGGTGTATTTATTTTGCTTGGTCTCACCTATAAGGTAGATTTAAATTAGAAGAGATCTATTTGACTAGTAACCTTCTTGTACAGTAAGAACATCTTTTATAAGACCATCTATACTGCTTTTAGAACAGGCCTGGGCAAACTTCGGCCCTCCAGGTGTTTTGGACTACAACTCCCACAACTCCTAACAGCCTATCGGGCCGAAGTTTGCCCAGGCCTGTTCTAAAAGCATGACCTACCATCAGAGAGCAGTTTTCCTGTCTTTTGAGGTATAAAAACAATTTTGGAATTTAGTAGAAAAGCTTTATTCAAAAGTAAGTCTCACTGTGTTGTATGGGACATCCTCCTAAGTATGGAGGGAGGCCCAGGAGTGTAGCCTCAAATAGAAAAGGAATAGATATAAAGCACTCTGAAAATGTCAGCAAACAACCTTATTGGGTTTTAGTTAAAATAAATAATCATGATGAAACCTTCTGACCTCTATGTAAAAAGGTAACTTTGGATCATGTTTTGACATGTAAAAGCATAGCAGATGCATTTGTGTAAGCAGGATATTGATGGCAACATTAGAAGGGAAATACTATGCATGACAATCAGCAATGGTGGGATAGGAACAATTTACTTAGCATTACAATAAGTCTATTTTCACAATACAACATTTCATTTTTCCCCTGATATAAAATGTAATTATTTCTAAATAAGGAAAATGAATGCCCAGAAAACAACTGTTTTGTGGCAGAATGGTTTTGTAAAGGCAAATGGATCAAACTTTTACTTTGCCAAGAGAAACAATCAGTTGTCATCATCATCAATGAGACTTAAGTGTAACTAAATGTGAAAGTGTTTTTTTAGTGTTTCATTTGTTTCTTCTACAACACATCATCAGAATACTCAGAAAAATCCCTGATCTGAACACCCTATCGTATGTGTGTGCGTGCATGCGCGCGCACACACACATTCGTGTTGGCTGTCAAGCTATGGCAATCCATAGGGTTTTTTAGTGGTTGTTTTGCCAGTTCCTTCCTTTGAAATATAGCATACAGCATATATTGTAAAATGTACTGTATAAAATAGTTAACCTATGCAGAATGGATAGATTTTTAAAAATAGAAACAAGGTATCTCAGGAGAAATCCCAAACATATAAACATATTTTTAACAATGTAAGGAGAGAAGCAAGGAGGAAAGAATAAAGGTATTCTTAAAATAAGTAAAACTGTAAAACAAAGGTAGACGGTAAAATATAGAAGGTAAATATGTAGAAGGTAAAATATGATGTATACATAGTTACCTATTTTTAACTATTCTAACCTGTTTTTCTCTCTCTTAAGTCTAGAAGTGTAGTTCCATTTCTTTTCTAGATAAAGAAATAGGTTGGTCACCATTTCTTCTTTTTGATTATTCATTTTATTAACTTATTTGACTGAATTATATAAACTGCTAAATACTATTTACTATTCTATAAACTGTTAAAATACTATTGCCATGTCTCAACACAGAAATAAAATTCAAAATACAACAAATATTTTACACAGAATCTATTTTAAACTATAAATGTAATTATGTATCATTTTCCCAAATCTGTAAACTAATGGAAAATGGCAAATATATATTGAGAACTGGAATTCAATAGTATCTAACTCATGTTTTCCTAATTGAAATAAAAAAGCAGACAGAAAAATCCTATGCTTCTAAACTCACTAGATATAAAGACAAGTGCTGCTGTCACAAGGCAAACAAAGACATCCTTTCCATTGCTAGGTACAACTAAAAATCTTTAACTGGATTATCATTTTTGTCTTTTCACTTATTCCTACAGATAGATAGATAGATAGATAGATAGATATAGATAGATGATAGATAGACAGATAGGAAAGATAAATAGATAGATAATAGATAGATAGATAAGATAGATAGTTTATTTATACTTATATAGCTTGTCAAACTAAAAGGTAATCTTCATGCAAAATAACATTGTGGGCCCAAATATCATTTGTCTTTTAAGGATCTCCATCTTGTTGACAAAACCTGAAACAGTCTATCTCATAAATGAAACTGAAGTATTTCTATGTATAAAGTAAGACTTTCAAACACTGGCACCTAACCTGCCACAAATGTGATTTCGGGGAGGGGGGAGGGTCCCCCAAAAACATAGTCATGCGACGAATATGTAGTACTGCTCCAAATCTGAAAATAATGACTAAACATATAGAGTATTTCTCTAGTAATTTTTCTCTAGCAATATTACTTTTCCCCTGTAATAAATGCATACCAATAGAGACATACTGAAAGGCCCATGTGCTTAGAAAATGTCCCCTGTGTGATCTGTCACCTTCCTTAATAATTAATTACATAGGAACATCTCATGAAGTTACATCTGATAAATATGTCAGAGGAATAAGACCTTAGTCCATGAAAACACGTGTCATAATAAATGTATTTGTCTTTAAAGTGCCAAGAAACCTCTGGAAGTGTACTACCTGCGAACAGTATCTCTCTGACTTTGAATCTATTGAAATGGGTTCCCCAAGCTAAGCTTCAAATCATCTAAATTGAGAGATTTGTGACACAACTACGTTCTTTTTATGTTGGTATATTAAGGCTTCAGGAATCAGCAGCATTTTGGACCTCTACGCCTTTCTTGCACAAGTGTATAAGCTTCTTTCTATGCCATAATTTCAGTCAAAGGAATGGCTTGTAACAGCACTCTTTTGACCTAAAATAGCAATGTGGGAAGAAGAATATGGTTGCGAATGTGAAAATAGGCTTTTAACTATTAAAATTCAAGCAAGGTAAATTCTACCAATATGGTTCCATAAAAACTGTCTTGATCTTCACAAGCAAGGGTTTATTTATTTATTTAGTCAGCCAAATAAGCAAATCACTCATACATACTATGCAGATAAATTAGTTATGCAGAACCTCGAGTCTGAAAGCAAGCATTTATATATGAGAAAAATGCCAGCAAGACAGGACAAGTACTTACTCTTTGGGGAGCGAATTATTTCTATCTCCATTTTAAAATCAAATTTCAGAAGCACTGAGGCATATTGACAAAGTAAACCTGAATTAATTCAGATACTTCCAGCACCCTTTATCTTTAAGAAAAGCATTAGGAGCTGTGTAAATAGCCCCAACATGGAAAAAAATTCAGATTTACAAGAAAATATAATAATCACAATGCTAAAATAAAATATTTCAAACAGGTTAGCCTACCACAGCTAAACACTTCTGGGATCTGAAATTCTCAAGCCTTGAGCGAGCACAGCAAGTGAGGTAGCCCTTCTTTACATATCCACAGAGAATCTTTAGTATCTCCTAATATTTGACACATTTTGAAAATCGTACAGAGATGCAGTACCAGTGCTTTAACAAGCTTGAAGGCAATTATAGAAATCAAAACACATAACACTGCTACAAAACGTGCAGCTCATGAACATTTCAGGTCACTCCCACTAGGTTTAATATGTTCAGTAAGCAAGATCCACATGCCTGAATACACCCCACGTGGCTGGTCACCAAGGTTCCTAAAAACCGGATGATGACGTTAACTAGGAATTTGACTCTCCCTTTCCCACAATCGTAGGGCTTTCTCCTCAACATGTTAATTTTAATTCTGGCAATAAGAGACAAACACACAAAGAACGAAAGCTGCTGGCAAGATTGTTCTTCTAACATTCTTCAATGTGAATTAATCCAGTCTAGTAAGAGAGATCCATTGTATTTAAACAACCTTTTGTGCCTTCTAAATCTCAACATATGCACCTCCAAAAGCGATGCACGTGGGAAGAAAAAAAAAACAACCATCATATCCTCATACACTCCAGACAAATGGCTAACACAACTACTTGCCTGAAGGGTGGGAGAAGATACCCCCTTTCTTCGGAAATCTTTCATCATCTACCAAAATGAGACAGTTGTTGTAAACATCAGTTTTCATGTAAGCAGTGGCTTGTAACAGTCCATTCACGCTATAACTGAGGCCTATGTTTTTATTGAAGCATGTATGTGTTTCGGTGCCTATTCCTTACTTAATTCAATCCAAACACATTTATAGTCTTATATGTTTTTTTGGGGGGAGCACAAGTATTGTCGAAGGCTTATTTGACAGTACTTGTAAGCACAAAATTTAAGCTTACTTCTAACATAACTGACAGTGGAAATCCTGCACAAAGGAAACTATTTTATCATTAATTCTACATCCAATCATCTTGTGCGCATATATATATATATATATATATATATATATATATATATATATATATATAATGTAATATTACACCAATCTTGATTAACACCAATCGTATTAACATTGCAACCAGCAACCACGAATGAACCCACGAAGTTAATAATGTAATAATAAGCAACAATAAATGCTATTAATTCTTGATATTGTTCCTTTACAAGTTCTCTTTAGATGTTAGGATTGAAAATGTTGTTCTGAACAAATATAGTACAAAGCGTGTGATATTCTCCCACTGGTCTGCTAATAATCTATAGATCCACAAGCATTTATCAGAATTCTCTGATGTACAGTCCTGGTCTTTCAGCCTTTATTTAAAACAAAGCTCTAGCTAAACAGACTTGCTGGGGGAGCTCTCTTAATAATGAAAACACTTAAATAGAAAGACTAACCATACTTTTTTTTTAAAAAAAATCCAATGTTGGACTGGTTTGTCTAATAATCGGCCAACCTTAACGGAGTCCGTAAAAAAAACAACAACAACAATAAATACAGTGAACATGTACTACTGAATTCACATATCTTCATATTCTAGTATGTACGATATCCTCCCATGTGAACTGCAATTTAAACTGAAACAAGTCAATAATTCCTAGTGTTCATGCCAATCAACAGCAAAATTGACAAAATATAATATAAGAGCCAATGAGATTACATGTGTTTCTCCTAATTATACCATCCTAGACTTTATTTGTATCCTCGGTTAGTCAGAAATTTGTATTTCTTTCCCTTTCCCTGCAAAGGGAGATAGATGCCTTTGCAATGGACGAGTGCTACAAAAATTAAAACAGTACTCAAATTTCAATTTAATTTCATATAAAGCAAATAAGATAGAAAATCTTACTGATCCTAGAACCCAACTCCCCAATATTAAAAGGCAGTAAGCAGCAATAATGTTACTACATTGCATTCTACCGTCTTTTATTTAATGAGGAAGGTTAAATTGGTTAGGATTAGAATCACCAATTATGTTTTGCACATCTGTACATTCAGAGCTGCTCATTAATATGCACATACATGCACACACACACGCACACATGTGCCTTTTTAAACAGATACAATATACATGCATTTTGCAGAGTATCAGGCTCACGTTGCATGTGATGGTAAATGTTTCATTCCACGTCTTTGAAACATTTAGGGCCGTCACCAACAGAATACAATAGCAAAAGGCATACTTGTTCGTTTTTAGAATTTTTAATGTAAGTGAAACAGTATATTGTGTATCTCAACAACATACACATTTTTAAAAGAAATGGGTTATTTAAGTCAATTATCTCCTTAAGGCTATTTATCTGTTGGCCAGCAGCTCCAGAGCAATAAAATAGAGGAAAAAAATAGATTAAGCAATTGTGGCTATTCTAAACAACAATATTAGAATACTGAAATATTGCATCAAAGAACACAAACTGCCAGAATTACCTTTCAAAAATCACATCCAGTACATCATGGTATCAAACAGATATTTGCTACTACAATCAGGACGTGAAGCAGTTAACTGGAAATTGGTTTTTCAAAAGGTCATAATAAATATATAATGATTTTTTTTCACACTCCAATAAAAAATAAATACTTCTAACAATTCCTAACAGAGAAATAGCAGATAAATGTCCAATTTATCTAAAACCCTGATTGCTGTGCCTTTTTTCCTTCTGAAAACTAAATGTTTAAACAGCCTATTGTTTAAAACAAAGGAGACAAAGCAAATCTTTGAAAATTACAAGGGATTATACATACACAGCCTCATTACCTAATGGTTTCTAGTAACCCCTTTATCTCAGAAAATTTTAAAAAAATCCTTGAATGTATACTATCGGTGTAAATGGGTAGAAGGGGGAAAATGTTTAGAGAAATCATCTGTAAACAATAGACAAATATGTTTCCAGACAGTCCAGGATTCAAAATATTTGTTTTGATTATTCAGTCACTCACTACCATAACCATTGTTCGGTACTTAAGTCATTTTAAGATGTCTTTTAGTCTGAAATTAAGCTTTTTGGAGTACCGAAGGGTGTACGTAGGAATTTATTTTAATCCTATCATTTAAAGCATGCTCAAAGATTCAGCAATTCATAATAAAGTATGTTTTTGAGGAAGGAAAATGTTCCTCAGTCAAACCGAAACATGTTATTATTACCTTTTAACATCATTCACACATTAATGCATAAGAAGCTTGTATTTTATTTTTCAAAAAATCAAAAGAATTAAATGAAGCGTAGTACTTCCTGTTTCCGATATATAGAATTAGAATGCAAAACAAGGTTTGAAGAAGAAAAAAAAAACAACAGATTTTATAGCTTGATCATTTTAATTTAAATAAAAAAACGACATCAAGCAATTCTGCTTTGTCTAAATCAAAAAGGTCTAAAAACCTTAAAATGTTGGGAAAGTAGAAATTAATACGATTTATACATGATGATTAAAAATGTTTAAAAATAAATCCTTTAATGAGGTTTAGACTCAATCACTCCAATGTCTCTTATATAAATTCAACATACACTTTCATGGCACATTGTTGGGTTTATTTTTCTTGTCAAAAGACCAGACGATTTTAAAATGCTGTGACCAAAATATTTAACGATCTTCCAGATTAAAGGAAGCCTTCAGAGCTGATCAAAATATAAAGAAAAGCAAGTCAGGTTACAGGCGAAGTGAATGGGATTTTTCTTTTAATCGATGGTTTGCCAAATTCCTCTTCCTCTCATCTATATCTAAAGCTGCCTGCCAATTATTTCAGCTTCCTCTACGAATGTGTAACCTTGCCTGGGCGAGCAAAAGTGCTCCGTTATTATTTGTGGCGAGAATTTTTGTGACTGTACTGCTCAGCAATTCTATTTACATCAGCAATGCTAAATGCCCAATGGTGAGAGAGGAGCCAATCAGATGGCAGATTAGATGTCAACTCAGAGGCAGCTGTCTGGAGACTATTACAGCCAGTTTACCTCCACAATTCAAATTCCAAACCTTGCAAAGAAGATCAAGTCACTCTTTAGGCTCGGGCTGCCGAGCAAGCAAGACACATCCACAGCGCTGCCCGTTCTGCCCGATTTCCCCCGCGTTTCAAAGGCGACACAAAGGCAACTTTGACCAACACTGGACCATCCCCACCCTACATCTATCGATCTGATCGCTTATCGGATTAATACCATGGATTAGGAATCGTCCGTCTCCTGAAACACTGAAGGAATAATAGTCGCAGGCCTTGTCAGTAAAGACAAAAAGCACAGATTGCAATGTGTTTCTCATTACATTTCGTATGCTTTTTTTAGCTCCTCTTTTCTAAAATATAGGTTAAGAAGACATGAGGAAAAAGCAGAGAGAGAGAGAAAAGAAAAGGACATCTGAAGAACTAGGGCACAACAAAGCTTCTCTCTTTCTCTCTCTGCTACAAGCACAACCCTCCAAGGAGACTTACACACTTTTCCTGCTGCCTTTCAGGATCCAATTCCTCCCTGTTTTCTCAAAAGCGTACAGATCTTTGTTGTTGTGTAGTGATTGAGAAGAAGGGGGGGGGGGAGAGAAGGACCTCCAGTCCTCCTCCCTTTCCCAGCTCCGAAGGGCCTTCTCCTCTGGGCCTACTCTGTGTGCGTGTGTGTTCAGGTTCCTAATAAGCCTGGAGGAGGAACATGGGTGGGGTGTGTGGGTCTGGTGTATTGTCACACACAGAGAAAAGGCCTGGTTCTTGCAGAAGGGGGAAAAAAAACAAAAGCCACCCCACCACCACAGGCCTCCCTCTGACCTAATAAAGAGCGGAGACACTAGGGGCCCTTTCCACACAGCCCTATATCCCAGAATATCAAGGCAGAAAAAAAAATCCCACAATATCTGCTTTGAATATGGCAGTGTAGTCTCAAATAACCCAGTTCAAAGCAGATATCGTGTGATTTTCTGCCTTGTTATTCTGGGGGCCCTTCCACGCCGCCATTATGATCCAGAATATCAAGGCAGAATAACCCACAATATCTGCTTTGAACTGGAATATCTGAGTCCACACTGCCATATACCCCAGTTCAAAGCAGATAATGTGGGATTTTATTCAGCTCTGTAAAAGGGACCTGAGATATAGGGCTGTGTGTAAGGGCCCTTAGTATGGGTCTGGGTGGGTATGTCCTGCAAGGGTTGACGCACACAAAAAGCCCTGGGTGGTTGTTTTCCATGAAGGAAGCCATCTGCCATGAACTGGAATATATAGAAGTGCGGACTCAGATAACCAGTTCAAAACAGATATTGTGGGATTTTCGGACTTGATATTCTGGAATATAGGGCTCTTAGTGTGGAAGGGCTCTTAGTGTGGGTCTGGGGGTTATCCTACACAGTTCTATATCCCATAATATCAAAGCAGATATTCCCACATTAGCTGCTTTGAACTGGGTGGGAGGGCTTCCAGACAGGCCCTATCTCCCAGGATCTGATCCCAGGATTTCTGCTTTAAACTGGATTATAATATGAGTCCACACTGCCAGATAATCTGGGATAAACAGAAAACCTAGGATCACATCCTGGGATATAGGGAATGCCTGGGGGCCCTTCCACACATCCCTTTATCCCAGAATATCAAGGCACGAGTGTGGACTCAGATAACCTAGTTCAAAGCAGATAATTGTGGGATTTTCTGCCTTAATATTCTGGGATATAGGGCTGTGTGGAAGGGCCCGGGGTTATTTGGGCGGTGTGGACTCAAAATAACCCAGTTCAGAGCAGATAATTGTGGGGTTTTCTCGATATTCTGGGATATAGGGCTGTGTGGAAGGGCCTGGGTTATATGAGTAGTGTGGACTCAAAATAACCCAGTTCGGAGCAGATAATTGCGGGTTTTTCTCGATATTCTGGGATATAGGGCTGTGTGGAAGGGCCCCGGGTTATATGAGTAGTGTGGACTCAAAACAACCCAGTTCAGAGCAGATAATTGTGGGTTTTTTCTTGATATTCTGGGATATAGGGCTGTGTGGAAGGGCCCAGGGTTATATGGGCAGTGTGGACTTAAAGCAACCCAGTTCGGAGCAGATAATTGTGGGTTTTTCTCGATATTCTGGGATATAGGGCTGTGTGGAAGGGCCCGGGTTATATGGGCAGTGTGGACTCAAAATAACCCAGTTCAGAGCAGATAATTGTGGGTTTTTCTTGATATTCTGGGATATAGGGCTGTGTGGAAGGGCCCAGGGTTATATGGGCAGTGTGGACTTAAAGCAACCCAGTTCGGAGCAGATAATTGTGGGTTTTTCTCGACATTCTGGGATATAGGGCTGTGTGGAAGGGCCTGGGTTATATGGGCAGTGTGGACTCAAAATAACCCAGTTCAGAGCAGATAATTGCGGGTTTTTCTCGATATTCTGGGATATAGGGCTGTGTGGAAGGGCCTTGGGTTATATGAGTAGTGTGGACTCAAAATAACCCAGTTCGGAGCAGATAATTGTGGGTTTTTCCTCGATATTCTGGGACATAGGGCTGTGTGGAAGGGCCCTGAGAGTGTGGGTCTGGGTGGATATGTGGTGCCACACACAAAAGCTTTGTTTTCTGTGGAGGAAGCCATACTAGGCCTGATAGGGGCCGAGGCAGTCTCTCTCATTCAGGGCCTTTCCACACAACCCTATATTTCAGAAGATCAAGGCAGAAAACCCCACAATACCTGCTTTGCACTGGGTTATCTGGGTCCACACTGGGGCCATATATTTCAGTTCAAAGCAGATAATGTGTGACTTTCTGGCTTGATATCCTGGGATAGAGGGCTGTGGAGACAATGTGGGACTTACTTTCTGCCTTGATATCCTGGGATAGAGGGCTGTGCTTCCACAAGGCCCTGAGTGTGGGTCTGGGTGGATAGTTGGTGCACACACAAAGCTGTTTCCCACGCAGTGAGGCCGAGACAGTGTCCCTCACTAAGCCAGGCGAGGAAAGTCCAAAGGGCGAGGAAGGAGGGAGAGCTGGGGGAGGGGAAGCGAGGCTCCTTCTTACCTGGCTCCTGCCGAGGGCCTGCGCGGCGCTGCTGCTGCTGCTGCTGCCCCGGGGCTCATGGCCGGGTGCCCTCGCTGTGGCGCGGCCGCGGGGGCCCAGGCCGGGCTGGCGTTGGCGCTGCTGGCCCCGAACGGGCCCTCCTTGCCCGAGGAGGAGGAGGAGGAGGAAGAGGCGGAAGAAGCGGCGGCCGAAGGAGCTTGGGTCTGCGGGGCCGCCGCCACCACCGCCGCCGCCGCGCCCGGGTGCCCGTACTCAGGGTACCCGCTGCCGGCCCCGTAGCTCCGCATCATGGGGCTGGGCGAAGTCAGCAGCTGGTTCAAGGTCGGCGTGGCTCCCGAGGGGTGCTGCTGCTGCTGCTGCTGAGCCTGAGCCGGGCCCGGGAAGCGCTGGAAGCCCTTGCCTACTCCTCCTCCGCCTCCTCCTCCTGCGCTTGGGCCCAGCATCATGCTCTGCGGAGGGAGCTGCCTGGGGGAGCCCAGCACCCCGAAGGCCGGGCTGTTCCCATAGCTGCCTCCTCCTCCTCCGCCGCCTCCTCCTCCAGGCCTCCCGTAGGCGTAGTGGTTGTAGTGGCCGTGGGCGAAGGCGTCGTGGTGCGAGTGGGGCGCGGGCTCCATGGCGAGAGGCCCCCCTGTCGCTGCTGCTGCTGCCGCCGTCGTTGCCGCGGGGAGCATTAGCCCCATCCCGGGGCTTTGTTGTCCGCCATGTTGATCAAAGCAAGGCCCGGCCCGGCTGGCGGAGGAAGAGGAGGAGGAGGAAGAGGAAGAAGAGGAGGAGGAGGCGCTGTTGCCGTTGTTGTTGTTGCTGCTCCCGCTGTAGTAGCTATTAAACTCCGAGGCGGCGGCGGCGGAGGGGCCTCCACTGCCTCCTCCTCCTCCTCCTGCTACTCCTCCGCCCAAAGGTCCCATTTTCTCCGCGTCCTCCTCCCCTCCTTTCTTCAAGGCCCTCGCCGCTTTGGCCGTCGCAGCTGCGGCCTGGCTGGGTGGCCCCAAAGCGCCTTCGTGGCCTCCTCCTCCATGTTGCTGCTCTTGAGGCGGCTCCATGTCTGCGAGGCTGCTCGGCTGAGTAGCGCCTCCGCCGTTGCTGTTGTGGCCCTGCTGCTGCTGGTGGTGGAAAGGGCTCCTGTGCAAGGCCTGCCGGAGCTGGAAGGGCAGCGAGTGGGCCGAGTTGGCGGAGTGAGCGTGGAGGTGGTGGTGCTCGCCCGCCGCGACGCCTTTCAGCTTGTGGTTGGGCGCCAGGCCGGCCTCCATGGCTGCGAACGACTCTTGGAGAAGCGCCTCCGAAGCTCCGACGCTGCTGGCGTTGTGATTCGACGGAGAAGGAGTCGTACTAGGAGTAGGAGTCGTAGTAGTTGCATTATTGGCCGCGCTCAGCTCATGATGGTGGAGGAGGCGGCGGTGGTGGAGGAGGAGGTGGTGTTGCTGCTGCTGGTGGTGGTGGTGGAGGAGCTCCACGTTGTTCAAGCCTACTCCTCCTCCGCTGCCGCTGCTGCTCGTCCCATCTGAGCCCAAAGAGTCCTGGCTTAAGCTGTTGTTGCTGCTGCTGCTGCTGCTGCTGTTGTTGTTGCTGCTTCCCGGCAAAGCGGGGCTCTTGCTGCCTCCCCGGCTGCTCTCCCTCGCCGCCACTTGCGCGGCCATGATCAAGGCAACATGGCTCTCACTCCGCGGAAGGGAAGCAGGAGGAAACAATCGGAAATAAGGGCTCAAAAAGAAAGGAAAAAGAGGGGAAACCCCAACAGGAGGAGGAAACACAACCTCCACACTAAGTGGGGTGCCGGGTTGTTAGTCAACACACCCACAAAAAGCCAAATAATAGATTTCTTATGCCATTTAAACAACAAAAAAAGAGCTAAATTCCCCTCCTTTGCTGAGTCCTTGCTTAAAGAAGCCTGTTGTGGGCTTTCAGGGGTTTTTTGGGGGTTAATAAAAGTTTTCCTTTCTTTTTTCTCTTTCTTTCTTCTTCCTTTCTTTTTCTCTCTCTTTCTTTCCCGGATATTGGGTAAATAATAACTAAACACACGTCTGGCTAAGCCGATCTGGCCCAGCATGCATGGCAGGAAGGACACAGAGAGAGAGGCAGAGAAGCAGCTCCAACCACTACGCGATCCACTTCTGCTAAGAGACTGGGCCGCGTGGAAAACGCGGACTGGAATCCGTTCCCGGATTCTGCTGCGGAGGAGGAGGACGAAGAAGAGGAAGGGAAAGCCCGCCTGGCCTCTAGCGCTGAGCTCGGCAGAAACGAGGAAGCAAGAGGCTTTACTACTGGCGCGGGGGGGGGGGGGGGATCTTCCACACAGATGAATAAAATCCCACATTATCTGCTTTGAATCGGAATATTTGACAGTGTAGACTGTGGGCCTTTCAAACAGCCCTATATCCTAGAATAATAAGGCAGAAAATCCCACAATATCTGCTTTAAATCGGAATATATGTAAGTGTAGACTGTGGGCCTTTCAAACAGCCCTATATCCCAGAATAATAAGGCAGAAAATCCCACATTATCTGCTTTGAATTGGAATATATGGCAGTCAGACCCAGATGAAGGTAATTTAAAGTGGTACGTGAACATTCTTTTGGCGCCCCCTCGCTCTAGCCTCGCGCTGGGTGCGCATGTGCGCCAGTGTGCGCATGCGCAGGGCCAGCTAGTTGTGCGTCGGTGTGCGCACGCGTGCCGGTTTGCACATGCGCAGGGCCAGCTAGTTGTGCGCCGGTGTGCGCACGAGCGCCGGTTTGCACATGCGCAGGGCCAGCTAGTTCCGCGCATGTGTCTTAGTTGCAGCGTGACACCAGGTGGTCGGAGTTGCGAATCACACTCCCAAGAGTCCGAAAAGGATGGAGGAACCTTTTGCAGCTGGGGCGGAGCCCCCCACCTCATGCAACTCCAACCACCTGGAGTCGCGCCCGTGCACTGGCCCACACCAATGGCACGGTATGTGCCGAACCTGGCAGCCGGGCCGGATGCATCCCTGGCCACCTGGCGCCCGTAAGCAGCCGCTTACTTTGCATACCGTTAAAATCCGCCCCTGATGGCAGTGTAGACTGGGGACCCTTCCACACAGCCCTATATCCCAGAATATCAAGGAAGAAAATCCCACAATATCTGAACTGGAATATTTGGCAGTGTGGACAGGGGCCTTTCCACACAGCCCTATATCCCAGAATATTAAGGCAGAAAATCCCACAATATTTGCTTTTGAAATGGGTTATCTGAGTCCACACTGCCCTATATTCCAATTCAAAGCAGATATTCTGGGATTTTCCATCTTGATATTCTGGATCATATGCCTGTGTGGAAGAGCACACAGGGTTGCTGTGAGTTTTCCGTGCTGTATGACCATATTCTGGAAGCATTCTCTCCTGACGTTTTGCCCACATCTATGGCAGGCATCCTCAGAGTTTGCGAGTGTTGGAAACTAGGCTGGGCCACTCTAACAACCAACCACCATGGGCCTTTCCACACAGCCCTATATCCCAAAACATCAAGGCGGAAAATCCCACAATATCTGCTTTGAACTGGGTTATCTGAGTCCACAATCAGATAATGCTCTGAGTCCCCCCTCGGTGGTTGAGAAGGGCAGGGTAGAAATGTAAATAAATAAATAATGTGGGATTTTCTGCCTTGGTATACTAGGATATAAGGTTGTGTGGAAGGGTCCCATGTCAGACTACACTCTTCCCAACAAAGGAATCCACCAGGTAGGAAGAAGCCATTAAAACCCACAAGCATGTGGACAATTTCAACAAAAAAAGAGGAAACCATGAAAATGAACAAAATCTGAAAACTCAAAAATCAAGAGAGTAAATAAAGAACTATGCTCAGAAAACATGAGAATTTCAGACAAGAAACAATCAGGGTCAGCTAACACCTCCCAACAAAGGATCCCCCAGGCAGGAAGCAGTCAGTCATTGAAGCTGCAAAGCTATTTAAGGAGGTCAATTGCAACATTCACACTTTCCTCAAACAGACAATAGTCGTCCGTCCCCCCGACATTCTTCAGATATATAAACCCCATTTTCCTAGTTTCCAACAGACCTCACAACCTCTGAGAATGCCTGTCACAGATGTGGGTGAAACATCAGGAGAAAATGCTTCTGGAACATGGCCATACAGCCCGGAAACCACACAGCAACACAGTGATTCCGGCCACAAAAGCCTTTGAGAGCACAGGCTTTGCTACTGTTTAGTATTGTTTGTCCCTTTCTTTATATTCCTTCTCAATATTACACCTCGACCTTTGTTTCAACCCTTTGTGTCCATTGAGCTCCTTCTCACACACTTCCAAAGCACCAATATGCTATATCAGCGTTAGTTTTGGGAATGGCCTGAAAGGGTCCTCTGCATCAATCACACATTTTAAAGAAACCCTACTTTGAAGCCATTTAGGTGGACATGAGAAGAATATCTTTATTCTCATTATGTGCAGGAGACAAGACGGTTAAAAGGCATAGATTAAAAAGACCAGCCAAGAACGTACATATTAACATACATAAGATTATAAAAACTCATAAGCAAAAGATGACAGTGCCCAACACACATTTTATTATATCCAATCTTAGTCCTGTTTCTGGGTGTATTTCACCTGCTGGTTCCAAAAATGGCACCCGTTTCCCCCTATCAGCTTTAGTTTTTCAGATACAGAACATATGTCATCTACTAGTTGCCATCTGCTCGCCCATAAAATATCAGGATCTTTTAATGTGGTGTTTAAATTAATATCTTTCAAGCACAAAGACAACATATTAAACATGAAAAGAAAAGTGTGCTGCATAAGAATCTACGTATTTCATACCAAAAAGCACAGATTTCTGATACAAACTTTCCACACATGTTTTGTCGAAGGCTTTCATGGCCAGAATCACTGTGTTGTTGTGAGTTTTCTGGGCTGTATCACAATGTTCCAGAAGCATTCTCTCCTGACGTTTTGCTCACATCTGTGGCAGGCATCCTCAGAGGTTGTGAGGGAATTCCAGACAGGAAACAATCAGGGCCAGCTAACCTCTCAACAAAGGATTCCCCTATGCAGCAACCAGCCAGGCTTTGAAGCTGCAAACCCATTCAATGCTAATCAAGGTGGCCAACGCTGATTGGCAGCAACTCTCTCAGCCCTTTCTGACCTCTGTCAGAAGTCTGACTTGGGAAGTCTGACTTGGTCACAGTAGTACACGCTCTGGTTACATCCTGTATAGACTACTGCAACGCTCTCTACGTGGGGTTACCTTTGAAGACTGTCTGGAAGCTCCAAATGGTCCAACAGGTGACAGCCAGGTTGCTAACAGGAGCAACGCTCGGGGAGCATAGAACTCCTCTGTTGCGCCAGCTCTACTGGCTACCAGTTTGCTACCGAGCACGATTCAAACTGCTGGCCTAAAGCCTATAAAGCCCTAAACGGTTCTGGCCCTACCTATCTGTCCGCACGTATCTCTCCTTACGAACCATCTAGAAATTTTAAGACCTTCTGGGGAGGCCCTGCTCTCGGTCTTGCCATCTTCACAGGTGCGGCTGGCGGGGACGAGAGACGGCCTTCTCAGCAGTGGCCCCTCGGTTATGGAATGCCCTCCCCAGGGATATTAGATCGGCCCCCACCCTCTTAACATTTCATAAAAAAGTTAAAACCTGGTTATTTGAGCAGGCGTTTCCAAACGCAGTGTAGATATGACCTCTGATCTCGGAATGGTTGGACAACGTAACTGGACAATGATTTGGCAATAAAGTGCGGAGGATTTTCATAATTTTTATAATGTTTCTATTGATGTTTAATATGTATGTGAATTTTTTAAACTATGTTGAGTGTTTTATCTGATTTTATATTGTTATGGGCATTGAATATTGGGCTGAGAATGGTGGTATACAAATGTAGCAAATAAATAATTAAATAAATAAATGTTACAGATTGAACTCTAAACCTTTTGCACATGAACTACATACTCCACCACAACGCTTATTAAGTGTAAGTTCTGTTACAATTATTGAATCAGTACTAAAATGTTTATTTGGACGACTAACAAACTATTCCATCAAATTGTTCTACGCAAGTAGCACACCATGCACAAACAACACAAATGGAATTTGCACAGAATCAGACTTGTACTGTTTAGTGAAGATAAACCACGCAAACTCTCAAATATCAACTATGTTGATGTACTCAAAGGTTTAGTCCATTAATTAACTGATACATTGATTTAAAAACAAGACTGATAGCTATTTGACTAAAAAGCCCTCGTTAACTGCTATCCCTTGAAAACAGCATTCATCTGGAACTTTACCCTCTCAGAAATATTATGGCCCATTTCATGTTAGCAGCATTGCACAATTATTTTAAAGAGTATGTGAGGATGCATTTTAATAACTGCAGTATCATAGTATCTGCCATTTCCCCACATGCAAATATTTTTATGTAAATTGTGTGCATGTGTGTAAGAGAGACTAAGAATACAGTACAACCCCCATATGTGTGGGACCAATACCTGTTATTGAATTTATCCACATTTAACAAAATACCATGTCCTTTCTAGCCATTTTCTAGGTCCTCCAGCATGGCATTGTGGTTGGGTAATACAGTTCCCTCACTTATGGCTGGCGTTAGGCTCCAGGACCTCCCGCAATAAGTGAAAAACTCTGATGTAGGGATGCTCTATTTATTTTCATATTTATACATTATTTTAGTAGTGATACACTATTTTAAGTTTTTAAAATAAAGTAAAGGCTGGAGAGAGGGAGGGAGGACTGAGGAGAGAAAGCGCCTTGGAGATCGGCGGCGACAAAACCCCGCAAAATAGCAAAAATACCATGATATATAATTTAAATTAATATTTTTTGAAATCCGCGAAACAGCAAGTCCGCAATAAGCGAACCGCGAAGTAGCTAGGGAATACTGTAATGTATTTTATGTCCATATGTATGTACTTGTTGGCATTGAATATTTGCCTTTTATGTTGTCAGCTGCTTCGAGATCCATATCGGGAAATGGGGCGGGATATAAAGTATTATTATTATTATTATATTTTTGGATGGGAAGTCCTTAATTTAAATGAGATTTGCTATTTTCCACTGTTTCATATATCCAGATGAAGTCCTGGAGCATATTCATTATGGATACAGGGGTCATACTAATACCACAATCTATTAAATAAGCTAGGAAGTAAAATAATTCAACACAATATTTATAGTACATTCAAGTATATATTAGAAGTAGGAAAACGATACTTTTATCATAAAGTAGCCATCCCTGGCCATGTGTTGCTGTGGCCCGGTCTGGTTAAATGGAACAGGAAGAGAACAGAAAGAGCACGTTACTGATATATTTCATTTTGCAATGCTTGTGGTTATGCAATATTTTTTGTTGTTACATTTTTCTGTGCAGAGATAGAGATTGTGTGGTTTTCCAACTCTAGAACATGCAACATATAATTGTTCATATGAGAAGCAATGCATGTCTAGATCTGAACCTCACAATTCTAAAGATTGGCCCTATTATTATTTATCGTATCAGGAGCGAACCAAACAGTTGTATTGTATTTTTTTTAAAAAAACATAAAGTTTGCAAACTTGGCATTCTATTAAATGTCCTTTGATCAGTAGCTAGCCACTTGGAGTGCCTCTGGTGTTGCTATAAGAAGGCCCTCCATTGTGCATGTGGCAGGGCTCAAGTTGCATTGTAATAGGTAGTCTGTAGTTTGCGCTTCTCCACACTCACATGTTGTGGACTCCACTTTGTAGCTCAATTTCTTAAGGTTAGCTCTGTATCTTATGGTGGCAGAGCGCAGTCTGTTCAGTGCCTTCCAAGTCACCCAGTTTTTTGTGTTACCAGGAGAGAGTCTCTCACTTGGTGCCAGCCACTGAGTGAGGTTCTGGGTTTTAACCTGCCACTCTTGGACTCTCGGTTGCTGAAGTGTTCCAGCAAGTATCTCTGTGGATCTCAGAAAACTATTTCTTGATTTAAGTCATTGGCATGCTGGCTGATATCCGACCAGGGGATGGGCCGGAGATGTCACTGCCTTGGTTATTTCACTATTGGTTACTACTTCCCGGCAGATGTCAGGTGGTGCAATACCAGCTAAACAGTGAAATTTATCCAGTGATGTAGGGCACATACACCCCGTAATAATGCGGCATGTCTCATTAAGAGCCCCATCCACTGTTTTAGCATGGTGGGATGTGTTCCACACTGGACATGCATACTCAGCAGCAGAGTAACAATGCGCAAGGGCAGATGTCTTCACTGTATCTGGTTGTGATCCCCAGGTTGTGCCAGTTAGCTTTCTTATGATAGTGTTCCTAGCGCTGACTATTTGCTTGATATTCAGACAATGCTTCTTGTAGGTCAGAGAACAGTCCGGGGTAACTCCAATGCTCCAGTGGGATTACTTCCAGAAGCAACCAGAAGATTGGCCCTAAGCTTTGTTTATGGTGATTACAAACACCAATCGAATCGAAAATTACAATCTCTTAAATGTAAATGGCATGTTCAATGGCTGTTCAATGTGGATTTTAAACAGCTGTGTGGAAAGGGCCTAAAGAAAGATACAGGGTGGCCAAAGGAGCCCCAATGAAGTCAAATAAACATACAGTGGCATTCCTGAGGGCGGAGGTGGCATTGAGAGAGGGAGGAAGGCCAGCCCCCCTCAGATTAGGCAATGATTGACAGCAAGGCCTTTTTTAAAAGGGGGAGGGCTTTCAAGTTAGGGAAACCACGCTGCCAAATAAACACACAGAGGATAAGAGGCAAGGCCAGCCTTACCCAGCCAAAGAGACCTGGCTGAGTGGATAAGTTGCTGAGGTGAACTCCCTCAGGTGCAATTTAGGACTGAGGCAGAAAAGCAGCATTGAGTGGGGAAGGCAAAGGGGCAGCCCCAAGGACACCCCCCCCCCACACCTCCATGCAATCCTTCCCTCTCCAGGGCAGAGCGAGCAGCGCTGAAATGGACAACAATAAACTATACTCATGAAATGACTGCTATGGTAAATGATACATCTCGATTCTAATGCAATGTCACATGAAACAATTAAATCAAAATGAAGGTACATTGAAATGAATGAAAATGCAATTTCGCAATGCATTCAGAAAAACTGAAATAGAATAGTAAAATATGTAATATAGCATGTGTTGCCTTGACATCCAGCAGATGACGCTGTTTTTCCTGAGAAGCATATTTTTACCTTCACAGGTATGACATCTATATAATAGTAGGAATGTAAAAACATAGAAGCATGTGCCTATTCAAATGCTACGTTGTGTCAAAATTTCAAAACAATCGGTTAAGCATTTTGGGAGATTTTAGACTTTGAACAAATGAACATTTAAACTTTTATTTAAATAGATAATGCCTTTTTCAAGCTATACTCTTTTTCCATCAAAACACATTCTTGCTAAATAATAAATTCTACATCTTTTTGCTCCTTGTGCCATTTTCAGAGGTATTATTTGTTAAATTGTGGCCTGCAGCCTGTTGCAGCAACATTTCTGCCTTCTCCTACTCTGTCCAGCTGTCTCAAAGTCTTAATAATCATTTGCATTAATGATGCTCTTAATGCAATTGTTGCATATGGAGTTGTATTCAACATGTTTTCTTAATTTGTATGCAGAGCAAGAATTTTCTAAAGAGAATAAAACATTTTCATCACTATCGTTATGTCCCTAAACAATGAAACTACATCTGCTGTATGTTAAGCATAGCTGATGATCCAAAGAACGATTACTTCCAATTTTGTGAAATTATTAGTCATAGAAATGACTAGCATTTGTATAATAGCAAGCAGCCATTATTGGCATTAAGAAATTAAGATCTGTTTTAATGCAATTAATACATACGGTGTAGAGTTATCTTGAAAATGCCATATCCTAATGCATGAACTAAGCCAAAGAGAAGGATGCCATAAATCTAAAAGCAAACAACAGATCACGCAATCTTTTGAAAATGTCTGTTGAATTATGATATGTTGCCACTACCATAAGGACATTTTATTTTTTTTTATCAAAGTAATTGTTATTTCACACGCACATGCGTGTATCATATTCATTACAACAAATATGCCTTATTAGGGCATACTCAGATTGAGTGCTGATTATGTTCCAGTTCTTTCAGATTTTGTACTTAAGCTGACAGCAATCTTTTCTGTCAGCTCCAGTACAATCAGCTGTATCATCTACCCCAGTGTAAAACTAGAACAAAATAGGAGATTTTTGAATCATTCTCAATGTGCCCTAGGTTGTGCCCAAAAATAATTTATTGAACTATTTTTTAATCAAACCAAAGTGTGTATTTGGGGTACAGTTCTTCAGCAATTAACTATTGTGTCTGCAATCCAACACACACTTGGAATCACTTCAGAAAATTGCATTGGCTATACCACTTCAGCTCTAGTTTCCGATATAGAACATATGTCATGGTTAGCGACAGAGAAGGAGTGGCAGGTGGTGCAAAAGGAGCAAAAATAAAATAAATAAAGAGAAAGGAGGCTTGCGGACCAGATTTACGTCATCGCAGACCACCCCAAAGGTTAAGAACCACTGCCCTAGACCAGTGTTTTTCAACCTTTTTTGAGCCGCGGCACATTTTTTACATTTACAAAATCCTGGGGCACACCACCAACCAAAATAACACAAAATGACACTCTAACACAGTAATACATATAGTGAATATGTTTTTAAATGTATTTATACACTCAGTGTGAAACCTGGGCCTGTTTTGATGAACACAATATAGATATCCTGCCTTGTGTGCTTCGGACATAGATATCCCGCCTTGTGTGCTTCAGACTGGGTCGCCTGGGCTGACGCTGCCCTATCAGCACCACCCAGGGCTTCAAGGCCGCTGCTCACCTGGGTTTCCCTCAGGCAGGGAGGGAGGGACAGAGGAAGGCGCAGGGGCAGGTCGCTCCCTTCCAAAGCCGAGAGGCAGGCCGCGAAGGAAGGAAGGAAGGAAGCCTGAGAGTAGGAGAGGCAGAGCCCAGGCCAGGAGAGGAAGAAGAGAGGAGGCCCCAGAGCCGCCTCGGCCCCAAAGCCCGAAGGAATCCTGAGCCAGAAGGGGAAAACAGGCGGCTGAGAGGAAAACAAAGCCCAACACTCCTCTCCAGAAGCTCTTCGCCTCCTCCAGAAGTGACCTCACAGGGAAAGGCGCCATCCGGCCCCTCCCCTCCTCAACCTCCAACCAACCGCTTCTCCAGGAAGCTGAGGCCCCGCCCCCTCCCTTCCCCTCTCTCGGGACTTCTGCCCTGAACAAACATGGTGGTGCTGAGCGGGAGACTCTTAGAGAGGCAGGGCTTGCTTCTTGGCCGCCGTTGATTGGCCCTGCTGGCGCTGCAGAGAGAGAGAGAGAGAGAGAGAGGGAGAGGGAGAGGGAGAGAGGGAGAGAGAGACGGAGAGATAGAGCAAGAGGCCCAGATGACTCTTGGCGGGGTGGTCAGTTCTTCCACAGCACACCTGATGATCGCTCATGGCACACTAGTGTGCCGCAGCACAGCAGTTAGGAAACACTGCCCTAGACTGTGGAACGGCCTGTTGGAAGAGACTCAACACCTGAATATAGTATGAATTTAAAACAGCACTTAATATCCATCATTTCCAGCAGGCCTATCTGGATGATTTTTTAAAATTACAAACTTTAAGTTATGAACTTTAATATGTGCTGGTCTTACATATTCTTAAAACTGATATTATGTGTTTGAATTGGCTTATGTGCTTCTAATTGATGATAAAAGTTTGTAACTGCGGTGGTATTTTAAATCATTGTTTTTCCCCACCTTGATCCATGGGAAGAAGCAGGTAAGAATGATTGTTTGTTGTTGTTGTTGCTACTATTATTATTATTCCTGAGTAGGAGAGCACTGGATGCTGAATTTAAATAAACACAATTTACAGTAATTAAATCCACTCCATTGCTTTCAGTGCTTCTCTCTTGCTGGACTGTGCCTTTTCAGGTGTCTTTGAATTTTTTACATGTAAATAATTATTGTATTTCAATAACATTTTATATTTCACAAAAGACAAAACTGCTATGTTAATATGAACTGATTGAAGGAAGTGATCGGTAGGTAATTCTATTAGGAAAATCAGGCGTGTACCCAAGGGTTATTATAATCTGTAACAACAAATTGCAATTCCATGCAAACTCTTAGAAAGAGTGTATATATCATCTTTGTAGAAGAAAGAATAACAGAACCGTAAGATGAATACATGCCAAGCCATCCATCAGCTTTTGCCAAGAGAATACTACATCTTTGTTATTGAGCCTTTTTGACATTTTCTCCTAGATTTTCTTCTTTTCTATATTCAAACAGTCACTAATTATACACATTAAACCTTGTAAGTTGATTTTTGAACTCTTTCATATGCAAATAGAGAGAAAGATGTCTACTTGTATATATTTATGAACATGTAGATTCTAAAATAAAGTCTAAACTCAATTACATATTTATTCTCTCAGATATTTACACTTAAGCTGGAATGTGTGATTTAAAAATTCTGATAAGACACATTGACCATAACTCATGGCAATATTGCATTATTGTCTCATTTGCTTTGCGGCTGGTTCTATATAGGATTATAAAAACCAGATTATTCATATAATGTTTGTCCACATGATTTAAAAACTCATGGTGGGAGACATTTGAAATCAAAGGGTATTTGATGATTTCCTTCCAGAAGGATCCCTACCACAAATAAATCAGCCTAATATAAAATACGACACATGTAATTCCCCATCACCCATGGCAAACGCCACACCCTAAAACAGAAGGCATTACAATCTGTACACGTTGCAGTTCAAAACAAGCCATTATAAATTAATATTCTTTCAGACTACAATTCATGCTGATTTTATATTTTAAAAAATTAACCCATGGCTATGAGGAAAAGCATATGGTTGAAAGTTCTTCTTTCCATACCAAATAATAAGATATCACAATTTCAAGTGCCATGTGAAGTTCATAGTGACGTGCCGGTTATTCCATCAACTCTTCATCATTACAAGTTTGGTTCTGACTTTTTTTTTCAGCTTTAAAAAATCCAATAGTTTTCTAGCATACACTTGAACATACACTTCTTTTTCCATAGTTATATTTCATAGGCATTTCTTATGTTTTCAGTAAAGTTCGCTTACATCAGTTATCAGTTAGTGTAACTGATATTATTAAATAGATAACCACAATGCAGGAAAGTCACTTGATTCGTAGTACTTAATATTTTTAGGATTTGGAAAAAAGGAATGTTCTTTGTGTGTGAAAAAGAACATGGAAATCTTGTCAAGTTAATAATTTCATGAATTAATATAAATAATCTCCATAGAAAATAAAGGAGATGGTATTTTGTAATATATCATTCTCTTCGTCATCCATGAAAAGGGAGCAAAATATGCCCACTCTTATATTCACATGACAAAAAAGATATATTAGTTTTTTTACCAGTAGGATTGACAGATATCCCCAATTTTTTCATATCAGGAGCAACTTAAGAAACTGCAAGTCGCTTCTGGTGTGAGAGAATTGGCCATCTGCAAGGACATTGCCCAGGGGATGCCCAGATGTTTTACCATCCTATGGGAGGCTTCTCTCATGTCCCACATGGAAAGCTGGAGATGACAGAAGGGAGCTCACCCTGCTGTCTAGATTTGAACCGCCGACCTTTTGGTGAGTGTTCCTGTCAGCACAACAGTTTAACCCATTGCACCACCGGAATAAGGACGTCCTTATTTGAAAGTCAGAAAGCATGTCCCTTATAGTACTGACAAGAGCTCCTTATTGTAAGAAATGTTCGCTATTTGAAAGTTAAAATACTTTTCCTTTTATATAGATGGAATATAATACCCAATAACCCATATTTTGGGTGTGAGCCCTCTATAAATATATACATTCAAATTTTCAATATGTTACGTGTACAGAGGAAACATGATTAAATAACTGAAATCAATATTTCAGCCCTGTGTGTCATGCATTTCAACATTCCCTTATTGCGTTTCTGAAAACCTAGCAACACTATACACCACAAGTAGGAGCTGTGTGTCTCTCTCCATAGTAAATAGTGACGAAAGCTGCAGTTCAACAATTTCTGAAAGGCCACATGATTCACACCTCTGCTTTAGACAAGAAAACAAGGAGAAGTGAAGCCGTTTCTGTACATTGCTGACACTTGTAATGTGGACACGCAACATGTAAGTTCATGTGTCTAATCATGGCTGAAGAACTTAAGTTGATTAAAATAATAAACCAATTATCCAAATTTTTGCTATTTTATGAGTGACATCAAAATCAAACATGCTTCAACACGGATAGATTCACAAGCGTGATATAATGAAAGGGATTTCTTTTCTCTCAAATAATAGTGGTAGCTATTTTACACTTTGAAGTTTCCATATTAAAAGAAATGCATTACCTTTTCGCTGAGGTGGAATGTTTATTTAATAAGTTACATGATCAATAAATATTGAAAAGTCAGATAATTCTTCAACAGGCTCAAAAGTAGTGGCAACAATGGCTTCATTTCTTGATTTGCTTGGAGAACGTATCTCACGTTCTAATCATTCTCTTTCAAGTTTTAAATGTGCTTTAGGAGACATTTCAGTATAAAGCAAATTCATGTGTTCTGCTCAAATCACACGGTGGGCACAGCATGAGCACGATTTCGAGCCCTGATTGGCAACAAATGGGGTCATCAGACATATAAGATTGGTATGTTTTGATCATAGGTTCCTTGTTAAATTTAATTGGAAACTATTTTCAATATCATGAGATGAGCTCAGGAATGTTTGAAGTACTACATCTTTAGTGTGTGGAAAGTATTGTTACAGCCAAAAGGTGCAATAAAGAGGAATAAAGAGGCAAGAGGTAACATCCAGATTCAAAACAACATTATTAATTTTACAAAGCAGAATCAGCTTGGTCAAAGATTCTACTTATTAACTAAGTATCCTCCCTGCAACGCGGGCCCCTAACAGGATGAAGGAAATAACCTCTTGTCAGGTGAATATGCCTGACAGAAAGTCAGTTTATTTAGTTCAGGGATTTTTTTTCGTATCAGGAGCGACTTGAGAGACTGCAAGTCACTTCTGGTGTGAGAGAATTGGCCATCTGCAAGGATGTTGCCCAGGGGACGCCCAGATGTTTTCATGTTTTCAGCAAGGAGATACTAATGACATATGTTTTTTTATTGACTTTCCTTTGGATTTATATTATTGTAATGTTTTTAATTGTATTTCATGGTCTTGGTGCCGACGGTAAACCACCCTAAGTCACCTGCAGGCTGAAAGGGACGGTATATAAATATTTATTATTTATTTATTTCAGGATTTTACCCCGCTCTTCTCAACCCCCGAGGGGGGACTCAGAGCGGCTTACAGCCGGCACACCGATGCCACATCAACAGCGTAAAACCCCAAACCCCACAACCCATTAAAACATTAAGGCATTAAAATACAATCCCTCAACACATCTACAATCATTCCAATTAAAAACAGTATTCAACCCTAGAAACATTGACCCTCTTCCTCCCTCCCATTAAAATTCCGTCTCACATGCTGCCTAGTGCTGGTGAGGGAATGCCTGATCCCAGAGCCAGGATTTCACCTTCTTCCTGAATGTCAGGAGGGATGAGGTGGACCGTATCTCCGTAGGGAGCGCATTCCACAGGCGGGGGCCACCACCGAGAAGGCCCTGTCCCTCGTCCCCACCAACCGCATCTGAGAGGTCGGCGGAGCGAGAGCAGGGCCTCCCGGATGATCTTAGGTTACGGGATGGGACGTAGCGGCCGATGCGTTCGGACAAGTAAGCTGGGCCAGAACCGTATAGAGCTTTAAAGGTCAAAACCAGCACTTTGAATTGAGCCCGGTTGGACAGGCAGCCAGTGGAGCTGACACAGCAGGGGGTAGTGTGCTCCTGTATGTAGCTCCCGTTAGTAGTCTGGCTGCCGCCCGCTGGACTAATTGCAATTTCGAACTGTCTTCAAAGGCAGCCCCACGTAGAGTGCGTTGCAGTAATCTATTCGGGATGTGACCAGAGCGTGGACGACCGTAGCCAGATCAGACTTCCCAAGGTACGGGCGCAGCTGGCGCACGAGTCTCAACTGTGCAAAAGCTCCCCTGGCCACCGCTGAGACCTGGGGTTCCAGGCTCAGCGCTGAGTCCAGGATCACTCCCAAGCTGCGAACCTACAGTCAACCACGTTCGAATGTGTTGGCCTAAGGATTGGTGACCGGGACAGGATAGGGATTCTGTTAGTGTACCGACCACCCCGCTGCACTACAGTCTCCTTACCTGAGCTAGCCGGTGGTCTCGGCCTGGCCGTGGAGTCTCAGCAGCTCATCGTGCTGGGAGACTTAACGTCCATGCCGAGACCACTCTATCAGGAGCGGCTCAGGACTTCATGGCCGCCATGGCAACCATGGGCCTGTCCCAGTTAATATCGGGTCCCACCCATAGTGCTGGACACACTTTAGATCTGGTTTTCTGCCAGGGATGGGATGAAAGTGGCGGAGTGGAGGAACTGACCATCATTCCTTTGCCATGGTCCGACCACCACCTGATCAAAGCCGCTAGACTCACTGGGCCTTTCCACCTCCGCAGGGGTGGTGGACCTATTAGAATGGTCCGCCCCAGGAGACTTATGGATCCGAACCATTCCTGACGGCTCTTGGGAATTTTCCCGCCTCCTCGGTAAGTGACCCTGTCGAGGCTCTTGTCTCACTCTGGGACAGGAGATGACAAGGGCTGTTGACACGATCGCTCCAGAACGTCCCTCTGAGTAATTGAGCTAAACCAGCTCCTTGGTTCACTGAGGAGCTGGCAGCAATGAAGCGAAAAGAGGAGGCTAGAGTGCGTGTGGCGTAGGAAACGGAGCGGATCAGCTCAGGCGCGCCTGGTCTCTTATTTGAGGACCTATGACAGCCGCACAAAATATCTATTGCGGCCAAGGTGGCCGCGCCCGAAGAACCGTCCAGCGGAACTGTTTCGAGTCGTTAGGGTCTTTAAATCCGCCTCAGTGCGAGATCCCTGACGGCTCGGCGGCACGCTGTGATGAGTTTGCTAAGGTCTTCGCGGATAAGGTGGCTCTGATCCGTCCGATTTCGATACCACTTTAACGGCAGTCTCTGAGGATGTGACACGAGCATCTGCTTGTCCGGTTTTGATGGATTCGTTTCAATTGGTTCAGCTTGAGGATGTGGACAAGATCCTTGGAGAGGCGAGGCCCAAGACATGCATCCTAGACCCCTGCCCATCCTGGCTGATCAAGGAAGCCAGAGGGGGTTTGGCAGAGTGGGTGAAGGTGGTGGTTAATGCCTCCCTTCGGGAAGGCACCATTCCAGCCAGTTTAAAGCAAGCTGTTATAAAACCGCTGTTGAAGAAACCTTCACTGGACCCCACTCAATTAGTGAACTATCGGCCAGTTTCCAATCTCCCTATTTGGGCAAAGTCATGGAACGTGTGGTGGCTTCGCAACTCCAGGGGTTCTTGGCAGACACTGATTATCTGGATCCGGCACAGTCTGGCTTTAGGCCGGGGCATGGGACTGAGACAGCCTTGGTCGCCTTGGTAGATGATCTACGCCGGGAACTTGACAGGGGGAGTGTGTCCCTGTTGGTTCTGCTGGACCTCTCAGCGGCTTTCGATACCGTTGACCACGGTATCCTTCTGGGTCGCCTTGCAGATATGGGGCTTGGGGGTACTGCATTGCAGTGGCTCCAATCCTTCCTGGAAGGTCGTACCCAGAAGGTGTCATTGGGTGACACCTGTTCGGCTCCACAGCCGTTGTCCTGTGGAGTCCCTCAGGGTTCAGTACTGTCCCCGATGTTGTTCAACATCTACATGAAACCGCTGGGAGAGATCATTCGGAGTTTCGGAGTAAGGTGTTATCTGTACGCAGATGATGTCCAGATCTGTCACTCCTTCCCACCTGTCACCAAGGAGGCTGTCCAGACCCTGAACCGGTGCTTGGCTGCTGTGTCGGACTGGATGAGGGCTAGCAAATTGAAACTAAATCCAGACAAGACAGAGGTCCTCCTGGTCAGTCGTAAGGCCGAACAGGGTATAGGGTTACAGCCTGTGTTGGACGGGGTTACACTCCCCCTGAAGACGCAGGTTCGCAGCTTGGGAGTAAATAAATAAATAAATAAATAAGGTTTTACCATCCTTGTGGGAGGCTTCTCTCATGTCCCTGCATGGGTAGCTAGAGCTGACAGAGGGAGCTCATCTGCGCTCTCCCCAGATTCGAATCTGTGACCTGTCGGTCTTCAGTCCTGTTGGGATGGGCAGGGATGGGAAGCATATAGAAGCATATAGACCTCCAGATGTTGCTGGACTGCACATCCTTGCAACCATGAGCAGCATATCGAACAGAGAGAGAAGCTGAGAAAGGTAGTCGAACAATATTTGTGGAAATCACATACTCTTAGTCTAGCCTTTCTATTATTGATTGATTTACTACATTTATATATTTGGTTTTTTTCACTCCTGGGGGGACTCAAAAAGGTGTACATCAAGTAATGGCAAGATTAAATGCCAACATATATACAAAACCAAAGCATAACTAAAATGATAACATAACTATAAATTAAACTATTAAAATAATATTAAACATAGAACACAAACAAACATTTAAAACAATTAAAACATAGAATTAAAAACATCTTAATATAACATTAAAATCACATAATCCAGAATTGTAATTCCTATTGTCAATTGCATTTATTCCTATTCTTTCTTGTACTGCTGTACTTTACTGCTAGAAAGGCTTGGTCCCATAGCCAATTCTTTATATTTTTTTCCTGAAGGCCAGGATTGAGGGAGCTGATCACTGAGAAGGCCCTGTCTCTCGTTCCCACCAACTGCCCCTGAAAAGGAGGTGGGACCGAGACGGCTTTCCCATTAATCCATTCATTTATTACCTTTTCAAATAATCTCATTTAACACAATTAAATTTAAAAACAAAATAAAAACTAATCTGTAAACAAATTGTCAAAGAGAGTATGGTCATTAGAAGTGCTCTGGAATCTATGGCTTTTCAGATGTTGATGGACTCCAGGGATGTTACCTGGGTGGTCTGGCAAGAACAAGGACACAGAAATGTCTCTCACAAGCTGCCTGCTCAATCCCACTCCCAGTCACTGGGCCCTTACACATGCCTAAAATCCCTGAAGAAACCAAGATAAAATGGGAGTGGAGTGCCTAATAGTTTTTTTCGGGAAAGTGTGGGCAGAATTAGGTTAACAGCGGAAAAGAACGTGTTTAAAAGGCACACTTAAAACCAGATTCCAGCCTAAAAATGTGCACCTTTGCATGACTGTATATCCCTGCAGTCATGGAAAACAGGTGACTTCCTTCCGAGCCCTCTGTGCAGGTTGCTCCAGTGCACGTGTGCACTTTAAAAGCACAAAACAGTTGATCGGGTTGTCAAAAAATGGACCCACAGATACACAGGTGGCTCAATCTATGCACAGTTGGAAAGCAATTAGAACTCTCTGCAACCATTACTTCCTTTTGATTTTTATAATATTAAACTTGAATTTACAGCTGAATGAGAAGAGACAATACAAAATCTGCTTGTATGTACATTTAAATATCTGCATGGACACATATGAGGAATGCACACATCGTTCAAAAACTGAACTGTTTTTGGTTCCGTTTTTGCCTTCCCCCTCTTTCCATTTTCGGGTAAATTCCTGAAATCAAGGGGGGGGGGGGTTGCATTCCGGTTAAGGCTTCGGCTGGGTTCTGCCGGATCACCAAATTGTCCTGAATCCCCAATCGCCAAACTTAATTCTGCACACCCTTAGCACATATAATGTCCAGTGCATCTCAAATAGGGTTCCCATATGTCCCTTATTCTAAGGGATGTCCCTTATTTTGGCCCTAAAATTTGTGTCCCTTATTTTCAGGCCCTGTCTCTTATTTTTGACTAACAGGACAGGACTGGGCGGGGTTCACCAGAGGAAGGTGCGCGCTGTGGTTTCCACGGCAATGCCTGCCCGGGGATTCCAACTCGCAGGGCAGCCTGCCTCCCCGTTGGATCAGTAGTACAGTAGAGTAATTAACCATTACCCAAGGGGAATGTTGGATCATGTTGAATACAGATAGTTTCTGGTTGCTTGAGAGTTACTCTTAAAATAGGCCTAGCTCTGAATCCCAATACTATACAATGCTGTGTATCCCATACTATACTATACCATTAACTATCGACATAATAATCATGAAAATGTACTGTCTTATAAAATTTATTTTATTTTAATGTTTAGACAGTGCACTTTTAAAGTCAGCAAAGTCAAGTACTAAATACAGATGGAGAAAATTAGGTAGTTCTAATAATGTTTTTTCTGCATGACAAAGCATACAGAAACATACCATGTCCTGTTAAGAGGGTATAAGTCAGGTTTTTTTGTGAGTTTCAATCATTATCTTATTCTGTTAATAAAACTATTTCTACCTAATGTTTGGGTTTCAAGTTTTTAATGAAGTGTCCCTTATTTTTGTGAAAAATCCCGTAAATGTCCCTTATTTCTTATATCGAAAAATGGCAACCCTAATCTCAAAGCATCAGTTAAAAATACTTCTTCTGGATATCCCCTGCCCATCTTGCAGATTTCTAAAATCCACTTCAAAAGAAGGTGTCAGGATGGCGGGGGACCATGCTGATTTGCTGTCAGGCCCTGGGATTTTTAAACCCACCTTTTAAACCACATTTTACTATCTGGAAGCACCCACTGACATGGAAGAAAGAAGAAGAGGAAGTGATAAGTATAGCAGCCGCTTGTGCATGCTATGGAGAAAAAAGGAGGAAATTCACCTGATGATCTTTCACATGGCCAGGTACCATATGGAAAACAGGGATTCACAGGTTAGGGAAGGATACTTACCGTAGATCTCTCTCCCCCCCCCTTTACTCCCCCCATTTTTTTCCAGTTTGAGACTCAAGGCAGCATACAATAGTAATAATAAACATAGTTAAAATTAACAGCAATCAAACTGTCAAGATGATAGAATGGGAATACACCAAATGACAAATCCCAGGATTCTATGCAATGCAGCAATGGCAGTTAAAGTGAAATCATAGTATTGTAACTAGCTGCACTATCTGAAAGGGCCTCTATGTTGCAGCATCAGCTATTTTCCCTGCTCTTACTTTCCTCATTCTCTGTTCTTCCTTTTTTCTTCTTCCATGGCAAGGAAGATGAAGACAGAATTAGGTGTGGGTGTGTACCTGTTTGTACATGTGTTTAAGGGTGCTAGCACTGACAAACAGCCATGATGATATTATCTCATGTTTCCTTTTGGAGCTGGAGTGGCAGAATTTGGGGGTGCAGGACCAGTGCTACTTCTTGTTCCTGGGCTGCCAGCCTATGAGCTCTGTCACTGATGGACTGCCAGCTCCCATCCATTAAATTTTGGCTATCAATACTCGTGGTCATTGACGACTGGAGTGGAACTCTAACTAGTCTTCTCCTATTCTTCCATATGGGTTTCAGACTAATCAAAGTGTTCGTTCTATTTTCTCATTTCTCCAAAGCCTTCCAGGAATGGGTACCAGAATTTTCCCCTCACCAAAATGTATATCTTCTGGTATGACCAAATAGCCCCATGTTTTCCCTGTGAGTTGTGACCCTTAACTACTGGAGTTGTGATTTATCCACACCACATAATTTTAGCAGTTTAATACTAGGTTTGCAAGTGGTCTCATTCTGTGAAGTTCTGAAATGTATAGTTTAGTAAGGAACCCAGACTTCCCTGCACAACTCTCTTATTATTCTGTAGCAAGAGAATTCAATCATAATATTCTAAATGAAGCCACAAAGAAGTATCAACTAAACTTGTGTAGTAGATATACTTCTGACTTGTGTGAGGATATACATACTTCTGACATGTGGAAAAATTGTGCATACAATTGTGCACATGAAGATGTTTCCATTGAGGACATTGTATCACAGATGTAAATCCAAAATCAATCTACATGAGTCAAATAGACTCATTGGCAATCACATGACAGACAAGTTTCACTTACTGAAATGCAGGGGAAGGCTGCTTAATGTGGCTTTGTTCCACATTTTTTTAAAGTTGTGAGGCCAGTGTAAACAATTCTGCAGCTGTTTACACAGCCGTCTTGCTTTTTCTGGACTTGGGCAGCCCAGGGAGAGGGAATGGCACATAACTTGCATCTGTAGATCTGGCACGAAAGTGACTGTACTCATTGGCTGGCACCTGGAGTGACACTAGTCAGAGCAACAATGTGATCAGAGGAGGGATGGGGCAACGATGCCTCTTTTTGATGTCCATTGTTTTGCATTGTTTCATCACTTTAGCTATCACCATTACAGGCATTGAGTAACAAATACTGCCACTTCTGGCCCAGTGGGTACTACAAGGCACATAATAATGGCTACAAGGAGAGTGTGGTGCTCTGGCCCCAACAAACCAGTTCTAGTACTGTTGAGCCATGCAGGTGGCATCTGGCCATCATCTTGGGCGCATGCAGTGTGGATGTCACCACAGCTCATCTCTTCTCCAACAAAATTGTTATTTTTCAAAGGAAAGGACAGCTTTGCAACTCTCCTCTGTTTGCATACACTTGAAGTCTTAGGCATCCTAGACACAGATAAATCAACTCAGAGAGAAAGATACTAAAACTTTCATGGGAAGGTGTCACACAGACCTTTAAATGGTATGTGGATTAAAGAGACCTGGTTCTTGCAGAACACCTGCATGGGTAGTCTAGGAACCAGTTGGAGGCTGGGATGATGGCCACAGGCATCTGCTGGTTAGGGATCAATCTGAAAGCAGGAATATTGTTTCTTACTTCTTCTGGCAGGATGCCCTGAAGGACAACAGCCTGTCCAATAGGGATCAGTGCTAGAGCAAGGCAGTGAAAGGCACAAAGAAATTGAAAGTGAATGTTCTCATAGGAATGATGTGGTTTTCTCTCCAAGGAAAAGGTGTTTGTTTATTTGCCAGTGAACTGTGTTTCTTGTGTCCCCCCCCCCCCAAAATGCTGCCACACTGACAAGTGCTCTGTGCTTTGATCTCGGGTTCCAGTTCTGCATTGGCTATATAGTCATTGGCTTCAGCAGAATTTATGGATTGACTCGGAATTTCCAGGGAATTGTTTTACTGTGCGACTTCTGACTGGATGTGTGCTGCAGCGTGCAATGTAGGTTTTGTAGACACCCCAAACTTGAGACAGCTTTGAACTGCATTTTTAGTTCTGCCACACTTTTTTTGCTACAATAAATAACATTTACTGTATTTTTTTGGCATATAAGACGACTTTTTAACCCAAGAAAATCTTCCCAAAAGTCAGGGGTCATCTTAAACGTGGGAGGCGTCTTATATGTGGGAGTCGACTTATACACTGGGAGTTATCTTATAGAGCGGGTGCTGAAACTTCCAATCCGGATTGAAGAATCTGTGGTTGCTGCATATTTATTTATTTATTTATTTACATCATTTATATTCCGCCCTTCTCACCCCGCAGGGGACTCAGGGCGGATCACAATGCACATATACAGGCAAACATTCAATGCCATAGACATACAACATATATAGACAGACAACAAGCTACACAATTGGTCGAGAGCTCACCCCGACCCGGGCAGGTCTCACACTCAAGACCTTCTGGTTAGTAGAGATCTTATGCAGCTGACTCCCAGCCACATATGGCGGGGGGAACTCAAAAATGGCAGTGGCCGCTTCCCTGCCATATGCAGCTACTGTATGAAAGCATTAAGGACGATGCTGTACAAGTACAGTAGAAGAAAATCCATTCATCAGGATTCATGGAGTTAGTGCGGTCCCGATGGTGAGGTGAAGGGGCACCTCACCAGGAAGGTGTAATTGAAGGGCAGAGCAAGCTGCAGACATCTGGGGCACCCAGGGTATGGAAAAAAGAGATAAAGTGGCTCTGAGCCCAGAAAAACCACACCCCTTTTACCTGTCTGGCCCTCCCTTGTATCCTATTACCATACCTCCTCCTCTGCCTCTCAGATCTCGCTCCTGAAGACGGCAGTGAAGCGGTGCAGGTGCGTATGTGCAAGATCTGAGAGGCAGAGAAAGAGGTACAGTAATAGGAAAATTACCATATTGAAATCAAATCTGATGCTTTAATTTTTTTTATTTGGTATGCGTTTGAAGAGGGGTAGTCTTATACGGCGAGTATATCCCAAACTCTATATTTTAACTGGAAAAGTTGAGGATCGTCTTATACGCCCAGTCGTCTTATACGCCGGAAAATATGGTACTTCTCACAAATGAAACATAGCATTTTCCTGTTACATTTTCTTACAATTCAGAGTGATTTTTTACTAAATTTGGCATTGGGTCTACTTGTATTAGATGACCTTTTTATCTGGGAAAAATCTTGTTTGTTAATGAATCTGAGAGCATTGCAGGAATGAATGTACAAAGCCATTGCTTTCTCTTTATTGCCCACTAAAGAAACATTTATGATTAACCAGGAAATAGAACTAGACCATTCTCTTCAGCTGGAGGCACTGGCCTCAGTAATGTCCTCCCTTCGTGTATGGCCCGTTTCAACTAAACTGTTAGAATTGCAATATAAAAATTCAATATCAATGGCACTAACCACTTATGAAAATGAGCAAGATTTCAAGTCATTGCTCAGGTGGGTTTTAGAGAAACTCATATCAGCAAATGTGTTTTTCACATGTACTGGAGGGCATTGTGTAAAATTATCACTTCAAAAGGTCACTTATGTAACAGACTGAGAAAATTATGAATTTCCTAGGATCATGTGCTGGAATATTGTTACTAATAGGGACACCTGGATTTTCAGGCATATCCCAAAAATAGAAATACATTATTGCTATTAAGCCATTAAAATACTGTAAATGGATATTGAGGTCTGAAAAAAAGGTAGAAAGGGAAGCTTGCCTAAGGTTACTTAGTATGCTTGTAGCTCAATACGGAAAGTTAGAGGTGTCCAACTCATGGCTTTTACTGAGAAGCTTCTATACAGGCTGTATAATGCAGTTTGAAGCCAGCCAAGGAGGAGGTATCTACAAAATGTACACCTCCCAATGTGCACTGCAGCATGCATTAGGAGAAAAATAGTGCTGAAAGGTCCAGAACAAGTAAAAAAAAAATCTGCTGCACCTTATCTGAGTATATTCCATGCAGGGTTGGAATCAAGACTGAAAAATGCAGATATGGAACCGGGGGGGGGGGATTGATAGGAGGGGGTCAAAGCACTGGGGAGGGCACTAAAGGGGATGGGAGGGGCACACTACAAGTCTAGTAGCATTTCAGCTGTAACAGATTGCTCTAACTGCATTCCCAACAGGAGGTTGCCTTGCGGGGTCGATCATCATCCGTCTAATTTTAAGTGCTGCAGTACAAAACTTAGCAACATGGTAAGTTATTGTAGTGCTAGAGTCTGAAAGCAGCAGGATGGAGTAGTATTTTTCAGTGTGCCCTGGATATTTTAGAAGCCATGGTATAATAAGATTAGTCCTAAGGTCTCTGTTGAACATGCATTGAAGAAGCACGTGCTCACAGGGGCATAATTTCTCCTTGACGGCGGTCTTCCAATACCTTCCCTCCAGTACAGCCTATGGGAGGGCATGGCATCTTGCCAGGGTAAAAGCCCTTTAGTATTTGGATGCATTTCAGTACCTTTATTATACTATACATTGTATAGTATTGATGGATAGATAGTAGGCCTGGGTAGGTTCGGTTGGAATCTTCTTAATTCGGAATAAATTCGGATCTATTCCTTTTTGAAGCGATTTGGGAACCTGGAAGTATCCTTGCCATTTCGAAGCTTTTTCCACCGTTTTCTCTTCCCAATAAGTAAGTGAGTCGGAAATGATTCAGCTTTTCATTTCCCTCCCGTGTCAGACCTGGGGCGAGAACCGTGTTCAACCCAGTTTGGATGCGGATGTCCTTCTCTCCCGCGTCAGACCTGGGACGAGAGCTGTGTTTGGATGTGGCTCTCGCCCCAGGTCTGACGCTGGAGGGAAGGACATCCCCATCCAAACTGGGTTTTTAACACAATTTGGATGTGGATGTACTTCCATCTCACGTCAGACCTGAGGTGAGAGCCAGTTTGGATGCAGCTTGATTTCATTACGCCAACAGATTCACCTGCATTTAATTGTATTATATTAGTCTACACTGCCATATAATCCAGTGCAATGCAATTAACCTGTATTCTGAAATGGCATTATATGGCAATGTAGGTGGGGCCAGAGAAGTGAGTTAGCAAAACAGCCACATGTTCCACCCTGACTTGCTTAGAGAAACAAATGTAGCAATGTAAAATAAATGCCCAAAGGGAATGGAAGGAAAGAGTGGCTGAGTAGGAAGAAACAATGAAGGTGGTGGTTGGTTCTGTTTTTAGATTCACCTGTACTGTTGTGCTTTCACAGATGTATTTTATTGTGTTTATTGCTTTTATTATGTTTATTGTTATTTGATGTTGTTGATATTTTGTGATGTGTTGTTTGGGCACGGCCCCATGTAAGCCGCTCTGAGTCCCCTTTGGGGAGATGGATGTGGGTTACAAATAAAGTTTTTTAAAAATTATTATTCATTTGTCCAAATACGAATATATGTATTTGGGGTCAGTTTTGCATTGCTTTGCAATCTTGTTCTCAGTGCATTCATTATCCTCCTAGGCTGGGCTTTTATTTTCTAGCTTGTTCCTCTTTTCTCTATTATCCCGACATGTTCTCCTCATTCTTTTGCTTTCTGTTCATGTGTTCACACTTAATCTGCTTCCTCTCCCACCCAGAACTGCCCCCACCCATTTGTATGTTTCAGAAGATTAACTTGTCCCTATTTTGTACCATCTATTATGTGTGATCTTTCCAAATGCCATCTTAGTTGACATATCTATTCACCAGTCTTAGGAATGCTATTATCTTCTCCGAAGGCAACCCCACCCCATATTTTTAATATCAATACTCCATTTAAAATAATGAGCCAAAACTAGGCATAAAACCCAGAAAATCATGCATCTGGGATTCCTCACATAAATACTAACACTGCTATATGCCACGCAGCAAATCTCTTGAAACCCAGGGGAGTTTCTAAAGCATTTTGAGATATGGCATGGTATGGTTGCTGATAAGTCCCTGTGGGGTTATAGAAGCCCCTGAGCATGCCTAGAGTAGATATTCAATTGTGTCCAAAATCTGACGGAAGTACAAATTAAATGGCTATTCTATATTATGGTAGAAAATGTATTTACTGTTTTAATTTATGGATGAACTTCCAATTTACAGCCAAAGCAGTGAGTGAATGTCTAGCTCCTTATTTCAATGTGGAGTGCCAGCTTTCCTTTTCTAAAAAAGGTGCATTTCTGAGGGGGATCAAATGGAGGGAAGGATGTTGTCCTTCTTTCTCTTTTCCTTTCCATTCTTCACTGCATTTAGCTTGTGAAGGATGAGGGAAAGGGAACTATTGTGCCCCTAACATCAAAGTGTTTTGGATAGGTTTTGACCAAAGTGTAGTATTTTGATGAAGGAAGACAGAACACTTAGCCCTAGTTTAACCATATTTTCCAGTTAATATGCAGCATGTAAGCTGTAGCTAGACTCTATTGTGCAAGGACGTAACACAGGAAAAATACATGTGCTAGCTTCAGGTCATGCATGGTGAGATTATTAGTCTGAGTGGCCCAATGTCCTCTATACATTTTTTGACTGACAAATCCTAAGGGTCTACACCAGTGTTTCCCAACCAGTGTGCTGTGGCATACTGGTGTGCCGTGAGCAATCATCAGGTGTGCCGTGGGAAATTGGAACCTCCAATACCCTTTCTTCCTCCTCCTGCCGAACATTTTTTCTTCTCCACTCAGGCTGAGTAAATAAATAGGTATCACTCCAGTGGGAAGGTAATGGCGCTCCATGCAGTCATACCGGCCACATGACCTTGGAGATGTCTACGGTCAACGCCGGCTCTCTGGCTTAGAAACAGAGATGAGCACCATCCCGCAGAGTCAGTCATGACTAGACTTAATGTCAGGGGAAAATCTTTACCTTTACTAATAATTTTTAATTTGTTGGGAAAGATAATTTTCATCATAAAGCAAGTTGGGATGGATTTTTTAAAATGCCAACATTAAATGAGGCCACAAACAAGATATCCCATTCTCTCTACTTATGAATAGCATTGTGTGAATCTTCTCATGGGTAAATTGAAGGAGGAAAACTCATTTGGGACTTCCATATGAATACTGGACTTTGCTGATTGTCAAGATTCAATAGTTTTTGTCTTCTGGATAGTTGTTATGTAATTTCACTGTCTGTATATTAGTCCTTCCTTCTGTCTGTGTCTCTTAAGTTCTACTGCACCCACACAATGAATACTTTAGTTGCTTGACAGTTCATTTAAAGAATGCCCTGTAGAATCATTACTTCCTTTCTACAGCAATGTTATGTTAAATCACAAATACACAAGGAAATCGCTATCTGTACTCTTGAGCCACTCATCAGTTGCAGATATGAATATGTAAGGTGTTATTTATTTTTGCAAGATTCATTTCACCTGTACATGTGGACAACAGAATATTGTTGTATGCAGTATTTATTGTTCTGTATTTGCAAAATATTCCAGAAGGAGTGTCCTTGAACACAGTAGCTTCTATTTGGCAAAGTTGTACATCTTACAAGACATCAAAACTAGATTTGCTATTGACAATATACCTGTCGTCGAGCTGCAACCAATTCTGGCTCTCTGGCAAATGTGATCTTTATGATATATATGACTGCAATGACATCTTACTTGCATTCAAACATTTTTGTGTTTAGGCATGCATTTAAAATCATCAGAGCCACAAAGCATAATGTGTAAAGTGGTGGTACTTTCACTCCCAGTTCTTCTTGATGCAAGTATCAACTTCAAATTCTATTTCAAAATGGTCACAGTAGTATGCAAACCAAGCAGCCTATGTTTGCCTCTTTCAGAATAATACATGTATTACAGTATGCACTTTACTATCTTTCCTCTTATCTGTGCAGGTAGGTAACCCTTCCCCAGCGTGGTAATTTTCTTCTGATATTTTTCTCCTTTTCTTTAGAGCACACTGTGTTGCAGGTTTGCACTTTAAGTATCGTACTTCAACAGACTGTTAAACCACTTAAAGAAATCAGTCCTAATGTAAATGGCTAATTATGTATAGAAAGCTTGACCACCTTTGACTTTCTTCTTCTTCTTTGTGCTTCTATTTTTTGGCATATTTAAGAAAGCTGTGTAAACAAAGTAGCTGAATAACGTATGCTTGACATTGATGTGTCAGCCTTCAGAGTTCAATTGATGCTGTATAATTTTAAGGGCATTTTCTATAGAAATTGAGCTTTTATTTATTTTTAAAAATTTATTGGCAGCTAACAGCACAACCTTTGTTTTCTTCATCCTCTTTCTTACTCAAGAATTATCTTGCAGAACCACGTTTTCAGCAAGCATTTATTTACCTATACACAACAATGGCATTCATTGGGATTTAATTTCAGACACCCAATAAATACCAAAATCAGTGGATGCTTAAATCGCACTATACACAATAGCATAGTAAAATCGTGTGACTTATATATGTAAAATAGCAATATCAGTGTTTGCTTTTTGGACCTTTAAAAATATTTTAAAGCTGTGGATGGTTGAATTCATGGCTACAGAATCCATGGATACATAGGACTGACCAAATTTATTTATTTATTTATTTATTTATTTATTTATTATTCGGGCTTCTATGCCGCCGACTCTCTGAGGCTCGCGGTGGCTTACAGGAGCCGAAGGGCACAGTAAAATACAGGCAATAAGCAGTTAAAAACAATTAAAAACAACAGCAGTATAGTAATTAATAACACAGTTAACACAATGAACAGCACATCATCCTCAGAAGAACGAATAGATGGCGAGGCATGGGCAGGACTTACTCACCAAAGGCCTGCTTAAACAGGTATGTTTTACAGGCCCGTCTAAACGGGAGCAAGTCCTTCATAGCCCGAGTTCCGGCCGGGAGGGCGTTCCACAGCGTAGGTGCTATGACAGATAACGCCCTCCGGCGGGTAGCAGTCAGCCTTCCGAGTGTAGCTTAAGGTATCTCCAGGAGATTGGAGTCCTCAGACCGAAGTGATCTCGGAGGGCAATATGGGGTGAGACGGTCCCTCAAATACGCTGGCCCCAGGCCGTGTAAGGCCTTAAAGGTGAGGACCAACACTTTGAAGGTGATCCGGTGCTCAATTGGCAGCCAGTGCAGATCCTGCAAAAGAGGTGTTATGTGGGCGCCAGCTGGTGTGCCAGACAGGAGCCGGGCGGCAGTGTTCTGCACTAGCCTGAGCTTCCGGGTCACCGACAGAGGAAGGCCAACGTAGAGCGCGTTGCAGTAATCCAGCCTTGAGATGACTGTGGCTTGGATCACCGTGGCCAGGTCGTTCCGGGAGAGATAGGGGGCCAGCCTCCTTGCCTGTCACAGATGAAAAATTGCTTCAGAAGTAGCTCTAGTTTAAATTAGTAGAATTTCTGAGAAGTTTTAGATGCTCACATTTCTCTCAAACCACGTTGTGTTTCCCATGAACTCTGTACTCCTTATCTATATAGTATCCAAATATCAGCTATAACAGCCATGCCCCATTTCACAAGCTCTACTGTTCTGTAAGTCTACCTGATGCTAAGCCGAGGAGCCACGCCAAGGTATTTTGTTGTCTCAGATATATGGGATTTTGATTTAGTTGCATTTTTCCAAATTCAACCTTTCCCTCTTTTTTCTTGTATCCTGCTGTCAGACTGGAGAAGTAGATGTCTGAATGTGTGCGCATATTTTAAACACATTGTTCCTAAACTGTGAATTTATGTATATATTTTCCATAATCTATGCAGTTCTCCCATTGACTAAAGCATGTATCTATTTTTCCACCAACCTAAAATGTGTAGTGTGTTGTGCACATTTATTTCTTAAAAATGTCCTAGAAAGTCTCATAGAAATGTTATTCTTGAAGCAAGTTGTGTGTCTCTGGATGTGACAAAAGGCGATTTCAGTCATGTGTGTTAGATCCAATGAATATTCTTTTTGAACCTCACCACTTGAAATAAAGAGTGCATAGTACCTAAGGAAAGCCAAGTTACTTTGGGAGAAAAATCCCACAAGTTCAACAATAAAAAGAAAGCAATATCAAATTTCATAATTAAACAGTTTGCAACCCATGTCTGGAGGTTTCAAAGCTATAATAACCAAAAAATAAGTAGTTGTGTCAGCCATACCTACAGTAACCAGCACACATCCTATTTCTCCAATGTCTGTATTTGTGTGATCAAATATTATTTATTGTAATATATGAATGTTATACATTGTGGGGATGTTCCAGTTCTGTGACTAGTGACTATATCACTCTATATAATGGTGGAACTTACCCTGAAACATTACAAAGATGGAGGCTTCTTGGGCAATGTTGCTTATAACACAGAGAGAGTTTATTGTGTAGACAAGGCATGAGCAAACTTCAGCCCCCCAGGTGTTTTGGATGTCAACCAGCTGTTAGGAATTGTGGGGGGGGGGGGCTGGAGTCCACAACACCTGGAGGGCTGAAGTTTGCCCATGCCTGGTATAGACTGACTCAGCTACAGTAAATCATAACTGTATGGGTGTTATCTGAAACTCAGACACCCAAGAAGTCTGAAACCCAGGATCACGGCTCAGGTGGATGACCTCCTGATACCTTGCTCAATCCCTGAGGCAGAAAACATCTCCTGCTGGGCAGCCCTGCCTGGCTTCTCATCTTCCCACTACCACATAATAAGCATACGTTACCAGAAAGCCCAGGAATTTCTTTGTTAGCCAAGCCCTGGGCTCAATAATATGATTGGAATGTAGATAATCAGAGGGCATACCAATCACACAGAGACATCATAGATTCTACCCAGAGGTGAGCCAAGCCCATCACTTTTCCTTATTGCTCTATTAAGGAAATCTCTTTATTCAAGAACCACCCCTCCCAATAGCTATCACTGACCATTGTCCCCAGCAATATCCATTTCACAGGGGTGACTTCAACACAGGGGTGACTTCAACACAGGGGGGCTCACCATTTCCTCCAATGAGAACTTTATTAATTTTCCTGCCCTACACTTACACCAATCACTGGCTGTAAAACATGACAGCAATAATAAATAATGAATAAACTTTATTTGTATCCCGCCTCCATCTCCCAAAAAGGGACTTGGGGTGGCTTACAAGGCACTGCTAGTGCAGTATAAACATCAATGATACATTAATATAAAACAATATCACATAAAAGTTATAAGTAACCACTATCAACAGCAATGTATGTATTTTGAACCAATAAGACAGTGGATCATAATTTGTTCTAATCAGAGTCAATTGTTTGCAAAATGTCAATAACTGTAAGCAAATAGCATGTCAGATCTGAGAATTTCCCGACATCCTTTTTTGATCAACAGAGCAATACACCTCTGATTCTACCCTCATCTTTGTGTGCCTTGATTGGAACCAATTGGATATGGCATGTTGGGAATAGATCCCTGGGATTCCAGGCAACATGGGCAGTGCCTTCAAAGTGGGGCACTGTTGCATTCCAGAACAGGGAAAGTCTTCTGACTTAAAACACACCACACGATGAGTAAAAATCAAATCCTTTTATTGAAGCTAAAAAGAACAGCCAATGGAAATAGCTGATTATAAAAGTAAGAAAGTTGCAAAATATAAAGTCAGTAAAAATGTAGTAACATGAAGCAATGTCCGTAAAAGATCTAAAACATTCCAAGGCAGTAAATCCGAACAGGAATACAAAGGAAACAAAGGTAATCCAGGCAATGATAGTCACATACCACAAGACCAGAAATTCACAGGAACCAGGAACCATGAACAAGATACCAAGATGCATGAAGCTTAAAGCCAAACAATGCCTGATCTAAAGAATCTTCTCTACAGGCAAACCTTATATCCCAAAAACTGGTTTTGTTTTCCCCCAGCTTTGGGTCTTATCGGGCGAATTCTTTCGGAGCTCCGTAACCTCTGAGCTTGCTGCCTTTCCTGGCAAAATTCCAGCCTCCTGTTTTGCAACTCGTTATCTGACTTCTCATTAGAATCCCCAGGTGTCAGATTGTTTTCCAAACCCAAATCTTGAGATCTCACTGCCCCATCATCTCTCTGCTCAGTAGAAATATTCTCATGAGAAAATGTCCTTTGCCCTGAAGCCTTTCTGTCCTCAGAAGCATCATGAAAATCATTGACCAAACCATCATTTCCCACATCAGAAGCATCATGATTTTGGAACACAATCACAGGCTGATTCACAACAGGCACAATCTCTAATAGTATATTGGGAGTTTCTTCAATGGGACACTGCTAACATGCAAATTGTCCCTCTGTCTTGGCAAAATAATGTCTTCAGTAACCTATCAGCTCCAGTATTCACCTTAGGTTTTGATTGACTGCTAGAATATGTGAATAAACACAAAACTGAAAGATGATAGGGCTTTTGAGCGAACTATTTAATGTGTGTGATATTTGGATGACTGAAAAAAAAGAAAGAAAAAATAATGTATGTACAAGAGCAAACCCTAATCACCATTAATCAATTTTGCTTAATGGTAATAAATATTGCTTGGGATGAACAATCTTGCCTCTTACACTAATTTCATTGTTTGCTAATAAATCCCTTTGGGTGCCAATAAGTTCATCTCAATAATACTAAGCTCATACACAATAGGAATAAAATGTCCTTAGCAGAACAGTTCCAAATCAAACCACGCAGCAATTAGGAACAAATCCCTCTCTGGTAATATAGCAAGCACTGAAAAGGCAATAATCAAGTGGCTAGATTGGAAGGAAGCATGTTTTACATTGTCTTCTTTCTGAGATTTGTGTTATGATTGAATTTCTCTTTCCCTAGGTATGATCCATTTTACACTCTTTGTCTTGCTCTAAAATTGTCAGAAGAAACAAAATCTATGGTATCTACTTAGGCTGAACATATTGTACTCATTACTGCTGTACCTGAATGGCTTGTATATATATTTAAAATTGCATGTGGGGATATTTGTTTCACACTCACTTGCCATAGTAAACAGAGATTACTGTATATATTTCACACCTATTATAGAAATACTACTTTGAAAAATTAAGATGTTGTAAAATGTAGCAAAACTGTAGCAAAAGAAATTCACATCCTTCTTTACTCTTCAGCTGGCATTGCGCTCTCAAGCATGATATAGGTAACTATTGAATTGCTGAGATGATACTGGGAATCCAGTCAATTTCGTTATGTGGCATAAAAAACAGAATCACTGGGCAGTAAAATGCTTTGGACCAGCCCTGTTTCTGGTTCATGTCAGAATAAACAAGTGTTCATATACAGGAATTGTGAACCTTCCAGAGGTTGATCAACTGCAAATTCCACCAGCTCTTGCTAGTAGTCTGTGGTGAGGAATACTAGGAGTTGCAGTTTGATAACATTAGGATATAAGTAGAATCTCGCTTATTCAACCTTCGCTCATCCAACGTTCTGTATTATCCGCCTCCCGCCTGGATCCACAGCTATTTCAATACATTACGATGTTTTGGTGCTAAATTCGTAAATACAGTGATTACTACATAAAGTTCCTGTGTACTGAACTGCTTTTTCTGTCGATTTGTTGTAAAAAAAAAAGGTTTTGGTGCTTAATTTGTCAAATCATAATGTATTTTGATGTTTAATAGGCTTTTCCTTAATCCCTCTTTATTATCCAACATTTTCGCTTATCCAACGTTCTGCCATCTCGTTTGTGTTGGATAAGTGAGACTCTACTGTACACATGATTCCTACCACTGTGATAAAACCGTTTACCCTTACAAATAATGTAAAAATATTTTAAATAAAATAATTAGCAATGAATAGCAAACAAAAGTATTTGGAGAGTAAGGCCAGAGTTCTATGCAGAAGCACTTGCTTCTTAATATGTAAAAATATTTAGAATAACATTTCCTATATTAATTTTCTTTCTAGAAAATATTATGACTTATTAGTTTCTGTTTGATCATTTGAGAAACAGCCGAGTAGGGAAGGAAGAGAACCATTTATTCAATAGATAAAGAGTGATTTAGTTGACTGCTCACACTTTTGTCAACTCAAAAAGCCAGACTTTTCGAAGCCTTAGAGTTTGCATGGATTAGTGACTATGACATGTATGAATAAATGTAGCTTATTAATAACAATAAATACCAATAATACATATTTATAGAAGTCTTTTTATCTTCAAAGTGTTTTACAAATATTAACTTGTAAATTAATTCTCGTGACACCCAAGTGAGGTAAGAAATTATTATCAAAGAGTATAATGCATATATTAATGCACAACACTTCATTTCCTGAAAAAATGTGAAAGCTCCGGAGTTTGGGGCATTTCAAAACTCTAAGACGTGTGATCACTCTAAACAATGTTTTATCACCTGAAAGTCTCATGCCCAACATTCACTTGTCCTGATACACCACTGTCTACCTCTACATTATCTCTCCTGACAAATACCTGGAATGAACTGGTAAACAACAATCTCTATAAATCTCAGGGTCTGTAAACTCCTTATATCTGTGCAGCACATATTCTCCACTATGCTGGGTTCACTTTGAAGTATCTATCCAGTTTGTGCTAGAGGCATGCTTCATTTTCTCTTGATAAAATTCTCAGTTACGTCCAAGGCATGTGGCTCTCTGCTGAAAAGAGAGCGAGAGCAAGAGAGGTAAAGGGAGGGAAAGAGAGAAAAAGGATAGCAATCAAATTTGGCTTCAAGGAAAGCTGAATGGAGGAGGCACGTGGAGCTAATTTACATATATTTGCGTACTCTTTTAATAAATAGTAGGGAGGGGAACTTTGCAAGGGCTGAAATCCTGTCCCCTAATTGCTAGAAATCATTTGACTCACCCTTCCTTTGACTTTTGAAATTTAATCAAGCGTTACCAATACACCAGTGTTTCTCAACCTTACTAATGCTGCGAACTTTTAATACAGTTCCTCATGTTGTGGTAACCCCCAACCATAAAATTATTTTTGTAGCTACTTCATAACTGTAATTTTGCTACTGTTATTAATCATAATGTAAATATCTGGTATGTGGGATGCATTTTCATACACTGGACCAAATTTGGTGCAAAGACCTGATGCGCCCAAATTTGAATACTGATGGGGTTGTGGGGGTCACTGATTTTGTCATTTGGGAGTTGTAGTTGCTGGGATTTATAATTCATCTACAATCACAGAGCATTCCGAACGACACCAATGATGGAATTGAACCAAACTTGGCACAGAGAACACCCATGACCAAGAAAAAATACCGGAAGGGTTTGGTGGGCATTGACCTTGAGTTTTAGGGTTGTAGTTCACCTACATCCAGAGGTGGACTCAAACAATGATGGATCTGACCAAACTTAGCACGGATACTCAATATGCCCAAATATGAACACTGGTGGAGCTTGGAGAAAATAGATCTTGATATTTGGGAGTTGTAGTTGCTGGGATTTATAGTTTACCTACAATCAAAGAGCATTATGAACCCCACCAACAATAGAATTGGGTAAAACTTCCCGTACAAGAGCCCCCATGATCAACAGAAAATGTTGTGTTTTCTGGTGGTCTTTGGCAAGCCCTCTGACACCCCCTCATGACCCCCGAATGGATCCCGACTCCCAGTTGAGAAACACTGCTCTACATACACCTTCAAATGAATCTTGACAGTCATAAGGGCTAGAAACTTTTAAACACAAGCCAAGAAACAAAGGATGCAGAGCTCCATGCTAAAATCAAGACTATGTACATACTTTTGCAATGTGATGGAAGAATTCCACATAGGTTATATGTGCTTATATCTAGAAGATAACCATTCTACTGAAACAGAACTTAAAAGACAATGTCAGAACCATAATAGATTTGATTGAATATTTTGAAGCCAATCATCAAAAGGAAGTTGCCTTCCTCGCAGTTGATGCTGAGAAAGCCTTCGATAACTTGAATTGGGGCTTTTTCAAATCTTTAATACAGGAATTAGATTTAGGATTTTATCATATAATGCATTCAATGCAATATATGATAAACAATTTGCTAAAATTCAAATTAATGGTCAAATTTCTGAAGTATTTGAAATTAGCAAAGGCACTTGACAAGGTTCTCTGTCCCCTCTTATTTTTATCATGTCGCTTGAACTATTATTAAAAAGTATAAAGGGGGACAAGAATATTAAAGGCGTAAAAGTTGCCAAACAAGAGTTCAAGACAAGAGCTTTTGCTGATGACATAGTAGGAATAGTAGAAAACCCTTCTCAAAACTTAGAAAATTGGTTGCAAAAATTAGATGAATTCGGAAAATTGGCTGGTTTCAGATTAAATAGGAAAAAAACGATGATTTTAATGAAAAACATGGCAAAGACCAAGCAAGAAGATTTAAATAAAAAACAGGCCTACAAATAGCAACAAAAATAAAATATTTAGGTATATGGCTGACCGCAAAAAATGACCAACTTTCAACTAATAAATATGAAAGAGTGTGGAATCAAATAAGAAGAGAAATGGACAAATGGAAATCATTCAATCTCTCTCTTCTGGGTAGGATATCGCTGCTGAAAATGAATGTTTTACCAAGACTACTCTTTCTATTTCAAAATATACCAATAATACGGGGCATTGTAAAATTCAAGGATTGGAATAAGGATTTAATGAAATTTATCTGGAAGGGCAAAAAGCCAAGAATTAAGTTTACGATTTTAACGGACAAAAAGAAAAACAGAGGAGGCTTTGGTCTCCCGCACCTGGTTCAAAGATTGGATGAATTGGAAAAATTGTTATCCTTAGAGGGACATGATTTGCAGGTGGGCTGGCACTCATAAGTTTGATATGAGAGAGAGAAAAAGGAGAAGAACTTCAGAAATCATTTTGTAAGATCCTCGTTACTAAGAGTTTGGCAAAAATATAAAAATTATTTTCATTCAAAGACTCTTCTATGGCTATCAACTATGGAGCGAAACCAAAGAAGACTATTAGGTTGGTCCAAATGGGCAACCTATAATGAACTACTGACAAAAGGTACAACAATACTGAAATCTCACAAGGAAATTAAATAAAAGTTTCCCAATATCTCTTGGCTCCACTATTTACAAATTAATGAGTACTGCAATAAAGATAAAATAATCAGTTGCAATTTGAGTGATCAGTTATGGGAAATTTTTTAAGAAAATGATAAAAAGACTATTACTAAAATTTATAATAAACTGCTTGACTGGTCCATGGAATGGGAAACAGTAAAAGGCTGTATGATTAAATAACAATCAATTAATGGGAATCAATTTGGAACAGAAAATTAAAATATACATATGCCATGGACTTAAAAGAGAATTGGCTCAAAATGTTCCATCGTTGGTATATCACACCAAGGAAACTAAGTTTAATGCATAAGAACACACAAAAATATTGCTGGAAATGAAAGAACAAGAAGGCAGTTTCTTTCATATGTGGTGGACTTGTAAGGAAGCAAAAAGATTTTGGGAGAAAATACATACAGCAACTCAACATATTCTTAAGATTAAATTCCCCATGAAGCCAGAATTTTACCTATTAGGAGTAACTGATTTGGACATATCGCTAGACTCCAATGATTATATTCTATTTACTTACTTGACTACGGGAGCCAGAATTTGTTATGCGAGATATTGGAAGCAAAAAGAGGGACCAGATTTAAATGAATGGTTCCAAAAAGTGAGAAAGATCAAGGACATGGACAAATTAACCTTCTTGTTAAAGAAAAAATTGGGTAACCCAATTAAATACACAGACTGGTCCAAAATAGAGGAATATGAAAAAATGAGATTTAAATAGACATATTAAAAGACATTAGTGGGTAACGGAGAATAAAGAAGAGTCGATTTACTTCATTGAAGTGCCACGAAATGATACCCTCAATAGAGAATATTTAGGTTAAGATAAAGACAAAACCACAAAGGACTAGATGGAAGTCGACAGACTCTTTCGGGTTTCTTTTTCTTTCTCTTTTCTCTCTCCTTGTTATATTGTTACATGCTTTCCTACTTTCCTAGAAGATAACCCTTATGCACTTCTTAGAAGGGAATCTTGCAGCTACCCAGATGTAAATGTAGCCATTATCTATTATTACAGCAACTATGGGGTAAGGCATAACTTGTATACAAGTCCTCCCGCAGGGACTGAAGACTTTACAGCAGCAATGAAGGGCACAGGGAAGCTATGAAGAGGAATTGGTAGAGCTTATTAATTCAGTTTTCTTTGTCTCTCTGAAATGCCAGCCTTCCAGTTAAACAAAGCATCAAAACATGGTATATGACTTTATGCATCTTAAGCATAACTAGTTGAGAAAAATGCAGAGCTGGCTTATTTTCATGCAAAAGCACAAAGAAAGATTTCTATAGGTCCTCTGTGCACATTTTGGGAAGTGAAAACCAGTTCTTAAAACCAGAACATGTATACATTTTTGATTATATATATATATGCACTCTGGGCTCCCAAACCAAGGAATCTTTATTGTTTCAGGCATCTTTGGGTAGATAGATACTTAATAACACCATAGGCTGATGATTAATAAATATTGTTCCACTGAGAAAACAGAAGCCTATGTGAGAGAAAACACACAGGCTTTGAAAATTGACAAGAAGCGAAATGTTCTTATAAGATGTTGTCAACTCCTAAGCACAGATAACCACAGAAAATAGTTAAGATAGTGACTGCACCCCTTTAAAACAGTGGTACTCAAAATAGGAGAGCCAGTATGTTGTACTGGCTGGATTTTAAACTGTGACTCTTGAGACAGGGCTCAAATCTTACTCAGACTTGGAAACACATTGGGTGCGTTTAACTAAGTCACACTCTCTCACCCTCAGAGGAAGGCAAAAGCAATCCCCCTCTGAACAAATCTTGCCAAGTAAACCCCATTATAGGTTTGCCTTAGGGCATCATAACCTGGAAATGACCTGAAGGTACAGGACAACAATTTAAAATACCCGTCCACATAGGAAAGCTGGATCCTTAGCCTTTGGTTAAAATGCTGTATAAAATACATCTTAATTTCCTACCTGTCCACAAGGCAGCTATCTTCATGACTTGGTCTGCATGGATTGTACAGTTGAAAAGGAGAGACTGTGAGGCCAAAGTCCTTGACTTTCTGATAAATTGCCAGAGAAGATAATTTCCCAGAGCTTTTTTCAAGGTACACCTGATCATCCTGGATGGGGAATTTGTGAGCTGTGGCCTAAAAAAGTAATTTTCCAAGTGCTGGAATTTGTCGCAGCAGAAGTGGGTATTTGCTAGGCAAACAATCACCTGAGGAAATGGAGAGAACTGGAGATATTTATTTCCATTATGCCCGTTTTCTCACTTTTGAGTTCTTCGTGCAACTGAACAATAAACATTCAAAACACAAAACCAGCATGTTTTCACCACAGAAAGAAAATAATCTCTACAGGCTATGAATAATGTGTTCTGGAATCCTACATGAGTGAACGAGAGAGAGAGAGAGAGAGAGAGAGAGAGAGAGAGAGAGAGAAGATATATACAAACACACAGATGCACAAACAGCAGAACTAGCATTATTACAAAGAATTGTATGTCAGAGCAGTCACAAATCTGGAACAAGTTTGTATCCTAACAACTCTTCTTTTCTGTATTATCATAAATGACATACTATATGCAATTTTTCTGTGCTCCTGGACAAATCATCCAATATTCTAATAACTACACAAACATTAATATTTAAATACAAACCATCTACCCAGTTTCAAAATGATCACAACGATGCATTGATAACGTGCTCAGTGGGAAAATTAACTTTCAGAGCAGCACAGGGAGGGAGATGATGTTGTGATTGTCTGTTGACATTGTAAAACTAGTCATTGTTTAATGCAAGGTACATTTTTAACAAAAATAGGTCCAAGGAAGAGAACAACCACTGTGAAGATTAGTACTCTTATGTGAGCTGAGAAAAGCGTTATCAACAAAACTGGAGGGCAAAGCTTATACAGCCGGCATAAAAACTCTTGTTTTACTTCTTGAAAAATGCAGAGTGGCATTATTTAACTGAATGTAGTCTCTTCAAATAGAGATAGAAGACTGTGACTCTTTTGATCATAGCTGATTGACACTTGCAATCCCCTATTTTTCCCATGTCTGTCCTGCTCAAACTGCAAGCACATACAGAAAGAGAAAACATACACACACACCTTTCTCTGCAATGAAAGGGCAATAAACCAACATCTCCACTAACTTGTGTAAAGGCAATGACTAGGCCTTCAAAAATGGATGATGGTATTGCTCCCTCCTTTGTAGCTAAATGTACCTTTATTTACAAAATATTCATTACGAAATATTATCTACATGCAGGGGTTCAAGTGGACCTAGCCTCGGTAATCGAGGTTCCATGGTCGGACCACTGTGCTCTAAGTATCCGGGTTGAGCAACCGCCTCCCCCATGCATGGGCGCCGAACGGATTTTTGTTCGCCCAAAGAGACTTATGGAACCCGAGAGGTTCCTGAATGCTCTGAGGGATCTGAGTCTACCAGCGTCTCAGTCGATGAGCTGGTGCAGGCTTGGAATGCCTCACTAGCTAGAGCTCTCGACGAGATTGCCCCTAGGCGCCCTCTCCGACCCGCAATCATCGGTCCCCTTGGTATACAAGGGACCTCAGGGTTATGAAGCGGGAGAAGAGACGGTTAGAGCGCGAGTGGCGGAAACTCCGTGACGGAGCCTCACATCGGCTTATAAGTTATTCAAAGAAACTTATGAGCNAGCTGTCAAGGCAGCCAAAAAAGTATACTTCTCTGCCTTGATAGCGCTCTTGCTAGCTCACGCCTGCTCAACTCTTTAAGGTAATTCGATCTCTGACGACGGTCCCTACCGTCCCAAAAACAGCGATCAGGCCCTTACCGCCGGTGTTTTCCAGAGCTTTTTTGCAGACAAGATACTGAGCTCCCGCCGGACCTCCCGGCCACAATTGATACAGTGAGAGAGCTCGAGACTCCGTGGCCCTCCGCCGGCCCACCATCGACCGGTTTTCGCCACTGGACGCAGATGCTGTTGATAAGATAGTGGCTGCGGCTCGCCCCACCACCTGCTCCTCGACCGTGCCCCCCTCCTGGCTTGTTAGATCTTGCCTGAGGGGCTACGTGGGCCTCTGTTGAATGTCATAAACAGCTCCCTTGAGCAAGGAGTCTTTCCAGAGTGCTTAAAAGAGGCGGTGGTGGCTCCATTACTGAAGAAACCATCATTGGACCTCATGTTCCTCCAACTACCGCCCAGTGTCGAATCTTCCATACCTGGGCAAGGTAGTTGAGAGGGCAGTAATGGAGCAGCTGCAGTCCTTCTTAGATGATGCAACATGGCTTGACCCCTTCCAGTCCGGCCTGCTCGGGGCATGGGACGGAGGCGGTCCTGGTCTCCATCACAGACCAACTCCGCTGCCAGCTCGACTAAGGCGGGTCTGCGCTGCTCGTGTTATTGGACCTCACGGCAGCGTTTGACACGGTCGACCACAATCTTTTGATCCACCGCTCTGGCCATGGCCGGAGTGAGGGGACTGTCCTTAAATGGCTGTCCTCCTTCCTCCGCCAGCGGTCTCAGCGTGTGAGGAGGGGCGGGAGGTCTCCGAGGCTCCCCATTAGTGTGTGGAGTCCCTCAGGGGGCCATTCTCTCCCCCTATTATTTAACATCTACATGCAGCCGCTTGCACAGCTGGTGCGGAGTTATGGGCTGGTCTGTCATCAGTACGCCGATGACACCCAGCTCATTCTGAGGATGGAGGGCAGGCCGGAATCCGTCCCCGATAATTTCCAACATTGCCTCGAAGCCGTTACTGGATGGCTGCGAGCCAGTAGGTTGATGGTGAATCCGGCGAAGACGGAGATCTTGTGGCTGGGCGGCCCGGGCGGGTGGGTGCCCGGCTTCCGACCCTGGACGGTGCGGCGCTGCATCCAGCGCCGTTCTGTGAAGAGCCTGGGTGTCCAGTTGACTCCAGCTGACCATGGAGGCCCAGGTCTCCATGGCCAGCAAGGCTGCTTTTTTCCACCTCCGCCAGGCAAGGAGGCTGGCCCCCTACCTCTCCCGGAGCGACCTAGCCACGGTGATCCAAGCCACGGTCATCTCAAGGCTAGACTACTGTAACGCGCTTACGTTGGCCTGCCTATGTCGTCGATCCGGAAGCTCAAGCTGGTGCAGAACACTGCCGCCCGGCTCCTGTCTGGGGCACCAGCAGGATGCCGTATAACACCAATTTTGCAGGATCTGCACTGGCTGCCTATTGAGCACCGGGTCGCCTTCAAAGTGCTGGTTCTTACCTTCAAGGCCATACACGGCCTGGGGCCAGCGTATCTGAGGGACCGTCTCACCCCATATTGCCCAGCGAGATCACTTCGGTCCGAAGAGGCCAACCTCTTAGTAGTACCATCTGTAAAGTCGGCACATCTAACATCGACCCGCCGGAGGGCGTTCAGAGCCCTGAGAGATCTGCTGCCATTTAGACGGGCCTGCAAAACTCATTTGTTTAGGCAGGCCTTCGCGAGTAGGCCTCGTCTATACTCTCTAGGCTGTGATATCTCCTGCTGCTCAATTGTTATATTGCATTTTGCTGTTTAATTGTTTTAACTGTTTTTAACTGTTTTTATGTTTTAACCTGTGGCGTTGTGCCACTGGCTCTGTGAGCCGCCGCGAGCCCCCGGGAGTCGGCGGCGAAGAAGCCCCAATAAATAAATAAAATAAATAAATAAATAAATACATGTTGCAAATCCAAAAGTATAAAAATAGAAATTTATAAAAATAAATTTATAATATAATCTAATCGTTTATTATTTCCCCCCTATGTATGGAGACTTTTGGGACATCCTGTTGATTGCAGCAGTATTGGGAATTTGCTGGAAATATACCAGGACAACCAAAATGCTATTTGGAAATCAGTTTGTACAGAAGCAACATTCAGCATTTCCTGAGGCTTTTACTTCATCTAGACAACGTCATCTGTGCGCATTCAGAAGAAGACCTACAAGCCACTCTAAATACCTTCGCAGAAGCATATGAGAAGCTCGGCCTGTCATTGAACATCAAGAAAAACAAAGTGCTCTTCCAGCAGTCGCCAGTCAATCCTTCTCCAATGCAGAAATACAACTTAATGGTGTAACATTAGAAAATGTTGACCATTTCCGCTACCTTGGCAGCCACCTCTCCACAAAACTCAACATTGACACTGAAATTCAATACTGCCTGAGCTCTGCGAGTGCAGCATTTTTCCAAATGAAACAGAGAGTGTTTGAGGACCGGGACATCCGTAGGGATACCAAGGTGCTTGTTTATAAAGCTATTGTCCTCCCAACCGTGCTATACACCTGTGAAACATGGACTGTCTACAGATGTCACATGCAACTCCTGAAATGATTCCATCAGCACTGCCTCTGAAAAATCCTGCAAATCTCTTGGGAGGACAGGCGGACAAATGTCAGTGTGCTGGAAGAAGCAAAGACCACTAGCATTGAAGTGATGTCCTCCACCATCAACTCCGCTGGACTGGCCATGTTGTCCAGATGCCTGACCACTGTCTCCCAAAGCAGTTGCTCTACTCTGAACTCAAGAATGGAAAACGGAATGTTGGTGGACAGGAAAAAAGATTTAAAGATAGGTTCAAAGCCAACCTTAAAAACTCTGGCCTAGACACAGAGAACTAGGAAGCCCTGGCCCTTGAGCTCCCCAGTTGAAGGTCAGCTGTGACCAGCAGTGCTGTAGAATTTGAAGAAGCATGAATGGAGGGCAAAAGAGAGAAACGTGCCAAGAGGAAGGCATGTCAAGCCATCCCAGACCGGGACGGCCTTCCACCTGGAAACCGATGCCCTCACTGCAGGAGAAGATGCAGATCAAGTATAGGGCTCCACAGTCACCTACAGACCCACCGCCAGTACACTATATAATGGGTCTGCACTATATAATGTGTTGCTGCCCCCCCCCCCCGAGAAGTTTCAAATAGGAGGACCTTCCTTGGCCAAACCCCGCAGCTGGGCACCCTCATCTCTGGAAATTGGGGGGAGGGGAGTAGTAGTGGCCAAATAGAACTGCAAAAGGAAAGCCATCAAGGCTCCTTTTCGTCCATCCTCCTTTTCTGTTCTTTTTACCAAGGTGCCATTATGCTCTGCTCACTCTTCATCCCTGCTAAAATCAGCAGGCTGATTTTTAAGCTGATAATTTTGTGTGGCCCCCGACTGATGTTATAAATATCCAGATGGCCATTGGCAGAGGAAAAGGTCCCACACCCCTAAGACAGAGAAATCTTCATTTAATGTGTAACACAGTTGCATTACTGCTAAAAGACTATGTTGTCGTGCACAGCTGGGTGTCAATTCACTGGCGGAGGAAGGGATTCCTGTAAATAGTTGTAAAATGATCTAGGATCCTTTGGGATCAGAGGTGTAAAAAAACCTGTCAAACTATTATTATCATAAAAGTATGTGAATGGAAAAGGAGTGGGTGACTGCCTTAAGTTAATGAAATGCCCGTTTCCACCTTATTACAGCGGAGAAACTGTGGAGGAACAGCTTATCATGTGAAAATTCAACACCAATGTTTCCACTATCATGCAGCATAGGTCAAGAAAATGTGCAATGATCCAAGGCAGAAGTGTTGATTGTTCAGCTGAAAAGACATTTGTGTGTTCGAATCCAAAACTATATTTTACCCTGGAAACAGCTTCAGCTTGATTTTTCCAAGTCTCCTAAAAATGTTGCTGCAAGACAGGAGAGGTTGTATGTATGCTATGCACATATATTTCAAACTCTTGTTTTGCCATAGTTTTTGTTTCAGAAAAAAACACCCTTCATTCCACAGAATTTTCCCGGGGCATAGAATAAACTTAGCAAGGTAATAGCATGGCAAGAAAACAGCAAAACAAAAGGCAGCACAGAGCTGCTGCTGAAGTATGATCTGGGTAATATAAAAATGTCAGGGTCTATTGTTTGTTGGATCAACTGGATCTCATCAAGAACTATTTATTAATTAATGTATTTTTTTAAAGAAACTATTTAAAGCACTTTACTGCCCCTCCAGGGTCCCCCAAGTATCCTGCAAAGTAGTATCCTGGCATTAAGTTTTGCAGCAGAGATCAAAGCTAAAACGTTGTAGAACAAAGCTCCTACTATTCTTCACCCTGTAGAAATACAAAATTTGCATGCATGGAAATAGTGAGAATAAGACTCTGAAAAAGTGTTCTGCTCACTAAATTAGGGCGTCCATATGCATGCTTTTTAAAAGGCAAAATACTGTTTAATTATGGCTAATTAGCAACACCAGAAGCACTCCAAGTGGCCACCTACTGGTCAAAGGACATTTAATAGATTGCCAAGTTTGCAAACTTTGTGTGTGTGTGTTTCTTCAATACAATACAACTGTTTGGTTAGCTCCTGACACGATAAATAAATAAATGGATAATAATAATTTAATAATAATAATAATTTTATTTCTTATCTGCCTCTCCTCATGGATGAGGTGGGTTACAGAGTAATTAAAATACATAAACATTGTAAAAATACCACAAATACACATATTAAAATGTATACGGTGTCAACCTGTGCTGGAGGAGGTAACACTCCCCTAAGGATGCAGGTCCTCATCTTGGGGTTTCTCCTGGACTCAGCTCTGACCCTTGAAATCCAGGTGTTGGCAGTAGCTGGTAGGGCCTTTGCATAATTAAAGTTTGCATGGCAGCTGCACCTGTACCTTGAAAAGCCAGATCTGGCCATGGTGGTCCTTGCCTTGGTTACATCCCAGGTGGATTATTAAAATGTGCTCTATGTGGGGCTACCTCTGAAGATGGCTTGGAAATTACTATTAGGTCAAAAATCAGCAGCAAGGTTATAGATAGGAGCTAACAACAGGGAGCACACCACGTCCTGTTAAATCAGCTCCGTTGGCTGCCTATGTATTTCCAGGCTCGATATAAAGTACAGATTATTACCTATTGAGCCCTACACAGATCAAGTCCAGCCCATTTGCATGTCCACTTCTCCCTATGACCCAGGCCTGGATTACCCATAAGGCCACCCGAGGCCATGGCCTCGGGTGGCACTTTTGGGGGGGCAGCAGATCCGGACCCCCCCAATTTTTTTTAAAATCTCCCCAAAAATTCGAAAAACAAATTCGAAAAAAAATTCGAATTTTTTTTAAAAGGGCGCATGCGCGGCCGCCCCCTACCTTTGCTCTGCTCCCCTTGGCTCTGCTTTAGGAGGGAGGGAGGATCGGCTCCGCCCCTGACTCTGCCCCTCCTTGCCTCCGGCTCTGCCCCCGCCTCTTCGCCGGGGCGGAGCCGATCCTCCCTCCCTCCTAAAGCTGGCCTGAAAAGGGCGATTTTGGCCGCTTCTCAGGCCGACATGGTGGCTGAGGGAGGGAGGAGCAGCCGTGGGGAGGCCCCGCATTGGCTCCGGGGGTGGGGCTTTCCTTCCTCCTCCTCCTCGCGCCGGCGAGGAGGTGGGGGCAGGGAGGAGCCACCCCGCCGCCCCTCCTCCCTTGCATGGCGTGACGACGCAAGGTAGGAGGGCCGGCGGCGCGGCTTCTCTCCACCTCCTCCTCCCTGCCTGGTGACGCCAAACCAGGGAGGTGGAGAAAAGCCGCACTGCCGGCCCTCCTCCCTTGCGTCGTCACACCACGCAAGGGAGGAGGGGCAGCGGCGCGGCTTCTCTCGGCCTCCTCCGCCCAGCCTGGCGACGCCACGCCAGGGAGGAGGCGGAGAGAAGCCGCGCCGCTGGCCCTCCTCCCTTGTGTCGCGCCAGCCCATCCGAAAAGGGGTGGGCGGCGCGCAGGACACACGGCAGGAGGGCACCTCTTTCTCCTCCTCGCCCCGCCCTCCTTCCTTCAATCCGGCGAGGAGGCAGGGAGGGGCAGAGCCAGGGGGCGGGAAGGGGCGGAGGCAGACTCTTTGGCCTTGGGCGGCAAAAGGGCCTGATCCGGGCCTGGCCTGACCGGGCCCTGAGTTCAGCCGGGGAGGCCCTCCTCTCGATCCCACCTTTGTCACAAGCACGGCTGGTGGGGATGAGGAAGGGCCTTCTTGGTGGTGGCTGCCCGGCTGTAGAATGCCCTTCCCAAAGAGATTAGATTGGCCCTCACTTTAATTATCTTTAGTAAGCAGTTGAAAACATGACTTGGGAAGTAGGCATTTGAACACTGCTAACTGTAAACCAAGAGACAGAGGTTTTTAATGGGATTAATTTTAATTGGGTTTTCTTGCTTTTATCAACAAGAGCAGGTTTTGTGATGTTTTAGCAGTACTATATGTCTGAATTATTGTAAAGTTTTATATTAATATGGCTGATGTTTATGAGTTATAATTAAAATGTTCATTGGGATTTATTTTTCTTCTATGTATTGTGATTTGTCTTTTTTATTTTTTATTTTGATTTAACCTTTTTTGGATTGTAAGTGTGACTGATATTATGTACATTGTTTCCCCTTGTTGTAAACTGCCCCGAGTCTCCTTGGGAAGAGGGGGCAGGATATAAATAAAGCTTGGTTATTATTATTATTATTATTTCTGATAAGAATAGGTACTACACTTGAATGAGCAATAATACCTCTGTACAAAGGCCCTCGGTAGCACTTTATTTTACCCTACTCTATTTCTCGGATCCCCTGTCCAGACACATTACACTTATTTTTTAATCTATTGAAATTGGCCCACCCAATGTGATCAATTTCTGTGTCCCCTTGGGGAGATGGTGGTGAGGTATAAATAAAGATTATTATTATTATTATTTTAACCAAAAGTCTGAGAAGTACTTATTGTATTGTAATTTTAAAGGTTATATATTATGTGATGGTACAATAAACAATTCATTCATTCATTCATTCATTATTATTTCTATAAAATGTACATATCAAAACATATGCTTTATTAACACTCAGTTCCAAAATGCAAGAGGAGAGAATGCTTAAAAGTACTAAAATCTGTAGGAATTACAATATGGTTATCCTGTATGCAAAAGCATTTTAAGATTCAGAACCTGGTGGAACTTAATTGAAAACAGTTCTCATTGAAAAAAAGAAGACTTGTTAAACTCTAGAGTTATCTGAGAATGATATAGGTGCCATAGTAATAAAAAAGAGATGCAAATGAGATATGATACAGAAGCCTAGTAGCCCAGAAGTTGGCACAAGGAAATGGCACACCAGGAGATGGGGGGAGAGGGAGGAGGGATTTTCCTTGTTCAAGGAAGGTGCAAGCAGGAACATAATGGTAGTTGGATAGGGGGTTGTTTTGGGGGGCTTCGGGGTAGCTGCATGCAGTTTAACTATATTTACAAAGACAACTACTTTATGAAACAAATCATAGAATCATAGAATCTTAGAGTTGGAGGAGACCATCCAGTCTAACCCCCTGCCAAGAAGCAGGAAAATTGCATTCAAAGCACCCATGATAGATGGCCTCTGCTTAAAAGCCTCTAAAGAAGGATCCTCCGCCACACTCTGCTGAACAGCTCTCACAGTCAGGAAGTTCTTCCTAATGTTCAGATGGAATCTACTTTCGTGTAGTTTGAAGCCTTTGTTCCGTGTCCTAGTCTCTAGGGCAGCAGAAAACAAGCTTGTTCCCTCCTCCCTATGACTTCCTCTTATATATTTATACATGGCTATCATGTCTCCTCTCAGCCTTCTCTTCTTCAGGCTAAACATACCCAGCTTTTTAAACCGCTCCTCATAGGGCTTGTTCTCCAGACCCTTGATCATTTTAGTTGCCCTCCTCTGGACACATTCCAGCTTGTCAATATCTCCCTTCAATTGTGGTGCCCAGAATTGGACACAGTATTCCAGATGTGATCTGACCAAGGCAGAATAGAGGAGTAGCATGACTTCCCTGGATCTAGACCAGGGCTGCTCACACTTTTTCAGCATGCGAGCTACTTATAAAACAACCAACTCAAAATGATCTACCTACCCACTACAAAAATATGAAACATATAACACAATATCTGCTTTGAACTGGGTTTTCTGAGTCCACACTGCCATATAATCTGATTCAAAGCAGATAACATGGGATTCTATTCAACTGTGTGGAAAGGACCTCAGATAACCCAGGGCCGGCAGCACTTGGGCGGTGTCGGGAGCCTGCGGGACTGAGCCTTCCTCCCGCTCTGCTTGCGATCTACCAGGACACCCTACAGGATCTACCGGTAGATCGCGATCTACCTAATGAGCACCTCTGATCTAGGCACTATACTCCTATTGATACAGGCCAAAATCCTGTTGCCTTTTTTGCCGCATTGTTGGCTCATGTTTAACTTCTTGTCCACGAGGACTTCAAGATCTTTTTCACACATACTGCTGTCGAGCCAGGCATTGTTCCCCATTCTGTATCTTTGCATTTCATTTTTTCTGCCTAAGTGGAGTGTCTTGCATTTGTCACTGTTGAACTTCCTTTTGCTAGTTTTGGCCCATCTCTCTAATCTGTTAAGATCGTTTTTAATACTCCTGTCTTCTGGAGTATTAAAATGGTTAATTTGCAACAATAATAATAATAATAATAATAATAATAAACTTTATTTGTACCCCGCCACCATCTCCCCAAAGGGACTCAGGATGGCTCACAAAAGCACTCAAGATGCAACACACAAATACAATAAGTGTCTAAACAATATCACGATAACAATAACAGTAACAACAGCATAAATCTAAAAAACCCACTAGTTAAAATCAATAAAATGAAACAGTAGCAGCAGCTAGAAATCATATTGCAATCAACATTAGTCTGATATCTGTAAGTGCAAGGAGACATAATCAACTAAGTCCTCAATATAATCAATTCCTTATTGAGGTCAAAGGCCTGTTTGAAGAGCCATTCTCATGCACTTGCTAACACAGCAGGTTACAATCTGGTTGTGGGGACACAAAATAATGACAGGTTAGAACTTGGTCCATGTTTCGGTCAGTAATAAGAATCAAGTAAAAATAGGTAATCGTTTTTAAAAAAATTAGGAACTGAGAAACATAGAACTGGGTTCGCTATCTCCATTGCTACCTGCAATTTTCAATCTTCTGTTCTGATTTAAACTAATTCAAAAATTTAGTGTACGAACACTAAGTAAAATTTATGTGAAATTGCAGTCTCGCCAACACTAATAGACCATATACAAGGATTTTAGATGTTTAACCATTTACAGTTGATTTTAATGCTGTCTGTAATTCTTAAGTTAGCTCTAGGAAAATCAAAATTGCATAAATTAACATGAGTGTGACACATCTTCCATTAAGACATCTGTAGTTATTTCTGGGTAAAATAATGGATATCCTGTGTCATAATCTGAATTCTTTAGCCCAGTTCTTTCAATATTATTCCTGTCTCTGGTACCACAGTTTCTGTTAAACAAGTCATGCCAAGGAACACATCTACTTCATTAATTGAGGTATACCTGTATACTATTGATACTTCAAAGATATAAAGATATGCTCCTTACTATTTCTTCTCATTATGTTCACAATCTTCCTGCTGACTATTTTCCCAGTCTTTTTCTTCTTCATCCTATCGCTGTAATTTATCACCTCCCCGTGATTCATGCTGCCACATGTTTAAATGACCTGGGAGCATAGCATATAACATCTATATTGCAATAACATGAATAAATAGGTGGCATCACTGGGATTTCCTTGCACACGGCTGCATGCCTTGCACAAATACACCTAGGAAAAAAGTGCTATCACTTCTATATTTGAAATAGTAGTTTCATTTTATTTTGAGTACCTTACATCTTTTATTCTTAGCCGGTAGGCTGACAAAGCTGAAGCAACCTGGATAAAAATGAAAGGATTTCAACAACTGTGAAATACTGGGTGACATAACGGCCAACATAAAGCCATCATTCTCAATGTTTACATTGGTACTGAGTCTTAACAGCATGGCGTTACCTCAATATACGGCTATGCTTTTTCTAAAACAACTCAGGTACATGGAGAGGCTTTTAACAACCAATCATGCTCTAGGCCTATAAAGAATTACACTACCAATCCAAACTGACATGTATGTTAAAGCTCACCTCTGGGCACCTTAAATTTTTTACTCAGGCCAGGGATTAACTCATCTCAAGAACCGCAAACCAGGATTGACTGCATCTGCATATATCATTCAAGGAATCAATAAATGTTACAGTCCTAGAGGTTTGAATATATCCAATTGTTTTGCAATTAACCCGATATGACATCTGAAGAGGAAATTTAAATAAGGAAATTCACGTTGCACAGTGTAAATCAATATGATGAAAAAGCGAGCATTGACAATGCTTAACAATTTGGCTGCTAGTACAACAGCCTGTTTCTTTGAAGTTATTTATGTCTCTGTAGAGTTGCAGCAAAGGCTAGGATATGCAAAGCCATAGTACTTAACGCCAGAACTGACAAGCTGCCAACGTATTAGGAAAACAGCGATGTGAAGTGGATTGCTTGATGTCCAAGGTAGCCTTGGAGAGTGAAGGAATTAACTGTGGCTTCATCATGGATATATCATGGCTAGTGATAAAAAAACTTAGCATAATACAATAGTCACAGCTCTGCATTTCCAACTGAGTGTATAACATATGCTGAACATCCATCTATTAGTCTTTCTATATATTCTCTATGTCTGGCAAAGAGTACCAGCCCTCTTTTCTGAGGTCCTTTTCACAGAGTGACCGAATTTGGGACTTCCTCTGCATGAAGCCTGTAGAACAGAGTTTCAAACTGTGCTCCGTAGAGCCATTGGGCCTCCGTGGGTGATAACGAGGGACTCCACAGCACCATGCTGCTTCCCTCCTCCTCCTCTTTCCTCCTTCTGAGAAATATGGGAAATTAAAGTTTTGAGCTGCTGAAAGCAACAGCAGCAGAAGTGTGCTCCCTGCCTCCCTCGTTGCCTAGACTCTTTTTCCCATTGCCCAGACCCTCCCCCAATCACTTTGTTTGCTTCCAAAACCTTATTTCTCTCCCACTGCTCACGGGATGCTTTGATTGTGTTTTTCCTGTATGGTAGAAGGGAATTGGACTGGATGTCTTCTGGGGTTTCTACTACTACTACTACTACTACTACTACTACTACAGCTGGGCGGCCATATGTTGGGGGTGTTCTTCATTTTAAATATTGTATTGTTCTTTCTTTCCATTCCTTTTTTGTGAAGACATCTGCTCTTGTACTTTGCTACTATGTTGCTGAGTATGCATGCCCAGTGTGGAACACATCTCACCACGCTAAAACAGTGGATGTGACTCTTGATGAGACATTGTGCATTATCACAGGATGTCTAAACCCTACACCACTGGAGAAATTATACTGTTTAGTATTGCACCACCTGACATCCACCGGGAAGTAGCAGCCAATAATAAAAGGACCAAGGCAGTGACCCCTGTTCGGATATCAGCCAGCACGCCAATGCCTTAAATCAAGAAATAGTTTTCTAAGATCTACAGAGATACTCGCAGGGACACCCCAGCAAGTGAGAGCCCAAAAGTGGCAGGCTAAAACCTAGAATCTCAAGCCATGGCTGATACCAAATTGTCAGGCCGCTCCAGGTTCAAAGAAGCATCACTCAGACAGCTGCCGGTAAACACCACTTTTATTGAAGGTCACAAAACATTTGAAGCCAAGAGTGCTCTCCACCACCCGACACCCTATATTTATACCCCCCCCCCCGACTGATGTCATGTTGTGGGCCCCTTGCATCACCCAGCCAGCTGACGTCACCCTGGGGATCCCTTGCATCATCCTAGGGAGCCTTGGGCCAGTAACGTTCCCTGCTATCAGCTGTGCTTTGTTTAGTCTGGGCCTGAAACCGGATCCCGCCGGCTTTGTCCAAGGCCACGGGCATCGGCTTCTACTGTGATAACATCGCAGAGTCTCCAAGGTCAGAGCTCCGGATTGCTCTGGCCTTTGACTCTGACACCAAATGAGAGACTCCCTCCTGGGCATACAGAAGACTGGACAACTTGGAAAGCGCTGAACAGACTGTGTTCTGGCACCACGAGGTGCAGAACCAACCTTAAGAAATGGACATGCGAGTGTGGAGAAGAGCAAACCACAGATCAACTAGTACAATGCAGTCTGAGCCCAGCCACAAACACAATGGAGGACCTTCTTACAGCAACACCAGAGGCACTCCAAGTGGCCAGCTACTGGTCAAAGGACATTTAGTATAATGCCAAGTTTTTAAACTCTGTGTTTTTTTAAAAATACATTACACATCTACCCTCGGTTTGCTTCTGATACGATAAATTAAAAATATAATATAATATATAATATAATATAATTATTATGTTTTTCCTACATGGTAGAAGGGGATTGGACTGGACGGCATCTGGGGGTATTATTATTATTATTATTATTATTATTACAAAGGCTGGGTGACTATCTGTTGATGACACATTATAGAATATAGAATATATAAACATTTCTTGAGGCTCCGTGATAATTTTTTTTTGCTTCAAAAGAGCTCTAAAAAAGTTTGAGAACCCCTGCTGTAGACTATCACAATAAGTTGCCTCTTTCTTCAAAGAATGCTTTTTACCCTCCTTTTTCCTTATCATGAGAGCTTCTCACCACAGTGAGCAAAAGAAGTAAACACTATTCTTCTGCCCCCTTCCGTATTTTTTATCTCCCATGGTGATTAGGTTTTCAGCTCTTACATAAAAGGTTCCATAAATATAGGTAAACTAAATGTAGCTTGTCGAGATAACTCAGGGCTCTTCTACACTGACTATATAATGCAGCTCAAAGCTGAGGCCTTGGTGGCCACAAAACACACACCTATAATGTGTGCTGCAACATACATCAAAGGGTATATACTGCATTTTAAAAATCTCAGGAAATACCAAGTTCAGCCCAAAAACATGCTGTAGCAAATGCCAGTGTATAGCATACCTAGGATGAAAATGGCTCTACAAAATGTGGACCTTCCTAATGCCGAGATCCATTAATACAGTTCCTCATGTTGTGGTGACTCCCAATCATAAAATTCTTTTCATTGGTACTTCATAACTGTAATTTTGCTATTGTAAATATCTGATAGCAGGATGTATTTTCATTCACTGGACCAAATTTGGGACAAATACTCAATATGCCCAAATGTCAACACTGGCGGAGCTTGATGAAAATAGACCTTGACATTTGGGAGTTGTAGTTGCTGGTATTTATAGTTCACCTAGACTCAAAGAGCAATCTGAACCCCACCAATGATAGAATTGGGCCAAACTTCCCACATAAGAGTCCTCATGACCAACAGAAAATACTGTTTTGTGATGGTCTTTGGCGACCCCTCTGACACCTCCTCGCAACCCCCCAGGGGTCCTGACCCCCAGGTTGAGAACAAATATTCTAGATGTCTTTGCGGTTCCTGCGTGAGACTTTCTTCCTACGACCACACAACTTAGACACTGCTACCCTTAAACTGCTGTGCTGTCACAGAGACCACATATATGATTTAATTGTATATCACAACTGCAGCCTTACCAAAGGAGTAGGTGTATAACACAAAAATAATTTATTACAAAGAAGAACAGCATATTTTTAAAGATTATTTATTAAAGCCACATAAAACCTAACTGGTTCTACTAACACTTTCCTGCCATGTCATAACACTAGCTGACTCTAACTAGGAGTTTATCTACACTGTTCAAAAAACCCAGACTCACTGCTAATCCATCACCATGACACACAGCAATTTCTGGGGAGTATCTTGGGCATTCTGGATTTAATTGGACTTTGCCCCACTTTAGGCAAAGTTGAGAGATGCTTGGAAGTTTTCTGGAGACTCCAGAGGACGCTGGGGCTTTTCAGCAGTCTGGACAGCTAGATTGGTGCAGGGAAGGCTCATCTTCCATGCCACCAAAGCTCCATCCAAGTGCCTAGCTGTTGTGGTCACATCGGCTGATGTGAGAATGGGGTGCTCATGTGGCCAGCAAGAAGAAGGGGGTTGATCAATATACATGTTAGACTGGCGGGTGCTCCAGGGCAGATTTACACCAGAGTAACATTCCTAGTGAAGACACAACTTAACTCCCCTGAGTCTCAATCCACAATCTCTGAGACAACTGATCTTGGATACTTTCAGCATGACTGCCTGGAGGGTGTTGTTTTAGCATGTATTTTAACTTTTGTATCCATGACACAAATATTTAATTAGTTTTTAACTTGTGTGTGTGTGTGTGTGTGTATTTGCCTTATTTTTAAATTCTGTTGTGTGGGGTCATGTTATTGTCCACTCCCTTGATTCCCAATAGGGGGAAAGGCAGGATAAATATAAAACAAACAAAAAAATAAAATAATTCATATCTCTTCTTAACTAATTCCTAATGTTGACAAATTCATATATCTCATTCTGAACAATTGTCATCTCAGGTCATTCAAAACATTCAGTCAATCATTCCTAACATTCAATACTCTCCTCTCCTTGAGATCACTTAATTCATTGCATGCACTATTCATTGCATACACAATTGTATTTTACTACAATTTCTCCAATAGATACATTTCTAACTTCTCCAAGTCCATAACTTTACAATTGCCATGAGGTAGAGGTGACCTGAAAACATATCATAACAATAAAGAATACTCTGGGCCTAATGGTAATGCTATACTTCTCTATAAACTTCAATCTCTACCTGGTTTGTAGTTGCTGTAATTTTCTTGAATCAGAGCAATGGAGCCATCAGTCAAAACAGGACAGTACTGTTGGGTATGCTATACCTATCTAATAAAAAAGTAATATTGGACTGAATGAAATTTACTCCCAAGTAAGTGGATGTAGGATTGCAACCTGAATTGTTTCTTGACTAATGAAGATGATAAAGAGCAAATAGAAACTGTATACCTATTACTTTGTTTAGGTGCCACTGTTCTCTTAAGAATGAAACTCAAGCTTTTAGCAATGCTTCCTCTTTCTTTTCTTTCTCACAGTGAATTGCTTATTTTGGAAATCCCATGTGACAACTATTATATAAAAAAATGCAGTGGTCTGCAGTAAGCTGGAAAATTTGCCAGTGGTTATATTGGCTGGGGAATTCTGGGAATTATAATCTAAAAAAGAGAATTTTCCCAATATTGTTATATAGTTGTGTTATTTCTTGCCCCTCCCCCCAACCAGTAAATTCTGATAACTTCTGTTTTAGCATATTTCCCAATATTTGATAACACCAGCTACATGAGCAATTGAGCCATCACATAGAGTGAGTCACTTCAAACCAGAGAATCACAGAACTGTAGCATTGGAAGAGACCCCAAGCATCATCTGGTTCAATCCCTTGCCAATGCAAGACTTCATAGCTGAAGCATCCCTGACAGATGGCCATCGAAATTCTCTTTATAAACCTACAACAAAGAAGAATTTATCACTGTGCAACACAATCGGCCCACTCAAAGGAAGAATGCCAACAAGAGCTACATCAGGGGTGGGATTTTTTTATTAATAAAGTTTTTATTGGTTAAAATACATCAACATAACAATTCAAACCACATAACATAGTGACAGTGGTAGGGTTGGGTGGGGGAAGGGGGTAACACTAGGTATTACAAAACAAATAACAGACAATTAAAATAGGACAACACGCAGGTTGACTTCACCCGCCGGTATCGAGCAAAAAGGATCATAATTTGAGCCTGTCCATTTAATTAAATTGATATCCTAGATCCAAAACCCTTTTAATTCTTCCTTTTTCTTCGTTTTTACGTACATGATAAATGGTTTCCACGTCTCCTCAAAGTGTTTTATAGGGCCTCTTCTCATTAGAAATGTCAATTTGTCCATTTCTGCAGTATCTAGGAGTTTAAAGATAATTTCATCAATGTCCGGTACTTCTTTTTCTCTCCAGTGTTTGGGCCATATAATCCTGGCGGCCGTTATTATGTGGGTAAGCAGCCTTACTGTCCCTTTTCCCATCTTTTTTGAGTCTATAATATTCAACAATATTAGGGGTGGGATTTTGAGGCCCATGGGTGGAATGCGGCAGTGTCTTGTACAGCCTTGGTGGGCTCAAGGCCCATTCTTCCAATTGTTTTTTAAATCATCCCTGCCCTCATGAATCATGTCTCTAGAAGCTCTGAGGTGGCAGACTTCTTAGCTCAAAAATGCACTCTCCCCTAGTTTCCATTTGGAGTTATGACTGAGCTACAGAAAATCTTTGCTTTATTATCTTTATCACACACTTTAAAGTGATGTAAATAATCTATGATCATTAGTTTTAACTTCTACTTTCTTCCTTGACTTTCTCCCCTACCTTTTTCAGGTCTTTGCCATTTCCTGCTAATAATAAGGTGTAATCTTATGTCCACTCAAGACGGTGGACGTATCAGTACCAGCAAGTCTGAACCCTTGGACAGGTGGTAACAGCACTTCAACACAATTTCTAACAAAGAGTTCCCACATACACCTATCCAGTCTGCAGCCATCATAGAGGGACCTGTCCCACAAATTACATCAGACAATAAAGAAAGTTATCACAACAATGAAGTCAAATAAAGCTACTGATCCAGATGACTTGCCTGCTGATATTTGGAAGCTGTTGGGAGACCGAGGCAATGAGTGGTCTGCTGAGCTTTTCAACAGGATCATCACTGAGAGCAAGATGCCAGACATCTGGCAGATATGTGTGACTGTGCCCATCTGGAAGGGAAAGGAGATGTTGCTAACTGCTTCTCCTATAGACCAATATGGTTGCTCTGTCATACTATTTAAATCTTTGAGCACATTTTAGATAATCAGTTGGGAGATATTATCATGATGACAGCAAATCAGTGCAGTTTAAGGACTGTGGGACCATCGGCGCAATTTATGCCAGAGACTTTTGATTGCAAAAACATCAGGAGAAGAACAGTAATATCCACACCGTATTTCTAGATGTTGAGAAGGCATTTGATCAGGTTCCACATGATCTTATGTGGGTGGTATTGAGATCACAAATAATACTGAAAGAATACATACAATGAATGGACGAAGATGCTGTACCCGAATCTGACAAGTGTGGCAAGGTGTGTGGCAGGAATCCACAAGCCCTTCCCTGTTTGAGTCGGAGTCCATCAAGGACCGGTTCTGTCACCATTGCTGTTCATACTATGCATGGACACATTAATCAGAGACATACAGAAACTGCATCCTTGGACGCTACTCTACGTCGACGGTGTTATGCTAGCTGCTGAGTCACGAGTAGAGTTGCAGACTGAAGTGCAAGTGTGAAAAAATAATCTGCAATATTTTGGACAATGGCTTAACATCTCAAAAACTGAGTATATGGAATGTGGACCAATGGTAGAGGATGATTTTGTCTATATCAATGGCACTGACCTCAACAAAGTGATCAGCTTTAAATACCCCACCTCAAACATCACCTCTGTCAGAAATATACTGTCAAATGCTCACAGGCGTGTAAGTGCTGTATGGATGAAATTGAGAGCAACAACAGGCATAATGTGTGCTAAGAAGATCCCAATCTGCCTAAAATCGAAAATCTACAGGCCGGTGGTCAGGCTGGTTGTTCTATTTGCCACTGAGTGCTGGCCAGTGGCCAACCACTAAGGCCGTTGAGCAAACTCTGCACACTATGGAAATGCAGATGCTCAGGTGGTCAATGCGTTCCTATTTTTCTTTCAAAATCTTTCTTTCAGCACACACACAGACTGGGCCCATAATCCTTTTGTTAAGGAATTCTTCCAAAATAGCAGAGCATCCAAATATACAAACAGGATACTTAATTTATCAGTCAGCTCACGGCAAGCAGAAGGTGAAGTGTTGTGGCTGTAAAATAATTATTTAGCTTATAAGGCAAAGATGCATAGTTCAATCTTTATAAATTTTCAAAAAGCTTTGTTTAAAAATATAAGAACTACATTCCTTGATAGAAAAGAATAGAGTCTAAGCTTCTCTCTTATTATTTCTAAGGTTCAAAAGAGGAAAAACCTCCAAACACTACATTTCTTCAAACACTCAGAATAGAGAGAGGCCTGCATGCAAAGATGGAAAAAGCAGAAGTGAAGACCATGAGGTTTCAGTTAGAAAACGGGAGGAGAAAGACAAAGAGAGAACAAATATATACAAAATCAGACATTCGGGAATTTGGGGGAGTCCCTCAGTCTAGCCTAATGCTAATTGTTCCTTATTGAGGACTGCAGACTTGAGCAGTGTGAGGTTGACTTCCAACACAAACATCATACAATAGAATTTTTAAAATCCCTCCTTACGTATTATTGCATGTGAATCACTTACTATTAATCTAATTTACTATTACATTTAATCACTGTGCCTGTAGTATAGAAATACATTTAGACTTGCTGACATAATTGTCATTGAACATTCTGTGTTGTTGCTGCTCACTTTTTTTAGGAGCTGCAGAGTACTCGATGGGAAAGACAGCAGAAAACTGTGTAAAGGATAAAATTGTCAGATCACATAAATGCAGGAATTTAATATGGGGATGACTATTTGTAGCCAAGGATCACATTCTATTCTACCTTTAGGATTATTGTAAATTATAATGGCAGAGGGGTGGATGTTACCACATGAAAGCCATGTAATACTATGTGTAAAACAATGGAAGCTTATTTTCAAGTCTGGGATCTTCAAAAAGAGGTTTGCTTCCTTTCCTCATTGCTTTGTGGGTGATTTTTATGAGCATGACATATAATGCAAAGGTGCCCCCAAGAAATATTCCCTTCAAGATTTCAGAAGGACAGTTGCAAGGATTAATGGATTATGATGAATGAAAAACAGTTAAAGGCTTTTTTGGTTTGTTTTCTGCTTGGTTGGCACCAGGATCATAGAAAGTGCTTTATACTCCTTGATGAAGTGGATAGATGACACTTTATTGAGAAAATAGATAAAACTGTACAATCTGTAGTCTACATTTATTTTCTCTTACATCTATTTTCATTTGCCTCTATTTTCCCAATAAAGTGTAATTTATGCACGCCAGTGTAAAGAATGCATACAGCATGGTACAAGGCAGTATCTACAATTTTTTAAAAATAATTTCCTTCTCTTATACCAACCCCATTTGTGAGCAATTTGTTGTGGCCTTTATTGTGTGTTTTGTGTAACACATTTTCTCAGATAATACCAGACAAGGATGTAAATATGCAATTGCACTTGTTTTTGCACAGAATTTCACAGATGCTCTAGTTGATTTTTTTTTCATTTGTAGCCCTCCCAAATCTCCCCCTTGGTGCCCCCCCCCCCAATTTTCTTAGTTGGCAGAGAGAAAAAAACCTATTCTGAATAAAAGAGTGGAAATGAGAGCCACTATGGAGCAATAGTTTTTGTGCTGGATTCTGTTAGACCAGTGGTTCCCAACCTTTTTTTGACTAGGGACCACTTAAACAGGGACCACTCTCCAACATTAATACCAAAAGTGTTAGGAATCAGTTTTTGGTCAATTTTAGATTTTGATTGGTTTTTTGGGGTGCTGATTCAGAAAATTGCATTGGATGGACCACATCAGCTCTAGTTTCTGATACAGAACATATGCCATCCAGTAGTTGCCATCTGTTTGCCCACAGAAAACCATATTTAATAATCTAGAGCTGATGTGGTAGTAGTAATCTTTCGTGGGTAGTCAGCCTCTCCCAACATCTTAGTTGCCCAGCACAGCAAGGTGCTCTCTGGACCTCCGCTGTGGTCTGGGAGTGGTGACAGGTGATTGACCTTTGGAGCTGGACTGGTTTTGGCCTGACTGGACAGTCTGGGCTCTCTTCTGCTGCAGATGCTACAGGATGGAAATGCGCTCAGTCTTAATGGATTTCTTTGCCACTAAAACCAATGGCTTTCAGTAGAGATTTCTTCTAAATAGGTGTGCAAAGCCTTGGTCTCCATCTTTCATCATTTTACACTGGAACTATATCATCTTTCACAGAAATATTTTAAATATCAACTGTAGATTTAAATGCCAAATAATATTATAGATTTTCAGAATTTCATGGAGCCTAATGTATCATCCCCTACAGTAGGTGCTAGTCATGGCAGTCTTTTGGATTAAATTCAGTGTCTATGAATTTAATCCATTCTTAGATGTAATGGGTAAGAGTGATCTGTGCTTGACTGGCTTCATGCAGAAACTCTAGAAGACATGCAGTGTGCTTGTCAGCGTTGACAGCATCTATTACCTGTCTGGGAACAGGAGCAGTATGAAATCCAGTCTTTCTCATCTCCCAACAGGAAAAAATGGTTAGCAATGTACTGCAGGTTGTGTGTCCTGTATCCAAAATGCTTGGATGCAGAAGTATGGTAGGTTTAAGATTTTTTTGGTGGGAGGGGAGGATCTGAAATACATGCATACGCACGAACACACACATGCACACATTTGGGTCACACCTTCAAGATATATTCATATACATATATGTATGTAAGTGTATATATATGCAAGTGTGTGTGTATATATCTTGAAGATGTGACCCAAGTACAAACATTTATTCATTTATGTTTCATATATACCTCATATACATAGCCTGAAGATAATTTCATACACGTTAAGAATTTTGTGCAGGAGACAAATCATATTTACACTGAACCATCAGAACGCAAAGGTGTCACTATCTCGGGCACCCATGTGGACAAGTTCAAATTTTGGAGTATTTTGAAACAGAGGTGCTCACTCAGACTAGAAATCTACAAGAGGCAGCCACAGGATTTGAAACAGGATGCCAACTCTGTATCTACTTTTTAAAGTATAGTGTGATGATCCCCTTAGTCTTCTCCAAGCTAAACATACCCAGCTCCCAAAAAATTCCTCACAAGGCTTGGTTTCCAGATCTTTGATCATCTTGATCACCCATCTAAGGACATGTCAGCACTTGGTTAGGAAACTACCAACAAATACCAATTGCTGTAAGCTCTATTTCAGAGGAAGGAACTGGCAAAACCACCTCTGAGTATTCCTTGTTTAAGAAAGCCCTATGAAATTCCTGTGGTCGCCAAAGGTTGCAGGTGGTTTGAAGGCACAGACATTATCAATCTGTGCTAATGAAGTATGCAGGATTGTACAGTTAACCCTTCATATTCATGGATTTTGTATCCACGGACTCAGTCACCCAAGGCTTGAAAGTGTTTTCTTTAAAATCCAAAATGCAAGTCTTGATTTTGCCATTTTATATAATGGATACCATTTGACTATGCCATGATATGTAATGGGACTTCAGCATCCACTGATTTTTGGTATCCATAGGGGGGTCCTTCAATCAAGACACAGTAGATACCATGGGCAGGCCCACTGTATGCATTTCGCAAGATCCATTGCGATAAATACCATCTTGGATTAAGCCCACAACCCTATTCCTGTGTTGTCAAGGCTTTCATGGCCAGAATCTCTAGGTTGTTATGAGTTTTCCGGGCAGTATGGCCATGTTTTAGAAGCATTATCCCCTGACGTTTCGCCCACATCTATGGTAGGCTTCCACAGAGGCTGTGAGGTCTGTTAAAAACTAGGCAAGTGCTAGGAAAGAACTCTTGTCTTTTGAAGGCTGGTGTGAATGTTGCAACCGGCCACCTTGATTAGCATTGAATGGCCTCACAGTTTCAAAGCCTGGCTGCTTCTTGCCTGAGGAAATCCTTTGCTGGGAGATGTTAACTGGCCCCGATTGTTTCCTGCAAAATGTTTTCTGCAATTCCTTGCAAAATGTCCTCATAAGCACTTTAATTACCTGTTGGGTCATCTGCCCCAAATTATCCTTTAAAACCTTTCCTATTACATACATTTAAACTTTGCTTTGACATTGTTTCTTGATATCTGGACATGTGTACCCTGACATTTGTACATTTGTGTACATGTGTTTGTACATGTGTGTATACCCTGATGTTTGTAAATCCTGATGTTTATACATTTTTGATGCTGGTCATTTACCATAATAAATCTTGTATGTATGTATATATGTATTCTACCTCTGTTCACATCCAGTGTTATTTATTTTAAAATTTTGATATTTCACATTTGGCTCGCCCAGAATGGTTTTAAACTGTCTGTTATTGCTTGTCTGTAAGTATATTGATTGTATTGTTGTATTATTTGCTGTTATTATGTGTTGTTGGGCTTGACCTCATGTAAGCTGCCCCAGGTCCCCTTGGGAAAATGGTGGTGGGGTATAAATAAAGTATTATTATTATTATTATCCTGCCAACAAAAAAGCAGTCAGGCTTTGAAGCTGCAAGGCCATTTAATGCTAATCAATTTGGCCAATTGCAAATGAACACTTGCCTCACCCTGGACATTCCACAGATATATACACCCTACTTGCCTAGTTACCAACAGACCTCACAACTGCCATAAATGTGGGTGAAGCATCAGGAGAGAATGTTTCTGGAACATGGTCATAGAGCCTGGAAAACTCACAACAACCTAATCCTATTCCTGCTCACCTGATAGTAAACACTACTGAATTCAGTGGGCCTGCACAGATATTGTAAGGACATTAAATTATATATAAAAAACCATGGCTAGTAATAAGTAAAGCCCATAATATGAGTTGCAGGACCCACTCCTTTGGGCCTCCCCAAGGTACTTCTGCTAAACAAAGGAAACACATTTCCCTGCAGACAAGAAAATGATGCAAGCTTTTAACCAATGTGTGGAAGCATTTGATTTATAGATGCTAACTGAAACTTCATTAAGGCTTCCTAAGCAAGGAGTCCTAGTAAAATCTACACATCTATGAGTAAACAGATAACGGTTCAGCTTCTCAACATGAACTGGCTAATTGATCAATTCAACTGGCTAAAGGTCAGAGAAGGGCTGGGTAGCCTGAGAAACTTTCACCCCAAACGGTTATGTAGGAAAACAGATGCAACCCACCACCACCCACCCCTGCCCCCGCCCCCACACATTTGGCACCTTGTATGTCCTTGGAAGGGTGGGACTGACAGGACATGGCTGTTAGATCAATTTCTTCCACCAACCCCACTGGGAATGATTTCCCCAGCTGCCTTCAAACAGCCGTTGCCTTTGCAAATGGATGAACAGGAAGTGTTACTCTGGGCATGTCTGCACTGATAATTTAAGGCAGTTTGAAGGCAGCTTGACAATGCAGTGTTTATATAATACATGCTGTGAACATGTGCTGCAGCTCACTGCAACTGGCTATCTCTATCTCTCTATCTATTTATCTCTACAGTATTTATATACTGCTTTTCTCGCCTCTGGGGGGACTCAAAGCGGTTTACGAGAAATGATGGCAAAATTCAATGCCTTACATACATAAAGGGTAAAGGTTTCCCCCCTGACATTAAGTCCAGTCGTGTCCGATCCGTTTCTAAGCCAACGAGCCGGCGTTGTTCATAGACACCCCCAAGGTCATGTGGCCGGCATGACTGCATGGAGTGCAGTTACATACATAAACCAATTCATAAATCAAATGATATATAAGCATAAATTCAATAGGACAATTTACCATAAGATAAGAGGACATTTGAACATGAAATAAAAAAAATGAAACAACTAATAAAACCTTTAAAATCACATGATGCAAACTCATAGACCGGGCCATTCCAAATGTCGATTCCAAAAGTCCAAATGCTGCCATATAGCACAGTTTGAATCTGTAGACCTATATAAATCAGTTTGATGCAGTTAAACTGTGTTATATGGGTTTACATTGAGCATATAACACATTACATGGTAGTGCAAATCCAACTTTGAAGACTTTTAAACAGATCAGCAAAGCCGGGGATAATCCGAAATAGAGTCCTTAATGTGTTTCAGTGTGCTCTAGAGTAAACAACATCATGTGGTGAAGTCAACTCCACAAAATCGAATCAGTGTCTTCAGCTGATCCACACATACATATTTGGGATGTGTGTGTGTGTGTGTAATCACCATCAAACCCCCAAACTTGCAGCGTAATCTTCCGCACAGTGGAACTGCTTCCTTCTGTACCAGTTCCCCAATGGGATTAAGTGGCTAGTATAAATGTGCCCTCTCACACTGCAAACTGACTCAACTCCACACTATGCTGCCAAATAATGCAGTTTTAGAATGTAGTTTAACGACATTAAACTGCATTATACGGCAGTGAAGACTGAAATATATCACCCAATTCTCTCCAGATGTTTTCCCCACATCTAGGGCAGACATCCTCAGAGGCTGTGAGGTTTGTTGGAAACTAGGCAAGTAATGTTTATATATCTGTAGCATGTCCAGGGCGGGAGAAATAACTCTTGTCTGTTTGAGGTAAGTGTAAATGCTGCAATCGATCACCTTGATTAGCATTGAAAAGCCTTGCAGCTTACAGGCTTGGTTGCTTGAGTTCTTTCTCACACCCTGAACATTCCAGATATATAAACCCCATTTGCCTTGTTTCCAACAAACCTCACAACTTCTGAGGATGTCTGCTATACAGATCCTTCTCAAAAAATTAGCATATAGTGCTAAAGTTCATTGTTTTCCATAATGTAATGATACAAATTAAACTTTCATTTATTGCACACCAACTGAAATATTTCAGGTCTTTTTTTTTGTTTTGTACTGATGATTTTGGCATACAGCTCCTGAAAACCCCAAAATACTGTCTCAAAAAATTAGCATATTTGGTCAGATGGAATATGCTAATTTTTTGAGATATGTATGCCAAAATCATCAGTATTAAAACAAAAAAAGACCTGAAATATTTCAGTTGGTGTGCAATGAATTGAAAATATATGAAAGTTTTATTTTTATCATTACATTATGGAAAATAATGAACTTTAGCATTATATGCTAATTTTTTGAGAAGGACCTGTAGATGTGGGTGAAACGTCAGGAGAGAATATTTCTAGAACATGGCCATATAGCCCGAAAAACCTACAATAACCCAGTGATTCCAAAAATGGAAGCCTTCGTCAATACATTAAACCCAGTGATTCCAGTCATGAAAACCTTCGACAACACAAAGTTATTATTATTAATAACAATAACAATAACTTTGTGTTATTATTTTTGAACCCCACCTCCAACTCTGGTCTACCAGAGTATTATTGTTATTAATAACAATAACTTTGTGTTATTATTTTTCAACCCCACCTCCAACTCTGGTCTACCAGAGTATTATTATTATTAATAACAATAACTTTGTGTTATTATTTTTGAACCCCACCTCCAACTCTGGTCTACCAGAGTATTATTATTATTAATAACAATAACTTTGTGTTATTATTTTTGAACCCCACCTCCAACTCTGGTCTATTATTATTATTATTATTAACAGAACTTTGTGTATTATTATTATTATTAACAATAACTTTGTGTTATTATTTTTGAACCCCACTTCTAACCCTGGTCTACTAGAGTATTATTATTATTAATAACAATAACTTTGTGTTATTATTTTTGAACTCCACTTTCGAACCCTGGTCTACTAGAGTATTATTATTATTAATAACAATAACTTTGTGTTATTATTTTTGAACTCCACCGCCAACTCTGGTCTATTTTTGAACCCCACCTCCAACTCTGGTCTACCAGAGTATTATTATTATTATTAACAATAACTTTGTGTTATTATTTTTGAACCCCACTTCCAACTCTGGTCTAACAGAGTATTATTATTATTATTAACAATAACTTTGTGTTATTATTTTTGAACCCCACTTCCAACTCTGGTCTAAAGGAGTATTATTATTATTAACAATAACTTTGTGTTATTATTTTTGAAACTCCACCTCCAAATCTGGTCTATCAGAGTATTATTATTATTGATAACAATAACTTTGTGTTAATATTTTTGAACCTCACCTCCAACTCTGCTCTACCAGAGTATTATTATTAATAACAATAACTTTGTGTTATTATTTTTGAACCCCACCTCCAACTCTGGTCTACCAGAGTATTATTATTATTAACAATAACTTTGTGTTATTATTTTTGAACCCCACCTCCAACTCTGGTCTACCAGAGTATTATTATTATTAACAATAACTTTGTGTTATTATTTTTGAACCCCACTTCCAACTCTGGTCTAACAGAGTATTATTATTATTATTAATAACAATAACTTTGTGTTATTATTTTTGAACCCCACCTCCAACATTGCTCTACCAGAGTATTATTATTATTATTATTAATCAGTATGTTTTTTAAAAGCTGGTTTTATTTCCTCCTTAGTCCTTTCTTGCCAGTGAATGGACGAAAGATTTCGCCACAGTCTTCTCCTTCTGCTCCTGTTCCTTCCCCCTTTATTTTTCTAAAGGCAGGGCAAGACAAGACTCCATTCCCGCCTGTCCAGGGATCCAGCCCGGGTTTTCCAGGCAGCCGGGCTCTCTCTTTGGCCTTTCCACCGTAGCTCAAGGAGAAACTGAGGCAGAGCCCCACGCAGACTCCCTAAAGACCGCCTTCTTTTCTCTTTGCAAGCTGGGGGAGAAGAAGAGAGGGGGAGGGTGGCGAGTGGGCCCCATTCCTTGGGAGCAGGGGCTCTTTTCCCTACCTGTTCCCCCCCGTTTTCCCACCACAATCAAGACCCTACTGGAAGGAGCCTTTCCAGACAGCGGACAAAGGGGTGCGTCTACACTGTAATAGTAATGCAGTTTGACACCCCTTTAAGTTCCGCGGCAGGAAGCAATGGGGAGAGAGCGGGTGAGCACCCTCTGTCAGCTCTAGCTCCCCATGGGTGGAGCCTAAGAGAAGCCTCACACAAGGATGGTAAAACAGTAAACATCCGGGCGGCCCCCTGGGCAACGTCCCTTGCAGACGGCCAATTCTCACACACCAGAAGCGACTTGCAGTTTCTCAAGTCGCTTCCTAGTACTGAAAAAAAAAAAAAAGCTGCCAGGGCGAAATACTAGGGAGAGTTGTAGTTTTACAAGGTCTTTCTCTGCTCCTCCAAACAGGAGCCCATAGCATTGAGCGAGGGCAGGGAAATGGGGGGCGAGGGGGGGGGTGTCCCAACAACATTGTAGATCAGGCATGGGCAAACTTGGCTCCATCCAGAGTTGCCAGGGGGAATGGGAGTGACGTCATTCCTGGGCTCAAAAGGGGAAAAAAAGGAACCGGCTCTTTTGTTCCTTCCCTCCTCCCCAATCCCTGCCTGGGTGATCCATGCCATTCCAGGGGTTTTCAACGTTTGGCAGTGGATCACCTTCTTCCTCTCGTAGTTTTGGGTGGCTGAGCTACATTTTCATCAAGGCAAGGCGGAATCTGGGTGGGAGTCCAGACTACCACAGCAGGGCTTGGGAAGTTTAGATCAGGCATTGGCTAAACTTGGGCCCTCTGGGTGTTTTGGATTGCAACTCCCACGATTCCGAACAGCATCAGGGGCCAAGGTCTGCCTATTATTACAAACTGCATTCAATAGTAGTGTAGATATAGGGATAATGCAGTTCAGTGCAGTCAAAATGCATTATATGAGTCTACACTGACCATATAATGCAATTTCAAACCTTATATATACCACTGCATGCTTTGTCGAATGCTTTCATGGCCGGAATCAGTGGGTTGTTGAGTTTTCTGGGCTGTATGGCCATGTTCCAGAAGCACTCTCTCCTGACGTTTCGCCTGCATCTATGGCAGGCATCCTCAGAGGTTGTGGGGTCTGATGGAAACTAAGGAAATAGACAACAGACAAGAGTTCTTTCTCCCACCCTGGATGTGATTATATATATATATATATATATATATATATATAGAGAGAGAGAGAGAGAGAGAGAGAGATCTATCTATATAATAAAAGTCAGTGTTTGCGGTGGGAGGTGCGGAGGAATATGTGGCAGTGTTTCGATTGGTTGTCACTGTGGGATTATTTGCATAAAGGACTCTGATTGGCCAGCTTCAGAACTCCAACACTCTAAGGCACCAGACAGAGGGGATTGGTTGCCACTGAGTGTGTATTTGCATAAAGGACTCTGATTGGCCAGGCTCAGCACTCCAACACTCTAAGGCACCAGACAGAGGGGATTGGTTGCCACTGAGTGTGTATTTGCATAAAGGACTCTGATTGGCCAGGCTCAGCACTCCAACATTCTAAGTTAGCAGACAGAGGGGATTGGTTGCCATATACACACACACACAATAAATAAGTGGTCATAGATTACATGGGGTGACAGCCCCAGAGAGGGTGATTCCATAATAATTTTATTTATTTATTTAGTATTTATTTATTTCATTTCTACCCCACCTTTCTCTACCCCAGAAGAACTCAAGGTGGCTTACAAATCCGGTAAAATTCAACGCCACACAGGTAAACAATAAACACATCTCATCAAAATACAAACAATCTAAACGTATAAGCAATGAATACACATATCGATCAATTAAACAGATTAAAACTATATAAACTGCCGAGTCGTAACCTCATGTCCAAATCGTTTTCTAAAATCCATAGTCTGTTATTCAAGCTGTTAAAGTTTCATTCGCTAGTTTCCTATTTACAAAATACCTGTGAGAAGAGCCAGGTTTTAAGTCCTTTTCTAAAAAAGCGGGAGTGTTGTGGCCTGCCTGATGTCACTGGGGAGTGAGTTCCACAGCTGAAGGGCTACCACTGAGAAGGCCCTGTCTCTTGTCTCATCCAATCAGACTTGCGAAGGCATTGGGACAGAGAGCAGGGCCTCCCTAACTTATCTTAAAGCTCTTGTTGGCTCATAGAGGGAGATGTGTTCGAACAAGTAAGTTGGACCAGAACCATATAGGGCTTTATAGGCCAAGACCAGAACTTTGAATTGGGCTTGGTAGCAGACTGGGAGCCAGTGGAGCTGACATAATAGAGGAGTAGTATGCTCCCTGTACGCCACCCCAGTTAGAAATCTCTCTGCTACCCGTTGAACTAATTGAAGCTTCTGGGCCGTCTTCAAAGACAGCCACACGTAATAATAATTTTTTACCTGCTTCTCCTCACTGCATGGTGGGATACAACATAGTTAAAATAGATATATCAGAAGACCATTGAAATACATAAAATAAAAGACCTAGAGAAAAGATCAAAATACGTTAAAACCAGATATACCAATAAAATGCAAATTTAAAGTGCATAGTTTAAAACTAATTTTTTGTGCCGTGTTTCAGCAGCAATTTTTCATTTATATATCCTTGCAGTTAGTTATAACCAGAAAAAAACCCCAATTTTTTGCAACCCCAGCATGCGCATACTGTGTCTACAAGGCTAAAACTCTATGCTAATTTACTTGTTTAACCTTCTAAAGCGCATGAGCCCTGGCCAGAGCTGTCCTTGTAAACCAATTACAATGACGCTTGGAAATGTGGTTTTTCATCTGCACATGCTATGAACACACACCGTTGTTTTTGTTGCTGCTGGTTGTTTTTCATAGTTATTGATTTTGTCATTACATCCAGGGATATATGGGAATTACAATTTATGAGTTACGTTAGTATAATTTTTTTTTACTAAGGATTCTGTATGGAAGGAGGTCTGTGGAGATAAGACCTTGAATTACTTCACTTGGTGACACCAATTATTGTGACAGCAACGTTCACAAGCACACTTGTTGGGAGCGTAGGAGGTGGCCTTGTCTGTGGCTGCCCCTACCATTTGTAACTCTTTTCCTCAGGAGGTTGGGCTGCCTGCCTCCTTGCTCTCCTTTACTAGTCAAAGAAAAAGACCTGTACAATTTCAATAGGCTGTTGGGAACCGATTGTTTTATGTAATGGGTTTGCCATCTCAGTACTATATATTGGGTTGCTGTGAGTGTTCTGGGCTGTATGGCCATGTTCCAGAAGCATTCTCTCCTGATGTTTTAGTAATATACTGTTCTTTAATATATGTTTTACAATTATGGTTTTGTGTGGTTTTAATTCCATAGATAAAAATATTATTTTAATCTTTACTTTTTGTATGTTTTTACTCAATGCATTTTTCTTGTATCCCATCCCCACTGCCTTAAGCTGCCGCACCTTGAGCCTCAAGGAGAGGTGGGTAAGAAATAATAATAGTAATAATAATAATAATATACACAGCAAACAAGATCATTGTGCTAGCTTTTGTATTTGCTCATATGTCTGACACTTCCCAAGTGTCTAGGACTGTGATGTATCAGCAAATAATGTGTGCAGATCCAAGTAGGGTGGCCTTTTGCAGCTGACAGATGGTACCAATTGTTTTTAAGTGCAAACCAATGTCTTTAGGCACTGCACCCAGTGTGCCAATCACCATTGGGACCACCTTTCCTGGCTTGTGCCAGAGTCTTTTCAGTTCTCTCTTTGAATCCTCATATTGTGTAAGCTTTTTGTCAATTCTGCTGTTAATAATAATGATAATAATAATATCCCATTCCAGGAATAATAATAATATCCCATTTCTGGGGAGAACGCAGGATATACATAAAACAATCAGTTGATTTGATAAAATCAAGGATAAGAGGGAGCAAAATGAGGTTATTTATTTATTTTATTTATTTCTGGCATTTGTACCCCGTCACTTCTCCACCCCCACAAGGGGACTCAGGACGGCTTACATTTGCAACGGTACAAGGCCGCTACACTACAATACAATATAATCAAAATACAGCAATAAATTCAAATTCACATGTAAAAACATTAAAAACGATTGCATAGTCATTAAAACCAATAAATAGAGCATTAGTTAAAATCATAAGGCAAAGCACTGTATCATCTGCCGCAACGCCATTCCAGTCCAATAAAGTGCAAATTACGTCTGCTGCCCAAAGGCCTGGTTCCAGAACCACAATTTTTTTTCTGAAAGCCAGGAGAGATGGAATTGATCTTACCTCGTTTGGGAGTGCGTTCCATAGGCGGGGGGGGGGGGGGCACCACCGAGAAGACCCTGTCGTCCCCACCAAACGCATTTGCGATGCTGGCAGGAGTGAGAGCAGGGCCTCTCCAGATGATCTTAGGCTGCGAGTAAGCTGAGCCAGAACCGTATGAGCTTTATAGGTCAATACCAGCACTTTGACTTGGGCTCCGAGATGGACAGGCAACCAGTGGAGCTGACACAACAGGGGGGTGGTTGTGTCAGCTCCACTGGTTGCCTGTCCATCTCGGAGCCCAAGTCAAAGTGCTGGTATTGACCCAGTTAGCATTCTGGCTGCCACCCGTTGGACCAGCTGTAGTTTCCGAGCTGTCTTCAAAGGCAGCCCCACGTAGAGCGCGTTGCAGTAATCTATTTGGGATGTACTGTAACTAGAGCGTGGACGACCATAGCCAGATCAGACTATAGCTATTGGAGTTCGGCCCCACACTGCCCAAGTCTCTAGTCCTGAATGAGGAACAAGTTAGTTAGCTTAGAATAGGCTGAGGGATTCTCTTCCCCCATGCCTCCTGTATTACAATTGGAATATATCTATTTCCTCTCTCCTCTCTGTTTTTGCTCTCATTCTGATTGGTTGTGTAGAATGGATATGTTTCTACTGCAAGCCTTACCTTCTGACTTCTGCTTCTTACATCTTTCATCACACTAGAGGATGAATCCACTTTAAATCTGTTTTCTGCCTCTTTCAGAATTCTGCAGAATTCTGGGGTTTGTAGTTTAGTGAGGCTGTCTTTGCTTCCTAAGCTCTAAATTCTTTACAGCCACATCACACGGCACTTCATGCTGTGCTTGCTGCGAGCTCATGCTCAAACTATAAGTATTCTCTTTTGTAGGATACTTATAGTTTGAGCATCAGCTCACAGCTCTGCTATTTTGGGGTAGTTTTCCCTAACAATAACAACATTTCCGGTGCTCTGTTAGGTCAACTTTGTGTTCCCAGTGTTGATGCAGTTTCTGGGTCTTTGAGATACTCAAAACTGGGAACAGAATGAGGACTGAATTCTTACAAGTACTTAGCAATAATTTCTTAAGACCTTGCAGGAAGCGATTTCTTGAGGATGAAGAGCCAGAGCATATTCATGTTTGTGTGTATGTGCGCCTACGGCTTGGCAGTAAGTCTCACAGAATTTTGCTGTAGGGAAAGTGCATGTAATTTGGAGTGTTTGCTGAGTTGGCTGTTTAGCGGTACAAGCCTAGAAATGTCTGTTTAGTGATACATGCCTAGAAATGTCTACTCAGAAGGAAGTTCCACTAGACAAGGTTGCCGCCTAAGGATCTTCCCCGGGAAGAGTGAGAAAAAGCATTTCTTTAGCAAATTTGCCCATTAGTTTTAAAAGTAGGCCACAGATACAAAGTCAATAGAAAGGAAATATGACAGTGTTACTTAGTGGCTGGAAAGTGTGCCCTTCGCGTTCTTAAATAAAATCCTAGCTCTTTAGGTAGTGGAAGGTCTCGATAACATTGTTAAAAACCATCTTTTCCTTCTGGTTCAGCAACGTCCAGGGAAATGTTCTATTTTTCTTGAAGTCTTGCATTGTGAACATGGACTGGCCCTAATCAAGATGTAGCTTTCTTAAATCTGCATTTTTGTCATAATAGACCAGCGCTGTTGCTTGAGTCTGATACATTTTTAAAATTTAACTTTGAACAGCTGTTGCAGAACGCAATTTATCGATGCATCATTTAAGTGTTAGATGTGATAAAATTGCCACTTTTGTAATATAATATAACAATGGGCTTTCCGATGAATAATTATACTAAATAGTGTCATCTCTACTTCAATTTCTGCTGTGGTCCTGCCAGAAGGGGAGAAAGAAAATGAAAATTAAAGGAGATATAAACAGAATCATGCTTCATACCAACTTAGGATGCATCCAGACTGCACAATAATAGTGGTTTAATATTCTAATTGCCTTTGCTTCATCTTATAGAGAATATAAAAAGCTACACCAAAACAGATCTATAATTTAGTTTCCAGGCTTTGTTATCTGGAGAGTGTTGGGCTGACAAGTTGGTCACCCCTAAGTTGGTGCCCTTAAGAGGTAGCTGGTTTTTGGCATTTTGGAGCAGTTATCTCAGGGGAGTGAATTTATGTTGCCTTTCATATGTTATTTGGATGCATTTTGCAGTGGCTCATTCTCCAATTGTCATGAATGCTGGGAACTGCAGCTCAATAAAGACAGTTGGCGATTGCATGTTCTGTTAGGGAAAACTACCAAAAAATAGAGCAGAGTATCCAAAATATAATCAGAATACTAATAGTTGAGCATTTAGCTCACAGCAAGCAGAGCATGAAGTGCCGTTGGATGTGGCTGTGAAAAATTTAGAGCTTAGGCAAGCAAAGATGCAGAGGTCAAGCTTAAAAAGTCACAAAAGGTTTATTTACATTAATAATAACTACATTTCTTAATAGTTAAAGGTCTGGGTATGAGCTACTTTAACACCCATTTAAGGTTTCAAAGAGAGGAAAAATATCAAGCATTCCAACATGTTCTATCCAAATTACAGTGGCCCTCCAGATCTCTGGGATCAGGATTCACAATTTCCAACAACCATGGATCATCATGCCCCATATTAGTAAGTAAGGCTGAGGTGAGCATGGACATGCAGAAGTGTGTGTGTGTTCATGGCATTGACATTTAATAATATGGGATGTGATCATTTGTGTTTTTTCATACACATGGCAGCCCTGGAACCACACCCTTGTGAATATGGTGGGCCCTCTGTAATCCATGTACTAGCAGAAGTCATCAGAATGCAGAGCTAATGAAGAGAAGTGGTGGACTATGGGTGATGCTGCTTAGCTGTTACACATTTCTAATCTCTGCTTTGTATAGAAAAGAAGAGCTAAACTGTGCCACTTCTGCAGCTTGTGCCAGTCTGACCTCATAGCAAAGTAGATGCCTTTTTTGCCAGTCCATCTCCTTGGACTCAGTTATTCCAAAATGCTTGCCAACATGAGGAGTGGGGAATCACCACCCCATTAAGAAGGGATTAATTTCCCTACTGTTTCTGCCAAGACATAGGATTCCCCAGCTCTAACTGGAAGAGTGGGAAGATTCCTGAAGGGCAGCCCATGGCCATCCTGTTCTTGTCCAGAGACCTGCAGGTGGCAGTGCAGGCTGCCTGTGTAGTTCGAACCCCCACTCATTACTGGGTGCTTTGGAGAAAGATCAGATTTTCTCAGATTGGCAAATGCAAGGAAATTGGTCAGGGATTGTGGGGTGCTTCTGAAATGTTCTAAAAAACAAAACATGAAAGGAATTATTTCATTAGAAGTGGACAACACCTCAGACAACACCAAAACAGCTCAAAAAGAAGAGAGGCACCAGAGCAGTGAATTAAAATGAAATTACAGGGAGCAAATTTCAGGGAGTGGTCAACCCCCCTGTTTAAACAGCTCCATTGTTTGCCAATAGGTTTCCAGTCCCAATTCAAGGTACAGGTTATCAACTACAAAGCCCTAAACTAAACAGTTCGAGACCTGCCTATCTTCACGACCACATCTTCCTCTATGAACCTGCGCAACTTCTAAGATCTTCAGGGGAGGCCCTCCTCTTGCTCCCACCTCCAACACAAGCATGGTTGGTAGGGTCAAGAGAGAGGGCATATTCGGTGGTGCCCCCCCCGGCTCTGGAACTCTCTCCCCAGGGAGATTAGAATGGTGCCCACCCTGCCCACCTTCTGTAAAGATCTAAAAATGTGGATGTTCCACTGTGCCTTTGATTAAACAGTTCACTAGATAACTTTACCCACCCACCCCCTCCGGCCATAACTCAGTGCCTTGTGTGTGCACTTACCACTATTCCTTGCACTATAGATATAGTGTTCTAATTCATATTGCCTTTCTAGTCCTAGCTTATCATCTGCCTCCTGCACTTATCCATCAGCCCTGCGCTTGCAATTCATTTGCACCAGTCTTGCCCTCCCAAGCTCAGCATTTGAGTAATATGTCAGGCTATTGGTTGTTTGTTTGATGATTGTTTATGTTGTTTTATACAGTACATTTTTACTGTTTTAAAAATTTATAAAACAACCAGGTTTGTCCCCATGTAAGCTGCCCTAAGTCCCTTCGAGGAGATAGTGGTGGGATACAAAATATATCATTATTATTATTATTATTGCCATGAAACAAAATGAATAATGAATACAACTACACATACACACACACACACATAGACACAATGGTATACACTAGGATATTTATGTCTAATATATGTAAAGGGATTTTTGGTCCCCCTAAGTGCAGTTATGGGGACAGTAATTGTTTTTTTAAAAAAATGGGAAAATTTTAGACCCAAATAAACTCTCTTGGATATAAACAACAATGTTTCATGCTGTATCCCCATAACATCGTATGAGCCAGTGTTAGGTCCTTTGTTTCCTGACACTGATGAGACATGGAGATACAGTAAGAATTTGGGAGACCATAGAGCTTCTGATATTTGATTGTATCTCTGAGTAACATTAAATTACTGTGAAGGAAAGATGTTATCTTGTGCAGATTGGCATTCGGTGGAACGTGCCTAGGAGAAGATGCTGGTGGACTATGCTTTTTCATTTTGAAGCAAATTCCATTAAATAAAAACAGCAACAACTGTCCAAATAAATATCTGAGACGTGCAGCATTTTCAGCGTATCATCTGGATCTTACTATGTGTTGTTAATATAGGACATAGGATTTTGCAGGACTATGGGCTTAATACCCTGAACACACATGGGCAAAGAAAGTGCCCTATGGCGAGTTTTCACAGAAAAATGTGCTTACTCTTATTGATTTATGTCTCAACTTCCATTAATCCTCTGTAGCCCAAGGAGCTGTATACATTCATTCAGCTGACAGTTTTGAAAATGCCAGCCTTCTAAAGGTTAATTATATTTTTACATATTTGTTTGGTGTATCATTTATTTTACAAAACCAAGCTATTCTAATAGTCTTTTTTGTATAAATCCTGCATTAGAATACTTTAGTGGGTTCTGCATATGAGACTCTGGGGAAAGATTTGGACTGTACACAATAAAGACCACTCTATGGTAATCGGTGGATTAGAGAACACAAACGTGGTGTTCATAGACTACTTCTCTGTTCCCAAATAAAGCAGATCAGCATCTCTTTGGTCCTCCAGTGACCTCCCCATTGAATCAGAGAAGGGATTCCACATTATCTGCTGTGAGTGTTGGCCTTTCCCAGAGGCTGGTTATATTCATGCGTGTAGAGCTTTTGATTAGATCTGCTGTTTTGCCTATGGCATTCTCAGCAAAACACCATTTCTCTATACATCATTTGAGCATTAGATACGATAAGATTGCCACTTTTTATTACAGAGTATAAAAACTCTCTGCTAAATAATCTTTCTCCTGGCTTGGCTCTGCTTTGGTCCTGCAGGGAAGAGAGAAAGAAAAGGAAACTGAAGGGGCAGGTAGAAATCCCTTTCAACTCCTTAAATGCTCGAAGGAACCGTTTCCATTTCAAGAGGCCGGAACAGACATCCAGTACTATTACGTCGCTTCTTTTCAGGTTCTCAAAGGATGATGGAATGATAAAATGCTATTCAATTTTACTGAAATGAAAATGAAACCTATTTGCATCCTAGGGCACATCTACACTGACCACATAGGCCGCATCTATACTGCCATATAAAATCCAGCGTATCTGCTTTGTACTGGATTATATGGCAGGGTAGACTCATCTGCTTTGATAATATGGATTATATGACAATGTAGAAGGGGCCTTAGGGTGCTTTGCCTTACATTAACCAGAATTGGGGGAAAATCCAAATTCTGGCTAAGAATTCATAGTATCACCAGACATCTGAACATCCCATATTTCCTGGGTTTGGGATACAGGATGACACTTATCTCCCTTCCCACCCGCTATGTCATGACAGGCTGTGGCCATGACATATATCCTACCTGTCTTTTGTTGCCTGCAGTGATGTTGACCAGGATGATGATGTGATCATGGATAGGAGGGGGAGAAAAGGGATAGGGGGGGGGATTCCTTCTCTCCATTTCCCTTCCTGTTACCCCAGCCAATTTCACTGAAAGTGACAGCAGACAGGTAACAGCTGGAAGAGTTCTGTACTGAGCTGATGTGATATATGCCACACTGGATTGGTTCTGTATTATTGGGTCAGTGTACATCCACCCCTAGTAAATGGACATACAGATTCCTGGAGGAGCACCATCAAGTCACTTCAGAGCTCTCTTCAAGCATTCTGTTTTCATGTGGATTAAATGCATGAAAATAGGAGCCTTCTCACCTTGCTGCCTCCTTCATGGTTTCTGTTACCTTGTGTTACATTCTGAAGAGCACGACTTACACATCCCTGTGATTTAGAACACTGCTATTCTAGGGTTTGGAATTGCACCAATAACCTCTGTAGATAGAGGAAATTTTCCTTTTCACAAAGCCATCTCTCACAGGTATAGAACAACTAAAATAGTAATGGAGTAGAGGGGCCCATACATTCCTCCTCCTCAGATAACAATGTACCTAAAGAAACCTTAAGTCATTTGTAAAGAACCCAGAAACAAACATGTTTGATATATGTCATTGTTTTGTTGGACTTATTAGAAAAACACTATTAGAAACACTGGGCTGTGATTCCCCAACATCTGTGCTCAAGATGTGTTTTAACTATAAACTTTTAAAGGATAGGCAAGCAGGGATGATGGAAGTTATAAGTCAACATAACTGGAGACTATTAGGATGAAGAAAACAGCAATTAATTTGCTACCTTAGATTCCAGCTGTTCTTCAAACATAATATATGCACCAGTTCCTTGTTGTGCAAAGAACTGATGATTATATTATTGATACCTAGCCAGATGTGTCCATCTGGGCAGATATTTGCTTTGTGGGTTCTCATCAGGTATTTGGTAGAACATCTGATAAGACTTTCTCCTAGAATATTGTGTTGTTGAAAGATCATTCATCATCTCTTTGATCACATGAGCTTAATGATTTATTATTTATTTACTTTATTTCTATCCCTTTCTTCTCACCCTGAAGGGGACTCAGAGTGGCTTATATAATTTGGCACAATTTGATGCCACAATTCAACAATATAAAAATACATTATATAAACAATAAAACAGATAGAACATATACATATCATAAAACTTTAAAACGTGGTACCTAGCCTTGCCAGCATTATTTATGTTGCTGCATTATGTCGAATCTGTATTGCACTACCCAAATGCCTGATTGCATAATCAAGTTTTCATCTTTTTTTCTAAAAACCATGAAAGAGGGCGCCAGTCTAATCTCACCAGGAAGGGGGTTCCATAGCCGAGGGGCTACCACCAAGAAGGCCCTGTCTCTCATCCCCACCAATTGCACCTGCGAAGGAGGTGGGACTGAGAGCAGGGCCTTCCTAGACGATCTTAACACTCTAACAACACTCTAACAAAACTGACTATTTATTTCACAGTATGCTCTTCATATCTATAGACAAGGCTCAGATCAACACGACCCAGGATGGAAATGTCACCACTGTTGACTGGTGGCTTGCTTTCATTTGGACGGTGTATCCACTATAGGATTTAGTCAGAGAATTAAAATCTATCCAAGGTGCTGGACCTCTTATGGAGAAGAAGCTCAGTATCTTGGACAAATTATTTAAAGTTTAGACTAAAATCTGAAGCGTATTCACTGCTCTAATTATGTTGGAGACATCAGCCTCTACTGATTGTCACAGTCATTTCCTGGTGTTGATTTTTTGGAGTTAAAATCAGCACTTTACTGGTTAAATCATATGCCATCTGCACAGCTTTCTTCTCAGTTCTCCTTGCCAAATTGTTAAACTGAATGTTTCAAGTTTTTTTTACAGAGAACTGTACAACATTTACATCAGTCATGTCCATAATTTTCATGGCGAGCTAAAAACATCTTCCTTATTTCCATAAATTTCTCTTGTCATTGTCATTCCAGTCTTATTGATAGGCACCTAAAACTAGAATATAATGGATTTCTTAAGGCATTTATTGAAATCATAGTTGAACATGGATTTTGAATCCCTCTCTTTGGTTCCTATATTAGCTAGTTGTGCAGACACACGGAGAAAAAGAGGCACATGGCAAATGAATTTAATAATAATAGGTCCTTCCTAATGCTGACAAGCCTCTACTCTTCATCCAGAATCTTTCAAACTTTTAAACTATTTACTGTTTAAATTGATAGTATTGTAAGCTACCCAGAGCTCTTTGTATACAGGGTGGGGTATAAATATATTAATAAGTGAACGATACAATGGTAAATAAATTATTGTCCAGTTTGAAGGAGCACTTAGAATCCATGTCCGTCTTCCTCATATTTGTAGAACCAAAACATGGAAATATTACTATTAGAACTAATGTAATACTGTTAAAATTAAACCACAAATCAACTGGTGGAAATTAATATTTTTGTGAAATCCCAAATATCAATTTATTGTGTTCTTTATTTGCAGCATGTTGTTTTTAATTTTTTTTAATGAAGATGATTGAAAATTGCTCATTTTATCAGACCTCCAAATTCCTCTCCAAAAGTAATAACATTAATGTTATTGTTGTTTAACTATTTAAACAATTCAAAAACCTTAGTTATACAATTAAATGAATCAGAAGTAATAAATTAATTTTAACAGATAATGTCTAGCATCTGCAGGAAACTTCAGTTTGCCTAACCAAATCATCCGTTGTGCCCCAGGTCCAATCTCAGTCTAGACAATGATTGTGCTTTTCAAGCTAAATTATTCATACTTGGACCTGGCACATGGATTTTTATTGTGTCCATTTAATTTTCTGATTTTTGTGTAATATGCATGGAAATGTTTCTTGCATTTGAACTAATTAATTCCTTTCTAGAATTATATAAAAATATTTGTGAGTGCTTATTGCCAACTATCTAATGCCCAAAGTGATAATTGTGCACATTTTGTTTATTCTTTTATGATAAATGAGCAATTTCCTGTGGAATAGATGTGGTGTGAGTGTTTATAGCTGAGACAATCTGCGAAGCCTTGCTATTGCCAAAGATCATTTAATATATGTGAATCTCAGGCTGTGTGCAAGTTTGGACACAGATCTGCTAAGTGTCTTATCAATGGATGAATCATCACCGTATAACAAGTTAATTTAAATGTAAATAAATATCGGGAAAATATTACCAAGTTAAGAACATCAGTACCTCTTCCTGCCATTAGAATAGTTTTATTGTTAATGTTAATGTTTCTTCCTTCTGTGAAGACACTTAGGGGCCTCTTGCCCTCTCTACTGTTTGACCTTGAGGAAAAAAACCTCTCATGTATTAGCTGATTATTATAACTGGAAATAACACACTATCACTTCTAGTCATACAAGAATGATGATGTGGCCTGAAAGGGTAGAGGTTATAGTCTGGTGGCAGGGAGCGGGTAAGGATGCCCTTAGTGCCCTCTACAGTTAGTTGCCTACACTGGTCCATTAGACCTCAGGAGGTAACTTCCATTGGTAACTCCCAACTATTATGTTTGGAAGATGGCTTCATAGTAGCTTTGCAAGTCCTGCCCTAAGTTGCCAAAACATTTTGAGACTCCAACCATCAGAATGGCCGTAATTTTGATGTCTGCTCCCCACCAATATAGTGACTTCCATCTCCTGTTTTTCATACGCTGTATATACTTGACCTCGTGTATAAATTGAGATTGAAATGATGGATTTTGATATGACTTGTGGATAAGTTGAGGACCATTCCATGGAGAGAGGGGAATCCGAGGGACAGCTAACCCTGGCTTTCATTGCTATTTCCCTGTCCATGCATTCAAAAAGTCCAGAAGAAGGACAGTAGAGTGTCGCTTATCCAATCTTCACTCATCCAACATTCTGTATTATCCAACACAGTCTGCCTCCTGCCCAGATCCACAAGCTGTTTAAATACATTGCGAAATTTTGGTGCTAAATACGTATATACAGTAATTACTACATAACATTACCGTGTATTGAACTGCTTTTTTTCTGTCAATTTGTTGGAAAACATGATGTCTTGGTGCTTAATTTGTAAAATCATAACATAATTTGACATTTAATAGGTTTTTCCTTAATCCCTCCTTATTATCCAACATTTTTGCTTATCCAACGTTCTGCTGGCCCGTTTATGTTGGATAAGTGAGACTATACTGTTCCATGACAGAGAGAGTAGAAACATTCAATGCTTCTTCTAAGTCAGTGTTTCTCAACCTTCCAAATGCCATGACCCCTTAATACAGTTCCTCATGTTGTGGTGACCCCCAACCATAACATTATTTTCATTGCTACTTCATAACTGTCATTTTGCTACTGTTATGAATCGTAATGTATACATCTGATATGCAGGATGTATTTTGATTCACTGGACCAAATACCTGATAAGCTCTAATTTGAATACTGGTGGGGTTGGAGGGGCATTGATTCTGTCACTTGGGAGTGGTAGTTGATGAGATTTATAGTACACCTACAATCAAAGAGCATTCTGAACTCCAGCAATGATGGAATTGAACCAAACTTGGCACACAGAACTCCCATGACCAACAGAAAATACTGGAAGGGTTTGCTGGACATTGACATTGAGTTCTGGAGTTGTAGTTCACCTACATCCAGAGAGCACTGTGGACTCGATAGATCTGGACCAAACTTGGCATGGATACTCAATATGCCCAAATGCAAACACTGGTGGAATTTGGGGAAAATAGACCTTGACATTTGGGAGATGTAGTTGCTGGGATTTATAGTTGATCTATCATCAAAGAGTACTCTGAACTCCACTAATCATGGAATTGAACCAAACTTGGCACACAGAACCCCCAAGACAACAGAAAATACTGGAAGGGTTTGGTGGGCATTGATCTTGAGTTCAGGAGTTGTAGTTCACCTACACCCAGAGAGCACTGTGAACACAGTACCGCACAACCAACCAAAAAATACTGAGTTTTCTGATGGTCTTTTGCAACTCTTCTGACACCCCTCACAACCCCCCACAGGAGTCCTGACCCTCAGGTTGAGAAACGTTGTTCTAGATTATCTTGGTATGGACCAAGCTCTTGTCTTTCACCATTCTACTTCAAAAAGAGGACAATTCCTTTTTAAAAATTAGGAATATTAATATATATTACTCACATTCACTCATGGATAAGTCAACATAGGTTTTTGGGTTGATTTTTGACTAACATTTCTAGATTTATACATGAGTATATAAGATAATCTTTTGCCTATGAATTGATATACATGCAGAATCTGGTGTGGCAGGAACCCACAGATTCCTTCACTGGTATTTCATCTTTAGCTTGTTCAGACATTCTTCACTAAACAGTGACATGCACAGCCACATTTAGGGTATTTGTATGTGTGAATAACCATAGCCTGCCAATATTTTTAATCATTCATTCTGTGGGCCCTAAACTCTAAATACAAATTCTGTGCCAGTTACTTTTAGCACATTTGCATTTAATCTCTCTGTGTCTGGATGAGGTGTAAGATTAGGTGAGCAGCCTTGGAGAGAAAGAAAGAGAGAAAAAGAGAAAGAGGATGTGGTCAACCCACTTATCAAAGGCTACATCTCCGCTAATCTGAAAGCAAGACACAAAACAGAATTTTCCTTTTATTTCTGTACAAACGGAAGCCCATTGTGTTTCCATCCTTGGCTGTGTCAGCAGTGATAGCCCTTTTTTCCAGCATTGATTGTTGACTTCCCTTGACACCATATCACAACCCATTAGTGCTGAAAACTGACAAGCCGGCTAAAGCAGCAAAATGGCAAGTTTAAAAGAAAATGTACAAGGGGATAAGGAGAGAAACAGTAATAGTATAAAAAGTAGATATTTTTCCCCAAACCTTAACCCTTTCGTGGCTAAAAAAGAAAGACGATAACAATATGTCCCATTGACTAAGTAGGAATGTTCCAAAACTTAGATTCATAACTGTTTCTATTTCGAATTTATAGTTTTGCAATGTTTTAGGAGGATCTAGTAGCATGATTTCAGGAAATATTTTGCTGATGGTGTTCTGCTGTACTTTGTTTTATTATTTTTTTCATGTGTTCAGAGGAGTGAGTGGTTTTGAACGGTAGTTCCAGATGTCTCAGAAGGAATCTCTTTCTTGCAATGTTGTTTGTTCACTTCAGTGGGTATTTTTTGGCGTTGTTTTCACTTTGCTTTGTTTTTTTTTTGTACCCACAGTTAGATAGCGCCTGCCTGTATCATGAATGTTGCAATAATGGGAATAGCAAGCGTGCCTAGTGATTGTACAGATGATTGCCCAGGGGAAGTTTGTGTCAGCATCCATAGTTGCGATAGGCCTTGTACATGCAGAGATACAGGGCTTGAGCAAGGGCAGGCAACTTGTCAAATCTTAGAGCTAAGGTCCCTGCTTGATAACACTCTAAGGGTTGCATGTAGGCTTTGCTGTATGGAAAGCCCAAGGGAGGCTGAAAGCAAACAAATGGAGCCTATTAGCAAGCTATGGACTGTTGTTAGCAGCAAATGGTGAAGGGGCAACAGCAGCAGGAACAACAGCACCAACAATAGGAAACTAGCATGGTGTGTAGGAGAGCTGGAAAAGAAGAAAAATATGCCTTAATTTCTAGATCAAAGAGTGAAATGGCACGAGTCTGCATGGAAGCATATTATTTAAGGCAGGGTTGCTCAATCTAAATTCTCAGTGGCCCTAGGATTCCAGGAACAGTTAGTAGGGAATACACAAAAGATTGTGATTGAAAAAAATGTTTTAAAAATTGATAGATATACAGCCAGTCCTCTGTATCCATAGTTTCTGCATCCATAAATCAATGTTATGAAAAAACTACCCCCAAAAGGAAAAAAAGCTGATTTTGCCATTTAAGAGGTAAAGGTAAAAGTTTCCCCTTGATATTAAGTCTAGTCGAGTCCGAGTCTGGGGGGTAGTGCTCATCTCCATTTCTAAGTTGCAGAGGTGTTGTTGTCCATAGACACCTCCAAGGTCATGTGGCTGGCATGACTGCATGGAGTGCCGTTACCTTTCCGCTGAAGTGATACCTATTGATCTACTCACATTTGCATTTTTTGAACTGCTAAGTTGGCAGAAGCTGGGGCTAGCAACAGGAGCTTACCCTGTTCACGGATTTGAACTGCCACCTTCTGTCCAGCAAGTTCTGCAGCTTAACAGTTTAATCTGCCATGCTACCGCATCTGCTTGCACCATTTACTATAAAGGGACTCCATTTTTCTATGGAATTGTTTGTAATGGGATTCGAGCATCTGTGGAATGTATGGATCCTGGAACCAAACTGCATAAGATAGTAAAGACCCTCTGTAATATTTTAAGGCAGAGATCCTTGGGACCTGAAAAATATTTCAAGGATTCTCCCAAGGTTAAAAGGCTGAGAAAGGCTGACCTAAGGTATGTCCCCCCCCCCTCTGCTGCCCACTTCTACTGTGACTACGATTGTTCAGTTTTGGTGAGATAAATATTTTCTGCAATTTTTGGCTAATTTCCATCTGAAAGGAAACAAGAAATACATTTATTCATATAATTCTTCGTGCAATAAAGAAACACAATTCAGGACTCAGTGTGCTTTACTTTGTTCAAAAATTGCACAAACTTGTTTAATGCACATAACTCTTGCATCTTGAACATTAAAGCTCATTTTGTATCCCAGTCCAGGCTCCAACTGTTGCATCTCACACTGGTGTATTCTTCGCTATTCGATATTAGGCTTAGTACATATAACAGAAATAGAAAAGAAAGAGGCTGTTGAAGCTTAGGAAATAATATTTTCTGCACGGAAATATTGTTTTGTACACAGAAAATGCTGTTTTTGGGAAGAAAAGGCTATTTTCTGCATACATCAGCCCTGTGTGAATTTTGTATAGAATGAATCCCAAATTGCCAAGATTCTCATCAGTCCAGGACTCTTCACTTCAGGGTTTCTCAACATGTGATCTCTCTCTCTCTCTCTCTCTCTCTCTCTCTCTCTCTCTCTCTCTCTATATATATATATATATACACCATCCCTTTTCTGCATGTGCTTTAAGGCACTCTTGTCATTTCTATTTCTACTGTATTTTCTGAGTCCACTCTCTAACAGCAAAGAATAAACTGGGTTGACATGTAACACTTACTTGCCTTGGTTGAAACCTGTTCTGGGATGCAAAATGGGCCTGAATGTTCTTGTAATGGAGCTACTGAAAAAACATGACAGTGCAGCACGAGTTCTTTTCAGTTTTGAGACATGTTTGGCAGGTTAGATTAAAAATCAGACGCCAGCATGCTGAGAAGCTTAATGAGAATAGCAGGACCTACAGAAATACACTGTGATGATGATCCTGGGTAGCTTGATGAGGCTACTGACATTTTCTAAAAGCCTCAAAATCCACTATCGAGTTGACTTACGGTGATTCCATGAATTGTGTAGGGTTTAAATGTTATAGAATAATAGGAGCTTTGACTCCTCAAAGAATGCTGATACCTCATTAAACTACAAATCCCAGGATTCCATAGAATTGAGCCATGGCAATTAAAGTTGAGTCAAACTGCACACGTCCTATAGTATACATGCCCTCTTAGTCAATAAGTACTTCTAGTTTGACTGCCTCTGAAATATAGACACAGTATTCCTTGATGGTCTCATTCCGTCCTTGCTTAGCTTCCAAGACAACACAGGATAGGGGTCCTTAGGAGAAATTAGGCCTAGCTATATAAAAGCTAGGAAAAGTTCTTTTTAGGACTACTGTTTCCACTGATTGCTGGGCAATTGTTGGAGCAAATGATCCCCTTTACTGTATGACTTTCATGCTAATTTAACCAGTCTGCTAGCTCACAGGAGTATATATTTTGATGGATGCAGAATGAATACTGGCATAGGGCAGAGTGGAAAGGATTATTCTGAAAATCAAAGGCTGTTTTTTATTTAAGGTTTGAACTTTAAATAACTAAAACTTCTTGTTTTAGCTAGATCTACACAGCCCTATGTCCCAGGATCCGTTCCCATATTATCTGCTTATCCCAGATTATCTGGCAGTTTAGACTCATATAATGCAGTTCAAAGCAGATAATCTGGGATCAGATCCTGGGATATAGGGCAATGTACTGTAGGCCCCTTCAGCCACTGCCATAGGAATCCAGATTATCTGCACTGTCATATAAAATGCAGATTATCTGACCAAACCTCTCAGTTCGAAAACATGCAAATGTGAGTAGATCAATACTCAGTGGGACAAAGCCAGCTCTTGGGCTTAGAAATAGAGATCAGCACTACCCCCTAGAATCAAACTTGACTTAATGTCGAGGAGAAACCTTTATCTTTTTACAGACATAATTATTATGCATGTAATTTACATAGTACATAATCATCATTTATTTATTTATTTATTTCTTCGCATTTATCTACCCCCCCCCCCCCCAAGGCTCGGGGCGGCTCACAACAATCAGTTGTTACATAGTAAAAACAGGCATATATAAAACACAATACAACAACAGATAAAAACAGCCATTAAAACAGCATATAAGATGGCAATAGTCAAACACTATACACAGGAGCAGCAACCACAATTTCAGGAGGCTATTCGCACATAGGTTATCCAGATGACAGTGTTGTATGAACCCCATATTTGCAGAGACATGGAAACAGGAAATCTTATATAACAGTCAACCCTATTGAAATGGATGATTTCTACCAGAAGTAAGAGTAGGACATAGAAAATTCCTAGAAAGATATCCTCTCTAGGAATGTTCCAGGTCCTCCAGGGCAACTCTATGGCAACATCCCGTGGAATCATACTATAGATACAGGCATGGGCAAACTTCAGGCCTCCTACTGGCTGTTGCGAATTTTGGGAGTTGAAGTCCAAAACACCTGGAGGGCTGAAGTTTACCCATGTCTGCTATAGACCTTCCTGGAGGAGCTAGAAAATCTCTAGCAATGACCAATTTTGTCAGACACAGATAAGTGAAACTTTACATAATTCTTCATAAAAAGTCCACACAGGTTTTTCTTCTTCTTTTGCCATATAAAAGGCAGAAATAAAGGAAGAAATAGTATTTCTCATTTTCCCAAACAAATGGATGGGTTTAAGTATCCGAGGAGTTGTGGCACAAGAACAATAACAACAGAAAAAAAAACCCCTAGATGCTGCCTTTTGACAATGTAGTTTATCAGGAAAAAGTGTAAAACTGCTTCCAGGTGGATGGAAAAATCACTACAGATAAGCAAGCTGATATGGTTCCTAATCTAGAATATATTTATCAGGATTTTAACGCAGCACATGTTGAAAAACACTGATAGAAAACCAGTAGCTACAGGGATCTAACCTTTACCACAATTCTTTAGGTGTGGATCTTAGACATCTAGACCCCGTTGGGCAGAACTGCAGAGATAATAACTTCATATTTCCCTCTTTACGCTTCTATTCATTTTCTCTTGCAGGAATTGACCTATTGGGCCAGTCACTGCACCAAACCCCCAGCAAGGAAAAGGCAGGAGAATTGTTCTTTTACGGAGGACCCATGCTGGTAAGAGTCTGCATTTCACCCAGGAGCGATGGCTTCAGAAGAGATGCAGGCTGTGCTGTCTTCTCCCATAGGGATGCATTTTTCATTCCCATGACATGCACAGCAGACTCTCGTGGCCCGCTGCCCTTGCAGCCTCACATTTCTGTCTGAACTCGGCTCCTCCTGGCTCAGAAGTCTAATCAGTCAGTCAGTCAGGAGTCTAAAGCTCTTCTGCCCTGCTGCCATCAGGATACCTTGCCTTCTTCACGTCTGGGCAGTGGCTCTTAAAGGCTTGTTTGTAGCTTCACTTGCTGCTTTTAGACAAAAGGTGCCATTGCCATTGACCCCCTTAACAAGTATCTCCCTCCCTCCCTTTTTCCGTTCTTCCTCTTTCTTTCTTTCTTTCTTTCTTTCTTTCTTTCTTTCTGTCTAGTAGCAGAACCCCCCCCCTCCAGTGTTTGTGCCTGCTTTAACTGTATCTGCCTGAGTGTGAATAATAAGGGATTTTGTTTTTACAAAGTCAGTATAGTTTTCCTTTCCCAAAGATTCGTGTGGCTCTCTCTGACTCCATGAGAGCAAACAAGCCTAATTTGTCTGTGAGATAGAAGAGATAAGAGGCTTGGTGGAACAGCCCTTCCTTTAATTGTTAATTTAATAGATCAAAATCATTTTAGTTTTGTTGTCGTTCCAGCCAGTATGGGCCATTATGTTGGTTGGGGATAGTGGGAATTGTAGTTGAACTATTTTGGAGGGACTGGTTGTGTTTGCCTGCTATAATGAAAACGCGTATTAGTGCCAACAGAACCCAACTAGCTGTATCCTGTTAGATAGTCATGTTTCTTATCAATAGGATGTTGATAAAGTACTGTTCCACTGCATAAACCCATACATGTTGTGAGGACACATGTGTGTAAGGATTCATATGGCCTTGGCAGTAACATCCACGCAGATCTAAAGAGAAATGTTATTGATCACACAAGGCTCAAAATATGGCCACTAGTTGCATTAGGAAATTGTAAATATTATGGTAGAGTTCATGATTGGCAAATTGTGGAATGCAAATAATTATCTAACTAAAAGATCATTTATTTCAGAATGTAGAAATACTAATTCACATAAGCAGACTTGCAAGACTAGGTCGGTTTGAGCGAAGCAGTCTGAAATTTAGAGTTTATGAGGTGGTGGTGAAGAAAAAAAAAGAAAAAGTTTCAAGAGGTCTCTCTCTCTGGCATTACTTAGAGAATGAAGATTCTTAGGAAGGACTCATCCCACGCTTTCTACAAGCGCATTGATTACTAAAAAGGCCAATTGGAGATAGGCAAGTCTGGTTGCAGAAAGCACAGCAGAAAGTCTCCTTGGGTGATGTTATTTACAAGTTGCGGTTCTTTCTGCATTGTCATTTCTCTTCGAGACCCGTTTGGCATGATTTCTCAAAAGAGGCTACAGCATTGTGGATAGTGCATCTCCATGCCTCCCGATGTGAGGCCAGGGTGGACCATTGTTGGTGATCAATCTGGCCGAGCACCTCTCTTGCGCTGACCCATGGCAAGTTCAACATAGAGTAGTATCTTTGGGAGGCAGTAGTCCTCCATCCTAGAGACGTGCCCTGCCCAGTGCAGCTGAGCTTTCAATAGCATGGCCTCAATGCTAGTATCCAATACAATACCCTCCTGCAGATTGGAAGGTGCAGATTTAGGTAGCTGCAATGTGCAGGGAAAGTAGTCCCTGAAAGATAGAGTTTAGAGATGACCAAAGTTACTTATTCTTGGTTCCAGTGGGCCTTTCTGGACAGGAACAGGAGAGTGTGGTATTCTTTGTTGGAGCAGTACAGATAAGTTGTTCTCTAAAATAGACCAGAGCCTTTGGGAAGATAGTAAGATAATGAGATTCTTTGGCCGTAATCCTGGATTCTGGGGGTATCTAAAAGAGTGATTTCAATTTAAAAAACATGCTCTAGTTCGGGAGTTATTTCAGCAAGAGGTATGCAGAAAATCATGGCTAGAGGTCCTGATTGTAGGCCCTATATCCAGAACAAAACTGCCATTTGAATTTGGGATCATTTGTAGGGATTTAAGGTGGAAAAATATTTTTGAGGTCTGGAACCTCCCCTAAACAACAAAAGTCCATTTGTAATTATCAAGAGTAATTACTCAGTATTTACTTAATACAAACAGTATTTACCATATATACTTGAGTATAAACTGACCTGAATTTAAGCCAAGGAACTTAATTTTACCTAGGGCTGAAAAACTAGGCTTATATCGAGTATATACAATACTTAACAAAAAGCAGTAACACCTCAAATAAATACCCTCTTAAGAGAGACATCACAGATCATTGGGCCTCACTCACTTGGCTAGGAAAAGAGGTAATTGACATATCTTGATAGACAAAGAGAAATATGGAGCTGATCATCCTTACCCAAAAGGTGATTTTACTTATCAATGCCATTTTCTGTCCCTAGCATTGTTTCCTAACTTTAGGATGACATGCTGGGAGAGAAAGCCTGAATGTATTTAGTGTTTTAATAATTTCCTTTATTTAAATACTGCATTCTCCTGGCACGGGACCCAAAGGGTATATAAAAAATCTAATACTATTTAATTATAATTCTTGACATACCCTGTGAGCCACATTCTTTCAAAAATAGGTTCTGGTTACACATTTTAACCAGAAAATTTCCCAGAAAACCATCCTCGTTCCTTAGATTTGGAATTGCCAAAGCAATTCCATAAAACACACATTCACTCTCATACACAAATGAATGGTGAGAACTGGAAGCCAAATTTCTTCCTGGTGGAACAGAGTTTCCTTAGCTATCCAAGGTTCTAGCTCTTTTCACTCAAAGCTCTAAGATAAAGATGAGGTTGAGCTTAATTTGACAGTGCTAGAGTGGTTTAATCAGATCACATTTTCCCAAGTCCAGATTTTTGAATACAAGGACTTAGGAATGCAAAGGAGGAAAGGATGTGAAGAGATGGTAATTTCAGACAGAAAGCCATATGAAATGGCACAGAGGAAAAAAAAATAAACCGGTGTATTTGAATGGGCAGACTCCCCCGTCTTTCTATTTTTTAAAATTCGTATTTTTAAATGATTTTTTTTGAGAAAATAATTTTCAATTCTAAGGGAAAATTTCCCAGAACTGTATGTACCAGTTATTTTCTGTTAAAAAGCAAACTGATATTATACACCAATAAATATCCAGCTTGGCATGTGTTTGCATTTTGAGTGAACAAGAGACCAAAGAAGGAACTGTCCCAGGTGCTGAACCAAAATCACAAAATCAGAAATCCTGTCCAGCTCTTTTTTTTTTATTGCAGAGAGGTTATCAGATTGTGCCTATAGGTTTGCAATAATTCACAGGGGAAAAAAAACCCCATCCTTCTCACTACAGAAGCTAATACTTTCCTTCCCAGAATGTGGATGTATATAAAAAACACATCTCTGGCACTGTTTTGTGGCTTTAGAAATTGAAATTTCTGTTGCTATACAAGCTCTACTGAAGGGACTGTATGGTAGCAAAATAAGCATTCTATTTAGTTTTTTAAATTGAGCAACCTTAAAGACACTTCCTTTAGAGTGGATAGAAGCTTAAGAAAGAAAGAAAGAAAGAAAGAACAAAAAGTGAGGAGAGGTGTATGAGGTAAAACAAGGGAAAGGGGGTGGGAGGAAGAAAAGGTGACAAGGTGAATGAGGAGGAAGAAAAAAAAAAGAGCCACAAACAAAATGCAAACTCAGGCAACACCAGGCACACACACACACACACACACACACACACACACACAACAGAGAGATTTCATCTGTGTATGAAACAATCCAATGTCATTAACCCCACTAGTAAAATAATAGTAACACATGCAGATCTATTGATTTCTGTAATACATATAGTCAATATCAGTTTTGGGTTTTCACCTATTCAGTAAGTAGAAGCACACATTCAGCAAAATAGGGGCATTCTTCTGGGATGCGTATCTATACACAAGAGATCACATCTTTTCATGCTTTCTCATGTGTAAAACATTATTGCCAGGCATATCTGCAAGAGAGGTTTATACCTTTCATTCTGATCCACTGCTTACACGCCATGCTTTTCAAACACAATGGAACATGTTTAATATGAAAATTTTCATCTGTACTCGATGCCATCAGGTGGTTTTGTTTAATATATTGTTTCATGGTTGATACTCAAAAGTAGGAACAGGCCCCATCTACACTGCCATATAATGCAGTTTAACAGCAATAAACTGCATTATATGAATCTACACTGCCATATGATACAGTTGAATGCAGTTAAATTATATTATATGGCAGTGTAGATGGAGCCTGTTCCACTAAGCCTAATATTAAACTTTTAGTGCAGTTTTAGGGATTACTTTTAACTAGTTGGATATACAATAGAAGTAAAGCTTTCGTATCAGACCAGATACTATACAGGTAATTGGTTTTCCCTCACACCATGGACTTTCTTCAAACATAAGTGCTGTAGCAACTAGGTTTCAAATTAAGACTGTTTATTTTCCACTGGCCAATCCACTGGTAGCTATGAGATTTGTGCCCTTTCAAATAAGAATACCATTCCCCCCTCAAGAAATTTTCTTCCAATCCACAAATTGCTGATGTTGCAAAGAGTGAGATTTTGGCTATGATTTCTTAAATTTAGAGTTGCTGTTTGCATTCCATTGGTAACATAGAATCATAGTATTGGAAAAGACCATAAGGACCATCCAATCCAATCCCCTGCCATGGAGGAACACACAATCAAAGCACTCCTGACAGATGGCCACCCAGCCTTTACTTAGAAACCTCTGGAAAAGGAGGTTCCAAAGCAGCATACCCCACTGCAATGCAGTTCTAACCATCAGGTAGTTCTTCCTAATGTTTGGGTGGAAACCCTTTTCTTCCAATTTGAATCAATTCATCTGTGTTGTACTCCCCAGAGCAGCAGAAAACTGTGTTCCTTCAATGTAACAGCCTTTCAAATGTTTAAATCTGGCTGTCATGTCCATCTCAGCCTTCCTTTCTCCAAGCTAAACATATTGAGCTCCCTAAGCTGCTCATCATAGGGCTTGGTTTCAAAAACTTTGATAATTTTGTACGCTCTTCTCTGGACATGTACCATGTTGTCAATATGTTTGAATTCTGGTGTTCAGCCCTGGAGACAGAGCTATTCCAGGTAAGTTCTGACCAAAACAGAATTGAGTGGGACTATGACTTCCTTCGATCTCAACTCTATATTCCTATTGATGCAGCTGAGATTCTTATTGGCATTTTAAGCTGTTGGTTTATGTTCAGCTTGTGATCTAGACTCCTAGGTCCTTTCACATGTACTATTTTCATGCCTGGTGCTACTTATCCTATTTTGTTTTTATTGGCTAAGTCAGTGGTTCCCAACCTGTTATCCATGGACCACGAGTGGTCCACAAGAATGAAAATATGGTCCCCGGCCTCACCATTACTACACCATTGCTTTGAAACCATGTGAAAGCAACTGGTCTCACAAAACCTTCTTATAGTGCCGAGGCAACAGGGATGTCAGGAGGGGAGAGGCTGACTACCCACAAAAGATTACTACTATCACATCAGCTCTAGATTATTAAATATGGTAAATATGGTTTTCTGGGTAAGCAGTTGGTGACTACTAGATGGCATATTCAATTCACTTCAATTTATTATTTCATGAGTAACTTTCCACTAGAGCGCTCTAAGCGACTTACATACAGATAAAAACAGCGTGAACAGTATATTCAATGATTACAAATTAAAAGCTTTAACAAAGAGCCAGGCTTTAAGAGCTTGGGCATGGCTCTTATATATATGGAGGTAAAGTGTTCCACAGGGTTGGGGCAGAGATTGAGAAACTAGAGCTGATGTGGTCTATCCAATGCAATTTTCTGAATCCGCACCCCAAATAAGTGGTCCCTGGACAAAAAAAAGTTTGGGAACCACTGGCCTAAGTGAAGTACTATACATTTCTCTCTGTTGAAATTAATTTTTGCTAGCTTTGGCCAAGCTCTCTAATCTGACTAATTTGTCTGCCTCTTTTTTTAGAGACATCCAAACGGTGTCTCTAAATTCTCAATTGAAGTTTTAGATTACAACAATGGTTGAAATTTGGGGATTGAATGAAAATCTCACTCGGAGGGGCGGGGGGAAGAATTTGCAAGGCCATGTTCCCATTTGGATCCCATGTACTTCTGAGAGGAGGCATGTACTCTGACAAGCAGGTCTCTTCTGCCATTTGAGGGAGCATTCTCACAAAAATGAATATATCATTACCGCTGACCCTTAATCAGAGATCAGAGATTTATCTCATAGATATGTGATTGTCTGAAATCAGAGATCAGAGATTTATCTCATAGATATGTGATTGTCTGAAAGTAACTTGGCCCTCCCCAAAGAGAGACAAACAATTGCTAAGGAAAACATCAATCATTGTCTGGAGGTGTCAGCATCTCCTGGTCAGCAAGACCTTGATCTTTGACCCTAGGATGCAATCAAAGACAGAAGAGACGTCATTTTTTGCAAGGAGGACTTCTTTCTGTGTTTAACATTTATGATGCTGAAGCCCTCCTTCTCCATCTTAAATGGTAATGCTGCTGTGCAATGCAATAATGTTTATCTACTCCAAAGCAAGTACCACTAAGTCCAATAGGATTTACTCCTTATATAGAGTTAAGATTGCAGTCTCAATATAGCCTGCCTTGCCATTTAATCTTCAGCCTTCTTCAGACTCTGCCCTTGGTGCTAACATTCATTTGCTTTCTGACCCCTTTTGTGTCATAAGTCTTCAAATTAATATATTTTTTAACCAGACTTGCTGATAGCAATATTTTTTTCCTAAGGGGAGGAGGGGTTGCCATTTCAAATCAAGCTGAGGAGGAAAATACTCAGTAAGATACATATGCAGGTCTTTTATACTCCAGTAGAGGTCAGATACCTACAAGAAAGCTAATTTATTGCAGCATGATAGATTATAACAGCTCATTTGGAGTTCCATTATATAAATCACTTAAATGTGTATTTACATAACATTCCTATTAATTACTACAAAATCTGTAATGATTCTGTCTGAGCACTTCCAGTTTATCTTGCAAATTTGTATTTAAGCAATTCGGTTACAGGTAATATTTAATCAATAGACCATAACTGGTCATTTATCATGCCAAAGCTGTGTATAAACAGTGAAGTTTGGACTGGATGGAACTTAATGGACCTGTGCTTAATGTACTGCACAAGTCGTGTGTGTCTCTGTGTGTGCATGTACACACAAATGTAAATTTGCTATTTAGGCACTTTAATAGTCTGCTTAGAATAGATCTTAACGGTTTGAAGGAGACTCTGCCTTGATTCAGCAGAAACATCCACTTAGTACAGTGGTTGCCAACCTTTTTTTTGGTTAAGGGCCACTTTGACCAAAGACCACACTTCAACATTAATACCAAAAGGGTTAAAAATCAGTTTTTGGTCAACTTTAAATTCGGTTTGGTTATTTGGGGTGCTGTTTCAGAAAACTCCATTGGATAGACCACATTGGCTCTAGTTTCTGATACAGAACATATGCCATCCAGTAGTTGCCATCTGCTCACCCATATTTAATAAGCCTCAGCACTACAAGAGGGTTGTGTGAGACCAGTCGCTCTTGTTGCAATGATGTAGTAACAGTGAGACCATGGATCATATTTTAGTTCTTGTGGACCACTGGTGGTCCGCAGATCACAAGTTGGGAACCACTGACTTAGTAGAAGAGCTGAAGAGACCTTGCAATCCACGGGTGTATTTATGCTGTATAATGTATGCAATCTGACACCATTAAGGGTGGATCTACACTGCCATATAATCCAATCCAAAGCAGATAATCTGTATTCAGAAACTGAATTTTATGGCAGTGTAGATGAGGCCTAACTGTCATGGCTCAATGTTATGGATTTGTAGTTTGGTGAGGAACCAGCACTATTTAACATAGAAAGCTAAAGAGCTTTAAAAACTATAACTCTAATGATTCCATAACATTGAGCCCTGACAGCTAAGATGATGTCAAACTGCATTATTTCTACAGTGTAGATGCATTGCTCAGGGAGGAAAAATCTACCCGTATGGAATTACCCTTCCTCATCTGCCAGGAGATGAGCTTTTAAAAGTTTTTTTAAAAAAACTAAAATGTTTACACTGGGACCATGATAGATGAAATGAACCCCCAAAAGGAACTTTTCCAAGCTCTGATAACCCACATACATATCATGATGATACTGATAGTGGTTGGCCTTTATTTCCATGCTTCCAATGCATGTGGCAGAGAGAAGATGACATGGAGTCCCACCTACACTACCATACAATACAATTTGGAACTGCATCATATGGCCAGTGTAGACCTATATAATGCAGTTCAAACTGCTTTATATATGGCCATGTAGATCCAGCCAGAGCTGATGTCAAAGTTTTGTTGGGTTATCAAATATTAAGTGAAGCAATGCTTTTAATTTTTGTAGCAGTGTGATTTTAGAGAATGTGGAAATCTTATTTGGGGGGGGGGAGAAGAAAAATAAAAAATAGTTAGCAATATCAAAGCATTATTATGACCCCAGCTTTGATACATAACTGGTAATGGGGTGTGTGAGAAAGGTAATATGTTAGTGGAATAGCACTCTGCTATTTTAGCTGAACCTGGAAAATGTAATTTAATAGGCTAAGAAAACATTGCTAATTTCATCTTTTGTAAATGTAAAAACCAATTACTCATATATTTTTAATGTTCACTTATGTTCCTTCTTAATTTCCACCTGGGCAACTATATTCTTAGCTTTAATAATTGATTTTTTCCCTCCATGCATAACAGCTGTGGGCTTGGGGTTAAGGAACTGCAAACAAAACTTGCCAAGTCACTTTTTTATCATATTTTTGTGGCATTTTGTGATTGCCAAGTAAAATTAAATGTAGGGGATTTTTGTTGTTCATTTCATGTTTATACGATGCATGTTTATACGATGCATTACATACTGACATGTAAATAAATTATCCACAGCAATGGCAACCATTAATAAAGCTGCAATCCATCTCTGATTTTAGCACATTCAACCAGAGGTGGAAATTGTGTGATCCTTCAAATGATTATAGATTGTAGCTTCCAGAAGTCTGCCTGTGTTTTAGTCCCATTTATTTTGATAATATGAATAACTAACTGCTCTATACAATACAAAACTTTATTATGGTCACTGACCAGCACAGACTGGTCTATATGTCCATTGAAAAGTCCTTTTGAATTTAATAGGGTTTAGTCCTGAAACCTTAAAGCAGTGCTTCCCAAAGGGAACACGGTAATGATCCGAGGGGGGTGGGGGGAAGGTGCGGTGGAACCATAAATAAAGAAGACAATTTTGGAAAAAAAACCCAGTTTGTACATGTTTCATCTATTATGTGACCCAAATGGGATCTACACTGCCACATAATCCAGTATCAGAATGCAGATTAACTGCATTGAACTGGATTATATGGCAATGTAGACTCATATAATCCAGTCCAGTCCAGTTAATCTTCATTCTGAAACTGAATTATATGTCAGTCCAGATCCAGCCATAGACTTAAGGTTATAGTGATTATTTCCCCAATGAACACACAAAATGCAAGTCGTAACCTATTAGTGGTTAAGTCCACTAATATATAGTCCTACGGATCTGGATAACCTATGTGCCAATAGCCTCCTGTAATTGTGTTCACTGCTCCTGTGTATAGTGCTCGCCTACTGCCATCTTATATGCTGTTTTAATGGTTGTTTTTAATCTGTTTGCTGTACTGTGTTTTTATATATGCCTGTTTTTACTATGTAACAACTGATTGTTGTGAGCCGCCCCGAGCCTTGTGGGGGGGGGGTGGTGGTGGTAAATAAATGCGAATAAACAAACAAATAAATAAATATACAAGCAATGACTTTTTTTACAACACACAACCATAAATAAGCAATATGTATGAAATCTAATTTAGATTGTTTCTGAATTGTGTGGCGTGGCAGGCAGTGAACAATAGTGCTAATATGACAAGTATTTAATATTTTAATTCATACTGCTGACCAAAATAGTGCTGAACATCAATAAATCAATATCAGTGCACAAGGTTCATCCTTTTCTTTTAGGATTATTTTTAATGTTATTCATAATTTTTCTTTTAATATTATTCTTCATTCTCTTAGTTTTCTATGCATAATGTGAATGTTACTATGGTTGATTTTAATAAATAATTTTATATTTTCAAGCTTCTAGCTATCATATTTACAACAACATCTTTCTTTAACACGTTGTAGGATGTAGACAAAAATATAGATACATAAATGAACGCAAATTCATTACAGCATCTTTCTGTTCACTTGCTTAAGGAAAAAAGATTTCAGGAGGGGGAACTGGGTAATTTTTTTCTGAAAAGGGGGAAATAGGCCAAATCAGTTTGGGAATTTCTGCCCCAAAGGCACCAGATCCCATCTGATCTTGGAAGCTAAGTAGGGTCAATTCTGGTTATTTATTTTAATTTTTATAAGTGACTTGAGAATATACTGCAAGTCACTTCTGGTGTGAGAGAATCAGCCATCTGCAAGGATGTTGTCCAGTGGACGTCCGGATGTGTTACCATCCTGTGGGAGGCTTTTCTCATGTCCCTCCATGGGAAGCTGGGGCTGACAGACAGGAGCTCACTCCATCTTGTGGATTTGAATCACCGACCTTCAGGTTTTCAAGTCAGCAATTCAGCCGGCACAAGGTTTTAACCCATTGCGCCACAGCAAATCCAATTCTGGCTATTACTTGGATAATGGACTACTAATGAATACCAGGTGTTGCAGGCTATGTTTCAGAGAAAGGAATTTATGTCTTAACAGCACAACCATCTGTAGGTTTACTAACAAGTATATCGATCTCTGTGTGCTGAACATGTCTTACTCCCAAGTAAGTATGTTTCGGGATTTCAGTTTATAACATTGGTCAGGCATGTACACCTGTAATAAATGAGACATTGTAGCTGTTGAAAAAAGTATCCAGAAAGATATCACCAGAAGCCGCAATGCATATATACAAGTTGCAAGGTTGTGGAAAATGCACTTAAATCGCAGCTGTAGCATCATATCCGCTGGTGGAGATAAAATGGTAACATTATGGTAAAGTTTTCTTTCATATAAGATCAATTTTTCTGGGAACTTAAAGAACATTAACCACATCTAAAGTACTGGCAATTTCATACACCCCAGAAAATATAAAAAACTCTGGGTGCTTAATGCAGACTAAAGAAAACCGAGTATCCATTGCTATCTCTTGGTAATCTTCTTACCTATGCACCTCAAGGCTTGTAAAAGAAAAATGAAGGCACAAATTGCCCCTTTGAGAGCTGTTCATAAATGATCTTTGGCTGTCTTTCAGAACATTAGTCTCACTCTTAGTGAACTGCACTTGACACCTTGTAAGGTCTAGAGAATTTTCTCCATCTCAGACTGTTCTACATGGTTATTTGCCAGTAATTTGTATTTAGAAGACGAACTGAGAAAAAGAACAGTCAATTTTAGTTCTTCAGAACTGTGCAGCCAGATCTAATGCTTGCAACCTTTTCCTATCAGCGGAGCGCTCCTTATTCAGAAAAGCAGCTCCGCTAAAATCAGCAGAACTACTTATGTTGAGTAAAGGTCTCAGGATGGAGTTGTTCTCATCAAGTAAAATGCTCATTGATGGTAATATCTATAGAGTATTCCATTTGTCAAATATCAAGTGATTTCATTTGTCAATGAGGCTTTGGAACAGAACAATGAAACTTTCAGACTGCAGGTTCATAGGTTATTGAGTAATAGATCACAGGCTTCAGTAAGAAACAATAAAGATGGAAAAGTCTAGGAAGGCTCTCTGCCAGTTTCCTTAGAAATAGGAATGTTTCCTTAATAAAGACAAATCATCCTGCATTAGTTGTGTGGTTTTTTCCCCATTTGGGTCAGACTTGACATGGAGAAAGATAGTTAGATTCAGCAAAAGCCTCCCAAATACAGGTCTCTTTTCATCCATGGGAAGCTTATGACCCAGGTCTTATTTACATGGGCAAAAAAACCTGTACTCCTCTTGTAGGGGCGACACTTCATGTCCATTATAATTAATTAGCAATGTGTTTCTTTGGAATTCAAACTGTTTAAGAAAACATTGCCTTTTGCCTCAAGGTTTTACTGAAAATACAGACTTTTAGGTATGTGGCTATCATCTTAGGTAGTATCACTTCAATGTGCCATTGGAGGGAGGAGTGGTGGGAAGAACTGGTTGTTAAGACAGGGCTTTCTCAGTGGTGGCCCCTCGGCTGTGGAACGCCCTTCCCACAGATACAAGATCGGCCCCCTCCCTTCTGACATTCTGTAAAAAGGTTAAAATCTGGCTCTTTGAGCAAGCTTGTGCTAATGCAATATAATCAAGTAAAGATGAAATTACAGAATAACTTGACGATGCAATAGGATAACAATTTTATTTATTTATTTATTTATTTATTTATTATTCAATCTTATATTCCGCTCCTCCCTGCAGGCTCGGGGCAGATCACAACAAGAATAAAATGCACAGTAAAAACATACCACAAAATTCCATAAAAACAGCAATACATAGCCAGTAGTCAACTTTAGCCAGTTTTAGCAAGGAGATACTGATGATTATGTTTGCATGGCTTTATATGATTTTATATTATATGCTAAATGTTTTAATTTTATTTATATCTGTTTTAATTGTATTTTATAATTGTGAAGGCATCGAATTGTTGCCGACTGTGAATCGCCCTGAGTTGCCTCTGCGCTGAGAAAGGCGGTATATAAATGTGATAAATAAATACCTAAATAAATAAATTAAGAGGGAAGAATTCCTACCAGAAATTGGCCCATTCACTTCTGCTTGCTTATGACATTGTTTCAAATATTTAAATATAGCTATCATGTCTACTCTCAACCATCACTTCTGAAGGCTAAACAATTACCCAGCTCTTTAAGCCGCTCTTTATAAGGCATGGTTTCCAGACCTTTGATCATTTTAGTTGCCCTCCTCTGGACACCTTCTAGCTCAGTGGTTCCCAACCTTTCTTTGACCAAGACTACTTGACCAGGGATCACTTTGAGCAGGGACCACTCTCCAACATGAGTACCAAAAGTATTACAAATCAGTTTTTGGTCAATTTTAGATTTGGTTTGGTTATTTGGGGTGCTGATTCAGAAAATTGCATTGGATAAACCACATCAGCCCAAGTTTCTGATACACAACATATGCCATCCAATAGTTGCCATCTGCTTGCCCACAGAAAATCATATTTAATAAGCCTCTGCACTATAAGAGACTTTTGCAAGATCAGTCACTCTCATTGCAACGGTGTAGCAACGGTGAGGCCGCAGACCATATTTTAGTTCTTGCAGACCACTGGTGGTCCATGGACCACAGGTTGGGAACCACTGTTCTAGGCTGTCAGTTTCCCTCATTATGGTGCCCAGAACTGGACATAGTATTCCAGGTGAAGTCTGTCAAAAGCAAAATAGGGGGCACCATTGATCTAGATCAGGGGTCCCCAGACGAAGGCCCACGGGCAATCCTCTAAGGTAATTTACCCACTCCCTGCCGTAAACGTTAAACTTCAAACTTAGGGTCACACTGAGTCTGAAATAACATGAAGGCACACAACAATAGCAATCCTAATTAACTTGACTACCTCATCATTCAAAAGCAGGTCCACATATCCCAGTGAAATATTTGTAAATTTATGTTGATTAAAATTGTTCTTCACTTTAAATATTGTATTTTATGTCATGTTTTTAGCACTACAAATAAGATATGTGCAATGTGCATAGAAATTTGTTCATGTTTTTTTCAAACATGAACACAACAGTCTGAGTGATCGTGATTCAGCCCTCTGCATAAAAATTTGAGGACCCCTGATCTAGACACTAAACTCCTTTTGAAGCAGCCTAAAATCCCTGGCTTTTAAAGTTGCTGCATTACATTGTTGGCTCATGGTCAATTTGTCACCTTTACACAATCAAAAGGAGATACTTGGCTGCCTTGGAAGCATGTCACTGAACTAGTAAACAAATACTGGCATCCATATTTGTCAAAGTCCTGTGGATACCAAAGGCTCGATGTATGTGTTTTCCATAGCATGTTGGTGGATAGGATTCTGAATTCAGGCCAAACCACACATGCTGTTTGCCGGACTGCATGAATTTTCTTTTTATTTTTATGTTTGTATATGGAGTCTATTGGAGTCAACTGTGCGGGGGATGAGTTCCAGTAGCCGGCACGGAACAGTGGTAATAAGCGTCTCATCAACTGATCACCGGGCCTCTTAAGTATCCTATGCTAATAGTTCCCCTTCCTATGACAATTGCAATGAGCTTAGCTTTTAATGTGTTACATTGTATTTGCCTTGCACATTAGGTACTGATTTTATCTTTTATCTTGTATATACTACTACTGCTGTTGGAGCTTTTATTTGAAATGACCTGACGGTTACTCAATAAACGTGACTGACTGACTGACTGACTGACTTTATGTTTGTGAATGCATTATTTATTACCATCAGTTAGTTATAAAATTGTTTCCTGTTACCAATCACCAAATCACCAATCACCAAATGCTAACATTAGTTAGAAATTGGCATACTGACCGAAGTATGATGAATGAAAATGGTTGATTTATGAAGTATCTAAAGTTGAAAGGCTGTCATTTAAATCAGAGGCAGTTGAACAACACTTATTGTCATTTTCATTTGTACTGTGTTGAATAAAAGTGGTGTGTGTTGATTTTGTCATTTGGGAATTTTGCTGGGATTTATAGTTAACCTACAAGCAAAGAGCATTCTGAACTCCACCAATGATGGAATTGAACCAAACTTGGCCCACAGAATTCCCGTGACCAACAGGAAATACTGGAAGGGTTTGGCGGGCATTGACCTTGAGATTTTGGAGCTGTAGTTCACCTACATCCAGAGTGCATTATGGATCTGGACTGAACTTGTCACGAATACTCAATATGCCCAAATGTGAACACTGGTGGAGTTTGGGGAAAATAGACCTTGACATTTGGAAATTGTAGTTGCTGGGATTTATAGTTCACCTACAGTCAAAGAACATTCTGAACAAAGCCCACAATGGATCTGCACCAAACTTGGCACACTACGTACATGGCCAACATTGAATACTGGTGGGGTTGGTGGCAACCAATCATAGGAGGAGTGCTTTTGGTGGAAGGATACACTGTCTGTTTCCAAAAAGGAAGATAAGGACAGGAGGAGAGATCTTCAGCCTTCTCTGCCAAAGGGTTTCCTAAGACCATCAGAAATATGTGTTTTCTGATGGTCTTTGGTGATCCCTCTAAAACCCCTCTGAAACTCCCAAGGGGTCCTAATCTCCAGATTGAGAAACCCTGCTCTAGATATACCCATTATGTGCCCATCATATCAGATTTAAAAGACATTTTGCTTTTGTTTGTACAAGTATATAAGAAGGCATCATTTTTGTGATACATTACACCACATAAAGGAATTTCTATCTTCTTTCCCAACCCAACAAAATGTTTCTTTTGTTTTGTTTCTAGCATTTAATCTTTACTATAAATACAAAACTCAGTGAGACATTTCTTCTGAACACTGTGGCATATGTCCTTAATCTGAAATTTTAGAACTGGTTCATATATTGCAGAGAAAGTGATAGGATGTCGTATTGTGAGTCAATCATACACTTTGCTGAGTTTCCCATGCTGTAATGCATAACATTAGATTTGAACACATCTTGCTTGTAGGAAAATCAACTAGTGTAACACATGTCCTTCAGAATTGCTCTCTTTTTATAACATGACTAGCTATTTTTTTCTCCAGGCCTATTTCTTCCTGTCCTCATATTATGGATTGGACTGTGCCATTTCAAGCTACAAGGTGTGTGCATGCACATATTTAATACTAGTAGCTATATTCCTGGGCATTACTTCTTTACCTGAACATTTGGCTCCAGAAAAGAAATGGAAAGAATAGAGAAAAGCATCACCAAAGCAACGACCAATTCAACATGTTTTACGAAACTTTTTATTAACGAACAATGCAAAGTGTGAAATGAAAAATGAAATAAAACACGTGAAATGAAACAACATGGTCAGGTAACCCCTGTGTAAGTAAACAAAATACTTTAACCTCTATGGAAAACTTGAAGGCTTATTTCCAGATGCAATGATATCTGTTTTGTCTTTTTAAAAATGACACAGCATCTCACTGTAGTATTTCAAATAAACACATTTACCTTTATGCTTCTTAAATAATCATAAAGTTGGAGGAGACCACAAGGACCATCCAGTCCAATCATATGCCATGCAGCAAGGCAGAAGTAATTGGTAAATAAATACCTTTGGGTTTGGCTGGCTGGTCAACCAATCCACCTAATAGTAGCATTGTCTAGCTCACATATTACTAGTTTATTTGCAAGAATATCATGGGGGACCTTGTTGAAGGCCTTACTGAAATCAAGATATGCTACATCTACAGCTTTCCCTTTATCTACCAAGCTTGTAACTATAAAAAAAGAGGACGACTCTGGCTGAAGCACTGTCAGCCTAAGCACAAGCAGTTAACCTGAAGGGGTTGGGAATCCCTTGAGGCCACTTTTCTCTTTGTCTTTCTCCTTGACCCTTCCTCTTTCCTTTGTAAATATAATTATATTAAATATGCATGTTTAGTTCAATATTATATTTGTTAGCAGCCTAAATAATTAGTTTGTTGCCCGCTTTGTAGATTTGAAGTTGAATGTGTTGCAATGTATTCATTTTGTATTAGAATCTTTGTAGGTGGACATGTTCTTTCAAATTACATTCCTGTGATGTGGAATTTAACTGAGTGTCAACATTGTTGGATCCAACTGCAAAAGGAATTATACTCCAAGGCTGAAAAGATAAAGATTCACTTTCCATTGTTCAGTCACCAGAAGACCTTGCTGCTTTTGTTATGGATTTTATAGATTTCTGTTTCAAGAAAATGTATTTTTGAAAATATGGTTAGCTCATATGACTACTCTTGTTTGATGTATTTCTCTTCCCACTTTTTATTTTGTTTCTTCTTTTGACTTTTTTTCTTACTCCTCCTTTGTAATCATACTTAACAAATCCAGTTTAGAAAATGTTCACTACTACTTCATGTCCAATGGCTCCAAGACTCACCCACCATCACTACACCAGAACTTTTTTCCTGCCAACCCCATGATGATCAAGGGGATATAATGATGGAATCCATTTCCACAAATCCAAGACAAGGTGAGGGGCAAGTGGGTGGGGTTGCAATGCTTCCTTTCATATGATATTTCTTTCTATAACATACATACAAACAGAAGCTTAACAATAGATTGAAAATATTTTTGCAAAATTTATTTATTTATGCTTTTTCTTTCCCATATCAGCTCGAAGGCGACTCAGGGCGGTGTACAAGTTGGCACAATTAGATGCCATATATAAAAATACATACATTGATAAAAAGCAAAAACAAAAAACCCAACAAAACAAAGCATCACAATACATTTAAAAACCATAAAAGCAATAAACAGTAAAAAAATTAAAACTATGTCTTCTTGTTCAAATCCTCATCTGTTCCATCGTCTTAGCTGTTCCTAGTTCATTTTCCGATTCAAGTTTGTCAGGTTATGCTGAGGTTCCGAACGATTGCTCAAAGAGCCAAGTTTTCACTCTTTTTCGAAAGGTCAGGAGGGAGGGGGCAGGGAGTTCCACAGCCAAGGGGCCACCACAGAGAAGGCCCTGTCTCTCGTCTGAATCACATATTCAGAACAAAAACTGTTATCATTGTTCAATATTTCAAAACATGACTTAAGTTGGGATGCACTGTAGCTAATAATTCTGTCCCACCCCCAAATTTTAAAATATAATTTATTTAAATTACAGAAAATACTATTATGTACATTTTTAACTTTTAAGCCCAGATTGTTTCAGCCTTGGAGTCTGTCAAGGCTATATATCTAAATTTAGGCATACGTTTGCCTTTAAATAAGACATATTAACTAAGCTTACATTTTCTATGCAGATATTCCAGAGCAATTAAAGAATCATTGTTGATAGGAGAGACTACAAACTGCCTGGCCTTTAAAACAGTGCCGGGAAGTTGTTAATTGTGTAAAGCGGTTTCCACTGAAGTGTGGAGCAAAAACCCCCCACCAAAAAACCCAGATAACAATGGAACGTATTAGTTGCTTTTGTTGCAATATAAAGGAGTGTGGTGAGGGATTAGATTTTTCTCCACAGCAAAAGGATCGTGCTTGCTTGTTCCTCCCTCCCCTTCCAACTCCTTCTTTATAGTTCAGGAATCTCAAGATATCTCAAAACAATTTGGCAGCTTCAGCAGCAACACAGTTTGACAACATGTTGAGTGGCAGAGCGTTGCCCTGAAGAATAGTTTCCTCGTGCCCTTTTAAAGATTTCAATTTAGGAATTCTACTGTATGCTGAGAACATTTTAATGGGAACGTGTAGAAAACAAACACAGATGGCTGTAATTGCATTTTTTTCCCAGAGAGGAATCAGCATTTGTAAATAGCACAGTATTGGTGATAATAGGACAACCACATCTCAAAGCCTTTTTTATAGAGACTTTGCTTCAAAAACATTTTTTAACAAACCACAAATCACAAACAACTGTTTATTACATTTCATACTACAAAGCTTCCTTTTTTCTTGTCGGTCTCAAGGTGAACGGAAAATTGGAGCTCCCACACAAAAGCAGGGCAATCTCACCATTTATTTGACAGGACACAGGTGTTTGAAGGAGGCATTGCTGGAGTGCAAGGCATAATCCCCAGTAATTGAATGAAGAGGGAGAACTGTTACAAGAAATATCTGAACACCTACCACATAGAATAAATGATTTCAGGAATTTTAATTGAAAAGACAAAACCACTTCTCAATATTCCCTTCCATAGAAAACCCCTTATAGAATTCAAGGGGTCACCATGTTGGCAGGTGACTTGTAGATTCACATGCACTCAATTAAAAAGCAAACAAAGAAGCCAGAATCCTCTATGGATTAGTTCGCCATGGTAGTTATGTAACAATGAATCCCAACCTGACATTCATCCCCACTTACTGGTTAGTAGCTACTCAGGATGTGGATTGGTTTGCTTGTCATTTTGGAGGCAGCTGATTGCCATTTCCACCCCTTTACATGAGTGATCTCTGTTAGGAGAATGACCAGGGTAATATATAGGGGGCAAGGTTGTGTCCTGACAGTGTCTGGGCTGAGCTAGCACTGGTCACTCTCAAAAATGTGTTAAAACCACCAATACTTCAAACTCTTATGAAGAAAAGGGAAGGATTGGGCCTGTCTTATTGCCCTTGGAAGGCCATTCCACAGGCGGGGGGCACCACCAAGAAGGCCCTCTCTCTCGTCCTCACCAACTGTGCTTGTGACAGAGGTGGGAGCGAGAGGAGGACCTCTCTGGAGGATCTTAGAGTTCATGCCGGTGCATAGATGGAGATGCGATCTCGAAGATAGGCGGGGTTCAAACCATTTAAAGCTTTACAGGTCATTACCTGAACCTTGAATTTGGCTCGGCAATTTATCGGCAACCAATGAAGCTGTTTTAATTGGAGCGTTGTATACTCCCTATAGTTTGCTCCAGTAAGGAGCCTGGATACCACCCGTTGTACCAGTTGTAATTTCCGGGCCATCTTCAAGGGCAGCCCCACATAGAGCACATTGTAATAGTCCATTCTGGATGTAACCAAGGTGTGGACCACTCTGGCCAAATCAGACTTCACGAGGTATGGTCAGAGCTGGCACACAAGTTTGAGTTGTGCAAAGGCCCTCCCGACCACTGGCGTCACCTGAGCATCAAGCGACAGCATTTAATCCAGGAAGACCCCCAAGCTATGGACCTGTGCCCTCAGGGGGAGTGTAACTCCGTTGAGCACAGGTTCCCACCCAATACCCCAATCAGCCCCATGACTGACCAGGAGGACCTCTGTCTTGTCTGGATTAAGTTTCAACCTGTTTGCCCTCATCCTATCCACCACAGCTGTCAGACACCGGTTCAGGGTCTGGGAGGCTTCCTTGGAATTAGGTGGAAATGAGTAGTAGAGTTGGGTGTCATCTGCATACAGACGGCATCCAACTCCAAAACTCCATATGACCTCACCTAGCAATTTCATGTTGATAATGAAAAGCGTGGGGGATAGAATGGAGCCCTGTGGGACCCCTCTGTTCAAAGACCAGGGGTCCGAGCAGGAATCCCCCAGCTTCACCAACTGGGAGCAACCTCCAGGAAAGAGCGGAGCCACTGCAAAGCAATGCCCCCAACACCCATTCCGGAGAGTCACCTCAGAAGGATACCATGGTCGATGGTATTGAAAGCCACTGAGATATCCAGGAGAACCAACAGGGACACACTCACCCTGTCAAGTTCTCTTCTCTGGTCTTCCAACAAGGTGACCAAAGTCCTCTCCGTACCATGTGCAGGCCTAAAACCAGACGGTGAAGGAGATAATCGGTGTCATCCAACAATCCCTGGAGTTGGGAGGCGATCACCCACTCTAGAACCTTGCCCAAAAAAGGAAGGTTAGAAATTGGCCGATAGCTATTTAAAATCGAGGAATCTAGGGACGGCTTTTTAAATAGTGGTCTCACAATCACACTTTTCAGGCTAGATGGAATATGTCCTTTTTCCAATGAAGCATTTATAATTATCAGAGATGGAGTGGTAGTGGATGAGAGAATACCAGTCAACTGTTTATTGTGTGGCAGGGGACAGACCACAGTAAATTGCAGTGGATGCTGAGCAGTAAGTGGGAACTGGGGGCTTTTCATTATTCATTGTCCCTGAATGATGAGATGTGGGAATGAAGCACGCATGAACATGGAGATCTTTGTTAAGCATTTATAGTATTTTGACCCATGTTATCTTTTTACCTGAGTCTGCAGACTTGAAAATTTATTTACTTCATTTCTACCCCACCTTTCTCTACCCCAGAGAATACTCAAGGCAGCTTACAACATGGCAAGGCAGCTTGCAATCCAGCAATCTGAAAGGACATAGGGCAGAATATAAATAAAGTATTATTATTATTATTATTATTATAATAAAACAACGGAATTTCATGTCACACACACTATTATTTGTGCAAAAGTGAATGCACCAATATGTGGTAATTCAGGAACACATTTCATCAGATTCCAACTATCTATTCCGCACTTACATCAAGCTTTAAAGTAAAATTGACTTTAACAGTAACGAGGACTTTTTTTTAAGTAGGACTAAAATTTTGAGCATCCTGCAAAATCATGCTACGGCTTATTTTTGGCTTATGCTTGGTTGTTTGTTGTCCCCCCCTTTCTGTTCCCCCCCTTTCTGATCCGCGTTGCGCATATCTTCCCTTCATTAATTCTGACTTGCATTGCGCAACCAGCGTAGGGTCCTGGCTACTAGCGTAGGGTCCCAGTGATCATACTTTTGCCAAGCAGGGTAGTTAGGTGTGGAGATAATTGATCAGTCCCATGCTCCCAGCCATGCCTTTTTTTGGCAGTTTTTGGCAGTCTCCTTTAAAGAGTTTGTATCATGTTTCAGCTGGAGAAGATACCTCCAATGTGCTTTGCATTTTGCCAAGTTGATTTTACCCTGTATCTGGGATACATTGGCATCTACTGTAGTGCATTTTTTTAGGCTGAACTCGGATTTTCCTGATACATTTTTAATGCATTGTATACTTTTAGATGCACGCTGCAACAGATGTTGCTGGTGTATATTTTGTGGTCACCTTGTGTCAGCTTGAAACCTTATTATATGTTCAGCATAGTAGGGTAGGTAGGCAACACATAGAAGGAAGTTTTCTTTTAAATCCCTTTGAAAAAGGACCACATGACCTGGATAAAAATGCTGATTAATAACAGTGGCTGTTGCATATTATTACTTTTGATATGCTCTATATATTTTCTATGCAGTTCTGCTTCCTGCGCATAGCCCTGCTTAGCTATTGGCCTGCTTTTGATTGCTCATCATTTCTCCAGCAAATCTGGACTCTACAGGTCTGGCACTTACTGCCTAAATCAGGGCAAGAAGCTTTTATCACCAGCGTTCCAAGTATTGTCTGTCTCTGGAATGATCCTTAATAATGATAAAAGGCTGGCTGCAGAGAACAGTGGAGACTAGAAATGCTGAGCTATTGATGCCTTACTTAGTGGCATTTTAGAGTCAGCGCAAATGAAAGAGCTGCCACATGGAAGGCTGCTTTATATGTCCCCTGCGATGGCAAGCCATTCATGTGTGGTGGCTCATCAGGTGAACTGGGGAATATCTTCCAGCCCTCTGACCCGCCTGGTAAGCTACTGCACATGAAACACTCAGCGCAAGGCGAAGGGCACAGCTGGAAGTGTATGCACACATAGCAACCATTTTATTTGCATCAGACTCTATGCATAGATCACTGATAACATTTAAATTCTGGTCACTTATAAAATCAAAGAGGTAGAAAATATAAACTCTTCAATTCATAAGCTTTTTATTCTGGTTAAGGCTGAGATTTTAAAGCAAGAATGCCAGGGACATTTTGATCATGCCTGAGGACAAAGCCTAGGTAATATTTTTTTGTTAGAATTGCATGTCTAGAGTACTGTTCTTTTGTTCTCCCTCCAGTTGAGCTTACCCTGGTAATTAGTGGAAATTAACTTTGTAGTTATTCAGAAATTCACCACATCTCTATGCTTCAATGTGCAGATTAGTTGCTCATAATAAGGCCAAATAGATGTTTTCATGCTGGAATAGAGATGGGAAACAAGTTCTATGATGCATGGCTGCTGGGGGGAAAAATCAGCTTGATAAGATTATAATGCCATCTCCCTGCTTTCATGGTAGTGTCATCAGTAGAAAAACGAAGCACTCTGGAACAGTAATCAATAGCTAGTTTGTGTCAAAACTGGCAAAAGGAGGCAAGAACAATATATTATAGCTTTCAATTATAATATTTTATGATGTTTTAAATGATGCCCTTAAGTATAAAACAATAGAAAAATGAAAAATATGATTTGTGTATACCTTGTTATAGTTCCATTTTTTGGGTTGGAAGCAGAGAGAAAGCAAAGAAGTCATTTCTCACTCTTCCTGTCTTCCCACGCTTTGTTCTCAAATTCATAGTGTACAAAAGTTTAAAAGTAATTATATTATCCATAGATTAAATTAAATTTAGAATATAACCATTACAAAACTACAACAAATCCAAGATCTAGCTTTCCCCTAAAAATCAATTCTCAATGACCTATTGAAACAAAAAGGTCTTTACCTGTTAGAAGAAAAATAGTATGGAGGGTGCCAGTCTTTTCTCTGGGAAGGGATTTCCAGGGTCTGGTAGCAGATGCTGACAAAGTTATTTCCCATGTTCCCACCAGTGAGGTGTGAGTATTTTTATTATTATTGTTATTATTCATTTACAGCATTTATATTCTGCCCTTCTCACCCCAAAGGGGATTCAGGGTGTATCACAGAACACCTACATGACAAACATTCAATGCCATTAAACAGATAGGACAGACAACAAACAGAGGTATATGTTGCTATTTCCCCCAACTTTGGCATCATGGAAGTTGTGCTTGATTCTGGTCACAGAGGGTGCTGTTGCTCCATCCTCTATGACAAAGAGGCCTTGGTCATAGACTTCCTTCTTTCTTTGATTGCTGGCATTTTCTGGTATTTCCTTTTTATGGTGCTGTAAAATACCTCCCAGCTTAAGCTGTGCCTAATTTCTCTTCTCTCGGTTGTTTTCAAACTGTTTAGGTGGACAGTGAGCTGGGCTGAAGATTGGGTGCTCATCCTGCCCTGGGCTTCAAACTGGCAACCTTTTGATTGGTGTGATCTATTACTGTGCTAAAGCCCTGCAGACAGACAGCATGGATTTCAGGGAAAGAGGAGTTGGACAGATCCCCTTCTACCCTTCTCATCAAGGTGTGGCTTCCTAAAGCAAGCCAATAAAGGTCAGGAGCCACTCCAGGGCAAAGGAAGAGGCCCACCTCTGACACCCTGAGAATATGAAGGCATTTATTTTCATTTTTATTTATACATTTTATTCTTATTTACTTTATATTTACTCATCTTATTTATTCTTCACAGTTTCATGCTGCTTTGCTCATGCGGATGTTAATCAACTGGCAGGTACTGCACTACTGGTTCTGGTGACCCAGTTATTCAGAATTAATTCTGTTTTTGTCTCCTATTTTGGGTTCTGTTTCTTGGCTACAGGGAGGCCTGATTTGGAATGGGTCCATAACATGGTGGTATAATTTAGGCTCTGCTGAATCAGTTCATTTGGGCCTGATCTTAGCGGCAAACTTTGACATGCTTGCTTTGGGTTGTCATTTGAAACATTAGACAGTGAGATGCTCTCAAGCATTCAAGTGATGAATATTTAAGCATATCACATTTGAAATAAAAATATGCAGAGAACTACATGTGATGAAGGATACTATCTAAACTGTGTTAAAAAAAGAAGAAGAAGACAGCACTGTCAGTGTGATGGATACAAGCAGGCTGAAAATAGCCATAGCAAAAGAGAACTGTGAGTATGAAGACGAGGTTCTGCAGCACTGTACAAAAACATAAAAAGGTCCAGTGCCTTAAAGGCTGGAATCTAATACATATTTTGTTTCTTAATTCTTCAGGGACACCCTTTAGGAATGGTAACTAAGCATCTCTACTTAAAGATTATCCCACCGCCTCTTATTATTAAATTTAACACTGTATCTTTTCCCTCAAAATTAAGATGCAAAGACCTTACAATTACTTTTTAAAAATAACTAAAACACACAAAAGGCTAATGTAATTAAACTGTCAATAGTCTCAAAACAACTTAAAACAGAAAATTAGAATGCTTGAAAGCATTTTCAACAGTACTTTCAAAGGCAGTGGAGCACCCTTTAAAAACTCTTCCTTTAAAAAAGTTTGGTTCTCAAAGGCCTGCTGAAATCATCACGTGCTAACAGAGGAGGAGAGTGCATCCTAGCTGTTCTGAAGAATTAATGTAGTTTGGCACATGGCTCAATGCTATGGAAGCATGGGAGTTGCAGCTTGGTGGGACACTACTATCACTTTGCCAAAGAAGGCTAAAAATTGTATCAAACTACAACTCCCAGTATTCCATAGCATTGTGCCATGGCAGTTAAAGTGGTGCCAAACTGCATTAATTCTGCAGTGTTGATGTACCCTAAGAGCAGCCACCAAGAAGTTCCTGTATTCCACAAGGTGTTCCTGTGAAGATGTCTGGCAGAAATATTATTTGCACATGGGATTCTAACAGTGATTTTTGAAATACTACGAATGTTTCCATTGCTGAAGCACTGTTTTTGTGTGTGATCAGAAAATCTGTATGCATCCTGTCAGAAACAATATGACGTGTGATTTAGGGGCAGGATCTCATTACCTGAACTGTATATGTATACGTGTGTGTATTATATACATTAACAATATACAGTGTAAACAGAACACAAAACAATGAATGTTTTATGAACACATAACCCCATCACCAAGGCCTGAACAAGTATCACTTCCTTTGTCATAGATTTATGAGTCAACCAGTAAACAAATGTCATATCCGAAATTCCTGACCAACAAAGTTGTATTGTTTTTCCTTGTCACTCTCTAAAATATATTTCATGAAAACCTACCAATATGAATCAAATTCTGATCTTTCAATGACTTGGGCTGTTTGTGAAGGGAGCAGCTGACATTTCTGTTTTTGACGTTGAAGCAGAAAGATGCCACCTCGGAGTTGGTTGAGGTAGGCAGGATTTCCCTGGGTACTGGTTGTGCAGAAAGATCCCCGTGTACAGGACTACTGAACAGAATGCTGGACTAGATGGGCTGAATTATGGTTCAGCCTCTTCTTATGTTCTTATGTTCTTAAAGATCTCCAGGACTACTGAAATCGGTAATTATGGTACCACTTTAGCTTATTATTATTATTTTTTACTGAAACCTTCACAAATTCTTCCTTCTATTGTATCCATTTATGAACTTTAACTAAAAGTAGTAAAAGAGTAGTTCAGCTGTACTTCACTTGTCTTTTTATATAACAGAAAAACTTGGCAAATGTAGTAAAAAATGTTTTGATACGGATTTCATTGCTTCCTTTTCTTAATTAACTATACTGCTACAAAAACCTTCGAAATTCCTTCCTCAGCTAGCATTGCCTTGACTCTGGGGTGGTCTTTTCCCATGTAAGCGCCAGCTACATAACCAACAAATACTTTAAAGTAATATATGTTATGCCTTCTCAAAAGGATAAGCAGTCTTGATAGAAGTTGCTATTATCTCTGAATCATCTCAAGTTTGGCCTCATAAAATTGAATTACTAAACAAACAACATCATCAGTAGATTTCTTTTGTTCAGTGCCAAAAGGTAGCAATCAAACAAATCTATTACTGTATAGATGCACGATCTTTTTCGAATCTCATGAAAGGTAGTACTTTGAGACCTCGAGGGTACATCAATACAAAACCTTGTATTTTTTTTTTAAGTCATGGAGTGACGTAGGGAGGCACTTAAATGGATTGGGAGAAGGCAGCCTTCCATGGTGTGATGACTCAAAAAAGTATTTTCTGAAGGTAAGAATCATAGTACAGTAGAGACTTGCTTATCCAACCTTCTCCCATCCAAAGTTCTGTATTATACAACACAGTCTGCCTCCCACCTGGATCCACAGCTGTTTCAATACATTGTGATGTTTTGGTGCTAAATTTGTAAATACAATAATTACTACATAACGGTATTGAACTGTCTTTTCTGTCGATTTATTACAAAACATGATGTTTTGGTGCTTAATTTGTAAAATCCCAATGTAGTTTGACATTTAATAGGCTTTTCCCTCTTCATTATGCAACATTTTTGCGTATCCAACGTTCTGCCGGTCCGTTTATATTGGACAAGCAAGACTACTATAGTTAGGTTTGATGGGATCCATATGCATCCTATCGGTAAACAGTATGCATGCAGTCATAAAAAAACTTCGGGATGCATACTTATTGAAATAGAGTATTTCTTAATGTGATGTGGTCATAGAATCATAAAATCATAGCTCCTTCCTCTTCCCGTGATTTCCAGGATTCCTTAGGTATGGCAAAGCCTCAAAGATCTTGGGAAACTACAACATTCAGGAAGTATTTTATCTACACTACTGTGGTTGGTTAAATTAAGGTTGCTCATCCTCTTTGACTGTGGTATGTGTTGACTAAAATAAGTTTAAAGTGAACAAAAATGATCCGAAGCCCTGGAATTCTTCACTTCTATAATGCAGAAACATCAGAAGTCACAACGAAGTGTTAGGATAATGAGATGGAATGATGACAATATATTGTATTATTTATTTATTTATTAAAAATTTTTGTACCCCAACCTTCTCACCTCTATAGAGGGACTCAGACCGGCTTACAGCAAAAATTCAATGCTGTACAAATTAAAACTTGTTACAGCAACATTAAAACTTAAACACCAAAATACATACATACAAATACATTGCCATTTAACATGTAATACATTACACACACATACCATTCTGAAGGTGAAGCAGAGAACATCCCTGTTTCATTTTTTGTGTCTTTTCTTTTGCAGCTGACACTTAAAATTCCACATGTACTAAGTATATTCATTGGACTATTTCTTTAGGGTGAATCCTTCCAAAATATCAAAAAACCCTGCCTAACCTTCTCAAACTTTGGGGTTCCCTAAGCTGAGTGATACTGCCATCGTGCATCTTGTTAGTGCCATTTTGGTTCCATTTATGTTGGCACGCAACACTTGAATTAGGACAAGCGATACACACACACACACACACACACACACATTCAATTAGATCTCTTAGCCTGCTGTTGGACACTTATTTGCCTATGGGGGCTATTCAGTGACCATGCTAGATTTCTGTTGTGAATTGCCCATACATTGTCCCACCAACAATAGGCAATCAAGAGAAAATTAGTCTTTGATGTTCAGTCTCCTTATGCTGACAATTCCAACATGTGAGCAAATGCATTTAGTACCAGCTGAAAATGTAACATATTAAAATTAAAAGCTATGCTCAGTGGAACATTGACTTTGAGCCATCTTCACAGTTAGGCATGAATGAAAATAAATTATTCCAAATCGTGCTTACTTGGGGGTTTCTCATGCAAGTATGTTGTACCAGTAGACATATTAATGAAGACATGCTTTCCTGAAATTAATAAGCAGCACGCATTTTGGTGCCCTCCGTAATTTTAGAAATACTATAGGAATCAATGATGTTGCTATGCCACCCACAAAATGCAAACTAATTCAATCACTTCATGTTTCTAATAATTTTAAATACATAATAAATGAAGTAATAAACTCGGCCATTTTTCCATTCCTTTTCTTTTATAAACACAATGAATTGCTAAAGTTACATCCATCTGCAGGTTCTCTCACTTGTAAGTGTCTTTCCATTACAGGACAACAGGATAAATTTCCTTGCCTAAATTTAGGACAACAGGGTACATTTCCTTGCCATTATTTGTTTCCATATTTCATGTCTTATAATAAAGTTTTGTCCCAAAGAAGAATTTGGGCTTTAAATTTTTATTATTCTCTTTCTTATCTTTCCTTGCAAGATAACTTCTATATCTGTCATATTTAGTTATATTTTTCTGCATACAGTAAGTAAAGAATAAAGTAAAGAATAGTAAAAATGAGTCAAACTGAAAATGTAATTGAGACATAAGTAAATACAAAAATATCCAGTCTAAGGTTATATGCAATATTGTGTATATGATTTCAGTATTAACAGATGTGAGCACTGAGATTAAATTGGAAATGTTGGCTTATTATCTGGGAAAGGTTTTAGACAACTTGGAAGAGATTTCTGTATCCCAGTGGAGACAAATCTAATTTTTTGCCCTCTTTCAAATTTCATTCAGTTTCTAAAGTTAAGGTGGAGTTTTACTTGTTTGTTGCACATCCAATGTGATAAAGCCTCAACATGTACATGCGGAATGTAATGTGATAGTGCAGTTCCAGCCTCTATAAACATCAGGATGGTTGAAACAGATTGATTTTACATTGGCTGTACAGGGGTTAGTTTATGAGGATTACGAAGAAGTGAAATATTTAGATTGCTTTTAATTCTATTGATGATTAAATTGCATTTTAACTCCTTGTATACTTTTACTGATATGTTTTTTAACTGTACCATCAAACTTCCCTCTCATTTCCATAGATTCTGTACACCATCTATGGTTGAAATTATTATTTTTAAATCCAAAATGCAAACCTTGATTTTGCCATTTTATATAAGAAATGCCATTTTTCTATGCCATTTCAACTAATAGCACTTAAGTATCCATAAATGTTGGTATCCATGGAGGAATGGTGGTCCTGGAACTAAACAAATAAAGATGGGCTAGAAATACCATAATGATAATAATATTTCTATTACCATTTTCATGACCCTCATCATTACTGTCATCACAATCATTGTTATCATCATAATCATCTACTTGATGCAAGTAAAAATATGGCTTTATATTAAAGACTTTTGAAATCAGAAAGGTTTTATATAAACCTTCATGTGCGCATAGTCCATAACTAGGTTCAACTGGTTTTAAATTTCCTGATTTTAATTTGCCAAATTATTTGATATGCTTTTATAACCTATTTAAATTATTTCTAATTGGTGTTGTTGATTTTGTTGTACACTACTCTATGATCTTTACATTTAGGATAGAATACACACAGTTACATAAATAAGTATACCATTTTTTTCATCTGAGACCATCTGTCATCATCCATATTACTTGTCATTCATTATTTATTATTTAGCAGCAGAAGATCCATGTATGCAGGACAGCCAGGTTTCATAAAGTGACTGGAATATGGCTTCCATATACGTAGCTCATGTTTATATAGGTATGTGCATGAGAGGCAGGAGTGGAACAAGAGGTGATCATGTTTTGCTTGAGAAAATTCCATGATAGCTTCACTTTATTTATTTATTTACCCTATTTTTACCCTGACTTTCTCAACCCCGAAGGGGACTCAAGGCAGCTTACATACAGGCAATGCCTTAGAACAAAATACAATTCCAATAAACAATAAAATTAAAATCAAATTAAAAAATAACACATATCAATCGTTTTAAAACATCATGTTCAATATTTAAACCATGTTATCCATAATCGTAGTCCAGGGCCATTCCAATAGTAATTGCATATATTGCCTTGCACTATGACTGCCATAGGTCAGAAACTACTCGAAAGCACACAACAATAAAAATATATGGAGTTTTGGTAGCACATCATGGCTCATTATTTTTGTATGCTATACAGACATGAATTCTGATACTGTTTTCAGTCTATAGTGTGCCAAGATTTCCAGCTGTTAAACAAGAACTCACTTCTAGTAATGCTTGCTCAGTCTTAAGTTGCTTTGGCTTTCATGAGATACTCCTTGGGTTCTCAGGATTAAGTTGTGTCAAGTGAGGGTGTGGTAATAAAGGACAGGGCTGATTTAATTTGTTTCGATTTGTGGCATGATAATAAAAGTCCTTCTATATAATTACAACTTGAAGTAAAATTATTCTTGCTTGTTTCTGCTGTTTGCAAATCTATTTCTATTCCCTCTTGGATAACCAAGGATTTCCTTCACACATTTACACCCCTTCACTTCATTTTGTCACTCAGTGCTCTTGCACTCTATGGTAGTTCTTTTAGTGGCTGTGTGAGTGTGTATCTATGATGGTGAATATTCAAATACATATACACATATTTACATTAGCTGCTTACCAAAGTGATTTTTGGCTTAGTTCCTATGTAAGTGGTACCTGTGTCTGCTGGATCACAATAGACTGTTTGTGGAGGGCTCAAATTATATCATAATTTTTAGTATAAATACAATTTCTTGTTCATAGAAGTGCAGAGCTGGGCTAGAAATCCCTTCCTTTACTGCTAGATTTTTTATTCATTAATTTTATTGTTCAAGTTGTCGAGCAATTTATAAACAATGAAGTTCCATAATTTGGATCTTACCAACTTAATCAATCAAATAGTAGACACTCAAGAAGAGCCCTTGGAACAGATCATGGCAAGATTATATGGGATATGTGCATGTACACACACTAATGAAGAGGAGCCTTTTAGCATATTTCTTTCATCTGAATTTAGAATTATAATCCTAGAACATCTAGGTTCCTGATTGCATAGATAGCTAACATGGACAGAGTCTCTGTCTTTCTGAAAGTTGTATTCCAGGTACAGCGGGTAGACTACCACATTCATCCCCCTACATACTTATTATGGTTAGTTAGTCAATCCTGAATAGGTCATATATCTAACCCAAGTCAAAGAAGAGGAGTATATTAGCCCCCCCCCCCCCAAAAATCTCTCATATTATTATCCTGGAAACATACAGGGCAAGAATTGTAAGACTCTGCTGTCTGTAGATTATCTCCACATTATATTAAAAATGTGGGTTCTGAATCACATAGAGAGCCTCCACTTCTCTTCAGGTTGTCACTTAGCTGGTAATGGAAATAACAGTGGGGTGGTTGCCCTTTTTCAATGTCTACTCAAACCAGATTTGACAATGCTAAACACATACAATATCTTGGTGACCAGGTAAGACAGCTACTTATCTGAGTTGCCAAATATAATGCACAGCACTGCTGCAGAGACACTGGAGGAAGCAGGGCAGTAGCCAGGATTTTGATTCGGGGGGGGGGGGGGGCTGAGTTTGGTTCGGGGGGGGCTGAGACTGGGTGGAAGAGGGTCTACCCTAGCAAACCTTTTGTATTGTTATCCCAATAACCCCATTAATGTGGGATATAATGAGCATGGTGATCAGATCATGATATAAGTGCACATAATGTACCAGTAAGGCCTTCTCGCGGATCACCCTGAGAATTTGGGGGGGGGGGGGGGCTGAAGCCCCCTTAGCCCCCCCCTGGCTACATGCCTGGGAGGAAGCTAGCCTTTTTGTTGACATAGCCATAAACTTACGCCCCCCTCCCCCCAGTAGAGACAGGCCTTGTACCTTTTAAGGTGATATGAATCTGTACTTATACAAAGGAAGGCTTGGGAACTGGTTGCTTTCTAATGAGTCTTTTAGGTGGTGGTCTTAGGAACACATGCACTGTCTGGATATAAGCCCTGTTGAATTTAATGAGACTGACACCTGAGTTGATATATACCTGAAAATGATGATTTAATTTCCTTTTCTTTTTGGAGCAGAGCAAGAAACAGCGTATCCATCCAGCAGTGTCAGGACTTTAGAGAAACCTGTCATAGGTGCTTTCATATTGTCCCAGGGGAAAAGTCATATGTACTTTCTTTTCTGCCTCTGGAGGGAAAAGGTACAAAAATGAAGGTGAGCAAAACATTCCCTCTGCTTTGCATATTATAAAAGATACCAAGTTCAGGAAAGACGAAGGGATACATGAATGATAAAGAGCTCTCATTTTACCCCCTCAGGGTGCCCGCTTGCCAGTGTTAACCTCGTGATGTGCTGATGTCATTCTCACAAAGCAGCGACTTCTGAAGAGTCAGGATTCCTCAGATTCTTTTACTACTGTCTGAGGTAAAAGGTAGAGGGGGGAAAGTGTTTGAAATGGAAAAAAATGTTAAGGTGCCTGTGTTTTACCAAAAGCCTTTGTAGAAGGTTATTAACTTCAAAAGAAACTAAATTTATCGTAATGTCTTTCCCTCCTGCGATTTTGAAGAGAGCACTTGCTGGGATTGTCTCAGTCATCAAGGGCTTCTGGAAGGGTGTCCGAATTCTGGGCTCCCATTGCAGTGTGTTACTGATTTCTAAGATTCGATAGGAAGAAGGTGAAATATACCCTTTGGTCGCTGATGGAATTCAAAAGCTGAAATGTAATTATTATGCAGGTTCTTCTCAGTGTGTCGGAAACAGAGAGGGAATTTCACTTTTAATAAGCATGCTAAGCAAATTCCCTTCCAAACAGCAACAAGACTTCAGTAAGTTCCCTCCCCATTTTCCCCGTCCCATTTGGAACACTCTCTCCTCCCTGGAAAGAACATCTACAAATGGAATAAATGCTATTTAGTTATTGATACAAAACCTTTAAGCTTTGTGTCTTGCCTAGTGTGGGCTGTATATTAGAGACTGTCTGGTCTTCTACATTTTGGTCTGTGGCTCTCCCCAGCCGTAGCCACTGGTGAAAGATGCTGATAGTTTCAGTCATCTTAGAGGTGGAAAGCTACCATATTTTATCACATAGTAGTTTCCATCACATAATAGTTGCATCCTCATTTTTGGGTCCCAGTTTTGATATTTTAAAACTCTGTGCATAATAGTTGCACCCTTGATTTACTGGTAGACAACCTGCCTGCTGTAAATAACCATCTGCTCACTCATCTGCCCACCCAAAGACCCACCCTCCCACTTTACCTACTCACCCACATATTCACCTACCTGCCCAAAGACTTGCCCATCCACCTACCCACTTGACTCACTCGCTCATCCACTCACCTGTCTGTTCACCTACCTGCCCGTCCAATGATGCATCTGCTTTAGAACAATTTATGTGGTAGTTTATGATTTGGCATGCATTTGAAATAAAACTCTAGGCAGGTTTAGTCAGAAGTCTCATTGAGCTCAATAGGTCTTAATTCCATGCAAGTGTGTTTAAAATACGTAGCTTTTAAAATGTTTGCTGTTGTTGTTCTTGTGCTTCAAATCATTCCTTCTTAGCAAACCTAAGGCAAACATTGAGCCATAGCACTTAAAGTGGTGCCACACTGCATTAATTTTACAGTGTATTGCAGCCAATGGTAGAGTTTGGCTGCCCTACCATTATGACACTCCCTTTTTGCTAGCTTACAGCTCATGAGGATTGTACAGACCCTGCAGCTCTAAGTAGCCCTTTCCAGCATTGCCAATGATGATGAAAGTTGAGAACTGCCACATGATTGCTAGGAGGCAGGCTGGTGTAGTGGTTTGAATGTTAGGGTATTCTAAGATGAGGGTTTGAATTTCTACTTGGCTATGGAAACTCATGGGTACTCTTGTGCTAGTCACACTCTTAGCTTGAGAGAAAGATGAAAGCAAGCTCCAGCTCCGAACAAATATTACCAAGAAAAACTCATGATCATTTTGCATTAGGATCATCATAGATCAGAAATGACTTGAAGCCATAACAAGAGCAACAACCAAACGTGATTCCCATCACTAGTATATAGGTTAGAAATCCAGGCTCAGATATATGTCTTACCAAGTTCGATGATCCTTTTTATTTATGTAACACGGTGTGATTTGTGTGTGTGTTTGTGTGTGTGTGTGTATTTTATGTAAAGAAATACCATTCCTCACTGACTTACTGTACGTGGCTTCCCTTTCATGCATTACATGGCAGCAGGGAATGCAGTTAGAACAGCAGCATTGGGGTGGTGGATATAAAAAAGATTTACTGCAAGAAAAAAGGAAATATGTGAAGGTGGTGATAAGAGGCCAACATCATGTCTGTCACACTGTGCTGGCACTCAGTTTGAAATATGTATTTTCTTTCCTTGCACAAAGGAACACCTTTCAGATGTAATTATATAGTATACAGTACAGTTATAAAATATATCAGACTTTTAACAGTTCAGCAAATGAAGATCTTTAAGAGTACCAATTTCTGGCATAACATGATATATCCTATCAAAATTAGGCCAATTGTATATTGCACCAGCAGCATGCATGGTCAGTGTACCCAGTACTCTTGTTTCCATTTATCATCACACCAACCTTGTAATGTAGGTTTGACTGAGAGAAAAAAGCCTGGTAAAAGGTCACAAAGTAAAGGTCAGAGGTAGTTGAATGGATGTTTCCTTGTTCCTGATCCATCACACTCTTTTGGTAATTACAAAGGAATTATTTATTATATCAGTACTACAGAAGTGGAATAAACTAAGGGGCAATGAGTAGTACTACAATTAATGTTCTCAATTTGCATGATTTAGAGAACTAGATTTAGAGAACTAGAATACGGCAACTTTAGGGTCTATGCATTCTGACATCGTTTTTGATATGACCCATCTAGAGCAGTGGTTCCCAACCTTTTTTTTTTACCAGAGACCACTGGATCAGGGACAACTTTGACCAGGGACTACTTTGACCAGTGACCACTATCCAACATTAGTACCAAAAGGTTACAAATCAGTTTTTGGTCAACTTTAGATTTGGTTTGGTGTGCTGATTCAGAAAAATTGCATTGGATTGTAGCACCCATGGGCCCGTCCGTGCCACGGGGGAGGGGTGACGCACCGGGGGTCCCGTTGGCATTGGGACCCGCACAGGCTGAAAGGGACTCGGAGGATGAGTTGGAAGGCCCAGAGCAAGATTGGTCAGCCGTACCTTTGCCCAGTTCACCTGTTGAGAGTTTAGCCTGGGATCTTGAGTGGGAGCACTCTCTCGGGGAAGGAGCGGACCAGGTGGAGATGGGAGGCAGCGAAACAGATAGCGGAGATAGTTATGAATTCCCAAATGGCCGAGGTTCCCAAGAGCTGGCCGAGCAGCAGATGGAGGCTAGCGGCTGGGAAACTCCGGGGGAGGCTGCTTCTCAGGAAGATAGCGATACTAGACTGGAAGAGCGGGGCCGTTCTCACAACAGGCGTAGGGACATAGAGGAGGGCAGGAGGAGCTGGCATCTGTCCCTAGACCGTCACCGTTCGGAAAGTAGAGACTGGAGACGCCGGGCCCTAGATCGTCGGGGTTCCAGGCCGAGGGATTAAGAACGGCCCCGTGGGAACTGATCGTCAGTTCTCCGGCCACGTCTTACCTGAATAGACGCGAAGCGGAGTGGGACCACAAGCCAACAGTGGTCATCAAGCCTTGCCTTGCCTTTGCCTTGTTTCTTGAGCCGCAGCGGTTTGCGGCACCTTGTCCTGGTTCCTGATTCGCATTGGTGCGAAACCTTGCCCTGTTTCCTGATCCGCATTGGTTTGCGGAGCCTTGCCACGCTTCAAGCTATTTGCTACGTTACTTTGGACTATTTGCTGAATACTTTGAACACTTGCATATTATTGGACTATTTACTCTTTGGAACTGTTTTTATATACTCAATAAAGTAGTTAGCCTTTGCTACGTCTCCGTGTGTGTGTTAAAGGGGCAGTTCTAAGTCGGCGATTGTGACATGGATAGACCACATCAGCTCTAGCTTTTGATACAGAACATATGCCATTGTCTGTGACAGGGAAGGAGTGGCAGGCAGTGCAAAAGGAGCAGAAATACAATAAAATAAAATCAATAAAGATGGAGGATCACGGACCAGATTTTCATCCTCACGACCCACTGGTGGTCCATGGCCCACAGGTTAAGAACCACTGATCTAAACGTGCCCAAAATACAGGCTTGCAAAAAGTATTTTAGACTCTACTTCAATGCATCTCTGAAAAATATTCACTCCTAACACTGAAATTCACCTTACTAGTATTATTATACAATTTACCCTTTAAGTCAATTGTACTGTAACAAAAAGGGAGTGGAATCTACATACCCCTCTCAGAAAGGTATGAATCTGAAGACACTTAACAAAGGAATAGGGCCAATAAATTCACATTAAACTATCCCTCAGTCAGTTCTCTCTAGACTAATTAATGTGAAGACACTGCCAGTGTGAGTCAGTCCAGAAAAAAAACCCCTGTTCAACACTTTCTGATTCTCTTTCATGGTGTCCAATTCTTTCCGCTAATTATTGATCTTCCTGGCAAAATAAAAAAAACTAATATTTATATGCTTCTGCTTACTAGAAGTTCAAAAATATGAAAATTGGCTGGAGTACAAGAGAAAACAGAAAGTTAAAGATGATCAAAAATGATAAATTTGCTTCTTTATCTAACAAGAGCTATGTGCTTAGGTCACTGTGGTGACTCCTTGCTGTGAATGAGTCAGAATTTGAAGTCATCAACTCTCTCTCTTAGGACAGCTAATCATAAAATGCAAATAAAATCTACTTTGTTTTCTATACCTCCTCCCCATCAGGGAAGAATTTCTGTCTACCACAAGATACGTTTGAAAAAGTATATTTTTTTCTAAAATCTGGAAGTTTGAGAACAAATTGATTATTTGAAGGATGGCAAAAAGCACACACGGTCCCCAATATCTCCTCTGAAGTTTGTACCTTTGGGAGTTGATACTGATCATTTCCTTGCATTTTTGAGGTGTGGGGCTCTCCCCCCCCCAAATATTTCCCTAAGGTTGCTGGTACTGTAAACCAGTCTTTCTCAACCAGTGTGCCGTGGCACACTAGTGTGCCGTGACGGACCTCCTGCTGTGCCGTGAGAAAGGCTCTCTGCCCCCCTTCCTTCCCCCCCTCCTGCCGAACTCCTGCTGCTTGGGGGAGGAGGAGGAAGGGCCGGGCAGTGGCAAAGAAAAAGAAGGGGCCGGGGCACCGCCTCCTTCGGCTATTTCCCCAGCCAGCCTCCAATCCGCCATGACTCCCACCATGACTCTCGCCCCTCGCTCACTGAAGCCGCGTGGAGGAGCCCCATCCACTGAAGCCCGTCCACTGCTCATGCTCCTCCTCTGTAGGAGAGCTGAAGCTGGGGGGAGGGGGCGGGGCATGGCGCGGCCTGGCTCTGCCTCCTCCCCCGGCTTCGGCACTCCCAGCAGCTGCTCCAGCCTTGAGGGGACAGTGCCAAGCCAGCATTGTGCTGGCTCTGGCACTGCTGGCTTGGCACTGCCCCCTCAAGACTGGAGCAGCTGCTGGGAGAGGTGAAGCCAGGAGTAGGGGGCGGGGCATGGCACAGCCTTGCTCCGCCCCCTCCCCAGCTTTGGCACTCCCAGCAGCTGCTCCCAGCAGGCCACCAATCCCCAGCCGTTCTTTACTGTGTTAGAGTGTCATTTTGTGTCATTTTGGTTGGTGGTGTGCCCCCGGATTTTTTTAATGTTAAAAGTGTGCCACGGCTCAAAAAAGGTTGGGAAACACTGCTGTAAACTACGTTTGAATCAAAATACATTCATTTTTGTGCAGTTACTTGAGGGGGCGGGTTGTGTGTGATCATTCCCAGGCCTTCCCTATGAGCATGACCAAAAAGCCATGCCTGCTAGGAAATTCAGGAAGTTGTTGGCAAGCACAGTCTGCTCTAGTATGCTCACAGGTGCTGGCTCCTAACACTATTTCTCCAGTGCTTCAATTCTCCTATGGCTGCTATACCCATACCTTTCCCCTCCTTTTCCTATGGTCTACATGGGCACAGTATGCCAATGTAATGCACTAACAGGATTCCAGCTATAGTCCTAACACAGTTTCTAGTGGATCTTGGGAGTTATAGTCCACAGAGAGATTTTTATTTTCTGGACTCTGTCTTGCAAAGAGTCAGGTCACATATATGTTTGGGCATTCCCTGTCCCTCAGGTCTGGACTTCTCTACTTACATGGTAAATGTGTCTTTTCCTCTAAAGCAGACCTGGGCAATTGCCGGCCCTCCAGGTGTTTTGGACTTCAAATCCCAGAAATCCTAACAACTTGTAAACTGGCTAGGATTTCTGGGAGTTAAAGTCCAAAACACCTGGAGGGCCGGCAATTGCCCAAGTCTGTTCTAAAGTGTTTGCTAGGAATGCAACATCTATGTGGGGCACTAGCCCCATTGATGTGCCAAATATGAGTGTATACATATCTTACAGCATTCAATATAGATGAATCAGTTTGTCTGCTTGAGCAACATAAGGAGGGAGAGGAAAAAAGCAGGCAGCCATACATCACAGCTTAGGTGAATGACAATCTTTTAGGTGCCAAATATGTGTAAGTTACTTCTCACACAATGCAATGATAGCTCTTTCATACCACGTTAACTGATGATTGTGTCTAAATACCTCATCAGACAGGCAGGGGGAAAGTGGGGGACAGCGGAGGGAACTGTCTTACTCCATTCCCTCCCATCGAGAACCGTCTGCTACCATCCCACATCCTTTCCCCCTCCAGGGAGGCTTTTAAACAGAGGCTGGATGGCCATCTATTAGGGGGTGCTTTGAATACAATTTTCCTGTTTCTTGGCAGGGGGTTGGGCTGGATGGCCCACGAAGTCTCTTCCAACTCTATGATTCTATGATTCTAGGTCCGTCTTTTCCCTGCATTTTCCACTTTGTGCCATTAGGAGCTGGGCAACACTTGACGCCCCCAAAGGCACTTGGGGCTCTGTTTCTCCATGCTGCTGAAACGGAGCCCCACAGAGTCCCGCTGGAAGTTTTCCTATGTCACGTGATGGGCTCCATGGGACTCCGCTTTGGCAGCATGGGGAAACCGAGAGAAGATATAGAGAAGACTGAGTCTGATACTATCCAAAGCTCTTTTTAACACTATGCATATATAGGATTTTCATAGCCGTTTCAGTGCTATGCTTCCAATCTATGGAATCCTGTGATTTGTAGTTTTGTGAGGTATTTAGAATTCTCAGCCAGAGAGCTTGAGTACTTTACTAAACTACAAATCCCAAGCTTCTATAGGATACAAACTTGGCAACTGAAGTGATACCAAAATGCTATAATTGTGTAGTGTGAAAGAAGCCTCCACATACCTATTGGACACTATTGCTATACAAATGATAACCAATTAAGTTGCGTATTCTTTCTTTTAGGGCCCTCTTATTTTGGATATACGCCCAAGCAATTACTTCTGCTGCTACAACTATAGCTATCTATGCTAACTATGTTATTTATTATTATAGCTATTTAGAGGTTCATAAAAATGTGATGTTATTCAAGGCTTAAGAAGCACAAGAAATAAATCAGTGCTGGCTGACAGAAGATGAAACCTAGCTGGGAACAGCTGGATGGCTCTCTTGACTAAATATTTACAAAAGGCATGATTATATCAATGAATGACACTGTGTGAATATAACAATTTATCAATCATCCTGTTTAACTCCAATCCCAGCAGGAGGGGACAAGCACTCTCGCTTAACAATAAGTATCTACTATATGCTAATTAACTTGACTTATTTTTCCACCTGGAAAAAAGGAGTCAGGCTTCTGTGTCGATGTGCTCTGAACATTCAAACAACTTGAATGATACTGTCCAAATATCTTTCCCTTTAAGTTTGTGTCAGCATGACATTATGCAAATAGAGTTGCTGTATGCACTGGGTGTTGAATAAAAGATTTCACTGTTTTCCTTCTGTGCAATGCAGTTCATGTTTACTCAAAAGTAAGTCCTACTGAGTTGAGTGGGTCTTACTCTCAAGTAAGTGTTATAGGCTTCTTGTTGTGTACTGTCAAGTCATTTCAAATTAATGGAAACCTATCACAGGGAAAATATGACTTTTCCAAATGGGTTTCCATGGCTGAGAAGGAATGCAAACCTTGGTCTCCACAGTTGTAATCCATTGAGTCCATACTGCCATACAATGCAGTTCCATGTAGTTAAACTGTATTCGGAAACTGCTTTATATGTCAGTGTAGATCCAGCCTATGTTGCATTTGATGTTTTCCATTACAGAATGCTTTTATTTAATATGTTTATTACGACAAGAAGTGGATGATATGGAAGAAGAGTTCCAACATTATTGCAACTAATTAATTAGACTTAGGACCTCATCACCCAAAAGGTGGGGGAATCATCTTCGTACGGTCTTTAAAGAAGATGGAAAATTTACTCACCTCCATCACACAGGATTGCCTCCTTCAATTTCTAGCTCAACCATCCACTTCATTTCCTATCACATGGCTGGGTGTTGTCTCCTCCCATTTCAAGGAGACAGATCAGCACACTTTAAAGCACTTACTCAATGAGATCTGCACCATCCCCTTTACACCTCTACTTTCAAGGAGATCAGCACACTTTTTCACGCACTTATTTCAATGGGACCCACATAGTCTTTAAATCAATAATGATGAAAGAAAGAGAACTGAAGGGCATTAGAAAACCACCCACATGAACTCCCACACTGAAATGTCACTAAACAGAATGTAAACAGACAAATCCACCACTTCCCATCCTAAGGAAAATACCCATTTAAGCATTTCTACATGCAGGGAGAGGAGGGGAGTCAATTCCTGTCTGTTTTTCAAATCCTCCAATGTTCACACCTTGTGGAGACAGAATCCCATGAGCAACCCATGGATTGGGCTGTGTGTCCATCTAATGACGTCCTTTGTAGTGCAAATCTGTTCTTTAAATTGTGTATAAATTTTACAGGGAAGCCCTTTAGATTGTATTTTGACAATGCGTTTAATCTGGTGTACTTCTTTTGTGCTACTACTTTTCAAATTATTAATTCATGATCTGTGCTATAATCTACTCCCAATCTTGTGTTTTCAAAGACAATGGAGTTTCTCCATCTCCCGCTTTCAATTATGTAATCTATTTGATTTATTTATTGGCCATCCAGTGCCAGTCATGTATACAATGTGTTTGCAGTGAATGGGATCACAAAATTAAGTTAGCCACTCACTTATTTCATTTCTTTGATCATAAGCTAAAATTGCCTGACAAAAGTTTAGTTCTGTTTTATTTCATCGTCTTTGATTAGAGGCTCAGAGGAGACACGATAGCCATGTATAAATATATGAGAGGAAGTCACAGGGAGGAGGGGGGAAGCTTGTTTTATGCTGACCTGGACACTAGGACATGGAACAATGGCTTCAAACTACAAGAAAGGAGATTCCATCTGAACATTAGGAAGAACTTCCTGATGAGAGTTGTTTAGCAGTGGAACTCTCTGCCCCGGAGTGTGGTGAAGGCTCCTTCTTTGGAGGCTTTTAAACAGAAACTGGATGGCCATCTGTTGGGGGTGCTTTGAATGTAATTTTCCTGTTTCTTGGCAGGGGCTTGGAATGGATGGGCCCATGAGGTCTCTTTCAACTCTATGATTCTATGATTATCTACATGTCTTGTTTTGGTGTGTGATAAGTATCTTGGATGCCAACACAAAATCTTTACATATCTTCCTCTTTTGTTTCTTTACTTGAAGCATATATATGGAATATGATCATATTGTTCAAGTTTCCTTGATATTATTCAATTAATTGTTGCCTTATAACCCTTGATTGATTTGCTTTAATTCTTATAATTATTAATCCAATTTCTTCTCAGAGTAAAAGGCTATATAATTAACTAATTAAAAATTACTATGGAAAAAATATAATTTCCATGTTTTAACAGTTTTGTTGGCCAACTGCTCTGTTTTGGCAGCAAAGTTCAAAATATTTGTTTTCATCTATAAAGTCCTATATTGTCTGGGTCCAGTATATCTGAAAGCTATACCTCTTCATGGGAATGTGCACATATTTTGAGATCTTCAGGAGATGTTTTCCTCTTTGTTCCATGCTGCCAAAGGCATGAGAGCGGGTTTTTTGGTAGCTGATCTCATCTATAGAATGCTTTACCAGCTCCTTCTCCATTTTTTTTTGCTGTCAGGCAAAGACTTTTAAAACATTTAGCCAGACCCTTAGTTATTAACTGATTGTTAGGGAAGACTTTCTAATGGACTGTGCAGTGCTTTTAATCTGTCCAATGTTGTCTTTAATGACTGTTTATTGAATTGTTTTTAATTTTTAAAAGAGATATTATTGATTTTAGCTTTGTTTGCAGATTTAAGTACATTGCTTTGCAACCCATACTTTGAGGGAGATAGACTGTTAAAGGACAACAACATGGAGGATAAAACTGGAGTGGCTAGGTTAGAGTCCTGTTTCGATGAGAGACTTTGAACGGTGAGAATTTTGGCAAGTGGAGCTCATTCAGTAGATACCAGTCTTTCTTACCCAAAAGGTCCCCAAACGGTGTTTTCAACTGATGATGAAAATTAAAATTCATATAACTATCCCCTTAGTCTTCATTAGAGGTCCCAAAGAACTATTGGCAAGGAAGAAGTGGTGGCTATAACCCTGTTCTGGCAACATTTCAGGCTAGTTCTCTGAGTTCTGCAGATTAAAAATCCCCTTGCTTCTGATTTTGGATAAGAGATTCATTTCTTAACTCAGTGGTGTAGCTTTGGCTGATAAGCTTTAGCAGCTGCTACATTCCACTCCAGAACCAGCTGCATATTGGCACTGAGCAATCCTCAGGCTCACATCAATTCAAGCTCTCTGGAAACATTATGTTTTTTTTTTAAAAAAATCATGCAAACAGAAATAAACTAGTTTTCATTTGGAATTTGAATCTGTTTCTGTAGCTTCCCATTACATTTTTCTAATAATGAACAATATGCTACAAGAAAACTGCTGTAGCAATGAATTCTGAAATATTTCAGAGCAAGATTTATTAATTATTTATTTACAACATTTATACCATGCCCTTCTCAACCCCCCCTCCCCCGAGCAGCTAACCTAGGCAGCAATTTGATGCCACAATATCAATAACAACAGTATAAAACCATAAATGCATAAAATTAAAAACAGTAATATTAGTTATACAATCACATAATCACATAGCCACATAGCCATTTCCAATTATCATAACAGTCATATGGCCCAGTTCCAAGTGCTACTGTGCCTGCTAGCCAAAGGCCTGATTCCAAAACCACGATTTTAGTTTTTTCTTAAAGGAAAGGAGAGAGGATGTTGATCTAATCTCGCTGGGGAGCAAATTCCATAGGTGGGGGTGACTACCGAGAAGGCCTTGTCCCTCGTCCCCACCAAAAACGTTTCCAAAGCCAGTGGGACCGAGAGCAGGGCCTCTCCGGCAGATCTTAAGCTACGAGGTGGAATGTAGAGGGAGATATGTTCGGACAAGTAAGCTGGGTCGGAACCGTATAGGGCTTTATAGGCCAAGACCAGCACTTTGAATTGTGCTCGAAAGTGGACTGGCAGCCAGTGGAGCTGACATAACAGGGGGTGATATGCTCCCTATATATTGCTCCGGTGAGTAATCTGGCTGCTTCCAGTTAGACTACTTGGAGTTCCCAAACAGTCTTCAAAGGCAGCCCCACATAGAGTGCGTTGCAGTAATCTATTCAGGATGTAACCAGAGTGTTGACCACCGTGGCCAGATCAGATTTCCCATGGTATGGGTGCAGCTGGCGCACATGCTTTAATTGTGTAAAAGCTCCCCTGGCCACCACCGAGACCTGGAGTTCCAGGCTCAGCGATGATTCCAGGATCACTCCCAAAGTGTGAACCTGTGTCTTCAGGGGGAGTGTAACCCTGTCCAACACAGGCTGTAACCCTATATCCTGTTCGGTCTTTTGACTGACCAGGAAGGCCTCTGTCTTGTCTGGATTCAATTTCAATTTGTTAGCCCTCATCCAGTCCGATTTGATGTCAATATCAGTTATCATGAGTCATACTTGCTCATTATGCCCAACTACTGTCACTTTCTGCCATTTTATGATTGGCATCATCCCTACATGGCTGTTGTGTGACTTGTAGGTCTATGCCATTTTGCCATTTTTGGTCTCCCAAGGAGAGGCTGATGGTCAAAATGGTAAAAGGGGTGGAAGCTTGGGGGAGCTGGTTATGTTTATCCTGGAGAAGATAAGCAGATAATGAAAGCCATGTTTAAATGTTTGAAAGGATGTCATATTGAGGAAGGGAAAGCTCTAGAGACCAAGACACAGAGCAATAGATTCAAATTGCAAGCAAAAAGATGCCATCTAAACTTTAGGAAAAATTCCTGAAGGTAAAAGCTATTGACAGTGGAATATGTCGTATTGGAGTGTGGTGGTATCTTCTTCCCTTGAAATTTTTAAGCACAGGCTGAGTGCTGCTTTAAGGACTACTCCACAAAAATGCTCTGTTTTGCCGCCTTCATGTGCTGCCTTGATGGGGCTTGCCATGTGCCATCATATATGCACCCACTTTCTTCCCAAAAGGCACCTTGCCTTCCACTATGGGGAGGAAAATATCACGTGGGTAGCCCAAAATCCCATGTGATGACATAAAGGGCGGCAGGGCAATGCATGTTGCCACCCTTTCTGCCATGTGACGAGGTGTGTGAAGGGGTGCCAACACACCCTTTCCCACCCTCCATGTGTGATAAGGAAGGAGAGAGGGCATGTGGTGTGCCACAAGTCGCCCCATGCACCTTCCCTTCCACCGGCAAAAGCCGGTGAGATGGAATGGCCCATCTGAGACATGTGACAAGGTCGTGGAGATCTCCTTTGGGAGGGAAGCAGTGGGGTATAAATACTACTACTGGTACTAATGCCATCTGCTGGGAATACTTTGTTCATTTGTTCTTGCATGACAGAGGGTTGTACTGAGTGGTCCTTGTGGCCTCTTCCAGTTCAATGGTCCTGTGATATCAAGTTTGATAGCTGGAAAGTGTTGCATTTAGGTTTCAAGAAGACAGTGAGAGATGGATATAAGCACTTATTTGTGTTTGCCTGGCGATTGCATCATTATTTGATACATTGGAGGAGATGCACACTATCTTAACATCTAAAATGATGAAAGGCAGTAGGCACATCTTAAATAGTGATCTAAATAAACCCTGGAGGACATGAACATCGACTCTTTCTAATCTTCCCTGCCAGTCCTGGGAATGGCGTACTCAAGCAGGTTTCAGTGATTCATCCACGGAGTGCATTATTTTACTCTTCCTTTGCTCTTAGCAAAAGGGCATCTCCATCATTTAAACATGGATGTTAACTGTTGTTTCCAGTCAGCTCCTTCAATTTTATTACTCATACATACATTTTAACATGAAATTGCGATTTGGCTTAACCTAGAATTTATTGTTTTATTTTAAGAAAAGCAGTGTTTAAATTTCCTCCCCACTTTTGTAGAGGCAAAAAAAAAAAGGTTGGAGATTTAAACAGTAAGACTTTGCTCCCATCTATAAACACGACAGGAAGACTATTTCCCCTCATTTGCTAAATATACAGCTCCTCACAGCCTGAGACATAAATAAGAATGTTGCCTAAGTAGGTCAGATTGGAGCGAGGGCTTTTCAAAAGACATGAAAGCACCCACCATGAATATACACTTCAAAGCCGGGACCCATTTCGTGCGCACATTTTGTTCCTGAGAAGTTTTCCATCTGTTTTAATGTCATGGCAGTGCCATCGTGGCATGTCCTCAGACTCAGGCTCCCTGACAACTCTGAGACTTTCCTTTTTCATCTGGCAGGTAAAGGAGATAATTGGGAGACCTTGAGTGCAGGGTTGGAGGAGGGACAAATTCTCCGTACTAAATAAAGATGAAGGATGTACCTCCTTAGTACTTTATTGTTAGATCTAATTTGATTGGACGCTAGGAGTTGAAAGGCAAGCTTGGAAAGCAGCTCTCAATTGCCAACCTGAAATTAAAGGAGCCACAGCATTGGAGGAAGTTAGCCAAGTCCTGCTCACCTTTTCCATGACAGTACAGTTCTGAATTCAGGGCTCTGACAGCTAGAGTTCCCCCTTTCATCAGAAACACAGCAACGCAAACTGTCTGTCACTTTCCCAAATGACACATTCCTGATTTCTTCATGTCTCTCTGAAAGAGGGGGAAGGCTTCCCACTTAATGTGTCACTCAAGCCACCCACCCGCCCTCCCACATCTTGAAGCTGGTGTAACTTTAGAAAAAGCAGATTTTATGCAAACCAAAGTCAGTTCTTATTTTAAGATTGTTATAGCTGCTGTTTTGCCCTTGGCACAAGGAACCAAGTATAAGTGCCAAATTTTGGGTGGAGAATATAAATCCTACATATCTATGATAAATTATGTCTTTTAATAGGCAACAATGTTATATTTACCTTAGGACTAAACTGGGATTAAAAAAAAAATAATAATACTGACTCCTAAGGATTTGATCCACTGTATAGTATCCTGATGTGAGGGAATAATCAGCAGGGATAATTAATCCCTTATTTTGCAGACTCCTTAGGTGTATGCATATGTGTTTGCTTATGTATAGGTGCTACATCAAATTTTTATGGGAACAGTTTGAAGACAACTAGCTTTTTGTACTTACTTTCTTTTTCAGGAATAAAAGTGCAATTACATTACAAATGTAATTTAATAGACAATGCTACTATTTTATATAACTCTAGTTCCTAATAATTACATGGTTTGAGTACATTATTTTAGACCATGTAGTTTGGGTGTTCGACACTAGAAACTTGGTTTCCCGCTTAGCCAGGAAACTACTGGATCGCCTTGGTCAGATCACACTCTCTCAGCCTCAGAGAAAGGCAAAAGCAAACCCTCTTTGAATAAATCTTGCCAAGAAAACCCTGTGAAGGAAGACTCACATAAATATGACAGGGACCTTCACAGAGCCTGGACCAGAGTCATAATATTTACTATTTATTTATTTATTTACCTTATTTATATCCCGCCTTTCTCTACCCTGAGGGGTACTCAAGGCAGCTTACAATCACACCTCCATGGTACCTTAAAACATACCACATCAATTAAAACATAAGCTAAACATTAAAACATACTAAGTAAAATAAAAATACATTTCAGTACATCACGTCATCCAGAGTCATAGTCTAAAGGTCAGTCAAAAATCAAATTGCACATATTCTATACTAACATTCCTGCACTGCTCTATTTTTCAAATGCCTGCTCCCAGAACCAGGTTTTGACTCTCTTTCTGATTCTGATATTGCTAGGGAGGGAGTTTCACAACCGAGGGGCCACTACTGAGAAGGCCCTGCCTCTCATCCCCCCAAACCGTGCTTGCGAAGAAGGTGGGACCGAGAGCAGGGCTTCCCCAGATGATCTTAATCTCCGTAATGGTTCATAGGGGCAATACATTCTGACAGGTAGGCTGGGCCAGAACCTTAATAGAACTTTATACCTCATGATCAGCATTTTGAATTGTGCCCAGAAACTGGAAGACAGTTGCGCTATTGCGATACGGGAATTGTGTACTCTCTGCCCCAGTTAACCTCATTGCAACCCCTGGGTCATCTGAGATTTTTGAGTACATTTCAAACACAGCCCCATGTAGAGTCTATTATCATAATCTAAATGGGATGTAACTAAAGCGTATCACTATGGTACATATTGAATATAAACCTGGTACATATTGTATATCTTCACTATTCGTACTGTTTAGCGCTGCCAAAATTTCAAAATAGGCACAGTCAAAATTTCTGACATGCAGCACTGACAATCAGGAAATAGCTGTTAACACGTTTGTGTTCTACCAAAATACCAAATGAATGCACTGATTTCTGGCAACACAGTAAAGCATTTCTCTATAAAATCAACACATTGTTCACATTCATAAATTGCATTGTGCACACATTTCTGACTTTATGAAGGGCCCACACTTTCAAATATGATATTTTGTGTGTTTGTTCTGTCTATATAAAAGGAAAAGCTTTCCAACCCTCAAATAGAGTATATCACTTATAAAAAGTGACATCTACCAGTACTGTAAGATACAAGCTTTCTAGACCTCAAATAAAATAAACGTCTTACAATAAGGGATACTCAGCAACTAATGCTCTGATACATATGTACCATGGTGCATACTGCATTTCTTCAACACACGGCAACCTGTTCTTAAATCAACTTTTCTGTTTGGCTCAGGCAATAGTAGTGGAACAGTACATGCTACTGTTTGTTTTCACATTGGTTCCTTACCTGGCAAAGATGGAGGTCTTACGTAGTATAATGAAAGCCAGGAGCTAAAGCAGCAGCAGCAACAAAGCAACAGTTAGAAAATAGCTTCAATGATGGAGAGGATGTTGTGTTCCAAAATTTGGAGCCAGCACTGTTTTTCTTATCCCTGTGGATTAGATCATACCATATGTACTTGATGAGAAGATTTATCCTATGTTAGCATACCATCGCTAGGGCAGCATTGCAGCCTGTAATGCTAATTTGTTTGTAACACTTTTATATTTCGTTGGTAGCATATGATCACTAAGAATATAATCTTTCCAGGGGTGGCTCCTAGATTATGGAATTCTTGCCCCTGGGAGATCTGTTTGGCACCTGCTTTTCTTTCCTTCCTTTTGAACTCAAGTTAAAATGTTCTAGCTGTAGAAAATATCAGATGGAAGTCATGGCTGAAAAAAGTGTTGTGTTCATGAGATATAAATGCCAAAATCATGCTTTATGGATTTTTGTTTGGGAATATTTTCAAGCTGTGGATTGTGGAATCTGCAGATGGCTGAATCCATGGATGCAGAATCTGTAGACACAAAGGGCCAACTTTATAACAAAGTTATAAATGTGGACTCTGCAGATACCAGCCTCTATCTATCTATCTGTCTGTCTGTCTGTCTGTCTGTCTCTCTCTCTCTAGTATCTATCTATCTTAAAATGAACTGTATGACATATATGAAGCCCAGTTACTGCAGTTTTTCTGGCCTTCCATGAAGGCTACTCATAACCATCTCTAATGTGATCCTGTTCAGACTCTGAGATTCTCTGAAGAGGCCCATACTTCCATCTGAACAGCTGCAGTTGTATGTATGTACATGAAAAGATTATCAACAAAAACACTTTGTTTGTGAAACACAGGCTGAAGTTACACTGCCATTTTATTCAGTTCCTGAATCCAGATTATCTGCTTTTAACTGGATTATATGAAACTATAATGTCATATAATCCTGTAAAAAGCAGATAATCTAGATTCCAAAACTGGATTATAAAGCAGTGTAGGTAAGGCCACACTCCTAAAAAGAACACCAGGCTTTTCCTGGTTCTTAGTTAATTTCCAACAGTTAAGAAAGCTTGCAATTATATACATACCCTATTTACTTGAGTATAATGTGCCACAATTAAATATAAATAGTATTTTTGAGGGTGAATCTGAGAATGAAGTAAATGAGAGATTAGGTTTGATTTTAATACAAATTTATGAACCAATGGAAGAGACGTTTTCTGAAGCAGTTCTCAAGATTGGTTTTAGGTCCACATTCCACGCCTTGCTGGGAACAAGCTACAAGGGGTCCCTAGAGCAGTATAGTATTTAATAAGAACTAAACAACAACACTGGACATTGATGAATGAATTTTTGAGAAAAGAATGTTGGTAAAGACAACAGTCCAATTAAAGCAACTGTGAATGAATAAACATATAGGGAGAATACCTGAGGTAAATAAAAATGAGATTTTATAGCGGTTGTATGATAGTATCTATATAGTTTATATTGTCTATATGTATCTCATTTTAAAAACCCCTCAATAAAAATTATTGAAAAAAAGAACTAAACAACAACAACAGCAACAACAATAAATAAGACTTTATTTGTATTTCACCCTATCTCCCCAGGGGGACTCAATCACTACATTTGCATTTCAGTTTTCCGAATGCCAAAGATGTGATTATACATTAGCTTACCAATTTCTGTTTCCAAACACTGACATCAGCTACACCTGTTGTTTTTGGGGGGCAATAACATTTTGGGATTCCAAATGACAAACATGAATAGTAAGGAAAAAATGGAGCACAGGAAAACTTGAGAATGCATGGCATTTGCTTCTTAGCCATTCCAGTATAGGACAAGAGAGTAGAATATGTAAGGAAGCAGGGATGACACAAAATGATCTTGCCTGCTGAGCAAATAACATTATTGAGAGCTGACATGTGTATTGGTTTGAAAACATTTGGACAATGATTCTGGAGACCGAGGTTCAAATCCCAGCTCTGAAATTTCTGTGGCCTGAATTTTGTTGTTTTAGGCTCTTTTAATCCAAAATGTGGATTAAAGAAATCAATGTCCACTCCAGAAAGTCTTCCGCCACCAACCAGGGAATTGTGAAAAAGTTCCTAATGTGTCCACAAAGCTTCTCTCATGCCAAATCTATCCAACAAAATGATATTTTACTTACTCCATTTAGAGAAATGTTCTCAACTGCAGCAGCCGATTGGATGAGAATCAGCAATGGAGCTCATTTTCCAATGTTTGTTTACCTTCCTTAGAGCATCATATTTGATCCCTTTATCCACATTTTCCAGTGATGGTGTGTTTACCTGAGTGCTATTCATGTTGCTCCTGAATTTCTGCTCTGCAGCATTGATACACTTACCGGCTGCTGTGCATTTTATCACCAATTTTGTACTGTCTCCTGACCTTTTAAACACCTGTTTTCCATGTGGATACGCATTGCAGTGTGCATTAGGGTTGTGCATTTTCTAGCCACTCCCATGATAATTCACATCATTCTGGAATTATACAGCATGTGTAGATGGGGTGGAGGTGCATGTGCTTAGGCGGCTTCTGTCTTTTAGGCACACACCTAGATGTAAGCTCAAAGGAACTCAGCTAGATTTAACTTCAGAACAGAACTACATAGACAGCATTGGTAAATTTGTGTAGTGGCTCTTGTGAAAGTGAAAAATGGAAAAAGATGAGCAATTTAAAAAAAAAGTGCATTTAATTCTACTTGGTTAGCACAACAAACATTTCAGTAAACAAAGGAAAGTTAATATAACTCTTTATGTTGCCTATGCTGATTCTTTTGTAGCTGCCTGCTACCCACAAAGCATCTTGATTTGTGGGTATGTTAACTCCTTGAAACAAATTTGGAGAAGGTAGTCATTCACCAAAAGTAATTGCCATTTTCCAAAACATACATTCTCTCTTGTCTGGTCCTCAGGTGAGGGGCATGAGTGTCAGAGTAACAGCTTTAAAATTCTGTGTGCACTTTGAATAAGTATGGATATTGCATAATGTATCATAACTACTGACATAACCAGCATCATAAAGGGAGGTTCCTTAGATCTCAGGTCTGAACCCTGGTATCTTAGAGCCTAGGATAATACAAATCTGGTAACCACAGTCCTCACAGTTCAGTTGTCTCCCAACTCCCCACTTCCTCCATCCCACAGTGGCTTGGCAGTAGCTAGAGGGTGGCGATTATTATGTGGTGAATTTTGGTAGTGTCACACAACTTTATGTCACTCTGTGGAGTATAGCTGTATAACTGCCTTCATGATATTTTCTTACTGTGGTTTTCCTCCCTCCATGCTTGTTCTGTTCATATACACAGTAGAGTCTTACTTATTTGACATAAACAGGCTGGCAGAATGTCAGATAAATGAAAATGTTGTATAATACAGAGTCTCCTACTGTTACCCATCCGACACGGTGCTAGACGCCTAGAATACTAACAACAGGGACTCAAAGAGTTGAGGCAATGCAGCACCTCAGGGCTAGAATGGCCAAGCAGGAAGTGCCCAGATGAGGAAGAGGAGCGTGGAAATCACAGAGGGAAGGAGGGAGGATGCTTCTAGATCTGCCTCTTTTCCCCCTTCTCCCTCCCCCTTCTTGTCTTGCCTTTTTCACTTACTGGGAATGGAGAGAGAGAGAGTTGAGGAGCACTCCTTTAATTGAAGGGGAAATGGTGGAGGAAAAGGGGGCCTTCAGATAACAGCATCAAATAAGATGGAATGTCGGGTAAGCGATGGTCGGATAAATGAGACTCTTCTATGTCTTCTTATTGATCTGGACACCACACCCAGCTACAGGGAAGTAAATTGCTATAAACTTCCTCAGGTATTATCTACAATTATTGTTTCCTCTCAATATTATGGCATTGCTGATTAGGATGGTTGCCTCCTACTATCATACTTGCTCAGAGCTTTGCTTGTGAAAAGAAGTAGTGGCCATTCTCTAGGTGCATCAACATCTTTTTTTTGCAATCTCACATGCAGTTTGGAAAGGACATGGCCACTGCAAATCTACCTCTAAGGCAGGCTTTTGGGAAAAAAGATTTCTCTCCCCGCCCCCATCCCCAAACCCTCACATAGTCTGGGAACATGTGTGCCATATCTGTGAAATCCGTACTGCTAGGTGATGCCTAGAAGTATTGTTACAGAGCCTGACCGTCTGTGCTTTATGCTGAGGCTCACAAAAGAATTTTATGTCTCTGAAGTTAGGCTTAAGCTTTGAATCTTACCTCAAGGAATGAAGATTGAGAGGAAAGTATTGTCTGCCTGGCAATACTTCACTGCTTCCTCAGAAAGAATGGCTCTTCGTATAATAATGGAATCCTAGTGGCTTAAGTTCCTGCCTCAGTTCTCAACAGAGCCTGACACGTATTTAAATAAATGTGGTAGCTTTTCTCTATCTTACAGTACAAGAAAGGAAAGTGCCATGTTTTGATTACTTCCCAGGAATGCCTCAAGAATCATCTGTAAAAAGAGCAGAGTCCATAAGTGTATATACTTGAGGGCCAAGACATCCCCTCTTGACTCTCCTGAAGTAATTGTCTGCAAAGTAAGACATCTGAATGCCGGAGCTCTTTCTTCAGGTATGCATCTTTTCTTTGCTTTCCATTCCCTATCTGCTTTCGTAATTGGACTGGAATAGAAATAAGCTTCTTGTGTTCAAACAATACATCAAAAAGCATAGCTTCTGCTATCAAAAGGCTTGAGTATGAGAGAGAAGCTGCTGAGCACTCCCAGTTTCCATTCATTTCAACAGAAATAGAGCAGCACCTTCTAGGATCAAACCAGGCATCTTATATCCTGATTTATATACATCAAAGCTGGGAAGGGAGGGGCAGGTGTGAGAAACCTATGCATTGCTGCCTTTATTAAATGTTCACTGTTCTCTAAAATGGCTATGCGCTTTTAAATCAAAAAGACAAATGTATGGCCCATCCAACTTAAATTTAGGATTAACACAACAAAGCGAGGTCATAAATAAGTGCAATGAAAGGAAATGGTGATTTGAGATGCTGAGATCATATGCTTACTCATGTCAGGCAATTTTGCCTTGATGTTTTCTGCAGTTGTATTTTATGGCGGTGAGAGCATGCTAATAATTTTGGTTTGGGTATGTAATCACACATAATAACCCAGTGGGGCAAACCTGAGGACAATCCATATTTATATATTAAGGTTGGGATTAGCTCAGTACTGGCTATGTTTATATTGAAGCCCTACAGAGTTTAATACGGTTTTCACAAAAATGAATTCACATAGGCTTGTTGCCTTTAACTCTTTATTAAGTGCACCTGGAAAGGCACACTTACTAATCTATGGCAGCTACATTTGTTCTAGTATTCCTGTTCTACTATAATAATATGCTATGCTAATTTGTTATTATACTAGCCAATATAGAACTATACATTTTGGACTAGAGCCCTAGGGACTAGAGTTCAAATGTCCTTTGGAAACCCACTGGGTGACCTTTGGCAAGTCACAATCTCTTAGCCTTAGAGGAAGGAATTGGGAGAAAGCTCACCTGAACAAATCTTGCCAAGAAAACCTCATGATGACTTAGCTTTATGTTGCCATAAGTAAGAAATGACTTGAAGGCACATACCAATAACAATGTGCAACCAAGTGTGGAAAAATATTAGAGATATATTTTAGTAGTGGCTTAATTTATTTAAATGTTCATTATTTCACATAATTGTTTAAAAGTATTTATAGCTTACCCAGTATAAAAAAAAACCCCAGGATGTTGCACAATACAATCCACTCGATCCTTTACAACATTGAAAAATAATTTATACAGGCTAAAAACTTATGAAACAATTTAACAAATGAAAGTAAGTAAATTTAAAACCAGTTCAAAAGGTTAAAACAATTTAAAACTCTGCTCATCTGGAGTTTTTTATAACATTAGTTAGTTCACAAATGTAGACTTTAAAGTAGCTGCAAGGAAAATTTATTAAAACAGATATAAGGGCAAGCTTTAAATAGGTATAAGATTCACATTGAGTAGTGTTGGAAGTCATAGGTGGCGGGTTCATGGGTGTGGGGTAGGAAGGTAAGGGTTTGTTAAGATGTTATAATTGTACAGTTTCTGTTAGTTACTGTACTATTTGTACTTGATTGTTAGAGAGCCACGAAGGTTGAATGCTCCCGTCTGTCAACCCCAGCTTCCCATGTGGGGACATGAGAGAATCCTCCCACAGGATGGTAACACATCCAGACATCCCCTGGGCAACGTCCTTGGAGACAGCCAATTCTTTCTCACCAGAAGTGATTTGCAGTACATTCTCAATTAGCTTCTGACACAATAAAAAACTTGATTATGGTTTTTTGTTTGTCTTTTACACACAATAAAATACAAAAGTTTAATGTAAAAACAAACAAGACAAAAACACTGATTTACTCATGAATTTTAACTGGTCAACCAAATTCCCATGGTTAGTCTTCGAGAAGCAAAAATGAGAAGCAGTTCTCCAGAACTACTAGCACTATCTTAACGAAAATTTGATGTTTTATTTACACTATCATTACCTACTCTTATGCTAATTTACATTGCAATAGCAGCAATAGCTGACATAGTGGAAGCGACCAAGTTTTGACATTGTGGATGTTTAATCAGCATTTTTGACATGATTCACCAAAACTGACATCAGAGTTGGACTCCCCAGGTTAAATTCCATAAGAAAAACTTAAGTTTAAATACAATTTACAGTGTTTCCAGGTATATAATAATAACAACAACAACAACTTTGTTTATCAACCGCCCTATCTCTCCAAGGGGACTCAGGGCAGTTTCCAACACATATTGTTGTAAATGAGCCTCCAGTTACTACAGATAGTAGCATGGAGGAAGGTGCTGAGGCAGTAACATCAAGCAGTAGCTCAGTTTGGGGCGCGGCTCTGGATGATCAGGCTCCTACAGCTGGGGTAAAGAGAGTGGCTAGTGCCTCAAGCCTTGACTCAGACAGAGAACAAAGGAAAAAGATTCAGCATCTACTTAGGGAACCTTCTGAGTCTGATCCATTTGAAGGATTTCCAGGGCATGCAGAATTACAGTCAGAAAAAAGTGATACAGACTTAGATTCAGCATTGGTGCAGGAAGTGAGAGACGTATGCAATGCGGACTCGGGGGACAGCACATTTCTGGGGTTCCAGACGGATCAGGACTGGCCATCTTCTCATTCAGAAACTGAGTGGGGCCCTTTAAGCCAAGAAGAGCTGCGGCTAGGTTGGAGATCTGGACATGGTACAACAGCTGCAGGGAATGCTGCTGCTTTGGAGCAGGGCGGGGTCTCTGATGAATCTGATTGATATATAAGAAGTGAGTATTTGGCTTGATCCTCACAGTGGTCAAGGAGTTTGTTATTCTGGTTCATGTATCCTGTGTTCCAGTATCTTGGTTCCTGGTTTCCAGATTACTCGTGAGTTATTGGGTTCTTTATCCACTTTGTTCCTTGGGAGAGCTGCTATGGCAGCTCTAGCTGATATTGGGAAAAGGTGGGGGGGTTTTGGGATTGATGTCTGCTTTTTGTGTTTAGCTGCTGCCGTGTACCTCTTGACCTTCACTGTGACTGCTGTGAGTTTCCTGCTACAGAGTGTTTGGTATAGTATTACATGGGAGGGAGGAAGATGCTGTGTTTTATGGGGGGCTGTGAATTATGTGTTTCTGTATACTTAGCTCCTGTCGACTCTGGGACGTCTCCTCCTTTTCCTGTGTGTTTGTTTCCTGCCCTATGATCTCTGGACTGTTTGGACCACGCCTTATGGACATCCCTTTGACTGAACGCCGCAGAAGGACATCTGCTGTTTGTTTTTGAGTTCTTTTCTTCTCAGCATTTTGGTTTTGGGGTTCCTGGGGGCTATTGGGGCTTTTGTACAGCCGATGATAGGCTATTTTTTGTTATTTCAACACCCATTTGTTGTTCAAATAAACTTTTGTTATCTTTTAACTCCTGGACTCAGCCACGGCCGTCTCTGTACCACAACACATATGGTAAGCATTCAATGCCAACAAAGAAACATATCAACAAATTACATCAAGCGAAGATATATCAAACAATATAAATCAGTCTAACTATAAAATTAATACCAAATAAGAATATATCAAAATATCGAATTATCATATAACAACTATGATAATTTGTCCTCGCTTTAAAAATTTATACTTTAATTTCTCCTAAACTATCAAGCAATTTTTGAATAACTAAGTACCAAATAAAGGCATTTTATGTAGTTTCTAAAAAAGTAATGATATGTCATAGATCTTGATTTTTAAATAATGCAATTTAAAGTGAAAATATATATTTCAAAATGTTGTATTTTTTATTCTAATCAACATATTTTCATGCATAGTAGTTCAGGTACTGCAAGTGTTCCTGTTGTGATTGAGCCTTCAGCTACTACAGCTAGTAGCATTGGGGAAGATGCTGAGTCAGTAGCATCAAACAGTAACATGAATTTGGGTGCGGCTCTGGATGATCAGGCTCCTGCAGCTGGGATCAAGAGGGCTGCTAGTGACTCAAGCCTTGAAGGCAGTGAACAGAGGAGAAAAATCCAGCACATACTTAGGGATCCTACTGATTCAGATACCTTTGAAGGGTTTTCTGGGAATGCAGAACTACAGTCAGAAGGGAGTGATACGGACTTAGATCCATCATTAGTTCAGGAAGTGAGAGATGTATGTAATGCAGACTCTGGTGACAGTACTTTCTTGGGGTTTGAGATGGATCAGGATTGGCCTACACATTCAGAAGCTGAGTGGGACACTTTAAGTCAGCAAGATCGTTGGTTAGCTTGGAGGTCTGTGCATAGTTCAACAGCTGCAAGGAATGAAGATGCTGTTGCTCTGGAACAGGGCGGGTTCTCAGATGTTTCTGATGTTTAGTGTTATAAAAGAAGTGGGTATTTGACTTGGCCCTCATGGTGGTCAAGGCGTTGCTATTCTGGTTCGTGATCCTGTGTTCCTGACTTCGTGTACCTTTGATCCTGGTTCCAGTTACTCGTGAGTTATGGGTTACTTCTTCACTTTGTTCCTTGGGTGAGCTGCTATGGCAGCTCTAGCTGATATTGGGAAAAGGTGGGGGTTTTTGGGATTCAATATCTGCTTCTCTGTTTAGTTGCTGCCGTGTACCTCTTGACCTTCGCTGTGACTGCTGTGAGTTCCTGCTGCAGAGTGTTGGTATCGTATTACATGGAGGGAGGTAGACGCTGTGTTTAATAGGGGCTGTGAATTATGTGCTTTCTGTATACTCCGCTCCTGTCGACCCTGGACCGTCTCCTCCTTTTCCATCTGTCTTTCTCCTACCCTACGACTTCTGGACTGGCTTTTGGACTTCTCTTCATGAACACCCCCTGTTGGACGACACAGACGGACGTCTTGTGTTTGTTTTGATTTTCTTCTCCACAGCATTCTTTTTTGGGGCATTCCTGGGATTTTTGTGGGGTTAAAGCCGGATTCTGGCTACTTTTTTGTTCATCCTCTTCCCATTTATTGTTATAATAATTTTTTGTTACATTTTTTTACTCCTGGGCTTGGCTGCTTACGTCTCTGTTCCATAACAGTTCCTCCCTGTTAATTGTTGCCATTTAAAATCCAACTCGAACAAATGCACAGAACTTTACAATGAATCCTTTCAAAAAACTGACACACTGATGGAAGAATTTGACCTATAGTGTAGAAAATGGAAAAGATTACACTTGCAGAAAAACTATCAAATGCAATGGAAGCATATAGTTTTTTCCCCCGAATGTGAAGAAACTTTTTCAGATTTTTGCAACATTGTCAGTGTCAACAGCTACAAACAAAAGTTTGTTTTCAACTCTTAAAATGTTTGAAAACATGCATAAGAAGCACAATGGGTCAAGAAAGACTGATTGGACTTGGACTTTTGAGTGTCCACCGAAGTTTATTGATGGAGCCTGATTTCTGTCAGAGTGTATTGACATAGTTTTCAAGTGTTTCCAACAGGCGTGTGGTATTATTTTGTAAGCACTAAATTACCAATTAAGAATCTCTTTCAGTTTTTAGACTAGAAAATTTGTAGCAAAAATAGAAATTTGATTTAAGTATATATAAAAATATAGAATGAGTTCTAGAATTTAAATTATTTTGTGTCATGGACCTACCCTTCATGATTTGCTTTAAAATAATTATTGTCCCCCCCCCTTTCCTTTAATTTTATTTTCTGGATACAGGACTGTCTGAAGCCTATGGTATGTTTTACTACTGCCTGAAGATGACCATAGAATCATGGTGGAGTACCCAGATATTCCTAGAGGGGTGTACTTTAAGAAAAAATGTAGTGTGTTTTTCCACCTTTGTGTGGGACCTTTGCTAAACCCTGTGAAAGTGGAGGACCTGCTATACATGTGCAAACCTCCTCTTGCATACAGCGTTAACAAAATGCCCATAAACGTGCCTCCAAACTTCTCTCTAGCTTTCTTAGGCAATTCTTAGAGAAGTGTAAACACAGTTGTGATCTGGGTGGTTTCCCTTTCCAGATCCATTTTATCTCTTTTTCTTAAAAAATGTTTCTCTGTGACCACCAGCAAAACCTGTTGAGGAACGGAAACTGCTGTGTGTGGGTGGCAGCGAACTCCACTTCTGCAGTGTAAAAGTGTTATGCTCAAGGAATCCAAAAGCAGCCAGCTTCCCCTTCTGCAACAGGGTTATTATAGGCAACAAGGCTTCCTTTGTCATCTTTCATCAGGTACAGGAATAATGATTTAATGTGATAACATCTCTGTTGGGAAACCTGGAGAACAGCAGCGCCAACATGTGAAAGTGAATATGAAACCAATTGATAGAAGCTTGCTTATTGAGCTTTAAAATATTTCCATTATTAAAATGATGGTGACTAGTAATGAAAAGTGAGTCGGTTTAGCACAAATTTAATAATAAATGCACTGTAAGCTCTGAGGGTTGAATATTGTGGCTGAGGGTGGTGTGGGGAGGAATGGTTGGACAAATCTTGTCTGCTGTTGTATTACAGAATTTAAAGGTGCATCATTGATTAGCCTAGTAATGAAATAACTGCAAAAGTTCCTTTTTTGGGTGACAACACCCGTCCAATAATTATAGCCAGCATTGTCTGAGGAATCTTAGAAACACAGTGTCTCCTTGGCTCCCTCAACTTTTCTGAACTTTGCTGTGACTGATAGACCTGCATGTACAAGTGTCAATTCCAAGACTGCTTTTGATACATATGGTTTCTCACTACTAATAATATCCATGTTGGACAAAGTGTCCTCCTCTAGATGTTGTTGGACTACAGTTTCCATCACCATTGCCAGCTAACCAATGATGAGGAGTTCTGGAAGTGTTGCCTGCCCCGAGCCTGCAGGGAGGAGCGGTATATAAAACCGAAGAAATAAATAAATAAATAAATAATCCAATGACATTTTGATGACTTTGTCTGGCAAGAAAGCTACTTTTTTTGGTTCACATTTATGATTGCAGTTACAGGTAGAATTCTCCTATATGGAAGTATTATCTGTGTAATATACTTATGATGTGTGATGCAGCTTTAGGAGGAATAACAATTGTCTCCAAACAGCCATCCTCAGATACACACAGAAGAGATGAACTGCTGAGGAATCAGGTTTACTTCTGTTGCTAATTAAATATTTTCGTTAAGCTGAGCATTTTCCCCAGTGCTGCTAGAGATATATTCCTTCCGGCCCTGTGCCAATCCATCTGTGTAAAGGAGGAAGCATTCATAACAGAAAAGGCAAAAAATGTATGTTAGCTGTAGAAGCTTTGGGGTTTTTTTATCAGAGGGGTGGGGTAGAAAGGTTGTTATGGATTATTAGGCTGTTGCCAGTTGTGATTTCTAGTAAAATAAATAAAGACAAATAAATAGTTTAAAAGTAGTTGAAAAATGGCAGCCCTTTGGTTTTTATAATGTGATGCTATTTGACTTGGGCGTGTAAATAAATCAGACAAAATATGTATTTATGCATTATGTTCCCTCCACTCCCACCCCAAGATGCTGGTATAGTTTCTAATAAGATGCTGGAAAAATAAACAATAACTCCAAGCTTTTATTTCCAGACGGTTTGTGACAGACATTCAGCTCACTCTATGCTGAAAATGATTCATGTTAGGCATAGAGAGTGCATAGAAAGGAGCCTAATCAACATTTTCAGAAATAAACGATGCCTTAACTTAAAAATGCTGATGCATGAATGGGTAACAGGCGTTATGCAGAGTGTTACTGCTTGGGATATATTCACAATATGCTTACTGCATCTAATCAGATTCAGTGCCATTAATAACAATGTTATGTTGTGAAATCCTGATGTATTTATTCTTAGGTTTTTGAAAGATTCCCATTTTCAGTTCATCTGGATAGTATACCAGCCATCACACACACACCGCTGACCTCTTCTATGCATGTACCAAAATCCGACTTGAAGGTCAAGGTGTCTAGAAAATGTCTCCCTCTTCTAGTGTAAGCTCCAAAATGAATCCAGCCAGAAACGGCATGATAAAGGAGAAAAAAAACTACCCACCTCACCATAAATTCTGGATCAAGCCATAAAGTCTGCTGTATTCCTCCTGTGTATAAACACAATACACAGGAAGAAGATTAATGCCAAATACGGATTGCTCATGTAAACATGAGTAAAGTAAACATCTTCACGGCCCAGCCAGATGGTAAACAAATGCAGGCACTCAGGAGTGAACTGGATCTCGATAATCAACATTCTGCTCCAGATTATTTGTGTGTGTAGAAGCATCCTTCTACTCCTAAGGAGTACAATGGCAGTCAATGTGGTCAATAATCTGATTATGGCCATAGACAGATGCCTTAATATCTACACCAAAATGCTCACACTTTTTCAGCATGCAAGCTACTTATAAAACAACCAAGTCAAAGTGATCTACCTACCCACTACAAAAATGTGAAACATATAACACAATATCTGCTTTGAACTGGGTTTTTTGAGTCCACACTGCCATATAATCTGATTCAAAGCAGATAACATGGGATTTTATTCAACTGTGTGGAAAGGACCTCAGATAACCAAGGGCTGGCAGCACTTGGGCGGCGTCCAGAGCCTGCGGGGTGGGACTGAGCCTTCCTCCCGCCCTGCCTGCGATCTACCAGGACACCCTACGCGATCTACCAGTAGATCGCGATCTAACTAATGAGCACCCCTGATCTACACTGTCATATAATGCAGGTTGAAACTGTATTACATGGTCAGTGCAGATTCATATAACACCGTTTAACTGTTTTATGTGTCAACATTGATGATATAATGTAGTTCAAATTGCATTACTTGACAATGTAGATTCATTCTGTGGCCCCATCTACACTGCCCTATAATGCAATGTAGGAGAAAAATTAGCCTAAGGCATCCAAAAGAAAAAAACCTAGAAATCCAGGTTTGTTCAGAGTTGAAAAGATACCTGGAAAGATCTGTACCTTCCAGAAAGGTGTGCAGCATTCCAGGTATAGGGTGAGTGGATATTGTCTCTGTGGATAACCATGTATGATCCCAGGGAGCGGTTCACAACCATCCCTCCTCCATGGACTCAGGCAGCCTGGGGAAGAGGGATGGCAGTGCCTCCCTATGTGCCTCCACCATTTCTAACTAAATCTTACCTTAAAAGCCTTACCTTAAGGACTAAATAAACTCACCTTAAAAGTACGAGGCTTCTCTGGAGCTGCGCTTTTGAGATTAACCATATAATCTCATATTGCCAATAATCCTCAATAGTTGTGTGTAGTGCACCCCCCCTCCCCATGAAGGTTCCTTTTTCCGACTCCATTTTGGAAGAGCTCCCGCCTTATAAATAATCCGCACCACAGCTATCTCACCCCCCGCTTTTATCTTTACTATTTTAATCTGTACATGCAGCCTGCTCATGGTTCTGTGTTACAAATGATTTTAATGTAATTTTATTGGTTGTGGTATTCTTATAGTTTGTTTTTATGTAATTGATTATGTTGTTGTTTCTGTTTTGGTTTTATTTATTGTATTACATTGTTGGGCTTGTCCTCGTGTGAACTGCCCCGAGTCCCCATTGGAGAGATAGTGGCGGGGTGCAAATAAAGATTATTGTTATTATTATTATTATTATTGACATTTCCAAAGGGTGCCACAGACCTTGGGAATCACCCCCAAGAGCCCCTGGCATCCTCTTGAAATGCCAGGAGCTCCAGAAAAACTTCATGTCTTGGTCCTGAATCTTTTAAGATAAGCTTTCGTTTGAAATGGAGGTTATTATTATTATTGTCATATTTATTTATTTTCCACTTTATCTCCCCAAAAGGGACTCAAAGCAGCTTGACGTAAAAACATTAGTGTACAATTAAAAAAATACAAATATGCAAACATTAAATTAGTATTAAACACAAACAGTAGGGAAAAAATCACGGTTAAAATCCATCAAAACAGCTAAAAACCACAGCACCCCCTGACTATATCTTAAACATCTTCATTTTTAAAAGCCTGTCTGAATAAAAAGCTTTTAGCCTGCCGCTGAAATGACAGCAAGAAGGAGGCCTTTTTGGCTTCCTGGGGCAGGGAGTTCTAAGTCATGGAACAGCCTTGAGTCGTGGTTGGGCTAGGTGGCCCACATGGTTTCTTCCAACTCTATTATATGATTCTTTGAAATCAGCATTTTAAAAGCAGATTTCCCTCAAATTTGGACCAGTGTATCAGGAGAAATTCTCCAGGGCACTTTAATCCTAAACTGCTCTGGGTATACCACAGAAGCATGGGTTAGATATTTGGATAATTTTGTTGCAAACGTTCCTTTTCCTTTTATAATCTCTTTTGAATATGTGCCCTGGAAAAAATTGCTGCATTTACTGGTAGTGTTCATCGTAGCTAGTTCCAGGATAATACAACTATATAACCAAAGAGAAATGCATTCCATTTAGTAAAATATGAATTTAATTTACACTGATTTGAGCAATACGAAGGAAAGGTCCTTAAGAATACTGGGAGTTCTCAGGAAATAGTTGGGGATGAAGAAAGCGACATGTGGATTTCTAGAACAAAATTGTACAGGAACAAAACTTAAGACTTTCAGGCATTTTTCCTTGTCTAAATGAGCTCTCAGTTTCACAAAAGAAGGGGCATCAAGTAGGAGATAAATCTGCCCCTTATTCTATTTATTAATGGCATTTCGTAACCATCTTTCAAAGCTGCAGTTTTCCAAATGTAAATAAAGTAAATGAAATAATAAAATAAAATATAATGTAAATAAAATAATACATACTCCATGGCTCATGGAGTGTGGTATGGAATTGGAGAAGCGTTTGGCTGTGGCAGTATTAAAATGCCCGGGGTCCTCCAGGGTTCTCAACACTGCTGTAATTATTTCATGCCAGGCTATGGGAGTATTGCCAGATTCTCCCCTGAATGTGCTTTCTCCCATGAAGTGTTGAATGATAATGTACGGGGGCTCAAGAGACTGCATGTAAGCCCAACGAGTAGTATTACATGGCTTAGCCTACTGTATGTCCACATGCAGAATTCCTACATGACACCTAATCATGTTGAGCTACAGTAATTGTCTGGAGATGTGTGTGTGTGTGTGTGTGTGTGTGTGTCTGTCTGTCTGTCTGTCAATCTATCTACTAGTATACTATGATCTTCCAGTTTATATTTCATAAGGACTCAAGCGGCTATGTCTTTTTATACCAAGCCAAGTTTCAAAGTGATATTATGGAGCTGTTGCTGATTTGTAACAGGAAAATACACAGCTGCCCTATATTGATATAACAATAGCTATCCAAACTGGAAATGAGAATAACAGAATCAGGGTAATATTATTACTCTTCAGAAGTCACTTTTTAAAACAAAAGTTTTAATGCAATGAATGGGTTGCTGTTTTCCCTGCTAAGTAGCCCAAAGGACCCATGGAACAGAAATGTTGTGGCTAAAAGATTGCTTCATCTTTTCTAGTTGTTTTGTGCCATATTTTGGGTTGGCTATACTCTCTTTATACCTTTTCTCTATGAAGCACCTTCAACAATTAATGATGTTTCTCAATGAGAGACTTCACTCCGACTGTGGGATCCATTGAGCTCCATCTTCCATTAAAAACAGAGAGCCTAGATTTTTGCCACATTGTTGTCTTCTATATTGGCAGTGGAATATATCTCCTTCCAAATCAGCATCACCAGCAAAATGACTTTATTTGTACAGGTTCTCATTTCATTTCAAAGATTTCCGTGTTGGTATTATTGCTACTGCCATATGCACTCCAGTCTTCCGGCTCTTTTCTGTTATTCTCCAGGGGATCCAACATAATAAAACTCTCAATTCAATCAAGAAATACCCAACATGTGGCATACAAAGAGAGAGTGTCAGGATGAAAAAAAGGAACAAGCAAATAAACAAGCAGGCCCTTGTGTTTTCAATCTAACAGCACATTTGCCGCTTACTCTCGGTCTTTTTGGTACACACAGTTTCTCTTGTACATCTTTGTGTTGTGATTTGTTTCCTTCTGTCACACAGCCCTGGAGGCTTAGTTGCTACCAAGGGGCACTGCTGGGACATCAGCAGGTGTCTGAATAATTGGAATAAAATATCTTTAGAAGATAGCACATTATAGAGAAAGAATACTCACATCTTTTTTGTAGTTCATAGAAGTTTTGAAAAAGTAATTTTCAAGGCCATTAATACTAACTAGTGCTTTTATTTTTAAAGTGAAATTAAGCTGTTTCTTTCTCTGTGTATACTTATGTGTACACCTTCTCTGTGTATACTTACATATACTTTAGGTAGCTAAAGGTTTTCCCCTTGACATTAAACCCAGTCGTGTCCAACTCTGGGGGTTGGTACTCATCTCCATTTCTAAGCCGAAAAACCGGCATTGTCCTTAGACACCTCCAAGGTCATAGAATCATAGAACCATAGAGTTGGAAGATACCTGATGGGCCATCCAGTCCAACCCCCTGTCAAGAAGCAAGAAAATCACATTCAAAGCACCCTTGACAGATGGCCATCCAGCATCTGTTTAAAAGCCTCCAAAGAAGGAGCCTCCACCACACTCTGGGGTAGAGAGTTCCACTGCTGAACAGCTTTCACAGTCAGGAAGTTCTTCTTAATGCTCAAGTGGAATCTCCTTTCTTGTAGTTTGAAGTTACTGTTCCGCATCCTAGTCTCCAGGGAAGCAGAAAACAAGCTTGCTCCCTACTCCCTGTGACTTCCTCTCACATATGGCAATCATATCTCCTCTCAGCCTTCTCTTCTGAAAGCTAAACATGCCCAGCTCTTTAAGCCATTCCTCATAGGGTTTGTTTTCCAGACCCTTGATCATTTTAGTCACCCTCCTCTGGACATATTACAGCTTGTCAACATCTCTCTTCAATTGTGGTGCCCAGAATTGGACACGATTCCACGTGTGGTCTGGCCAAGGCAGAATAGAGGGGTAGCATGACTTCCCTGGATCTAGACACTATACTCCTATTTATGCAGACCAAAATCCCATTGGCTTTTTTTTTTGCTGCTGCATCACATTGCTGTCTCATGTTTAACTCGTTGTCTATGAGGACTCCAATATCTTTTTCACATGTACTGTCCTTCATCTAAATCATTAATAAAGATGTTTAACAGGACCGGGCCCAGGACGGAAACCTGCGACACTCCTCTCGTCACTTCTTTCCAGGATGAATAGGAAGCATTGGTAAGCACCCTCTGGGTTCGTTTGCTTAACCAATTACAGATCCACCTATCTGTAGTTTTGCCTAGTCCACATTTGACTAGTTTGTTTGCCAGAAGGTCATGTGGCTAGCATGAGTGCATGGAGCACTATTACCTTACCGCCGGAGAGGTACCTATTGATTTACTCACATTTGCATGTTTTCGAACTGCTAGATTGACGGAAGCTGAGGCTAAAAGTGGGAACTCACCCTGCTCCCCGATTCGAACCTTTTGGCCAGCAAGTTCAGCACCACTAGGTTCATACATGTGTCTACGGACAACACCTGTTCTTATATATATATATATATATATATATATATATATATATATATATATCCCCCCACATTCATTGTATTTATAGCTGCATTCATTGTAATTTAAGAAATTCATAGCACAATCAATTTTTAATTCTACATGTGGAATTCTTCTTTTTTCTTTCCATTTTTAATGAATATAAAAGTTTGGGGTTATAGCAGAATTCGGAAATACTAGGGTTGATCTTAAGTAACTCCTATGTTTCTTTCTCTCAGTGTCTTCTATCCCTTCCCAATGCAAAGGCACTCAATAGTAGCTAGCCACTATTAGCCAGCAAGTGAATTATCTTATAGGTGTCTACTGTGAATAAGGCAGACTATATATCTTGTTCATAGATGTCAAGTGAGCCCTGGGAGTTGCTAATGTACCGTCTGAAAAACAAGATACTTATTGGACATGCCCCAGTTCCTGACCGCATTGAAGACCTGGCTCTTTCGAAAGGCCTATGGCTAAGGTCACCTTCCAGACTTAGCCTGAGTTATTAGACCTTTTAACCAAATTCTAATTTTTTATTTTTTATTTTTATTTTTATTTTTTATTTTTTTAGCTTAACTATTGAACTGTTTTTATGTGTTCTATGTGTAAGTCGCCCGGAGCACTGACGTGGAGGGCGACTCACAAATATTAAAATCAATCAATCAATCAATCAATTGTGCAGCAATTAGTATATTCAAGAAATATTAATGGTATTATGTTCTTATTATCATCTTGATTGATGATGATGACAATGATGATGATATGATGTTTAAATACTTTCAAACACTGAACAGATGAATCTTTGGTGTTTTACCCTAACTGGAGTGACAATGTCCTCTGGAATGGTGGGATTTGCAGTTTAGGGTGGGACATTTAGAATTATCGTTTAGAAAACCCTTAGGTCCCACCAAACCACAAACTCCTGGATGCCATAGGATGCAGCTATGGCAGGTAAAGTGGAATCACAGAACTATAATTATGCATTGCAATTTACATTGAATTAACCTTTGGAGTGAAAGATGATCCTAGAGAACATTTCCTTGTATTCATTGTGAATTGCTCACCATTTTAAGCAAGATGTTGGGCAATAAAGGTCCTGAACTATCATAAATGTATAATTCCCAGTCACAACTACAGTATACATCAGTGGTTCTCAACTTGTGGGTCCCCAGATGTTTTGGCCTTTAACTCCCAGGAATTCTAACAGCTGGTAAACTGGGGACCCACAGGTTGAGGACCACTGGTATACAGTATGAGTATTAAATATGTGTTAATGTGTTACTCAGCAATTGAATCAATGGGTTTCATCTAATTTGGGACTAGCAGTTGGATTTGGGACCCAATTCCACTTCCTATGTGCTTGTTTATATGGTATTTCATCATTCATTCTGTTCACAGGTGATGAAATAAACTGCTCCTCAACCAAGGACTAAGCTGTATGGTGTCACAGAGCTCCAGAAAGAAAATTCGTCCAAAGCACCTCTTTTCTTCTTGAGGACAAGCTAAAACAATTTTTCTGATTACCTGACAGTCCATTTAATCCCCAGGAAACATTCCTTTGTTACAGTTTCAAGGAGAATTACTTGAAATAATCCTTTGTACTATGCTCCCAGCTGTATTTTAGTTTCAAATCATGTCCCTTTTCTCTTTGAATTTGTTTTAAAAAGGAGACATCTAATCAATGTCTGTGTGGAAAGGCTGATGATAAGTTTGAATTTCTCTAGAATGGGTTACCTTTCTCTGTCGACCCTGGTTAAATAGGGTAAGATACTTCAGGGGTTGGTCAAGAATAATAATTGAATGTTATAATTCAGCTGTACTGACCATGTTTGTGAAGAGTACAATTGTTGGTGTGTGGCTTAGCGCAGCCAATATGTGAGAACTGTGGCACATTATGTTAACATGGTTTCCCACTGAGAAGAGTTTCCAGTAGAATGATGGCGGGGGTATGTCTGGTTGTTTTTCCCAGAGAGGAGTAATTTAGAAAATAGCTAAAGGCTTTCTTGGAATATCAGTTTACAATATAATGCAGTTATTGTTTATTTGTAGTGCAGACTCTAGATACCATTACAGCATGCTTCTAAACGAGGATGGCACATTTTCCTGTCCTCAGATCCCCCAAATCTAAATTCTGAGATAGTGTGAATATTTTCCTAGCTGGTTGGACCATTCCAATCCTCTTGACTGTGACTATATAACTATTACAACTAGAGCTACAGTGGTGCATTCAGCAATGTTGGTTTTCATCATAAGAGTCCTCAGAAACACGTCCCCTGAGAGAGTGACAAAATATAAACATCTCAGTTGATTTATATCAACATGCCACAACACATAGTTCATAATCCCATTTAAAATTCTAAGTCCTTCATGCCTTATTGTAATGCTAATTGAACTTATACTCAATATTTAAAATGAATGTGAGTCATATCTTGTATTGTAGAATCATTAAATTGTAGAATCATTGAGTTGAAGGGACCTCGTGGGCCATCCAGTCAATCTCCTGCCATGAAGCAGGAAAATCGCATTCAAAACACCCCCGACAGATGGCCTTACAGTTTAATTGGTATCACTATATGATTGCTCTTTTTGTTTAAATATTGATTATAATGGTATAGTTCAAGTTCAAGGGTTGTTATACATCATATTGTGGTTTTTTTCCATGTTGCCATTGTCATCATCTGATTATTTTCTTTGATTGCATACGCTGGTTTCATTAGATCATTATTGATTCTTATAAAATCTATCTGTTCTATCAGTTTCATGTCTATTTGTTACATGTTGTGAAAAGCATTATTAAATAGTTTATAAATAATGATTTAATTTCTTTATGTAAATACACGTTTACTGTATTAATTAGTACCAGACTTTTCTTGGTGTCCCTTTGTGTAATCCCATTTAAGAATGGGTGTTTTTAAAATAAAGAAAATGGGTTCCAATAGCCTTTTAAATAGCCTACTCTCCAAAATATTTTGCATTGCAACCTGGACAAATCACAAAAAGATACTGTAGCTGCAACTTCCTTTATGCACAGGTTACTGTGAAGATTGCAGTTCAGCTCAAAAGTAACAGGGAAGCTGGAGTGAGAAGGCAGATCTTGTTGTCCCTTCTAATCAAAACATTTCGATGGTTTCATCCTGTGAATTTTGGTTCCCTTAGATTTCCAATCAGGAGCATCAACTGCACAATACCAACTTTGATAAGCAGGTCATTTCATTTCCACAACTCTGCATTATATTCTGAACTTAACACTTATGCTCAGGCTGTAAAGAACAGAAGGGCATACTTTTAGAAAGAGGAGGGCAAATCAAAAGCAACATTGAAAGACAGTTCCTGGGTGTACTCAAGTTTATATTGTCAAAAAAGCTATTGTTGTGTTCTTTTTTCACTCCTCAGATGAAGAGATGACCCTAAGAACGCCTACAGTTTGAAAAGCAGGAGTGTGTAAGATCTCCCCTGAAGGTCAATCCTAGTAAGAATGCACTGTCAGCGAAACAGAAACAGATTATTCTAAAAGTAGAGCATGTAGAAACTTCTTATTTTAACCAAACAACATGCATGGTTCTTGAGGTTTTAGCAGGATGTGACTAGTAGTCTAAATGTATCCCTAGCAGGGATGTCACGGTTTAAAAATATAAAGCCACATGTGCCACCCTGATCCAGGATGAGTCCACAGAAAGGGGAAAAATAATTATTCTGTACCGTTTCTTTATATTATCCTGAAAAAACTAACAGGCAAACAGCACACACACAGCTATACTATATTATAAATAGCAATAGGAAAAAGTTCTCATTGACACCTATGGAAGCTTTATTCTTTCAATGTTTAATATATAATTGACATAAGAATGAAGTACATTTTCACATATAATATCCAATAAATTACTAAGTGCTATATTGCAATAAATAATGTCAGAATAAAAAAGAAAGAAACATATTTGAGGTATTTGATCATTGTACTAATGGAACTGTGGGGTTTTCCCCCTCAATCATAGATTAGTAGTTTAAATTTTGAAAAAGATTCTAATTCACAAAACCTAGACTAGAGCCAGTGTTGTGTAATGGTTTGAATGTTGGAGTACAATCCTGGATACCAATGACCTCCATGCTGGCATGTTGAATCTATCATATGACACAGGAATCTATCATATGACACAGGGCTACTTCCAGCAGGACTTCGTTGGGCTCTGTCGCAGCAGCAAAGTGGCAGCATGCTAAGAGGGAACCCTGAGTATATCCATATCTTCATTGAAGAAGCCGGACTCAGCAATGGAGGAAGCCAGGGACAGCCAGGAAACATTGAGGGATGGCAGCCCATGAACAACCATGGTAAAGGGATGAAGCTAGGTGCTGGCCTATGGTTTACCCTGCTGTTCCCCAGCTTTTGGACCTCCATCTGATGAGGTCCCAAATCTTGCATTCCTGCTTAGCCATGGAAACCCACTGGATAACTCTGAGCAAGCTGCACACTCCCAGAAGAAAGCAAAGGCTGCTGAGTAAATCTTGCTGGGAAAACCTTGTGATAAGTTAGCCTTGAAGTTCCCATAAATTGGAATAACTTGAAAGCACACAAGAACAACAGCCCAACTTTGTGCAGTACCAAATATGGACTATTGTATAGTAAGATTTATTGATGGTAAATGAGGCAGCAGATAGTATATTAGCAGAGAAGCATTCCAGCTAGTCCTTTTGCTGTTGATAATAATAATTTCATTTCCCCCCGCCTCTCCTCACAGGCTCGATGGGGTTCAATATTGCCTTACACTCAATGGTAGAACAAGATCCCTCAACAACTAATTCTATCACTGAGCAGCTGTTAACTCATCTACCTGGTAGCAGAGGCCCACTGCCATGGCATTGTTGGAAGGGATGATTTCTTTGATGGAAGGTTTCTTGTCTGAACTAGACGATGTCTCTGGAAACAGTGTGTTTAATATCACATGCAGCTTGGCTCAGAGATAAAGAAGAGGGGAAATGAGATAGGTGCTGCCTTTAGGAAGCAGGCCAATTTAGAGGCTATTCCATAGTTTGTCCCAGAGTAGGACCAGCCCAACTCTGCATAGACCACTAGCCATGCTAGTTGACATAGTAGTGGTGATGGTCTGTGTACTTACCTAAGCTTATTGCTATCACATTTAATGACTTTCAGGAGCCTGGAGCTCACCAACTTTTCTTCTCCCCTTCTAACCAGGGGGTAAACTAGAAATAAAAATCCAAGTTTGTCTTTTGAAGAGAGCTTCATTGACAAATGGGGACTTGAACTTCTTGATCAGGATCTTAACCTGCTTTTGCAATTTATGCTGATAGCATGAGATGGGAAGGAGTGAAGCTATTTTGACAATTTACTCTTTGGGGTTGAGGGAAGTTTTTTTCAATTTGGTTGAAAGCAGCTACAAATGGAAGAATTGCTTAATATCATCTGAATATGCTAGTTTACTGCTTAGTCATTTTACCTATTTTCTTCCCTTCCCTCTCCTTTCCCTTTGTTAAAATGTATTGCTTTTTTGCCTCTAGAGGAAGAAATTCCTTTTGATCTTTAAATAGCTGCACAAGGTGAAATGACAGGGTAATGCTAAAAATATATTATGGAGACATGAATAGTGACTCCACTGCTAAGGTCATGTAGAGATCTGAACTCTGAGTGGGGCTTAAATCTCTGTTTCACACAATGCTGACTGAATTTAGCCTCCAGATTTAGCACAAGAGGTGTTCAGAGGACAATTGTCTTTTCCATGTAATTGTATTTAGTGCAATGCTCCCTTTAGTGGAAAAAAATGTCTTCAAAATGTCTCTTCTTTTTTTTCTTTCCCAAATTGCATCTTTTATCCAATGAGCCAATTTTCATTTGTCACAAAGGAAATAAAATGCCAGCCCTTTATTTAAAATTATGGCTGCAAGCTGTATCAGCAGTTTCCTTATCCTAACGGTGGTCAGCCCCATCCATTCCCTATGAAACCAGAAGATCTCCTTTGTGAATTCACTTCCTCTTTGAAGTGAGTCACCCCACAGGATCACAGACAACCAATGAAGCGCTTTTAAATAGACATTAATAAATCTAATGAGAAACTACATTAAACACCATTTGGTGGAAAAGATGTAATATACAGCATAGGCTGAATGTTATTCATTTGTTCTAGTTATATTACCATGTCATTGAATCATTTGTTGAATGGTGAGATCTTATTGATTCACTGGATCTGTGCAGGACTAACTATTTAGGCCTACAGTTATCTGAACTCATATATATTGGACCATAAAATTAAGTAAACCACATGCATTGGCTTCAAAAGATCCCAGGTTTGGGATTTTTAAAAGCAGATTTCTCAATTGTATAAATGTTCCATAGTACGTACGTACACACACACACACACACACACAGAGCCGAACACAAACCATATTTGGGCCATTGCTTACATCCATTAATGACAGTTTCTCCATAGGTGTCAGTAATTTTGTTCTATTGTATGTTCATTTATTAATCTGCTCTAGAGGAATAACCAAGTTAGCTATTCTTGCTGCTTCATCAAATGTATGCTGTTCAAATTGGCATGGCCATGCTGTTGCAAATATTTATTCCATTCCAATTTTTATATTTAATAAAATGTGACTAATGCAAACCATTTCTGAATATTCCTTTCCTAACTAAACACCGGAAAATTTATGAGGATACCATAGGTTGATAGCTGATTTGAAGCACACAGTTTCACTTGGATATATGGGTGGATCACTCTGTTTTGTTTCTCAATTTCTGTTGTGATAATCGATAAATCTTTTCTGTTCAGTTTCTGGACTGCATGACTTTTGGCAACATTATTGAATGTCAAATGGGAAGGTCATTGGGGTAGGAAAGGCAAAGACTCATAGGTGGGGCTAGAACAACATCCTGGCAATGAGGGCAAATAGGATAGATGGGCCCAGAATTGGGGTAAACCCCAAATGATCAGGTAATATCGCAATCCAGAGTTGGGAAAAAATAGTCAGACAAGATGCTGCAACAGCTATTGCTCTTCTTCCTGAATATGATTTCTTGCATATCATTACCAAGAACATATAGCCAATTTGAGTCTCCTTTGGGGGAGATAAAGTGGGGTATATATAAATATAATAAATAAATAAATAAATATGAGAGAGCTGAAGAGTTTTGTCAGCCCTTATGAAGTCTCCTGTCTCCACAAGCCCTGCACCATTGTGACCTTGGATTAGATAGCACGAAGGCTCATCACTTACTCCAATTATCAGGATGGGCCCAAATGCAGGCACCTAGAATGTCTCTCTCCAGTAATTTCCCCTCATTCCTGACTTTTGGTGCATTGGTATTGTACAAGGAGAAGTTATCTGAAATTCCATTAATAAATATATGTTCTCCTTCTTCAGCATAGCTCACCTTAAGATTCATCTCCTTGCCTGAGAACAAGGGAAACAGATTAGTTTTCCGAGACCTGAATGGGTGCCTTCAGACTTGGCAACCTTAAACCAGATATTAATCTGGGAAGCTTAGGAAATGGTAATGCCTATAAGAATTCACAAAGACTGCGTTCTACAAGGCTTTATACCTGTTACACCTGAAATTCTTTTTCCAAGTCAGAAAAATTGAAGGCTAAGGAAATTGCACTACAGACATTTTTGTGGGCAATCAACATGAATTTTAATCCCACCCTACTCAGATAAGCATCTATTTAAAGAAAACACCCTGCCTAGTTCAACCAGAGCTGTAAAATTATAACAAGAGGTATTTAATGTGCAAAATGCTAAATATTTGTGTGAAGTTGCTATCCCATTATCCTTGTATCTTTAACCAGGGAGGACTTCACTTGCAGAAATGGCTCTTGACAAAGTTAAGTGGGCCTATATATTGTTTAGGAAATTGCCCCTATTTTGTGCGCTTCTTGTTCCAGTAATGGAACCCATGAGCAGAAGATAATTGCAGCAGCCTCATCTGTCAAATAATATTAGAAGTCAACAGCTATAATCTCAGCCACTTGCTTTACACAGCTTTTCTCTGTATTCTCAGCTCAAAATTGTCAGTTGTTACACGTAAGTGTCCCCATTCACTGAAGCTGATAAAAGTAAAAAAGATTTAAGTAAATCAGAGAGGAGGGCAGTGAGTGTCTTGGGCAATGGCTCTAAGTATCGTAGCACAGTCAATCATTCAACAACTGCATACTGGGTGTGAAAAATTACAGGCTGAACATAGTGTCACTTGGGGCTATTATTGGAAAATCAGAACAAAGCATATAGTAGTTGGGTCGTGGAAGCATTCACAGAGAGATGCTGAATTTATTCTGTGCTAGTTTGGCTTGAACTTTGGGAACTCCATTTGGTTTGAACAAAAGTCTCCAGGAAGACTGAAGTGATCTTGTTTCAGTTTCACACTGTCAGCAAAATAACGCCTTTCTGATTTTGGCCTTCTATATGGGAGGACCTCTATGTTGAACAAAGAATATGGTGAATATTTGATAAATATAAGGTTAATAGGGATAAAGTGCAAAAAGAAAGAGTTAAAACACACACTTTGTATGGTCCAATGAATCCCAGGTGTTTTAGGCTGTATTTCAGAGGAAAGAACTGGCAAAATGACCTCTGAGCATGCCCTGCCTAAGGAAAACCTTGTGCAATTTATGAGGTTGGCATAAGTCAACAGACAACTTGAAAGTGTATGTACATGCACACACACACACACATCAATTTTGTTTCCTGCTCCCACATATATAATTAAACACATGGAGGTAAAAACAACAACTTTGGGGCAGGGCCATTGTAGCTTCTTAGGAATTTTGTTTTTGTTGTTATTTTTTATAAGTCACATCTTGGCCATGGCTTTGGAAAAATGCTTCTAATTTCTCTGTTGTTTTAAAAAATTAACATTACTAATCCATTACTTTCTTACTTTAATTTTTCATGAAAATATACATCAAGAAAAATTGAAATCTATCCAAAAATGACATCAGCCAACATTTCAGAAGTAACATGTAAGCAGTACTTCTTTATTTAACAAATTTCTTGTCATAAGTAATTTGTTTGAGTTACAAGCAACACATTACTTGCTTCTCTAAAATGAATAATCTTACTGGACTTCAGTTCTCAGGATATTATTATGCCCTCATGACCCCCAAAAGAAACACATTACAAGTTGTATTATTACTTATAGTTTCCAAACTTTGATTTAAAATCTGAGGGACTGCTACCTTGAAAGCTCCAGTAAATATTCCAATATATGCCTCCAAGGGCCCCGCGTTCCACTGGTATGCACTCTGGAGAGGCAACAGAATGCTAGGTTGTCTCTTTAGGGATAATTTTTCAGGAAGGGGATAGAGCTTAAGAGTCAAAGAGATTCCACCTGAACATTAGGAAGAACTTCCTGATTGTGAGAACTGTTCAGCAGTGGAATTCCTTGCTTTGGAGTGTGGTGGAGGCTCCTTTTTTGGAGGCTTTTAAGCAGAGGCTGGATGGCCATCTGTTGGGGGTGCTTTGAATGCGATTTCTCTGCTTCTTGGCAGGGGGTTGGACTGGATGACCCACGAGGTCTCGTCTAACTCTATGATTCTATTATTCAAGTTCAGGAAGTAAAAAAAGTGCTCAATATCAGCTGGTGCCTTTCATGGACTGATGAATTTACTCTGACTTTTAAAGGAGCTTCCAAAATGATGAATCTATATCAGTGGTTGTCAAACTTGTGGTCCGTGGACCACCAGTGTTCCACAAGAATGAAAATATGGTCAGTGGCCTCACCATGTTACCTCAAAACCATGTGGCCGCAAGAGCGCCTGGTCTTGTGCAACCCTCTTATAGTGCAAAGGCAACGAGGATGTTAGGAGGGGAGAGGCTGACTACCCATGAAAGATTACTACTACCACATCAGCTGTAGATTAGTAAATATGGTTTTCTGTGGGCAAGCAGATGGCAACTACTGGATGGCATACGTTCTGTATCAGAAACTAGAGCTTATGTGGCCTAGCCAATGCAGTTTTCTGAATCAGCACCCCAAATAACCAAACCGAAGCTGACCAAAAACTGATTCGTAACCCTTTTGGTGTTCATGTTCCAAAACTAATGTTCCTCCCTCCTGACATTTAAGAAACTACTAAAAACGTGGCTTTTCAAACAAGCATTCAGGAAGTGAGGTGAAGTTGCCAAGATATCCTGGGATTGGTGCAATGTTGAATGTCTTATGTGTTATGTTTGTTCATGCCTGATGTTTTTATAGTTTATTGGTTTTAATTTACTGTTATATGTTATTTTAGTTATGTAATGCATTTTATATTGTGAGGCACTGAATTTTGCCATTTGCTTTGTTGTGAAGTGCTTTGAGTCTCCCTAGGGATTGAGAAAAGCAGCATATAAAATAAATAAATAAATAAATATTTAAATAAATAAATATTTGGAGAGTGATCCCTGGTCAAGTTATCCCTGGCCAAATGGGTCCTGGTCAAAAAAAGTTGGGAACCACTTATCTATATGGATATGGGTCGGACTGAAATAGCACTCCTATTGTATCTCCCAGGTCGGACATGAAGCTGGGAAGAACCTTGTAACTGAGCAGGAAGGTAGACAACAAACAATAACTATAGCCAAAGGATCCACAAAGGATCAGTCCAACCTACTCACAGCACTATTTGAGATAAAGTTTAATCCAGGCACCAGTGTTTTCTAGAACTTGAGAGCTAAGCAGACAATGACAAAGCAGACCTAGAATCATAGAATCAAAGAATCAAAGAGTTGGGAGAGACCTCGTGGGCCATCCAGTCCAACCCCCGCCAAGAAGCAGGGAAACCACATTCAAACCACACGACCAAAGGCCATCCTGCCATGATAATCTTTATCTGAGATCTATTTTACCAGCACAGAATGTATCAAAATTTTGTTCATAGATGGCAGTGTTTCCAGAGTCTGGCACTGTATCAGGCCTTTGGTCAGTAATGGAAGCAGTACAATGAGAGACTAAAAATTGACGCTGATGACTCGGACTGACCCTGGATTATGTGATTTTAAATTGTTGCTTAATGTGATGTTTAAAATGGTTGGTTTTAATGTTTTAATGTGTATATTTGTGTATATTTATCAATCATATGTGTACACACAGCATCAAATTGTTGCCTTTGTAAGGTTGCCCTGAGACTCCTTTGGGGATGAGAAGGGTGGGATAGAAGTGTGGTAAATATATAAATAGCAGAAATAACAAAAAGCAGAAAACAATACAGGCTGTGGGGAGATGTCAGCTATTGTTAAGATGTAGTTGAGCAGGCCTGCTAAAAGAAATAAGCATAGCGTTGAATAATCAATTATTATTTTTGCAAACCTGGGAATAGGATCCAGCACATTGGATAGCTTCTTTTAAGTTCAGGCTGAAAACAGATTGATTTCCCAACCAATGTAAAACCACCAGGTGCCACCTGTTGAGACTAAGATCTTGTTGGAACAAGTAGTTTGCTTACTGAGCTTGTGAAAGACCTGCCATTGACCTGTGATGCCAGGAAGTCTAAAAACTGCCTGTTTTTCCCTTCTGCTGAGTCTGGAAGATGGATTACCTGCTCTTAAACTCCCCGTGTATACTGCTCTGCTGGGAAGGACAAACATTTAGGCTGGCACGCTTTTAGTCTTTTCTGGTCATATCATATCTCCCTGGTACTGATGATGACTTGTGAATCAAGCATTGTTCTTTTTCAGTATAAGCAGATAATAACAGATTAGCTGGTCACCCATATACTGAGATATGCATTCCATGTCTCAGCTAGAAGTTACCCTATCTGCTCATTTTCTCACAGTTGCTGTCATGAGTGACAGTGAAGATATGTGACTGATGCAGTTTGTTCCAGTTTAATGTTCTATATTATGAACTATACTTCATGATGATAATAGCTTGAAGCATTGATTTTGCTTTCTGTTACTTATTGCAGGCTCATACGCTTTGCTTTGCATTATTGATTCTCCTGGATCGTTTCAGGCATCATCTCTTCAGAAGATGTGCAAATCAATGTCGGTTGTGAAAAGGAGGCGCTTTGTTAGGCATCCATGTAGGTTTGCACCATCATAAAAGTCACCTAATGTGGTCCACATCAGATGTCTTATATAATTGCTGAGCTGGCCTGCTAACAGAGAGCAGAGCTAGAGCATGTCAGATACGGTGTGGAAAAGTTCACTTAATTGTTTCTCCAGGTCAAACTTTTTGGATGACTGCATGCATTTTTATGAAGATAATTAGCTTTTCAGACTGTTAAGCTGGTGCAGCACCTCCGTGACTGGAGTTGTGACATATAGTTCAGAAAGGAGGCACATACACAGCAAGTCAGCAGCTGTGGTACTTCACACTGCCAGATCCAAGGTGGTGGTGTCCAGGAATACATTTCTGAATTTTTGTATCTGCTAATGAAGCCCAGTTATGTCAAGGTTGTGTCATGTCAAAAGTACTTTTGAGTGGCTTAGTGCAGCCTCTAAGACAGTAGGACAGCATTCTCTGTTTAGGTTCAAGGTCATAGTCAGGACATTTCCAGCAAATAGCCATCCTCTCTCCCTACTCCCTCCTCTACTGATCCTTGGCTGACATCTTTAGCTTTGATATTGTTGAAGTACATTCATTTCTGCACAAAATTCTATTTATTTTTCCCTGAATTTATGATATTTAAGATTTACAAGAGCCCTTAGTGGTATCTGACAAATTTAGATTTGTTAATATCATATTATTTATTCTATTTTTGTTCTTTTATCATTTTAATTCTATTTCTTCTCTTGCATTGTCGTCTTTTCATTTTTATAATAATAATAAAAGGTAAAAGTTTTCCCCTGACATTAAGTCCAGTCGTGTTTGACTCTGGGGGTTGGTGCTCATCTCCATTTATAAGCCGAAGAGCCAGCATTGTCTGTAGACACCTCCAAGGTCATGTGGTCATGATTGCATGGAGGGCCGTTACCTTCCCACCAAAGTGGTTCCTATTGATCTACTCACATTTGCATGTTTTTGAACTGATAGGTTGACAGATGTACAAGCTGGGTTTAGAAAAGGCAGAGGAATGAGAGACCAAATTGCTAATAACTGCTGGATAATGGAGAAAGGCAGGGAATTTCAGAAAAAAACATCTATTTGTTTTATTGACTATTCTAAAGCCTTTGACTTTGTTGATTATAATAAATTGTGGCAAGTTCTTAGTGGTATGGGATACCAAATAACCTTGTCTCTGTATGATGACCAAGTAGCAACAGTAAGAACTAACCATGGAACAACAGACTGGTTCAGGATTGGGAAAGGCGTATGGCAGGGTTGTATACTCTCACCCAACCTATTCAACTTCTATGCAGAACACATCATGCGATGTGCAGGTCTTGATTAATACTAGGCTGGGGTTAAAATTGCTGAAAGAAACATTAACAACCTTAGATATGCAAATGATACCACTTTGATGATCAAAAGCGAGGAGGAGCTGAAGAGTATTCTAATCAAGGTGAAAGAAGAAAGTGCAAAACCTGGGTTGCAGCTAAACATAAAAAACATAAAAAACAAAAATGATTGATAACTGGCAACAAAAATGATTGATAACTGGCACATAGAGGGAGAAAACAATCAATCAATCAATCACATAGGGGAGTGACAGACTTTGTATTTCTAGGTGCAAAGATTACTGTAGATGCAGACTGCAGCCAGGAAATCAGAAGACGTTTACTTATTGGAAGGAGAGCAATGACCAATCTTGATAAAATAGTGAAGAGTAGAGACATCACACTGGCAACAAAGATCTGCATGGTAAAAGCAATGGTATTTCCCATAGTAACCTAGGGATGTGAGAGCTGGACCACAGGGAAGGCTGAGCGAAGGAAGATAAATGCTTTTGAACTGTGGTGTTGGAGGAAAGTTCTGAGAGTGCCTTGGATCGCGAGAATATCCAACCAGTCCATACTTCAGGAAATAAAGCCTGACTGCTCATTGGAGGGAAGGATAGTACTTTGGCCACATACTGAGAAGACAGAAAAGCTTAGGGAAGACAATTATGCTGGGGAAAATGGAAGGAAAAAGAAAGAGGGGCTGACCAAGATGGATGGATAGTATCCTAGAAGTGACTGGCTTGACCCTGAAGGAGCTGGGGGAGGTGACGGCCAACAGGGAGCTCTGGCGTGGGCTAGTCCATGAGGTCATGAAGTGTTAGAAGTGATTAAACAAATAACAACAGCAAAGGTTGACAGAAGCTGGGGCTGGCAGTGGAAGCTCACGCTGCTCCCCAGATTCAGAATTACTATAACTGCAGCTCAGTGGTTTAACCCACTGTGCTACCAGGGGCTCAATAATAATAATAATAATAATAGATGCTACCAACTTTGAAGGTTTTTCCTGAAGGCAACAATCTAGCTTCACTTGTTCCTGAAGTCTCATCATATTGGGAAAGAAAATACACACATCCTTGAATCGTACTTCCCTCTTGGTTATTTTGTACCACAATGTCCTTCAAAAATGCAAAATTATAGCAGTCAAGTATCACTGTAGATAATGATGCAACTGGAAACAAGCTGAAATGATGTCCACTATTGACATGCTACAAATGAAAGGAAAGTCCAAAGCAGCATACCACATATTATAGGAACCTGGAAACTGAGGCGTTTGACTCAGGAAGCTAGACTGTACAACAAGAAATGGAACACATAAACATTGTAATAGTTAGGGTGAACAAACAAAGTAGACAATAATGGACATTTTGAATAAGATAATTGTATAGTGTTTTACTTGGGAACTACTATCACAATTTTTTTCTTTAAAATGGGGGAAGATTTGGTGATATTCCTTCAAGAAATAATTGTATCTTGGAGAAAAGATTAGGAGGCGCTTGGAGCCAAGTACACGAAGCAAGAAAGGAAGCAGGAACCAAGTGTGTTAGAGGACATGGGACCCAAGACAAACATTATTGAAGTTTACCACTAACAAATAATTGTATCAGGCATGTAGCCAGGGGCTAAGGGGGCTTCAGCCCCCCTGAAATTCTCAGGGTGGTCCGCGAAAAGGCCTTACTGGTACATTATTTAAACTGTTATGTTTATTCATATCATGATCTGATCACCATGCTCATTATATCCCACATTAATGGGGTTATTGGGATAACAATACAAAAGGTTTGCTAGGGTAGACCCTCTTCCACCCAGTCTCAGCCCCCCCCCGAACCAAACTCAGCCCCCCCCCTGAATCAAAATCCTGGCTACGGCCCTGAATTGTATGTAACCATTAATAACTGAGGCGAGGCTATGGAATTTGTGAGACAGAACCTGGCACGAGCTGGAACTAAGTGCACTTAAAATTTATTTATTTATTTACTGTATTTATTTTATTGGTTCGACTTAATATACCACTCTCTCTGGAGCCTAGAGCGGTTTACAGAGTTAATAACAGATAAAACACATAAAATGCAATAAAACCAATTTAAAACCCCCAGTTAAAATCAAATTCCAGCAGAACTGCGATGGCAGTAGGAATATGCTGGCAGCGGCACAACAGGATGCTGATAATACTCATTAGTTATGGGCCAAATGCTTGTCTAAATAGTTGGTTGTATATGAGCTGAAGAATAAGTTACTCATGACAATATGAGATAGTATTGGAGCTTAACATTGTGTGCATACTTAATACGTGGAAAATTCAGATGATCAACCATTCCTCATAGGGTGTGCCTTCCATCTGCTAGGTCCTAGTCCATCTCCTACATCCCATTTTTCTATGTAGCTTTTTTAAAAAGTAGCTAAAATGCTCCTATGCAGAGGCTGTGGAGGCAATTACTGAGGGCTCTGTAACCTGTTTTAGTGGTCATGGTGAGGTTTCCCACCAAACCTGGCAATCCCTCTGGTGCCAGCGCTCCCTCTGGCATTAGCTCTTAACACAAAATGATGCTTGTACATCAAAGCAAAATCAGTCTGAGTGATGGCTCTCAACTAAAATGCTCTTAAGTTGAGATGCTCTTGAGTCAATGTTCCACTGTATATGTACTGTGAGTTAAGAAAAAAATTGATTATTTATATGTTCAGAGAGACAAACAGTTTGAGATTTATATTGCTTTGAAAAGTTCCTTTCACTTTATGTTTGTATTTAATTAGATTATAGTGGTTATTCTTTACTCTCTGGCTGAAGCAGGGAAAGGAATGGTAAGAAGAAATGATAAGAAGAGAGATTACATGGAAAAGGATTTGTATGTGTCATTAACAAGAGGACATCTTCTGTTCTCACATTTGTAAAGATGGACATTGCCTTGATGCTATTAAGATTCCCCAGATATGCTAAAAATAAAAATCTAAAGAAGCACCCAGATATAACTGGGCTGCACAAATTTCTTCTCTTTGGTTGTGCAAGGTACTTCATCAGCACTATTGAAAATAATTTATTTTCTTTGTGCACCCAATTTTGAGCATCATTGCTTCTAATTTTTCACTTAAAATGGCCTCTTCGAAAATCTAGCCCATTTAACTGAAATGCTTTAAACATAAATCAATCGACCTATGAAATAGCTGTGGCCTTTGCCTCATCAATAGTTCTCTCAATACAGTTTAGCTTGCTCCTTGAAATGTTGTCTTCTTTTTTGTATATTATAAAGAAACGAATATTCGCATATGAAGAAACGAATATCCTCATTCTATTTGTTGTTCTATTGGAGAAATTTTGATTTATTTCTGTCATGTGACATGTTTGTTGCTTTATTTCCAAAGTTGATCTGAAATTCTTATTAAAACAGAATGACTTGAACATAAATTGCAGCTTAAAGCTGAGATAGTACTGGTAGTTACATGTGGAAGCTTCACAAACAGCTACTTCTCCACAGAACTTGGAAAGCTATTTCCTCACAAAACTTGGAAAGTTGCTTTTAAAAGCAATTAATTATAATTATAGTTCCAAGGTCACAAAAGTAGTCAGTTGCTTCTGCTTTTAAAATGTTGTACTTCACTGGCTTTTCAAAACAATAAAATACTCAAGGACCTTGTTGTGTTAATCTTCTTGAGCATAAAGAAGTTTCGAGTCATTCTGCAGCAAGTTTGAAGCTAAGTAAAAAAATTCTAGTATAAGTTTTTATGGACTCCAGGCCAGCTAATGTATACGCTTATGTATGCATTGACCTCATGTGTAAGTAAAGGGAAGATTTGGGGTTAAAATTGTGGATTTTCATATGACACAAGTATAAGTTGAGTATCATCCTACAGAGAAGAGAAAGTACTACTAATACTATAATAACTTTATTTTTGTACCCCACCTCAAGCTCCTCGAAGGGACTTGGGGCGCTTTACTTGGGGACAAGACTAGTCAACGTAGTTAAAATAACACATTAAAATTTAATAAAACAGCAACATAAAACAAAAAATAAAAATAAAAACAAACAATTGGACAAGAACATAATACAATATAAAAACAACCATCATAAACAACCAGTAGTCTGGAATAGCAGTGCTAACCCAGAGGACCAGCCAACCCTGACTTGTGTCAGCATTCAAGAAGACCTAGGTTCCACACAGCCCCATATTCCAGAATATCAAAGCTGAAAATCCCACATTATCTGTACGTGGACTCAGATAAACCCAGTTCAAAGCAGATATTGTGGGATTTTCTGCCTTGATATTCTGGGATATAGGGCTGTGTGGAAGGGCCCTAGAAGTAGCACAGGGTAGAAAGAGTATATGGGGTCAGACAGACTTAGTTCATGCTTTTCATCATTGTACTCAAAGGTGATAGTACCTTTTTTGATAAGAGTTAAGACTCACAATGATCTGTATATAAGCAAACTCAGGTTTTTTCGGGTTGATTTTTTGACTTAAATTTGTAGACTTATACCTGAGTATATAGGATAATTCATTTTAAAGTACAATTGAATACAGCAGTGTAAGATACGAGAAACCAGTTCTTGAATGATATAGTACTAATATTCCATTATTTATTGAGGGTGCTGTAATTATAAAAGGAAGCAGTGAAGTTTCAAATGTTTGTATAATGTATGTCATACTTCAGTGTTGACCCAATAAAGATATTACTTTTTGTTAATTTTGTATTGCTTGATATTTTGCTGTGTGGTCAATACAGCCTCTTACTAAAAGTATGACAAAATTATGCATTGGGCCCATAGTATTTGGAGGGGCTTGTCTCCAAGACCCCCCTTCCCTAGATATCAAAATGTATGGATGCTCAAGTTCTATTATATACATGGTATCTCTTATATAAAATGACAAATTCATGTTTGTTTCTTGGATTTTAAAAAAAATTCCAAGGTGTGGTTGAATCTATGAATACAGGATCTGTGGCTACAGTTTTGATATGTATATCCCACCAAAATTGCTATAGAGCTGGAACCAGGCTGGCAGTTCTGCAGTTATGTGCTTGCCTACCTGGCCTCTCAAGGAACATACAACAAGACTTACCTGAAGAGCAACAGATTCCACGAAGACTCAAATATGAGAAAGCAAACTTGTGTGTAAGCTGTTTAGGACTTCATAGATCAAACCAACACCATGAGCTCAGATACAGATTGGAATCTAGTGTAGTTGGTTCTCTGATGTATAGACTAGTGTAATAAAATCTCTGAATTGCACATTAGACAACAGTCGGGCTGTTTGATGGCCAGAAAATAGGTGTGATGAAAAGCATTTCGTGAAGGCATTATTGTTCAATCACAAAGCAAATGGATCAACTGTTGGAGGTTGGAGGTTCAAATTTCTGGCATCTCAATTTAAAAGGTTCAGCTGCATGAGTGACAGAATGATCACTGACTGAGGTCATAGACAGATTCTTTTAGTCAGACTAAAGGATCTTGGGCTTGATCAGGGCCGTAGCCAGGATTTTGATTCGGGGGGCCGAGACTGGGTGGAAGAGGGTCTATCCTAGCAAACCTTTTGTATTGTTATCCCAATAACCCCATTAATATGGGATATAATGAGCATGGTGATCAGATCATGATTTAAATGCACATAACAGTTTAAATAATGTACCAGTAAGGCCTTTTCGTGGACCACCCTGAGAATTTCAGGGGGGCTGAAGCCCCCTTAGCCCCCTGGCTACATGCCTGGGCTTGATGGAGAAAGACATGAGTGGGTGGGGGGAAATGAGGGCATTGCCCCAATTCTGCTGCTCAATAATTGTATTCCTTCAGTCCTCAAATTTCTAATCTCTGAGCTTTTAGAAATACAGTTTAGGGATTCAAAGAAAAGAGACACAGCAAGTGTAAAAAAGTTCTACATGCAAATCTTTTCCAGTGTCTCACTCTGCGCAATGCTAGAAATTTGGAGGCTGAATGAAAATTCATTTGGGGGCAGAATACATATTTTGGTCAATGTTCTCATCGCCCTTTCCCCCTGCTACGTCTTGGACAGAGTGTGTAGGCCAGCATTTCCTCCTTCTAAAAACTTGTTCACTTTTTGTGAGTGGTTTCTTGCGGACTAAAAGCAAAAGCCATTAAGAGTGTGTTAGGAGGAAAGGGGGTATTTGGGATAATGAACCATCACTGGACATTGGCTAGTGGTCCTTTAATATCAGAAGAAAACGGTACTTTTGTACATTAAAAGAGAACAAAAAGTAGATAGGGATTAAAGGGAAATAAAAGGCTACCTAATTAGCTTTGTTCATCTTTAGTGATCACATGAAGCACAAGAAGGCATGGGCAGAAAAGTGCAGAAACTCTGCAAATTCCTCAAACACAAGTGAAGAGCTCTGATAAAACCCAACTTTGTGGTAAGCATTTTAATGGACCTTTAATTAGCTTTTCTGGAAAGCTTACTGATGATATGCTGGAATAATGATCCCATATGCTTGAAAACGTCTAGTCATTAGCCAGCATGGTGGCTGAACATACTAATGCATTTGCCTTTTAGACATTTTCAGGCGAAGCTGCTTCTACTGCTGGTGAGGTCAGCTTTTGTGTCATTAAATCACATGCAATAGCCTCTGGTTTGGCTCATTTTTTAGGCAAGGGGCAAATGCCAATTCCCAGGTCAAGGTGAGTATCAAAATGGGTTGGTCAAAACAAATCCTCATGGGTACAGAAAAAGAGAAAACTTTGCCGTCTCCTATGCTCAGCACAGTGAATCACAAAAGAATTAACTGTTGAATCAGGCAACAGATTGTCTTCTCTCAAGGCAAAAATAGGGATTTAATTTTGAAAAGCCCTTTCTGAATGCCTTGATGGGAAAAACATATTTTCAACTTCTAGTTTTTCTTGTTTTTCTGCTTGTAATGTTTGTTATTTGAGAAGATCCTGCCTTAATGGCTTCTCAATAGACCTTCCATCACCTGTGTAAAATAGCATGGCGGTCGTTGAAGATTTTTCCTTCCAGATTTTAATGTGAATCGACTCAACGGATACTTTTCAGACTAATGCACAGATCTGAGATTAATTATCAACTTACCTTTTACCTTTCCAGAGTGTTCTAAGTTTTAAAAATGTATCCAAATGCCCTTTAAAACGTATAGATTGAGAGAAATTGCATTTAGAAATAGCTATTTTGAAACGAAATACATTCTAAAAAGCCACTTAAAGCTTTGTATAAATGAGAATTTTATGCAGAGTCCTGTCTTTTAAAAATATAGGCTATACAGGTAAATTTAGGTCTGGTGGCACAGATTAGAAATATGTGAGTTTCTAATTTGTGGTAACACTAGAACAACGCTATGATAGGATTTTCTTGGCAAGAGGGAGGATGTCATTGCCTTCCTCCGAAACTGAGAGAGTGTTATGTGCCCAAGGTCAACCAATGGGTTTCCATGGCTGAGCAGTGATTTGAATCATAGTGGTTTGAGTCCAACACCCAAACCTCAATGCTATCCTGGTTCTCAATAAATAGATTGAATCAAAACAGCAGCTTTTAGGAAAAAGCGATAGGATGAAACATGCAGACCTCAAGTGTCCTTCCTTGCTGTTTGAGTGCTACCGTAGTAGGAGGATAGGGGCTGGCGAGGGACTGAGGAGCCAGGACTGCCACAGGAATAGATGAGTTTGGAGTGGGCAGCACATTGTCATGGTTGCACTGTAAGATTGAATTCAACTTTGTTTCTTCTTTTGTCCTCACTCAAGACCAGAAAGGGGGTAGAAAAGGGTTAATGCATTTAGCTCATCATTAATAAGCCAAAAACATCTAATTCAATTGCACTTCCATTAGAAAAGGAAATGAAACTATTAAGTTTATTATAAATTGCCATTTACATTTAAGTTAAATGCTTGCACTAAAAGCCTTATCAAAATGTTTGCTTCGCAGCTCATTGTCCCTGTTTTGAATGAGGGGGACTGGATCTACACTGCCCTAGATCCCAGGGCCCTTCCATACAGCATTATATCCCAGAATATCAAGGCAATAAATTCCACATTATCTGAGTGTGGACTCAGATAACCCAGTTCAAAGCAGATATTGTGGGATTTTCTGCCTTGATATTCTGGGATATAGAGCTGTGTGGCAGGGCCCCCAGGATCTGATCCCAGATTATCTGCTTTGAACTGGGTTATATGAGTCTCCACTGCAATATAATCTAGGATAACTAGATAATCCTGGGATATAGGTCAGTGTAGAAGGGACCAGAGAAGAGGAAAAATAGACAACATAGTATAGTTTTGATTGTTGAACTGCAGCTCTTGGGACCACAGCCATGGGCACCTTGGGTGGTCTTGGGTAAGTGCTCTTTCTCAGACTTAGGCTGCAAAGGACCTATTCTTCAAAGATACCACTACCAATTTTGGGGTGAAAGATATTTCAATTCTGGAATTAACTACATATAGCCCATTAGTAATGGGGTTTGGGCCTTTTGACATCGATTTGTGGAGAGACTAAAAAAGAAACGAGTTTTGCAAAAATCCAAGAGAACGAAGCTATAAAGAAATATCAGTTAGGAATGGTGATATTTGTTGGCTCTTTAGCATTGCCTCTCATTTAATTAATTAATAGCTTAATGACTTATTCTCTGGAATTAGGTTAATGCTTACATTTCAATATAAGCTTGTCACTATGGTTAAAAAGCCTATGTGGTGCCTTTCCATTGACTAAGTTCCTATTTGAGTTATACATTAATTGCGTTTAACTAGTAGTTAGTTAAGCTTGCTTGTCACCACAGCTCTATTTTGTTTTTAACAATTTTGCTGCAATTTATGTGTTGTTACTTTCTTCTTTAGGTTCCTTCTTTGTGAATGAGACCCATGATGTTTCACATGTCTTTAGATTTAGAGAAATGGCAAAGAAAGGGAGAGGCTAAGGTATGCAACACTCCCCCCCCTTTCTTAATACATTACATATATTATTACTGGGTCTTTGTATAGGTAAAAGTAAAGGTTTCCTCCTGACATTAAGTCGAGTCGTGTCCAACTCTGGGGGTTGGTGCTCATCTCTATTTATAAGCCGAAGAGCCGGCATTGTCCATAGACACCACCAAGGTCACATGGCCAGCATGACTGCATGAAGCGGCGTTACCTTCCCACTGGAGCGGCAACTATTGATCTACTCACATTTGCATGTTTTCGAACTGCTAGGTTAGCAGAAGCTGGGCTGACAGTGGAAGCTCACGCCGCTCCCTGGATTTGAACCTGTGACCTTTCGGTCAACAAGCTCGGCAGCTCAGCGGTTTAACTCACTGAGCCACCAGGGGCTCCTATATTCTTATCTAATTCTCTGTCTTTATAAATACACTAGCTGTACCCGGCACGCGTTGCTGTGCCCTATTTAGGAGATGCGAGAAAGTCTGAGTATGTAAGGGTTGGAAATGATGTTACTTACGGTCTTGGTGGGGTCATGTAGGCATGAATTGCGCACTTTCTATGTGTGCTCCAAATGATGTCATCTGGAAGCATGAGTTGTATTGTCTTATATAGCGGAGGAAGTGTTTTGATTCTGGAGTGTCTCCACTCAGCAAAGTCTGTAGTGGTTGTGGAGGAGTGGCAAGTGGTGGTAGAGAGACTTTACCGGCTAGGCAGCACATTCCTGGTGTTTCTGCTGGGTATTTCAGGGCTTTGAAGTGTGTGCAGATGTGCATTAGGGTGCCAATGTCGGCCTCTGGCACCATGCTGTAGTCTTCTGTGTTGCGACGTCGTGTTTCTGCGCTCCTTGCGCGCTGCTGTTGTGTTGCATTTCTGCGTCTTTGTTGTTCCTGGCTGCGCGCTTCTTCTTGTCGTGCAGTTCTTTGCATTTGGTTCTCAGCTGTGCGTCGTGCAGTGACCTGTTGTCTGTGTCTCTGCTGTGCAGTGTGTTTCTGTTCTGGCGTTTGTTCTTACCTTTTTTGTTTGATGTATGTAGCATTGTGAGTGTGTCGTCCAATGCTGTTATTTTTAGAAGGCATGGCTTGTCTTTTGGGTCAGTTTCTGTCTGTGTGGAAGGAAGGAATGTTTTTTGTTTGTGGTGGTGGTAGGTGTTGTGTGTACGGGGTCCCGTAAGGTTGGTGGGATGGGTTGTGATGGGAAGTTGTGTTGTGTTGTGTGGGTAGGAATTGCTGGAGAATTGCTCCCTCATAGAGTTTGGTTTTGACAGTTTAACCCTCAAACACCAACTGACAACTGAAATCTCTCAGCATTCTATCCTAGCCTTGGATGTCTCCTGCCAGCGTTGCTATGGTTACTCTTCCTCTCTGCATTTTGTGTGGGCCGATGTCGGCCAATGGCATTTGCTGGCAACCACGGAGGATGCTGGGAAATGTAGTTTTTTACTCATTGTTTTGGGGGCCTTTTAGGTTTTGGGGGGAGAATGTTTCTTTGCTACAAACGTACCTTGCTTGAGGCCTATTTCTGTTGGCAAGTTTTGTGTTTCTGCGTTGTAAGGTTTCTCTGTTTGAGGTAGTCTTCACATGACGACTGTTCCTTTATATATATAGATCTGCCTCCTATTGATTTGTATTTGATGTTTGGTGTACACATACACACACACTATTAGGAATAACTTCCAGCATTTAATTGCTTGATTATTGCCAATGAATATTGCTTATTGGTTTTGGCCTGGTTTAACAAAAGGTGTGAGCATGCCCGGATTACCCATAAGGCCAACAAGGCCATGGCCTAGGGGCGCAAGCCGGGGGGGGGGGCGCAGATCACGGACCAAAAAACCCCCTGGTCTGTGCCCCTCTTTCCCCCTTTCTCATGCCCCTCCTTGCTCCTTCTCCCGGCAAAGTCTCTGCTCCGTCCCCTCCGTCTCTCCCTCTCTCCCTCTCTCTCTCTCTCTCTCTCTCTCTCTCTCTCTCTCTCTCTCTCACGCGTGCTCTGCCTCTCTCTCTCGTGCGCGTGCTCTCTCTCTCTCGCTTGCTCGCACTCTCTCTCTCACTCTCTCGCACGCTCTTGCGCTCTCTCTCTTTCTCGTGTGCGCCTTTGAAGCGAATTTGCACCCGCTGCGTTCTCCCCAAGCCTCCCGACTCCCAAGGAGACCTTCAGAGCACAGCGGAGCTTTCCAGCCAGTGGGAATGGGGACCTTGGAGATGGCGGGAGGTTGGCTTAAAGGGGGCGTAATTTCAAAGTGTGGCCTAGGGCGCAAAAAAGTGTTAATCTGGGCCTGGGTGTGAGGCTTTGCTCCTTGTTGCATTTAGATTTCAGGGGCATCCAGTGTGGTCTGGGTGTCCCCTGGCTCGAGCTGAGTTGTACAGGACTAGTGTCAGTCCACTTTGCAGAGTTATTATTTAATCTTGATTGTTTCAGCTATGCTCTGGGACATGGCCCTTCACGCCATCTTCATTACTGACGCTCTACATATCTATAACAGTTAAACTGACCCTCAGAAGTAGGACAATATATTTCCAAGAGCCCAGATGTAGTTACATTCCATTCTGTACACTCAAAGAAGCTACCAAGGAAGCTTTAGCAGCAACTAGAGATAAGTTATTCATAAATGCTACATTATAAACATTTTGCACTTGCTGGCACTGAATTTTCTGAACACCTAGTGTTTATGTCTCATACACTATCACTATTATGGATAATCTCTCCTAAGTTTTTTCTCTTATGTTCTTTTACTTGTCACTTGTTTCAAACATACCCCTTCTTTTCTTGCTTCCTCATTATCAAACTTTAATTTTCCCCACAATTTTCACTGAACTTTTTAGCTCTATGTGATTCTCATCCTTCCAGAGACCTTGATTTAGCTTCCTGCCCTCTTTTCTATCTTCATCTCCATTAATTTCCCATTCTTTCCATTCCTATCCTGCTATGCACCTTCTGCTATTTCTACTTCTATTATCTAATCTAGAGTTGAAGATATTAGTAATGGCAGAGACAAATTAGGATGCACTAATGAGCAAGAGAAGCCATTTTTAGGAACATTCTTGAAAGCAGGGATTTAATAAAAAGCAGGATATTTCATTGCCCTAGAGCTGAGGAATATGCACAGAGGCTGGAATCCTGTTAGTGACATGTGACATGTACATAAAGTGTGCATATATTTCTTTTTAAAGACAGAATGCAAGGTACTATTTTGTAGTCTTTTCTGCAATGTCAAAATATGAAGACTTGCACCAACTATGAATGAAAGTTAAGGAAGAGGGCAAAAGCAAAGTTACAGTTAAATATTAAGAAGTTAAAAATAGTAGTCACAGGTGATTTGCCTAGTTTTTAAATAGCTAACATTGACATTGAAATGAGCTTTGCTATACTTTGGCTCAGTTATTAGTTATTATTATCTTTATTATTTATTAATAAAATTAAAGCTGTAGGCAAGAAGTCTGAAACACAGATAGGCAGCCATGGAGAAACTTATATGTAGTGCTAAAAATACTGCCTCCTTATTGTCAGCTCAACAGAAAACAAAGCAGTAGGCTGGGTCTGGTCTTCAACTATGAAATATCCCCCCCCCCCATCAGTTAGGGAGGCCACATTATCTTGAGCAAGTGAGGAAATGGTGGTGTATGGGCTGTATTTAGTCTGTCATATGTTTTTTACTGACTGCAAAGCTCCCCACTATCTCCACACTTAAACTTTTTCACACTTCCAACACTCCAAAACTTCTACAGGCCATCTAGACGTTATACGACCTTGCTGATAATGACATGATAATTTCTCATAGTCTCAAAGCCAACCTTAAAAACTATGGCATAGACACCAAGAACTGGGAAGCCCTGGCCCTTGAGCACTCTAGCTGGAGGTCAGCTGTGTCCAGCAGTGCTGTAGAATTTGAAGAGGCACAAATGAGAGTGAAAGAGAGAAACGTGCCAAGAGGAAGGCATGTCAAGCCAACCCCAACTGGGACTGCCTTCCACATGGAAACTGATGCCTTCACTGTGGGAGAACATGTGGGACAAGAATAGGGCTCCACAGTCACCTATGTACCCATCACAAGGATACTGCACTTGAACGACAATCTTACTCTGATAACGGGGGATCGCCTAAGTAAGTAAGTAATTTCTCATTATACATCTGTAAAAATAAATGGAGCCCAAAAATTGCTATTGGGTTCAATAACTCAATTCATGTTCCAGGGCTGAGGAACAGAAGACAATTGCTCATATTCTAGGCATGCTAACTGGAATGTGGGAAGAGGTGAGACCTGAATGAAAAACAGAAAAACTAACCCCCTGTGCATAGGACAAAGTGTTTTCAGGGATGATGTGGTCTGGGGAATAAGACTGTGGAAAACAGTATCTTTTCTTTCTGAAGACTGGGAACTTTATCACATCAACTTGCTATTGTGTAGCAATCACATTAGTGTAGATAATGATACATCCCATATTGATCATCTTTTATATGATGCTCATATAATTGTGCAGGTTCACCAATCTGTGGTGCTGCAATCAGACTTCTGCACTTCCTCATAACTCCATCTTTTCACATTAGTCCTTACTCAGTGTAACTTGCAGTTTATTTGTTATTAGTAGAGACAAAGACACACACACAAAATAAAGGCAAAGTGACCATCTTGACAATAGTGAGGGGCAGGCCCGTAGCCAGGATTTTGATGGGGGGGGGGGGGGTGAGTCTGAGTGAGAGAGGATCTACCCTAGCAAACCTTTTGTATCATTATCCCAATACCCCCATGCATATGGGATATACTGAGCATGGTGATCAGATCATGATATGAATAAACATAGCAGTTTAAATAATATACCAGTAAGGCCTTCTCGCAGACCACCCTGAACATTGGGGGGGGCTGAAGCCCCTCAAGCCCCCCCCCCGCTACATGTCTGGTGAGAGGGCACAGATAGGCAGGAGGGAAGGAATCCCATCTTCTTATGTTATGTTACTTCTAGCATAGTAGTACAAAGGTGGAAGGGACCCATTACTCTGTAGTAGATGCTGAGAATGTATTGACAGTTTTGCTTGGTATTATCATTGGAAGGAGACATTGCAGGATGCACAAGGCTGCAATGTTGGTTTCCCTACCTTGTGTGATAAAGTCCTGGATTAAATTTTGTAGCAGGTATACTTAAATCTAGGACACCTTTAGATCTCTAACTAAAAATCTGCATAAATTTTAAAACATAACTACTACTATCTAGATATGATGGATTCACACAATCAGGTCACACTAGTTATCTGAATGATCATATGGCAAACATTGCATATATGTTTTAGTACATCTTCTTTTAGAATGGCTTCTGAATAGATGCTTTCAGTCACTCACAAGATGCATTCACAGGTCAAGAAGGGAGAGAGGACTTGCATTATGACTATCTTGCATTATATAAAAATATTTTGTTTGGTAAATAAGGAGTTTGACTGAAATAGTCTGTACCTGTCACTGGAAATAAACCCTGCTAAAATAAACCGGCTGTTCCAAGTAAAGGTCAAGTTAGACACTCAGTTTATTTATATCACTTGCCGTGTGTGAATATTTTTTAACAAATACTTTACTTCAAGGGTCCTGAGCCAGATCACTGTCATTGCTACACACACAGACATACACTCTGTGTATGTATGTGTAAAAGAGAGATATTGGGTGGGGGCATTACCATTTTATAATTCACAATGGGATGAAAATCTTATTGTAGCCAATTGACAATTTCTGCCCAGCAGACAGAAGGAGACCTGATGCCAAGTATGACAGCATGGGTATGTATATGTGACAGATTGGTTTTGGCATTATTTTTGCAGAGGTGGCTGCCATTCTTTTGAGTAAATATGATGTCATAAATCTGTGTCAGGTCCCCAAAGATGCATGTTGCAGAGTATCCAATTACAGGAAGAGAGCAAGATGCATTTCCACTCAATTCTCCATGCTCGAGCAACATGGAAAGTCATGGTCTGGGAGTCTGCTACAAAGGTAGTGTTCTATGTTTCTGTAGCACATCTCCTGATCCAAAGATGTTAGACAGTGTTTCTTTTATTACATGGTTTCAACTTCTCTTACATGCCGGTCAGTCCCGCAACCCCTACTGCAATGCTATTCAAAGTGATATTCTATGGATTAGTACCAGTGCAAGAGTCATCAGCTAGTGTTACTTGGCCAGTTTCTTAGGGGGTGGGTAGGGGTGGGGATAACTGTATCTGGTGGTACAAATATGATACTAGTCCTTGGCATACTGGGGCGAAACTAGCTGGTTCCCCACATCAGAAAGTTTGATGTGGTGTAATTTTGGTCCAGTTCCCTCTCCACTCTTGGCTTACTACTTAAAACCCCCCCAACATAAATAGAGTTGTAAAGGCAAATAACACGAATGACATCACATCCCATTCAGGCTAAAACTGTGTACACTGTCTCTCTCCTATTTCTGCTTATCCTGTTAAATCCATTGGGACTTGCTCTTACTAAACATGTTGACTGTATAAATATGTAGAGTCAACCAAAGGTTAATATTAGTACTGTGCTACAGGCTATAACCTATATACAGAGTTAGACTTTCTTTATTTAGCCTGAATTATTTCCTAAATTAAAATTACATTCTCGATTTGCCAATAAGGAACTAAATAGTTATATCTGTTCATATTCCACATTTTTTCAGATGCATTACTTGCAATCTGTCCAAAAGGGCATTTCTGATATTCTGCGATGAAAGCCTGTCTATAAACAAATTAATAGATTACAACCATGCTGGTCATCTATACTTGTAATTTCTTCATCTGTGACAGATGCAATATTGATTGTATTATTCACTGTAATATTTAATGACAATCTTCATTGAATAATTAATTGCAGTATAATTTAATACAAGCTACCCATACACTGGAGATTGAGAAATTGTCTTAATCTCACTTAACTGTTTCAGGAGAGCAGTCCTGACTCTCTGTGCACAGTACTATAATGCCCTGGTTGGGAGAAGGAGGTTTTGTGATGTTTTGTGGTTTTGATGTTGCTTGTGGGTAACACATTCATTGTAAATATATCATTCTGTATCAATATTCTTAGATTATCGAAAAGATCTATATGCATTCTGGTCCACCAGGCCCAACTCAGCTCACTAGAGTGAAATGGTATCGTATTTTTTGGTACTTCAAGGACCAGTTTACCCTACACCTCATGTAAGGCAACTTATGATTCCAGTGCATAAGCACCATTCAGCCACCTGGGTTAGATAATGCCTGGTTCAAATGGAGCCTTGACATTGTGCTAGAGAAACCTTGAATTCTACTTTCAGAGAATAGCCTCCTGCTAGGAGGTTCTCCCTTTCCTTGAAGGATTGTTAAACCTAAGTCTGTCTAAAAGACAAAGCTTTAGAAGTGAGAAGCAAGACTCTTGAAAACGACTCATCCATAGTTAGAGCTGGAACAGCAGCCTGAGTTGACACACAAGTCATCTGGTCACACCTTTCCCACTAAGATGGGATGTATTGTATCTCTATTAACATTTTATCAATTCATTCTAAATGTGCTCCTATAGATATGAATGAACAGATCCATTGTTACTATTGTAAATTTCTACCATCTGTTGTCTTCTTATTTGGTAATGTATTTCCTCATTTCATGCTGCTGGAAAAGAAGCCATCATAAATAATTGAGGGTGGAAGTCCATGGATGGGGCTCTAAGGCTTCCCTATCCAACCATAACATTTTTCTTCTGTTTATTTTTAATTATTTATTCCATATCAAAAGCATTGCCTAAATTAGTATAAAACTGATAACAATAGAAGGAGCACAAGCAGCTAAATATCTTTTGACCAAAAACGGGCAACAGTGACCACATTGTCTGTAGCCTCAAACAACACTTCCTCTGTACACGAGGCAGGACATTGTGGACAAACATACAGATGCGGAGTTTGTTCTGCTTCCCAATCGCACAAGGTGGAGGATTCTTTTAGGTAGTGCCATTTTGCCAGGTTGTTTTAGCCAGATTGTCTTCTTCTGTTAAGACATCAGTCACTATATATATATATAAAAGTCAAAATAATAATAATACACCTGCCCTTTATTTATATTCCTCTCTTCTCACCCCCTTCTTTTCCTCCATCAGCCTCAGGACTCAGAGTGGATTACAGCCCCCTTCTTTTCCTCTCTCAGTACTCATCATTATGCAGACAATCCCTGCTGTTTCCATACATACACACATATAGATGAACAGACCATAAGGCAAACTCATACTCAGACTTTCCCACATCTCTAAATAGGGCATCTGATGCACTTCAAAATCATCTCTCAGCTCAGTGGATTACCACAGCGTCCCCTTGTTGATGAACAGAGGCAAACTCCGCATTCCTCAGTGTTCCTGTGTTCCTGGAGTTCTTTAATGGCCTCATAATTCATTCAAAATTTGCCTCCCCACTTAATGTGGTACCTTTATCTCCTACTTGAGAGATTCAACTGTCTTTCGGGCTGCAAAGGTCGACAGCAGGCTACACTTAAAGGTCAAGCACCCACCTTGACCTGGGCAGGCCTTGAACTCATGACCTACTGGTCAAAGAGATCTTATGCAGCTGACACTTCCCGGTGTCTGTCTGTCCATCTGTCTGTCTGTACCACAAAGGCTAAGTGACCATTTGTGATGTCATTGAGGGAAAAGGTAACATGTATATGAGAGGAAGGAAGGAAGGAGCCACAAAGAAAGCCAAGTTGACATGGAATCATTGTGAGATAGGTCCTCTTGAAGCTGGAGAAGGGAGGAAGGAAACAAAGAAATAGAAGGGAAAGAAAGAGAAGGGGAGGAGAAAGAAAAAGGAAGAAAAGGAAGGAAGAATAAGGAAAGAGGAAAAGAGGTGAGGGGAGAGAAAGAGAGAAAAGAGATGAAAGCAGGGCGCAGTGGCCACTCTGGGTATATATGCTCGTTGGAGATTTTTTTAAAAAACCTTGTACATTTTGGAAACGTATGGTATTTTGTGGAAATTAGTTCTGTAGTCTGAGAAGCTGCAGCACTGGACATTACACTATACTGAGCTGTGTTTCCTCCACCTAGTTTGACAACTATATCTGGCCCTGCCTTTGCTGTTAGAATGTGGCTCCTAAGGCCCTTCCCCAATTGTAATTTGGCTTCTAAATTGTAGATATTTCCCCACCAATAATCATGGTTTATTTTATTTGTAAAATTCAAGAAGCATTGGTATGACTTTTCCTCCACACATGGGATCCAGCATGTATTGGCCCCACATAGACAGGCTGCTTCTGTGCATAAGGAATGATTGCAGTAACACCACATACAACTTTTTTTTTACTTCAGAAGTAAAGCAACTGATCTTAAAGGGACTTACACCTAAGCAATTGTTTCAAGAATTGTTTCACTGCTTTAGTAATTAAGAATCAATATTACATTGGTTGAGGGTGTTGTGTGATTTATTACCATTTTGTGCCATTTGTTGTCCATTTTGATGAAATACAGTTGTAATAAAAGTGGAAGATATTGTGCAGCAAATTTTGTCCCAGCAGCAACTTCTTCATCATACTGTACACATTTTATGCTGAATGCGCTATTCCATCATACATGAACAGAGCTTGGCAAAAAGTCATTAATTTGTTAAATCATTAATTCATTAGCTCTCCCCCGCTTAACTCCATAGATTGTCTGATTTAATACTGCTATTATTCTTAAACAAATCAGGTATTCTAAGTTTGGGTGGTAGGTAGTTCTTTCTTTACCTACTTTTTGTTTTCCACTTGCTATGGTACCCTGTTATGACCAAAAAGATACAAATAGCTATGCATGGCTATGTATGACTATTTGTCTTATCTACTTGGAAACATGCTCTGTGAGGCTTATTCCCAGTTAAATTAGTGCAGGTTGAGCATATCTTATCTGGAATTCCAAAACCCAAAATACAGGTACAGTAGAGTCTCACTTGTCCAACCTTCGGTTGTCCAACCTTCTCTATTACCCAATGCAATCTGCCTCCCACCCAGATCAACAGCTGTTTCAATACACTGCAATGTTTTGGTGCTAAATTCATAAATATAATAATTACTACATAATATTACCATGTATTGAACTGCTTTTTCTATCGATTTGTTGAAAAAGATGATGTTTTGGTTCTTAATTTGTAAAAATCATAATGTAATTTGACATTTAATAGGCTTTTCCTTAATCCCTCCATATTATCCAACATTTTCACTTACCCAGCGTTCTGCCAGCCTGTTTATGTTGGATAAGCGAGACTCTACTGTATTCTAAAATTCAGAAAACAATTAAAGAGAGGAAAAAACCCTAGATCCAAAACACTTCTGATCGCAAGTGTTTTAGAAAAAAGGATTCTCAGTCTATTTATAATTCTGGCATTGATTTCTAAAGAGCACTTTTTTTCTCAGTTGGCAAAAGGATAGAATCAGGAGGTTTTAAGACTTGGCCCAGAGAACATGTGATGGGAATATTTTGTATTGGACTCCTTTGCTTTGCTTTTTTAAAATTTAAATTTTAGTGTTTGGATTCTATTTTTATTTTGTTGTGAAAACCAAATAAACATTAAGAAAAATACTTTACTTAATATTCCTTGCAATGCAAGATTAAGAGAGTTACTGTATATACTTCTGACAAAAGAATCACCTAAAAACACTTTAATGTTGGAATAGAGGCCCAGCACAAAGACAATGACAAGAGGCAGAGGTGAGAATCTCTCCTGCTATTATCCTTCTCTTGCCCAATTGTCTGAGGAATCCTAGAATCAGTGTCTCACTGGCCCCCTGAATTTTACTATAACTGAGAGACTTGCATGCAGAAGTGTCAGTTCCAAGGCTGCTTTTGATATAGATCAGGGCTGTCCAACTGGCGGCCCCGGGGCCATACACGGCCCCAAGCCCCTTCCCCACGGCCCCCCTAACCCCCCTCAGACATCATTTTTTAAAAAAATTAAAAAAAATTTGAAAATTTCGGCTCGGGGCGAGAGGGGGGCGAGGGGAGGAGGAGGCGAGAGGGAAGCCACGCCAGATGCCCTAGGGGCAGGACTCCCCCCCTCTTCCTCGCGCGCAGGCCGCCTCCGGCTCTTCGCGCTAGGGCAGGAGGTGAGCCGCCTCCGCCGTGTCCTTGACTCTTGCAGCGCCGCCTGAAGCAAGGTAAGCTCCCAGGCTTACCTTCCTTCAGGCGCGGCCGCTGCAAGAGCTTGGGAGACGGCGGAGGGCGGCTCGCCCCCGCCCGCCTCCCGCCTTGGCGTGCATGCCCGGCATCTTGCGCGACTCGCCCCTTTCCGACGGGGTTGGGTGATGTCAGGCGTGGCGCCTGACGCCACCCCGCTCTTGCGGGCCGCGCAGGACGCTGGGCATGCGCACTTTAGGGAGCGGCCCCGCTGGAGCAGCCACGCCCCCACTGCGGCCCACCCCCGCGAGCAGCCACGCCCCGCTCCGGCCCCCAAGGTGATCCGTCACCTGCATTCCGGCCCTTGGCCCCGAAGATGTTAGACAGCCCTGATATAGATGGTTTCTCACTAGTGATTATATCCATGTTGGGCAAAGTATGCTCCTCTAGATGTTGTTGGACTACAGTTTCCATCTCATTTGCAAGATAAATATTGATGAGGAGTGCTGGAAGTTGTAATCCAGTGGCATTTTGATGATTATGTCTGGCATACCTCTGGACTAGGCAATTTAGTGAGTCGCTTTTTGGGGCACTTTAGATGGAGTAGGTAGGCATTGTTAATAAGTTCAACAGGGACAAATGCAAGATACTCCATTTAGGCAGAAAAAATGAAATGCAAAGATAGCAGTACATGTGAAAAAGATCATGCGGCAGCAAAAAAAGCCAATGGGATTTTGGCCTGCATCAATAGGAGTATAGTGTCTAGATCCAGGGAAGTCATGCAACCCCTATATTCTGCCTTGGTTAGATCACATCTGTAGTACTGTGTCCAATTCTGGGAACCACAATTGAAGGGAGATGTTGACAAGCTGGAATGTGTCCAGAGGAGGGCAACTAAAATGATCAAGGGTCTGGAGAATAAGCCCTATGAAGGGCAGCTTTGTTTAGCCTTCAGAAGAGAAAGCTGAGAGGAGACATGATGGCCATGTATAAATATGTGAGAGGAAGTCATAGGGAGGAGGGAGCATGCTTGTTCGACGCTGCCCTGGAGACTATAATGCAGAACAATGGCTTCAAATGATAGGAAAGGAGATTCCACCTCAACATGAGGAAGAACTTCCTGACTATGAGAGCTGTTCAGCAGTGGAACTCTCTGCCCAGGAGTGTGATGGAGGCTTCTTCTTTGGAGGCTTTTAAACAGAGTCTGGATAGTCATCTGTTGAGGGTGCTTTGAATGCAGTTTTCCTGCTTCTTGGTAGGGGGCTGGGCTGGATGGCCCATAAGGTCTCTTCCAACTCTATGATTCCATGATAAGGACTTCTGCACAAGCTTCTCTGCAGAGAGACTACAGCTGTGATTTTAAATAGGGACTTATTGTATTGTAATCTTTGCAGACAATGCTTTAACTGGAAGGGAAAGAGGATTACGAATTCTTATTAAGAATTCTTGTTAAGAATTCTGTACCTTTGATTCACTGATTTTGTAGCCCACCACTTATTACTATATCTGCTAATATAGATAGATAGATATTTTATTTACGGTCAAAGACCAACATCATATCTGCTAATATAGACATCCTTATTAACATTTTCAAAACAATTGGGGGTTTCACAGATTTGAAAGGAGAGTGAATAGTGTACATGTTGATGGGAGACATAAAGAAGACAGATGCAGATCAGGGAGAAAACTGAACTGCATAGGTTGTAAGATGAAGTCCCATATTTTAGCACAGCTTTCCCCAAATTTCCAGATAAGCTGGATTTCCACCGTCTTGAGCTAATAGTTGTATTACGGGGATTTGTAGTCCATTTTAGAAAACGCTAGGCTGGGAAAGCCAAATTTAAACTGTCAAGAAGAACGGTTCTGATAAATTGACACCCACATATTATTCTCTGTAAACCTCATTCTGTTCCGAAACCTAACAAATGCATTTATGAATACAGTTCATGAAATCCACCATTTTCACCCATTAATGTTAATGACATGGCATTAATCCCGCCATTTCTAATTTAATGAATTAATTTTCAAACCTAATGTTCCAAGCTCTACTTCTGAATGTATGTATACACCATTGTGTGAATTTTGGCATGTAAATTTAATTAAAATGTACTTTTTAATTAGAGCTAAGAAAAATTCACAGCAACTCCTGGAATTCTTGAGCCAGTGATAAGGAACCTGGTGAAATGTTGGATCATTTTATACAGTTTCAATGTAGTTTAAATATTTTAATCTTTGGATCATTATAACTCATCTTTTTTGTCATTGTGTATCAACTTTGTACCAACTGCACAATGACAAAAATCCCCCCAACTTATTCTTTCCCTGTTACAGCCACCCAAAATAGTATTTTCCTAACTGGTGGAACAGGGTGGCAATTGCAGAGAAGCATCCAGATTTTCCCCACAGCAACAGAATCCCTCAAGAAGTTTTGGGAGTCTTTTGGAGGTCCCTGAGGACAATGTTGCTTTTTTCATCCAGCTACATGTTTCTCTGTTGCTTTTCTCATTATCCAGTGGACAGAACGTAAGTAATTCAACTCAAAGTTGGTGTTGGTTCACATCTGAACTTATTCATGCAGCCAGAGACACTTCAATCAACATTTGTGTTTGTTTTGCAAAAATAGCAATGCCAGTGTACATATTACCTCCACTAAGGTTTTTTTTTACATTTTCATCCCACCCTCCAAATGACAGAATAGGCTCTCCCATTTTGTCACCTGGAAGGTAGGATGCAAGTGTATCCATTCAATATGTGAACATTTGAAAATGTCCTCAAAAACAGTCTTATTTTGCAGGGTTTTTTTTTAGTAAAGCATGCTTAAGCACAGTGTGCATTTGCTTGTCATCTGTAGTTTCGTCAGACAAGCATGCAATCTGGCATTTAGTTAAATTTGGCATCCTGAGAAGATTGGCTTTCATATTGATAAAAACAAGTTTCTATCCTTTTGAGGAGGAGGAAGACACAGAGGGAGTGAGGGAGAGAGAAAGAGTATGGCAGATGTGATTTGAGGCCTGGAAACTTCTCCATGTTTAATAAACCAGATTAGTTGAAACCCGAAAATTTAGAAAGAGATGATAAAATGAAGCAACACATTGAAAATGCACAGTTTTATGTCATTCAATAGCCATCATTCCAAAAGGGCGGGCATCGTAGGAGATTCTTATAATGTTTTAATCAGATGGACTGTCATTATGGTTTAAAAATTATTATTTTAAATACAGCATAAAGTGAATAATCCATTGATTTCCAGTATTGCCCTCCATCATCCTTTTAGCATAAAAATGCTTTATACTCCAAAGTTGTGCTCACAAATGGGAAGGAGGGGAGAAAAACTCTTGGAGATAAGTGTGGATTTGGTAAGGTCAAGTAAATAGGATAAATTGAGAGAAGTGGAATATTATTATCTCTTTGTTCTATTTAACCTTGTGGGATTGTTATTGAGATTTGTATCATTTTACCTATGTTTGTTGTTTATTCATTCAGTCGCTTCCAACTCTTCGTGACCTCATGGACCAGCCCACGCCAGAGCTCTCTGTCGGCTGTCACCACCGCCAGCTCCTTATTGGTTTTTTTAATTAAAATAATTAAAAGTATTATTATTGTTTACCTATGTTTACAATAAGAATACTTTAAAAAACCCAACAAATTTGGGAAGCCATTCAGCTGTATATCCCTAATTTTGCCAGACTTTATCAGACAATAAATTTGGTACACACATTGTGCATGTATTTGATAGAGCATGAGAAAGAGAAGGAATGGGAATGTGCAAGTTGGTTCAACCCTTGTACTACATGCATGGAATAGGAATTTTTGAAAAGAGTTTGCACATGTAAATGTATGTATACAGATAATTTTAAAAAGACAAGAGCAAAGTAATATCTGGGGAAATGCTTTTTTCTGTCTATGTTTTTTTTACATTAAGAGATAATTTCTTAGAGCGCACTGGATCTCAAGAATTGAATCCTTAGCCTGTAATGAAAGTATGAAATCCGTCATCATTTTTTTAATTGCTCCTTCATCATATTTGATAACTCACACCAATGCATGCTTCTTCACATATGAACCTCTGTTGTTTATTCGTTCAGTTGCTTCTGACTCTTCGTGACCTCATGGACCAGCCCACGCCAGAGCTCCCTGTTGACCATCAACACCCCAGTTCCTTCAGGGTCAAGCCAGTCACTTTGAGGATACCATTCATCCATCTTGCCCTTGGCCAGCCCCTCTTTCTTTTTCCTTCCATTTTCCCCAGCATAATTGTCTTCTCTAAGCTTTCCTGTCTTCTCATTATGTGGCCAAAGTACTTCATCTTTGCCTCTACTATCCTTCCCTCTAATGAGCAGCCAGGCTTTATTTCCTGAAATATGGACTGGTTGGATCTTCTTGCGGTCCAAGGTGATTTGGTATGGTCATACCACCAAGAACTTATGAACCTTTATAACACATGTCAAACTCAAGGCCCACAGACTGGATTTGGCCTTTCCATATCATTTTATGTGACCCTCGAGATGCTGGATTGTAACTCATGTATTCCTCATCATTACACATCAAGGCCAGAGCTGATGGGAGTGATGATATAGTAACATATAGAAGATTGCAATTTGTTCTATTTAGTCAGGATAGTGGGCTTGGATTTAGATACAAGGCTTGTGGATATGATGTCCTTTAACCTTTCCCCAACCTCAGAACCACAAGTGATGTTGGATTGCAATTCCCATTAACCCCACCAGTTCGTATGGCAGATAATCAAAAGTGATGGGAGTTGTTCAATAACATCTAGGGACCCAAACTGAGTAAAAACTAAAGAGCATTGACCACTATGAAAAATGTATAATTAGCCCTCTCCATCCATGGACATACGGCCCTTTACATGCACCTGTAAGGGTGATGTGGGCCTCCACGAAATTGAGATTTACAATGGAATTTACTCATAGATAAATGTGTAGAATATTACAGTTTAAGTGAGCTGATTACCTAGGATGGGATAAATAAAGGGCTGCCCACCAACCCACCCTCTAAGTTTGTTATGCTCTTTCAGGTCCCTAGGTCAGAAAAACGACAGACAGATTCACTGCCAGAATAAAGAATTGAAACCAGAGAATAATGGTACTTTTTAACATGGCATTCTAATTAAAATGTAAAGTTGTGAGTATATGTAAATGGTGAAATATAAAAGATGCCAGTAGCTCTAGGGTACTATTTTTAGCATTTAAATATTACTAGAAATGGTCATGTGGAAAGAGATAGATATGCATAAAACATTTAAGTGGGTTTGGATATACAGTGATACCCTTGTATTATCTACTTCTGTTTATGGACAATGTATTTCTAGGCATCTTCTAGATCTGGGCTGTCCAACTTCTACCGGCCCAGGGTCCTGAATTCTGGTCACTGATGACCTGGGGGGCCGAAGGGTCTGCCCCCGCCCCGGCTCCACCCCCACCCCGCTCCGCCCCCACCCCCGCCCTGCCCCCGGCTCTCATAAGAGGCATCCATACAATCAAATATAATCTTTTACTAAGGGGAAATGCAGGGAGGGAATTCATAAGGGGCATCCATACAATCAAATATAATCTTTTACTAAGGGGAAATGCAGGGTGGGAATTCATAAGGGGCATCCATACACAATTACATAATAATAACATAAAGGTTAGCCTACCTTCCCAAACGCGCAGGATCCAGGAGTAGTGACCACGAGCAGAGGCGAGGACCGACCGAGGCAGCAGCCGAGAAGGTCCAAATCGCGTCTGCGTGGGCCGCACGGATTAAGTAGCTGAGATTTCGGCAACAGGAGTATCGCAAGACTACGGAAGCCACACGGGATTTCGCTCTCAACGCAGGCGTGATCTCGTGTTGAGAGCGAAATCCCGTGTGGCTTCCGTAGTCTCACGATACTTGCTCCGGAACCCGGAAGTGGGTAATTTTAAAAAATATTATTATTTAATTTATTTTTTTATTTTTATTTTTATTAAAAAGCTTAGGGGGCCGCAGGGAAGGGGCTGGGGGCCGTATATGGCCCCCAGGGCGCCAGTTGGACAGCCCTGTTCTAGATCATCCAGTGGAGGAGCCGTGGTGTTGCAATGGGTTAAACCCTTGTGCTGGCTGAATTGCTCATCTGAAGAAGTCTCCTACAGGATGGTAAAACATCTGGGCATCCCCTGGGCAATGTCCTCGCAGAAGACCAATTCTCTGTCACCAGAAATGACTTACAGTTTCTCAAGTTGCTTCTGAGACACACACACACACACACACACACACACACACACACACGATCCTCCTGTGAAACTCTATGGTATTATTGGGACCAAAGTTCTTAATTTCAACAGGGTTCATTATAATAATTTCAATAATAATAACTTTATTTTTATACCCCACGTCCATCTCACCAAAGGAACTCGGAGTGGCTTACAAAGAGACAAGGATTAGAAGTTAAAACAGACACAGTAAAATACAATTAATAACAACAAATTAATAAAAACATTAAAATCAATTAACATCATAAAAACAATAGCCTGGCTGGCCAAAAAATTAAAGCTGGGTTCGGGCTCAGAGTAAGTGCAATGATTCCTTGGTAGAGCTGAGAAAAAGTGCAATAGTCAGAGGGCTGGGTTGCCATGATAATGTCCTTGGCCATTAAAGTGTCAGAAGTACAGGAAAGGGGCCAACTAAAGTGCCAGAGCTTAGATAAGGTCAGGATAATTCTTAAGTGAGCTGCCTAGTCAAAGGCACAAAGGAACATCCAAGTTTTTAATTTGTTGCAGAAAATGGAGAGACTGGGGGCCTGTCTGATCTCTCTAGGGAGAGAGTTCCAGAGCTGAGGGGCCACCACAGATAAGGCTCTCTCTTTTGTCCCCACCAACTGTGCTTGAGATGGCGGTGGGAACGAGAGAAGAACCTCCCCAGAGGATCTTCGGGTACGTACTAGCTTGTAGGGGAAGATGCGATCTCAACGAATTATAATCTACAGTTCTGCATGTCCAAATGAAATCCAGGAATATATCCTCTAAATAATTAAAATTAAAACCCAAAAGATTCTCCAGATAAAGCTCCAATTAAAGCCAGAATATTTTTTGCTGAGACTCATAGACTTCAAATTAGAAAAAAATAAGGATATTCTATTTAATTATATATCTACTGTGGCCAGCATAGTTTATGCCCAGCATTGGAGGGGAAAAGAAACCCCAAGCCTAAAAGAATGGTTAATAAATATGCTGAAAGTTAGAAGCATGGATAACTTAACACAACAACTAAGATGTCAACAAGATAAATCAACTACAAATTGGACTCTCATAGCCAATTTTATGGAACAAGAAAGAATGGAAATATTAATATAAATCTAACAGAAGGGTTGATATCCCATAAAAGACAGAGAAGAAAAGGATGCATACAAAATAAATTGAAGGAAAGGAAGATTTCCCACATGAAGTAGAAGATGGGAAGTCAAACCACCCCCCCATTACCCCCGAACCTGTCCTTCGTTTCCTCCCTTGTCTCCCTCTACCCAACACAAATCCAGATACCGAGTCCCATACCCATCCCTCCCCCATGTTTTTTCTTTCCTTACCTAGTTCCCCCTCATTCCCTCTCGTACTTTCTCCTATTTCCTTTTTATGTTATTTTGAAAATACTTTAATAAAAAATTATAAAAGATAATAATTAAAATTGAATTGAGTGACATGTTAGAACTCAAACTTTTCTTTTTGAATTCCTGCTTCTTATTTAGTGGCTTTTACAACCTAAGCAAAAAACTGTTAAAAGAAGCAAATATCACACTACATTGAGCTATCTCCTTTTTTTCCTCTGGATGCATTAAATTGCGTTCTCTTCTGCTGATAGAAGAAATAACAATCATTTTGACTGTTATTAATAATGAGCTGCTTGTTTAATTCCCCATTCAGTGCATTTGAAATTTACCCAAGTGGACTCATTTTTTTCTGAGTAGAAACAGAAATTTAGATAATTCAGCAACATTGTCCTAATGCTTTTCACAACACTTATACTCTACAGATCTCAGAAATGCTCAACAACAGTGTACAGATATTGTATCTACCATTTAAAAATCATTTTCCCGATTCATCATAGTTTATTTATTTAATTTCATTTATTTACTATATTTGTATACTGTCTTTCTCAGCCTTTCGGCAACTCAAGTCAGTGGGCTAACCTTCTAGTCAACACGAACAGAGTTCCAGTTTGCTAAGCAATTGCCCATATAGAAACACACAATTTACGTGAATATTATTTTTAGACCATTTATATTGCATTCCTTTTTATTCTAAAGTGGTATCTAAATCATAAGGAAGTAATACGGAGAAAGCATGAAGACACATGACTTATTATTTGGATTTATTGGATCAATAGTTGGTACTCCTTTGGAAACTGGATCAAGAGTTACCCACCAGTCTCTACGAAGATCTTAAAGTCTACCACTGAATTCTGATGTGTATTCATAAAAAACCACTTCATTTTCAAAACCACAAAAGATTCCATTTTAATTGTCAGGTCAGTATTCTATGGTCTCTTGGGAGTTGTAGTGTAGTGAGGTTTTTCATAGGGTTGGAAGAGACCTCATGGGCCGTCCAATACAGCCCGCTGCCAAGAAGCTGCAAAATTGCATCCAAAGCACCCCCGACAGACGGCCATCCAGCCTCTGTTTAAAATCCTCCATAGAAGGAGTCTCCATCACACTCCAGGGCAGAGAGTTCCACTGCTGAACAGCTCTCACATTTAGGAAGTACTTCCTCATGTTCAAGTAGAATCTCCTTTCCTGTTGTTTGAAGCCATTGTTCTGTGTCCTAGTCTCCAGGACAGTAGAAAACAAGCCTGCTCCCTCCTTCCTATCACTTTCCCTCACATATTTATTAGGCATGGTTAGGTACCATCAGAATCTTCGTAATTCAGAATAAAGTTGGAAAAATTGTCTCTTTGAAGCGATTTTGAAGGTTTTTTAGAAAACCGGAAGTCCCTTTGCCCTTCTGAAGCTTCTCTTACCATTTTTCTTCTGACTCAGGAAGTGAATTGGAAGTAACTCAGCATTTGGAGGCAAGCAGCTTGCATGCTGGGATGCTTGCCTCCCAGCCAATGAGGGGAGAAGTTTTGGGGAGGGGCAGGGTTTTGGCACGGCAGCCATTGCACTATATAAAGGGCAGCACATGGCTCAGAGGCTCATTGTGAGCCTGGGAAGGGAAGGGACAAAAGAAAGGGAAAGAGAAAGGGAGGTTGAAGGGAGGTTGGAAGAAGAGCAGGGCAGGGCAAGCAGAGAAGGGCTGGGAGTAGGGCTGCTGCCTGCCTTGCAGCTGCTTGTATGTTTTTGCTGTTGGAGTTTGGGATGGGTGAGTGACACGTGGGTGGGTAATATTGGAGTGTGAGGGTGCAGTTTGTTTCCTTAGTTTGCCTTGCATTGCCAAATAGTCAAAATATTATCCTTCCTAAAGGTGTGACACTACAAATCCCATATTCCTCATGTTCAGGTGGAATCTCCTTTCCTGTAGTTTTAAGCCATTGTTCCATGTGCTAGTCTCCAGGGCAGCTCCCTTCTCCCTATTACTTCCCTTCACATAGTTATAGATGGCTATGATGCCTCATCTTAGCCTTCTATTCTGCAGGCTAAATATGGCCAACTCTTTAAGCTGCTCTTCATAGGGCTTGTTCGCCAGACCCTTGATCATTTTAATTGGACACATTCCAAATTTTCAACATCCCCTTTCAATTGCAGTGCCCAGAATTCTGACTGAGAAAACAACTCATTAAAATGCAAACCTATGAATTCTATAAAATAATAGAAGATCCATAATTCTGTTTTAGTCTGTTGAGAAATGACTCAGTTCTGAAGTGTTTTTCAGATTTTCAGAGTGGATTTTGTGGCTACCCTTCAAGACTTACCCCATTCTAAATTGCTAACTAAATGTCGCTATTAAGCCGCTCCCTGGCTTTGAACCTGCGACCTTTCGGCCAGCAACTTCAGCAGCTCAGTGCTTTAACCCACTGCACCACTGGGGGCTCCTGTTAATAACCATATGAGGAAATTATTTCATTCTTGTAAAATATCACTTGATATAGTGACACTTTCCAAGTTGGAATTCCAATTAATGGAAAGCCAGACAATAAGGAAGAGTAATCCTTCCCTATCCAAAATACTGTGAGTTATAAGTGAACACCTTACATAGTACTGGATGTGATTAAGATAAAAGAACTGCTGTCAAGTAAATTATATTGAAATCAATAGGAGAAATTTTGAAGAAAATATATCTGGATCAGTTTGACAGTCAACATTTTTAGTATTGTCCTAAGCGCTAAGGTAAGCACAACTCCAGGTTAGCAGTGTGAGCAGTTTTGTAAACAAGGCAATATGTTAGCATCAAAATATAATTCCATTTCTAGTACAGTAATTGCATAGTTATGAATCAATTGTTGCTCAAGATTGACATGGGTTTCTTCAAGGAGGTGCTTTTGTTATGGGGAAAATGTATTTTTCGTATCTGCTGCCAAGTAACTGATCACAGAAATTGTGATTTCCTCTTCAAACTATCATATGCGCAGACGGGTTCCTGTTATTTGATTGTTTGAGGGTCATGCACAGAGTCCCTTAGATACTAATGATAAGTAATACAATTTAATTGTGGGGGTTGCCAGGGGCGGTCTAAGTTTATTTTATATGGTAAGTGAACATTACTTTGGCACCCTCTTTGTCTCCGCCCCCTTTCCCTTTGTCTCCGCCCCCTTTCCCTTTGCCTCCGCCCCCTCTCCCTTTGCCTCCGCCCTACCTGCCCAATTGCCTGCCCACATGACGTGTTTACAGGCTTCTGCGCCTGCAGGAGCTTCTGCACATGCCCAGAAGCTCCTGCAGGCGCAGCAGGCTTAAACACGTCACATCAGCACTCCGTCCGTATTTGGCACGCAGGGCGGAGGCAAAGGGAGAGGTTAAGCCTCTCCCTTTGCCTCTGCCCCTACGTGCAGAATACGGACGGAGTGCTGACGTGATGTGTTTCCAGGCGTCTGCTACAGCACCTGCAGGAGCTTCTGGGCATGCGCAGTGGCTCCGTAGCTCAACTACCGCTCCGGTGCCACTGCGCATGCGCGAAAATCTCCGCACATGCCCAGAAGCTCCTGCAGGCCAGGCACTGTAGCCAACACAGCAGCAGGGAGGTTTGCTACGGCGGCGCGGCCAGCATGGCAGCGCCCTTCCCAGAAGATGGCGCCCTTCCCAGAAGTTGGCGCCCTAAGCGGCCGCTTACTTTGCGTATACGTCGGACCGCCCCTGGGGGCTGCCATCTTGCAAACTTTATAAAAGGTTACTTTTTTTTAGCAGTTTAAAGATTGTTTACAAGCTGACAGAAGAAACTTATTCAGTTCAGATAGCCATATGTGAGGGGACAGATACTTCTCCATTGGTATGTGTGGGTTATATGACCCATTTATTCTCATAGAAACATTGATGAATGCAAATCTATAGTGGTTTTGTTGGCAGCACACAAAGGAAAGCTTAGATACAAGATATTATGTAGGGAGGAGAGACAAGTTAAACCAACTCTGAATTGGATGGATCCAAATACAGCCTCTCTTGCAAAAATGGGGATGGATTTGGTCTTGCACATATTTCAGTCTGGAGCTTGTGTAACTAATCTTCCAACTGGACTCAATGGTGAAGCTTTCGCTGCCCTGGAAACCAAACAAATTATGAAATGTATATTTTCAGATATAGGTTTTTAAGAATTAATTTAAACTTTTCATTTGGCAGGCAGATGTACTTGCTTACTATAATTGTTTGCTGTCATTTACAAAGGAAGACTACTACAAGATAATTCAATATCCGATATAATGTAACTAGGCAGGAATCTATACAGTTCCATTTGGAATCAAGCCCTTCTAAATTCAGTAGGACATACTTTTATGTAAGTGAATGCAGGATCGAAACTTTAGGTTCATGGTTGAAAAATACTAAAATAAAGACCATTTGGAATTGTTGTGCCTCAAATTATGCTTATCTTCTGTAGGGGATATATTATGTCCATAGTATTCTAAGTTATTGGAAGCCATTCTTCTTGAATGTGTTGCTAGTCAAGTGAAAAGTATGAGATGACACTCCTTCAGTGTTATAATTCATCTAAGTAAGCAGGGGAGAGTTTTTCACTCAATTACCTATTTTTTCACCCAGTTACATAATGATGCACATGTTTGCATGAAGAAAGTCCTAAGTTCAACATCCAGCATTTCCAGACAAGGTGTAAAAATGCCTGCCCAAGCATTGGAGAGATGCCCTCCTTCAGTATCGACCATCTTAGGTTGCATGAATCAATATTTTGACCCAGTAAAAGGAGGCTTCCCATGTTCACTTACATACCTGGATCTGATGATGGATTGTGCTTTCAAGGTAAATGAAGTGTTGAATTTGCTTTTCAATGGTGCTGTCCAAGGTACTGAGCCCTATTCCCAAAGTGGTTCAGCTTTTTCAATAAGTGAAGACATGGAGTGGATTTACTAGCTATAACCAACTGACACAGGGGTCTCCATCTGCTGCTGGTTATACCTCCTATAGCTTTTCTTGAAGCTTATTGAGGTGAGCCAACCCCAAGGAAGCAGTCTCTTGGTTGATGATGGAGAAATATTAAAGACATTCATGTAGCAAGGGAATAATAGATTAAAATTATGTTTTCTGTAGGAATGTATAATTTAAATAATCTGCTGTACATCACCTCCATTAATTTATACTTTAATATTTTTGCCCACCTCTCCTCATGACTCGAGGCTGGTTACAACATTGCTAAGACACACATTCACCTTAAAACGATCTTTAAAATGCACATATTAAAACATATTTCCACAAAATAAATATTAAAATACACAAAACAGAGATACTTTATCAATCAATCAAAACTTTATTACGGTCACAGACCAGCACAAAGCGGGCACAAGCGCCCTAAGAGGAGATACTTTAGAATTATGCCTCCAAATTTATATAACATCACTTTCCCTTTTTGAAATAAGGATGACACCCCACCCACAACATATATTTTGATTGTGCTTTTCCTGCATGGCAGGGAATGGGACTAGATGGCCCATGTGGTCTCTTTCAACTCTATTATTCTATGATTCTATGTCTTTTTTCTATGCCTTGCATAGTGTTAAGCATTATTACTTTTGTTGACTATGTATAGCCTGGGAAAGGGCTCTCACAAGTGGTTCCTGTTTCTAGACCACTTCTTCATTCTCATTAGTGTCCTCAGTGTTTTCAAAGGCATAGTTGTTCAAAACATGGTCAAGCTTTTGTTGGTATAGATAGCTACTTAAATAATTTTGGTGCATTTCCTCTGTTTTCCTTCTCCTGAGGCCTTATTAAGCTTTCCGCAAGAAGTTAACTTCATTCTGTGGTCAACAGAAGCAGAAATAACAAGACAGAGGTTTATTGCCTACAGTCCTGGGAACTGGAAAAATGTTTCTGCAAGTGGTTCTTTCACCTCTGACAATTCGGAAGATAGCAATGCTGGTGGAGGAATGTGTGACTTGTGTAATCTTTGGTTGATGTGAGGCAGAAACAATGTTTCCACATATTCCCAATTCAGTGTTACAGAGAAAACAGTGCTGCCAGAAAAATGATATGTTATAGTCTTAGCCGTATTGTTTTTAGCCATCCTGTGCCCCTCCGTCATTTACATTGTCAATTGGATTAATAATTGTACATTATCTGTCTCATCTAAAATAAAATATTAAAGTATCTGTAGAATCTTAGCAATGGAATGAGGTATGTGAAAACCCTTTCACTGGATTTCTCTGATTCTCACTTGCATTTTCTCCTTGGTCTTTTTTATATGACGATTTTATGTTTTCCTCTGAATTGTTTACTTCCTGGCATAATTTTGGTTGATTTTTCAGGACCGGCACATGTCTTTGCAGGAATTTCCTAACTGTTGAAACTTTTCTCTATCAACCAAACTGTATTTAAGGATGCCCCCACCACATTTGCACATATTTTAAATCATTCATATTTTAAAGTTCATAGTTTTCCGTGTGTGTTATGCCTTAGCTCTGGCTTCAGCAATGGGTGAGGTAAAAGAAATGAAGAGAAATTGCAACTTGGTATATTTTGTAAAAAAACAACAACCAAAACCAATTTGCAAGTATTATATGTGGGTTATGGGTATCAAGACACAATTCAGCATATAAGGGAGGAAGACATCATTTAATTGTTCCCCGATGCCTTTATTTAAAAAAAATGGAAAGCTAGTTCATCCTCTTGCATTTATAAAGCAGCTCTTAACTGAGGTGGCTGTATTTCCTCAAAGAGGCCTTCCACACAGCCCTATATCCCAGGATTTCAAGGCAGGCAATCCCAAATTATCTGACTGTGGACTCAAATAACCCAGTTCAAAGCAAATATTGTTGGATTTTCTGCCTTGATATTCTGGGATATATGGCTGTGTGGAAGGGCCCTAAGATGATATCCTGGGACTGTTACTGTGACTGCAACTGCAGATTATAAGACTGGATAGATGTGAGGGGCTTGAAAAGAAGAAAATTGTGTAATAAAATACAAGTCACATCAGTAGAGAAGGCAACAATAAAAGCACCTGCCACTCTGCTAGCTGCAGCCTGTGAAGGGTACAAAAAAGGAGAAATGATTGACAGTGGTGTACAAACACACACCCTGATGAGACATAGCAATATAGTTCAATAGCAAAGTTATAGCCTGTGACAAGATGAAAGAATACGGCCTTTAAAAGTGAAACGCTTTGTGAACACAACCTCCCTATATATTGTCACAAGTCTCTAAGGATCAACCACCTATTTGCCATCCCCCCTCGGCTCCCCACTTTTCACACATCCAGATCTGGAGACAGAAGACCCGTTCAGACAAGGTCAGAATGTCTGTCTTTTTGGCAGGAGTTCTCTTTTCTCAGAACTTAATAAACTGGAGTCAAGATGGAAAAGTTGTATTTTATTAATACATTTCCCAACCGTCTGTCTGTGTGCTCCAGGTGATAGCATTTGTAGCCTGGATTTGGCTTTGATGGAGATAAAGCACATAGTTAGGGTATGTGAAGACTGACATTTTGTTCTAAATAAGGAAAACACAGAATAAAAAAAACTAAGCCAAGTTGTTTATTTCATGGGATGAAGATCTTCAAAGACTGATAAGAACAGATATGTGATCTTAGCCAAAAGGCCGAGAGGAAGATAAATGGCTGGAATCAAATCAGTCATTGCCAAGTCAGATTCTTTTGCACTCAGTTTGTATGGGGGTTGACAAGAAATAGTTGTAGAGTGGTAGTGTCCAGTAGATATTAATCAGAAGACATGGCTTCAGGTCAACCATGTACTCAGTGGATAGTTTTAGAATAATAATTTTCCAGGTGCTTTGAAGTTCTTGGTGGTGGTGCGAATGTGAACATTTCCATATGAATTGAGAATTTGTCCAGAATCAACTTGATTCTTTGTTTCACATATACAGGTCAACAGAACACAAGTGTTTCCTGAAACAGAAGACAACAAGATGCCCTTCCACTTCTTGCTTACTGTATATTGTGTTCTGTATTAAATCCAAATAATTAACAATTTAGTACCTCTCATTTTGCTTTCAATATTGCAGATGGTATGAAGAGAGGAGACAAGTGTGTATGTATGTTTTACTTTGAAGAAAAAAAATCTTGTTTAATTCAAAGTAGACCTCTTGAAGCAATGAAACTTACATGAGTGTTGACTTACCATGTTGCCATTGATTTTGTAGGCCAACTCTTGTTGGGATTTAGGTCAATATGGTTCGAAGGATCTATCCTCAAGCCTTGCTTATTTTACGGACTTGGAGAAGATCATTTGAGTGGCTTTTTATTGCAAATACCTTGAGGTTACACCACTTGAGACCTGACAGAGGGCAGCTTATAGCTTATAACATTATGATGACACGTTTCAATGAAAACTATGATTTTCCACCTAGAAATAGGAGTTGAATACAAGTCATTGTTTTCCCTACTAGACAAGAGACACATATAAGTTGCATCTTATATAAAATGTTTCCTTTTCTTTCCTCTTTTCTACATGCTGCTTTGTTTCCCCAATATGCTCTGTAAAGTATAGATTTGGAACATGTGAGGGATGTAAGGAGAAGAGCGAATTTGTTCTATTGGCACACAGACACAAGTGAATATAACCTGAAGATTCGTACCTAGAACAGGCGGTATATCATTGAAGTATCTCTATTTTTTCTTTCTTTAACATAGTTTTACTACTACTTGATTTTTAAATAAATCAAACCAAACTGCTTTCCTTTTCAGAAAAAAATGACTTGAATTCCATTAAGTGAAGGTATTCCAGATATTGGAAGATATAGCTGAGTTAATCTGTTTCTACATTTAAAGATATAAAGAAATCTTGTAGCACTCTTGGGCCTGAGAAAAAGAAATTTCTCGCATAAGCTTTCATGGACTCCGGTTGCCTTTGAAGTATCTGTTGCAGGTCAATGTATTTCTTCATAAAGCATTATAAAGAAATAATAAGGAATAAGAGCTCTTCAGGCTCAGTGCCAAACATGTTTAGAGAGGTCCATACATTTAGAGGAAACATCATGTTTAATAAAATCAATGGGATTTTTTTTTAAAAAATCTGGTTTTAAACTATTTTTGGTTATAAACTATCAGTGTTTATTTTGAAATACTCTGCAGTTTCACAGCCAATTTAAGTGGTCTTTGAATATAGGGCATAACTCGGTTCTCTCACAACAAATAAAATTAATAAAGATTAGTCATCAAATGTATGTTTTAATGTGTTTGTTTTTATTTTTAATTTTTGGGCTTGTCCCTTTGTAAGCCGCTCTGAGTCCCCTTGGGGAGATGGTGGCGGTGGTGTGTGTGTGTGTGTATGCAATCTTATTGATTTCTTTTGTGTCAGGAGCAACTTGAGAAACTGCAAATCACTTCTGATGTGAACAAATTGGTCGTCTGCAAGGACCTTGTCCACGGGATGCCCGGGTGCTTTACCATCCTACGGGAGGCTTCTCTCATGTCCCTGCATGAGAAGCTAGAGCTGACAGATGGGAGCTCTCCCCACTCTCCGGATTTGAACCACCAACCTTCTGGTTAGTAGTCCTGCTGGCACAAGGGTTTAACTTATTGTTTCAGCTGGAGTTCTATCTTATTGATAATGATATGAGAGGAGTGCCAAGTGAGGAGTGTGGCATTTTTGTGTGTGCAAAAAACCCAACAACACAGGGTTTTAGGTCATTTGGATGCAGACGGTAAAGGGGAAGGTTTAACCAATGAAGATACTTGTAAAGAAATTTTAATTATTGAATACAGGTTTTTATTGAAAGGACGATGATTTAATCATTATATTCATTTTAAACCACTGTTTAAATTTAGCTGACACCACTACACCAAAAGGCCTACCAGAATAAAGGTGGGAAATACCACCCCCATTGCTTCATTCCTTCCTCTCATATCTGTTTTGATTTTTGGAGAGAAGGTAAGAACTGCATCAATATTTAAAGCCCAATTTCTCATATAGCATACTGAAAATGCTTCCCATGCTTTTGTACTATTTTTTTCTCTTCCAATCTCATCTCCATACCCTTCTGTTTTCCTTAATTTACAGATCCCATCTGGATTCCAGCAAAGGTCCTGTGGTTAGCTTCAAAATTTAGCGACTTGAAATGGATGAAAGACATCTATGTGGTTTTTAATATTGAATACAGAGACTATCAGGATACAAAGAAAGCCACCCTTCCAAGCTGCTAGTAATTCAGCAATTCTGTGTTGGTAGTATATCATTGAAGGACTAACTTAAATACACTAAAGCCACCAGATTCCATCTGATCTTGAAAGCTAAGCAAGGTTTACCCCGAATAGTACTTGAATGGGAGACTGTCAACAAATGCCAGGTGCTCTGAGTATCTCTTGCCTAAGAAAACCCCATGGAATTAATGAAATCTTGAACAGGCAACTTGAAGGCTCACACACATACACAATTGCCATTGTAAAAGGAACATATCCTTTATCATTGCACTCTCATTTATCATTTCTTCAAAGATTCAGTAGTAGCTATGTACATAACCTATCTCTAGAACTGTCTAAACACAAGGGATTTGCTGCAAATGTAGCAGAAATTTCTGCTTGCTTCAAGGCATAATGCAGTTTGCTAGAAAGGCACTGGATATATCAAAAATCATCCTATATAATTTATGGACCATGAGTATCAAATAACCTATATAAAATTTTATGTTGTATATCAGGATGTCCAATCAAGATTGAAATATGTCTGGGGAAGTTCCAAATAAATTGACTCCTTCAGAGTTTTCTCTCAGGCTACCATGTGATTGAATTTTATAGGTTTAAGATTGTGAAATAACACTTTGGGGAGAGCACAACTGTAATAACTGTCCATACTTTTTATACAGCTTTTCTGTTGCTGCTTGCCAACTTAAACCAAAAGGGAAGAATTCTTTAAAAGGCTGTCTTCTGGGCCACATCAAGTCATTTTTCCATTGGGCTTGCTGAGAAACAACAGGATTGGTGGGTCATGTCCAGACCCTACTCAAAGAAGTGTAAAGCAATAGAAACTGGAAAGAAGTGACGAGCGGAGTGCCGCAGGGTTCTGTCCTAGGCCCAGTCCTGTTCAACATTTTTAATAATGACTTAGATGAAGGGTTAGAAGGCATGAGGTTAGAAGGCTGAAGGTGAATCCGTCGAAGATGGAGATCTTGTGGCCTGGTCGGCCTGGGCTGGATGAGTGCCGGTTGCCTACCCTGGATGGCGAGCGACTCAGCCCATCACCCGTTGTTAAGAGCTTGAGTGTTCAACTGGACCTCCTGCTGACCATGGAGACTCAGGTCTCAGTGGCCAGCAGGTCGTCGTTTTTTCACCTACGACAGGCTAGGCGACTGGCACTCTACCTGTCCAGGGACGACCTGGCCACGGTGATCCAAGCGACGGTCATCTCGAGGCTCGACTACTGTAACGCCCTCTACGTTGGCCTTCCCTTGTCGACAATCCAGAAACTCAAGCTAGTGCAAAATGCCGCTGCTCGCTTGCTGGCGGGAGCGCCAGTGAGGGAGCACTTTACGCCCATCCTTCGGCAATTGCACTGGCTTCCTATTGAGTACCGAATTGCCTTCAAGGTGTTGGTTTTAACCTTTAAGGCCTTACACGGCCTAGGGCCTGCATACCTTGCTCCGTATATTCCCCCGAGATCACTACATTCAGAGGAATTGAATTTGCTTCTGGTACCATCGATCCGCTCCTGCCATTTGTCCACCACCAGGCAAAGAGCCTTCTCTGTGGCAGCTCCGGTGTTATGGAACTCCCTCCCAGATGACACCCGAGCCATCCCAGAGCTCATCCCTTTCCGAAGGGCTTGCAAGACCGCCCTCTTTAGACTAGCCTTCAACTAGGCAAACCGGCCTAGTGAAATTGCCTTATGTAACAATACCTCCGGTTCAAGGAAATGCTACTGTATTTTATCTTGTACCTCGGGATGTGAAGCGTGTTTTTATGTTTTTACTGTATGGCCACATGGTTGGTACATGCTGCCTGTTTTATATGCTGTTATCCGCCCCGAGCCTGCAGGGAGGAGCGGAATACAAGACTGAACAATAAATAAAATAAATAAATAAATAAATGATCATCAAGTTTGCAGATGACACCAAATTGGGAGGGATAGCTACAACCTCATAAGACAGGAGCAGAATTCAAAACGATCTTGACAGTTTAGAGAGATGGGCCAAAACTAACAAAATGAAGTTCAACAGGGACAAATGCAAGATACTCCACTTATACAGAAAAAATGAAATGCAAAGATACAGAATGGGAGGTACCTGGCTTCACAACAGTACGTGTGAAAAAGATCTTGGAGTCCTCGTGGACAACAAGTTAAACATGAGCCACAAATGTAATGTGACAGCAAAAAAAAGCCAACAGGATTTTGGCTTGCATAAATAGGAGTATAGTGTCTAGATCCAGGGAAGTCATGCTACCCCTCTATTCTGGCTTGGTCAGGCCACATCTGGAATACTGTGTCCAATTCTGGGCACCACAATTGAAAGGAGATGTTGACAAGCTGGAATGTGTCCATAGGAGGGTGACTAAAATGGTCAAGAATCTGGAGTACAAGCCCTATGAGGAGCAGCTTAAAGAGTTGGCCATATTTAGCATGCAGAATAGAAGGCTAAGATGAGGCATGATAGCCATGTATAACATGTATGTGAGGGGAGGTCATAGGGAGGAGGGAGCATACTTGTTTTCTACTGTCCTGGAGACTAGGATATGGAATAATTGCTTTAAACTACAGGAAAGGAGATTCCACCTGAACATGAGGAAGAACTTCCTGACTATGAGAACTGTTCAGCAGTGGAGCTCTCTGCCCTGGAGTGTGGTGGTGGCTCCTTCTTTGGAGACTTTTAAACAGAGGCTGGATGGCCATCTGTTGGGGGTGCTTTGAATGCGATTTTCCTGCTCCTTGGCAGAGACTTAGACTGGATGGTCCACAAGGTCTCTTCCAACTTTATGATTCTATGATTCCATGAAATGAGTAGATACTGTTCTGAAGAGGAGCAAATCTATCTGGTTTAGTCTGAAATTTAAAGAAGCTATCTGAGATTCTCTCTCTGTTTACAAGAATAGTGTTCAGTACCACGGACACTATCTTTGAAGTTCAGACTAAAGGCTTCATTGCATGAAGCTATTCTATGGTGGTTGTGTTATCAATGAAAGAAGATACTACTGGGATAAGTAACTTTGATATTGCATCTCTCTTCATATGCACATTTGTTACAATTCAACAATTTGTGATCCTGTGGTCATAATCCTACATACCCTTGTTGCTCCACTTTTTCCACTTCTGTTCTGTATTTTTTAAAAAAACTTTTAGAGCAATTTTGCAATTTCTGCTATGATTGTTTTTAAAAATAAAATCTGTATACCTTTATAAAACGGAATGTTTGTATGTGTGTATGCGGAGGGCGGGAGGGCAGAAGGGCGGAAGCAGCCACTTTCACAGGCCAGGGCGGATATGTGGCAGCCACTTTCACAGGCCAGGGCGGATATGTGGCAGCCACTTTCACAGGCCAGGGTGGATATGTGGCAGCCACTTTCACAGGCCAGGGCGGATATGTGGCAGCCACTTTCACAGGCCACAGCGACCAGCGCGGTGATGGACCTGCACCAAACTTGGTACACATAACCCCCTAACCCCTTTACGTCCTGGCGTGGGTCGGGGACATGACCCACGGATTATGGGATTTGTAGTACTTTCCAACACTTTGGTTCCCACAGACCACTGAGGCCACCAAAAAGGACCAATACAGACCACACTCAGCACACACAGCCCCATGACCCACTCTACGTCCTGGTGCAGTTCGGAGGAGGGTGGACCATGGATGATGGGACTTGAAGTGCCTCTACTCACTTCCCAAGTCCGCTGCAACCCTCATCCAATCACTGATCGAGACCAAACTTGGCACACATAACCCCCATGACTGCCTTCACGTCCTGGTGAGGTTTGGGGAGGACTGACAATGGATGATGGGATTTGTAGTACTTTTACACCCCCTCTTTTCCCACAGACCACTGTGGCCCCCAACAAACACTGATAAAGACCACACTTGGCACACAGAGCCCCAGTGACCCAGTCCACATCCTACTGAAGTTTGGAGGGGACAGAACATGGATGATGGGTCTTGCAGTACCTTCCCTCACTTTCCAAGACTGCTACAAACCTAATCCTATGATTGATCAACACCAAGCTTGCCACACAGAGCCCTCATGACCCACTCTACATTCTGGTGCAGTTTGGAGGAGGGTGGACCATGGATGATGGGACTTGAAGTACCTCTACTCACTTCCCAAGTCTGCTGCGACCCTCATCCAATTACCGATTGAGACCAAACTTGGCACACATAACCCCCATGACTGCCTTCACGTCCTGGTGAGGTTCGGGGAGGACTGACAATGGATGATGGAATTTGTAGTCTTGTCACACCCCTCTGTTCCCACAGATCACTGTGGCCCCCAAAAAACACCGAGAAAGTCCACACTTGGCACACAGAGCCCCAGTGACCCACTCTACATCCTACTGAAGTTTGGAGGGGGAGAGAACATGGATGATGGGACTTGCAGTACCTTCCCTCACTTCCCAATCCTGCTACAAACCTAATCCAATGACTGATCAACACCAAATCTGGTACACAGAGCCCTCATGACCCACTCTACAGCCTGGTGCAGTTTACTGTGAGACGGACCACGGATGATGGGACTTGAAGTACCTTCACTCACTTCCGAAAAAGAATGCATCCCTCATCCATTCACCAATACAGACCAAACTTAGCACACAGAGCCCCCATGACCCAATCTACATCCTACTACACTTTGGGGGGGGGGGGACAGAGATGATGGGACTTGCACTACCTTCAGTAATTTCATGATATCACTGCAACTCCCAATAATGATGGATCAAGACCAAACTTGGCACACAGAGCCCCCATGACCCACTCTACATCCTGCTGCGCTTCACAAATAACCCGGGCAGGGCCGGGTCCCCAAGCTAGTATAACTATAAAACACAAATAATCAGAAAACCAACTTCTTGAGAACAGTGAGAAAAAGGGAGCAGTGAAGCTGGAAAAGAATCCTGACCTTTAATGCCACTCTGCTGCTGATGCAGAGGTGGAAGGGACTCATCACACTTAAGTAGGTGATGGGAAAGTTGCAGGATTACAAACTATTGATGGATTTTGTCTGTCAATAGTTAGGAATGGGTTAATCTCAGGGAGGAGGCAAACTGGCAGTGGGATGCACACAAGGTCATGCAGGGCCCTTCCACACAGCCATATAACCCAGAATATCAAAGCAGGAAATCACATAACATCTGCTTTCAACTGGGTTATCTGAGTTCACACTGCCATATATTCCAGTTCAAAGCAGATAATGTGGGATTTTATTCAGTTGTGTGGAAGGGGCCGCAGCTTCAATGCCAGTTTGCCAGACTTGTGTGAAAAAGGGAGTTTATTCACTACACCACTGACATTGCAGACACCAAGTTGTTCTAGCTTCAGATTTGGAACAGTGTAAACAATAGAGAGGTGAAAACAATAATGGTGACCACCTTGGATTGGATAAGAATGATTACTGTCATTATGATTTAGCTTTTCTCCCTCAATATATATGTTGGTATTTGGAGAATTTGAGGCTGTTAAGTTCTACCCTTCAAAAATAGTGAACATGAACATATTAACCATAAAGGCAGAGCTCCAATATTATCAAGATATTTCCCCCCGACGTGCTCATTTTGAAGCATTTGTTCCTCTTCAGCTTGAGACGAGCTACAGGATCTCAGTTTTGCACTATGGAGACAGAGCGGATAAGAAGCAGATTCAATTTGACACAAAGAGAAATCCATGCAAAGAAAGAGTGCCATCCCATAAAGCTACCTCTTGAAACTGCAACACTTAACAAAGATATTGTTTCTAGAGTAGTCTTGGTTAAGTCTGACAGCTTGTTACACACACAAACACTCATGTACAAAGCAAAATCATGATCTGTAGGCTGTGTATTTCACCACCCCAAAAGCTATAGCTGTCTGTCGTTTCACTTGAAGAGGTTGGAGTATGTGTGAGCAGATCTGCTGCCAATTTTGTTGGCAGATTCATTGGCAATACTTTTGTTTAGTCACAGTTTATTTGGAAGCCTTACAGTTGACAAAAGAACACAAATATACTCAGAAAAACTGGCAGTACTCATAAATGCTTGCTTGTATCACAAATTCTCCCCTCCCCCAGTTCACATAATCATAGTAGTAAAAGGTTTTATGATCTTAGAGATCACAAGATCTATACCTTCTTTCCCATGCCTGTTTTTATCTTCTGTTGCTGGTAGAAAGAAAGCAGAAGCTCCAACCCTCTAGGACTCAAATTCGTTTTTCTTCCAAAGTAGAGTCCTGCAAATAATGATCTGGGACTTGCCCTGTCTCCAATAATATGGCAGGCAATGACCTTAATCCTACTGTTAGTCCCAACTACAGTAGACCTGTTGAATCAATTAACTTTATCTATACATACAATTGATGCATTGAGTCAACAACAGTTATCCAGAGGACCTTGCCATTGGCTGCTCCTAGGCTGTGGAATGATCAGCTAAATGTGCTGTCAGAATTAAAAAAGAAGAGAGAATTAAAGACCTGCCTCTTCTGGCATGGCTACCTAGTCAATTTCAAACTAAGGTTTTAAAATGACATTTTATAGCTATGAATGTATGTTTTAATTTTTATGTGTTTTCAGTCTATGTGTTTTAAATGCTTCATGTTATTTTCTCTCTCTTGTATTTTACTTCTGTTATGCCCTGTCTCAAGCCTTGGGGAAAGGTGAGTAAAATGTATAATATTATTATTATCTCAGTTATAACTAATCAATAGGATTCAAGCGAACGTTTGCATTTTCCCTCCATCTTTGAGACATTGAACTTGGCAGTTCCTTGAAAATTAGCAGCCACTGTGAAATGTGATGAGATGTTTTTCTGAATTCAAGAACAAAGACATGGGGGTGGAGAGTTTCCCCCAAAAGTTTCAGTGCAAAACTAGCCTTTTCATTTAAAAAAATCATAGGGTAGGATCATGACAAGTTAAGTGAAATCATAGTAATATATTTGTGAAATGGCTCTTATTGTCTGGGCACCACAATTAATAATAATAATAATAAGATTAAGACTCTGGCACAAGCCAGTAAAGGTGGTCCCAGTGGTGATGGCACACTGGGTGCAGTGCCTAAAGACCTTGGCCTGCACTTAAACACAATCGGCACTGACAAAATTACTATCTGTCAACTGCAAAAGGCCACCCTACTGGTATTTGCACACACTATACGCCGATACATCGCACAGTCCTAGACTCTTGGGAAGTGTCCAACGTGTGATCCAATATAACAATCACCATAGTTATCTTGTTTGCTGTCTACTAATTTTGTTGTATATCTAATAATGATAATAATAATAATAATGTTATTCTTGTACTCCGCCTCTATCTCGCCGAAGAGACTTGGAGCAGCTTACATATGGCATAAAGTGCCTAAAACAAAACATAAAATAGAAACACAGTACAATACAATAAAATAAAACTACAGCATATAAAACAACAATTTAGAACTCAGAAAACACCCAAAGACCTATGGTAATAACTATTGTAAGACATGGCCAAACTGTAAACAAGACAAGTGCAAATGGTAGATAAGGAAGTCCACTTTTAAACTTGTGCTTGTATATTGTTTATTTTTTTGGACAACCATCCACATATTTGTACCAGAAACAGCATGGTAAGTCATGAAAGCCATGCTGTTTCTGGTCCAAATATAAATGGTTGTGTTCAAAACCGTATTCTTTGGGTAGATGGCAAAAGAGAGGAATTAAAAATATTAATTCATGAGCACAAAGAAGTTCAGACTGCATTAATTATACCAGGGATAAAATTACCTACACAATTGGATTTTGGAATATTTCCTTTAGATAACATGGACCTGAGTCTTACTTGTAGGAATTCATTTGATCATAGTGACAAGCAAAGTAAATTCCTCCACCCACTGCGGAAATTACTTGAGGGCTCATTGATCTGGTGGTGACTCATGGCGGAAAAAGTCAAAGTTTTACCATAAATGTATAATGGGATGGGTTTGACAGCTGTAAATACTGTGAGCACAACAAGTATCGACTATCTCCACTCTTTATGCACCTGAACTCCCTTTGGCAGGTAATTATTACTAAGCAATTTCAATTAATTAAAAAATAAAATACAATTTACACATGCAGCCCCATACATGCACAACTTATTTGGAATCTGTAATCGTTCCTATGCTGTTGCTATTGTCAAAGAACAATTTTGATGATTGTGGCTTCTTATCAAATCCTGTACTTAAGCAAGCGAGAACATGTTTCCTCTGATTTTCCTAGGTTTTCTTCAGCATGGTTATTTTTTACTAGAGTTTTATTTAATGAAAATATGATGGAGGTGAAATTAACAGATACTATGGGTAAAGGTGACCAAGCAGGTTAGTTCAAAAAGATTAGGGATAGCTAGGGGGTTGGGCTTTCAATACTCTACAGAGCAGTTAAATTAGTTCACCAAGGCAGAATAGTGGTGTTATGAGGCTACATGTTTTGGTCCTCTCCTCACTTTTGTTACCATTTAATTTTAGGAACTGACTGTGGGCTTCTAATGATGCACAGTTTTGTTGATTTTTAAAAATATTGTTTAATTTAAGTAAGTCTTCCGTTGTTGTATTGCTCTATTGATCTATCATCTACCTACCCTCCTGTCATTTTCTGTATGGTTTTTAAGATGGACTGGTTATCATAATTTGTAAACCACCTTCACTGCCATTATGGGGGAAAAGCAGGTTAACAACAACAATAATATCTCACCAACCTCTCCTTATGGATCTGCTTTCAGAACATATTAAAACACGACAAATACAAAACGTAAACCAGCTAGAATAGGGGTGCTCACACTTTTTCAGCATGCGAGCTACTTATAAAACAACCAAGTCAAAATGATCTACCTACCCACTACTCAGAGAGCCATAAAAGCAAAATATTTGGAAATTTATTTCAGTGAGAGCCATATAATATATTTAAAGACTGAATGCAACTAAATGTGAGTATAATAAGCCCCTGAATTTATTCATAATAATAATGATGATGATGATATTCATTCAGCCTCTGCTACTACTACTACTAATAATAATAATAGTAACAACAACAATAGGTAACTAGAGTAGAGTAGAAGGAGACCTCCAAGGGCCATCCAGTCCAACCTCCTTCTGCCATAAGGGAAAAACACAATCAAAGGATTCCTCACAGATGGCCATTCAGCCTCTGATAATAATAATAACAACAACAACAATGGGTTCATAGAATAGGAGGAGACCTCCAAGGGCCATCCAGTCCAGCCTCCTTCTGCCAGGGCCCTTGCACACATCCTATTTTATAGCTGACACGCACAAACAGATTTCTTACTACTGGATTAATTGCTGCCAAATTTGGCCACAAGACATCTACAAGGAGTGACCATCACTAAAAAAAATGATTTTGTCATTTGGGAGTTGTAGTTGCTGGGATTTATAGTTCACCTACAATCGAAGAACTCCACAAACGATAGAATTGAACCAGATGAGGCACACAGGACTCCTATGACCAACAGACAACACTAGAAAGGTTTGGTGAGAATTGACCTTGAGTTTGGGAATTGTAGCTCACCTACATCCAGAGAGCACTGTGGACTCAAAGAATGATGGATCTGGACCAAACCTGGCATGAATACTCAATATGGCCAACTATGAACAAACATGGAGTTTGGGGGGAAATAGACCTTGACGTTTGGGAGTTGTAGTAGTTCACCTACCTCCAGAGAGCATTGTGGACTCAAAGAATGATGGATCTGGACCAAACTTGTCGTCAATGACAGAGCTCAGGGGCTAACAAAGCCAATAACAACAGTACCCACGAGGGGTTCAATGTAATAAATCACCAGATTAAATGTATATCAAAGATTCTGTATTCAATATCAGATTATTGTTCATCACAGATGGATGGTACAATTCAATAAAGAGTGTGTATAACACACAAATCAAAAGTCCCACGCAGGGGTTAATGCTTTCAATGGTTCAAAGTATATCCCACGTAGGGGTTAATGCAAAATCAACATATATCAATAGTTTGTATATAGCATTCACATGAAATTATAAGTCTTTAAGGTATACTCATCCCGTGGGACGGTCAGGACGCAGAGGAGTAAATTAGTCCCCTCTTGGTGGATCAATCAGGCCGACGGAGTCGCCATGCGTATTGAGAGGCCCAGAAGTCCGTTTCACCGGTAATCCAGTTTTGTCAAGGCTAATCAATAAGCGTCCAGTATCTGCGAGATAATTATAAACATAAACCTCAGGTACAATACCCCAATATATCATCATATAACCAAAGGCAGAATAACAGGGATACATACCAAATCCAATAGACAAATGTAATATAACCCAGGCACAATAGCCGATCACGGGTGACCCAAAGGTAAACAGTAAAAGTGCTAGGAGGGGTATATATTGAAGATCAGGGGGTTAAGCCAATGAACTGAGGGGATTACGTCATTCAACCCGTTGGGCCATTCAGTGTCAAGGAGGAGTGTCCATTTAATTTCAGCTGATCTTAACAAATCATTAGTATGTTGGTGAGGACATGGTTTTATTTGCTGTAAGATCATGAGTTTTAAAGAGGAAGCATCATGTTTCTTGTCCTTGCAGTGTTTATAAAATGCTGAATCCTCAGAAGCTCTATGGATCTTGCTTCTATGTTCAATAAAACGGGTCCGTACCTCCCTCGAAGTCATCCCCACATAAACTAATGAGCAGCCACAAGAGATCCCGTAAATGACGGATTTAGAAGCACAGGTCCCATAATCCCTGATCTTGAATATTCTGTTTTTAGCCATGCTAAAATTGGGCGCCCAATCATAGCAGGCTGTGGCGGAATTTTGGAACCTCTCGCCCAATTCTTAGACTACTATCTGCAACCCATAGTGTGGAAGACACCAGCTTTTCTCAGAGACACCACCCATTTCATTTCTAAAATAGAGAACTTTACCTTAGAACCTGGAGATTATTTAGTTACCCTTGATGTGGTCTCCCTATACACGAATATCCCTATTCCAGACCTAAGAGATGTTACTGAAAATTGTTTTCATCATGCTCAATCGAATGATCAGCCACATCCTGGCTTTTTGATGTCCTTGTTTGACCTGGTTAGTGATTACAACTATTTTCAATTCTTGGATGATTTTTACCTCCAAATCCACGGAATTTCTATGGGCCTCAGTTGCGCCCCCTGCCTGGCAAACATTTTCATGGCTCATCTTGAAGACAAATTTATATTTCCTCGAACTCATAACCGCTTTTCGCCCTTGGTGAAACTATATAGCCGTTTCATTGATGATTTATTTCTAATTCTACATCATGATACCAACATCACCGAATTTCTAGAATGGATGGATACCTGGCACCCATCACTAACCTTTACTGCCACCATCAGCACTGACAGTGTAAATTTTCTGGATGTAACAGTCACTAATGTTAATCATCGTTTAAAAATCAGGGACTTCAGAAAGACTGTGAAGAAGAACAGTTATTTACATTTCACGAGTCATCACACTCATGCCTTACGCCATAATCTCCCATTCTCTCAATTTCTTCGTATTAAAAGAAATTCATCATTCAAAGAGGACTATACAGTAGCAGCTGACAGACTAACATCTGATTTCATGCAGAGAGGATACCCGGCTACCATCATAGAGACAGCCAGGAGACGAGCAGAAGCTCATCCCAGATCTTCATTATTTACCCCCCAAAAAAGCAAAGAATTGGACAAGATAGTGTGGCCTGTGACCTACACGCCTCACTCTAACACCCTGGCTAAAATTGTGAAACAATACTGGCCTCTCTTAAAGGAAATTCCGGGTTTATCCAATTTCCCTCATAGCTCGCAAGCGGACCCGCAACATGAAAGACTTTCTGGTACACTCATGGACATAGACCACCCATCAGGAGCATCATGAGTCCAGGCATGAAACCATGCTCCCACTGCTCTGTATGTGCCAATGTGTCCCAGGATAAAGAAATTTATAGCATGGCTAAAAACAGAACATTCAAGATCAGGGATTATGGGACCTGTGCTTCTAAATCCGTCATTTACGGTATCTCTTGTGGCTGCTCATTAGTTTATGTGGGGATGACTTCGAGGGAGGTACGGACCCGTTTTATTGAACATAGAAGCAAGATCCATAGAGCTTCTGAGGATTCAGCATTTTATAAACACTGCAAGGACAAGAAACATGATGCTTCCTCTTTAAAACTCATGATCTTACAGCAAATAAAACCATGTCCTCACCAACATACTAATGATTTGTTAAGATCAGCTGAAATTAAATGGACACTCCTCCTTGACACTGAATGGCCCAACGGGTTGAATGACGTAATCCCCTCAGTTCATTGGCTTACCCCCTGATCTTCAATATATACCCCTCCTAGCACTTTTACTGTTTACCTTTGGGTCACCCGTGATCGGCTATTGTGCCTGGGTTATATTACATTTGTCTATTGGATTTGGTATGTATCCCTGTTATTCTGCCTTTGGTTATATGATGATATATTGGGGTATTGTACCTGAGGTTTATGTTTATAATTATCTCGCAGATACTGGACGCTTATTGATTAGCCTTGACAAAACTGGATTACCGGTGAAACGGACTTCTGGGCCTCTCAATACGCATGGCGACTCCGTCGGCCTGATTGATCCACCAAGAGGGGACTAATTTACTCCTCTGCGTCCTGACCGTCCCCACGGGGATGAGTATACCTTAAAGACTTATAATTTCATGTGAATGCTATATACAAACTATTGATATATGTTGATTTTGCATTAACCCCTACGTGGGATATACTTTGAACCATTGAAAGCATTAACCCCTGCGTGGGACTTTTGATTTGTGTGTTATACACACTCTTTATTGAATTGTACCATCCATCTGTGATGAACAATAATCTGATATTGAATACAGAATCTTTGATATACATTTAATCTGGTGATTTATTACATTGAACCCCTCGTGGGTACTGTTGTTATTGGCTCTGGACCAAACTTGGCATGAATACTCAATATGCCCAACTATGAACACACAATATGTGGGCGGGCAGGCCTCTTCCTCATTGGGAGGGGGACACTCCACCACTTTCCGACCCTCTCTCCGTTCACCTCAGCCTCTCTGCCGGCCTTTCCTCCTCCTAAAGTGGCGGCCTCTGGGAAGGGGGCAGGGCCCAAGTGACTTCACCCTTTCCCTCCTCCCTCCCTTGAGCATGTGGGGCAGGGCCTCTGTGGAGCAGCCGCGCTCCCAATTGGAGGCTGGCTGGCTCACACACGCGGAGAGGAAACGGCCGAAGGAGGCGGCACCCTGGCCCCTTCTTCTTCTTTGCCGCCACCCGGCCCTTCCTCCTCATCCCCCCGCAAGCAGCAACAGGAGCCACCATTATGTCCTTCGTGATCGACCAGTCGATCGCGATCGATGTAATGGGCACCCCTCAGCTAGAACATCAGTTTAAAATCATCAGTGTCATCATCATCATCATTATCATCATCATCATCATTACAGCGCTTTATAAACTATCTCATATGGTGGATATTTTTTTGTAATATGCCAGGGACATTTGTGCTCATTGGCTGAAAGTGTTTTTATTTATTTCCAGAAAACATGAAACAGACTCTCACATGGAGGCTAATTAACTGGTGCTAGCTAGATCATCACTTTGAAAGCTTAATAAAATTCATGATTGGTATTAAAAATAAATAATCATTGAGTTAGAAAGACTCCATTGATCACCTGGCCCAGCTTACTGCGGATTTATGAAAAGCACAGCCAAGACAACATTTTATTATCATGAATGAGAGACTCTTTGGAGGGACACCTGGCTGTTTTAAAAGATGAGTACAGAGTTTTGAAGTTGGATTTCATCCCCTAAAAATCCAATGTAGGAATGGAAATTGAACTTTGTTAGACATGCCCTTCTTTGCAATTAGTTCTGTACTAATTACAATAGTATGTTGTAAACCGCCTTGAGCCCCCCCGGGCATGTAAGTATAGAAAATAAATAAATAAATAAACATGCCCTTCTTTGCCATTAGTTCTGCACAAAAAATAAAGTTTTGTACCAACTCATATCCCCGCTAAGATGGCAGATATATAAATATGGAAATGTCACAATTCAATAATAATTGCACAGAGAAAGCTCATTTTTAGGCAAAGCAAAAAATCGCTAATCTTTTTTATTGAGGAGCTATTTCAGTGACTGAACAGGCCTTGGCCTTTGACTCCAGTTGTGAAAGCAAAGCAACACAGTGAAGGATGTGAAAGGCTTCTTCCAGTTGGCTATGACACAGAATGGCATGTCCTTTAACATATCAGCTAAGGGATGTTCACTAAGTGCACAGAGAATTAATCAAACAGACAACTAGATTGATGAGAATTGACCTGCCAGCAAGGGGAAATGAGAGGGCTTGCAGAAATCCAGTACCTGCTCTTGGTAAACCAGCAAAATTTAGATCTGATCCCAGGGAGGCAGTAGAAGGCTTGAATATTGAAATACAAGACCTTTATTATTTTGTTCTCATATTCAGGGACCATTTTCTATGTTTCTTTTCTTTCCAATTGAAAATGAATATTCTTCCTGTACTTGAGCATCCTGAAGTGTTCTAGCGTATTTTTTTGTATAGCGAAACATGAGACTTTTTTGTGCAAACCCAGCAGTGTTTTGTTGCAAGACATGTAGGTTTTTCCTGCAGAAAAAAAATGGTTTCGTGCACAAAAACAGTCAAATGGTTGTCTCTGTTTTGAAGACATCAGCCTCTCAATATCTTTCTTTTTTCTTACATAGTGTCTTGGTTGTCACTACTAGTGAGGAACATTGTGTGTTGGTTTTTTGAATAATACATGCCTGGAAGATTTACCCTTCATATTCTGCTTGATAACCTTCTCTCTTTAAGAATGGCCTTTTCAATTTAAAAACAGTTATGTAATTCACAACAAGGAACAATGACTCAGCGATTATTGAGAGTTGTAGTGACTCACAAACTGTCTTGTCACCAGGTTGTGATGTCTTTTCTGACCTTAACCAATAATCTTAAAAGTGTTTCCAGTACCTGTTCCTGGTAAACCTTTGTTTTGAAAGAAAAGCTGGCACTGAAATAAAAAAAGTTCAGTTTTCTTTCTGCACATACAGGATATCTTTCTAAGTGAACTTTCACCTTTTGTATTTGTTAGCGTTGATAGAATATTAACATTTGCCAAGACCTCGTGGTAACATGCCATGCATAAGGTTTTTTTTGTTTGACCAGTGGACAAAATTTTCTGGGCATATATTAGTGGGAGAAATGCTGCACAAAGAGAAAAAAAGACATCAGCTGTGTTGGTAGTATGGGTCCATTTCACTACTGTGCCAGCATGATAGTAAAGTGATATCAGGGGTGGGATTCTCCTCATCTCCTCTGTCCTCCATATTATTTTGTTATTTTATATTTTGCAATTATATTTGGTTTTTTAAATTTAAAAGCTGAATTTGCAAAATTGCTTGAAAATTCAATGAAACAGTGGAAGTATGTGGAAATACAGTAACGGGACCATGCATTGCATAATTGGTGCAATTGTGTGGATGAAAACTGTAACAATATCAAAGGTATTAACTATCAATGACTGTGCAACTGGAGTGGAACAGTGGGATAAATGCAAAGGGGAAGTTTATAGTAATTTCAATAGCTGTCTGTAGAAACATTAACTAATTCTGGTGAGGGAAGTGTTAGCCAAACAAGGAAAGGAGACAGAAGGGGACAGAGAGATTTTGTTGCATTTATAGAATTTAATGCAAGTATAAAATCAAGTGGTTCATACTCTGATATTATTACAAATAAAAAGAGGTACATTCATGTAAAGGTTATTTCAGCCCCTTGTACTTTCACATTTTGTTCAAGAGCCTGGGCCATAATCAGGAAATAAATCTCATTGTCGGAACTATGACAGCTCTTTGAGTCCAAGTCCTGCACAGCTTAATTGGGGGGAATGATCCAGTTTTAAGATTCATAGTCAGTGTGACATCCTTGTGCAGTAAATTCTTTCAGGAAAGACCATGAATAAAATGAATACATTTATGGAATAGTGATGGATTGCAAGAACATGGCTTGTTAAGACATGACATACCTTCATCTTCTTCCTTGTAATACTGAAGGGAATTAGTGTTACACTATGCTTTTTTGCCCTTTAAAAATGTAGATCTGTTTAGTAGCCTTGTCTGCATACTGACTGTCCTAGGATGTATAAATTCTAATAATCTGCCTTATCATAGAAAGTGTATTGACTAGGCATGGTCAATCCATGGTTCTAAATGGCTCTAAAGTACTTACAAAACTAGGTGGTGCTGGTGCTTTGCTTCTACAGTGTTGCTAAAGTTCTGGTGGTGAAAATTTCAGAACTCTAACAAAACTTTCAATATGTCATTATTATTTCATTATTGGTGATTTTTATGACAGAACCAATTAGGAACTGCCATTTATAAGGATATTTTGAAAGTTTTGTTAGAGTTCTGAAATTTTCACCACCAGAACTTTAGCAACACTGTAGAAGCAAAGCACCAGTGACCCCTAGTTTTGTAAGTACTTTAGAGCCATTTAGAACCATGGCTTGCCCATGCCTAGTATTAACATTATCCTAATAATCTATTTTTTTGAAACAGGTGTGGCACCAAGGGAAAAACCCACCAGGCAAAAAAGGGTTGAAATAGGCACTGAAGGAATGATGATAATGATGATGAGTGGCCAGAATCCTCTATAGGATTTACTTAGGTGTAAGCACTATAGAGTCAGCGTGGAATAGTGGTTTGAGCATTGGACTACAACTCTGGGGACCAGGATTCTAATCACTGCTCAGATATAGAAACTCATTGGATGACCTTGGGCAAGTCACACCTCCTCAGTCTCAGAGAAAGGTAAAGGTGAACAGAATAAATTGTGCATAGAAAACCTTGTGATGAGGCCATCTTAGGGTCATCATTAGTCAAAATTAATTTGAAGACCGACAACAACAAAGTGCAGCAGATAAGGTGTCATACAGTATGTGCAAAGCGTCACAGAAAGGCTTATAAGCAATTGAGAGAAGATGGTCTCTGCTTGCATTCTGAAAAAGATGTGACACAAAAGGAAAAAAAAGTGACGTGAAAGACAAAAAAATCCAAGGACATTCAGCTGATGTTCTTAAAATGACAATATGCCTCAGCTTGGAGGATAGGTTGTGGGATGACACTTCTGGAGAAGCAAAGCCTGCTAGAGCTGGCTTTTCAAGAGGACAGATAGTTTTCCTTCTTTCCCTGGAGGAATCGAGGGATATGTGTGCTTATATGTAGCTACTTGCCATTATAGAACTGGGACCAGAATATTTAGAGAATAAGGGAGGGAAAAATAAATTCATTTCTGTCCTCAATTCTTTAGCATACTGTATTTCCTACTTTCAGCAGTTTCTTCTTATCCAGCTACAAGAGATACCATGTAATTTTATTTTCTCTTTATTTCATAGCAGTAATAGTATATCAGTATATTTAAGCCTTTAAGTAATGCTATCTACCACATTATAGAAAGCACAACAATTTCCTGATTTTCTCAGCTCCTGCTCCTACTAAATATATACTAGAACCTGCTGTGTGCTTTGCAGCAAACTCTTTCTACTGAACAATGTAATTGGATTTTTCCCTCTGTCCTAGCACAAAATTATGCTCATTTTTGTGATATTTTATAGAAATATGTAGGTGCTGGTGAATGACCAAACAATACAATCATCCGTCCCTAATGAATAAAATGATGAAGAATTGACTTTAGATTATTCACTTCTTCATGACGAACTCACCATCTCCTACTGATATGAAAGATTAATAAAACTAAATGCAAGATGGAAATAGTTCCATGCTGATGTAAATGAACGTTGGACGAGTTCCTTGGATTCATACGAGATCATTTGTCAAAACAATATTTATGCTTGCATTTGAGGAGAATGCCAGGAATACATCTGTGGTTTAATAGAGAGCAACAATGATCAATGAAGGGTGTAGGTGCCTAGTCACAGCAGAACCTTTTAAAAGCCTAAACCAAATAGTGTTTGTGTGTGCCTTCAGCTTGCCTGTTGACTTATGGTGATGCCATTAATTTTTCATACGGTTTTCGTAGAGGTTTCAGAGGTGGGTTTTCCAAATCCTTTCCCTGAAATATTGCCTGTAGCACCTGGTATTGATTGACAATCTCCCATTCAAGTACTAAGCAGCATTTACCCTGCTTAATTTCCAAAAATAAAATAGCATATTTTGGACCACTAATAGTTTTCCTTAACAATCCACATGCCTGAGGTTGCCTCAACAACTCTTACTTATGTGTTACTTCTCTCATCAAAACTAGGCTTCATATATCATACCTGCTTGTCTGTATGAGGACTAAGTATTAAAGAATGAAGTGGCAGATCTAGGGGAAGAGTTCTTTTGTCCTAGACACAGAAAGTTGCTGCCAGTCAAAGATGATACAGGACTAGATAAATAGTTTGAGATATGGTAACTGGTACACAATTAATTTTTCTCTGTCATTGTATGTGTCCCCAGAACATAGTTTTCTATGTTTCATCTTCTCAATCAGCACCCTGGTTCAGGGAATGGGCTGATGTACACAATTTTAATTTGGCTGTTGTATTTTATGTTTTATTTTAGTGTGCTGCGTCAAAGATGCTACATGCTAGATAAATAGTTTGAGATATCCGCCCGAGCCTGCAGGGGAGGACAATTAATACAAGATGGAATAAATAAATAAATAAATAAAATTTTCTATCTTTCATCGATTTATTCAAAGAATTCATTTTTCAAACAATATAGGAAAGAGAAAACTTTCCTTCATAATTTCAAGCTTAAAACAAGATTGGGAACCCCAGTACTATTATCAGAAACTTTTAACATTAATGGCTCACTGTGAATACACAATAGTAATCTTACAAATATTTCCTTACTATATTTGTGCTGTTTTACAATTTTACAATTTGTTAAAGCCTCTTTACATGTTTTCCCAAACCTAGCACATAGAAACTCTTAATGCCCAGAGCATCTTTATGAACAGAGTGTCCTTATTGGATCATGGCTTTAAACACATCAGAGCAGCTCAGCAGCTCATTCACTGAGTAACTCATGTTCATGAAATAGTGAGTAACTCAATTGATGCCTAATAGGGTTTGAGAAGTATAAAAAAGGATACAGATCTCATCTCTTTACCAGTTGTGGAGAAAAGAAAATTCCAACAGGTGTTCACTGTCTGCAAATCAGCATCTGACAAAATTCTCTCTTTTGTGGCATAATGTAGAATAAACTACATGTTTGGGTTATATGGCTATGTAGAGTGGCCCTTAGTAATGTCTTCTGTCTTTACCTCCCAGCCTTCCTGAAGAGCAAGCCTGTGAGCAACTTAGGCTGCAATAAGGAATTGGAACAGAGCCCTTTTATGGTGGTCATGAGTGAGAGGAATGTCATCCTGCTTAGGATTCAGTCACATTCACAGATCCCCTTCATGGCTGGCTCCTAAATTAGACTGGGGCTGATGTGTCACCTAGGCTTAGTGAATACATAATAGTTACAGTTCTGTCACTCTACATTATGTAATTGCAACTGCAATACTGAATATCAATATGATTAAGTATATATTTGCATAAACACATATTTACACAATTTGATTCTCCAAATACAGCTCCAATACGGGCAGTCCCCGAGTTGCAAACACCAGACTTACAAATGACTCGTAGTTAAGAACGGGAGTGAGACAATAGGAAATGAGAGAAATCTATCCCTAGGAAGGGAAATTTACTCCTGAAAGAGTTATCATGGCAAAAGGTGTCTCATCTGAAGCTTTCTCACCAACCCTTCTTTCCACAACGAGCCAAATGTTACAAAATCCAATGATCACTGGGACAGAAAGTTAGATGAAATTTGCTGAACTGGGGCACAGATAGCAAAACAAACATCACTGGGGTGTAATCCTTCCCTATGCTACCTAAAGCTAATTTATATATATATATATATATATATATATATATATATATATATATATGTCTGGAGCTACACTTAAAAAAGAATCTGTTCTGGCTTACATACAAATTCAACTTAAGAACAAACCTACTGAATCTTTCTTGTTCGTAACTTGCGGATTGCCTGTATAGAAAAATCCAGCTGCAGTTAATTCTTGCTAAAGTCCATGGGAATAACATGTTTTATAACTTTTATGATTTAATCAACATAGGCATGACTTACTTTATTTGGGTTATGATGGCAAGAATGATGACTAAACATTATCTGGCTGTCACTGGATATATTATAAAAGGACTGGGAACTATCTTGTTTTCTAGAAACACTAGGGCCTATCAACCATGGGATAACCACTTAATCATTTAAAATTAAGATCATAAAACTGCATTCATAATAGCCATATTGCACCTGTAGTGAAGAGCCAAGAAAATAGTTTCTGTGTAAATCAATAGTGTATCATTTTGCCTCAAGGTCTCCGTGTACTGGTCCCTGAACCTCTCCTTCTTTTAAGATTTATTTTGATGATGGTAAGTACCTCTACATTATTAAACATGAAAGATGTTGTTTATTACATCTCCAGGAAAAGTGGCATGGAGAACAACAAAGTCTGTAAGAATAATCAAACTCTCCTGTCAGAAACATCCAAATTTTTTGATTTCTCTTTTGTATAAAGGAAGGGTTCATGACTGACATCTAGAGGTGGTGCATCAGACAGCTTTCTCTCTCTTATTACAAAAAACCCTAATGTCTTATTAGTTTCCCATACCTCTGTAAGTAAATCTCCAAATGTTATGTTTTACAGAACAAGTAATTACTCATTATTCTAGTTACATCATTTATTTTTCAAAAATCCACAGAAAACAGAATAATAATCCACAATGACCTTATCATAAGATTTTAGGAGTGATAAGCAAACATTTAAAAAATGTTGCTGATTATTTTAAGCAAGGATGCCAGTAAAAACCCATCCTTCTTATAATGCATCTAATGTAGTTTGACACTACTTTAACTGCTGTGGCTCAATACTATGGGGTCATGGGGGTTTGTCCTTCTCTGTCAAAGAGTGTTGGTGCCTCCTCAAACTAAATTCCAAGAATTCCATAGCATTGAGTCAGGGCAGATAATGTGGTGTTAAACTGCATTAGTTCTTTGGGGTAGATGCCCCCTGAGATAGTTGCCTGTAAATTTCCAAGCTCTGACTGTATATACATATGTACATATGTTTTGTACCATTTCAAAACCATACCAGGACAACAATTTAAACTGATAAACATGTTGATCAGAATTAGCAAGTTGAACATGATTGAAAAGATTAAAACATGTTCACCAGTGTTTGAAATAAATAAATGAGGCCCAACAGCTTTGGTAAACATTAGGTGCTGCCGAATGGGTTTATTTTTGCTGAAAATTGGGTCTCTGAGAAAGGCCATACCACAGCTGGGGTGCCACAGCTGGGAAAGCCCTTTTCCACATCTTCATATACTGTATTGACTTCACTGTTGAGACACAGAGGACATGTGTTTGGCCTCAGTTTTCAGATAGATACATATATGGGATCAAACTTCAAAACCAGTTAAGGGTTTAAGTGTCATCATATGCACCAGGACTGAAAAGGTTTGGGCCTTTTCAGTCTTGGCTCCAACCTTGTGGAACTCCTTGCCCCCATATGTTAGAGCCATGCCCGATTTGCGGTCATTCACCCAAGCTCTTAAAACCTGGCTCTTTGTTAAAGCTTTTAACTTGTAATCATGTGATGATACTGTATATATGTATGTTTTATTGTTGTTGTAAGTCGCTCGGAGCACTCCGGTGAATAGCCACTCATGAAATAATAAACTGAACTGAATTGAATTGAATTCAGGCTGAAATCATATTTGCAGATATGTATAACATTGCACAGCATGTGGCAGAACTGCAGTACAAATTAGAAAGCATAAATAATCTCAGAACAGTAAAAGTTCCAAACAATCTGAAGGTTTCTTAGCAGTGAGAATGTGTTCCACAAGATAACAAAATATCTGAAAAAGTGACCTTCAACATAATACATGACTGACACATCATAACAAAATAGACTAAAATACAGAAGTTTTTATTTTTATGTAAGAGAGGAATACCCAAGTGTGTTCTAGATAATATGGATGATTTTCGAAAACAGAGCAGTTAATTTCTAGTTCCAAATGCTGCCCATCCTAATTTGGTTGACATTGAAGATGCTTTATGCCTAGATAGTAAAAAATGCATGGAAAACCTGATAGACTTGAACAACAATGGAACAAAAAGGAGACATCAACGTGAATGGTTCTTCTACTATATTCAGGAATTTCCCCCCATTTTTATGGATGTAGGACAAAATTAGAGACTTTGCTTCAATACCTGTAGCAAAAGCAAGCTGAAGGATGACCTTGCTTTGAAGCCAAAAAAAAGCTGTGAAGGACGGGAAGGCATAGAAAAGGTGTCTTTAAATTGCTTTATTCTTCTCACAGCAGAGTGCTGTAATTGTTTACCATTCATTGTGAGCTTCCTGGCAGTTGCAAAGTTTTAAAAGTGAAAATCCAAGAGGAAGGACATTACATAATACTCAGTGTATAGCTTCCTATCGATCCCCACATTCTCTGTGGAGCTCCTCTCTTGGTGATGAGGAGGGCTTAGAGCACTTTAGATAGTTGCCTTTTTCAAGATGACTTTTCAAACCACTCTGGCAATGTTTGAGGAAGAACCTGAAAAGAAGAATGACCTCAGGCTGAGCTGGTATTGTCACAAGAACGATCACATTCTGGTGCTGCAAGAACAAGAAAATAAGGTAGATAAAATACAATTGGGACACACAGTTTGGTGGTAGCAAAAAGCGATAAGAGTTCTTCACACAGACACACGGGTTGTTGTTCTCTCTCCTTGATGTGTGTCCTTTTAACCATTTTGTGTTTTAAAGTTATTCTGTTTTTGGATTTTCCACTCTTGCCCTCTTTCCTTCTTTATTTGTTATTTCCTACTTCCCTGTGTTAGTTCATACATATTGTACATAAGCTTACTTGGAGTAATTTGACATTTATCAAGTTCTCTGTATTAGAGTGAGAACTGACATCTGCTACACTAAATATAAAAATCTAACATAGCTGCCAGTAAATAGCTCTCTTGACACAATTAATTGCAAAGCTTATTATACATTAATATATACAAATGACAAAGTTATGCACAATGTCAAAAACCAAGAAATGTAATCAAGAATTTATTATTTTCCCATTTGTATTTAACCAGGAAGACACATGTTCTGTGAAGCAAGTGAAGGCTGACGGTTGAAAATAAAGATCACATAGCTACAGGCTGTTACCAAAAACAGAACAACCTCTTCAACAAAAAAAATCCCAACTCCTCCCACAAACATACTCATACATACACACAAACTTACCAAGGAAAATCAAACTTTATTGTTTTTTTTAAGGTAATAGTAAAACTACATATCTCAATATACAAATCTATTTTTGCTTTCAGCAAATGTGCAGGCATAAAGAATTTTCACATGTGCATATTTTACAAATGTATATGTAGACTGTCAATGCAAAAATATACACATTCATATCTATGCCTATATGTGCATGGGATTATGGACAAGGAACAGTACAGGGTAAAATGGTCAGACTAACTGTGTTAGACAGATTTTAGGATTTCATTGCACAAGGCAGGCCAACCAGTATCTCAGAATGCCACCTACCTCCTCCCTGCAATTATCCCATCTGTAGCTATATGTGCGTAAAACTCATCAAAAGCAACCGATCCCACAATGTTCCCATCAACTACCTTGATACTATGAGTCTTTCTGTTTTTGTGCTTGAATGCTGGCGTTAAACTGACATCAAGGAGCAGAATTGTTCTCCTCCCTCCCCTCCTCACTATTCCCAAATTGTCCAATTTGTGTCTATTTTGTTTATCTTGTAGTCATGTTTGCTATTTTTGTGTTTAAGTGGAGATTTTGAAATTGCTCTAAAAATAAGATTTTTTTAAAAAAAATTAAGGAACAGTGGTAGTGCATGAGAGTATGCAGAAGCACTATCATGTTACCACAAATTGGCAAACCAGTGCAATTGAATAGGGAACAGAGGTGCGGTATTGAAAGTGCTTGATCTAGTATGCTTCCTCTATCAATAATGCAACAGTAGTGGAAGAGCTGGTTTATGAGATAAAGTTCTTAAACACTGTTGTTCTACAATCTTATATAAAACATGTTGTAGGTGAGGGTGAACAGGAAAGGTCCTTTATTCAAATGTCACCTCACTCATGAACTGAACTGCATAATTTTAGGCAAGTCATAACACTTCAGGCTAAATGAAGAGGACAGCTCTTCATATTGCAAGGAAGTGTGAATAGGACATACCTCCGGATAACTTGTAAAGGTGGAAATTTAATTTAATATAAATACCTTGACTTTTTCATTATGATTGTCATGCACAAATTCTCTCTTGCATAGTAATCTGGAACACAAAGAAAGAACTCACAAATTTTGTGATCTTTGATGTGTAAAACCACAGTGAGAGAAGGATGTGATCATAAAAAGTTAAGAATGGAAAAACTCTAATTTTGCCTGTTTTTATTCATAAGACTGTTACATCCTGCTTCTATAATCATTCTACATACAATATGTAATGCATGAAATTTAACAATTTGGCTAAATATGTGGAATTGAACAAAATCCTTTAGCATCTTATTGCGATGTGCTTCAAAAAGTAAGAGCTTTACATGGATTAATCTGCATATGATGCAATAATAGTGATCAAATGAACTGGCCTAGAAGATACGTAGGGATCCTTTATGTTTTACAATTGTGTTGACTAGAGTGCTTTTCTGGAGGACTCTTTTTTCTATGATGCTAAGAAAAGTAGAGGGCCACACTAACACCTTAAATAGGACTAAGTCTTATTTCTTCATCCATCCATCCATCCTTCCATCCATTCTTGAACAACAGAACATTAGCAATGGGAATTGTGAGATGACACTGGAATTGTGTACTAATAGAGTCAGCATGAATTGTGAAAGACCTAAACAGTATAAATTTTCAAAATTCTGAAGCAATGATTGAAAATGCTTTTGTGTACATTTTTCCCATTTACATGGGATACATAGGTTGTATTATGGAAGAATGTAAATTAGTCTTCAGGAGCGTGATCTAATATAGATAAGCAGACTGTTTCTAAGTGATATAGGAGCTGGGCCAAACCATTTATAACTCTGAATTATGTGTTATGCAACTTGTAAATCAGGCCTTATGTTTCTCTTCATTGCATTTTCACTTCGGAAGGCCAGCTGGCATGTCAAACCCCTAAGAGAGAACCATCATGAGCTTCTCTCTGTTTTCCTCTGTGTTTTTGGCTATGACTTCAATCTTACAAGAATTATGAATGAAGAGAAGTTCACACAAAAATCTATTATTTCTCTTTGTGTAGTTGAGCCATTCAATGATAACATTGCACTATGAAACATGCAACATCTGGTCAGCCCCACATTTCTAGCCAGGTCTCCTTACTGGGGCTTCTCAATTTACTCTGCCGGTTCCCTGACTGATTCAACAATCTGTATTGTGAATGCTAGCCTTGCACCCTTTCCTTGAGATCTTCACTCAATATATTATTTTCTTACTGGAAAGAGTGATCTGTATATGTTGCAGCATTGCATTCCCTGAGACTTCAGAGGGATAATAAGACCTGTGAGGTTCTTGTGATGATAGAGAGATGGGGCAGACAAGTGTTACCAGGCTACACCACACTTCAGTGAGCTGATTAGGAAATTGTGCATGAAGAATAATCTGGATGGAGGGGTCTAGAAAACCTAGATAACCAGGTAATATGCCAATTAAGAGCCAGAGGAAATATATAAAACATTCTTAATGGCCTGGCAGGCATTAAAATGCATCCAGCAACTTAGCTTTAAGAAGTAGCTTGCTACCCTGGTGTCTAGCCTTGTACAATGGCAGCACATGCACACATTTCTTTGGGTTAAGCCCAAGTATTTTTAGGAAAATAAAAGCAGTTGCCAAAATGCATTTGGATTTTTTCCCCAGAGACAGATATTGATAACTTTTTCAACTGCTGAAGACTGGATTATGCCTGCATATGCAGCATCACATTGTTGGCCATGAGCCAACAATGTGATGCGGCAGCTAAAAAGCCAATGGGATTTTGGCCTGCATCAATAGGAGTATAGTGTCTAGATCCAGGGAAGTCATGCTACCCTTCTATTTTAGACCACACCTGGAATATTGTGTCCAATTCTGGGCACCATGATTGAAGGGAGATGTTGACACACTACTAGTTCTCATGTGTCCAGATGTTTTGCCCTCAAGGCAACCCTAACATAAAATGATTCTGGGAGGGTCTGGAGAACAAGCCCTACAAGGAGCAGCTTAAAGAGCTGGGCATGTTTAGCCTGCAGAAGAGAAGACTGAGAGGAGACATGATAGCCATGTATAAATATGTGAGAAATTATAGGGAAGAGGGAGCAACCTTGTTTTCTGCTGCCCTGGAGACTAGGACACAGAGCAATGGCTTCCTAACTGTGAGAGCTGTTCAGCAGTGGAACTTTCTACCTGAAGTGTGGTGGAGGTTCCTTCTATGGAGGCTTTTAAACAGAGGCTGAATGGCCATCTGTTGGGTGTGCATTGAACACGATTGTCCTGCTTCTTGGCAGGGGGTTGGATTGGATGACCCATGAGGTCTTCCAGCTCTATGATTCTATGATTCTATGTGGCATAGTACACAGAGCCAGGTAAAAGAGAAGAACATTTATGGCATATACATACTATTTACATCATCTCCTTTTTCCCAGTGAGCAAACATGCATGGATCTCCCCTCCCTCCATTCATTTTATCTACACAACAATTTGGGGAGCAGTTAGAATTAAATTTAATTTGATTGTGTCTTGAGTATGTCTATAGAAGATGGATTCCCTCAAGCCATGAAAGATGCCTGTCATAGCATGTTATTTTCTTTACTGCATTTAGTGGGTGTTGTTCTGTGGTCAGTTGTTGGGAGATAACTATGGGCTTGTTGCAAATCTGATTACTTAGCTGAATAAAATTCCACATTTTCTGTTTAGAACTGGAATATATGGCAGTGTGCACTAAGATAACTCAGTTCAAAGCAGATACTGTGGGATTTTCTGCCTTGATGTTCTGGGTTATATGGCTGTATGGAAGGGCCCTTAGACACATATCTCTGAAGAAATTTGCTTTTGGAAGGAAAAACAAATTTATCATAGGAAATGGACATTGCCTTTGATATTCAGTTCAACCATCAAAAAATTAATGGCCTGTCCAAGTTTTTTGGCTAACTAGGGATCTGAAACTAGGGGCCCTTCCACACAGCAATATAACCCAGAGTATCAAGGCAGAATAATCCACAATAACAACTTTGAACTGGAATATCTGAGTCCATACTGTTAAATATCCCAGTTCAAAGCAGATAATGTGGGATTTTATTTAGCTGTGTGGAAGGGCCCTAGGTGTCTACAGTCCAAACCTGCCACTAAACCACTGTATGCAACACAGAGGGCAGATCCTGATGCAAAATCTATTCTATAGCAATGAATTGGTTATTTCCTCTGTTTTTAAAAGTCATTTGCTTATTTTGCCATATGGGGCAATCACTTTCCCACCACATCTAAGATGTCATTATTTTGCTTACTCTATTTATGGTGAAATGTGTAGCTAAAATGTAGTCAAAATTATTGCTCTCCATATTCGCAGGATTTTTTTTATTGAAGAAACAAATCACACAGTAAATTACATCTGATTTGCATGAAATGCTATGTGCCCATGGATCTCTGCATGAACTCAGGGAAAAGACATTGTTTTTAATTCCATAGCCCTTTATACTTGATATTTTTATTAAATTTTCTCATACTATAATTCTTCCTGTGTTTCTATTACATTCAGGGAACCCTCCTGGGTATAATTTAACATCTGCACATTACTGCTGCTGGTAATGAAAGACTAATATGTACTGCCCAGACTGAGAGAAGAATGAAGGGATGTGCGGCTCCCACTGGTGGTGTGACTACACACTCTTTGAGACAATAAGAATTAGGAAAAGAAAAGGCATGTTTTCTAGTCTGTATTTAAGCCCTGCCAATGTTTTGCTACTTTCTTTCTTGAACAGTCAACAGTGTCTGCATTAGTTGTCATTTCTGCTCAGTTATCAGAAAATGTTTTGCCCTTTTAGACTCTGAATAATATCTGTCTTGAGTGAGAGAGAGAGGAACAAAATAGTTGTTGTGGCAAAGCAAGAACTGAGGTTCCTAATCCATTTTCCACATTTGAATTTCTACCCCTATCCATTAGATTAGCCTACATGGCCATTCTCCTATTCCATCCTTGCATCAGCTACATAATGTAGGCTTTTCCTAACTTCATGATTGAGAAGTGATTGGACTTCCACAGTAGATGGTGACTTTCATATCAGCGAAGTGGTTTGTCTTCCAACCCCCCGAAATAACGAGACAGACACACAATATATGGTTTCAAAATTTGGGCAACTTTTATTAAATAGTTACCTATTTAACTTGTAACTCAACTAACTTTTGGTGTCAGTTTTAACTTGGTGTGTGTAAGCTGAGGTAGCGTCTCCTAAAGTCTACCCCTCAGCTATTCAGGCGTACTAGCTGGGTCCCCTGTATATTTCAACCCGGGCAACCCGTAAGGGAAAAATCAGGAGAAATCTCTCAACTTTTGAGACTAGACTCTCCCCGCTCCTGGGACATTTACCATCACCTCACCCCTAAAATTACCCGTCTAGGTGAGTGTTTGCATAATGCCCCACACCCTTAAGGGGTGCCTTAAGTGTATACAAGCCTTTGAATAACTAAACTATTTACGCTCAGCTATTTTATTAACCGACCATTCCTTCTAAGCCCCTAATAGACAGTATAGGATAGGCAAAACCCTCGTGGGCGAATTCCTATCCGACCCCCAAATGTTAAACCATTTGAGTGATCATTATTATACTATCCATGGGCGGGAGTGGTGGGCGATGCCTCGATGCAGAATGAGGGAGAAGAGGCTGGCACCACGCTATGCCAGCCCCTCCTCCCTTCCAGTAACTTCTGCGAAATTAACCAATCTCTTCTCCGAGGGGAGGAGACAAAATTACTCCACCTCCCAACTGGTTGGAAGATGAATTGTAAAATCTCCTCTGGGTTTCATTCTGGACTTCAAATGAGGTATGTCTAGTACTGAACCTCATTTCCAGGTTACAGCGTGGTCCCTGTATCTGTGGGACCAGTGCCTGTATTTTTATTTTTATTTTTTTAAATCTAAACATTTTCTAGAACCTCCAGTGTGATCCTATGGTTCAGGAAATTCCAGCTAAATATTAGGAAGAACTTCCTGATGGTAAGAGCTGTTCAACAGTGGAACTCAGTACTTTGGAGTGTGGCGGAAGCTCCTTCTTTGGAGGATTTTAAATAGATGACCATCTATTGGGGTACTTTGTACTTTTCCTGCATGGCATGGTCTCTTCCAGCTCTATGATTCTATGATTCTGCCAAGAAGTTGACCATAGAGTTACATTGGTGTGCCAAGAAATGCCAGAGAGGTGGTCTCTTTAGGCATTTTATAGGCCCTTCAGTGTGATTCTATACAGTATGTTTCTGCAAGAAGTTGTTCCAATTGGGTTCACTGTTATTTGCAGTTTCATGTTTCCATGGTAGGTCTAGGAATATATCCACCATGGACATAAGAGTTGTACTGTACTTTCAAAACCTTGGATGGTTTCTATAGTCCAGACATTATGAATATATGTTCAGAACCTTAGACAGCTCCATTTCAGTCCAGAATAGAGCCAAGAACAAAGAGGAGGCTAGAGTGCGTGTGGCGTCGGAAGCGGAGCAGATCAGCTCGTGCGCGCCTGGTCCCCTTTTTGAGGACTTATGACGCAGCAACAAAAGCCGCACAAAAAACATCTATCGCGGCCAAGGTGGCCGCCGCGAAGAACCGTCCAGCGGAACTGTTCCGAGTCGTTAGGGGTCTTTTAAATCCGCCACAGTGCGAGATCCCTGACGGCTCGGTGGTACGCTGTGAAGAATTTGCTAAGGCCTTCGTGGATAAAGTGGCGCTGATCCGTTCGATTTCGATACCACTTTAACGGCAGTCTCTGAGGATGTGACACGAGCATCTGCTTGTCCGGTTTAATGGATTCGTTTCAATTGGTTCAGCTCGAGGATGTGGACAAGATCCTTGGAGAGGCGAGGCCCACTACATGCATCCTAGACCCCTGCCCATCCTGGCTGATAAAGGAAGCCAGAGGGGGTTTGGCAGAGTGGGTGAAGGTGGTGGTTAATGCCTCCTTACAGGAGGGCAAAATTCCAGCCAGCTTAAAGCAAGCTGTTATAAAACCGCTGTTGAAAAACCATCACTGGACCCCACTCAATTAGTGAACTATCGGCCAGTTTCCAATCTCCCCCTATTTGGGCAAAGTCATGGAACGTGTGGTGGCTTCGCAACTCCAGGGTTCTTGGTAGACACTGATTATCTTGATCCGGCACAGTCTGGCTTTAGGCCGGGACATGGTACTGAAACAGCCTTGGTCGCTTTGGTAGATGATCTACGCCGGAACTCGACAGGGGGTGTGTCCTTGTTGGTTCTGCTGGACCTCTCAGCGGCTTTCGATACCGTTGACCACGGTATCCTTCTGGGTCGCCTTGCAGACATGGGGCTTGGGGGTACTGCTCTGCAGTGGCTCCAATCCTTCCTGGAAGGTCGTACCCAGAAGGTGTCATTGGGTGACACCTGTTCGGCTCCACAGCCGTTGTCGTGTGGAGTCCCTCAGGGTTCAGTTCTGTCCCCGATGTTATTCAACATCTACATGAAACCGCTGGGAGAGATCATTCGGAGTTTCGGAGTAAGGTGTTATCTGTACGCAGATGACGTCCAGATCTGTCACTCCTTCCCACCTGTCACCAAGGAGGCTGTCCAGACCTTGAACCGATGCCTGGCCGCTGTGTCGGACTGGATGAGGGCTAGCAAATTGAAACTAAATCCAGACAAGACAGAGGTCCTCCTGGTCAGTCGCAAGGCCGAACAGGGCATAGGGTTACAGCCTGTGTTGGATGGGGTTACACTCCCCTGAAGACACAGGTTCGCAGCTTGGGAGTGATCCTGGATTCATCGCTGAGCCTGGAACCCCAGGTCTCAGCGGTGGCCGGGGAGCTTTTGCACAGTTAAGACTCGTCGCCAGCTGCGCCCGTACCTTGGGAAGTCTGATCTGGCTACGGTCGTCCACGCTCTGGTCACATCCCGAATAGATTACTGCAACGCACTCTACGTGGGGCTGCCTTTGAAGACAGTTCGAAATTGCAATTAGTCCAGCGGGCGGCAGCCAGATTGCTAACGGGAGCTACATACAGGGAGCATACCACCCCCTGTTGTGTCAGCTCCACTGGCTGCCTGTCCAATTCCGGGCTCAATTCAAAGTGCTGGTTTTGACCTTTAAAGCTCTATACGGTTCTGGCCCAGCTTACTTGTCCGAACGCATCAGCCGCTATGTCCCACCTCGTAATCTAAGATCATCCGGGAGGCCCTGCTCTCGCTCCCGCCTACATCTCAGATGAGGCTGGTGGGGACGAGGGATAGGGCCTTCTCAGTGGTGGCTCCCCGCCTGTGGAATGCGCTTCCTATTGATGTACGATCCACCACATCCCTCCTGGCCTTCAGGAAAAAGTAAAATCCTGGCTGTGGGACCAGGCATTCGTACACCAGCACAAGGCAGCATTTTAGATTGGTTTTTAATGAAAGTGGGTGATTATGGCCAATGTTTTTATGGACTGAACATTGTTTTAATCCAGAGTGAATGTGTATGGTGCTAATGTAGTTGTATTTTAATGTATTTTTAATGTATTTTAATTGTTGAAGTGTTTTGGGGTTTATATTGTTATTATGTGGGCATCGAATTGTGCCATACTGTAAGCCGCTCTGAGTCCCCCCTTGGGGGTTGAGAAGAGCGGGGTAAACTCAAATAAATAAATAAAATAAATAATTGTTCAGCGCATTTTGACAGGAAAACGGCTGATTGCCTCTGGTATTTTTGCAGCATTCATATAACCTATTAGAGATGTACATACATAAACTTTTAAAAAATGTGCATATATCCTTTTTTGGGGTACTACAGGTAGTGTTACCCCCATTTCCCTGCCCCCTTGCTGAAAAATCTCTGAAGCCTTGCATGCAGCCATTTTGTACTTTATAGGTAGCAAACAGGACTGCAAAAACATCTCTACACAGTCAAACATAAAATGATGACATCAGTGTCAGGATCCTCTAGAGCAGGGGTGCTCACACTTTTCCAGCATGCGAGCTACTTATAAAACAACCAAGTCCCAAAGATCTACCTACCCACTACTCAGAGAGTCATAAAGGCAAAATATTAGGATTTTTTCCCCAGTGAGAGCCATATAATACATTTTAAGACTGAATTCAACTAAATGTGAGTATAATAAGCCCCTGAGCATTCCTCATAAATGGCATGGGAGCCATACACACTGTGCCTGCGATCTGCCTGGGCTCTACCAGGACGCCCTTCAAGATCTACCAGTAGATCACGATCTACCTAATGAGCACCACTGCTCTAGAGGTCTCAGCATTGCTGTAATAATTTTACCTATGGCTATGGGGATATAACCAGATGTTTCTATGTTTGTGTCCACCCCAATAAAGTAGGGAATTGCTCTTCTGTAAGTTGGGGGTAATGTACAGTTTAGCCAGCATAGGTCCACTTATGGACCTAACTATATGAACACTCTGTTTGTTCTGCAACTGCATTCACAGGTTGCAATCATGTATGACACAGTTAACACTTGGCTTTCATCAGAAACAGAGTGTTCATCCATTTGCTTCTGCAAGCAAATGGGTGAAATATGGAAGTACTGTGCTGAATTAAGTGGAGCAGGTTTCTTTTGAAAGCTTTAGATGAAGACAGTTTTTGGTCAAAGACTATGGATGCATTTAGACTGTATAATTAATAGAGTTTGATACCAACTGCCATGGTTCAATGCTTTGCAATCCTGGTAGTTATAGTTTGCTGAGGTACCAAAACTCTTTGACAGAAATGGCTAAAGACCTCATAAAACTAGTACTGGGCACGGCAAATAACCTAATGTCATGTCAAAGTGCATCAATTCTATGGTGTAGATGCACCCTATGAAAAGTCATTGCTGTCCAAAATATGCGAGGTGCTTCATTCCAGAGTCGCTGATTGAAGCACAAGTTACAAAAGAGTTAAGGTTTCAGACAAAGAACTGATTATTATCTGACCCCAATGTATACACTGATCCTTGCAGAAGCCAGGTTTTTGTTGTTGGTTTTAGGGAGGGTGTTAACTTTTATGCTAATACCATCTTGCAAACCAAAGGCCCTAAATACTACTAATAGTCAAAGTTTTGTTTGTACAAAGAACACATGTATTTGCAAGGAAGGTCATAGCTTAGAAGTATGCCATATGTTTCACATATATACAATTTGAAATTCAATCTCTAGCATTGCCATTTTGAAACCAAAAATAAAAAAACAAATGTGAAAGATGTATCTGCTTAACACTCTGAAGGGCAGCTACCAGTCAGAAAAATCAATACTGGACTACCTATATCCTCTTATGTTTGATTCCTCAACTATGAGAGTATATATTGTTCAAAACCATTTGGGTTGCCATAATTCCTTTTGTTAAATACATAACTGGATATCTGGGTTGCTATAATTCCTTTTGTTAAATACATAACTGGATAATAACCCTTGCAGATCACTTTTGTGCAGTAAGAGTTCCAAAGGCAGGTAAAAAAATCATCAATAGATCAACAGTGGCAGGGAGCAATTCGTTCAGAGGCATATTGCTTTTTCTGCCTACCTAGTGGTTCGAAAACAAATGTGACAAGATAAATAGGTACCGCTTTTAAAAAGCAGGGAGGAATTTTGAGGTACCCATAAGGAATGCCAGCGATTCGATCAAAGGAGGAAAGTTTACGAACAAAAGCTCTTTGGCAAGGAGATAGAGCGGCAGAACCCTCCTGTGGCCAGAAACGAGCAGAAAAAGCCTCCAAGATGCCAAAGATGGGGAAAGCCAATATATACCTCTATCTATGTATAATTGTCTGTTTTGTTTGTGAATAAAACAGTATTGAATGTTTGTTGCATATGTATGTTCTGTGATCCACCCTGAGTTCCCTTCAGAGTGAGAAGGTTGGACTATAAATACTGTAAATAAATAAATAAAGATATCAGTTGGCAGTAAAGATATCCTTTGGCATTTTCTTCAGAGATTATAATATTAAATGGGGTCCACTTGGTTCAATGTTGGAGTCATTAAAAATTTGGCAACAGTTTCTGAATGCCACCTAAACATTTACATGAATTGGTTAGCAACAATGTGCAGTGTTTAGGACTCTGCAGAAAATGCTCCAGCTGTACTTCATAAAAAGGTAAATCAACCTGTTTAGCAAGCCTTGCAGATGCTGATTTATGATCCGTAAATGGTTTATTTTATAACTATTTTATATATCTGTATACTTGGGGTCACCTAAACATTTTTCAGATGGAGAGGGATCACTTAAGAAGCCCTTTCCTAGAGCAATGGCTGACAGTTGTCAAAGGGAGCAACAGTGATAGCAAGTCCTCTTCCCCAGGATGCATACCTCAGACATCTCAGCTGAACATAGGGATATGTTGATCTATTGGGAGGAGGAATTAACAGAAATAATGGCACTAATCCTGCCAAAGCACTTTTCATTTTAATGAGAGTGCTAATGTTTAATTGATTAACTGGGTCAAAATCATGTAATCAAATGAAGAAGTGACCCTGATTAATCAAACAAAGATTGTTAAAAGAAATATTATTTCTAATGTACTACAGCAATTATAAAAGCAGTGAAATCCAAGCATATCCCCTTTTCTTTCATTTAAGAAAGAATGCTTCTGCTAAGATGATGCCTACTAGAATGCAAGGCATATACAACATATCTAACAACAAAGAAAATATGTTTTTAAAACTTCGGAACCATTTCTTTTATCACCCATACGCAAATTTAACTATTCAATTAACTGATCAGAATTAATAGAATAATGTTTCTTTAACAGAGCGGTAGTCTTAATTTTAATAGGAGAATTATGCATGTGCTAAAACCATTCCCATTAAAATGAATGGCAGCTTAATCCTATGCATATTTATTCATTTTCTTCTCAATTCCTCTAGCCCAGGATTTTGTTTCTATTTTATCGTTGTTGTTTTTTTACTCAGGTAAAATGCAATTTGAACACAATTTGAGTGTAACCTTCCCACACATCCTCTCTAAAGCTACTATGATATGTCTTTAAAATTATCCATCTTCAAAAGGTGGGTGAACTACTCTTACATCAGCGAGCAACACTGACATTAAAGACAATGGCACCTAGCAATCTCAATTGGTGTAAGCCTTTCTTAAAGAAACATTTTGTATACTAATGTGTTTTTGAAGGAAAGGCCTCTTTATTATCAGTATTGGCAGCAATACTAGCTACTTATGGCAGTCTAATTTTCTACAGACAATCTTAACATAAAGAGAATAAAGAGAGGCAGGTTGTCACTTGAAAGTTGAGATAATACAACAAGTCACCACAATAAGAAAGTGGAATAACTTCTCAGAGAAATTAAGTTTGAGGATGTGCATGAAATTTTTCCATTTTGATATAGCTAATCCTATATAAGTATCTTCTTCCCACTTTTCTTCTTCGTCTTCCTTTCCTGCCCTTGACACTATAGGTTAGCTAACATTTACCTATTTTAGTCTGGGGAGTATTATATAGGATGGCTATCTAGAAACCAGAATGTACAGTGTATCTACAGTTTGCAGTCTGAGATCACTGTAACTGCCACCGCTACGTCATGTAGAATCATAGGTGTTCTAGTTTTACAAGGTATTTAGCCTTCTGTGCCAAAGAATGCTGGAACCTTATGAAACTTCAATTCTCATGATTCTATAGCATTGTGACATCAGCTAAGAGGTGGTATCAAGCTGCATTAATTTTATAGTGTAGATCAGTGGTTCTCAACCTGTGGGTCCCCAGATGTTTTGGCCTTCAACTCCCAGAAATCCTAACAGCTGGTAAACTGGCTGAGATTTTTGGGAGTTGTAGGCCAAGACACCTGGGGACCCATAGGTTGAGAACAACTGGTGTTCATGCATTCAGAGGTAGTATTTTTTTTCTTGCAGCTTAACATAATAACTAGGAACTGATTTTATGTGGTGGTGGTAGTCCTTCAAGATCGCCAGGCAAGTTGTCATTCATTTTGCCCACGTGAATGTACAGTCCTTTTTAATAATCCTGTAATGAAAACACATAATACATTGCGTTAACAACAACTGAAGAAATTATCCAACTACTCTGAAAGCAACAGCAAAGTAAGAAATGGGATATTACAAAGTTGAGGGGGGGAGAATCACAATCAAAATATCAAGTGAAATGATTTAAGATGTAAGATGTAAAGCCCTAATGAATAAAAGTAAAGATGTCTTATCACATAAATCTCTCCGTTATTGCAAAAGAAAATTGTAATTGTTAGATACATTGGAAGATACATTGGAAGATACAGGATCTCAGACAATAATTTTAAAAGAAAATGTAAAAAAATTATTTGCTTACCAGATTGGCAATCAGGGGCTGGACTCTGCCAGAGAAAGGACAAATTACTTCCCCCATCCAATATCATTCAGTCATCCTAAAATATGAAGACCCTTACAAGCAAAATATCTATTTAGAAGCCTTCCTGAGTCATTTACTCCTGAGTAACTGCATAAATTAGATTGCATGCATTCTTTGTTCTCCCTGAGTAGTTCAATTACTGTAAATCAGTATTTCTGTTGCCATGTCCTTGATCATTGATTAAACTAGCCAACACACATTTTGGTGCCTCAAATGTTAGACCTGTTTCTGTATATATTTGGTCCACTGATTCCAAAAATGGTACCAGCTTTTCTTATTAGCTCTAGTTTTTTAGATAAAGAACATATGCTGTCTACCAGTTGCCATCTGCTCACCTATAAAAAACCATGATAATAATTTATTTATTTATTTATTATTTACCATATTTCTAACTCGCCCTTCTCAACCCCAGAAGGGGGACTCAGGGCGGCTTACATTCAGCCCCATTCAGACTATCAGGACTAAATTTCACTACAGAATCAAATTTATTTATTTATTTATTAATTAACTTTATTTATACCCCGCTCCCATCTCCCCAAGGGGACTCGGGGCAGCTTACACGAGGCCAAGCCCAACAACACATAATAACAACACAAAGCAATTATAAAAACAATACAATCAATAAAACTCAAACACAAGCAATAACAGAAAATTTAAAACCATTTTGGGCGGGCCAAATGTGAATGTTAAAAATGTTAAAATAAATAAACGCTGGGTGCAGATAGAGGTAGTTAGAGGTGCAGATAGAAACTCTTTAGTAAAAAGAAGAAAATGCATACCGCTGATCCAAATAGTCCTTTCAGGGAGGAGTGTAATAATAGATAGATAAAAGTACACTTAAATGCCAGAATACAGGTTTCTTGTCCTCTAAATATCACAAAGCCATTCACAGGGGAGCTTTAATCAGTATTACATGTCATGCATTGGCCCATACCAAATGTGTTTAGCCTAGAGATTGTTCAGCTGATCAAGCCATTTCTGTTGACAGTCTCTCCCACACAGCAATTCAGTAAAGGAATGGAAGATACAGACATCTAATGCTTGCAAAGCAATCAAACTGGAATTGTGCTGAATTTTAGGGATGATGACTGCAAACTGCTAAAGGCCATGTAAATTAATCGACAGAAAAGCGCACTAAGTACAGCAGGAACCTCCTCTTACTTCAGGGGACATTGAGTTTGATTGTGAGATGGAGAAGCAAAACCAAAAGTATATTCCTTTTACCCACCCTCCCCAACCCCCAAACTATGTTCACATCTGTCAACATTGGAATATCTCAAAAGCAGTGATTTTGGCCCATTGTTGTCACTGTGTCACCCACTGTGAAAGCAGAAAAGAAAGGACCTTCAGATAAGCTGTCTAAGGTATTTTAATGTCTCAATATGAAGTTGATAGCCAGACAGATAGTAAGAAGACTACATGTTCTACTCAGTGTTCATTGTATACAGGTAGAGGGAGTCATGGATTTGTGTTCTAACCCAGCCTACTGCATTCTGGACTTCTTTATACTGAAGTAACTATAAGCAAATTTGACTGAATCTGAAATCAGAGCTCTGCCATTTATTATACTCTGTAATTTCTCCCTGGCATTACTTTGCAAACAAAGATTCTTAGGAAGTACTCATCCCACGCTTTCTACAAGCGTGTTAATGACTAAGGAGGTTGGATGCATCCGAGCCTGTGCAATGGATTTTTCTGGTGGAGCGCAGTGTGCACAGAACTGGCCTCACCCTTTAAACCAAAGGTTCGTCTGCCAGGGCCTAGCAAGCTTAGGATGGTGGCAGCGAGGTCCTCAGGTTGTAGGTTTGATTTGAGTTTCCTTCTCTAGATGGTTGACCTTAGAGGGTTAGACGAGCACCATTTGCCCGGGTTTGAAATGAGAGTTTTCCTTCTCTTAGGATTCTTGCCAAAAGGCTAGAGAGCCCATCCTACCTGTTGACGCTCTTTGTCAGACCCTTTGGTTGTGACCTATCTGGCATGAGAGTCCCTACCCTTTGGCTATGCCACTGCCAGCATAGCTCACAACTTCATTAGGGTACGCAAGCCAAGGGGGTGCCAATGGAAAGGAAAGTTCTGTAATAGCATTCTGTGAAACATGTTACAGCTACTTTCAGATCTGCCTGTAGGTCTAGAACAGTGTTTATTAAGCTATGTGATGCAGGGGACTGGCAGTCTACCCCCCTTCCCCCATGTGCCAGGAACCAGTATCATAATCAGCATCATGCACTGATTGCAGCTCTTTCTCCCTCCCTCCCCCCCTCCAAAAACTTGTCATGGACTGGCAGCTGATAGCTCATGGATTACTAGAGGTTCATGGACAGCTACGTTCAGTAACCGACATCCAAAGCATGTGTTCCCACCTCCCTCTATTTGTGTATAAAAACAAGCTTCTGAACTTGTGTAGGTGGAAAGAGAGGAAGAAGCAAGAGACATATGATTAAGAGACATCTAAAGAAGAAAGTGTTATTACATTAAATCTGGCTTTAGGAAGACTGGATTTAAATACTGGAAAATTCAGAAGACTTGGGAAAATGTGTTTAGGAAGTTCATTGTCTTTTTAGACTACCCCATAACCAAGATTCTCTGGCTCATGCATGGTACATTAAAATGATAAGATACAGACTATAAACACACTATTCCAAAGAGTGTGTATCATAAAAAACAAGATAAAATCAGCAACAAAGAAGAAGAACACAATAAGCATGTTAAACCTAAATAAAACCATCCATAAGATTAATAAGTGGTAGGTTTTAAAAACACTAAAAGCACAAAAGCAAACATGAGCTTCAACTCTTAACACAAATAGGTATCAACTGAAATCTGGTGACATGAGTCTTATTATTGAAATGTAGTTAAAGAGTGATATAACCTATTTTAGAGAAATAGGCCAAATTGGAAAGGAAGAGTAGCAGCATTATATGTTTACATTTACACTCGTGAAGAGATGCATAACTTATATCCTGAAAGCCAGGTTGAGATGGGAAGTGTCTAAATAAACTAGGATGGATGTCTAAAGAATGTTCAACTGAGCCAAGATTTATTTACTTCATTTGTATACTTCATTTGTAAGATTTAAAAGGGACATGTACAAGAAATTGTAAATTCCTAAAGGGAAATCAATAAAGATGATTCAAACAAATATTTAGCACATATAGGGAGAAACCCCTACAAACAAAAGTGCAGAACAGCACTGTTCAGTAATATTCTAAGACATTTCCTCAGAACTAATCCAACCCTGGAGAATAAAGGCTATTGTCATCTTTAGATGTGGTATGGGGTTCTTCCTGTTTTATGGCTAAAACCATAGTGCTACTGAGGCCAGGGAATTTGCCAGGCTAAGACATGGATCACTTTAGGGATGACTCAGTGAGCTGACAGCCCATTTGTCAAAAGCCAGCAGCAGAAGCTGGGAAATTACCTATGGAGAGAAGCCAACTAGGGCAGTATTACTCAAGTGGAACAGACTTTTGTTTTAATGATAGAAGAATGAGAAGAAGCCTTGATTCATCAATGACTTCAGAGCTCCAGGTTTCAGACCTGGGTTGTACGCTCAAGCACAGTCCTGAATGGCTGAACTATTATTGGGTGTAAAGGCTGGAGCCGAACAGGAACACCCAAGCAACTAAGGTATTGCCTGGGCAGTTATCACTTCCATCTTATGTGACAGACTTAATAATAATAATAATACCGACAACAGCAACTTTATTTTTATACCCCACTTCCATCTTACTGAAGGGACTCGGGGTGGCTTACAGAGGGACTTTGTGACCCCTATGCAGAAAGGAATTATTTGCATGATTGATTAATCATTTGTTCTTGTGCTTCACCAGACTACATCACACAGGAATCTATAGCATTGAGCCATGGCAGTTAAAGTGGGGTGAAACAAGTGGGGTGAAACGGCATCAAATCTACAGTGTAGATTTAACCTTAGGCAGAATTGTAGCATAATAATAATAATAATAATAATAATAATAATAACAACAACCTAATTTATACCTCAGAGGGATTCAGGGCATTTCACAAAGTATGACAAAAATAGCAAATATTCAATGCGAGGAGCAAATAAACAACAGTCATAATGGAACATGAAATAAACTAAACTAATTATAACTGATGAACAACAGAACTTACACCAAGGATAAGTAAATAATGAATGGGAGTCAGCTAGCATTAGGAAAAGGGCCAGTACAGACAATGGCTGTTCTAGCCATGGCAGGACTCTGGAAGGATGGTCTTGATTAGCCTTGTTCCTAATAAGAAAATGTCTGTGTTTATTGTATATGGGAGAAATGAATTTTATTTTACTCTGTAAATTTTAGCTGGCAAAGTCAAAAGTGTTGACTAAGGAGCAAACCAAGAACTAATTAAGAAATGTTGCTTAAACAAACTAATCACATAACTGAGATCTAAGGTTTGCAATATCTCTTCTCACCATCTTCTCTCAGCATTATGGAGCGGAACAATTTAACAGCTCCGAGATGCAAGAAAATAAAAATAGCATGGTCCGAGGTACCTGGCAGGGAAACATATTTCAAAGGGCTTTATTTGGATCTAACACATTTTTGCACAGCACCTTTTGCTCTGGGGTTGGCAATTTTAATTACCAGTAGTATTGCTTAGCAAAATACAGTGAAGATCAAACTGTACAAAAGAAATGCAAAATTATGATTGCTAATTTTAAAAACGAGTATCCTTTGCACATTAGCAGACTGCAAACTTTGCATGTTTCACGAGTCTTTGGTCTCAAGGGAATGAGGTGAAAATTATTGGAGATTGTTTCAAAGCACATGAACCAAGAGCAAATGTGCAGCTTTTTAATCCTCCTATATTGTGTCAGCACATTATATCCAGAGAGGACCTGAAACTGGTTGCTTTTAAGAAAAGGCAGAAGGCAAGGTTTATTTTCATCCACTTCTACACAAAGCAAATCCCAGGCTGGGAATTGGTGCACGTACCATTTCTGATTTCCTGACTTTCAAGCAGGAAAAAAAATTGAAGCTGAGTGTCTTTGCTAGAAGCGCCTTCAAGAATGACTCACTTATTTCAGGACAATTGATGCCCAACTCTTTAGGGAGCAAGAATAAATGATACATCTTTGAAACCTACATGCTGGCTAATTTTTCAAAGCTGTATTAAAGTTCCGCATGCTTCATAAGCTTGACATGCTTGTGTATGAAAGAAATAATGATGGGAAGGGTGGAATAGCACAATGAACATTGATTCCTGTCGCAAATGCCAATTGGGGATGTCATGAGTAAGACGCCTAATGGGATGGTGGGGTGATCCCATTTGACTAATCTGAAAACATTTCTATATTTAAGCAAGAGGTCACAAAAGCAAATGGGAGAGGGCTCTATGGTGTAATGTTTTCACAGCAATGATAGTTTTCATTTAAAAAACTCTAATTGGCAGGGACAGCTATATGAAATGGAAAGTGAAAATGCTTGAATGGATCAAGAAATGGCTTAGATTCTGACCACGGAAAAGTGATGGTGGTTGTAAAAAATCTTAGTGTAGATATAGGTGACAAGTGAAGCTAACAACTGTATTAGAACTGAGCCCTAGTTTTCTCCATGTATTTATCGCAAACATTCAAGGTTTGGAAAAAAAGAAGGAATACTTCATAAAACCATTCTGTTGAATGGCTTTATGCTTTGAATATGATTTTCCTGCTTCTTGGCAGGGGGTTGGACTGGATGACTCATAAGGTCTCTTCCAACTCAAGGATTCTATGATTCTATGAATGCACCAATAGAAACACATTGGTGTTAGTGTAATCATATTATTAATTGAATGATTCACTATGAAAAAATCAGTTTAAAAACCACTAAATTCTGTACAGTACTATTGATCTCACTATGAAACCGGTTCACCATGAGTGTGCAGGATAAAAAGGTATCATTTTCAAATATTACCTACTACCCTAATGAGCAATCTATAATAGTTGTGTTGAGATTCTGCCTTTCTCAGCAAAAATCCTCACCACAGAAAACATGAGCATCAGGAAGTAAGTCATGCTGCTGCAGCCACAACTTCCTATTTATTGTGAGGAGTGTAAAAACATGGTGTGTCTTGGGTGATTCAGCAGAATAGGAAATATTTCATCTTAGCTCTTTCAAATGCATGGTTTTCAAATAACTGTATTTATTATTACTACGGCTTCCGTTCTGTTATAAACCTAAATGCATAGGCCAGAGAGGTAGCAGAAGTAACAACCTTAGCATGCTTATACTGTGTGGTTGGTAGTACCTATATATGTCTTTCTAGAAACCTAACTATAGCATATATTCATACATTATTTCCTGTTGGTTTTAGCTACATTAGCTTCCCTTCTTGCATCAGTCTGCAATTAGCATGCTTTTGTTTCTCCTCAATTTGTCCTCCAATTTGTGTGCAATTCTCTTTCCTACACATTTGCGGAGTGCATGTTACAGAGCCTCCCACCATGATATTTTATGAAGCCTTTGGTCTTTGCAAGTAAATCTATTTCATAGGTTTTACAAAGAAGATTACTCCAGTATAAATTTGGCCCAGAGCAACCCCAGATCCAGTGCATATATCCAGGTGCACCGAAACTGCATCAGCCCGACTGGACTGTCACCTTCTCTTCTTCCTGGCCACTCAGCTCCATGTGAGTGCCTGGCCATATCTGCAAATGTCAGAATAGGGTGCTCACATGACCAGCAAGAAGCAGGGGGTCTAGTCAATGGGTAGGGGTGGACAAGGAGGATGAGTCATCTTCTTCTCCTGAGCTGGTCAGCACAGGCAAAGGGTGCCAGTAGGGATATCTGTCTCAGCATAGGATCAGTCTGAAATACACCCTCCTGCTGGACTATCCTTCAACTTTGCTTAAAATGGGGCAAAATCAAATGAAGGCAAGAAATTCCAGGATTCTTTCCAGACGTTTTGCACCTTGGCCCAGCCCATTTTGATTAACTCCTTATCCCTAATTTTATTTTACTTCATACCCGGTGTTATATCCCATTGTGTTAATTTTCTTTTATTGTTTGTATGTTGTTGTTTAATTGCTGTATTTTATTTTAACTTTTATTTTGATTTTAATTATTATTTGCTGTATGTATTTTATTTGTTTACTGTAGTCACTGGGCTTGGCCTCATGTTAGCCGCCCCAAGTCCCTGAGGGGAGATGGTGGCAGGGTATAAATAAAGTTTAATAATAATAATAAAAGAGGTTCCCATGCATTGTTGGGGATTCACATGGGAACTACATTTCTGGGCAAGACAGTCCCATCAAACAGAGCACATTTCCTTGTGCCATTCCAAATTTGTTTGGGAGAGCTGGAATCCTGTTGTTAAGCTACATCAGCATAACTAAACTGACATTGGCAGTGATGGCAGTACACTGTTCAGAGTCAGAGCTGTCAGATCTCTCTGCTGCCCCCACCCGAATGGCTCTCCTTTTTCCTTCACTACTCTGCTCAACATGAGAAAAAGTACAACCAATGATACAATTAATAAACAGAATTTGACCTAAGAAGTCCAGCTATAATACTGAAGAATTGTAAACACATCCTTATAGGAAATAAACAAGCAACTTCCTCTTTTTGTATGTGGGGACAATCCTGCCACAAATTTTCCATGGGCTACTGCTGTTAGTGATGACTATTAGGCATGGTTAGATCCAGTCGGAATCTTCGTAATTCAGATTAAATTCAGATTAAATTCCTTTTTCAAATTCCTTTTTCAATTTCGAAGTGATTTGGAGACCTGGAAGTATCCTTGTCATTTCGAAGCCACTGTCACCATCTTTGTTCCGACTCAGGAAGTGAATGGGAAAAGACCCAGCATTTGGAGGCAAGCAGCAGCTTGCATGCTGGGATGCTTGCCTCCAGCCAATGAGGGGAAACCATGTGGGGAGGGGTGGGGTTTTGGCACAGCAGCCATTGCCCTTTAAAAAGGCCCATGCATGCCTCATGGGCTCATTGCGAGCCGGGGATGCAAACGGGAAGGGTCTAGGCAGCTTGGGTGGGAAAGGTGCCAAGACACCGCTTTGCAAGGGAACAACAGAATTGGGAACAAATTGGGGAAACCGGCTGGAAGCAGACCCCTTGGCTTCATTGGAGGGAAGAAGGGCAGGGCAGCTGGGAGAAGTGTTCTCTTATCTGCCACTGCCAATTTTCCTTTTTGAAGCAGTGATTTTAACTTTCAACTTCAATCCCCTTTGGATGACACTTTGGATTTTGGGATCCCAGAAAGTCCCTTTGGACTTTGGATGCCAATTTTCTGCTAATAATTTCCTTGGGGAACCACACCATACCACTTTGGATCCCCCTTTGTCTGCTTTGGGTCTCATGTTGTACTTTTGGAAACTAGAAATCTCCTAATCTAATCATTTCCTTGGGGAAGCACAAAATACCACTTTGGAGCCTCTTTTCTCTGCTCTGGGTTTCACGTTGTACTTTTGGAAACAAGAAATTTCCTATAATCTGCTAATAATTTCTACCACTGTGGCAAGTTTCATCAGTAGTGGTCTAAAAATGAGGGAAAGAGAATCCCCCCAAGTTTGGCCTGTCCCGTTTGCAGTTTTTCGCGCATTGCACAATTATGCCCAGCATTAACAAAGCAATTTGGAAATTTCAGAAATTTTAGAAAATTCTAACTTTTTTGGGGGGAAATTTCGGAAATCACATCGGAATTGAATCAGTAGCGCCCCCTACAGCCGAAACGAGTTTTGAAGCAATATCACACTGCTAGAATTGCGCGGTTCGGATTGGTCAAAAAAGAACCTTCCCATATTCCCAACAAACAATACTTACTTTTAATTGACACAAATGACATTCATCTTTGAGACTCTGTCTTTTAGACAGGAGGTGTCCAGGGATTAGTGGTCTGAACTACAATGTGACCTGGTAGTGACATTTGTGAACTCATCATCTGTCAATCTTACAAATAAACTGCTTGCAATCCAGTTTCAAATTTCAGCCTGAGAATCATCCTTGTACACTCTAACTGAACCAGCCTTATGGACAGGTAAACCTGTGATACCAGCAATCCAGTCTCATTTTGATTGTTTCCAATAAATGCAGTGCTGAATGACACTCTGTCAAAGGAAGAAAATGAAATGCCCACAGAAGGAAACACAGATTGACAGGAGACCTAGTCTTTTAAACATGGAGTTGATGTTCCTGTACAGCTGATTATTTTTATGTAAGTAATTAATAATGGAGAAACAATGAAGTGTCATAGAGCATCCCAAGAGGATAAATTGTCCGTCTGTTTTATTCATTTATTCTATTCTAACTAAATTGATGGGATAGTCTGATGACTTTCTGGATTCTACACAGATGATGGAACAACAAACAAGTTGCATTTAAATAATGAGCAAATCTACCAATTAGTCAACGCCTGATCTTCATGCCTTAAAAATGATGCACTTAATGTAGCCTTTGCCAGTTTGAAAAGAGCTTTAAAAACTGGAAGAAAACAAAGACATGAACCTCAAATTTTAGTCACAGATTTAGCACATTAATCTAAGAGGGCCTTTATTAGGACTGTGTCTGTCACTGGGATCCATTAATTGGAGTTTAATGTGATATCACTGATTGTCTCCCTTAATAGAAGTTTATGGTAATTTTTCTGCCAACTAACCTAATAAAGAGTTCAGGAGAACATAGAGGTTGGCATCTTGCATGGCATTTTTGTTAGCTCAAATTCAAGTACTGTATTGAGAAACTGTAGATTTTAGGTGATAATAAATGGGAATATTTAATATGCAACTATGCAAAGATGGCCAATGTCATGTAGTTATTTGAATGCTGAATTAGAACGAAAGAAGTAGGTTAAAATCCTCACTCGGCAATGGAAACTCATTGTGTAACCTTCAGAAAGTCAAACCCTCTCAGCCAGGGTAAATCTTGTCAGGAAAAATCTTATGATAGAGTAACTATAAACTGGAGCTGAGTTGAAAGCATGTATCAATAACAATCTACTGCAAAGTCAAAGCCAGTTTTGGGCAATCTGCTGAAGTATGTTAGTAAAGAGATGAATGAAGTATCAGATTACACGAGGCAGCATTGGTTGTGTCAATTTTATCCCCAGATTAGAGGAAGTAAACAAAAATGGAAAAAAGGGAGGAGAAATAATTGCAGACACCAGTTTTGAATTATTGATTGCTACTGTCTATGAACCTGCCTGTTCTCCCCATTCAGTATACTGATGAGATGGACAGGTATCCATTGAGTCAGTTGTTTAGTGTTAAGGAATGTTTATGAAAATTTCAAATCTCTATACACTGTCAAAACATGACAATTAGAGGATTAATTTTTTTTGGTTTGGAAGGGGTGCTCCAGGGAGGAGATGTATATGTGCAGAAATGGATATTAACTTTATGCATATGAGTAATAAGGGTTACCTGTATTATATGTAAGAGGGTCACTTGCTGGGTTACTCTACTCCCAAACCAGCCAAATGCTGCTGTTATTATTATTATTATTCATACTTATATCCTTCCAGTCAGGAACTCTGTGTGTTATACAAAAGTTAGAATAAATAAGTTAAAAATTATATTGTACAAAAGTTAAAAATAGAATTTATCAATAAAATTAAAAGCGTTTTAAAAAAGCATCAAAAGAACAATAAATATAAAAATCCATCACATAAAAGGCCTTATCCCCCATGAGTAATCAGCCTCCAAAGTCCTGTTGAAATAAAAGTGCTTTTTTTATTTGCTTGCGAAAAGATAACAAGGAAGGTGCAAGACTAAATGGCCTGGAAAAGGAACTCCAAAGCTTAGGAACAGTCACCAAAACCCTGTTCCCAAGAGATGTCCCTGTGTGGGTCATAAAGAAGAGAACAGAGGTTACCCCGAAGATTAAAAAACAAGGGCAGTTACATATGTGAGAATATGATCCTTCAGACAACCTGAATCTGAGCCATATGGGTCTTTATGGGTCATAACCAGTACTTTGAATGGTGCCCAGGTGGATTGCAGTCAATTGAGTCATTTCAACAATTGAGTTGTATGTAACCTAGTTAACAATTTGTCTGTAGTTCTTTAGAAGAGTGGAAGTCTTCATAGATGGGCCACACAGAACATGTTATAGTAATATAAACAGGTATATATAAACAGGTATATGTTACCATGGCCAGATCAAAAGTCTCAAGGGGTCAGCAGAGCTGGTACTTAAGCTTCAACTGGCCACTAATAAAACGTGTGCTTCCAAGCTCAGGATTGAGTTCAAGAGTACATGCAGATTGTGAACCTGCATTTTCAGTGGAAATGTTATCCCATCAGCCTTTTGATTGACCAGGAGAACCTCTCTTATCTGGATTAAGTTCTAGTTTGTTCTCCGGTCCATTACTGATGACAATTTGGATTGAGGTGGGTGTCATCTAAATGCTTATGATGCCAGACTCTAAAATCTTGGACAACATCTCTTAGTTGCTTCATGTAACATTATATAGCACAGAGGACAAAACAGAACCCTGGAGGATCCATATGGTCAAAGAGTTGGCCATCAAGAGTCCGTCAACACCACTCCCTTAGGTCACCAATCCAGTAAGGAAGGGAGTCATAATAGAACAGCGTGTCCATGTTGCATCCCACCTAGGTTATCCCAGAAGGATTCCATGATCAATGGTATTTGCTAAAAGATCCAGCAGAACTAAAAGGAACTTTTCAATTTCCCTTATAGCTGACCAAAGTGTGGGGATTTGTAAAAGGGCACCATGATGTGATGAGTTGACTGGAATGACATGAGTCAGCAGCTGATTGGCCGAGCATGCCAGGAGCCAGAATTCTGATTGGCTACTGCCTCTAGCTTGCTGCTGAGACAAACGGTTTTAACTGCCACTTTCATCTTGGAGAGTGAAAACTGGAAACAGCCAGGAAGGAAATGGCTGCCAACTCTCTGAAGCCTGATCATTTCTAAGGCATGAAGCATATTTTGAAGACTGTTTAAAAGGACTGTTTATTCCCTCTGTTCTGTGTGAATTCAGAGAGACTGCTGTATATATTGTTGCCCTGTTTGATCTTTTGAACAGAAGTAAAGATATTGTTACTTGTTACACAAGCCCGAGTCACATTTTATTATACTGCAGGGTATATTTTGGTTCAGAAACTGTGGTTTATTTATTTATATCTACAACCTCAACATAAAGCCACCCCTGTGTCATAGCCATCTCTGAAACTAGACTGAAATACATCTAGACAATTTGTTTCACCCAGAACTTCTGCTTCTTTAGAAAGTAGGCAAGCATTAAATAAATCACGGAGAGGAGAAATAAAGGGTTAGAGGTGGTATAGTTGTGACTTGGCTGCAAGGGGCAGAAACATGGCACATATGAGAGGGGAAGGAAAACAGGAAGGCAGGTAGGTAGACAGGGTCATTGAAGTGGTGAGGTATACAAGGAATGGAGGAATGAAGTGAGAGAGGAAAGAAGAGTTATGAGGGGTGCAGTGGAAGGCTACAAGGAACAAGAGAGGTAGGGAAAAGGTAATTAAGGTGCAAGACATTGAAGAGTGGTAGCTCTGGTGAGAAAAGGAAGGTAGGGAATGTGGGAGATGCCTGCAGAGTAGTGCAGGAAGCATGAACATGACCAAACAAGTATTTAAACCTGTCTCCCTGTTCCAAGTCTACCATATGCAAAAATTTTGCAATTATTAAATTTGCAAATCAGAATGCAAATTAATAATAGGCATAATTATAATTTGCATAATATAAAAATTAGCTACACATATTTCAGCAGATGGAAAATGGCACCCACAAGCAAATGGGAATGTGTACGTGTGCATTGAGGGCTGTGCATGATAGAGTAACTGGGGGATGATATTGAAAAATCTTTGTGCACTTATAAAGGCATATGTTTTAAATATGCATACTTTTGTCCTTGCTTAATTTCATTGGTACATGCTTTGAACAATGCTATTTCCTTGCTTTACTCATACTAAGACACATGCAATTCTAGACCAAGCAGACAAAATGAAGTAAGACACAGGCAAAAATGATAGATTATTAAAATGTGTTGCATCTGAGAAAACAGGCTGAAAACTGAAAGTATGTGTTGTTTACCCTTCACATTCTGGCATCCAGATTTTGGTTCATAAACATTTCTGAATGAAAGCATCAGAATGTATGAAGTGTTCTCTAAAGAGTGCAATGTACTATAGTGTGTTAATTCCAGTGTGATTTGTATGTTTGTTGCCAGTGAGTGATTCTTATAGTCAGTTTCATAATAAGCTCCTTTGGACATTATATGTACACTTGATGACTACCGGTATTAGTATTAAAAGAATGAAGGAGGTAGTCTTAAACTATTTAAGAAATTATCTACGTGTTTAAAGAGTAGCCAGGATAATTTGTTCTGGATCTATAACATATGGCTATTAGCTGCAACTTCTGATCACCGGGACTGTGGCACAGCTGGCTGGGTGTCAGCTGCATAAGAACATAAGAACATAAGAAGAGCCATGCTGAATCGGACCTCAGCCCATCTAGTCCAGCATTCTGTATCACACAGTGGCCCACCAGTTGTACACGGGGATCTCGAGCAGAAGGGAGGGCAAAACCCTGACCTGCTCCCGACCCCGGTCATGAGTTTGAGGCCTGCCTGGGTTGGGGTGAGCTCTCGACCAAATTGTGTAGCCCATTGTCGACCTTTGCAATCTGGAAGACAGTTGCATCTGTCAAGTAGGAAATTTAGGTACCACTTTGTGGGGAGGCTAATTTAACTGATTTATGAGGCCATAAAATCTCCAGGAAGTATGAAAAAGAATGAAGGAATGCGACAGCTCCCCCTGGTGGCTAGAAGCTGGAATGTTAAATTGCCTCTGAGCGTCTGTCTATATATGTTGTATGTCTATGGCATTGAATGTTTTCCATAGATGGCTTTCTTCCCTCCCATCTCCCCACATTAGCCTGGGAAGCGATTTTAAACCCAGTGGATGGCTTTCCTCCCTCTCGTCCCCCCTTGTGAGCCTGGGAAGCAGTTTAAAACACAGTTGATTAATTTCCTCCCTTTGCTTCCCCCCCCCTTTTCTGGAGTAAAACAACTACTTTCAAAGTAAAGACCACCCAATGAAACAGGAAATAACAGTTTGAAACCATTAATGAAGGATTTAGAAGTTTTGAAAAGTTTTGAAATTTTTTCTGTGAAAATTGGAATTGACTTTAGATCCGAACCACCAGTGCCCCCTACATCCGAAATGAGTTTTGAACCATTTTTAAAAATCAAACAAGCCTATTGGTTACCCTGCTGACCAGCAGCAGACCTATCTGGATTAAGACGCTTTTCACCTGCATCCAATCTTTTACCACATCCAGACAAAATTCACATCAGTTACTGCAATGCACTCTATGTGGTTCTGAAGATAACTTTTTGATGATGACTTAGGGCAGTGGTTCTCAACCTGTGAATCCCCAGATATTTAGGCCTTCAACTCCCAGAAATCCTAACAGCTGGTAAACTGAGGAAAGGAATAGCTCATCCTTTTTTTCATTGCTATGTCCAGCTGGCCAGAGAGCTCTTTCTGATCCCCTGACCCACATACAGCTCACAAGAATGAAGAGAGTGATCTCCCCTCCTTCCTGGTTATGTGGGAACACTGTTATGATACCAGCAGGTCACAATGGCCACACAGAGCTAACACGGACCTCTATAGTTGATTGAGAGCAGCAGCAGTGACATGGAGGGTGAGGCTAGAAAGCCATGCCACACTCCAGTGCATTTGCTTGGGTGCCTCCAAATTGGGCCTGAATTTAGTCAACTAGTGTCAAATTCAGCAGTTAGACTGCTGACCATAAAGTCATATGGAAACCATATAACCCCAGTTTTAAAGAAACGATAAGGACTGCAGAAATGCATTCTATACATTTGATGTATATTATTATTATTTATTTATTTACATCATTTATATTCCACCCTTCTCACCCCACAGGGGACTCAGGGCGGATTTTTATGGCCTCGTAAATCAGTTAAATTTAGATTTAGATGTATTTTATATAGGATCAACATTTTACTACACCATTGTGTATAATGGGATTTGAGCATCCAAAGGAATTTGATATCCATGGATGGGTGTGTGGGGGTTCTGAAACTAAACCCCACTGGATACCAAGAGCTCGCTGCATAGTGGTATGGTTTCACTGTCTTCAATTGTTCCATTCAATGGAATCGTGGGACGTTGTTTAAAGAGTTGAATTGCAGACCCGAGGACTCCATAGGATGTTGCAACAGCAGCTAAATACAATTTTGGTGATATAAGCATGTATCATCAAAGGGCCCTTGGATTCACCCCTGGGGTTTAACCTTATATCACTCTTAAATCTGTATAAAGGCAGCCAAGTTTCTAATACCCCATAATGTGAAGATCACTAAGAGATATAAATCTGGATGGTGAATTTTTTCTTTCTCATCCAGATGGGGGAAATGCAATTAGCTTCTCATATAATGAAGAAAAATAAGGCTGAGCTATGACAAGGTTTTTCAGACCCTGTTGCTGAGTCATCTACTCTTACACCTGAATACACAGATGGCAAGGAATTCATGTTGGCAGGTGCATGTTGCTTCACAAGAAGACTGGAGCAAAGTTCTAGCAGTCAGCACTGCTTACTCAGTCACTCTAGAGAGAAAATGGCACATCAAGGGGAAAAATAAATGCCAAGTCGGACTCCTAGAAAGGGGATTCAAACCTAAAAAATCTTTAAGTGAACTATGATGAGAATGTACAGTATATTTTAAATAACTCACATCTGTGGCTTCTGCTTCTGTTCCAATATGCTGGCAGTTATGTGGCACATGATTCTCCTCTTCTCCCCCTTACTCTCTCACTATTTCAAAGCAGGTTGTTTTGTTCTATTTAATTTCTGTCCCTTTAAAAATTTTCAAACTGTTGCAATGGCAAGATTCAAAATAAAAATAAAATCTAAAAGGCATGCTGGGTAGGGCACAGAGCAGGAAGGTGGGGTTTGGAGTTTGTGTAGAAGACAGATCGTGAGAACACAAATTGCTGAAGAAGTGCTGTAAAGCTAATGCAGAATGGTACAATACTGAATGCCTGAAAACAGGTATGTTTCCATTGTACACTAATACTATTGTGGCGAGATACGAGCATGCTTCTCTGATAAAGTCTTTAGTCAGAGAACACAGAGTTTCTCAGGCAGTCTCTATATTACATCTGGGAGGAAAAATCTTTCAAATGCTGCATAGGTAAATTTGCCAGTAGTAGTCCAGATGAAAGAGTTTGATATTTATTTACCCTATTTATACCCCGCTTTTCTCTACCCTGAAGGGGACTCAAAGTGGCTTATAGCAGAGGCAATTATTCAATGCCTTAGAACACACACAATTTCAAAAATTAAAATTAAAATTAAAAATTAAGTAAAAAATTATACCCATTTGATATTTAAAAACATTGCATTCCATATTAAAATCACGGCACCCATAATCGTAGTCCACGCCATTCCATGGTTATTGCACATATTCCAAATCTTTTATTGCACTGCACTATTCTTCAAAAGCCTGATCCCAAGTTTTTTTACTTTTCTTCTGAAGGTTAGGAGGGAGGGGGCTGATCTGGGGAGAGAGTTCCATAGCCGAGGGGGTCACTACTAAGAAGGCCAGTCTCTCATTCCCACCAGTCACACTTGTGAGGGGAGTGGGACCGAGAGAAGGCCCTCCCTGATGATATTAATCTCCAAGGTGGTGCATAGGAAGAGATACATTTGGGCAGTTAAGCTGTGCCAGAACCTTTTAGGGCTTTATAGGCTACAAACAGCACTTTGAATTTTTTTACATAAAATATTTTCAAGCTGAGAATGTTTGAATTTGTGGGTGCAGAATGCATGGACATAGAGAAATGACTGTATTTTCATCTAACCCAGAATGGGGAGGATGTGGCCCATAAATTGCAAGTCCTCACCTTTAGCAGACTGGTAACCAGTGGAGCTGATTTAACAGGGGAGTTGTGTGCTCCCTGTATGCCGCTCCGGTGAGTAATCTGATGGCTGCCCTTTGGACAAATACGAACAGTCTTCAAAGGCAACCCCACATATCAATGGAACAGAGATACAACCTAAATTTAGGCAATAAAACATAAATTGGAATGTACCAGATAGGAAAAAACTAGAAAAAAAGAATATTAGGTAAAATAACTGCACAAGTGATCTAAGCAACAAAACCCGAGGTAAAAAATTTAATAGCACAATATAAATTTAGTGCCTGAACATGCTCTTATAAAACTCCCAATAATCTATGCACTATTATGTGCTGTTGATTTCACAGTTGAAAACATTGGTGCATGCAACCAAGTAATGTCAAAATGCCACCAAGATGGCAAAAGTTACTAATGAGGAAGAACATACAGACCAGGAGAGGCTGCAACAGTTTTCTATTACTTGAGTCTACTTAGAAGGCCAATATTATTTCTCATTTCTTCTCATGATGGAATTAACTGAGTGTAACTTTCTTTTGGCTATTATATTCAGTTCACCAGAACTCAAATAAGCTGAGGACAAAAGGGGGATGCCAGATGAAGAAGAGCCACTGTGTCATTATAAAAGCAGCTGAAATCATGGGACAATAGAAGAGTATCTAGAACTGTCTCTGTCAAATCAAAACAGTATACTATTATATTTTTACTCAGGAGCCTCTGGTGGTGCAATGGATTAGACCCTTGTGTCGGCAGGGCTGAAGACTGACAGGTCGTAGGTTTGAATCCGGGGAAATGTGAATAAGCTCCCCCTGTCAGCTCCAGCTCCCAATGTGAGGACATGAGAGAAGCCTCCCACAAGGATGGTAAAACATCACAACATCTGGGTGTTCCCTGGGCAACATTCTTGCAGACAGCCAATTCTTTCACACCAGAAGCAACTTGTTTCTCAAGTTGCACCTGACACGAATTTTTTTTTACTGTGATGTGCACATGATGGAATCCTATCACTTAGGAATCCACTTCTTGGCAATCAAAGAATCAAAGATTTGTCTACACATGGCTAAAAATCCAGATTAGTTCCACATCTAATCCTTGTGACACACTTCACTAGCTTCCTCCTGGAGCCATGCCAGATCTTGCAATTTCCTGAGGGGTATGCTGAAAATGGTATATTATACCTTTAATCAAAACTAGAGCAAAAATAGAAACTTGTTTTCCCCTTAGTATTCATTGGGGTTTGGTTCCAGGACCTCCTGTGAATTCCAAAATTTGTGGATGCTTAAATCCCACTTTAGAGTAGTAAGGGCATCCCAATTGTATGTTTGAACCAACCTTCAATTAATTTGTCATCCAGCATCTACAGTGTCTTGTCACAAATAGATGCTTTTTAATAGAATGTGTCTATTAAAGATTGCCATGTGCTTATTTTAAGGCTGCGTTCCATATATTTCGATCTATCATCTTACGGCTATTGTTGCTATGAAGTTATTTTTCTTATTGGTAAACAAAGTAGAAATAAAATTAAAAAATGATTTTCAAATCTCTCTTGGTAAGTCTTTGAGGGACACATATCTTGACAAATGACAGCTCCTCTTGGCAAGATTGATATAAGCAAACTCTGTCTCCAAAAGAGGCCACCATAATCAAATATCTTTATTTTCAAAGCACACACCAATCCCTGAAGGTTACCTGCCAAGGTGACCTTATTAACCTGATCTGGAACAGAGCAGTAACACTGAGGTGAGAATTAGACTTTGCCAGTGATATCTCCCTTCAATATCTTGTAGTTATGGGGCAGGAGAGGAGACATTTGTAATCTCATTTCATACAACCATTTGATATCAATTTGGAAGGGAGCACACTGTGCTATTTGTTATTACTCTATGCAATGGAGAGGAACTGGGCTAGGCAGGCAATATTTTTGGTACTGGTAATCAGAGGCGGCCCCAGGGATTCCGCGACCTACGCGGCCGCGTAGAGCGCCATCGCCTGGGGGGCGCCGCCGCGCCGACTCCGCGCCCCACCGCCGCCACACTGCCCTGCGCCGCTCCGCCGCGCGGCGCAGAAGCACCTACAGGCGCTATAGCGCCTGTAGACGCTTCTGCGCACGCGCACTCCTCCCAAGTGCGCCTGCGCGCTGGCTCCAAAGCAGCAGGCGCGTGGGAGGGGAGTGCGCGTGCGCAGAAGCATCTACAGGCGCTATAGCGCCTGTAGACGCTTCTGCGCACGCGCACTCCTCCCAAGTGCGCCTGCGCGCTGGCTCCAAAGCGGCAGGCGCGCGTGGGAGGGAGTGCGCTGTGCGCAGAAAGCATCTACAGGCGCTATAGCGCCTGTAGACGCTTCTGCGCATGCGCACTCCCTCCCAAGCGGCAGGCGCGCGGAGGCGCCGCGGCGCAGAAGCATCTACAGGCGCTATAGCGCCTGTAGGTGCTCCTGCGCCGCACGCGCGGACGGCGGCGCAGGGCAACGCATGCGCGCTGGCTCCAAAGCGGCCGGCGCTTTGGGAGCGAGTGCGCGGCGCGTTGCCCTGCGCCGCCGCCGAAAGGGGCCGGCGGCGGCGGCGGCGGCGCGCGAGGGTGGCGCGCGGGGCGGAGGCGCGGCAGCGGCGGTGAGTGGCGGCGGTGAGTGGCGGCGGCGGGGCGACAAATTTTTTCGCTACCCCCCGAATTAGGTCGGGCCGCCCCTGCTGGTAATCCTATTTCATCCACACCCTCCAGTTAACCTTTGAGTTCAGTCTCCAAGTATGTGTCCATTCATTCATTCAGTGGATAGAGATAGATGGGAGCACTGGTTTCAGAGACTCTGTTGCTTCCTGGAGGGACAAATCCAGATAGTGATGCTAGGAATATGCTTCCCAATGTTCCAGCCATTAACTTCTTATTATATTGACCATATATACAGGGTTAGGTAGTGCCTTTAATATACTTGATGATACACATTTCTGTTTCTTCTTTCCACCAAAATCCAGGGAATTGTTCTACTTCTAAATTGATGTCTTTGGTTAGTAATGAACTGGATGATTGAAAACAAATTGAAGCTTACTCCAGACATGAAAGAAGGTCAGTCAAAAGCCAGTCCCGAGAAGAGGCACTCAGCCTATTTTGGATGAGACCATACTGTCTTTGAACATTCAGCTTTGTAGTTTGACTATACAGACAGTCCCCAAATTACAAACAAGATAAATTATTTAGGTTTGTTCCTAAGTTGAATTTATATGGAAGTCAGAACAGGCACATTTTAAAAGTGTAACTCCAGCCATATATATATATATACAGCCATATATATATATATATATATATATATATATATAAAGTTAATGGTCGTGGTACCCGGCAAATAGACAAAGAAACTATGCACCGCAGAAGCACTATACTTGGCAGCCCGTGCAAACATCTCCCTGGGTACCTATACGGCTCAAAAAACCGGCCCTACATAACTAACAACACCCCCAAACACAACCCCTAAAAACATGCCAACTGAAAAGCCCTCCGCACTCTAACCAGGCAGCACGAACTTTTGGAACGTTCGCACATGCCAGGCAGAGCGCAGCGGCACTAACACACACACATCTGCGCAGTAACGCACACCGCACTCAAACTCAGCCCCCAACATACCCACGCCCCCTTTCCACGGTCCTTTAGCAACAATAGCGCAACGATCACCCCTTCCAACTACCACAAACCCACACATCCGCAACACAAACTCGCCACCTTCCCACATGCATGGCGGCCAAAGCGCCGCGGCCCGAGCCCACACACTTATCTACAACCGCACTCTAAACCTGCCCACTACCCACCGTCGCAACCTTTCCACGCTCCAAAAACACCCACAAACAAACCCTCACCCCTTCCAAACAACCCAAAACAACACATAAAATACACAACCTCCCCCCTTCCCATGCGCATGCCACCCAAACCGCACCCGCCCGCTCTCAAAAACTTCGCCACAGTACCAAACGCCGCACTCACACACTGCCCGCAACACACCATCACCCCAAACTTACCTGCCTCCACACATTTTTCCCCCTCGCCTCCTTCCCGCACTGTAAAAATAAACACACACACGCCCCAAACAGCCCACACAACCGCCACACATTCATTCACTCAAAAACACCCACAACACTAAAACAACCACACACACACACAAACTGGGAATGCAAACAACCCCTGTTGCATGCATTCCCATTCACAAACAACAAAACAAACGCACAAACTTCCCTTACCTTCTCCAGCAAACATCCCACACACGCTCCGCCGGGCCATCTCCCTCCAGCTCACGAAAACTACACCTCCCAGGACCCTTAGCGGCAACAATGGCCACCACGCATGCGCCATCTCCCTCCAGCCCACGAAAACTACACCTCCCAGGACCCTTAGCGGCAACAATGGCCACCACGCATGCGCAGTACCAAAAATACAAAAACCCGCGAACCCAAAACAGTCTAACCTTCACGCATGTTGCACTCCCAGCCGAACCAAACACACCTTCCCCTTTCCAATATCACAAAACAACACAAACACAACAAACACACACCCCTTCACACCAGCCCACACCAACACATAAACAACACAACCTCCCCCCTTCCCAGCTGCATCTCACCCAAACCGCAGACACCGATCCCACACACTTCGCCAAAGTACCGCACGCCACACGCCGCACTCACAGCTTGATCGAAACACACCCTCACCCCATACATACTAGCCTCCACACATTTCCCCCACACCTCCTTCCCACACTATAAAAACCAACACACACACCCCATACAGGCCACGCAACCGGCACACAATCATTCACTCTAAAAACACCCACACAACATTAACACAAGATTTATCACCTACTTCTGGGAAATGTAGTCCCGTGGCCATGCCTGCTTGGTCCCCAGCCAGTAGCACCTCACCTTAGAGAGAGGCAGGCATGCAGGAGGCACTCCAAACGGCAGCCGCTTCCAGCCCTTCCCAGGAAGAGGAGAGGCGGAACTCCCCAGGCAGAGTTGCGAGGCTCCGGCTGGGGAAGAGGTACGCTGAAGCTTCCCCTTCCCCCTCCAAGATCTTCTTCGCCTCCCTGATCCCATTCCCCTCAATGCTTTCTTCCTTCGAGGGTTGGGGAAAGGAGAGGGAGGCTTCTCTCTCCTTGGCCAGGGCAAACCTCTTCCTCCCTTCCCGTCTCACTCCCCCCCCACAGACACACACACTTCTCTGCCACTCATTCCCCACCCCACTCTTCCCTTTCTGTAGATTCCTCCTTACCCTCCCAATCTAAACTTCCCCATTCTCCAGCCCCTCTCCCTCCACTTCCCAATACCACCCTTCCCCACTTTCCTCCCTCTCTTTCCCATGCCATTCTTCCCCCTTTCACACACATAAATACATACATACACATACAAAAACACACATACACATACATCTATACATATAGACACATTCACAAACATACAGACACAAACACACATATACATATATGCACATACAAACACACATAAACACATATACCTAATATACATGCACATATATACACATGCACGCACCCACCAAGACCATAAGTAACATCAACTCCAACCCTTACAAACTCATACTCTCTCACATCTCCTAAATAGGGCACAGCAACGCGTGCCGGGTTCAGCTAGTATATATATAAAAAGAGAGGGGGGGAGAGGGACAGAGAGTGAGCTTTGGAAAGCCTAGAGAAGCATAAATGCCCATGTGGTGTTTGTTTTGCTGTCTGTGCCCCTCTTCAGAAGTTTTCACCTTACTTTCTGTCCCTGTGATAATTGGATTTAAAAAAAAATAAATTGTCGTGTTCTGGAAACAAAGATTGGTGATAAAGTTTCAGTTGACACACCTTTTTCCAATCAGAGTGATTTCCCTTCAGAGGGGTAGATTCTCTCACTTCCTGTTATCTCACTCTCGTTCTTAACTATGAGTAGTATGTAAATTGGATGTTTGTAACTTGGGGACTGCCTGTACTTGAATTTGATCTTGAACCTGAATGCCAAAGTTTCTGAGTGTGCCTGATGTTATTGTGACAACTTTATTCTGGACATATCATCCATGTCTGATATGTCTAAGCTACACCTATTTTTCACTACTGTAATTCATAAAGCCAGTCACTTTTGTAGGGGTTAGAGGTAGAAACCATAAAAATGGAAAATGGTGAATTGTATTTTTGTTTACCAGAAAGATCAGGAAGGGGAACTCTGTGGTCATTTTATGCTAGAGGTTGACCATAGAATTGCACTGGATGACCTAGAGATTACTATAGAAGTATCCTTTCTAGGAATTTCAAGTTCTTCCAGAATGACTCCATGGGCATTTTCCAAAATTGACAATAGAATTGCTCCAGAGTATTTAGAGATTCCTAAAGGGAAAAAAAGTTAATCAAAATTGAAAAATCAAATCTGCAAAATTTAAACTTTATTAATATACTGTCTGTCACGATGCACGGACTTGACCGGCCCCTTAATCACACACACAGAGACGGGCTGAAGGCGAACTACTTTATTGAATATAAAAACAGTCCAAAAGGTAAATTGTCCATAGAAGAGATAAATGCAATCAAAGGCTTGAAGCAACAAGGTCCCAAACAGCTTGGCAAAACAATCCAAAGGATAATGCAAGGCTTGAACAAGGCTCCGCAAAGCAATGCGGGAACAGGAACAAGGCAAGGTGAATGCAAAGCAACCTTGGTGACCACGAGCCAGCTCAGCTCCGTAGATCCACTTCGCTAACACGCCTACTCAGACGAGACGTGGCCGAAGCACTGGGGATGCGTTCCCACGCCTGCTCTACTTAATCGTTCGGCCGAGGTCCCCGGCTCTAGGCCCCATCGTCTCCAATCTCTGCTGACGGACCTCGGCCTGTCTAGGCTGCGGTGCCATCCCCTTCTCCCAGACTCAATGCTACTTCTCCTATCAAAGGTTCGACCTTATCTCTCAGCAGCTGGGTCACTATCTACATGAGAGCTCTCCTCCCTAGAATCTTCCCAGGCGCTTTCATCCATGTTTTCACTCAAAAGCTCCTGTGACCCTCTTCCCCCCGGGTGCTCATAACTCCCAGAATCGCTGTCCTCCATTTGCACCTGGTTATCTATGTCTACGTCAGGGCCAAAACACAGCTCTTCCCATGCCAAACTTTCTGTGGGCGAAGGAGGCCCGCTGATGGGAAACTGTCCTTCCCACCCTTCCAAATCCTCTTCTGAATCTGTCTCTGCAGCTGCAGGCCCCAATGCCAATGGAACCCCGGGTCCTAGCCCTGCTCTCCAGGCACAAACGAGAACTGCTGTGCTACACTATCCCCCCTCAGGGCCCCTCCGAGGCCTCCCCCGCGAGGCTTGGGTTTAACAGGGTACTTGCGGTGAAACCGAGCAACAATGTCCGGGGCGTGAACATCTCGAGCCGGCGTCCAGGAGCGCTCTTCCGGCCCGAAACCTTTCCAGTCAATCAAATACTCCAGCTTCCGGTATCTGATGCATGCATCCAGGATGTCCTGCACCTCGAATTCCTCCTCCCCGTCCCGCATCACAGGGGGAGGGGGCGGCTGCGTCACATCAGGCCGCACCCCCTTCGCCGGGCGGAGCAAACAACGGTGAAACACAGGGTGGATTTTCATGTCCGCTGGGAGTTGTAGTTTGAAGGAAACAGGCCCCACCTTTTCCAACACCGTGTAAGGGCCCAGAAATCTCGCATCCAACTTGCGGCTAGGCCTCTGTGTGGGCAGATTCTTGGTAGACAGCCAAACTTTATCCCCACCAGGAGCTCAGGGCCCTCCTGGCGCCGCCCGATCAGCCATCCGCTTGTAATCCGCTTTAGCCTGGTCCAATTGAGTACGTAGCAAATCTTGGAGCGCAGTGAGCTCCCGAAGCCAATCCGCTGCCGCCGGCAGTGCTCCAGACGGGTCCACCGGAGGGTAGAACCGAGGATGGTGTCCATAGTTAGCAAAGAAAGGAGTCTCTTTGATGGATTCCTGCGTCGCATTGTTGTAGGCAAACTCTGCCAAAGACAACAAGGACGCCCAATTGTTTTGCTGATAGTTGACATAGCACCGCAGGTACTGTTCCAAGGTGGCGATAACTCTTTTGGTTTGCCCGTCGGACTGAGGGTGATGGGCCGTGGACATCCGAACATCAATCCCCAGCAACTTCTGGACAGCCTTCCAGAACTGGGAAGTGAATTGGGTGCCGCGGTCTGTCACCAAACTCTGTGGAAGTCCATGCAGCGAAACACATGTTGCACAAACATATCAGCAGTCTCCTTGGCCGTAGGCACCCCACACAGGGGATGAAGTGTCCCATCTTGGTGAAACAGTCCACCACGACCAGGATCGTGGTGAAACCCTTGGACTTGGGCAGGTCGGTGATGAAATCGGCCGAAATCATCTTCCAGGGAGCGGAAGGGGTCGGGAGCGGCTGGAGCAAACCGGCCGGTTTGCCCCCTTGGTTCTTGGCCCGCTGGCACACAGGGCAAGAGCCCACGTAGTCCTCCACATCCCTCCACACTTTAAGCCACCAAAAGTCCCGTAGCACTAACTGAAGTGTCTTGAACAGCCCGAAATGAGCTGCGGCCCGGCTTTCATGGCTAATCTTGAGAATGTCCTCCCGCTCAGGCCCAGGGGAATCATAGAAAGAGTCGCGGTGTTAGATCACCACGTTCTTTACCTGGAAAGGGCTTGCACCCCTTGGTCAGCTGCTCTTGCACCCAAGGGTCGGTCCGTTGGCGCGCCTGGACCCGGTCACCCAGAGGTCTCTTGTCCCCAGGGGCCGGCGGAGCCACTGGAGGGTCCACCGGGGCCGCCCGGGCAGCCGCAAAATTCTCCGCTTTCAGCAGACGGGCCTCGGAAAGCCCCTCTCCGCCACGAACATACTCCGGCTTCCGAGACAGAGCATCAGCTTGCTTGGTCTGTTTGGGAGTCACATAGTGGATGCGGAAATTGAACCGCTCAAAGAACAGGGACCATCGCTGTTGCCTCTGGTTCAATTTGCGCTGGGTCTTTAAGTGCTCCAAATTCCGGTGGTCAGTGTGAACTTCCACCGGGAATTTGGCCCCTTCAAGGAGGTGTCGTCAAACTTCAAAGGCAACCTTGATGGCCAGGAGCTCCTTCTCCCAAATGGTATAGTTCTTTTCCGGAGCTGTCAGCTGCCGGGAGTAGTAGGCACAGGGCAACAAGTCCGTCCCCTGAGGCTGTAGCAGGATCGCTCCCACTGCTACATCCGAAGTGTCAGCCTGCACGATGAAAGGGGTGCGGGGGTTGGGGTGCTGCAGAAGCGGCTGGGTGGTGAACAGCTGCTTTAACTTGCGGAAACCCACGTCCGCCTCAGGTTTCCACCGGAACGGCTCCTTTCCCCGCAGGCACTGGGTGATAGGATCAGCCCACTTGGCAAAGTCAGGAATGAACTTTCTGTAGTAGTTGGCAAAGCCCAGGAATCGTTGAATGTCCTTTTTGCTGGCCGGGGCCGTCCAGTCAGCCACAGCTTGGACCTTGGTGTCATCCATGGCAATGCCTGTAGGTGAGATGCGATAGCCCAGAAAGTCCACCTCCCGCAGATCAAAAGCACATTTCTCCAGCTTAGCATAGAGCCAGTGGGCTCGGAGTCTCTGGAGCACTTCCTTGACACGCCTGATCCGGAGAAAAAATCAGCAGGTCGTCCAGGTAGACTGCCAGCTAACGATCCAGCAGGTCCCGGAAAATGTCATTCATGAAATGTTGGAAACAGGCTGGGACGTTGCACAAACCGAATCCCATCACCAGGTATTCAAAACTTCCCCACTTGGTCTGGAAGGCCGTCTTCCATTCGTCGCCCTGGCGACTCCGCACCAGGTTGTAAGCACCCCTCAAGTCCAGTTTCGTGAACACTTTGGCTCCCGCATCCGCTCAACAGCTCGGGGATCAGGGGTAGGGGTAGCGGTTGCGAATCGTGATCTTGTTGAGCTCCCGGTAGTCATTGCAAAGGCGCAGCTCCCCGATTTCTTCTTAACAAAAGAATGGGCGCCCGGCCGGGACTGAGAAGGCCGAATGAAGCCCTTCCGCAGATTCTCATCCAGGAACTCCCGGAGAGCCTGTTGCTCTGGTTCCGAGAGAGGGTAGAGTCTCCCCGCGGAATAGGGGCTCCAGGTTCCAATTCAATGGCACAGTCATAGGGCCGGTGCGGGAGGCAGACGTTCCGCCTCCTTCTCGCTGAACACATCCCAAAATCCGGCATATTTCTTGGGCAGTGTGGCTCGTGTTCCACCTCTTGGGCCTGGCAAGCCCGGGCCGTCATGCAGTGACTCTGGCAATGGTCGGAAGAAAAAATTAACTGTCTCTTGGCCAAGGAAATCTGGGGGTCATGAAGTGCGAGCCACACAATGCCCAGGACAATGGGGAAATCTGGCAACTTGGTCACAAGAAAAGAAATGTCCTCTTGGTGGGAGCTGGTCCACATCTTGGTAGGGGCTGTATATTGAGTCACAGCCCCCGTCTTCAGGGTTCTCCCATCAATAGTCTGTACACCCTTGGGCTCTTGGAGATCAAGAAATTGTAATCCAGCAGACTTGGCATAGTCTGCATAGATGAAGTTGTTGGTGGCCCCCGAGTCGATCATGGCGTGGACCATCATTGGCCCCTTCTCGGGGGACCACAGGCTGACCATTACAAGGAACAATTGTCCAGTCTTGGGTTCAGGGGGGAGGTTAGCGATGGCGGCCGAGTGAGCGAACCCTCTTACACCTGGCCGGCCCCTTCCCCCGTTGCCTGGATGGCTTCCTCAGCCTCCGGGGCCCCTCCAAGGGCGGCTGAGGCCCGAGGAGTCTTCCCACGCGGCTTCTGGGGGCATTCTCTAGAAAAATGTCCAGCCCCGCCACAATACCAACACAAGTTGAGACGCTGACGGCGTGCTTTTTCCGCTTGGTCCACCTTGGGTCGCACCGTTTCCAACTGCATGGGCTCCGGCTCATCCAAGGGCGCAGGGGCCGGAGCGAACTGTCGGGGCAAGAACTGCCCGGCCCCCGACTCCTTCCGCGCCGCCGGCTTCTCCACCACACCTTTGCCCCAACGCCTCCGGGTCTGCAACCCCGCTTCCACACGTAAGCTCAGGGTGATCGCCACCTCCAGATCCGCGGGGCGAGCATGTTTCAGCATCTCCTGTTGCATTTCCGATGACAGTCCCTTGATGTATTGGTAACGCAGGGCCGAGGGGTTCCAATCCACCTGGGCAGCCAACACTCGAAACCGGAAATGTACTGGAACAAGGACATGCCCCCCGCAGACAGCCGATCCAAATCTCGTTCGGCTAACTCCGCATTCACTGGTGCTCCCCAAGTCGCCTTGATGGCATCCAGAAAAGCTCTCAACATGTTCATATGGGGGGATTGGGCCCGAAGCAACGTAGTGGCCCACGTTGCGGCCGTTCCTTCCAACAGGTTGTAGACAAACCCCACTTTGGCCTGGTCGTTGGCAAACTCATTGGGCCGCAACTCTAGGTATATTTCCACTTGGCCGAGGAACACCTCAACTAGAGCTGGGTTGCCTCCAAAATGGGCCGGCGCCGACACCCCGGGGTGTCGGCCGGCCCTGGCCCGGAGTTCTCCCAGTTCTTGTTGCATCTCCGCCACTTGGGCATCCAACAGGTTAGCCATGGCGGCAACGGTCTTTGCGCGCTTCTTGCGGCGTCCCGTGATGTGATAAGGGGTTCTTGGAGTGCTTCGGCCAACTGTCACGATGCACGGACTTGACCGGCCCCTTAATCACACACACAGAGACGGGCTGAAGGCTAACTACTTTATTGAATATAAAAACAGTCCAAAAGGTAAATTGTCCATAGAAGAGATAAATGCAATCAAAGGCTTGAAGCAACAACAGCTTGGCAAAACAATCCAAAGGATAATGCAAGGCTTGAACAAGGCTCCGCAAAGCAATGCGGGAACAGGAACAAGGCAAGGTGAATGCAAAGCAACCTTGGTGACCACGAGCCAGCTCAGCTCCGTAGATCCACTTCGCTAACACGCCTACTCAGAAGAGACGTGGCCGAAGCACTGGGGATGCGTTCCCACGCCTGCTCTACTTAATCGTTCGGCCGAGGTCCCCGACGCTCTAGGCCCCGTCGTCTCCAATCTCTGCTGACGGACCTCGGCCTGTCTAGGCTGCGGTGCCATCCCCTTCTCCCAGACTCAATGCTACTTCTCCTATCAAAGTTCGACCTTGTCTCTCAGCAGCTGGGTCACTATCTACATGAGAGCTCTCCTCCGAGAATCTTCCCAGGCGCTTTCATCCATGTTTTCACTCAAAAGCTCCTGTGACCCTCTTCCCCCCGGGTGCTCATAACTCCCAGAATCGCTGTCCTCCATTTGCACCTGGTTATCTATGTCTACGTCAGGGCCAAAACACAGCTCTTCCCATGCCAAACTTTCTGTGGGCGAAGGAGGCCCGCTGATGGGAAACTGTCCTTCCCACCCTTCCAAATCCTCTTCTGAATCTGTCTCTGCAGCTGCAGGCCCCAATGCCAATGGAACCCCGGGTCCTAGCCCCTGCTCTCCAGGCACAAACGAGAACTGCTGTGCTACACTGTCCTATTTCCCTGAAGGGACTCAGGGCCGTGAACAACAAAGTCAGCAAAGTCAGCAAACTTTCAATGCTGTACAAAAGAAAAATACACAAAGAAATAACTGTCCCTCCCAAAAATCCTTGCAGAACCATATTTAAACCAAAAAAGACTCATTATAATAAATAAAAATAATAATAACATGTAACATTTACAAGGTAAGGAAGCATCTATCTAAGGGCCCTTCCACGCAGCCCTATATCACAGAATATCAAGGCAGAAAATCCCACATTATCTGAGCGTGGACTCAAATAACCCAGTTCAAAGCAGATATTGTGGGATTTTCATAAGATTTTCTCATTACTCCAAAGGTGAGAATCATAAATGTTTACCTTAACTTGCTATGGTGACGAGGTCTGTCAGAGAGATCTGCTTTGACTTAGCAGCTCAGATTTTGCAATACTGATTTTAATTAACTTGTTAAAGCACTGTTTTGAAAGTTTTGTTTGATTTGATGTGGCAGTATTGGTTTTTATTTGTTTATAACTTATCTTTTGATTTAAAATAAAATACAAGGGGAATTCCAAATATCACAACATTCATCACATACTTTTCAAAAATAACGAGAAAGTCAATAAAATCAGTAAAAACTTTTTGGAGGATTTATCATAAATTGCTATTGATTCAACAGTTAGGTTTATACACTAGGACACTCACATTCTGCCTTGGTCAGACCACACCTGGAACACTGTATCCAGTTCTGGGCACCACAATTGAAAGGAGATGTTGACAAGCTGGAACATGTCCAGAGGAGGGTGACTAAAACAATCAAACCCTATGAGGAGTGGCTTAAAGAGCTGGGCATGTTTACTCTGCAGAAGAGAAGGCTGAGAGGAGACACAATGGCTATGTATAAATACGTAAGGGGAAGTCATAGGGAGGAGGAAGCAAGCATGTTTTCTGCTGCCCTGGAGACTAGGATGTGGGAAAATGGCTTCAGACTACAGGAAAGGAGATTCCACTTGAACATTAAGAAGAACTTCCTAATGGTGAGAGCTGTTCAACAGTGGAACTCTCTGCCCTGGAGTGTGGTAGAGGCTCCTTCTTTGAAGGCTTTTAAGCAGAGGCTGATGGCCATCTGTCAGGGGTGCTTTGAATGCAATTTTCCTGCTTCTTGGCAGGGGGTTGGATTAGATGGCCCATGAGGTCTCTTCCAACTCAGTGATTCAATGATTCTACGATCACAATAAAGCAGACCAAGTTTGAAAGCAAAGTACAGAGATGAACTGCCCTCAAAAGTAAGATTATCTCACTCCCAGTGTTAAGAGTTGGCAATTTTTCATTTGAATCTCATGCAATTTAGGTCCAGCCATTAGATACAGACAAGCATGAAGTCTTATAAAAGGGGAAATTTTATCATAAAAGCAGGTGCAACTCTCCCAGTGACTGTTCAAATACATTGGGGCACAAACAACAATGCAGCTCAGCTTTTAAAACCTAAAATGTCATATAGAAAAACAGGGCATCACAAATTGATGATTTGCCGAGCAGAAATTATTTACATGAAAACTCACACTTAAGCACAATGCTTTTCTCTCTTTGGGTGGAAACCTCCTTTGAAAATTTAACACAATCTCATCTTGATTTTTTTTCTTTTTTGCTGACACCTAATGCTACTGAATGTGCTGACACTTAGAGGCTGATAGCTGGATCAGTCAATCCTGACCAGTCTGCATAAACTAACCTCATTGATTGAAGGGTGGGATATAACTGATTTATAGAATCCTATATTTTTTTAAACAATTTTATTTGTTTATTTTCCCAGGAATAGGCATCTTTGATACATTCTGGATTACAATGTTTTCTGGTATTCTGCCCCAGTAGTTCCCTAATTTGTAACTTGTGATTTATTAGCACTGTCTTTGAGACCTACCAAATGTGTAGAAATACAATGCACCAAACAGCAAAGATGGAATGAAGTTCAAAGAACTCATGAATAAAACCTAAGTGGATGATACTTCAAACGTAAAGCACAAACACTGAGTTAGCTAAATGCAAATAAAAACATTACTTCTGCTTGTCTTGGGCATAGAGATAGCTGCAATGGGATTGATTATTTGCCTAAATTTAGCGTAGCTCTGGATTCCATGCTGAAGAATTGTTTTAAATGAATTTGTTTTAAATGAATTTATTTAATGAGAACTGTGATGGTCATTATGCAAGTGTTCTTTATATATACAGAACAATTCCAGAGGTGTTTTGAAGACTGGGATATATAACCGTCTTTTGAGGATTTTAGTCAGGATTTTGAAGGAACTATCCAAGGTGCTGAACTGTATTTCCCCACATCTGAATCGCAACCCAGAGCAAAATGACTACCCACCCCCATGAAAGCTACAGTGGCACTATTTATTTATTCAGTTATAATAAAAATTTCTAGTGTTGGCACTCAAGACAGCTTACAGAATATTAAAAAGAAAAGATGACAAAAGCATCAATAAAATATTTTAAAACACAATTATCTATAGAATAATCTATATAATTAAAACCAACTAATATAATTAAGAGTTAGTATAAAAATAAACAGAACAATAAGACAGATAATTTGCAATCAATGACTGAAAGCCTGTTGCAATAGGAAAGAGGAGCAAGGAAGAAACCGGCCTGGTCTTTCCAAGGAATGAATGCCAAAGTCTGGGAGCAGACACCAAGGAGGTATTTTCCCTTGTGTCTGCAAACATTGCTTAGAAAAACAATAGGAATGTGAGGAAAAATTTACTCAAATATAGTATTATTTGGTCAGATTCTAATAGGAATATACAGTATTTTAGATGTCCTGGACCTAAGCTACAGGGCTTTGTAATTCATGACTAGAACTTTGAAATTTGCACCGAAATGGACCAGCAGCTAGTGGAGCTGTTGCAACAAGGGAGTTTTATGCTTTTTGCAGCTAGTCCCAGTTAATGATCTGGCTTCACCTCTTTGGGTCAACATGAGTGCATTTTATAGCCCATCAATTGAAAACATTTGCCTTGACCCAGTTAGATATTGTATATATAGAAAAGCAGATTCTTAGAACCATGAAAGTGGGTCTTTCCTATACTGTCACCTTTGCAGACTCCAGGAGGTAGGACTGTCCATGTAAACGAGTTTTGAGCTAAGCTCGCCAGCAGTTCAGGGCAAACATCCATATGGAGTCACTCTTCTTTTCCTGGCAAACCATTAATGCAAAAGATTCCCATTTCTTTCGAGGGACTATAGACCCATAGCCCTGGCTATGATACATGATTGATAGACCCAAAGGTATAGCACAATTCTCATAATCCCTTCTGTTTTGAAATATTTTTAAGTGAAGCAAACTTTGATTCCTGTGTGACCACAGTCAATATTCAGCCTTTCATGATGAATCCGATTATGCATGCACAGCGTATCAACATACTGGATTAGTTAAGCAGGTACCAAGGCTGAAGCTGTTGGGAAACATAGATCATAATTTGACTCACTCCCTTACATCATTTAACTCTGTGCTGGTGACCCTGGGACCTAGTAATACATACTGCAACCAATAACCATAACTCCATGATCGGTATAGAATACATGAAGAATGGCAGCAAGGGTATAATTTATAACCTTCTGAAGTGCAGTGTTATTATTATGTGACTGTTATAGCACTCACAGTTTGACAGATTCTTATTAGGGAGTCGGGCATGGGGGTTATAATCCAGAAAGCACTTTTGCATGAATAGTTTTTTTGAACCCACTATTTCTAGTTATGTGTCAATGGTTTAAGGCTCAGAGTTATACCAGTAGCATATCAAAAGGAGACAGAAGTCATATTTTAAAGGAAGACCTCTATTTTTATTTTTTATAACAATATTTCCTTAGTAAAAAAAAGACAGCCTCTGCTATGAATTTTCCAAGGGCTTGTCCAGATATGACAACATCACCAATAAATTATGGATTATGTTCAGTTGGTTGATTCTGTTCCTGTCTTCAGTGATGCCCTAAATATAACAGAGGTTTGTCCAACCCTTTCTTTTCTGCTTGAGATGTGGTTGGCTCCAGTGTAGCTTCCTGTGGTTGTCGCACAACTGCAACAACCAAAAGTACTCACCGCTTTGGCAGGGCAGCCCCTGAGTATGTGATGATGTCTCCAAACTTCTCCTTAGCTGCCTGTCTCACAATAAATTGTCACCGGAAGAGAGCTGGAGGTAGAAGTGCAACAGTGCTTCGAACTGAAGGATCAAGAATATTTACACTGGGCAGGAGCAAAAAGGTTAGAGAGCTTGAGTGCTCCAAAGTTTCCTCTTTCTACCTAATCTGTTATCCTTATGGTGTAAATTGATACTTTAGGGATGTTTCTCTACCTCTTCCTTTTCTATCAGTCTTCACTCTGATCTTTCCTTGAATGGATCTAGATTAAATTAGCACATTGAATAATTCCTCTGTCTTAGCTCTTTAATCAGGATCTGTATCCACTGCCTGCACTCTGTCACATCACACTTACCATGCTTTTCAGCTCCTTGGAAACCCTTTTGATTCAGGATTTTTCAGAAAGTATGAGGAGACCTAGGTATGACAATTGATGGCAGCTCTACACAGAATTAACTAAAATTAAGTTAGGAAGTGGATTAAACCAAACTGGTTCTGCTGTTGTTCAGCTACACAATCTCCCCAGGAACCTGTTTGAGGCTGGGATAGCGCCCACAATATCCACTGATGGAAAACTGGAACTGAACTCAAAAATGTTTTTCCCCAACTAATGGTCTGAGATGTGCTGATGCACATATCCATGTCCAAACAGGATCAGCACTAAACTGTGGCAGATCACAGAAAATGAGCAAAAATTGGCGGAAAGTGAGTGATCCCATGGGAATGATGTGGTTTCCTCATTTTTTACCTTCCATCTTGCTGGGTTTTGGTTTTTTTTTCAGTGGGTCAGTGGGTCTAGATAAGTGGCCTTAGGTTTGAGACCTTCATGGGACATACACTTCATTAGATTTTCTGGCTTGTTCCAGACTTTCTAGTGAGATTTTTAACATGCTTTTTCTAGCTCAATGTGTGCTGCAGTGCACATTGGATTGTATGATTTGTGGATACCCTACCCTTGAGCCGGCATCAAACTTGATTACAGTAACTGCGTAGAACTGCCATGAGCTCCATCATTGAAACTTCATCTCTTGAAGCATGAACCTAACCATAATTTAGTGCAGTGATAGGAATCATACAACTTTCCGGATGTTGGTGTGTTACAAATTCCAGCAGCCCTAATTAGCATAATCATGGGTAAAGAGTTCTGGAAATGCTTTCCAACACATTTGAAGATCTGCATACTTCCCAGGTTTGATTTAGCGGAAACTACACTTCCCTAATCATTAAATTATGTTTAACAGAAAATCTATAGTACTTTATGCCATCCTTTCCAATATATAAAAATAGTGGGAAATGATTTTTGCATCACAACTTCCCCAGTTCTCTAGTCGTCATGCTGACTGGGATATTGTGATAGTTGTGAACTAAAATGTAATTTTCCAAGCTGTGATCATTACTATTACTCTAATCCTGCAAGAACAGGCAGCATTATCCTTGTGAACCCCAAACAAGCATCCCTTTTAGTATCACTGAGGCTGTAATATAGATTTCTTTTTAAAAGTCTGACCACAAAACACTGCATGGTTAATGTATGTGTTTCAGTTTCTTGCCTTAGTTGGGTGACACTTTAATCGCTCCCTTCTTCTGCCTTATTCAGGGAAGAGTCTGGAAGACATATGCCACTTCCCCACCTTAACTGTGCATTTTCTAGTTTGTTTGGATTTATGTCACAACCTTAATGGGATTTAAATGGAATTTTTATATGTGAATAATACTTGGCATTAATGCAAGAACTTGGGGTTGCTGTGCTATCAAGATGATTTGCATAAATGTTTTAAAATATAAAAGTAAAATAGCTGGGCTATTGTAAATTGTCAGGCAAAATATGACACCAGGATAATAGGAAAGGGGAGAAACAAAAACTGTTGAGGCCCAGGCTTTCTCTTGGGGTTAATTTTTCAATATTTAGGTACAGGAGAGGGTAGGGAGGAAGCAAAACTGGAGGCAATGGTCTTTAGGGGGTTAGTTGTTGGAGGATTAAATAGGTGCAGGGGGCAATTCAACATGGGTAGCTTTCCCCTTAAAAGAGAAAAAACTCAGTCTATTATAAATACCATCCATAAACTGCAAGTATATTAATCTCATTATTTAGCCACCACTGTTACAAGTTTGGCAAAATTTCATAATCTTGCTTTATAATCGACCCCAGTTTTATGTATTACAATAATTGAGCTTTTGCGGGAAAAAACCTTGTTGATTGTCCACATGGTTCTCCAATAGACATGGACCTACCAAGCTGGAACTAGGCTTAAAGGGAACACAGGGGTTAGCTAACTGGTTGGTTGGACATAGCCATCATAATTTTATTCATGGTTGTTTTGTGTCTTTATGTCATTTCTGGAATAGCAACCCTATAGTACAATTGTTCCAAACCTTTTTTTGACCAATGACCATTTAATCAGGGACCACTTTGACCAGGGATCACTTGACCATGGACCACTCTCCAACGTTAGTACCAAAAGGGTTACAAATCAGTATTTGGTCAACTTTAGAATCAGTTTGGTTATTTGGGGTGCCAATCCAGAAAATTGTATTGGCTGGACCAGATCAGCTCTAGTTTCTGATACAGAACATATGCCATCCAGTAGTCACTATCTGCTTGCCCAAAGAAAATCATATTTAATAAGCCACAGCACTATAATAGGCTTTTACGAGACCAGTCACTCTCATTGCATTGGTGTAGTAACAGTGAGGCTGCAGACAATTTTTTAGTTCTTGCGGACCACAGGTGGTCCCTGGACTACAGGTTGGTAACCACTGCTATAGCAGATGTATCATGGTGTTTCCTTGGCAATATTTGTTGAGAGAGGATTTGCCATTGCCCTTCTCTGGGGCTGAAAGAAAGGAACCCTGGCCACCCAGAGTTCTGTTGCCGCACTATATACCTTTTTGGCTTGATTGTGGATGTTTCATATTCAGATTTTTTGATAAGTTACATTTTATTTAATTTATAGATGTCATGTTATAAGTTGCTGTCATAAGAGTGGTTATTTTGGGATATTATGTTTGTATCTGTTTTTGCACTGATGCATTGAATGTTTGCCTTTTTTTGTTTGTTAGGATCCTCCCAGAGTCCCCTCGGGGATATAGGGCAGAATATAAATAAAGTTTAATTAATTAATTATGTATATCCCACAGTTTTTCCTGCATAGGATGCTAGGTGGCTTATGTCCAATTAAAACCAAAGGCAGCCAAAACCCCATTAATATATAAAATCAATGATGAGATTAAAAGCACAATTTAAACAACCACCATCAGCTTATTGACATTGTTGGATTCCCACCAAATCTCATGTCTAGCAGAGTGGCAACTGCTTCATCTAAGTATGTGGGTCAACTCATAGATCCTGTTCTTAGTGCTTGCCTTGATTACACTGTTTTGACTGGGTTGCTGACAATATGAAATCTCTCAAACTACTCTGGGATAATTTAAAACACTTAGTGTGTCTCAAGAAAACCTGGCACAAACATTCTTATTCCGTCAAAGAATAAGTGGCATTTAGAACCAATATCTTAGCATAAGTCAGCTACATCACACAGACTGACTTGAATAGATGTGGGTAGTGAGTCGAGGGGTTGAGGGGAACCTTGATATACGAGGGCGGGTCAATAAGTCTGTGACTTTTTGAATTTCCTGCCTCTTAACTGAAAGGGCAACACTGCTCCTGTCAACAGGCATCTGTCAGTTGACTCCTGCCAAATTTGAACAAGCTGCGTCATTTGTGTTTGACAGCCATTGATAGCAGACTACCGTGTGATTTGAGGAGAAAATGGAAAAAAGTGAATTTAGTGTGCTCATTAGGCATTATTTTTTGTGGAAAAAACCATCACACAAACCAAGGCTAAGCTTGATAAATACTATTGGGACTCTGAACCATCAATTTCTATGGTAAAAAAGTGGTTTACTGAATTTTGTTGTGGCTGTACAACCACGGAAGATGCTGAACATTCTGGACACCCAGTTGAGGTCTCTACACCTGAAACAATTGAAAAAAATTCACAATATGATGTTGGCCGATTGGAGATTGAAAGTGCGAGCGATTGTGGAAGCCATAGGCATCTCACATGGCTCAGTGGTTTCAATATTATGGACAAGTTTTTGCACCGTATCATAAGCGTGGGCAAAACGTGGATCCACCACAACACACCAGAGACCAAACAGCAGTCAAAACAGTGTGGTTCTCAGGTTGAATCGGCGCCAAAGAAGGCCAAGGTGGGTTTGTCAGCCAATAAAGTCATGGTGACCGTTTTTTGGGATGCATGCAGTATAATCCACATTGACTACCTTCAAAAGGTTAAAACAATCAATTGCGAATACTATGCCAACGTATTGGGTCGATTTGATGAGGATTTTTTTTAAAAAATGGCCGTATTTGGCCAAGAAACATTTCTTTTGCACCAGGACAATGCAAGGGTGCACACATGTGCAGTTGCCATGGCAACAATCCATGAATTGGGATACGAATTGCTCCCTCATCCGCCTTTTCTCCGGATTTAGCCCCTAGTGACTATTTTTGTTTCCAAACCTGAAGAAATGGCTTGGCGGAAAGAGATTTGACTCCAACAATGAAATCATCTCACAAACAAATACCTATTTTGAAGGTGTGGAACACATATAAAGGAAGACTATGCGAAAAAACCCCCCTCTGGATCTCCCCCCAAGAAGCCTTTTATAGGAGACAGCAAGATAATAAAACATGGCTACCCTATAGCATGCTGTTAAAGCAATCCCCAACAGGGCCGATCTTAAAAGATATGAGTTCATTGAAAGAGCTGGACAATACAATGAATTGGCTCCAGTACTTCAAATAAATGAGATCTTTAAAAAGATAAACTACAGGGCTTTGGAGAAACCAATACAACCTGGGATAAACTATTAAAAAAAAAAAGAACAAGAGGATATCGTCCCTATACAATACACTCTTAGAATGGCAGACAGAGGAGGAGAGAGTCAAATCATGTATGATCAAATGGGCCCAGGACATAGGCCGCTCTATCCCTCTGACTCGCTGGGATAGAGTGTGGAATAAACACTTAAAATTGACATATGCCTATGACCTAAGGGAGAATATAATGAAAATGGCTCACAGATGGTACCTAACACCCACGAAAATGGCTAAATTCAATAAGAACGTTAGTAACATCTGCTGGAAATGTAAAAAGGAATTGGGAGCTTATACCACATGTGGTGGAACTGCCATAAAGCAAGAGTGTTTTGGAAGGTGATCTATAGGGAGATGAGAAAGATGTTAGAGATCGATTTTGAGTTTAAACCCGAATACATGCTTCTGGGCTTGATTGATTTTGATTTAGAGGTTAATAAAGAAAAATTGTTTATATATTGTACAATAGCAGCGAGGATGACCTATGCAAAGAGGTGGAAGGCTGAAGACACTCGAGTTATGGGAATGGAAATCGAAAATCTTGGACATAGCAAACATGGACTCATTAACAGCTGCACTAGCGGAAGATATTCACAGAGAAAAGACAGATTGGTCCCTCGTCACTTCTTACTTCAATAATTTGAAGATAAATTTATTGGTTGAACTTTAGAACATTGATACAAAAGTATTACCCCACTAGGACTTTGTGGAGGAAGTTCGAATATCTGACTCTTTCATTTGAGTAATTATTAAATCAACATTTATTTTTAGCCGTTTGGCTACATCCAATTTGGGAGCTTACTTATAGGGAATTGAGTGAGTCGGAAGCACTCTGTGTTTGTTTTGTTCTGTCCTGCCCTGTTAGTCTCGCGTTGGGGGAAGTGGGAGTGGGGAAGGGGGTGGGGAGGGAGGACACTCGTCTGTCTTGTGGTACAGCCTTGCACGGCTGTTCGTGTGTGTCTTTTTCTGTTAATTTTATCTTATATTTCAATAAAAATTATTTTATAAAATAAAAAACAAACAAACAAATACCTATTTTGATGAGCTCAACAAATCTTATTTTTTGGAAGGGATAAAAAAATTGGAGAAACGTTGGACAAAGTGTATAGAGCTTAAAGGACACTACGTTGAAAAATAAAATGATTTTTTAAAATCCAAAAACCTGAGTTTCACTCAAAAAGTCATGGACTTATTGACTCGCCCTTGTATGAATGATTAGACAATAATTTCTGACCAAAACTTTCAGGATTTTACCCATCTTTCAAATGTTCCTGAAAAGTGAATTATCTGTTGAAATAGCTGCTTAAGACAGAATGTGAAATGGTAGAATGCAATATTGACGTTCAAGCTATTTCTCCTTTGACAGGGATGAACTCTTTCTTCTAATAACAAAAGACCCATAAGAGCAGGATATTAGAAGATCTATTTGTTAATTATTGTAGTGATGTACTCTTATATATTATTATGTATTTATATAATTCCTTTAAATTGAATATGTTCAGCCTAAAATTAGGGGATTTTAAAAAAATACATGGGATGAAGTTATATATGATTTGCTTCTAATTTGTCTCAATTTTTAAAAAAATTAAAAAAATTAAAAGGTATTTTAAAACCAAACAATTTGCTCTTCAAAAGGCATTGTAAAAACCCTGTTAAGGAACATGCAACAGCAATATAATAAAACATTCAGAGCTGCTTCTTCCATAAGGAAGGTAAAGCTGCGCCCAAGTCTGTTTTATATTCTCAGATGATTTGAAAAGACATGGTGCTATTGCTGTTTATCTGCTCCCCCTGAGATGTACTGATGGGTATTGTGAAATGTGAACGAGGCAAGAATGGAAATGTACAGAGAACAGCAGCAGTCAGTGCAGTAATAAACCGAGGAGTTAAAAATGAACCAAGGAGTTTAAAATATAGGCAGTTGGGATTAAGACAAAATGTTATAGCTAACCAATTTTTAAAAATTACAGACTAATTGTATGTTAAACAAGTTTCTATCATGACGCAGTGTTTGGCATTAAAGAACATACATTATAGCCTATTGAAAATCACAAATTCAATTGAGGAAAGTAGTGTTTACATCCAGCAATGAGTATAGGATTGCAGCCCAAGTTACTTCCTATCACCTGGTGAAGAGATTCTTCCAGAGAAGAATCTCAAAAGCAATAATCCATTTTGATAGTTGACTGTCTTTGCTCCAAGATGCAAAGGGATCTTGTAGCGTTTTTGAGACTCATAGGTTCTTCACAAACGCTTTGCATACTGGTCCAGAATTTGCTCCAAGATGATATCCGACTTTGGAATTGTGATCTGTTGCCTCTTGAGTATCTTTACAGACATTTTAGTTTCCAAAATGTCTGTAAAAAGGTAAAGGTTTCCCCTCAACATTAAGTCTAGTCGAGTCCGACTCTGGGGGTGGTGTTCATATCCATTTCTAAGGTGAAGAGCCAATGTTGTCCTTAGACGCCTCCTAAGTCACGTGGCTAGCATGACTGCATGGAGCGCCGTTACCTTCCCACCAATGCGGTACCTATTCATCTACCCACATTTGCATGTTTTCAAACTGCTAGGTTGGCAGAAGCTGGGCTTTACAGTGGGGGCTCACCCTGAATCCTGCATTCAAACTGCCAACCTTTTGGTCAGGAAGTTCAACAGCTCAGCAGTTTAACCGACTGTGCCATCACTGTGCCTTGGTGGTATAGTGGTTACTAATTCTTGTTACTAATCAGGACATTATAACTATAATGGTAACCAATTATTTTAGAACCTGTGGCACATAAACTTAACTAGTAAGCAACCTATTACAAGTTACTTCTCCAATTTTGTAAAAGGTATGTTATTTGGATTAGAAAGCCCTGGTTTTTCTTACTGGATTATTTATGGCTTTTATTTGTAAAAAAAAGGAGAGAAATTATTAAATGATTGCCTAAGACTGCCAGCAATTTTCAAGTGGCATGGAAGAAGATAAGAAAGCGAGTATCGTTGCCCCAAGTTATCCAAGTTGAAACAATTACACGTGACAATTTAGCTCCAGGGTGTTATTGACATCAGGGACAACCTTTTATCTCCTAAAATGCCAGCTCACATGTTGCTTTGGTCAGAAGTGAAGACTTTTTGTATAAAATTCATTTCAGTCCATAGCCGATTATGCCATTAACAACAGAAAGTAATATCATTGTGTCATCTTGAGTGGCACTGTTTTGTTCAAACCTCTGTCATTAGTGCCTCCATTTAAGCCCTTAATTCACTCAGATAATTATGCAGAGAAATGGAACATCAAGCTACAAATCTTCCTTTAAAGATAGTTTATATAGAACACCTTGCAGTCAGTCATGAAGCTGAGAGGTGGAGTTTTGTTGTGTTAATAGATTCATAGAATCATTGAATCATAGAGTTGGAAGAGACCTCGTGGGCCATCCAATCCAACCCCCTGACAAGAAGCAGGAAAATCATGTTCAAAGCACTCCCAACAGATGGCCATCCAGCCTCTGTTTAAAAGCCTCCACAGAAGGAGCCTCCACCACACTTCAGGGTAGAGAGTTCCACTGCTGAACAGCTCTCACAGTCAGAAAGTTCTTCCTAACACATAATACAAGTTGAATCTGTAATGGATCAAGCCTACAAGTAGGTTATTCCATGCTATACAGAAACCCCCCACAATTTTTCCATATTTATTGGGCAGTAGGGCCTAATGATTTCAGTAGATCTCATGTCTAAGTAAAATATACTTAAAATGTACTATGCAAGTAGTGTACTTATACACTTTGGACCACAAGTCCCAGAATGGCTTGGCCATTATACCTGTTGAGAAAAAAAACCCATGTACCACACATATTCCATGCCTTTTGTTGTAGTGAACCATTGTTGGAAGGATTAGATATGAGTGTTCCTTGTAAACAATTTCCCCAAGGCAGTGGCTCTTAACCTGTGGGTCCCCAGATGTTTTGGCCTTCAACTCCCATAATTCCTAACAGCTGGTAAACTGGCTGGGATTTCTGGGAGTTGTAGGCCAAAACACCTGGGGACCCACAGGTTGAGAACCACTGCCTAAGGGTACATCTATGCTCTAGAATTAATGCACTTTGATACCACTTTAACTGCCATGGCTCAATGCCATGGAATAATGGGTAGTGTAGTTTTGCAAGGTATTTAGACTTCTCTGTCAAAGAGTACTGGTGCTGCACCAAACTACAAATCCCAAAATCCCATAGTATTTAGTCATGGCAGTTAAAATGATATGAGGCTACATTAAATCTGCAGCCTTAGGTAGAGATATAGCATAATGAATGGGAGTCAGCTAGTATTGGGAAAGAGGTCAGTATAGGCAATAAATACCACATTGTTGTATCAGTGGCAGGACTCTGGGAGGATGCTATATATTGTACATGCACCTTTATGCTGCAGTGAAAAACATACTTACTAAAAAGTAAGCCCATAAATTAAAAGGAATTCCTTGTGAATAATCAGGTGTGCCATTCCACTCTGAATATAGATAGCCCTGCTTACCTCCTGACCCTGTAGCATTTCATTTCTGGGTTTGAAAGATGGGTTTCATTACATATAAGAGTTTTCAGACATGAGGTTCCCTGACCACATTCTAAAGGCAGACAGGTGTCAATGGGAGTTAATGTGAGTGGAATTTGTCTTTTTTCAGTTCTTAGTTCAGGATTGAGGAACCTACAGTCTGTTGCAGCCAGTTTCTAAAATGTCCACCAAAATGGAGGTAGATAATTCTCTCATGGGTTGCTCTATGGACCTTTGATATGACAACATTGACACAAACAAAACATGTGAATTTACTCTTGTGACCCATGAAAATAAAAGCTATTGCTGATATCAGATTAATTCCTATGTAGTCTTCCTCTGTTAAACTAGCGTACCTGAAACAGATGCAAAATTGACCAATTCGTCTTCAAAGTGAATATTGTAGGACAGGGAAGTATGGATGTCATTTCAGAAAAGCACTGAGTATTGAGATGAAAAACTAAAAATGTAAGGGGGCAGAAATGCACAGCTGGTGTTCTCGCTTAATCGAACAGCGAAATCTAATAAAGCTTTGATGTGTGTTATTGAACGACTGGAGTCCAAAACATACACATAAAATATTAGGCTGTTGGAGCCTGCTGTTTTAAAGTAAGGAGAAAAACAAAATAGATAAGAGAGTAAACAAAGGTGGAGTTCTGCTTCCAAGTAATACACATTCTGATACAGAAATCACAATACTCTCTCTCTCTCTCTCTCTCTCTCTCTCTCTCTCTATATATATATATATGTGTGTGTGTGTGTGTGTGTGTGTGTGTGTGTAAACCCACAATATATTATGGTTAAAGCCTAAAACCTGGAGAATGTTGAGAATCCCAGTCAAATTTCATGAACATCCACAAATCAGGAATCACTAATCAGGATCTACTTTGAAAGATGTTGCTGTTAAATGTCAACATATATTTGGGGCAGAGATAACCTGCTGTAACAAAAACATACGTCATGAGTTTCAGAAAAACATCTTCTGTTTTTTGACTGTCCTAAAGCCTTTGACTGTGTTAATCATAATAAATTGTGGTAAGTTCTTGGTGATATGGAGATACCAAGCCACTTTGTCTGTCTCCTGACAACGACCAAGTAGCAACAGTAAGACCAGACCATGCAACAACAGACTGGCTCAATATTGGGAAAGGATTATGGCAGGGCTGTATACGTACTCTCACTAGACCTATTCAACAACTTATATTCAGAACACATCATGCAATGTGCGGTGCTTGATGAATCCAAGGCTGGAGTTAAAATTGCTGGAAGAAACATTAACAACCTTAGATATGCAGATGATACTACTTCGATGGCTGGAAACGAGGAGCTGAGGAGCCTTCTAACCAAAGTGAAAGAAGAAAGTGGAAAAGGTGGGTTGCAGTTAAACATAGAAAAATCAAGATTATGACAACCAGACTGATTGATAACTGGCAAATAGTGGGAGAAAACGTGGAGGTAGTGACAGACTTTGTATTTCTAGGCGCAAAGATCCCTGCAGACGCAGACTGCAGCTAGGAAATCAGAAGACATTTACTTCATGAGAGGCGAGCAATGACCAATCTCAATAAAATAGTGAAGAGCAGAGACATCACACTGGCAACCAAGATCCACACAGTTAAAGCAATGGTATTCCCCATAGCAACCTATTGATGTGAGAGCTGGACCATAATGAAGGCTGAGGGAAGGAAGACAGATGCTTTTGAACTGTTGTGCTGAAGGAAAATTCTGAGAGTGCTTTGGATTGCAAGAAGATCCAACCAGTCCATACTTCAGGAAATAAAGCCCGACTGCTCACTGGAGGGAAGGATATTAGAGGCAAAGATGAAGTACTTTGGCCACATAATGAGAAGGCAGGAAAGCTTGGAGAAGACAATGATGCTGGGGGAAATGGAAGGAAAAAGGAAGAAGGGAAGACCAAGGGCAAGATGGATGGATGGTAACCTTGCAGTGACTGGCTTGACTTTGAAGGAGCTGGGGGTGGCCATGGCTGACAGGGAGCTCTAGCATGCGCTGGTCCATGAGATCACAAAGAATGGGAAGTGGCTGAACGAATAAAAAAATAAGTGATTTTATTTGGTACTTTTGTCTATTCTGCTTTATTGGACACATCTGAAGAAGTGGGCTGGAATCCCCCAAAACTTTTGCCAGATAATATTTTTACTCATTTTTCAGGTATTGTGGGACTTTTTATCACAAAGTATCTGATCCAAATTAGTGATTCATATTACTACGTGGATGAATATTGATAAAGCTCATGTTTGTCTTTCCCAAGTTAAATTTTAATTGGAGCCACAAGTGGCCAAGTTTCATCTAAACATAAAATAAAAAGCACATAAAAATAGACAAGGATGACACAGATCCAGAACTGAAGTTTGAACCGTCTTGCCTGCCATCACATTCCACCCCTATGTACTATATATAATCATCATCTTTCAGGAAACACTTCCAGCAAATGATGAGTAATCTGATGACAAAGAATTTCCCTGGGGGAAAAGGGGAGGTTGGCTTAACATTTTAAAAAATCCATAAAATAACTGTATCCAATTCACTTCTTGCTTTTTTCCTATTATAGTCTGGCTTGAACCAAAAAGAAAATTGATACAAAGAGATAAGAATTTGAACTCATAGCTTCTCAAAGTAGTGTTTTTCCTTTTTCTTGGATTGTTTACTTTAAAGTACCTATAAAGTAAGCTTGTTCCTGTGCTTAATCAGCAAGGCAAAATGATTAGATAGAAGTATCCTCCTTTCAAAGATATGGAAGTTGAATCTCCTTTGGATTTAGCAAATTATGCACTGTTGGTGGGTTTGTGGTTGTGATTTGAGCACTGGACTACAACCCTGGATACCAAGATTCAAATTCTTGATCTGGCATGGAAACCCACTAAGAGCAAGTCACACTGTCTCAGCCTGAGAGGCAAAGGCAACCCTGCCCTGAACAAATCTTGCCAAATAACACCATTGGCAGGGTTGTCATAAGTCAGAAGAGACACATCAACAACAATAACAATGTGATAATGCCGTCATCATTTTTAGGAGACAAAATTAGCTTTGTGTGATCCTACTATTGCAGCAACAGAAAAAGTCTGATTAATTTGAACAATTTGAATTTTTTTTAAAAAAAAATCATCAGAATCTACCTGCAGTTCTTCATAACAATCAGCTCTATGTGTATTTATGTGTCCAGTGTGTGAGTGATAGGTTCATACAGGAAGTTATGCCAAGGAGATGTGAGAAGCTTGAAACTGTAGGTCAGAAGAAAACAGAAGGTTCAAGTACAACCAATACATTTCTCTGAATTTCCTGTGTGAAATCACTTATTATATCTTCACATGTCCCTTCTTCTCCTTCTTCTTGGCTTTTCTTCACGAACGAAGATTTAGGAAGGACTCATCCCACGCTTTCTACAAGCGCGTTGATGATTCGGAAGTTGGATGTGTCATTCGAGCCTGTGCAATGGACCTTTCTGGTGGAGCACAGCATGCACAGAACTAGCACCACCCTTTAAACCAAAGGTTCATCTGCCGGGGCCTAGCAAGCTTAGGACGGTGGCAACAAGGTCCTCAGGTCATAGGTTTGGTTCGAGTTTCCTTCTCTTAGATGGTTGACCGTACAGGGTTAAATGAGCACCATCTGCCCAGGTTTGAAATCAGAGTTTTCCTTCTCCTAGGATTGTTGCCAAAAGGCTAGAGAGCCCATCCTGCCCTTTGGCATTCTTTTTCAGACCCTTCGGTTGTGACCTGTCTGGCATGGGAGGCCCTACCGGTGGCTATCATGCCACCGCCAGCATAGCTCACAACTTCATTAGGGTACGCAAGCCTCTCCCCCACAACAAGGGGGTGCCAATGGAGAGGATCTTCACATGTAATGTACAGATAATGCTTCATTTTTAATAATCATCATATGTTGAAGTGGATTTTCCACAGGGTTTTAATCCTTTCCTCTTGCTGTAGTTGTAGTGACTGCTCACAACTCTAAAGTTGTTGTGTGTATCATTGGTGTATGAGCTTCTTCTCCAATAAAGAAACAAATTCAATGGAATACCATTTTCACCATACAGCAAACAGAAGAGTCAAAATCTCCTTTCCTGTGTTCAGCAACAAACATTGCTCCTCATTTGTTTCAGGAACCTGAATGTTGAAGCTCTAAACTCTATGACTTTTTCTGGAATCAATGTTGGAATCATAAGCCAAATAAAGGGGAAGAGGAAGAACATGGAATAATGAGGTGCGGAGAAAGAAAAAGCAAGATAAGGGTTTTTGGTGGAGTGGTTGAGATATGGGGTTTTTCAAAATGTTCATGTCACTGTTTCGCTTAGACCAGTGGTTCTCAACCTATGGGTCCCCAGGTGTTTTTGCCTACAACTCCCAGAAATGCCAGACTTTTTACCAGTGGTTAGGATTTCTGGGAGTTGAAGGCCAAAACATCTGGGGTCCCACAGGTTGAGAACCACTGGATTAGACCAAAGTCCAAAATGGGAGAAAGGGGTGAGATAAAAATCACAGATGGTATTTTTCAATTAATTCTATTAAGTCATTTAATAGAGGAATTTAATTCAAATTTAAATGCCAGCTAAATTAGATTTGCTTGACTTATTAATAAATAACTAAATTGACTGACAGCCCCCCCCCCCTGATTCCCATCACTCCCCAGGCCAACACACTGTTGATGGGCAGGATGTTGATGCCAGCTATAAAGAATTCTTACAACTTAAAGAAATATACTAGTTAATGTGACTTCTTATTTAGCACTGATAAACAAGGTGTTGTTATGGGTGTTTATTGTCAGCAAGCCAAATCTGATGATGGCAACTCTATGACTGAGAGAACATCAAGTCACCATATCATCAACAGCCCTGATGAGGTCTTGTAAACTTGTGGTCATGGTTTCTTGATGGAATCTATCCATCTGGAATGCAGTCTTCCTCTTTCCTATTGCCTTCAATCACATCAAACATGTTGTCTTCTCTAGTGAGTCATGCCTTCTCATGATATGATCAAAGTATGACAGACTAGTTCAGTCATCTCAACACAAATTCTTATGTGTTTTCTAATCGGAGCAGTAATCAAAAACAAAATCAAACAATGGCTATTTCTTATAAATACCATTCCAAAAGACCTAACCAGGGCATAGCCGCCAGGTACTTAAACATAAACACTAATATAAACACATGAGATATCTTTTGTGAATGTAAGAACATCATGGCAGTATGCCCAGACCCCACTTCACTCCCAAGCAATGATGTTCAAGAAAAATGTAAAGAAATATTTTTAGAACTTGCAAATTACAAGGTGCTTGTGAAAGGAGTTGGGGACTGGTGAAATGCTTCATGTAAGTCTGCACATTGCTTGCAGTCAGTATATCTTAAAGACTTAGAGTTGCTGGACTTTCCTTTTGGGAAAGATCTTTTCTACATGGATTGGCATTTCCAAAGGAATGTTATGCATCATGAATTAGATTTTAAAAGTTCAGGTACTTTCCTTTAATGGTCCCTTAAGTATAGGTCTGGGTTAAAAGGAGTTGTCCATTATGCTGATGATTTTTTTGTTTGTTGGCCAGTTGGGTAAAGGACTGTGTGTCTTTTTGATGAAGCAGCTTTATTTCCTAAAAACAGAATTGAGTGTGTCCATAGCTCAGAAGAAGACAGAAGGAGGCAGTGCTTATTTTCTGTAACAACTCTGCCCCCATCTGACCTGGGGGGGTCGGGTGCAAATCAGTCCCCACCTCAGCAGGGGGGGCAGGTTCCGGCCCCAGGGGTTCCGTTTGCTTGGGATCCAGATGAAGGGGATGCAGGTGATGATGGATCCGCATCACCAATGGACAGCCTGCAATGGGAAGACACCTGGCCAGAGGCTTATTCTGATGACGAAGGCTCTCCTGATTCCGGACCTGATACGGAATATGAAAGACCGGGAGGTTTCGGTTCCCAAGAACGGTTGTTTTCACCAGATGTTGCGGAGGACATGGAAGCCGAGTCAGAGCCAGTTTCCCAGGAAGATAACGGCGCAGATGGTGCCATTCCTGAGCGGAGATTCGACCGAAGGGGAGTATTGTAGCTACAAGGAAAGATTGGAAACAAGGCCTGAAAGGCGCTGGTCCCACAAAGGGGGGAATTAAGTAGTCACTCGGTGGGAAAGTTCCTCAGTTTGGTGGCCATGTCTGAACTGGAGAGACGTAGCAGTTTGCTGTCTTCCTGGAAGCTAGAGTCTGGCTTGCCTGGCCAAGTACTACCTTGGGACCCTGTTGATTCCATGAACTTTGGATTGCCTTGATAACCACGGACTAAGTTGCCTTGCTTGATTCGCTTTGTTTTTATGGACCTTGTTTTTGATACTTGCTTTTGAACATCTTTTGAACATTGATTGCTTTTTACCTTGGACTATTTGATCTTTACCTTTTGGACATTTACCCTTCTTCACCTGCTTCTAATTTTGTGCTTAATAAATAGTTAATTGACATTGTCTGTGTGTGTGTGATTACGGGGTGGAGTCAGGGCCTGCGTTGTGACATTTTCCTAGGAAATCAATATTGATAGAATCGGGCAGCATTGCAAACAGTCCTCAAGTTACGAACTTGTGACTTACAAATGACTCATAGTTAACAATGGAGGTGAGACAACAGGATGTGAGGGAAATCTACCCCTAGGAAGAGAAATGCACTCCTGTAAGAGTTATTATGGGAAAAGGTGTCTCACCTGGAGCTTTATCCACCCCAACTAGACTTCTTGCCTTGTAGCAGGGTACCTAGCTATTTCTCAAGTTATGAGATTATTGTCACATCCCAGCCTGGTTCCGGTGAACCAAACCGCCACCATGTCCTTAGCCAGAAGGCAGAAAAGCCAAAAAGCCAGGCTCAGCCGTTTCCCTCAACAGGGCCCCAGCAGGTCAGAGAGAAGCGCAGTGCGGCACTTTCTCATAGAGATAACAACACCTGGAGCCGAGTCGGCTTGCAGCCTCCCTTTTCCACAGCTGTCCCAGCTAACAAGGTGGAATTCCAGAAGTCTGCAGATAGGGGAGAAGCTGTTCCCTTTCTGTTCCCATGGGAAGGCCCAGGAGAAGTCAGCGCATTGCGGAGCTAGGTAGCTCCAAACCTATAAAGACCCAAGCAAGACTTCAGTCTTCATCTCATGCCAACTTTTGAATTACCTTGCCAATCTCCACTGAGGGGACCAGGGAGGTCTACCTAGCCGTGGGGACCTTGTTACCAAGTCAGGCTATCGGGCCTGTGGATTAGCCCTTGGGGCATCTAGAGACTTTATCCTTGCAACTTCTAGAGACTTTGTCCTTGTAACTTCTAGAGACTTGCCTTGCAGTCAAAGACTGATTCTTGATATTTTATTACATCCAGTTTGAGTCCTATTTTTGCCTTTTCTAATCATTTATTCTAAATAAAGCATTTAACCGCAGAGACTGTGTCGTGAGTGGGTTACTAAGGTCCAGTCAAGCCTAGGGTACAATAATTATCATATTTATTTATTTATTTCCTTCATTTCTACCCTGCCTTTCTCCCACAAGGACCCTCCCAACACAATCTGCTTTACATTCCGGGCCCCAGAGAAGCATGTCTTACTAGTACGAGGCATAGGGCCTTTTCTATCTCTGCCCCAGCACTGTGGAACTCATTGCCTCCGTATATGAGAGCTATGCGCAACCTGCGCCCTTTCACCCAGGCTCTCAAGACCTGGCTTTTCGGTAGAGCATTTGAGATGTAATTTTAACTTCTATTTTCACGATCCGTGTATGTTTTATCCTGTTTTACTGTTTCTCTGTAAATCACCTGGAGCATCTTGATGGAGGGCGATTAAGAAGAAACAAAGTGATGATGATGATGATGAAGAAGGAGACTCAGGGCGGTTTCATGTAAGCATCAGTGATGCTGTCAACATATACATTCGATTAAAAACAGTAAAACTCAATTAAAACATTATAAAATTCATCAATGACTTCATTTAAACATTCAATTAACATGCCACTAAAACCAAGATCCAGCCAGAGAAATCCAATGTCATAATGTCGTAATGTTCAAAGTTTCCTTTCCAAGCTGCCATTGTCCTCTAGTCCAGTGTTTCCCAACCTTTTTTGAGCCGCGGCACACTTTTAACATTTAAAAAATCCGGGGGCACACCACCAACCAAAATGACACAAAATGACACTCTAACACAGTAAAGAATGGCTAGGGGATGGTGGCCTGCTGGGAGCAGCTGCTGGGAGTGCCGAAGCCAGGGGGAGGGGACGGAGCCAGGCCCTGCCATGCCCCGCCCCCTCCCCCGGCTTCAGCTATCCCAGCATCTGCTCCAGCCTTGAGGGGGCAGTGCCAAGCCAGAGGGCAGAGCCCGCACAATGCTGGCGTGGCACTGCCCCCTCAAGGCTGGAGCAGCTGCTGGGAGTGCCGGCTGGGGAGGGGCAGAGCCAGGTCGCACACCATGCCCCGCCCCCTCCCCCCGGCTTCAGCTCTCCCACAGAGGAGGAACATGAGTGGTAGATGGGCTTCAGTGGGCGGGGCTCCTCCTCTACACGGCTTCAGCGAGCGAGGGGCAAGAGTCATGGCGGATTGGAGGCTGGCTGGGGAAACGGCCGAAGGAGGTGGCGCCCTGGCCCCTTCTTCTTTTTCTTCGCCGCCACCCGGCTCTTCCTCCTCCCCCCCCCCCAAGCAGCAGGAGTTTGGCAGGAGGAGGGGGGAAGGAAGGGGGGCAGAGAGCTTTTCCCGCGGCACAGCAGGAGGTCTGTCATGGCACACTAGTGTGCCGCGTCACAGCGGTTGGGAAACACTGCTCTAGTCAACGCCTCTAGTTGAATGCCTGGTCCCACAGCCAGGTCTTCAGTTGTCTCCTGAAGGACAGGAGGGAGGTGGCCAGCCTGATGTCCTTAGGGAGGGAGTTCCACAGACAGGGGGCCACTACTGAGAAGGCCCTGTCTCTCATCCCCACCAACCTCATTTGCTAGAGTGGCGGGATCGAGAGCAGGGCCTCTCCTGACAATCTTAGGCTACATGATGGTTCATAGCAGGAGATATGTTCGGACAGGTAAACTGGACCAGAACTGTTTAGGGCTTTAAAGGTTACAACCAGCACTTTGAATTGTGCCCAGAGACTCATCGGCAGCCAGTGAAGCCAGCGCAACAAAGGAATGGTTTGCTCCCTGTATGCCACTCCCATTAACAACCTGGCTGCCAACTGTTGGGACTAATGGAAGCTTCCAAGTCGTTTTCAAAGGCAGTCCAATGTAGAGGGCATTGCAATAGTCTAATCGTGATGTAACCAGAGCATGGACCACCATGGCCAAGTCAGACTTCCCAAGGAATGGGCGCAGTGGGCACACAAGTTTTAAATGTGTAAAAGCTCTCCCAGCCCCTGCCGAGACCTGGGGCTCCAGGCTCAGCGATGAGTCCAGGATCACTCCCAAACTTCCAACCTGTGTCTTCAGAGGGAATGTAACCCCGTCTAATGCAGGCTGTAACCCTATGCCCTCTTCGGCCTTTCGACTGACGAGGAGTACCTCTGTCTTCTCTGGATTAAGTTTCAATCTGTTCGTCATCATCCAGGCTGAAACAGCAGCCGAGCACCAGTTCAGGACCTGCACAGCCTCCTTAGTGACAGGTGGGAAGGAGTGATAGAGCTGAACATCATCCGCGTACAGATGACATCTGACCCCAAAACTCCGAATGATCTCTCCCAGCGGCTACATGTAAATGTTAAACAACATGCGGGACAGTATGGAACCCTGTGGGACCCCACAAGTCAATGGTTGTGAGGACACTGCAATTTTGAATTGCAGGAGTGCCGGGGGGTGGGGTGGGAGTCTTGAAAGTTAATTTGTAGTCTAATTTGAGGGAGATGTTTTAGGTAGAGTTTTGGAATATAGAGATTTGTTGTTGTTGGGGAAACAAGCAGTACCACATATACGGCCTTCCAAAACAGATTAGAAAAGGGTTTGTGACAAAGGTTCCAAGTTATCACTGTGTCTGTCTTTTAGATCAAAAGAGTAAAGTGGGTTGTCAAAACCATGAATATAAACTGTGTAGCAAGCAGCTCTGAGCTGCTTGCCATTTGAAATAACAGAGAGAGGGGTTGAGCAATGACCATTATTATAAGTAGTGAAGTGCTACGAGCATGACCATGTTTCCATCTGCTTTCCCTTTCCTTCTCTAAAATGGCTAAAATAACCTTCTGGGTCTAGTTGCTTTGTGAGCTTGTTTTTTTATTGCTGCATGACTTTCTATGTTTCATCAAGGGAAGCACTTGCTGCTAGGACTATTCAATAATTGTATGTCTTAACAAGTTGTTTATGGTTCTTGGTTTTGGAGATTTCTCAAGGGTATACAGTTTCTGATGGCATTCAGGAAATTTTCATTTTTGGTATCTAGTTTCCTGCCTAGAGGTTTGAATTTCTTAGCTGTAAGATGTGTTCCATAATGTTGAGCAGAGTGTTAAAGGCTTATTGTGATCTCCTCTGATTTATTTCATGTCTGGAAACAAACACAAACTCTACATTTTTTTGAGGGAGAAAACCCCAAGCAAAAAAAGGAGAAATACTTGTGCTATCCCCTCCAACAGAGATCCCAGTTACATTTAGGGTAGAGATTGATATCTTGTACTGGTTTAGATTTTTTTTCTTATTAAAATGCTGAAGTAAAGTACCCATTACAAGAATCTGAGAAGTTTGTATTTCCCAAGGGCTGGAGTCTAGGGAGAGACTGCAAGAAAAAGCACTGGACTAGAATACAGGAAACATGTTTCCTATTTCTGTCATGGCTGTTAATCTCAAGTTGGTGATCTTGGACTAGTCACCTCTCCTTTTGCTCTCTAGGTTTATAATTAAATTGCTAGATTTTCATGGGATATGCCATTCTTTTCCTACATGGCTTTAAAATGACTTTACACCCTGCAGATGCAGGGAAGAGTAGGAATCATAAATCTTTCATGTAAGGGTTATAGAGGCTTTCTAGATGATATAAATTGTTCTTTCAGACTTTTTCATATGGACCAATGCAGGCGTACAATTTGAAGAACTACAAGTAAGGACTCATTATTCTGGTATCAGATCTTCTCTTTCTCACCATCTCCTTTTCAGCCTCTGACCTCCCTGGCTGCTGTCTTGCTACTTTCTGTGACTTTGACTGATGTACTTTGATGTTACCATTGGCTTGTGTTGGAAGAAGGAGTCATTGCTCCTCTGGCTTCCACATCCTGTCATATCATAGAGAGGGTTGCTATTCTACAAAGATAAGAGTGACCCAGAGATCTTAAAATTTGAACTCCATATTCTGTGAAGAACCTGAGGTGTTGTTTTTTTATATAAAAAAATTGAGTCCTTCATGGTGCTGAAGCATCTCAGAAATTTAGGCATGGTGAACACGCTTATACACGTGGGAAATATATATTTTTCAATTTTTTCCATATATTTTTGTGTGTGTGTCAGGAGCGACTTGAGAAACTGCAAGTTGCTTCTGTTGTGAGGGAATTGGCCATCTGCAAGGATGTTGCCCAGGGAATACCCAGATGTTTTGTTGTTTTACTATCCTAGTGGGAGGCTTCTCTCATGTTCCCACATGGGGAGCCGGAGCTGACAGAGGGAACTAATCCATTCTCTTCCCGGATTCAAACCTGCGATCTATTGGTCTTCAGTCCTGCCGGCAGAAGGGTTTAACCCATTGAGCCACCAGGAGCTCCATATTGCAAATATATAAGGAACAGAGAGGGGTACAAAAGGGATACAAATTGGAAGCATTTTTAACATCTTACATGTTCATCTTCCATTGCTGTCTAATACTAAAATGGTTTCTATGGTATTAAAAATGAAATGGAAAAAAAGAAAATTTCTTTTCTAATCTAAAATTAAAGGATAGAAAAGTGGGTATGGGGTGTTTTGAAACAAAGGAGATAGAAAAATTGAGAACTAGAACATAGAAAGCCCTCAGTAGAAAGCTTCCTACCCTGTCTCTGCTGTCATCTCCATAACCAAAAAAATCTGTTCTTTTTGTCATAAAAACTTTTTATTTCTGATAGATTAACTTTCCAGGAATCCTTGATACTATTAGGGATCCTGATATTCTTGTCACTGACTTCTTTATTTTTTATTTTCTTGTTATTCCTACATACCTGTACTATTAATTTTTCCTTATTGCTATCAGTAAAGGTAAAGGTTTCCCCTGACATTAAGTCTAGCCATGTTCGACTTTGGTAGGGTCGAACAGCTGGTGTTGTCTGTAGACACTTCCAAGGTCATGTGGCCAGCATGACTGCATGAAGTTACCTTTCCACAGAAGTGGTACTTATTGATCTACTCACATTTACATGTTTTTGAACTGCTATGTTGGCAGAAGCTGGGGCTAACAGTGGGAGCTCACTCCACTCCCCAATTCAAACCGCCAACCTTTTAGTCAGCAATTTCAGCAGCTCAGCAGTTTAACCTACTGCATCACAAGTGGCAGCAGGTTAAAAATATAATAGAAACCTCAATATTTTCATTTTCATTTCTTTTTTGAAATAGTCAATAAAAAGCTGCCATTCTTCTTCAAATCTGGAAGAATCTGGCGATTGTATGAGCCTATCTGTAATTATTACAGTATTAGATTTCTTCTTCAAGTTTGGGCAGGTCTGGCAATTGTATAAACCTGATCAATTTGCCCATTTCTGCCAGATCCATAATTTTTGTAATCCATAAAGTTTGAGAGGGAATTTCTTTTTGTTTCCAGTAATCACAAATAATGAAAAGCTGTCCTCCTCTTGTTTGTCAAATCCCCTTGATTTATATTTAAAGAAAGTATCTTCTGGGTTCTCATTCTTGAAATAGGAGATGATCATTCTTCATCATGTGGGTTGGTCTGCTGCTGTAGTTGAACGTCTTCTTTAGCCATGATCTATTGAGTTAGCCATCTCCTCCTGCCCTCCCAGATGTTCCCCTTCTCTTTAGTCCTCTGAACTTTCCTCTGGATCTAGGTATTTTCCGAACCTCTCATAGATATCCTGGGCCTTCATAACTGATGTTAACCAATACCTTTGTCCAGTGGGAAAAATATTTTATTGAATATCTAATTTTAGTATAGTAGTAATAATTGATTTCCCTCTCCATTGGCGCCCCTTGCAGTGGGGGGAGAGGCTTGCGTACCCTAGTGAAGTTGTGAGCTATGCTGCCGGTGGCATAATAGCCGGCGGTAGGGCCTCCCATACCAGACAGGTCACAACCGAAGGGTCTGACAAAGAGCGTCAAAGGGCAGGATGGGCTCTCTAGCCTTTTGGCATCCATCCTAAGAGAAGGAAAACTCTGATTTCAAACCCGGGCAGATGGTGCTCGTCTAACCCTGTAAGGTCAACCATCTAAGAGAAGGAAACTCGAACCAAACCTACGACCTGAGGACCTCGCTGCCACCGTCCAAGCTTGCTAGGCCCTGGCAGATGAACCTTTGGTTTAAAGGGTGAGGCCAGTTCTGTGCACGCTGCGCTCCACCAGAAAAATCCATTGCACAGGCTCGAAGGACACATCCAACTTCCGAAAAAGCCCTGTAGCGATAGGCGAGGGACGAAACGGTAGGTGTAAAGATGCACTGGAAGCCGCAGACCCAACCCTGCATGCAGGCAGTTCAGGACTTTGGTCGCTCGAGACTGACCCGGGAGATGACAGTCTTGTTTGGCAGCATCCTGAATGACCAAGCAGCCTTTTTAAAAGAGAGCACTGCTGGCTCCGTATGGAGAGGGGCCTAGAAAAGGTGGCCTAACGAAAGCTCATTCCCGCTTACCTGGTTGGCTAGTCGCTGCCAACGGCATCTTCCGATGCGGTCGAACAAAGACAAAGAAACAAAGGCCAACACCTGCCTGCAAAGGTGCAAATAGACTGACACTTGCATGCTGGAACATCAGAACCATGCAAGATTCTGCAGATAGTGGACGTCCTGAGCGTCGTTCTGCTCTAATAGCCCATGAACTATCATGGCTTAACATTGACATCGCTGCTCTTAGTGAAGTTCGTCTCCATGAGGAAGGCAGCCTTAAAGAACACGGTGCCGGCTACACACTCTACTGGTCTGGCAAACCCAAAACTGAGAAACATCTTTCAGGAGTAGGCTTTATGATTAAAAATTCCATCGCCTCTAAACTCGAGACGTTGCCGACAGGTCACTCTGATCGCATTATCTCCTTACGCCTCCACATGCTGTTCTCTTCAGTATATATGCCCCAACTATGCAAGCTGACCCTGTGGAGAAAGACAAATTCTACTCAGACCTATGCCACCTCATACAAAAGGTCCCTGCAGAAGATAAAATCATTATCCTTGGTGATTTCAATGCCAGAGTAGGAAAAAACTTTGAAGCCTGAAAGGTGTATTAGGCAAGCACGGTGTTGGAAACTGTAATGATAATGGGCGCCTTCTGCTAGAGTTTTGTGCAGAACAGCAGCTGACTATTACAAACACCATCTTTCAGCAGAAAGATAGCTTGAAGACCACCTGGATGCATCCCCGATCCAAGCAGTGGCACCTCATTGACTATGTTTTAGTGCGCCAGAGAAACATTCGTGATGTCCGTCATACTCGAGTGATGCCCAGTGCAGAATGTCAAACAGACCATCGCCTTGTAAGATGTAAACTAAATCTACACCTTAAGCTCAAACCTAAGAGGGGTGGCATCTTAAAGAGGAGACTCCAAGTCAACAGTCTTCAACAGGCTGTTGTGAGAGACAACTTCCAGGTAAATCTGCAAGCAAAACTTGAAGTCCACCCTACAGATTCTTCTCCTACAGCGCTGGCAACACATCAAAAACAGTATCCTGCAGTCTGCTGAAGAATCCCTAGGATTCTCCCTTAAGAAAACCAAGACTGGTTTGATGAAAACAACCAAGAGATCCAGGAGCTGTTGGCAAAGAAGAGAACCACTCACCAGGCATTCCTCGCCCAGCCATCTTGCCATGTAAGAAAAGCAGCCTTTCGTCTCGCATGTAGTAAACTCCAACAAATAGCTCAGAGACATCCAGAACAAGTGGTGGATTGATTTATCAGAAAAGACACAACGCTGTGCAGATCTCGGTGATCACAGAGGTTTTTATGAAGCTCTCAAAGCAGTGTTTGGACCTACTTATCAGGTCCAAAGCCCCCTTATACAGTACAGATGGTCAAACACTAATTACTGATAAAACCTCCATCCTGAACCGATGGGCTGAACATTTTCAGGGTCTCTTTAATGCCAGCCGAGTAGTCCAAGGTTCAGCTATCCAACACATGATACAACAACCAATGAAAATGAACTGGACACAGCTCCCACTCTGGAAGAGACCATTGAGGCCATACAGCAGTTGAAAATGGCAAGGCAGCCGGGATCGATGGAATCCCACCTGAAGCTTGGAAACAGGGAGGTCATGTGTACTGCATGCTAAATTCCACGAGCTCCTTGTGAGTTGCTGGGAAAAAGGTGAACTGCCATCAGATCTCCGAGATGCAGTTATCATCACCCTGTATAAGAAAAAGGGAACAAAATCCGATTGCTCAAACTATCGAGGTATAACACTGCTCTCCATTGCTGGAAAAATCCTTGCAAGGATACTCCTGAACAGATTAGTTCCGGCTATTGCAGAAGAACTTCTCCCTGAAAGCCAATGCGGCTTCAGAGCAAATAGGAGCACCACAGATATGGTTTTTGCCCTTAGACAACTGCAAGAGAAATGTAGAGAGCAGAACAAAGGACTCTATGTAACATTTGTCGACCTCACCAAAGCCTTCGACACTGTGAGCAGGAAAGGTCTGTGGCAGATCCTGGAACGTCTAGGATGTCCCCCCAAGTTCCTCAAAATGATTGTCCTGTTACATGAGGGCCAGCACGGTCAAGTCAGATATGGCGATGCTCTCTCGAGCCCTTTCTCATAACTAATGGAGTGAAACAAGGTTGTGTTCTTGCACCAACCCTATTTACAATCTTCCTCAGCATGATGCTCCAAAGGGCTATGGCAGACCTACAAGAAGAAGATGCATATATATACGCTATCGTACTGATGGTAGCTTGTTCAACTTAAGCCGTCTGAGGGCTCGCACTAAGACTCTAAACTATCTAGTCCGTGAGCTACTTTTTTGCTGACGATGCTGCCCTTGTCGCCCATTCAGAAGCAGCCCTGCAGCGCCTCACATCCTGCTTTTGCAACAGCTGCAGAGCTGTTTGGGCTGGAAGTCAGCCTGAAGAAAACAGAAGTCCTCTACCAGCCCGCACCACAGGAAGAACACCACCATCCTCACGTCAGCATAGGCACATCTGTGCTTAAGTCCGTTCAGCAGTTCACCTACCTGGGAAGCATCATCTCTTCAGACGCCAAGATTGACAAAGAGATAGATCACAGATTATCAAAGGCATATAGTGCATTCGGAAGGCTTCACAAAAGAGTCTGGAGCAACAAGCACCTGAGACAAAGCACCAAAATCAGTGTGTACAGAGCTATCATACTGTCCATTCTCCTCTATGGGTCTGAAACATGGGTCACCTATCGCCAACACCTACGACTCCTCGAGCGCCATCAGCGCTGTCTTCGCACAATCCTAAATATACACTGGACCGACTATGTGACGAATGTTGCTGTCCTTGAGCAAGCAGGGATCACCAGCATTGAGGCCATGCTATTGAGAACACAGCTGCGCTGGGCAGGGCACGTCTCTCTAGGATGGAGGACCACCGCCTCCCAAAGATACTACTCTACGGTGAACTCGCCACGGGTCAGCGCAAGAGAGGCGCCCCCAAAGAGATATAAGGACTCCCTGAAACAACATCTCAGGCTTGGCCAGATTGATCACCAACAATGGTCCACCCTGGCCTCACATCGGGAGGCATGGAGAAGCACTATCCACAATGCTGCGGCCTCTTTCGAGAAGACACGCCGAATGGGTCTCGAAGAGAAACGACAACGCAGAAAGAACCGCAACTTGGAAAAACATCACCCAAGGAGACTTTCTGCTGCGCTTTCTGCAACCGAACTTGCCTATCTCAGATTGGCCTTTTTAGTCATCAACGCGCTTGTAAAAGCGTGGGATGAGTCCTTCCTGAATCTTCGTTCGCGGTAATGCCGAGAGAGAGAGAGAATAATTGATTTAAATGATTGGGAAATCACAAGAAGTCTATTATTTCTTGCCGAAGGCTTTCATGGCCAGAATCATTGGATTGTTGTAGGTTTTTCAGGCTGTATGGCCATGTTCTAGAAGCATTCACTCTTGACGTTGTGAGGATGCCTGTTACAGATGCAGGTGAAACGTCAGGAGAGAATGCTTCTAGAACATGGCCATACAGCCTGAAAAACCTACAACAACCCAGTCTATTATTTAACCATCGTGTAATGTTAATATGTAGCCAAACTCATAGGCTTCTACAATGTGATGTCATTCTAGGTAATTAACATGATCTCTTTAAACATAGAACATTACTAGATGCTTAAAGTTCTCCCACTTTTGCTTTATTCCTGGGAATGGCAGGTACAATACAACTCAATGATGTCATGTCAAGCATTCTGTAAAAAAACAAAACAAAAATGGGATTCTACAGGGAAGGGAAGAGTCACAATGTTGTGGTGTCTCCATGTCTCTTGTTATACTTAGACAGATTTTAGGCAGATATTATACTCAAATGGCGAATCATTTATTTTAGGGCTGGTTCCAGAGAGGCAATTAAATCCTAGCTCTAACAGTCAAAAGATACTATGTAGCTATTCTGTTTTATTCTCCTTAGCGGATTTTCTGTGATAGAAATATTTAAAAATACAGATAAGAGATAGAAAAACACACAGTGGATACAATGGGAATAGTTACAACATCTGGACCCTGTCATCAAATTATGTGAATAAGGCATGATGGTTGCACAAATGAAGTGTTGGAAACAATGTGTGCCTTTTTTCTTCCTTGGAGCCTTTTCTCCTGCTATTACATATTCACTGTAGCGACGGGGGAGAGGGATTAGGGCATTCTAAATCAGCATTCTGTCCCCTTAAATAAACATTTCATTCAGTTCCAAATTTCTAATATTCCAGAGTGTGACAAACTGAATCCCTTTAAAGCGTAGAACTGTTTTCTGTGTTCTCATTCCCTTGGTAACTTTGCTGCCCATTTTCTTTGGATGCCTATCAACTGAAGCTTAAGGGCACATCTACACTGTGTAATGAATGCTGTTTGACATCACTTTAAGTGCCATGTCTCAATGCTGTGGAATCCTGGGAGTTGTAGTTTGGTGAGGCACCAGCACTTTTTGGCACAGGAGGCTAAAGCTACAATTTTCATGATTCCATGGCATTGTGTCATAGAAGATTTTTGTGTATGTGTATGTCAGGAGCGACTTGAGAAACTGTAAGTCACTTCTGGAGTGAGAGAATTGGCTGTCTACAAGGATGTTGCTCAGAGGACGCCCTGATGTTTTTGATGTGGGAGTCTTCTCTCATTCCCCTGCATTGGGAGCTGGAGCTGACAGAGGGAGCTCAATCCACTGTCCCAGGAGTCGAATCGCTGACCTATAGGTCAGCAGTCCTGCTGGCACAAGGGTTTAACTCACTACACCACTGGGGGCTCTGCCCTGGAAGGTAAAGTGGTCTCAAAGAACATTCATTCTACATATCATGAGCTGCTACTGTGGCAATAAAACCTATACTATCCCATGTGGAACTCAGGACCCTGCTACACTGAAATTTTACTGTAGCTTGGAACCAGTTTGGGAGGAACCGGTTTCACTGTGTTGGTGATTAGATTGGCATATCTAGGGATTTCTCTACATGGTCCAAATTTCGGCATCTATGATGGGTTTTTTTGTCTTCAGCCATGGAGCCCAATGGCTCCAATCACACCCTGGAAAAGTACTGTCACAAACACCCTGCTCCTGGCACAAAATTGCTGGCAGCAGTTGACAGGTGGCTTTTCTCTTTCCATTAAAAAAGATGGGTTAAGCTGGCTCAAGAAGGCTTCCCCATAAGTGATGAGGCAGGGGGGAAGCCACAATGTTGCAGGGTGATAGCCCTGTGCAGATGCTGCCGGATCGTCATAATCCGGGATGACACACGTGTCATTCCAGGGCCCTGATTCCAGTGGAAGAAGTCCTAGAACTGGTTTGAGGCCAGGATGGTGAAACCATGGAATCTGACCTCAAACTGCTCTGTGGCATCCCTCCCCCATTTCTGGGAGAGATATGCATTCTCGAAAGTGCTTTAACAAAGGCAGATGTCTACAATGCCAAAGCAACCCACCCACTGCTGGTCCAAGCATACCAGGCCCCATTTTTTTCTAATTTTTTCAACCTTTTGAAAGATAACTAAACATGCATACCAAGCATCCCACTCTCCTGTCCTAACAGTGGCTCTGGGCAGGTCACACCTTGGCATATTTAGGCCTTGGAGTGGGAAAGTCAGCTTTAGACATTGTATCCTGCTGTATCAACTGCAACTTGGATTTTTAAAAAACCCAATTCCTTCTTTTAAACCAGCTCCAGCACGTGTATCGTTGCCATGCAGTTTCATACAACATTGCATTTAGTTTGAAAAAACAAAAAAGTAAGCATATTTGAATTCCAAGTATATCTTGGATAAGGCAAGAACCAGAAGGACTGAAGTACAACAAGGGGAAGCCTTGTGAAAAGAAAGCTGCAAAAATATTTACAGAGAATTGCTACAGTCAACCTTTTAGTAAGAAATGTCTGTTACATCATAGTATTTAAATTTCCCCCTTTATTCGTGCACCTCAACATCACACTTGTCATAAAGTTTGCATGTTATAATAATTTTTAATGGGGATGTGTCCTCATTTTTGTCACAACTCTCAGAACTCCACCCTCCTGCTTGAGCAGCTCCACTGGCTTTTGACAAGTTTCTGGGCTCAAGTCAAGGTGCAGGTTTTTATCTATAAAGCCTTATATGCTTCAGGTCCAACCTAGCTTTGAGGCCACATCTCTTTCTACGATCAGTTCCACCACCGTCTCAAGCATGGTTGGCGGGGACAAGAGAGATAGCCTTCTCTGTGGTAGCCCCCTGGCTCTGGAATACCCTCCCAAAATAAATTAGATTAGCCCCCACCCTTCAATCCTTCCATTCCAACCTGAAAACATGGATGTTCATGTCAGATTATTTTTATGTTTACAAAAGCATTGACTAATTGTAAATTAAATGTATTTTGTAAGAAGATATTGTTATTATAAGTAATGTGTGTACTTGTGTTGCTCATGAAGGAGGAGTGTCAGATTATTGCATTTTGAATAGCAATTCATGAGTCAGCACAAGATATATTTTTCGCCGTTTGAGATGACCTGCAGTGTGACATGTTTGACACCAGATGGCGCTGTCTCAAGACTGCTAAATGGAACTTTGAGAAATGTCAGTTACAAAGTGACAGTTGGGATTTAATATCTGTGAGGAAAGGATGTTTAGAAAGGTAGCTGTGATGGCTGTTGTTTTTCGATGTTTTGCCAGTTATTGTTAAATACAATTCAATACAAAGTTATATATTTACCTTGTGAATTGAATGAGAGTTTCATTATTCACTCGAACAGAGACTGGAGTTTTTGGGCCGATGGGGAATTAAACTTCTATATTTCTGTTGCCTATCCGCTGTGACATAAATACTCAACGCCGAAGAGTTCAGACAGGCCTTTGACCTTGAGTAGGCTGAATGGGTCCATATGAATCTGACACTTGGCACCTTGTGAATTAACAGCAGTTTTATCTATTGTTGTTTTAAAATTGTATAACTTTGTTACATGTGTTGGCGAGGGTTGTTATAATTTTATGTGACTTGTTTTATAATTTTGTACCACTTTTACCTGTTGTATGTTATATGTGCACTCTGGAATGCATTGTAAGCCACTCCAAGTCTCTTTGGGGAGATGCTGGCGGGATACAAATAAAGATTATTATTATTAGCGTTCTTTTTTAATTCCAGTTTCAACCTGGGTCTCTCTCTCTCTCTCCCTCTCTCCCTGGGTGTGTGTGTGTTTGCAGATATTTGTCAAAGTCTGAAATTGGTATGCATAGCTTTGCATGCATTTTTCAGAGACATGCATTTTTGATCATGCACATTTTTCAAATACCTGGTTGGTTTATGTGCATTTTTCTCCACTAAAATACCCCACAAACTTTGGAACTGCACTGATTTCTGAGTCAAATTATGCCTCATCTAAGGAACTGTGAAATGTCTTTCTTTCCCCAGATGGGATTGCAAACCCAATGAATTTACTTTCCTTATATTTGAAAAGCAGAGAGAAAACATTAGCAAGGGGGAATAAAAGTCCTAACTCCTGAATGCTAGGTATCCAGTCCACTATGTTCTGGAAGAACAGAAGAGGTCATTTTATTGTCCTGAGGAGTCACTTCATTTCTATGGACTGTGCCTGTCATTACAAACTTGATTGCGAACAGCTACCAGAGGTCACTTTCTCCAATCTAGCCAGGTGCAGGAAGGAAGATACCCTATTCTGTATTATCAGTGAAAGTATGTCAATGTCAGATTCAATTAGGTGTGCTGGGGAAGCCTGAACATCCACTCTTTCACTAAAATAGCCTTCAATTATTTTCTGCATGTTTTCACATTCTAAGCATTTTTTCCTAGTGGGGAGCAATGATAATAATCATCCTTGCATGTATATAGTACTTCAGAGCATTCAAAGTTCATTTTGTACATTATGTCAGGCTCAGTCTACCTCTGACTCCTTTCCCGTGACAGTTGAGTTCAAATAGAGAGCAGGCAGAGATAAATGGAGGAGCTAGGTGGATGAGATGTGTAGCTTCAGTCCTTCCTGCCATGTTTTTTTGGCTTCACAAAAACTGCTTATCCACCCATATGTGATAAAGATATATGGATACCTTAGGAACTCTCAGATGCCCCCTGTGGGAATTCCAGTGTAAAAATGTATTTTTTCTAAGCACTGATGTAACAACTCTCCTTCTTATTCTATTGAAAGTAAATGACATCCCTTGAACAAAATGCTGACCCGAATTGTCAGTTAGCATTTGACCATTTGAACTCTCCAGTGACTGCTAATTCCATCCTACAAGCACCATTTCCCAATGTCTCTCACATTACTATTATGAAGAGACTAATATATATATATATATTCAGATTTAGGGGAGCCCCTGGTGGTGCAGTGGGTTAAACCGCTGAGCTACTTAACTTGCTGGCTGAAAGGAGATGCTGTTTTTATTTTTTTTGTATGCTTTTTATATTATATGCTAAATGTTTTAATTTTATTTTATATCTGTTGGGGCATTGAATTGTTGCCGACTGTGAACCGCCTTGAGTTGCCTTTGGGATGAGAAAGGCAGTATACAAATGCGGTAAGTAAGTAAGTAAGTAAGTAAGTAAATGATTGGTGGTTCGAATCCAGGGAGTGGGGTGAGTTCCCACTGTTAGCCCCAGCTTCTGCTGACCTACCAGTTCTAAAACATGCAAATGTGAGTAGATGAATTGATACCACTTTTGCGGGAAGGTGATTGTGCTCCATGCAGTCATGCTGGCCACATGACCTTGGAGGTGTTCACAGCTTTTTGGCTTAGAAATGGAGAAATGAAGATAATCAACACCCCCCAAAGTCAGACACAACTAGACTTAATGTCAAGGGGAAACCTTTACCTTATGGACAAAGAATCTGTTTCAGATGCATGTGTGAGAGAACAGAAAAAACCAGAGGGACTAGAAATGAACTACTCCATCCCTAGCCCTAACTTATCATGGGCCCAGTCCTACCTAGCAGAACTGAATGGTGATTTGAGCTTTCATCCTTCACCCATTATATTTATTATTTATTTATTTATTATTGAGGCTTCTATGCCGCCGACTCCCGGGGGCTCGCGGCGGCTCACAAGAGCCAGGGGCATAAAAACAAAGATTAAAAACATAAAACAATTGAACAATTAGAGCAATAGCAGAACAGGCAATAAAACAAATGGAGCAGCAACAGGAGCCACAACACAGTACCCAGAGCACGCGGGCCTACTCTCCGAAGGCCTGCCTATACAGATGGGTTTTGCAGGCCCGCCTGAATGGGAGTAAATCCCTCAGGGCTCTGGTTTCGGCCGGGAGGGCGTTCCACAGCGTGGGGGCTATGACGGAGAACGCCCTCCGGCGGGTAGATATCAGGTGTGCGGATTTTGCTGATGGTATTTCCAGGAAGTTGGCATCCTCAGACCGTAGTGATCTCGATGGGCAATAGGGAGTGAGGCGGTCCCTCAGATACGCTGGCCCCAGGCCGTACAGAGCCTTGAAGGTAAGAACCAACACTTTGAAGGCGATCCGGTGCTCAATAGGCAGCCAGTGCAGATCCTGCAAGACGGGTGTTATACGGCAACCTGCTGGCGTGCCAGACAGGAGCCGGGCGGCAGTGTTCTGCACCAGCTTGAGCTTCCGGATCGACGACAGAGGAAGGCCAACGTAGAGCGCGTTACAGTAATCTAGCCTTGAGATGACCGTGGCTTGGATCACCGTGGCCAGGTCGTTCCGGGAGAGGTAGGGGGCAGCCTCCTTGCCTGGCGGAGGTGGAAAAAAGCAGCCTTGCTGACCGCAGAGACCTGGGCCTCCATGGTCAGCTGGGAGTCCAGGTGGACCCCCAGGCTCTTCACAGACGGTGCTGGGCACAGCGCCGCACCGTCCAGGGTCGGAAACCGGGCACCCACCCTGCCCAGGCGACCCAGCCACAAGATCTCTGTCTTCGCCGGATTCACCCTCAACCTACTGGCTCGCAGCCATCCAGTAACGGCTTCGAGGCAGTGCTGGAAATTATCGGGACGGGCTCCGGCCTGCCCTCCATCCTCAGAATGAGCTGGGTGTCGCCAGCGTACTGGTGACAAACCAGCCCATAACTCCGCACCAGCTGTGCAAGCGGCTGCATGTAGATGTTAAATAACAGAGGGGAGAGGATGGCCCCCTGAGGAACTCCGCAAACTAATGGGGAGCCCTCGGAGACCACCTCGCCCCTTCTCACACGCTGAGACCGCTGGCGGAGGAAGGAGGTCAGCCATTTAAGGGCAGTCCCCCTCACTCCAGCCATGGCCAGGCGGTGGATCAATAGATTGTGGTCGACCGTGTCAAACGCTGCCGTGAGGTCCAATAACACGAGCAGCGCAGACCCGCCTTGGTCGAGCTGGCAGCGGAGTTGGTCTGTGATGGAGACCAGGACCGTCTCCGTCCCGTGCCCCTGGCTGTACTCATCTTTACTACTCCTCTATGTTTCTTGTGTAGTGCCAAGGAAAGAATGGAAAGAACGCCTACCTTTAACATCCTCAAGCAATGGTTTATAGAAATGTATGATAACATGGATCCCAGCTTGGGAATGGAGATTTAGGCTAAAATTAAATCCTGAAGTTTTTGCATTTTTTGGCATTGTGACCTATTTCTTCTTATAGCTCTCCACAGTTTTTGTTTTTAAAGTAGTTGAACTGAGGTATAGATCTGATAAAATAACTTATATAGATACTTCTGTATTCTGTTAAGAGGAACTTACTTCATTTTTCTTTCCTTACGTATGAATTGTGTGTGTGTGTGTGTGTGTATTAAATGTACTCCATTAGGTCACATTAATTTATTATGTCACCATTATTTTCATAGTAGTCAGACGGTTTCCAACGTGAACTGTTACTGGTTATTTTAATGTAGTGTGTTCTATGTTTTTTAATTGTTTTGTTTTGAAAACACAGGCATAATTTAATAATGTTCTGCCTCAATTACTGAATCTCCCCCTTATTACAAACAGTTTTGTGGTCTCTGGTTTTGTACCTGGTTTACCCCTACTTTTTTTGGAAAAAAAATCTGATATGAAAATATTTTTAAAGGAATTTTAATATGCAATTCCTCTTGATTTTGTATTTATGATTACGTACCCTTTATTGTAATTAAGCAGTAATTGGACTCATTTTAATAGTGGAAAATAACCGAGCATTCCTATTGTCGAAATTCACATTAACTACAATTACATTTCTGCAAGCCTTTGTAATAGTCACAAAAGCTTAGCAGCATTTTGCTTCATCCGCCATGCAATAGTCTAATCTGGACAGAACACAAATAGATCAAGAAATTCAGCTTTGTAGATTGTCTTCAATGCTGCCATACATTGCTTAGTAACCTCCAGGTCACTCTCTTGGACAGATAGAGCCAACATATCAATCTATAAGAATAATTTCCTCAAGACATTTACCTTGCATCATTGATAAAAGTCCCTCTCTTTTAATTCTTTAAGCTGAAAATGTCATAATTAGGGCTAAAATGAACAATAACACAGCCTCGGCAAAGAAAAGGAGTGCTCCACTCTTTTCATGCTGCTTTGAAAGATTTCCCCTATTCCTGCGTTGCTGTTATCTCTTTCTTTTCCTACATAATAACACCACACCTTTCTTTTGAACATTTAATGATGAACCAAGTGCTGGGATAAAGTAACACTGGAAAGATATTTAAAGGATGTGTCTGCCTATCTATCTTTTCTCATACCAGTTTTCTTTTGAGTCTAGTGTCAAGATATATTCAGTTTATGCTATCGCCATACTGCACAAACCATTTGTGTCTCGGTCAACTCTGTGCTGACATGACTTGACTGCCCTGAATAATACCTATAGCATTCACAAAAAACTCTTTGTTATGTTAAATTGATATTTTATCTTTCCTATGGGATTAATTCCCCTTCACACACCTTGATTTTGATCTTCTCCGAATTCTAAACTTTTTTTGCTTTCTTGGTTAATTCTAACAAATAACCAGCAGTTCATGCATCACACTAAGACCAATATGTCAACCTTGAATTTCAGTCATTGTCCTATTTCTTTTCCTGCCGTCAACTTAGATGTTTGCTAAGGAGCCACATGGATCCTGCAAACAGAGAGGGGGTGTTTAGATTCAATCATATCAGCTGCCACATATGCCTTCATATCCTGAGGAATGACGAGGGTATCAATAGCAGAACTAGCCACATGTTAGCAAGGAAACCTTTCACAGCCATCTGGAATCCATCCAAATCCATTAGCTCTGGAAGATCAGTTAAATAGATCCTCCTTCCACTGCTGTAGAAAGAAAAAACATTGAAAAGTCTAAACCATATCAAGAAGTTACTCAACTATTACTATGTACTGGCATATGTATAAATGGTGCAGATTTTAGTGTAGCCTCTTACATATCACCAAAAAGAAGAACATAGATGAGGGCATTAACAATTTGCATAAAAATGCAAATGCTAAATGTATTGTTGAAGGCTTTCATGGCTGGAATCACTTGGTCGTTGTAGATTTTTCAGGCTGTATGGCCACAACCTCTGAGGATGTTGCAACCTAAACTTGGACGGACCCTTAGTGAACCATCACACAGCAACTGCGGTTAAATGCTTTATTTAGAATAGGTAAAAATAGGTAGAGAAGGCAAAGATAGAATAGTTCAGTGATGCTCTCAGCATCCAGTATAGAAAAGCAATAGACTTTAAGAGTCCAATAAGTGAGCAATAATCTTAGGGCCACAATTGGCTAAATCCAGAATTTTCTTGATACAAAGCTTGGTAAGATTTAGAGTCCAAAAACAAGAAGGCTCCCCTGGCCCAGACAAAGTTCCATGAAGCTTGGCAAGGTAGCTAAAACATTGGCACGAGATCCCGAGCTCATTCTGGGCTGAATCTTTATAGGCCCCGATTGCTTTGATCTAGAATACGCTGACTACGTCGGAGCTCTCTCACAGGAATGGCTGGGAAGCTTTTCGTTCCCACCACATCTCGGTCTGATTGGAATGTAAGCTTGTTAGTGCAACTACCTGGCCTCTCGGGAGGATCTGTTGCTTCATGGTACCAGGCTTCCTTATCGGCCTGTGAAACCATAGGGCTACACCTGTCCTTGGGCGCTTGGAGTTCACTTAGAGGTTGCTGCAGAGGTTTGCTTCCAAGTCTCTCTGAATCTTTGGTTTTAACATGGCGTTGGTCTGGTTTGCTCCTAGTGCCTGGCTGGGGTGTGACAGAGGATGCCTGCCACAGGTGCAGGCGAAACGTCAGGAGAGAATGCTTCTAGAACATGGCCATACAACCTGAAAAACCTACAACAATCCTTGCAAATGTTAATTTATATGTGGAAAAGCAATTTTAGAGGATCTTTAACAATTTAAAGAAAACTACAATGCATTTCACTTGTGTGGTGCAGACAGTGACCAAATGACCTGTACATTTGCTGAATCCTCTGTCCGATTGCTAATTGTGGATTAACAAATTGAGTGTCCTTGTGCTCTATTCAATTAGAGAACACCTTCAGAACAAGGTATATCTTCTGGTGGTCCTTCAAATGAAGGCATTTCATTTTTTTAAAAAGATAAAGCAATTCAAAGGTAATATTAGGAATCCTTATTTCTTGATTGGCTTGAAAAGAGCGGATTATAATTGCAATAGTCAGCTTTCCCTAACTAGGTCTGTTCCTCTGTTCCTAGCCACATATCTTGTTACACCATGAAATATATATATTTTAAAACTATTATACCAAAAAAATTATGGTGTTAGCCATATTGACAGAATTGAGTGTATAATGTCACATTTATGCCTGTTCAGATGATCTATTTAATACTTACAGAAATGGCAGCATTGTTGAACAGTTTGAGAAGAATGGTATTCTATCTCTACATCATTATGAACATGTTACTATAATACCAAGTTTGAGCTCATCACTGTGACCTTAATTCTCATCATTATGGTCATGTTTCTGCCAACTCCAGGTCGCACAGTTCTGTGCAAGAAATCAAAGATAATGACAATGTTTTATAGTTTCCCGGAAAGCACACGTGTGGGTAAAACTTCATCTGTAACGTAGTACCTGGCATTGCTCACAAGGCATGTCGTATGTTTAGGACTGCAGCCTCAAGCAGCTCATCTTGCTCAAGGCAGATTCTTTTCAACAGGTTTTTTTTGCTACTCAGGAGTCTCATCTGCCTGTCATTCACTGTGAGGTGAAACCTTGTAGATGTGATAATAAGGTTTTCTAAGAGATGATTTGCTACAGCAATTTTCAACATAAATTCACAAGAGAAACATACCTGTCTAAGATCTTTCCACATTTCTTTATTTTTTTTCTCCCTCAAAATCTGCTAAAGGTGCAATCTAACTAGAAGGCCATCTGGCACCCCTTTATAAATAAGGGTCCTATAATCCATCAGACAACTACTTCTAATAATATTCTTTACTTGGGCTTCTGTTGGGCCTGGTGGGATGCAACATGGTTTCAACTGTGGGAAATCTCAATATATTGAGATCCATTTGGGATGAAGGGCTGATATCTTGCAGATATTATCAGTGAGTAAGACAAATCATTTCAAGAAAACCTTGTAATATGTCCACCTTAGGATCATCTTAAATTAAAAATGAATTGAAGGCACACAGTAATAAGAACAACAAAACATAGAGCTTGTAAAACTTGCTTTTGAAGATGCAACCTGAATGCCTTTTAAAAATTACAACATTTGTTCTAACTATCCGGCATTAACTTAGGTTTGGAACCAAAAGTCCGTAGTGTTGAATTTTAAATCAGACCTCTCTCTGTTTGCTTTAAATATCAGAAGCATATGGTTTTGGACTCTTTTCCCAATATGAACAGAGACGGTCGCTCTTGCATAGCATAGTGCCTCTTCTGCATAAATTGCGTAAAAGTCAACATAATATTTGCTTAACCCCTTGCTGGCTAATGATAATCTCCCACCCATTCACCTGAACAGCACTTGCTGTTACAGACATCACTTCCTTGTTAATGGGAGTGAAAAGGCATGAAGACAAATGCTATAATGTCAATTGAAGATGGCAAAATGTCAATGCTGGCTTCCAAGCAAATTAATACAACTACAAAAGTGCTATATGAATGTAATTTTCAGTCTTAAGCATTCATCAGAGGGGCTATAGGTGGTTGGTAGAGAACATGCTTAGCATTCATAAGATCCCACAACCAGTCCCTGGAGTATCTCTGAATTAAAAGCCTCTCAAGTAGTCATGGAGAGGGAGACCCTACAAAAGTGATGAGAAAACTGGGGCCCTTCAGAGGTCATTGGATGACAACTTCCACAATCGCTAGTATTACAACTCAGATAATCCATCCTATGGAGCAGAGGGAAATTAGAGCCCAGCAACATCTAGAGTGAACAGGTTCCTTACCACATTGTAGATTCACTGCATTCATTACAATTTTTAGCTACAGCAGTATATGGGAGCTTAGTCTGCACAGTTCATCAAAGAAAAACATCTTTGTCTTGAAACAAAATATAAGGACAATACCATTTTACCCATATTTGTTTTATCCTAAATGTATACATCCAACGTAACTGAATAAATCTGTTTTACACTTCATAATTAACACACAGATTTTAGGCACCAATGAAGTGTCATCAATGAAGAATGTAAATAAATTTCAGTGATTTTCAGTTCCATCTATTTTCCAAAGATATTTTGACATTTGCACCATGTAATTGGTTGAGGCTATTTTGCCATGAAATTGCTAAGAGTCAAAGGAGATTACATGCTCATTTAGACTCACACTTGATTTTACATTTCTCTTTACATGAAAGGTTCTTGCTTCACAAATCCAGATCAACAATGAAGGGGCATAGTTGATCTATACAGCTGTGTTATGTCAGAATACATCTCGGTGCTGTAACAGACATGTATTTCATTAAGAAGCAGTAATGTGTATTTGTAATGTTTTTGAAGTAAATATGGAGCTCAAGTATGGCTGAAAATGAAAATATGGTCTAATAAGGCCATAGAATCATAGACTTGGAAGTTGTGGTGGCGAGGTGAGCGTCACCTGCATGGAAAGTCTTGAGGTTTGCATTGTTAAAGTGTGTTTTTGCAGCCTGCAGAGTTTGCAAGAGGTTTAGTTGCATTGATTGGTCCTTAGCACCTGCCAATCATCGTTAGCAAAGCCCAGTTGAGTTTGTTCTGCCCCTTTTTCCAGGGATCTGGGGAACAAGCTGCTTTTACATTTCAGAGATTACCAGAACCCATCCTGAAAGGACGAGTTTAGAAGGTTTGCTAGACCAGGCCCTTAGTCAGGCCATCTTTCAATACCAGTCTGATTTCCTTGGAATTCAAGCAGAAGGCTCAGCATATCATTTTCAACTTTATTTTGGAAACTACATCATCAGTTGTTATTTTGGGGAAATTAAGCAAAGTGCCTGAGTGAAATTAATGGAGAAATTGGTAGTTGCAACAGGATACCTGTAATGTATAGTCCCCTCTTGCCAGTAATCTATGGATACCTGCCACTGTTTCTCACAAGGCATTGATAGCCCGGGAGTGACAGCACAGAAGTGATAAAAAGGACCATCCAATCCAACCCCTAGCCATGTGGGAACACACAATCAGGGTGCTCCTGTCTGATGACTATGCATCCTTTGTTTAAAAACTGTGTGGAGGAACTACAATAACTCCTTCGGGGAGTGGCGGTATACAAGTCAGAATAATAAATAAATAATAGTTTGTGTTTCAATCTGGACCCCCCTCCCAACTTACCTTAAAGCCATACAGCTGCCCTAATTGAAGGAGGTCTGTGGTTCTGGCAAGTGGGATGCTGATGAATGATACATTCAACCCCCTCCTTCAGGAAGCCACCATGTGAGAAACAGTGGCAGGAATCCTGTTGCAACTACCAATTTCTCCATAGATTACTGGCAGCGCAGGTGCCAGGCTTTTAAGGTGAGTTTAAGGGGGCATATACAATTGGGCCAAAGGTGCCACAATTGTAAATGTGAATAGCAAATTAATGAAGTTACAACTCTATCTTACAGTATCATTAATAGTGAATGGAGTGCCAGCAATGCTAAATAAGAACATAATAGCAACTATAGTACTTTAAAGGTATTTCTGATATGCAAATATGAGAAACAAGGAGTGATAACAATACTATATTTCAGAGTAGGAATTATAGAGTAAGAATCATAGGGCCGTGCAGGAATACATAACTAAAGCACTCCTGGAAGATGGCCATCCAACTCGATTTAAAAGCTTCCAAAAGAACTCTTCCATAGTCCAAGGCAATTATCATAAAGTGAAAGTTACTTTTGCTGATGGAAAAAGCAGTGTTTTCAGAGCTTTTCAGCATCATGATTAATTTTTGTCACCATCTCCTTTGGACACAAAGTGGTTACATTTATCCCCCTATGAGTCCTGTAAAGTTGGCTGAGGGAGGGATAACAATTTGTTCAAGGCCTTCTAATGAGCAGCAATGACCTGTGTTCCCCTTAACATCAATCTCTATGCTATGTTAGAAAAAGGCCAAAGTTATTCCAAGGTGTTTTTTTGCCTGTTCACTGAAAAAAAATTCCCCATAACTCTTCCCCCTTGAAACAGTAAAGTACAATAGATGCAAAACCATCAGTGTTTTTAATAGACCAGAGAGGGCCCTTCCACACAGGCTTGGATCCCAGAATATCAAGGCAGAAAATCCCAAATTATCTGAGTGTGGACTCAGATAATCCAGTTCAAAGCAGATATTGTGGGATTTTCTGCCATGATATTCTGGGATATATGACTGTGTGGAAGGGCCCAGAGTCTCAGACTCTAAACACTAAGTTGTGGATGCCACTGACATATGATAAATAAAGGATTAAAAAACAGCACAACAAACTTCATCTTTCCTTAGCTCAGCAGAACTTTGATGGGGAGGTTATAAGCAAAGTGGGAGATAGTCATGTTGGTCTAGGTTGAGGAGACAAGAAGAACTCCAAGGGACTAGCAACGTGGCAGGGAGAAACTGAAGAGTCTGGGGAATGATAGCTAGCTTTGTTAAAGCTTTTAATTTGTAATCATTGAATATACTGCACATGCTTTTTTATTTGTAAGTCGCTTAGAGCACTCTAGTGGAAAGTGACTCATGAAATAATAAATTGAATTGAATTGAAGTAACCCAACAAAATCTTCGGTAGTAATTTGCATGAATACTTGTTTATTTTCTTACTTTATCACTACTAGAAGTTGCAGCTAATTGACCTACTTATTTAGACAAGGGGTTCTCAAGCTGTTTCAGCAATGGAGCCCTTTTTGAAGCAAAGGTTTCTCATGGAGACTCAAGAAATGCTTATATATATTCTCTCTCTCTCTCTCTCTCTCTCTCTCTATATATATATATAAGGCATGGGCCAGGCTCGTGGCAGATACATGTTGAACTAATTCATGCAGTGCAAAACCCCCAAACCAAACCAATATTTAAAACGAAGAACAATTTTAACCAACATAAACTTAACAGTATTTCAGTGGAAGACCCCATCCAGACCAAATCCCCATTGCCATGCAGGAAAAGCACAATCAAAGCACCGCCAGCTGATGGCTACCCAGCCTTTGTAATAATAATAATAATAATAACAACAACAACAACAGAAACCCCAGAGGTCATTCATTGCAACCCCCTTCTGCCATGCAGGAAAAGCACAAAGTACTTTCTGAGTGGTGGGAGGGAAATAAGGTTTTGGAAGCAAAGAAAGTGGGGGTACTGTACCCTGGGGGGGGGGATGCTGCTGCTGTTTCCCTGCATTTCTCAGGAGGAGGAAAGAGGAGAAGGTGGGAAGCAGCATGGTGCTGTGGAGCCTCTCACTATCGCCCATGGAGCCCCAGGGGCTCTAGGGAGTATAGTTTGAGAATCCCTGAGGTCCTAACAGGTGTCTTCAAGAGGTACTGGCTGACATGTTTGTTAGAGAGCTGAGATGTCACATGCACAATTACAAACAATTACCGCTGCTAGGATCAGCGAAAATTAGTGTATTTCTTCTATTCTAAAATATACTCCCCATATAAATACCTATAAAAATGAGATGTGTCTTAGAATCACAGGTTATAGAGAGTGAGAGAACTAGATTTTTTCTTCAGTAGTATTGAAATTAGTGTGCATTTTGAAATCGGAGGTGTCTTAGAACTGAATAAATACTGTACTTTTAATTCTGAATCTTAGGCCATCAGCTGTGTCTCCTAGACTTAAGAGATATTGGAGAACTGCAATTTTTTTCTAAGCTGAAGCAAATGCACTTGAGATCAGTATACGTTAATCAACAAATGAAGGAATGACTATATCTTAGGCAACCTTGCTTTGGTTTGAAATTTATCACTAACCAAACGAAGAGGATTTTATTTTCCTGGAGCCCTTCATTTCAAACATTGGCAACACATCGCTGAATCAGGAAGATGCCAGATGTCTCACTTAAAGAATAAAAAATAATGATGCTAGGAAGTGTGGATCATTTCCAGCATAAACTCTGAAATACTGTAGCTTTTGAAAGATTGACTGAAAGCTTTTTCACTAAAGTACATGGCTTTTTTTGAGGGGAAAAATTAGAAAAAGCCCTGGAGAAATGCCAGGCATTTCATATATTTCCTATTGCTGGCAAGTTGGGAGAACAAACAAATGCTCTCTTAAAATAACTTTAGTATAGTTACAAATTAACATTGCATTTTATTTTCCCTTACTCAAACTGGACTTGGAGCTTGTCTACACTGGAACAAAACCCTGAAAGCACTAGAAATCATCAGCATAGGCTATTACTTGTGGCCGAGTATGATTGACTTTCAAGTGTAGAGCCTTGGCAGTGGGTCCATAAGTGACTGTGGAGACCTATTATGGATATGCATGTTTTTGACAGTGAGGACATAGATTTCCAGATGGAAGGTGGTCCTAACAAGGTTTGTTGGATGCACCTTCCTCTTGACACATTTCTCCCTTTTGCCCTCCATTCGTGCCTTTTCAAAATTCACAGCACTGTTGGTAACACCTGACTTCCAGATAAACTTCTTGAGGGCCAGGACTTCCCAGTTCTCTGTGTTTATGCCGCAGTTCTTAAGGTTAGCTATAAGCCCATATTTAAATATCTTTTGTTGTCCCCTGACAACATTTCCATTACTGAGTTGAGAGTAAAGTAACTGTTTTGGGAGATGGTGATCTTCAGCCATTTGGACACCCTGGGAAGTCTAGCGAAGTTGATGGCAAAGAATAATCACTTTAATGCTGGTGGTGTTTGCTTTTTCCGGCACGCTGACATTTGTCTGCCTGTCTTCCCAAGAGATTTGCAGGATTTTTGGAGTCAATGCTGATGGAATCATTCCAGAACCTAAGAGTAATATTTGTAGATGGTCCTACTAGCTGTTTTCATGATGTACAGTGGCTTCTGGTAAGTATCCTGGGATTTGTTTTGGCTAAACTCCAACCTTTCTCCCACTTTAAGCAAAGTCAAAGGATGCTCCCAAGTTTGCTTGAAACTCTGCAGTATCCCAGAGCTCTGGGACAATCTGGATAGGTGAATCAGAGTCCCCTCATTGGCACCATCACCCTTTACCTGCACTGATTAACATAGGGAAAGGGGATGGATCATGCCCCTTTCACCACTGCTGCTGTTCCCAGCAGAGCCACAGAGCAATGTTCAAACATGGGCGCCTCTCCTGATGTCACCTTCTTCTTGCTGATCAGGTGGTCTCCCCTTTCTGACATCGGCATAGGTACCTTCAATGGCTATGTGCTCAGACAAAGTTTCTGGGCCTGCCAGGATAAATGGTGGTGACACAGTTGAGGTGACAGCTTAGTGGGGTAGATGCGCTTCTGGGCCATCTTGGGAATGGTCATGGATTTAGCATATAAGTGATGGATCCAGGTCTACTTCAAGGAGAGATTTATACCAGGCAGGCCAACCCAGTGTAAACCCACCCTTAGGATCACATTCCATCACATAATATGTTTTTTTGTCATATCAGGAACAGAATCGGGAACATATCAGGGACTGAGACTGTCCTGGTCACCATCGCAGATGAACTCCGTTGCCAGCTTGATCGAGACGGATCGGCGCTGCTAGTGCTTCTCGATCTCACTACAGCATTCGACACCATTGATTACGATCTATTGACTAACCGCCTTGCCGTAGCCGGAGTTCGTGGGATGGCCCTTAAATGGTTCGGCTAATTTCTCCGAAATTGGGGACAGTGAGTAGAGTGGAAGCGCCAAGTCTCTGAGAGGTCCCTCCTCCATCATGGGGTACCCCAGGGTGCTATCCTGTCCCCTCTTTTATTTTACATCTATGTTCAATCACTTGCTCAGCTGGTACAGAGCTTCGAGCTGGAATGCTACCATTATGCTGATGACACCTAGCTCCTTTTGTGCTTGGAGCCTGGGGCAGCCCCGGTACCTGATAATTTCACCATGTGCCTTGAGGCCGTGACTGGATAGCTGCGTACCAGCAGACTGAGGGTGAACCAGGCGAAGACAGAGATTCTGTGGCCTGATTCTATCCCTGGGCCTGGAGAGAACACCTTCTGTGGCCTGATGATGATGATGATGATGGTTTGTTTTCATAGATACAAATAATTGGAATTAGAGGATTTTGGGTCTCTTAGGTTAAATAATTAACAGTTAAATATAAAACACTGGGATATTTCATCATTAATTAATATCTCTGTTCTTGCTTTGAAAACAGCATAAAATATATAATGTTCTTACTGTGATAATTTAACTTCCTTGGGTGCCTTTTTGTATATGTGCAGAAATTTAAGTCACTTAAATGCTATCTTATCTGATTTTGTATTGAGCAGCAGTTACACCCAGTGGCCAGTTAGGTTATTCACATATCTATATTCCCTATGGATATAACCTAAAAGGTTCTGGGAATGTTTTATCTTGCTCACAGAAAGAAACATGGAATAAAGCTGAACATTGGTGAACAGTGGCATGCAAAAAAATCAGCGCATGCTACAGATACATTATTCTCCAAAAACATTCATGGCAATTGAAGGGGGAAAAAAATTTCAAGGACCATTTACAAAATTAATCAGGAGAAAGTAGCTATTTAAATTAAGGCCTGTTAATATTTTTTAAAGTATTTTTTAAAGTATAGTTACAAAGAATAGAAAAGAGAAAGAGAAAAAAGAAAAAGAAAAAGGATAATAGGTAGTTGATAGGATGTGACTGTGGGCTAGATACATGGGTTCATATAAGCTTACCATATTTCTACAAACATGTTTTCTTGAAGCTGATATCTATAAACTGCATGCTCATGTGTAGTTAAAGCAATAAAATGTTCTGGCCATTGAACTGTAGAGATTGAAAAAAAAATCTTTTCAAACATTCAGTATAATTTTGGGAGATTTGGTATTTGTAAACTAACTAACTTGTATAAAAATGAACGGAGCATGCTGCACAATGTTTGTATTCTCAGAAGGGGAGCAAAGTCATAGCTATGCCATCATGGTCAGTAGAATGGCTATTGTGCAAGGGTCCTGATACACAAATCCAGAAGCACAACTTGTTTCCTGTGTAATGTGTTTTATGTTCTTTTGTCCAATGTCCCTGTTTCACAACAGGATATATTGTCCTGTGTTTCACTGTGCACTGTCAAAATTTATTAGTATGTATTAGTGACATATCTCAATCATTGTAAAGTTACACATCATTACAGGATCAGGATGCTAACACATTCACTGCCAGTAAGAATCCAGGTTTTAGGGATATAATTTCTAGGAATGAGAAAAATGAAACGGAAATTAAAAGGATTCGTAAGAGATTCGTATGTAGTGGGACTTTTGAGGTTTTACGTATTGCTGCCCCGAACCAGGAAGTAGACTTCCTTTTACGGTCCGTGAGGCCAACAATTTGCGTTAGGATCATTAGAAATTCTTAAGTATTAATTAATTAATTATTGTACTACTCACTTCTCCCTGTCTTCTCCCCCTCATTTCCTTCCCCTTCATTCAGCTCAGCTTCTTCTTTTCCCCGCATTTCTATGGGGAACTGGAAGTGACGCTGCTGTTAGGTAGCAATGCATTCTGGAAAGTGTAGTCCTCCAGGCTTCCCCCCCCTTCTCTTCCCCGTTGCTCTGCTGCCATGCATGCCCCATCGCAGGGGCCTGCTTCACACACATACACACGCGCGCGCGAGCGCTTCTCCTCCTCTCTTTCCTGGCGCTCTCTCAGATGCTTCTCTTCCCCGTTGCTCTGCCTTGCCCCATCGCAGGGGCCAGCTTCAGCCCTCCAGGTACGTGTTTTGGACTTCAACTCCCACCATTCCTCACAGCCTCAGGCCTCTTCCTTTTCCTCTCAGCCTGGGCAAACTTGGGCCCTCGCTCCCTCAGGATCGGGGTGAGAGAGAGAGGCAGCGAGGAGTGAGGGGGGAGCCTGCTCCTCCTCGTCTTTTGCTGCGTCCAAGAATAGAAAACCCCCTCCCGCCCTCCCTCCTTCCCTCCCTCCTTCCTATTTGGAGAGTCCCATCTAGAATTCAGTGTGGTTTATTAAAGTTTTGGCCTACAACTCCCAGAAATCCCAGCCAATTTACCAGCTGTTAGGATTTCTGGGAGTTGTAGGCAAAACCATCTGGAATGCGCATGCTCTGGCATACGAATTTCTAACGAATTTCGTTAGTACTTAAGTTGCATTTCCGAAATTTTTGGGACATTTTTTGTAAGTCTTTGATATACTAATCAAAAAAAATCCCCCCCCCCATTTGATATAAGAATCGCCATTTTAGGATTCTAAAACATGCCTAATAATTTCAATGGACATGTACATCTAAAAGTCCTATGAGTTGTAATGATATTTTTGATTTTTCAGGATGTGGACAACAATGATTGTAGTTAGTTACTTGTTTGAAATGCATTTTTCTTTCCTTTATGCCATGGGCAAATTTGAAAACTTTAAACATATGATATATTTATCTTTGGTTATCATCAGGGCCATTTCAAATGAAACAATATTTTCTTAGATATAAAAATATACCAAATCTATAACTATGATATGATGCAATTTATAATCATGGAGTAATGTTTCATTCCCTTGCCCTCTTCTCACATTCCAGCAACTTCTTTCACAATACAATTGGGGTGTTTTTTTGTGTTCCCCAAGTTGAAAATATTTTGTTCTTTTTTAGACAGTGGGGTTATACAATGAATCTCATTTGAGTATGGTCTTCATTCAGGTGAAGATAGCTGATTCAGAGACAAGGATGGTGACAGCATTTCTAGCATTAGTGGTAGCCAAAGTGAAATTCTTCCTTTGTCATTCTAGCAGCAAATGAAAAAGATTCCAATTGTCCAAAACTCCTAGTCCAGTCCATGCTTTCCAAATTCCCTACATGCCAAGAACATAGTACATGCAGATAACGTCTGAGTTATTTTCACACCAAATAATTTGCTTACCATATGGATGACATCTTTTCCTTCCCTCAAACAGTTGATATTATTTTATATAATGGATTGTGCACAAAGTCTTATCAGAATGTGCAAAAATAACCTTTTTTTGGTCTATATATTTCAGAAATCCCCATCCTGAGAGTACAGAAAAAAACTTTTAGAAACTCTGGCTAAAGGGGTGTAGTTACTAGCAGACAAAATGAGGATATTAGTCCCCTGTAAAAAATCTGCTCACTTAAATAAAATATTCATTCAATTCCCATATTTCTAGCATTACAGTAACCTAAAACAGAGCAAACGGAAAAGTACAAAGTCTTCATGATTTTCAATGTCTCATTTTCTGTAATGCTAAAAATTTGAAAACTCAAGGAAAAATCCATGAAGAGGACAGAATTCTTATTTGGAGAGACAATGAACCTTATCACATGGACCTTGAGAAGCGTTGAGGACCATCTGTCTAGAAAACAGTACTGTTAGATTCCCCAATCATTCCATTTCAAGTTCTCTCTTCCCATCATACGTGTTTCTCTCTTTAGGCTTTCACCTGTTGTTGCCTGCATTTAGAACCATCACATGAAGAATCCTTTTCTGTATTACTTTTTTAAAAATCAGGAAACACTTCAATATCTGAAAGCCTAGAGATCCTTTACCCTGACCAAAGCCCCTTACACTAAAAGAGACTATTGTTTATTCATTCAGTCACTTCTGACTCTTTGTGACCTCATGGACCAGCCCACGCCAGAGCTCCCTGTTGGCTGTGGCTACCCCCAGCTCCTTCAAAGGATACCATTCATCCATCGTGCCTTTGATTAGCCCCTCTTCCTTTTTCCTTCCATTTTCCCCAGCATCATTGTCTTCTCCAAGCTTTCCTTTCTTCTCATTATGTGGCCAAGTACTTCATCTTTGCCTCTAATATCCTTCCCTCCAGTGAGCATTATTCCCTGGAGTATGGACTGGTTTGATCTTCTTGCAGTCCAAGGCACTCTCAGAATTTTCCTCAAACACCACAATTCAAAAGCGTCTATCTTGCATCACTCAGCCTTCCTTATGGTCTATCTCTCACATCTATAGGTTACGACGGGGAATACCATTGCTTTCACTGACACCACTTTAAAACCTCTACTTTCCATGGGATAAAATTGCCCAGCCAAAAGTCCCTTACATTAAAGGAGACAATTGTCCCTCCACTTTTAACACTCTTTTCAATTTTGTGGTCTCACTCGAGAGGAGATCAGCTCATTTTTAAAGCACTTCTTTCAATAGGACCGGCACTGTTTTAAAACCACTTTAAACACCAAAAGGATCATGAAGGGGCACTTTATAAAATGGAGTGCAATGGAGAAATGCACCTCTTCCCATGGAATCTAGATTAGTATTAAGGAGAAAAGGCAGCAATAGCAAAGTGGTGAAGAACACCTATTCCTCCACATTACTGGAATGATTCAACATGGGCAAATCTGTCACATCTCATCACATGTGTTTTTCAGCATTAGCGACAGTTCTATCACTTGCCAGGGGATCAGAACATTATTACTTGAACCTCCCTCCTTTCAGCACACTTCAGCTCCATTTTGAGGATGAAGGGCAATGTGGAAAACGCTCCATATGATGAGGTCAATTGTCTTACAAAACTCCCAAATTTCCATATCACTGAACCATGACAGCTAATGTGGTAACAAACTGCTGCACTTCTGCAGTGTGGTTACAACCCTGGACCTCATCATATGTGCTGGTGGGGTATGTGGAGAATACCCTGCATTGCCCAACGTACCCCATCCCACAGGAGAAGTGTCCACCACCTGGCTTCCTCCCATTGATCCCAATGCAATACGGGAAGCCTTCTGTGTTGCCGCAGTGGTGGCATACACCAAATCCTCTTCAGTTTTGCGATGGAGCCTTGCCAGAAGTAGGAGTACTTTGTGGGAAAGGAGCTGGTGGGCTCTGCTGCAAAACTGAAGAACTGTCATTATGCTGCCGATTTTTATTCCATCTGATGAGATCACCAGTCTTAGCCCAGAACTTGGAAAGGCTACCTCCTTGGAGTACAACTCCCAAAATCACCCAGCAGCATGTCCACTGCCCAATTTTGAGAGCTGTAAGTCAAAAAATAATATCCCAATTTCTGTTCTACCCTTAACCTTCATATTCACTCATCTCTGAATTTTTTCCTATTGCAGTCATTCTGTTTTTTTATCTTTTGCAGTATTTAATAGCGGGACAAAAAGCCTTTCATTTTTACCTTCCTTTTCTTCTTCTGAGACCTACTTCTGGCCATCATCAGCTATTCAGGTCTCTGTGTGAAGTGTGTATTGCATGGGAATTGAAAGCTCCATCCATACTTTGCTGTAGAAGGCCCTTTCAAAATCGACCACGTTTAAAGTTAGTCACAAAGCTATCTTGAAAATGGTGTCAAACTTTGCCTTTTCTATTAAACCTTCATTTATCAAGGTGGATGGGGGTATTTGGTAGTGATTTGTGTAATTTTAATTTGATGTTTTATATTTGATGTTTTAACTACTTGTTTTAAATGTAAATAATTATTATAATTGTTTTTGTTTGGCATCTAATGGTTGCTGGTTGTGAGGCTGCCCTAAATCCCCCCTCCCAGGGATGAGAAGGATGGGATATACAGTATATGTATGAAATGAAGGACTGGGAGTCTGGATTGGGATGCTATTTTCAAAATACCTAGTTATTGTTATAAATCCAAGACCTCCAAAGGAGTTAAGTCCCATTATATTTAACAGTTGTGTAACATTAGTAATGCTTTACTTTCATAGTTCTTGGAAGTAGCAAAAACATTACTTTTAGTAACTAAAATAATACAGTGTGGTATGTGAATGTTGGACTATGATAAAATTGAGAAGACGATTGCTACATATAATAACAGCAACAACAACAATAACAACAAGAAGCCGGAAAACATTACAGAAAATGAACATGTCAAACTCCTCTGGGACTTCCAAATTCAGAGAGAGTTTTGGAGCATAATACTCCTGACCTCATGATCGTGTTGAAAAACAAAGTATGAATCGTCGATGTCGCAATCCCAGGTAACAACAGGATTGAAGAGAAACAACTAGAAAAGCTGACACGATATGAGGATTTAAAGATCGATTTGCAAAGACTCTGGCACAAGCCAGTAAAGGTGGCCCCAGTGGTGATTAGCACACTGTGTGCAGTGCCTAAAGACCTTGGCCTGCACTTAAATACAATTGGCGCTGACAAAATTACCATCTACCAGCTGCAGAAGGCCACCTTACTGGGTGCTGCACGCATTATTCACGGATACATCACACAGTCCTTGACACTTGGGAAGTGTCCGACGTGTGATCCAATACAACAGCCAGCAGAGTGATCTTGTCTGCTGTGGACTCATCTAGTTGGGATAATAATAATAATAACAATAATCTTTATTTATACCCCTCCATCATCTCCTCAAAGGGGACTTGGGGCGGCTAACATGAGGCTAAGTCCAAAAATACAATACAGCAAAATAAAATACAAAGAAACAAAACTTTACATCAAAATAAGATACATGAAGTAACAAAATAAAACAAACAGTTACAAAATAACATAAAGAAGAGATAGAACACAATGGGCATGCCAAATGCACAGGATAAAAAAAAGATAAAACCCTGGATGAGATAGTAGTGGGAAAGTATATTTCTGAGGGAGGAGCTCATAAGGGACGAACAGTGGTTAGACCTTCATTAAGGACATATGATACCTTATATTACTTAGAGGAAAAGAGGAGTATAACTAAAAAAATAATAAATTCTGACTGTTCTACATTCGGCAGCATAATGTACAATATAAGCCAATTTATATTGTATAATAAATCAATAAATCAATTTATATTAATATGAAAGTAACTGAAATAATGAAGTTACATCGCAGGCATGTCCAGGACAAGATAAAAACAAAAATAAGACAGATATTTTAGTAGAATAAAAATGTTCAGATGATGAACACTGCAAAAAGGCAATCTTAATGGCCATATAATTGCATCAAGATTCTTTTTGTGTAACTTTTGAAAAATCCTACTGTAAATGCACATCAGGAATACAGAAGTGTTGGGAAATGTACTAAAACGTTATTTGCAAAATCTGAGCCCATGCTCCATGAATGGAAAGTAGGGCACAGAGCAGAAAATAATTGTGGAATAGATGAGAATAGGTCAGCCATCCTAAGTCAAACCTGGAGTGCCTTATATGAATGCTTTTCTTGCATGCATAAAGCAACATGGATGCCTGTCAAAAATCATTTAAAGGAAATGTAGCAGTGCTCTTCCTCTGCATTGGCTTTGTGATGTCATTGGCTATATCTACACTGTAGAATTAATGCAGTTTGACACCACTCTCACTGCCAGGGCTAAATGATATAAAATCATGGGAGTTGTAATGTGGCAAGACACCAGCACTTTGGCAGAGAAGGCTAAAGACCATGTAAAATGACCACTCCCAAGATTCCACAGCATTGAAACAAGGCAGTTAAAGCAGTGTCAATTTGCTTTAATTCTACAGTACAGATACACCCATCATGCTTGGGGCCCTTCCACACAACCCTATATGACAGAATATCAAGACAGAAAATCCCACATTATCTGCTTTGAACTGGGTTATCTGAGTCACACTCAGATAATGTTGGATTTTCTGCCTTGTTATTCTGGGATATAGGGCTGTGTGGAAGGGCCCTAAGTGAATTATGACTGAGGAATAAGATGCCTAACCAGTAATTTGGGAGAAAGGGGCAATTTGGAGAAAAAAATGTTTCCTAAACTTTGAATACACAAACACAGAGACATACACACAAACCAGACAAGGAAACCAGAAGGCACATTTTAGTAATATGAAAAACAGAATTTTTAAAATGAGAGACTAGTTGAATTCCCAATTTTCCCTGTTGAGAGCCCTTGCTATCACTTGGTTTCTTATAATGAGTTTTTCATAATGAATGAGCTATTAAACTTGATGTATACTGTTTGCTTATTGGTATTTCTTTTTTTCACATGTTGCTCTTATTATTCTTGATCTTGTTATCTATAGGACTGCATGGATGCTGGTTACAGCTTGTAAAGCATATGGTAGTGCTTACAATATGAATATTAAAGTCTCAAAGAACAGTTTGAATTTTTAACATGTGCCACTTCATTTTCCCATTGGTTCTTTCCCTCTGGTAGAAATTTCTCATATTGTTATGCAATACTCCCTCTGTGACTGGCATATGTTTTCCTTGAGTTTGTAAATGATCTTTTATTTCTATTGTCCAGCTGCGGGGAAGCAGCTCGGATTCTGAAATAATGTTTGGTACCATGTTTTGGATTGGATGAGGTTGAATAAACTCATGATTAATCAAACAAGATGGCAAGGGGAATCTTATTAGATTGGTGAAATAATATAACTTTTATTGGAATGGGTTGCATAAAATTTTGCAGTATATGAATAATCCAAAGTAATAATATTATTATCAATAATAATAATATTTATATCTCCCTGAGGGGACTCAGGGCGGATTCCAATCATAAAAAGACAAACATTCAATGCCTGAACACAACAACCAATAGATACATAATAACAAAAATTAATAGTCCAACATAAAAAAGCAAATTGTAACTTAACTAAAATTCAATTTAAACACAACTTATATCAAACAAAAACAAAACATTAAACAGAAATGTCAGTTTCCCAGAGTCAACAGAGTTCCTTGGGGGCATATAAGTTGATCATTGCTCAAAATGTCAACTGTGCTAGCAGGGTAAACAGGACTCAGATACGGATAGCAGACATTAATCAGAGGTAAAATATCAGTGTCGCCATCTATTCCTCCTCCTCCCCATAAGCCAGTGGGTAAAGGTATGTCTTCAATTGTTTCTTAAAGATGAGAAGGGAAGGTCTAGTAATTCTCATGGATGACCAAGGCTGAAACCACTACATCACACTGACTCTTTCACATCTCCAACAAAGCAGGAGCTACCCAAATATTATCCTCCCTCAGACTTCAGTGTGAAGAATAAAATAAATTTCAGCTTGCTACCCCTCAAAGTCACCACTACAAATTTTCTTCCTTTCCTCTTCATCTGGGAATGGTTTGGATCTAGCAGATGTTTTACGATGTGTATCGGTAGTTACTGAAAAGGACATTCAAGTGCCACCTCGGAGTTGGTTGAGGTAGGCACGATTTCCCTGGGTACTGGTTGTGGGGGTTCGGGAGCAGGTCAGGGTTTTGCCCTCCCTACTGCTCAAGATCCCCGTGTACACTGTGTGATACAGAATGCTGGACTAGATGGGCTGAGGTCCGATTCAGCATGGCTCTTCTTATGTTCTTATGATGGTCATTAGAGCAGATCACTACAAATGTAAACATTGCGTCCTATTCTAACAGTGCAATCCTATCAACTTCTACTCAAAAGTAATTACTAGTAGCAAGTTCAAATGAATCTCCCTTCTTCTCCCTGCTTTCCCAGGTGCCTTTGCAATTGCTTTAGTGACAAACACTATCTGCTTTCCCTGATCCATCTCTTTTCCCCTCTCTGAGCTCAGGGAAAATGGGGTGGCAATGCCAACCCATGTAGATAGTAAACTACGTGAGTTTGGTGCTTGCCTGCTGTCCACACTGAGTACTATCTACATGGGTTGGCATTGCCACCCCATTTTCCCTGTGCTCAAAGAGGGGAAAGGAGATGGATCAGGGAAAGCAGAGTTTGTCACTAAAGCAATTGCAAAGGCACCTGGTGAAATCCCAGAGCATTTCTCAACTTTGCTTAATGTGATGCTAAACCAGATCAGCTGTTCTGGTTAGTTCTAACAGTGAAGATGAAGGGTTGTTTGAAGGGCCAGTGTTGGATTTGAGACCTGCAGCTCCCAACAGCCCTCCCAGACTTAGTTATTGGAAAAGAGGAGCCTTCAGCAGTAGCTACCACCTCCCGGCAGGAGGAGCAAGTAGAAGACAATGTGTCTTTTTTGTAAGTTAACACAATACTTATTCAGAGTACTATATTTTTTTAAGACTCACACCAGCTGTCATTAACATCACAATGTTAAGAGGCAGAATAATTATAAATGTAACTATTTGAATCCATGAAGAAACTCAAATGACTGCCATTCATTTCTTTCATGATCTTTCCACAACTACAAAATAGAGTGTAAAATCAGAATTCTGTTGGTGATTTAAATTGGTGCAAATATGATGACATAGATAGTGACAGTGGCAGGGAAAGGCAGCTGATGCAATGACCATGAGGGAAATAATATTATCTTTCTTCCTTTGCCATCCTTTGGGCGATCGGCTGACAGACCAACGCCGCGAAAGGCCAGCGCGCGCCATAAATGGTGACCGTATAGCCATCCCCGGCAGGAGGGCCCAAGTAGAAGACAATGTGTCTTTTTGTAAGTTAACACAATACTTATTCAGAACTATATTTTTTTAAGACTCACACATCGGCTGTCATTAACATCACAATGTTAAGAGGCAAACCTTATAAATGTAACTATTTGAATCCATGAAGAAACTCAAATGACTGCCATTCATTTCTTTCATGATCTTTCCACAACTACAAAATAGAGTGTAAAATCAGAATTCTGTTGGTGATTTAAATTTTGCAAATATGATGACATAGATAGTGACAGTGGCAGGGAAAGGCAGCTGATGCAATGACCATGAGGGAAATAATATTATCTTTCTTCCTTTGCCATCATGGTGCAATCCTTACAAACATGCAACAAGATTTCAGTTGGTTCATCAGATCGTACAACACTACCAGGAGTATCTAAGAAGACAAGCCAGGGTCGCAGAAAATAAGGCATGTGAAAATGGAGTCAACCTTCATGTCTAATGCACACAAATATGTATCATGAACCTGAATTTATTGCTACAACTAGGGCAGCAAGGGCAAAGTAATCCACATATCCAGACAAGGGAGAAGGGGAAAGGAGAAATGAGGTCTCAATGCATGTCTGAAACATAGTCATACTCCTCCCAAACCCTAATAAGAAATTCAGACTCTTCAGCCTATCAAATGCATAGGTAATTGGCGGACACTAACACATAATGTCATCATCATCATCATCAATTTATTTCTTATTAATCGCCCTCCAAGATGCTCCAGGCTATTTACACATAAACAGTAAAACCAGATAAAACATACACGGGTCATGAAAATAAAAGTTAAAGTTATATATCAAATGCTTTACTGAAGAGTCAGGTCTTGAGAGCTTGGGTGAAAGGGCGCAGATTGCGCATCGCTCTCATATACAGAGGCAATGAGTTCCACAGCGCTGGGGCAGAGATAGAAAAGGCCCTACGCCTTTCCTATCTGACTCCACTGACAGTGGAGTTGCAAGGGTAGTAACAAAGCATGCTGTGTTGTCATGCTTTGTTTCACCATCTACAATTAGCATGGGCTTGGCTGATACACGTTTGTAACTTGAAACTCTCAGCCTTATCACACCAGAGCATGGATTCACTTTAAATCTGGTTTTGGCCTCCTGCAGAATTCTGGGGTTTGTAGTTTAGTGAGGCCCAGAGCTTGTCTGGCCGAGCACTTTAAAGTGTTCCTATCTAAACTACAAGCCCTAGAATTCTGCAGGAAGCAGAAACTGGATTTAAAATGGATCCATGTTCTAGTGCAGGGGTGTTCACACTTTTTCAGCATGTGAGCTACTTATAAAACAACTAAGTCAAAATGATCTACCTACCCACTACTCAGAGAGCCATAAAAGCAAAATATTTGGAAATTTATTTCAGTGAGAGCCATATAATATATTTTAAGACTGAATTCAACTAAATGTGAGTATAAGCCCCTGAATTTATTCATAATAATAATGATGATGATAATATTCACCCTCTGCTACTACTACTACTACTAATAATAATAGTAACAACAACAACAATAGGTTCATAGAGTAGAAGGAGACCTCCAAGGGCCATCCAGTCCAACCTCCTTCTGCCATAAGGGGAAAACACAATCAAAGCATTTCTCACAGATGGCCATTCAGCCTCTGATAATAATAACAACAACAACAATGGGTTCCTAGAATAGGAGGAGACCTCCAAAGACCATGCAGTCCAACCTCCTTCTGCCAGGGCCCTTCCACACATCCTATTTTACAGTTGACACACACAAACTGATTTCTTACTATTGGATAAATTGCTGCCAAATTTCACCACAAGACACCTACAAGGAGTGATTTTGTCATTTGGGAGTTGTAGTTGCTGGGATTTATAGTTAACCTGCAATCAAAGAGCATTCTGAACTCCACAAAGGATAGAATTGAACCAAATGACCAACAGAAAACACTAGAAAGGTTTGGTGAGAATTGACCTTGAGTTTGGGAATTGTAGTTCACCTACATCCAGAGAGCACTGTGGACTCAAAGAATGATGGATCTGGACCAAACTCGGCATGAATACTTAATATGCCCAACTAAGAACACACATGGAGTTTGGGGGAAATAGACCTTGATGTTTGGGAGCTGTAGTTCACCTACATCCAGATATCACTGTGGACTCAAATAATGATGGAACTGGACCAAACTTGGCAGAAATACTCAATATGCGGGTGGGCGGGCCTCTTCCTCATGGGGAGGGGGACACTCCACCCCTTTCTGACCCTCCCTCCGCTCACCTCAGCCTCTCTGCTGGCCTTTCCTCCTCCTAAAATTGTGGCCTAAAAGGGGGCAGGGTCCGAGTGACGCGGAGGGGAAATGGCCAAAGGAGGCGGCGCTCTGGCCCCTTCTTCTTCACCACCTGGCCCTTCCTCCTCCTCCTTCCCCCACAAGCAGCACCACCAGGAGCCACCATTACGTCCTTCGCGATCGACGTAAAGGGAACCCCTGTTCTAGTGTGATGAGGTTATCTATTAGCTGTCAGAATCTGAATGAATAGGGACAGCATAGTAGTATGTCCATCCATGCTATTGGATCACAGGATCATCCACTTGCTTCTTTTCAAAATTTAGGAGAAGAGAGTAGGCTCTTCTCAAAAGTAGCACATTGGCCATACAAATTTCCTCTAAAATATTTTCAATAGGTATTGTGGATGCCACAGTGGAAGATGATTTTCTTGAGAATTGATGGTCTTTGGGGTGCAGAAATGGTCTGTACTGAAATCAAGAACAGGGTTACCCACATTAATAATCTCCACCACCACTTTTCTTCAACTTTTAGAAGGTTGGAAATCTTGCAGATACACAGTGAGAGAAAGCATTTACAGGAAATCTCTGGAGACAGCTTAGCTTCCACATTTACTCTCTAAAATGTGTAAGCTTAGAGAAAATAGAAGAGCAGATATAACAGAAGGTGAACATTTGACATTCTATGGAGTGAGAGAGAAATTCAGAAAAAATGACTAGCTGTCATCAGTATTACTTGCTTGTATGCCCAGCTATACATTTGTTATTTTTATTATTTTTCTTTATTTGCAATTTCTAGTACCATTACCATGGTATCCTTCCAGAGGGCATGGTTGAGCTAGGGCTTTTTTGGGGGGAGGGATTCTTTATTTTATGGTAGATAGAGTTATTGTCTAAGAGAACCCAGTGAAATGTATCAGGTTGCTATAAACTGAAAAGCAGCTTGAAAGCATATATGCTCCTATACAGAGACATTCCTAAATAGTAGGACTCTGAAGATGAGACTTGGGGAACTGCTGATTTATGCAAAACACCTAAGTGAAGAATTACAACCAAAAAACAAACAACATAATATGTAACTGAACTATATTAAAAATAATATAATGTGCATGAACAAAATTATGCAATTGCTCCAAGATGTAACATTTTTGTGGCATTTAAATGCTACCTTTCAAATGCACTATGGAAGGACTTTATTTCAAAAATATCATCATGAAGACATGACATCAGCTGGTTTTTGCAATAAATAAAATAAATTCCAGCAGGGCAGTGGAAACCCTGAATTACCTCATAAGGTGGATTGTATGATGAAAAATACACTGAAGGTTAATTCAAGTAAGGGATAATTGTGGCATTTATTACATATAAATAATAGGCCTGTTTTATTAGGGGAAAATCAGCTTCAAAACCCGCTTCGGATGTAGGGAGCGCTGGCACCTCGTATCTGAAAGTCTTTCAAAGTTTTCAGTGGTTTGTTTTCAAAATTGATTCGGATGCACTTCCGAAATTCGGAATGGCTTCGTTAATGGTGGATGCTGTCATGTTTAACCCAGTTTAAACATGACAGCATCCACTCCAAACTGGGTGTTTTAACCCGGTTTGGAAGCCCATGACTTCCCCATGGATCCCAGGCGTCGCGGGAGGGAAGAAAAGTGCTTCCAACCCGGGTTTTACAGGGCTTCTGGCCCACGAGAAGGACCTGGGCCAGAAGCCCTGTACTTATTTTGGGGTATTGATGCTCAGTCCCATTGTTAATTGGTGGCCTCTGTGTGAGAGGTTTCCAGGTACTATCCAGCTGCAGTTTTGTATGAAGAGCTGTCTAGATTTCCAATGCACTGTTGTCCTCAAGGTATTTTTCACTAATAGATTATGCTGTTGAAGTGGTGATACTATAAATAAATAGCTTCACCATGCTGAACATCATCAATAAAGCAAGCAAAAGTTGGAAAAAATAGCAGCCACCAAACTGTGCTCAAGAGGAATGAATGAAGGAGTTGTGGATATAGTGCTGCACTCCTAAATGACAAGAAGGGGAAAGAGGTTGGCAGAAAAGCAAAGGTTGTTGTTGGCCACATGGAGCTCAGAAGTCTGGACTGTGCCAAATTGAAAATGGGATGGGGCACAATTATGAAGATTATAACTAGAGAGATGATTAGAAACATGGGGATGCTTTTTGCAAGAAAATAGGATTGTAATTAGAAGAGGAAATGGAATCGAGAGAAGATTTCTCAAATGTGAAATGAAAAAGCTTTTGCGATGCTAAAAAAACATGGTAAGAGGCCAAAAAAGCCACTGAATATTGCTTATGATTTATTTATATTTTTATGCATGAAATTGATACTTAGGTTACTTTGAGAGCTAATTATGAGAATATTCAGTTCCTTCTTATTTCTCAGTTAGCATATATTAAAACAACTAACAGGATGCTAATGCCATGATACTCATGCCATTCGTGTTTGGAAATATGAGCTGTGCTGTACTGAATGCAGTTATCTGGGACTACTTAACCTTTGTAAAGTTAAGCACATAAACACTTAACAAATGGATATGCTTGCTTCCAAGTGTCTTTTAAATAATAATTATAAATTTATTACCCACCTCTCATTTTATGTACATCTAAGGGATATTGTGTGCATAGCAGTGATTTAAACCCTTTTGTTTACCCTATATCCACACTGCATCACAAATTGCTTTAAAAATTCTCCCACTTCTGAAAAATGTTAAGACATGAAGGACACAAGCTTTTAAAAAAGGTTGAAACTTCAACATAATACCATATGTGTAGAGTGTTAGAATTAGCAATGTACCATACCCACTAATTACTAGTTCCCATGTTGCTAGGTAGGAATTTAGGCACAGAACGTATTTAGGGGGATGAAATTGGTGGTGGTTCAGATTCTGCCTTACCATTTGATTACTCTGCCTAAATCTACACTGCTCTATATCACAGGATCTCATCCCAGATTATCTGCTTTGAACTGGTTTATATGAGTCTACATAGTCAGGTAATCTGGGATAAGCAGATAATTTCCAAACTCTGTTTGTGTACACTTGTGCATTTCATAGTCTAGAAACTATCAAAACATTCCATATATGGTTTTAAGTTACTCTTTTACTCATGTAGAAAAGATAAAATATCACTGATTCTCCATCCTTAGCGTATGTTAGAAAAGAGGTATAGTTTCCTACCCATTGATTCAGAACTGGAAAAGGTTATGGAATAATGATAGGGATTCATTTTCTGTTTCAACTTGAGATGTAGTACGTATAATGGTGTAAGCCACTTCAATGATCAATGTTCATTTGCCCCAAAGGCAAGGTGATTATTCTATTTTTAAACTGCTTTATACTTTATGGATGTGCTGTAGAGCTGCTTTTGCAAAACAAAAGTTCTGATATTTGAAGATTTGGGCTTTGATCTTGCCGAAATGCAATGCTTAGCTACACAGCAGGCAGCTCAGAGCTGCATGAACCTAGTCAGTGTGGATCAATACTTGAATCTGTCATAAACTAACATCAGACAGCTCATGCCATCAGCGGTGTGGCCAATATGAGAGAGGCCATCTCAATGCTGTGCTTGTGTGTAATGGCCTCTTCACGTTTATCAGGGTTTTGCAGAATCAAGTGTTACATATGGGGAAGACTGAGCTATTGCCTGAAATCTACTGGAAGGATTGTCCTTTTGTGTCGTAGTACTCTATGTGAGGACATAGAAAAGGACCTCCTCTGCCATGGCACCTTATCTGTAGAATGTTCTCACTGTGCAGGCCCAGTTGGCATTGAGGTTGGCATCATTTGGGTGCCAAGTTAACAAAAGCTATGTTAAAAATTGAAGCTTCAGAAGCTAATGATGTTGTCTCATTTGTACATGTGATTGATTTTAAATCATCATATAATTTAATCTTCTTTCAGAATGCAATTTAGCTTTCATCGTTTTAAGTGTTAATTTCTTTTAAACCCTTGATTTTTTTCTCCTTTGCTACTCTTAGATCTTGCATATTAATATATTTACAAACTAAATTGGTACGTATACAAACTATATACAAAATAAAGATTTTTATAAAAATGAATTACAATTGTACAGCTGAGATATTTTTGAATGCAGCAGAGAGTTAAGTGAATGTTATTTCACTGTTCTACACCTTGTACAATTGATGTGGCTGTCCGATTGACTTTTTGTGTAAAATGCATAATTGTATTCACTGATGTGCCTTTTGACTGAGCCGGGCATTGTCTTGTCTGGATTGAGTTTCAACTTGTTCTTCCTCATCCAGTTTATCACTGCCAGCAGGCATTACTTGAGAACATAGGCAGCTTCCTTGAATTATGGCAGAAAGGAGAGATAGTGCTGGGTGTCACCAGCATACTGGTGACATCTGATGTCCAAACTTTTAGCAACCTCTTCTAGTGGCTTCATGCATATGCTAAATAGAGTGAGGGACAGGGCCTTGTGGGACCCCCACATACCAATAGCAAAGAAGTCAAATCGAAGACCACTAGTGATGCTTTTTGGGTTTCCCCTTCAGGAAGGAAAAGAATAACTGAAAAACAGCACATTTTTGCAGATAATTATTTCCTTAAATATTTTGGGATGAAAGAATATTAAGCAAGAACTGCACAGAAATATTTATTTTGTCTGCAGAATGAGAAGTCTGTGGCAGAGAGAAATTATTTCTCTGCACTTAAGAGCACAATGGAATTTAATATCAGCATACATATCAATGTGATCCTTGATGTATCTACTCAAAAGAGAATGTTGTCATTTAGGATTGTATAGGATTGCAGCTATAAGAGGCAATAGTTTCCCTTTAATTTGGTTTAATTCTTAGGCTTCCATTCCTTTGTAGTCCTAGACGCTATACTCCTTTTGATACAGCCCAAAATCTCAAATGACTTCTTAAATCATTAGCAGCTTTTGTAGCTGTTTACTAAATTCAAAGGACTGCTTAGGCAGACAAGCATAATAATGCAAGAATACATAATATGCCTGTCAGATAAGATGAAAAATGTGGGCAATCCTATTTTACCATTTGGGTGGCAGGAAGAGATATAGACTCCTTCGGGTGTCACCTGCACATGCTACAAATGTGCATTGTTATATTCATTCAGTTAGTTTTTATAGTCATTGATTTTGTCAAATTCTCTGATAGTGGCATGGTCTGCTATAGGAGGAGGTTCATGGAAGGGATAGCATGGGATGCCAGACTAGGTGATCCCTAGCCTAGTGACGACACTGTCCCTGATGTTCATTCACAGAATCCAAGCTTCTGAATCCCAAAGCAAAGAAATGGTAATATACACTAGGATGAAAAACCCACTGAAAGCATGCACTGGGGGTACTTGGCATCCACACTCAAACTCTGTGGGCACTCGAATGCAGATCCAAGTTGTACCTGTGGTTCATTATGCACCAAGAGGTAGATGTCTGAAAACTTCTTATTTTTGTGGATGCCCTTTTTTAGGCAATTGTGAACAATGTTTTTAAAAAATCATCTCACCAGTCTGCATTCTCAAAGAAATATTTTAAAATTGGATGCTTTCTGTCTTTTGCCCTTGAATCTAGTTTATCGCCATGGCATACAAATGAATTTGATCAATAATGTCATGTAATTAGAAGTACATGGAATACAACTGAACAATTGTCCACAATCACTTCCCAGATCTCACAATAAGAGAACCTAATTTTGAATTGCGTCAGCAGGATTTTTTTTCCAGGTTTCCAAATATTTGCTCTTTCAATTAAGCAGATGGAGAGCCTGCTGGTAATAGGCACGCAAGCTTCAGAACTTCTCCTGCAACTAATTCTTGCCCAGACTGAAGCGAATTATGTGCAGCTTTTTTTATCAAGGTAAATAACACCATGTGCCACTTGGCAAAAAGCCTAACAAAAGCAGCAGTGGCAGCAGTAAGAGAAAACCTAAGAAATGTTTAAAGGTATCGTACCTACTGGGAGATTTTTTTTATTTTTATTTTTATTTTTGCTGGATGCCACCATAACAAATGGGGCACCACAAAAAAAGCGAGCTGTTCAAGAGAAGGCTTTCTTATCTAAGTGCTCTGGAGGATATTTGCTGATCAATCCTATGAAAGGATGATATGCTTATGTGTGTCCAGGGGATGAAATAACAAGCCCGGGGGGCAATAAGGCGCTCGTATCATCTTTGTGAATTTTACAAATACAGCATGAAGCTCAGTGTGACTCAGCCTGAATGGAATTTTTAACACATGCATTTTACATGATAGTTCAATGAGAGCTTTCTCAGGCAGTTTCTCTAATACCATGGGATGTTGGTTTATAGGCAATTTTTTTTATCACATTGGGATATGCCACAACACATTTTGTGAACCGTTTGAGGCAGGCTGTAAAGCCCTAGAATATGAGAATTTCAAGGCTATTTGATTTGCATCCTTTTGTAAACAGTTTCTGGTTCTTTTTGAGCACTGGTAAGAATTTTTTTTTAGGAAACCCTGAAGAAATGTGGATTATAGCCTAGTCCTATGTGTGTTTGTTTACTTGGCATCAAGTTCCACTGAGCAAATTTTCAATCATAGCAGCCCCGAGTCCCCAAGATTCTAAACAAAGTTCCATGAAGTATAGCTCCTTTAAAGTCTGAGAAACTTAATGCTAAGCAATACATTTCAAAAAAGGCATTGGGTTGCAAAATGTAAGACAAGTAGTATTTTCTTATTCCTTTCACAGAACAGAATTTAAGACCATGGCCATTGGCTCCCAGGGTCTTCCTATCAGTCTGATCGTGAATCTCTCCTTGATTTTGTTCTGGTCTTGGATTTATTCTGGGAAGGATTCAAAATCATAGGTGGTGCCTTTAGAATTCTGATTTAAATCCTACTAACAAGGGAGCCACCAGTTCCTACTGCCTTTGCTGATGTCATGTGCCTTCCAGTCATTTCCAACATAAAGTGACCCTAAGGCAACCTTGTCATGGGAATTTCTTGACAAGATTTGTTCAAAGAGAGTTGTATAAGTGAGATATCAAGCACTCTATTTGGCAGAGAAAGCTAAAGACCTTGTAAAACTACAACTCCCATGTTTCCATAGCATTGAAAGATGGGTCAAATTACAAATAGCTCTACACTGTAGATGCTAGATACACCCTTAGATATCCCACACCCTTAGATATCCCACACCCTCAGTTTAATAAGTCGAAGCTTGAAAAATCAATTCATAAAACTGAAAACATTTGCTGTAGCAATATGAAATTAATAGTAAATGCAGGCAGTCCCCGAGTAATGACTCATACTTTAAAATGGGGCTGAGACATGAGGAAGTGAGAGAAATTTGTCCCCTGGGATAGAAATTCACCCCTGAAAGAGTTATCATGGGGAAAAGGGTTCTCTACTGAAGCTTTATCTCCAATCCTTGTTTCCACAGTAAGCCAGTTTTTGTCAAATCCAATTATCACACGGACAGGAAGTGAGGCGAAATCTTCTTAACAGGGGCACACAGGCAGCAAACACCACAGAGGTGTTCACCCTTCCCTATGTGATACAAAGTATGGGTATATATGTTGGAACAGGTACAACTCCACACACACACACATACACACACACAGTTGGAGTTGCACTTAAAAATTTACCTATTCCGACATAGATACAAATTCAACATAAGAGCAAACCTACAGGACCTATCTTGTCAATAACTTGGGGACTGCCTGTAGGCCATTTACATAATTCTAACAATTTACTTGTGAATCATATATTATATATTACAATGATAGCATAATAATAATTTACTTGTGTAACCTTGGATAGCTTCAGATAAGAAAATCTGCTTCTATTTCATTACAAAGGCTTCACATAAATTCTTCATGAAATAATAATTTGCACTACGTTTTGTAGATTAAATATTTCTGATGGTGGACACTATCACTTTAGAACCGTTTGAGATGGAAGGAGTTAGGCCAACATCTAGTTATTTTGTTATTATAATTTTTTTCAGTTACTGTAACCTAAGGATGTGAATCAGATACTTGGACTGGGGATGACCACATTTGTTCTGGATGTTTGCCTATCTTGACTGCCAAACTCTGACACAGCTGAGCTGGGACTATAAACCACAAAGTAATAAATACTCTGAGATAATACAACAGTTCTCAAGGAACAATGAGGTTATGGTGGTGGTGAGTATCAATTTCTGGTTCTATTGTAACAAAATATTGTTGTCCAAGGCTAATTTTCTGCTTTAAAAAACGTTCTTACAGTGTCCAATAACCTCAGAAATCCTGATAGTCCTGAAGCCCATTTAAACTACTCAGCAACGGCACCATGATTCCATTTTAATTGCCAAAGCAATATCCTGTGGAATTCTGGGGTTTGTCCTTTGATGAGGTACAAAAGCTGTCTGGCTGAGAATTTTTATTCTTCCCTTAACTGCAATTCTCTTACAATGTTGTTGGGATCACTAAGGATGTTAAGACAGTTCAACATCTTTAACTACCAGCACCAGCATTATTTGGCCACAAAGGCTAAAGCTCTGTAAGACTACAGTTTTCAGGATTCCATAGTTACTTCTCTGGCAATGAAGAAAAGCTGATTGGTTGGGCCACACCCAGGGAACTAGCTGAGCCTGGTAGTTTTGGCAACTGTTACATTTTCAGGCTTGAGTTGTGCATGTGCTTGCAGAGAGGGGGGGGGGGGGGGGGAGAGATTAGTGTTCTTGCTTCATGAGCTTTTGGAAGAAGATTTTCCACATGGACACCGAAAGACCATTTTAAATATATCTCAAAAGGACATTGTGTGAGTCAATGCAAATGATCACATGATTGTATATATGTTGTTCAGCATTACGAAGAGTAAACTACTTGTTCTTTATTGATAATCTGTGTGGCATGTTTTCTTTCTCTGTCAAGAGAGTGTAGACTGATTAAATGTGAACTATGTGTGATTTTCATTATACCACACTACTTATACCAAACATTAAATGTGACAGGGAAACCTTTTTGTATTACTTTAGCACCATGTATTTTTGGGAAAGAATACTTACTTTGCTGATAATGCCAGACTGTTAAAATCCAGGAGCAATAAAAAAGGTGGCAGGAATATTTGAACCAAAGCCTAGGTAAACCATAGTTCAGGGTCTTAGACACTGTTAAGAACAGCTGTTCTGGAGGCTTCTTTATGGAATATGTGTTCAGCTGTGCCTATGAAATTTCTCATATGTACATGAAAAAAAATACTCCTGTGTCAAACAGATGTTTCTGAATACAAAGACTTGCTATAAAACAAGTTGTGAAGTATCCCTGAGATCCTAAATTATCTAGTCTTTGAGAAAATTAAGAAATGAAACTCCTCTGCATAAAGCTTGTTGGGCTTTAATAATAAATAACAACAGAGTATGAAATTGTCACATAATGGAAAAGTCACCTATGTGGAAGTATAATAGCACCATTTGACATGTTGCCAGTAGGACTTTTCCGTAAATGTTTAAAAAAATTTATCAGTGAATTATTCAGTGAAAATAGCAATATTTTGCAGTTGTTTATAAGAATACACACACACACACACACAGTATATATATATATATATATATATATATATATATATATATATATATATATAACCTTCTCTCTCTCCATAGGGAGACTCAAAAGGCTCACAATTAAAAGTATTACAATACAACTTAAAATATACAATATACAAACATTTAAACAGTAATAAACATCATTAATATTAAAAACAATTCAAGTTAAAACCATAAAAGTATATAAAACCTCAGCACCCCCTGACTTAAACACCTGTCCAAATAAAAAAGGTTTTAGCCTGCCACCAGAAGGACAGCAGGGAGGGGCATTCTGGGTTCCCTAAGTAGGGAGTTCCAGAGACGAGAGGCAGCCACCGAGAAGGAAGGCTCGCTCTCTTGTTCCCTCCAAATGAGCATGAAATGGAGGTGCGACTGAGAGAAGGACCTCTCCTGAAGATGTCAGAGCCCGGTCAGCTTTGCACAAGGGGATGTGGTCAGCCAAATAGCCTGGACCTGAACCTTTTAGGGCTTTAAGGGTCATAACCAGCAGTTTGAATTGTTCCCGGAAACAGACTGGCAGCCAGCAGAGCTGCTGCAACATGGGGGTTGTCTGCTCCCCGTAGCCAGCCCCAGTGAGCATCCTGACTGCAGCTCTTTGGATCAGCTGAAGTTTCTGAGCAGTCTTCAGAGGCCGCCCCATGCAGAGCACGTTACAGTAATCCATACGGGATGTAACTAAGGTGTGTACCACCGTGGCCAGATCTGGCTTCTCAAGGAATGGGCGCAGTTGGTGCACTATTTTTAATTTTGCAAAGGCCCTCTTGGTTACCTCTGACACCTCGGCCTCCAGGTTCAGTGCTGAGTCCAGGAGAACCCACAAACTGCAGACCTGTGTCTGCATAGGCTGGATCCCTATTTACTGCCTTCCGACTGACCAGGAGCACCTCTGTCTTGTCTGGATTAAGTTTCAGTTTGTTTTGCCTCATCCAGTCCATTACCAATGACCGGTACTACAATCCCTGGACAAACCCACTTAATGCATTATCTCATCTTCTGATGGTGCTCACTACTCTGCATATTGGATGCCTGGTAGAAAGGTTTGATGTAGCCATATTGATGCATTACCTAACAAGAAATTGAACTTTGTCAGGACTATACATTTAAAACCATTATTTGCCTTCTGTCTGCTGTACTTATGTAATGCAAACCTTTAACATGTGTGCACGTAGGAAATCTCATATCAGAGACAGATCATGTAATAGCATCAACTGCATTGTATTTAATTATGGAATGGACTAAATTAGGTAAATTCTTCAAAGCAAGTCTCTTGTCCACAACTTCCCATCCTTTCCTCTACAACAGTGTTTCTCAACCTTTTTTGAGCCACGGCACACTTTTTACATTTACACAGTCCTGGGGCACACTACCAACCAAAATGACACAAAATGACACTAACACAGTGGTTCTCAACCTTTCTAATGCCGTGACCCCTAAATAAGGCTCCTCGTGTTGTGGTGACACCCAACCATATTTCCGTTGCTACTTCATAAATAATTTTGCTACTCTTACGAATTGTAATGCAAATCTCTAATATGCAGGATGTATTTTCATTGCTACACATTGAACATAATTAAAGCCTAGTGATTAATCACAAAAACAATTATGTTTGGGGGAGTATGGGCAACGGATGATGGGATTTGCAATACCTTCAACCAATTCAGCTCTGACTTCAACAGACCACTGAGATTCCCCACGAATGACAGACCTAGACAAAACTTGGCACACAGAACTCCCATGACCAACAGAGAATACTGAAGGAAGTTGGGAGGAATTGACAGTGAGTTATGGGAGATATATTTCACCTACATCCGGAAAGCACTGTGAACCCAAATGACTATTAATCTGGACCAAACTTGGCATAAATACTCAATATGCCCAAAATTGATCAATGGTTGGAGTTTAGAGAAAATGAATCTTGACATTTGGGAGTTGCAGTTGCTGGGATTTATAGTTCCTCTGCCATCCAAGAGCATTCTGAATTCCAACAAAAATGGAATTGAATAAGCTTGGCATACAGAACTCCCATAACCAGAGAGTTTTGGGGTTATTTTCCTGACATTTGGGAATTGTTGGGATGTATAGTTCAAAGAGCATTCTGAACTACCACAGCAATAGAGTTGAACCACACTTGGCATACAGATCTCCTATGATCAACAGAAAATACTGGAGAGCCTAGGGGAAAATAGACCTTGGCATTTGGGAGTTCTGTAGATGTAATAATAGCAATAATACACAAGAGTAAAATAATAAATGCAATAATAATAATAGAGTAACATAATAAATGTAATAATCAATAATCACCATAGTTTATTTTAACTATGGTATACTTTTTTTGGGGGAAATGCTATGTGTATATGAATAAGGAAAGGGGAGAAAGACTTGGGAAGGGGTGGGAAAGAAGGTCTGAAATGGGAATAGGTTGAGATTGGGTGGTTTAAAAAGTGGGAATATGAAGTGGTAAAGGGGTAGCTGAAAAGTGGGACAGATTGGGGTGGGAAGGGGGAATGACTCTGATGTGAAAGGGGTGGAAACTGGGAAAGGTTGGGATGGAAAGGGGGCTGGAAAAGTGGGAAAGACTCCAGTCTGGTGTGTGTGTGTGGGGGGGGGATTGGGAGAAGGTAAAGAGGAAATTGGGGAGGTAAAGAGGAGCAGCTGGAAAAGATTGGAATGGGGAAAGGAAGACTGCAAAATGAGCACAACGGGTTTGCAAAGGGGAGCCTGGAAAAGTGGAAAGATTGAAATGGCAAGGGGGTAAGTGGAATAGATTGAGGTGGGGAGGGGGGCTGGAATAGTGGGAGGGGCTGGGTATAGTAAAGAAGGGGAAAACTAGAAAAAGGGAAGACGGGGTGCAGGGCCGTAGCCAGGATTTTGATTTGGGGGGGCTGAGTTTGGTTCGGGGCTGAGACTGGGTGGAAGAGGGTCTACCCTAGCAAACCTTTTGTATTGTTATCCCAATAACCCCATTAATGTGGGATATAATGAGCATGGTGATCAGATCATGATATGAATAAACATAACAGTTTAAATAATGTACCAGTAAGGCCTTTTCGCGGACCACCTTGAGAATTTCGGGGGGGGGCTGAAGCCCCCTTACCCCCTGGCTACATGCCTGACGGGGTGGGAAAGGGGTGTTGGAAAAGAGGGGGGAAACTGAGGTGGGAAGGGAGGAAGTGGGAAGGACTGGGGAGAGGAAGGTGCACGCGAGCGACCCAAAAGAATGAAATCCAGCCAGGCACCTTTTGCCGTCCCTGCCAACCTCTCGCCGTGGCTCCTTTTTCTCCCCCTCCTTCTTAACCCAGTCCAAAGGAGTGGGGGAGGGAATGCTAGGAGGAAGGAGGAGCAGCCCAAGGCAAAGCTCAGGGGCGACGGCAAGGAGAGGGAGTGAGAGAGAGAAACCCACACAGAGGGCGAAAGACAGGGAGATGGAGGTCCCAGCAGAGCAGAGGAGACGGCACTCAGGGTTGCTGCTTCTGCTTCCCCTCTGAAGCATGCCGCCGAGCCTGCCTCTTTCCCCCGCCAGCAAGCACGCACGCAGCTCCCTTCCTCCTCCAATCACGAGTGCAGTGTCGGCACCGCGTGTGAGGTGCGGGGGGCGCAGGCAGCTGCCTTCCTCCTCCATTCAGGAGCGCACCCAACTCACCTCGCACACGGCGCTGACATTGCGCTCGTGATTGGAGGAGGAAGGGAGCTGCGCATGCGCTTGCTGGGGGGGGGAGAGGCAGGCTCGGCGGCGATGCTTGCTCCCTCCTTCCCTGGCCTCCTCCTCTTCTTCTCTCCCCTCCCTTCCCCTCGGCTCCCCAAGGCGCCCAGGTTCCTGTGGGCTCACTTTCGGAGGAAGAGAGCGTGGCCCAGCCCCTCCCCTCCCCTCCTGAGCATCCCTGCCTCTCTAGGTCTAGGTCCTAGAGAGGGTTGGGTTCCCCAACCGCTGTTCCTTGATCAGCTGGTGTGCCGCGGGAAAACCTTGGAGGGGGAAGAAAGGCGGGGGGAAGAGGTTTTCTTGCGGCACACCAGCTGATAGCTCACGGCACACTGGTGTGCCGAGGCACAGCGGTTGACAATGACTGCTCTACAATACCCTTCTTCAAGCTTTTCTGTGCAAGTAGGCGATTTCACCTTTTAAACACACATAATTGCTTTCATTGTATCTTAATTTTATACTTTGATATATAAATCCAATATCTACTATGCTCTGAGTGATCAACATTATATACATTTATTTTCGGTCAATGGCCAGCACCAAGGAATGTACAAACGTCAGAAAAAGAACATATACATTTAGGGATTAAAAACAAAGTTAGAACCCAGTATTGAATATGATAGTTAAAACAGTATTAAACATTTATATGCTAAAATGACAATGGTAACAATTGGAGTAAATATTAAAACCTTCTAACATTGTCTTGGGTCACATCTTCTTGAGTCCCACACTGGGCAAAAGCTGGGATAGAAAACAAATAGATAATGATGAAAATGTCTATAAACAAAACATTTCTGATGATTTTAGAACATCATACTTTGCCATGTTTGATTATATTATAAACTAGGCATAATTTCTTTGTGTTTCTTCTACTGAATTTATTCTATGACTTGGTTTGTTAAATGATATGTGCAAAGCAGATCGGTTGCTCAAACTCAGCAACATTGCAGAGCCTGGCAGGGGAAAAAATCTTTAATGTTCATATACTTTAATGTAGCCTTTTGGCTTGGATTGTGCTCTGTAAATGCAGATCCATGCTACTCCTGCCTAGGAAAGTAGCTGACTTTTGATGAAAGCAGCTAAGCCTGGGGATAATGCCATGGTTGCTTACTGGGTGGGGGGTGGGCATACCAAGAGAGCAGCCTTATTTTTCTTCAGCTGGTGCATAACTGATGGACTGTCTAATTGCCTCCCCTACCCAGCTAGTAAATGGACATGGCAGTGCCAAAGTGTCTTGACAACTATTATATGTATGTGCAAGTGTGATTAGATATTGCATAAATGGCTAGTGATGGCTTACCATGCAACATAAAAAAACTGGTAACATAATATATAACTTTGGGTACATCTGTAAGGGCCTGGGGTGAATGAGAATTGGCTCCATGGCAATCACATGGCACACTAAACCTTTTTAGTTCCAACACATGCTCAGGTACCTAACACAGTTTTGTCATGTGTTCAGCAAAATCAGGATATATTCTAAAGCTTTCTCAAGCTCTGGAGCAGCCCCACACTACATTCTTTGTGCAAACAGTTGGGCCAGTTCTGACTTGGGAGCTGGCCCAATTGTTTTCACGGCCAGCCCACTTTCTCACTCCAAGGACAAGGGGAGCTTCTAGCTGTCACTCACTGTCTTTGCCAATGTTAGTAAAGGTGCTGCATGATTCAGAGAGGAGGGGGTGAAAGGAGAGATATTGACCTTTCTCTGTAGCTCTCTGCTATAATGACAAAAGTGATAAATGTGAGAGGGGATTATTCAGTTTGGTCAAACCAGGTTTGGCCTAATTGGACAGTGTGGACTGTGCTCCCACTGCTGATAAGGGAGCTGTGTAAACGTCATGGTAGAATCCAGGGCTGCTCTGAAGTGGAATGCTTTATAGGATTTCACCTTCTGATATACATGTTGTAGATATCCCCAGCAGAATTTCATATTTGCTGTAAAGAACTTGATGGGCCACCTGACCATTTTCCATTTGGGTACATTTTATTTTGTCTTACATATGTTTTAGATAGCGGTTGTTCCACATTCAGCTTTAAAAGCTTGTCTCATTCATAACTATGTTGCCATTTGTGGGCATACTTACATCTCCATATGGGATTCCATTCAGGTTGGTGCACTTGCATTGGTGTCGAGCAGAGCATCTAGCACCAAATTACGTTTCTTAAGGCACAATATGAAAATCCTTGTGCACATTATTGTGTGTAATATTAGATCTTTTCCAGCATGCCCCCCCCCAAAAGAAGTCACTTTTCCAAGCTCTGACCTTTCTATTCTCAGTCTACTGCTTTCTTCCTATACGCTGTGCTTGGGTTCCCTATACATGCCCCCTTCTCTGCTAATGGGAAAACTTCAGCTCTGCAAGTTCCAAATCAACATTTTGATTTGGATAATTAGTAACATTGTTTCAATCTTCAGCTTGCAAGAGGAAAATTAAGATCCTTCTTTCCATTTATATTGCTAACATTTGTTTTCCTTTCTATTTCCAGCATGCTTTTTCAGTGACATCTTGCTAATCCAATCTCTCTAATTAGGATTCTTCCTTATGTTTGATTAGATTTATGTTATGCTTATATCTGTTTGCTTTCTGTCCCCTTCTATTTTTGGATAGACTTCAGTGGCCTATAAAGACAGAGGAGGGATAACCCAGGGTAATGAAAAGCAACAAAACAAGCTCCCTTCCTTAATGCAGCAAGGGAAAGGTTCCAGCAGAAAGCTTTGAGGGCATGAAATTTCCCTGCTTACAGCAAATAAGCTAGACAGCTCCATTTGCAAGCTTCCCTTCCCCTTCCTTTAGTCTTATTTTTAGAGATTCAGAGCCTGGCCTCCACAAATCAGGTTAAGCTGTACATTACAAGGTAACTGGTTGACCTTGAAGCAATCCTTTTTGAGGGAGAGGTGACTAGGGGCTTGGCAGGCACAATTTATGTCACTCTGGGGAATGCAAAAGGAGCACATGAGCATAAATATAATGTGGAAATGGGAGCAGCAATCGGAGATAGATCTGGCAGATAAAGGCCCGGGCCTGTGTTTTTGAGTAAGTAGGTCAAAGTACGATATCATCATCTCCTGTAGAAAGACAATTCCAAATCTTGTTTGGATGTTATGGGATGCCAGCCGGGCTTCATCAGAGAGATAAAAAATTATCTCCATTATATTGGTGAGGCTGCAGAATGAGGGGGAAACTAAGCATATATTATGAGACTGAAAAGGCTCTGAGGCAGAAATCAAAGGATGATGGGATAAGTCACTGGAGACCAATTCTTGCTAAGTACAGTGCTAAAGCTGTTGGAGGCTTGTGCTCTCTGGCTGATGCACTGTACTTAGTGAAGTCATTTTACAAGAACTATGTTGTTCCTGCAGTCATATCCAGATCCTGGTGCTTTGAATCCATATACATATACACAAACTCAAACACATGGGCCCTAGGAGATACTTTAACTGCTATGCCCAAATTAAAGGCATGCCCATGTATTGCCAGCTAGTGCAAGATTTTGCGTTTTGCATCAACAAATGCCACTGGTTTGAACATTGGGCTACAACATTGAAGTCCAGGGTTCAAATCTCTGTTCAGCCATGGAAACACAGTGAGTGGCTTTGGGCAAGACATATCCTCTCTCAGCCTCTGAGGAAAGCAAAGGCAAACACTTCTGAATACATATTGCCCAAACGACCTCATTATACCTAGGATTGCCATAAGTTTTTTTAAATGTAGATACACCTTATACATTTTATACATTGACCTTCACACCACTGAAAGCTAGTAACATATTGCCCAAATCTGTTCACTTAGTATTATTTCATCTCAAAATAAAGCTTATATCCAGTTGTCAGAGCACGTTTGTCACTGTAGCTGTTTCAGGACACACATTGCAGTTATGTGTATCAGGACACCAAGCAGGTTTCAGTCATTGCAAATGAGGGCTCATGACTACAGGGCTGTCATGTATTAACAGAGCTGTGGCTTCATGTTGCTAAGGTTCACTGTGAAATAGCAACAGATTGAAAAGGGTCTGGGTGGAGCAACCAAAGTAAGCCTTCATCCTGCTGTTCCTGTGCATGAAAGCAGCATGATTTTACATTCTGTCTGGAACGATGAAAAGTAAGTGTGATGTAGGTTGCCAAGTACATAATGCAGTTCATAAATTGTTTAAATTACTTTAATATTATATGATGCATATGAGTGCATGCATGCAGAGGTATATGCAGCTATGCTCTTCTTGCTAAGTGAACCTAAAAGTTGTATTTTGAAAGAGTGAAAAATATGGCTCCAAACTATTTGGTGGAAATCAACAGGAAATCTGTAACTGAAATAATGGTTCAGAAAGGAACAACTGCTAGAATCCTACGTTTAAACTCAGCTGCCCTATTATGTCTCCGAACTCTGGAGCTCACAATGCCTTTTTTGCCTCCAATTTCTGAATTGTCAGACAGGAGACACGGTGCCAGCAGAAAAAAAATCCCTTATACAATCTCTTGTTAGCTAAGTGCGGTGTTTTGTTCCACAGTTACATGTCTGTACAAGCCGTCATTGTGTCATTCATAATTACCACCTGTTCAGTGGTTCCCTTCAGGTTTCATCACCTCTGCAGCTTTAAGGAGCCAGCTGCAGGAAGCGGAGTCGACTTCCCTGGAGCAACAACTGTCAGGCTCAAGGATTCAGGCTATAATTGCTGCCTGTTGCACAAACATCTATCTGCTTCCAAAATATAAAATATCTAGAGCCATTTGCTTGCTTGGGATAAAAACAAGACTTGTCAAGTTTGGTTTCTGCTAGAGCTTTCCTTATGCCAAAGTCCTTGATTTTTACACTGACTGCTTTAAACATTACATCCTACCAGTCAATTACATTACAGGTTGATGTACTATCTTTCATAAAGAATGTTACCTCTGATCTCAGTTAATTTTTACCTCAGCCATTAATTTCATAGGCAGCTCTAAGAATTCCCCTACCCTTTTCCATCCTAACTGCTCCCTACTCAGAGTTTAAGTGGTCTACCTGCAGTTTGGTGACAGTAATAGCGACTCCCCTTACTGATGCTGTAACCTGTGGTAAATAAAGCTTTGAGTATCTCTAATGCAAAATGCTTGGGACTGCTTAGTTCACCTACATGCCATTTGCTTTTCAGGTATGACATTTCATATAGTTGAATCTACAAGCAATGTAGACAGCCATCATTGTCTTCAGTCCAGTGCTTTTGGACTCTGCTGAGTGAAGTACTATGCATGAAACGCGAGTGAGTGAGAGAGCAAATGAATGAAGTGCCATGCCTGAAAGACAGGTGAGTGGGTGAATGAAGTGCCCTAGTTGAAAGGGTGCAAGTGGGTGAGCAAGTGAGTGACTGAAGAATTGTAACTGAAATGGGATGGGTGAACTTGTTGCTTGTGTAATGCAGCAAGACACATGGAGAGGGAAGCTTACCTATACTGCTTACAGCAGGGAGGCTGCCTTTCTTCATTAGCTACACCAGTGTTTCTCAACTAGTGTGCCGTGGCACACTAGTGTGCCGTGAGCGATCATCAGGTGTGCCGCGAGAAAAGCTCTCTGCCCCCCTTCCTTCCCCCCTCCTCCTGCCAAACTCCTGCTGCTTCGGAGAAGAAGAGGAAGGGCCAGGTGGCAGCGAAGAAAAAGAAGGGACCGGGGCGCCGCCTCCTTCGGCCATTTCCCCAACCAGCCTCCAATCCGCCATGACTCTCGCCATGACTCTCGCCCCTTGCTTGTTGAAGCCGTGCGGAGGAGCCCTGCCTACTGAAGCCCGTCCACCGCTCATGCTCCTCCTCTGTGGGAGAGCTGAAGCCGGGGGGGGAGGGGAGGCATGACGCAGCCTGGCTCTGCTCCTTCCCCCCGGCTTCAGCACTCCCACAGCTTTGCCAGCCTTCAGGGGGCAGTGCCAAGCCAGCGGTGGCAGAGACAGCACAATGCTGGCTTGGCACTGCCCTCTCAAAGCTGGCGAAGCTGTGGGAGAACTGAAGCCGGAAAGAGGGTTCAGGGCATGGTGCGGCCTGGCTCCGGCCCCTCCCGGCTTCAGTTCTCCCACAGCTTTGCCAGCCTTGAGGGGGCAGTGCCAAGCCAGGCGGTGGCAGAGCCAGCATAATTCTGGCTTGGCACTGCCCTCAAGGCTGGCGAAGTTATGGGAGAACTGAAGCCGTGGGAGGGGGTGGGGCATGGCGTGGCCTGGCTCCTCCCCCTCCTTGGCTTCGGCACTCCCAGCAGGACACCACCCCCAGCCGTTCTTTACTGTGTTACAGTATCATTTTGTGTCATTTTGGTTGGTGGTGTGCCCCCGGATTTTTTAAATGTTAAAAGTGTGCCACGGCTCAAAAAAGGTTGGGAAACACTGAGCTACACTATATGCTTGTCATCTACCAGCAATACACCGAGGCAATGAATTAAGGTTGCAACTATTATGTGAGGAAATACTGATTTTTGGGAACAGAAAAAGAAGGTGTGACTATTATGGGGTGGTCACTATTATGCCAGATGCTATTTCTTTAATTGGATCCTAAAAGAATAGAGGTAAGATGGTTCTGCATCTTAAAGGATAGAAATAAGAAAGTTACAATTTCTCCCAAATTCCAGCATTCTCTGGATTCAGCAGAATGCTTCTACTCTGAATCCAGATTTATTTTTCTAATGGGATGAGTAACCGTTACATATAATTAAGAGAGTGGGATGTACCTGTATTGGAGGAACAGATAGAAGCAAATTAAATCCAACTTGGGTTGTATGTTCAAACAGTGGCATATTTCTTTCCATGTCTGGGTTTTCAAGGCTGTCTCTCAAAAGTGCAGGAATGCATAACAGAAAGAAGCAGATAAATTAAAAGTGGCTATTTTATAAAGCAGAAAGGGGGGAAAGAAAAGAGGAGAGGCAACAGGTAAGTGTGAAATTTTTAACTGCCATATTTTTGTTGCATCTTCTCCTAAGATACAATTTGATTTCTGAAAATTCCACGATTTTAATAAATTTCCTTCTTATATGAGTAATAATCTTTAAACTAGAAGTTTGGAGAAAATTCAATAAATCAGCAATGAGGGTGAGATGCTCCTTACATAAGGGTCTTCATTTGTAGAAAGACACATTACATATCTGAAGTAATTCATATGTTTTAACTTAAAATTTGATATAGACTACCAAAATTCTTGAGGATTTGAAACCTGAGAGTACAAATACAGATGACCCAAGGCATTGCAAATTTAAAACTGTCTTCTGTGTAGGCAGACTGGATAATAGCTTCATGAAGCTTTCCCAAACTTTGTGACGTCTACATGAAACTATAATGAACATGGCTATAGTCTGTTAATACTTACAGCCAGTCAGGCATGTAGCCAGGGGGGGGGGCTAAGGGGGCTTTAGCCCCCCCCCCCGAAATTCTCAGGGTGGTCTGCGAAAAGGCCTGACTGGTACATTATTTAAACTGTTATGTTTATTCATATCATGATCTGATCACCATGCTCAGTATATCCCACATTCATGGGGTTATTGGGATAACAATACAAAAGTTTGCTAGGGTAGACCCTCTTCCACCCAGTCTCAGCCCCCCCGAACAAAACTCAGCCCCGAACCAAAATCCTGGTTACGGCCCTGCAGCCAGTCCTCTATGTTCAGTGGAGTTAGGGGCGCAGGGCCTTCAAGAAAGTGAAAAACTGCAAATTAAAAAAATTACTACAGTTTTCCTCAGTGAACATCTCTCAAAGAATTTCTAAATCTTCCCGCATGACTCTATGGTCAACTTCTACTGGAAGCTGATCACAGAATTGCATTGGAAGACCAAAATAGATCTTTTCTTTAGAAGTCTCTAGGCCCTCTAGCATAGGAAAGAGGTGATAATTGAGTCACACTGGAGGACCTAGAGATTCCTAGAAAGACCGTCTTTATTCCATTGAATGTGTATATGCAGCACCTCATCAATGTGAATATGATATATGGACACTTCTAAAGGCAATTCCGTCTTGATAAAGCCTAAGGAGAGGCGAAACGGATCAGGCCTGGAATTCTATTCCATCGACAGTCCTGTGGATCAGCTGGTTCAGCTCTGATCCACTACACAGCATCACTCCTTTTGCCTGACTTCGGACGCCCTTGTTTTTGCCATCGCGGTTTGCATCTGCGGCTTGAATTTCTTTTTCCTCTGGAATGTGCTAAGGGCTCTGTCTCCGCTCTACTGAAATTGATCATTCTCCACCAGCCTGCATTGTGTGCTCTGCAACCAGCCATTGACGGGTCTATTTTTACCTTTTGCATTGCACTAAGAACATTTGCACCGAGGAGCATTTGCTCCCATATGGCTGGCAATCTCGTATTATTTCTTGTTGGGGAATACAATTTAACATTACAACATTGCATCCTTTGTTTTGGCTACATTACGGAAGTAAGAGACACTTTGGGTTTACTCCGTCATTGCCCCATTCGAATTATCCAGCCTTATATCGACGCAACACGTGGTGGATTTCCACTGCCTCCTCAACGACACGGAGAGGTAACGCCCTCGAATACAGATCATAGACACTTGGATAACCACTTTATTGGATATATATATATATATCTGTAATCGATGATATATTTTTTTCTAGTGTATTTTCCATGTAACATTGTCTGGAAATTGCACTTTGAACATAGCATTCGAGTACTAGGGGATATAATACATATTGAGACATACAGTATTGTCCGATGAACTCTTTTTGTGTCTTTGCTCTATAGCATTACAGACTAGTTTTGTGTGCCTGTTGTTTTCCATAGCCAACCACTTGTTAGTTGTTGACTGTGGCAATAGCGCCAGCATTTTGAATACAACACATGGCTGAATATGGTGTATTTGTGGCTCTGCAACTCTACGTAAACTCTAGGTCCCGAATCAATAATTGCAATGTAGAATGTCACTCTTTATTTACAAGAATTGCGTGGAAGGCAGTTCTGGCACCCTTACTGGATTCCAATTAGAATTCCAGACAAGTTGTGAATTAGCAATTAATTCTTTTTATCCAAATGAACAGGTACTTAACAATTTTTACAATACTATACTAGACTTCTGAAACAGTAATGAATTTTGGCGTTTATGGTATATTAACTACTGTGTACATGTAAAATCAAAATAGGATTTTTTTTCTGTTTTCTTTTTTCTTTAAGTCTAAAGATTGCACATTTTTCATATGGATCTAAATTCTCCATCTGTAAAATTGCAAAAGTGGAATTGCATGCCATATTGCAGAAACATTATAAAGCCAGTCCCTTTATTGCTAACAGGGCCATATCTGAATTAAATAAGGTTTTAACCTCTGCCATAATTAACCTTGGATTTTTTTTTGTTAAGATGCAAGGACAATCCACTGACAGTCACACACAGCTGCTGCATTTTAAACACACATGCTCACACACTTGAGTGCAATATTTTGAGCAAAAGACGTGCCTGTTTTCCTCTGCAAGCTCCAGAGTGAGAGATCCAAGCATTCAGCTTCCCTTCCATATAATTGTGCGTTCAGTCATTGAATATGGATCGTGTTTAGAGGAGCCGTGTAACATGTTGACAACCCACTGTGCATAAATATGGATTATTCTTTTTGCAACAGCTTGGCCAAAGCAGAATGAAAATGACTATTTGTTCTATTATTTTTGTAAGGCCTAAGCAAACCAAAATAAGCTTTCTATGAAAGAAAAGCAAAGCTGTAGTGGCCAATTGAGGGGGGAAAGGTCTCTGATGGAGGAGTTCTGCGCCTCAAATATCTATCTTTTCTTAAGATTTTGTCAGTTATTCTTGTCTTTTGCACCATTAGCTCTTCAATAATCTAGTTTGCTCCTTCTGAGCAGGAAACCAGGCAGAGAGGGAATGGGACAATTCAGATGACAAAACGTGTAAAAAGAAGCCCTGAAGTAAAGGAGGTGGGTGACTGAGAAATTGCATCTGAATTAATTCCTTGCATCAGTTTGCATTGTTGAGATGTTATAAGGAGATACTACACCTGAAATATTTTTCCCCTTTTCCTGGCAGAACCTTTGAAGAACTAAATCAAACCAAAGTGACAAAGAATGAAGTTTGGGACTTAAATGACACATAGAAAAGCTAAGAGATCATTTAATTTCCATTGAATGGTGCAATGGCAGTGCTAGCAACAGAGAAAGCCCTTACTTGGTTTCTCTCAAGAAATATTAAAGAGTGCTACATTTCCCAAATCTTAATATGTGTATAATTATTATCAGTTTCTTGGTTTGATAAGTAGTTAATATTATCCAAGTGCTCTATTTCAATGACTACATAGCTGGCTGAGGATTGGTGGTAGTCTATGGAAGGGATGTGAAATCCTTTGTCATATCAGCTCTGGGCAAATATGTCAGGGGCACAGCCACATAGTGGGTAGAAAGTGTTACAAGACTAGCATCTTCCCTCTGGATTGGGGTTGCATAGACTTCACTTTTATTTCTCTATTGAAATATTGATTGTGCTGTTGTTGTGTGCCTTCTAACTTACGATGACATTCTTATAGAGTTTTCTTGGCAAGATTTATTTCCAGTTGGTTTACCATTGCCTTCCTCTTTTTTAATCATGTCAGAAGCGATTTGAGAAACTGCAAGCCCCTTCTAGTGTGAGAGAATTGGCCGTCTGCAGAGATGTTGCCCAGGGGATGACCGGATGTGTTACCATCCTGTGAGAGGCTTCTCTCGTGTCCCCACATGGGAAGCTGGAGCTGACAGACAGGAGCTCACTCCATCTCGTGGATTCAAACTGCCAACCTTCAGGTCAGCAGTTCAGCCAGCACAAGGGTTTAACCCATTGCGCCACCACGGCTCCTTCCTCTGAGACTGAGAGGGTATGATTTGCTCAGGTCCATGCAGTGGGTTTCCTAGGCTGAACTAGAATTTTTGAAAACTGGTCTTCCAGAGTCCTGGTGTAATATGAAATTGCTACATCATGCTGGCTTTTCATATTAATCATCCATTTGATATTGTATCCTATACTCTTCTTCATTATCTCTGTGGAATTGCACATATGGCAGTAATAATGCCCCAGCATTACTCTTTGGAAACCTCTCTCAGCTGTAAAAGCTTTGGCTACAGCCCCACCCACCTTCCCCAGAAGGTATATAGCCCTGAGTGGGGCTGTAGCCTTGGTTACTTTTTTCCCACCGCCTTGAGCAGCTTGCAGGAACCTCTCCTTGATTATACTTAAATTGACCTTTGGAGTGCTTGACGACGGTTTGTCTCTTTATTCTTTGGCTGGACTTGTGGGCTACATGGCTTTGTTTAAAAAATGTATTACTTGTGCAGAGAAGTTGTCTGCTTTGGATGGCCACAACAAGTGTGTCTTGTGCTTTGGAGAAGCACATGCCTCTAAGGCGTGTCAGACCTGTTTGGCTTTCACACCACGGGCTTGGAAGGACAGGGAGATGCGCCTTAAAACGCTTCTAAACGAGCGTGCACTCCTTCCCTCTTTGGGGCTCGGCCGAGCAGCCCCAGCCCCTCCCACTCCGTGCCACTACTTACCTTCGGGGTCAGCTTCACCAGCACCCTCGGTGGCAACAAAGAGGCCACGCTCCAAGTCCCCTAAAAAGTCTTCAGCAATCTCTTTAACCATGGCTGAGGGCCAGAAGAAAAAGAAAAAGATGCACAAAGTGGGTGCTAGCCAAGCCTTTGCATGCTGACATTAGCACACAGCAGCCGGCGTGCTTGCTGGCCATGTCCATGCCGGCCGTCTAAGTGCTACCGGAGCAGCCTCGGCTGCGCCGCTATTGCCAGTAAGGAGGGTGGTGTGGCCTTGCTTCCCCGAGACGAAGTAGCCCACCCCTCCATGATGAGCCACCTGGAGCTCCTCCCTCCTGCCTTGCCAATGGCAGTGGAGGCTCAGGTGTCTGTTGGGGCCCGAGAAGAGGCCCGGGAGCAAGGTGAGCATACTCGCAGAACATCTGCTCTGTTTGCATGTCATTCTGCAAGCTCCCCTGGAGTGTCTCTTTGTTCACAGAGCCCAAGATCTTTTGTTCAGCCCTCCTTCCCCTCTCCTCCAAGAAGGCAGGAGTATGGGCATGAGCTGGTGTGGACACCACATGAGACACCACAAATTTGGAGAAGGCATCATGGGTATCAAAGCCACCAAGGCCAAATTCAGTGATGGCTGAGATGACTCATTCCAAATGCTCAGCTAGGACTTACTCTTCACCTCCAGATAAGGAGGTAAGGAAGATTGAGGCGATGGGGAAAAAGGTCCATCTCAGTGCTGGCTTCGTGACACGATTGGCCCACTATGGTGCCTACATGGCAGTCTATCAGGAATACCTGTGGAATAAAATTTCACCTTACCTGTGCCCAAAGAGCATCAGACCTATGCTCGAGCTATCCAGCAAGAAGCCCTTACTCTGTCAAGGGCACAAAAGGAGATGTCTAAAGATATGGCTGAAACAGCAAGCAGTGGTATGGCTTCTTCAATTGCAACTGGGGGCAATTGTTTTACTGTTTTTATTGTTTTATTACTGTTTTAATTGTTGTTCTTATTGATTTTATTGTATTTGATGTTTAACCTTGTATATAAGCATGAATAATAAATAAAATAAAAATGTCTGTGGCGGCAACAAAAATAAGACGGCATGTGTGGTTGCGAGCGTCTATGCTGTCAGAAGAAGGAAGGGCCTTGGCTGAGAGTCTCCCGGTTCATAAGGAAGCGTTGTTCAACCCTGAAACAGACACCAAGCTAAAGAGCACTCAGGAAGTGCGGCAGGCTGCATCGAAGTATGACTTTCAGACACAGTGTTTCTATCCAGCTAGAACCAGGTGGACAATGTCTACATCAAAGGGCCGTAGGCCATATACTTCAGGCTCTTGATCTTTTCCACAGCCCTCGTCATCTCAAGCCTCAGGACAACCTCAACCAGCTTGGTCACATCCGCAGGGTAAAGGGTGTTATCAGCCCAAGTCTAAGCACTATGTTTGATGGCGCTGTTGCTTCACCCTCCACTTCTTCACCTGCTCACAGCATGGTGTTGGGTCACACTGCGGTGGGTGTTCTTTCTCCTGAACCCCCTCTCCATCACTTTTTGTCAAACTATGACTATCCCTTACCTGGGATACATTTTCAGTTTGGATCACACTTGGTGGGTTTTTCCCAAGCATGGCAACAGATTACCACTGACAAGTGGGTCCGAAGCATAATAAATGAAGGTTATGCCATTGAGTTTGATGTTTTACCTAAGACTGGTTGTGTTAAAGTCACACAGCCATCCACCATCCTTTGGAATGAGATTAATACTTTGTTAAGTAAAGGAGCAATTCTTCAATTGCACCCAGATTCTTTTTCAGAAGCATTTTTTCTGTTATTTTTTGGTTCCGAAAAGGGACGGTGGCCAATGTCCTATATTGGATCTTAGAGAGCTGAACGAGTATATTTGGTCTTGCACTTTTCATATGGTTACTTTGAGCATAACTCTTCCAGTACTTCCAGATGGGGCGTGGTTTGCGACTATAGATCTTCATGATGCTTATTTTCATATTGCAATAGCCCCCAGCATCACAGGTTTCAGGCCTTTATGGTGGGGTAGCATGCTTTTTGTTTTCAAGATTTACCCTTTAGGATTTGTACAGCACCGAGGATTTTTACTAAGTGAATGGCTGTCGTGGCAGGCTACCTTCGCTTGCAAAGCATTACCATCTTTCTTTATATAGATGACTGGCTCCTAGTAGCATATTCACGTGATTGCCTCCTTCAGAATATTCAGTTTACCCACTCCCTTCTGCAGGAACTCTGCTTAGTGGCCAATGGTGACAGGTCACACTTTCAACCACAGCAGCCCACAAGTTTATTGGTGCTCATCTAGAATCCATCAGCCGTCAAGCATACTTATTTGAGGAATGCTTCCATGTCCTTCGGGCGGCACTTCTGGATGCCATTCCATTGCCCCGCATTTTGGCCAAACAAGTGCAATTCCTTCTGGGATATATGACTTCCACCATGGCGGTGGCGGCATATGCACATCTCAGAATGAGGCCTCTACAGGTATGGTTTCTGCAGGTGTTCCCATTACGAGATTCACTACGCAACATGCTCTGCTTGCCGTTCAGTGTCAAACAATCACCCCAGTGGTGGATCTCCAGCAAGAACGTTTGCAGGGGCATGCCATTCCATCCACCCGGTGTGTCCAGAACGATTACATCAGATGCTTCCCTCCAGGGTTGGGGTGCACACTCCAGAAGCCTGACTGTTCAGGGCCATTGGTAGGCGTCCGAAACCCTGCACCATATCAACTTTCTGGAGCTTCTAGCTCTCTTCAAGGGGCTGCGGGCCTTCTGGGATGTTCTTTCCAACCACACTGTTCAAGTTCAGACCGACAATACTGCTGTTCTTTGGTATGTGAACAAGCAGGGCGGGACACGATCTCGGTTGCTGCTCACCCTCACTACTTTGGAACTGGTGCATTGCCAATTCCATTCATCTCATCGTCATTCATGCCTTGGCCAATCACTTGAGCAGGGTCCCCATCAACAATCATGAATGGTCCCTGCATCAGAGCGAGGTGCCTGACCTGTTTTGACTGTGGAGTCATCCAAACATCAACATTTTTGTGACACAAGACACTGCCAAATGTCATCAATTTGGTGCTCAGGCAGTACAGGGTCCGCCGGGCAGGTGCCTTGGGGATGTCTTCCTGTATGCCTGGGGAGGACAGCTTCTATATGCCTTCCCACCAATCCCACTCCTGACCAGGGTGATCTCCAAGCTTTACCAGAACAATGCCAGTTGCATCCTGATAGCCCCATGGTGGCCTCAATAGCCATGGATTCCGATGCTCCAGACATTGTCCAATGGTAATTATTGATGCCTTCCTCAATGGCCTGACCTGCTCACTGAAGATCACGTGTGGGTTCAGTGGTTACAGACATTCAGTGGTTACAGCTCACGGTGTGGCACATCCATCCCCACCATTCTCTTTAGCTGTCCAAACCATTCTAGATGCAGTGCATCAGCCTTCCACAAAGCACTCCTATCAGCAGAAATGGAGTAAGTTTTCTGAGTTTGTAGCTCAGAGGCAGTTGAACCCACTCATGGCATCTACGGTGACATTGTTGGACTTCCTGGCTTCTTTGGGAACTATGGGGCTAGTACTCTCATCCCTTAAATGTTATGTGGCAGCTATTTCCGCTTATAGGGAAAGAAAGGTTATCTCTCTGCTTTTCAAGATCCCATGGTGCAGCTCTTTTTGAAGGGATTTAAGAAGTTTCATCCAGTGTCTGGGCCTCCGCCACCTGCTTGGCACCTCCAACTTGTTCTCTCTGCACTTACTTAACTGCCTTTCGAACCTTTGGCTTTCGAACCTGCAGCGGAGCTCTGTCACTTGTCATGGAAAACGGCTTTTCTCTTCACAATTACACCAGCATGACGGGCTAGTGGGCTCTGTGCTCTTCGAGCAGACTCTCCCTATCTACATTTCCATGCCAACAAAGTGGTACTAAGAACTGATATTTCAATTTTCTCAAAAGTTGCATCTTCTTTTCATACCACACAATATATAGTTCTGCCAGCTTTTCTTCTGGATCCAGGACAACGGCTGTTGCCCTGGATTGGAGAGGTCATTACATCTCTTGGATGTGCGCAGAGCACTTGCTTTCTATCTGAACAGAACCAAGGACTTTAGGAAGTCACCTAGGCTGTTCTTGCACTATTGCCCTGACACTCAGAGTTTGCGCATCTCTTCCCAGCGGTTGTCAAGATGGGTCACTGTCACAATTACACTGGCCTACCAGCTAGCTGAGAAGGATCTGCCTCTCCATGTGAAAGGACATTCTACCAGGGCAATGGCTACCTCGACAGCATTTAGCTGAGGAGTGCCTCTAGATGACATCTGCCGGGCAGCCATTTGGTCTATGCCATTGATGTTTGTCACCATTAAAAGTTGGATCTTCAGTCCAAGCAGCAGGCAGCCTTCGGCAGAGTGGTTTTGTTTTTGGCAGTGGCATGACGCATGTCAAACTTGGTGAGTAGCTTGCTAGTCTACCATATGTGCAATTCCACAAAGACCATGAAGAAAACTGGGTTGCTTACCTGCAACCGGATTTCTTCAAATGGTCATTTGTGGAATTCTCACATCCCTGCCCATCCTCCCCGCTGACTGTCATGCTTTGTTCTCTGGCCGCTGCTTGGCGGCGGCAGGGAACTAAGGCTACAGCCCCACTCAGGGCTATATACCTTCTGGGGAAGGTGGGTGGGGTTGTAGGCAGAGCTTTTACAGCTGAGAGAGGTTTCTGAAGAGTAATTCCAAGGTGCAATTACTACCATATATGCAGATTCCACAGATGACCATTCGAAGAAATCTGGTTACAGATAAGCAACCCAGTTTTTTGACTAAATTGATTAAGAGCATATTAAACAATTGAATAAAACAAAAGCTGGTTTTAAAAGTTGTAATTGTTGAAAACCAAATGCACTTGGAAATAAACCATTTAGGTGCCAAAGAATAATCCAAAGCCATGTTTATACACTATTTCATACAAACGTTTGTATGAATCTAGGATCAAACTGACTAATAGACCCTACATTTTAGCCTAATATTTGATTGGTGGAAAACATTGTAAATGCTTCTATTTGTGCTGTATTACAAAAGAAGATGATTGGAGAACTGATCTCTGTCAGAAATATGTCCTATGTGTTCATCATCCAGGACAGTCTTCTTTGTTCTATTCAAGAAAACCTCAGCCCTCTTAATATGCTGAAAAGTAAATATACAGGCTTTAAGTTGCTGGACTTTCTCTTCCAACAGGACAGCCCAGTTGCACTTGATGTAGATGTTGCTACTCACATCCTTTGTAGATGTTGCTACTCACATTCCACAGCTGTTGCACTGACTGTAGGGGCTCACTCACCATCAATATTAAGTAGTCTTAAGTAAGGAAACAAAACTGCAGGTCTGCCCTGAAAATTCCCTCACGAAACACCCACACAAAACTAGCCTTGCTGGCTTTCCCTGTTAGCTGAGTTCCTGTTCACAGAGCTCCAGGGATTGGGGCTGCGGTTATATGAACCTCTAGTCTAATCCAGCATGGCAATTGCTATCTTTTAGAATCTCTCAGATGTCTTCAGAACTTCACATCACCCTAAAGGGAAAAGAAAAGCTTGAGATAGCCTTTAAACTAAGAATCTCTCTTTTTTCATCATCAAGCAGTTTCCCTTTGATAAATTCAAATGCTCTTTCTTCACTCTGCATCAAATTCTTAATTCCCAGAAATGTTCTTTATTACTGTTATTTATTATTTCAATTTTCTTTGGCTTTTCAGTCAGAACGAGAAATGTCATTTTGTATGTTGTTTATCTCTTTGGGCCAGTTTTGAACTTTCCTGAAATACGGCTTGGAAATTATTATTTCTTCATGAATGTTGTGTTTTCTTTCTCCCCTCCTCTAGTTTTGTAAAAGCTGACTTGCTTTTTAAGTACAGTTAAAGCATTCTTTGTTGTGCTAGCTGAGCTGTACTACTGGGTGGGTTTTTAAATCCAATGTGCTGCTTTCTTGCACACTCTCCTTTTCTTGCTTACTGTGAAATAAATGAAAGGCAGAGTTTTGCAATTCATAACCTTGAAGTTCTTTGAGGAGTTTTCACCTCCAGGGCTGAGTAACAGAGCATTTGCAAACAGCTTAGAGAGAAGTGGGAGAGGAAAGGCAATAAACAATATTATTTTGGATCTTCTTGATTCTTGTTAAACTTGAAGGCAGACAAAGTGGCTTTTTAATGACAGAATTAGGCAGTGACGCAACTTAAAATATACCCTGTTACTTGTAGAGCCGACCGCTGCTGCTGAAAGATAGCTCTAGGGCTCTAAGCGTAATATATTTTTAATCTTTAAAGATATTCAGCCCTTGAAATAGTGTGTATACCCATTGATGCAGCTATTTATGCAGGGTTATGGTGGAATGCTACAAGATAGCAAAGAAAGATCACGCATTTCCAGCAGAGCATGCAAGGACTTCCTTCCTTTGCTAAGGGCAGCCACTTTAATTCTTTGGAGGCAAGAATTTATCCTCTACCCCTTCTACAGGCACACTTATCTGCATATGGGAAATTCTCTTTAGGGCAGTTTCCCCCTTCAATCATTCCTGGAGCAGAAATAATGAAGCCTACATTTAGTTCTGACAGATGAAAAGGAGGGGGGAAACTCGCTTTTCTCTCCTTCTCTTCACTTGCTGATTCATCAAAAGTGTATTCCTGCAAGATGGGTGGAGTTATAAGGAAATTGTTTAAAGACATTTTGGTTAATTTGTGATATCCCATGCTGGTACATCCTTAGAAGCATGTTCCTCAAATCAGTGTTTCCCAACCTTTTTTGAGCCGTGGCACACTTTTAACATTAAAACAATCCGGGGGCACACCACCAACCAAAATGACACAAAATGACACTGTAACACAGTAAAGAACGCCTGGGGGATGGTGAGCTGCTGGGAGCAGCTGCTGGGAGTGCTGAAGCCAGGGGAGGAGCCAGGCCACACCATGCCCCACCCCTCCCCCTGGCTTCAGTTCTCCCACAGCTTCGCCAGCCTTGAGGGGGCAGTGCCAAGCCAGGATTGTGCTGGCTCTGCCACCGCTAGCTTGGCACTGCCCCCTCAAGGCTGGCGAAGCTGTGAGGGTGCTTAAGCTGGGGAGGGGGAGGAGCCAGGCCACGCCATGCCCGCCCCTCCCCCCGGCTTCAGTTCTCCCACAGCTTCACCAGCTTTGAGGGGGCAAGCCAGCATTGTGCTGGCTCTGGCATCGCTGGCTTGGCACTGCCCCTTCAAGGCGGGCGAAGCTGTGGGAGTGCTGAAGCCAGGCGGAGGGGGCAGAGCCAAGCTGCGTCATGCCCCCCCTCCCCCCGGCTTCAGCACTCTCACAGAGGAGGAGCATGAGCGGTGGATGGGCTTCAGTAGGCGGGGCTCCTCCTCCGCGCGGCTTCAACAAGCAAGGGGCGAGAGTCATGGCGGGAGTCATGGCAGATTGGAGGCTGGTTGGGGAAACGGACGAAGGAGGCGGTGCCCTGGTCCCTTCTTCTTTTTCTTTGCGGCCGCCCATCCCTTCCTCCTCCTCTCCCAAGCAGCAGAGTTCGGCAGGAGGGGGGAAGGAAGGGGGCAGAGAGCTTTTCTCGCAGCATACCTGATGATCGCTCATGGCACACTAGTGTGCCACAGCACACTGGTTGAGAAACACTGCCTCAAATACTCATTGCATCAACCAACCCTCTTTTCCTAAGAAATACAAGGGGAAATACAGGTTACTCAGTAATTCGGGGACACCCCCCCCCCCAAATAAATGTATTTCTTCATAGTAGGGAACTGGACTAGATGGCCCCACAGTTCTTTCCAGCACTATAAGAAATGTGTGTGTGTGCAACTAAATGGCAGCTATGAAAAGACCTTGTAAGGAGATAGCCCCCTCATTCTTTAGGGACATAAAGAATCTTTGAAAATAGTCAAAAAAATAGTAAAAATTAATATGTTTTTGGTGAGAAGATGAGACAACACCCGGACTGAAAAGAATTGTCACAGTTGGAACTTACTCCATGTAAAATGTATAATTGCACAAATGTTATTTTGCACAAAAAAAATTGAAGTATTTTCTGTGCAGAAAATGCTCCATAATTACATTTAAATTTTGTATAGAATAATTAATATGCAGTTTTTGAAAACTTTCTTCCAGCAGGATGAAAATTGCTAAAACTACTCTTGCTTTTCACAAAAAGAAAATTAGTAAAAATACATTTTATTATTTATTTATTTATTATTTGGACTTCTACGCCGCCACTCCCCGAGGGCTCGGAGTGGCTTACAAACATATAAAAGCATCACAGGAGTAAAACCAACATATTAAACTAGAAAAGATGGGTCTTGCAGGCCTTGCAGAAAGAGAGTAGATCATGCAAGGCCCGCACATCACTTGGAAGGGTCTTCCAGATTGACAGCGCTACTTCAGAAAAGGCTCTGTGCCGGGTCGGTGTGAGGCGAATTGCTTTAAAAGTTGGCACTTCCAGGAGATTCATTTGTTCGGATCGAAGTGATCTCTGGGGTTGGTAGGGGAAGAGACAGTCCCTCAGATACAACGGCCTTGAAAGTTAACACCATCACCTTGAAGGTGATCCGGTGCTCGACCGAAAGCCAATGGAGCTGCCGGACGATGGGTGTTATGTTACATCTCACTGGGGTCCCAGTGAGAAGTCGGGCAGTGGCATTCTGGATGAGCTTTAGTTTACGGATCACTGACAAGGGCAGGCTAATGTAAAGGGTGTTACAGTAGTCCAGTCTCGAGATGACCATGGCTTGGAGCACCGTGGCCAGGTCATCTCTGGATAAGTAGGGGGCCAGACACCTAGCTTGCCGCAGGTGGAAAAAGGCGGTTTTGCTGACGGTGGAGACCTGGGCTTCAATCGACAGCAATGGGTCTAAGACGACCCCAAGACTCTTTACTGAGGATGTTGGGCATAAAGCTAGGCAGTTGGACCTCCCCACCCACCAGGCAGCCCAGCCACAGTATCTCCATCTCAATTCTATTACATGCATATTTTCATACAATACAGAGGTTTTGCATCTCCTTTATGTTTTAGTAGAAAAGAAGGAGAGTTCCTGGCTTTGAAATGTACCTAATAAATGCATAAACTCATGTCTAAATTAGGAGAAATTGTACATTATATTGCACTCTATTTGGAGAAATTGCTTATAGCTTTTTTTTGTCCGAAGGTCTGTATACAAAAATGTGTATACTGCTTTCCATGGGTTCTGTATCCATGCATACAACCATTCAGAAATTGAAAAAATTAACAAAATTCCAAAAATCTAATGTTGGTTTTGCTATTTGATATAAAGGACACTGGTTTACTAAAGCATTGTATATAACAGGACTTGAGCATCCATGAATTTTGATATCCACAGGATGTCCTGGAAACAAAACCCCAGTGGATACCAAAGGTTCAGTGTATAACATGCACAAAAACATGAACTTTAGTGAAGGTTTTAACATTATTTTTGCCAGATTCTAGAAAAACGTGTTAGAATAAAGTTAACATGGGAAAAATGATGAAATCAGATGTGACAGATTCATCCATCTCCACATCTGTGACAGTGGGAACAGAAGGCCCAGCCCACTATCGTATCTATCTTGTAAATGGGTGCAAGTGATATTTTATATTATTCTTTGTTAATATTATTGTAGCTGATCAAAACTGTTGCCTTGCTTTTGAAAAAAAAAAGTTGTAATCTGGAAATGTTTTTAATTTGTTCACACTGCCACCACCCTAAGATCTTACAATAAAGAGCAGGATAATATTATTTAAATACTAAATAAATAATTTCCAAAATTTTAAAGGCAGTACATATGAAGCTATTTGATATGGAAGACTAACTTCCCCGCCCCCTCCCGTCCTGGCCTCATGTACCATAGATCAGTCCTGCTTCTGTGCCTATTGATTCAAATGTTTTCCCCCCCTTCTCTCCTGGAAACTCATCAAGGGCTAGGAGCTGATGGCCTATAGATCACCACTAGTCCATGGGTTACTACTTTAACTAGGATATGATGTAGCACATATCTGCATATATATGTGTATGCTTGCGATATAGGTAGTTCTCTAACCTGTGTGTGCTGTCAACCATATGTAAGTACTTACTGGGTAATCCTTTGGAAAACAATACAGGTTTAGATATAGTGCTCTCTCTTAGATGCTTTTCTTTCTCCCTCATTCTGTGTGTAGAAGGGGAGGGTGGAAATAGAAATGCAAATGCAGGTTGACCCAATAATGAAAAGCCTCCTTATTAAACCCTGCTTTATCTCAGAGCAGCCCTTCTTTTCAGAGCATATCCAAGCAGATAAAGGCATCTTACCACACTCATTAAACTGTGCATGGTTTGATGCAATCAGGCTTGCCTCATTTGCATATGGATCAGTTTAATCTAGTTCATCCATTCTCCTACCTATTGTTAACCAGGCTTCCTCTCTCCCTCTTTCAGTTCTTTCTCTCTCTTTTCTCTCTCTGTGCCAACCCTTTGATGCAAGCTGATAAACAAACTGTTGTAAGGGTATCAACATCCTTCTGAGTGATCATTGTGCTTGTACGCTTGCAGTGTCCCATGCCTTGGTGATTATACCTTAGTTGGTATTCCATATGTTCTTGATCATGTCTGTCTTTGCTGATTTAGGAGAAGCTGTGCGATGGAGACAGCAAAGAAAATAGATGGTGATGAATGCATGCCAAAAGCCCAGATTTAACATCACAATTCACAAATTAAGCATGATGTCCACATTCCATTGATTTAGAAGTATAGAATTACTCTGAAGATGGAGGTGCAGATTTATTACAGGTGTTATTACAGTCTCTCAGTTCCTTTCAGTCACCCTTATCCTTCAGTGATGAGACCCTACAAAATTTGTCTTCATAAATAACTGTCTTACTATGGATGGTTCATAGCAAGCAATAGAAAGACTCTTGCAGAAAATAGCATTGCTGACTAACATAGAACATAGAATTGGAAGGTGCCCTATAGACCATTGAGTTCAATCTCCTTTTCATGTCAGGAACTCTGGGCAGAGTATCCCCTACAAGTACATATTTTATTACTTCCACAATAAAAATATCCAGTCATGAAATTCTCAAAAAGACAATGTGCTTGCATGCATGGTTTTCTTACTCACTAATTCACTTCATGTTTGTTTTCTTATGCATTATGGCTCCTCCCCCAATCTTTATCAGGACCCAGGCACTGTGTTAAGGAAGAAGTAAGAGCTGGCTGCTCATTTGGCTGTCTTCAAATAATAATATTTTCTCATCTTCCCACCCTTCCTGATCTCTACCCATTGATTCCATATTCTATCACACAATTAAAAATCAGTGGATTGAACCAAATTGGGAGCACTTAAACTTTTGTGGCTTGCATCTGTGGAGTCGGTGAGTCTAGATGGGCAGGAAAACAGACTTACCTCAAAATCACTTTTGGCGATTCCCATGACATTTGCTAATTTTTTGTGAGTATCATGGGTTTTACAGAGTTCTTTCAGCTTTTTCCACATTTTGGCCAAAGTTACAGGATATGTTGAAGTTTGTTGGAACCTCTGGATGCTGTTTTTGGGGGGCTGTCTGGATGATGGGATCAGATCTAATTTGGATTGGTCTGCCTCTTGGACAGAACACTGGTGCCATCACCCTTTCTATGTAGTCATCACTGCATGAATATGTCACCCACTTCTTCTTGGTTGCATGGGCACCTACAGTGATCAGGAGCTTGCATGGAACTCTTTGTTTAGTGGGGAGCAGCAGCAGTGACATGGAGGTGACTGTTCAGTGAAACCAATGCAGTATTGGCCCAGTTGGACTATATAAATGTCAATGTGGTGTTACAGCACATTTGGCTGGGTGCATTTGGCTGCCCCCAGAGCCTCCAGTGTAGACTTGTTTTTCAATTGCCCCTGAATACTGGCAGATACAGTGAGTCCTTCACATCCCCCCACCCCCCCGGCCGCCAAATGAAAGTGCAAACCCATGAATAAAGAAATTGCTATTGTTTTTACCCAAGAGAGTCCCACCACAGCTGTATGGTCAACTTCTACTGGTTGAAAGAAGTTGAAAGAACTACAATGGAAACCCTAGAGATTTGTAGAGATGTGTTTTCTCTTGAAACCTCTAGATCTTCCAGCATGACTAGAGGACCTTGAGAAATCATTTTAAATCAAATCTGCAAAAGCCAAAGCTGCAAACGTGGAGATATTACTGTCATCAGTTTGCCCTAGGAGAAACTGCAAGAACAATGGTGATAGTGGTGATGGTGGGGAGGTAGTGGTTAGCACAATTGGCCCATTCTCAATGGAGGTTCTTTAGATTCAAGTAAAATTTTGTTTTACCAATACTTAGGTCAAGTAAAGTAATGCTATGGCAGCTGGGTAAATCTTGTCATTGAACTCAAGCCTGTGGCTAAAGTCCGAAGCTATGTATACATGAGAAGTCAGTTATGTGATGTTATTACCATTGTTCTACAAATGTGAAACTGGAAGGTTCAGCAAACACTAGCCTGTTGTACACCAAAAATGGAAAGAAGCTATAGAATAAAAAATAACACAACACAGCCTTCTGATCACTTTGGACTATATACATATTTTTCAGACACATATTTTAAAAAACAGACCCTCAGAATGCAAAAAGGACCCAGCCTGCAAACCTCTGCTGCCTCCATTCCCTCTTTGCCCCATCTGTTTCCCCATTTGTCCTCCAAAGCTACACATGCTGACACAGAGAGAAGCTCTCCTTCCGAACAAAAAGAATGTTGCTGTCAGTTCAGATGAGCAAATGCCAGCAAGATGGCAACATTTTCAGTCCTGGCAAATACAATCAGAAGTTCAGTTTATTAATATTGCAACAGTTGTACTAAATGAGATCACTTGGATAACAAAACATTTATCAACTAAACGCTGCCACCTACTGAAGTTTTGCAAACAGCCCAGATGATTGGATAAGATCACAAATTCACACTGTCAGAAGCGTATGGTTGTTGCTGAAATCTCTTAGAAGGGGTTTGTGTGTGTTTGGGGGGGAGAAAAGAATGATAACCGGAAGAAGAAAACAAGACATCTCTTTCGTGCAATCTGTTCAGAACGTGTCAGACTAAATCCTAGAGAGCAACATTCAAACAGAGATGGATTGGATTTTGTATCTTGATGAGGCCGAATGCTTCTTGATCAAATATACGACAAACATATTTTAAAATCAATGGCCAGCATATGAGAAAAATAACATTTTTGAAAAAAGGAAACATATTCCTTTTCTTTTATAGGGTAAACATAATTTTTGCAAATAAACACATAAATCATAACATGGTGGAGAAAAGGTGGATAACACCAGGCATCGGTCTTTTAATCTCTGTCATGCTCCAAAGTAGCATCATTTAACTTAATGTGATTACATGAATTTAAATCTTGGATAAACCAGATTATAACCTGATACTTTTATTGAAGCTCAGGATACTTTAGTAGGGATTCTTTTCCTGTGCACATCTTTTAACTAACATGAAATCATGATAGAATGATAAAAGAATAGGGGGAACTCTTTAGAATTACAACAGTTTTAAGTTTCTTTAAAACTTTGACAAAGTGTATATGAATTCATTCTGAGCTTCTGAAGTACATGTGTATTGGACATACTGTACATATTTATTGTGTATGTAGAATTCCAGATTCTAAGAAATGTATAATTCTTCTAGATATTTTCTAGCAATTTTCTTTTATTTACAATACACTTTTCTCCCAATATGGGATGCAAGATGGCTCACAAAATAATTAAAGCAAAATACAGTTCAACCAACAAATAACACAAAGGGGGTTGTTTTTAAAAAGAATGAAATAAAGATTCATATTAAATAATTATTTATTATTTATTTATTATTTATTTACTATACTTGTATACCGCCTTTCTTAGCCAATCGGCAACTCAAGGCAGTTTACAACAAGTTAGTACACACAATAGCAATATACAGATTAAGCATTAAAACAATATAAAACCACAATAGGAACAATAAATACCATCAACATCATTAGCGTCTCCTAGTTGTCCAAATTCCATTGTCAAGTGATTCCATTTCCTATGTCAGTTAATCTGCATTTGTAAACACTCATATAACCATGTCTTAACTTGTCTCCGAAACATTAAGAGAGAGGGAGCTGATCTAATCTCCTTTGGGAGGGTGTTCCATAGTCAAGGGGCCACCTCAGAGAAGGCCCTGTCTCTCGTACCCACCAAACGTACTTGCGATGAAGGCGGGATTGAGAGCAGGGCCTCCCCAGATGATCTTAAAGTCCTAGATGATTCATAAGGGGAGATGCGTTTGGACAGGTAAATTGGGCCAGAACCGTTTAAAATATCAATTAAATTACATGGGAAAGAGATGGATACTTACATCTATTTGACAGGTATTGCATTTTTTGGGGGGTGCAATGTAAAGAAAGAAAAGTATCTCCGCATCTAACATATGAATTGCTGTGTAAATGGAGTATGGCATTTTGAGGCTGCATAGTGTGCAATGACACAACTGATTTTTTTAAAAAGTTATGAATCACAAAGGCATCTGGAATAACTTCCAAATATGACAAATTTGGGCCCCCTGTGGTGCAGCGGGTTAAACCGCTGAGCTGCTGAACTTGCTGAAAGTTTGCCAGTTTGAATCCGGGGAGTAGAGTGTGCTCCCGCTGTTAAGCCCAGCTTCTGCCAACCTGGCAGTTTGAAAACATGCAAATGTGAGTAGATCAACAGGTACCACTTTTGTGGGAAAGTAACAGCGCTTCATGCAGTCATGTCTGCCACATGCACTTGGAGGTGTCTACAGACAATGCCGGCTCTTTGGCTTAGAAATTGAGATTAGTACCCCCCTCCCCCCAGAGTTGGACACAACTAGACTTAATGCCAGGGAAAACCTTTACCATTACTTATGACAACTTTATATTTAATTTTTCTTTTAAAAGTTGGAAATCCTTGGAAGCTATAAGTCCTAACTGTGCTATCTCTGTGGAACATGGTTGGAAGGGAGGGAGCATGCTTTGGGAAAATATCCAAACAACCTCCTATCTCCTTCACCAATCCACTATTTTAGGAAGCTTTACTGTGCTATTTTAAGTGTGCTGCATTTATGCTTCCTTACTAACAAAACCAGCATTGGAATACTCCAGATCCCATTTTTAAAAAGTTATGAGCAGCATTACAGCTATTCCCCCTGCAGCAGCAAGCTTAGCACAAGAAAAACACTAAGAAGGGGGAATCCATTTTTTTTTTACAAAAAAAATGTCTGGAAAAGCTCATAGACTTACCTTCATTATTCAAGGGATAAATTGTTTTTCTGACACTCAGGGACTGTATTATCCTCTTCTTGGATTATCCTTCACCCTTTTAAGCCTTTAGCTTTACTGAGATTGGAATGGCTATTTCTGAGGGACCAAGGAAAATGTTTTGTTGACGGGGATCTTATCGGTCCTAATATGGAATTCAGGAATCATAGTCCTGGGATAAAGTGACAGCACTGATGATTCCCTGAGAAAGTCCAAGGGCATTTCTGACAGGTTTCATGGATGACAGCTCTTATTGAATGAGAATATGGGTTAAAAATGGATATATAAACTTTCCAATAGCTAATTCAGTTCACAAAAGAATTTTTTTCAGTGGTGTATCCACTGATTTATATGTGAAAATGCAGAGACTGCACACCCAAAAAAGATTGTCACCCCATGAATTTTTTCTGTACTCCCCAAATTTCTAGCATTGTCAGAAATGACATATTAAGAATTATCTCCACTTACAATGTTTATATTTGCTGTATACACATTCACTTTGTAATTTTTGCTTAGAATAACTAAACTATATTTATTAATGCTTAACTGATGTTACTGCAATGCTAGAATTTTGTGGGGGGGGGCATTCCTTCACCTCCCCACCCCCCCCCCCCAAATATTTTGGACTGCTAAAATAATAATTTGGCCTCTTCACAAAACTGCTACAGGATTACTACCAAAAGTTACTATCTCATCACATGGCTCAAAATAAGTGGCCTAGGATGCTTTAGAGCAGGGGTGGGCAATTACCGGCCCTTCAGGTGTTTTGGACTTCAACTCCCAGAAATCCTAAGAGCTGGTAAACTGGCTAGGATTTCTGGGAGTTGAAGTCCAAAACACCTGGAGGGCCGGTAATTGACCACCCCTGCTTTAGAGGCTTCTTGTTGGGGGATGGAGCTTCTCGACAGCCACCAGACAACATCGCTTGTGGCTCCGTCCCCAACTGGAGTAAAAGCATTGCCAGATGCTTTCCTGGCAACATGGGAAGCTTCCTGTGAGGGTGATGCTTTCCCAATGTGATGGGGAAAGTGTTGCGAGAGGGAGCTGCATGTAAGTGACAAATTTGATAAGGTAGTAACATTGCCGTTCAGTAGTCCGCAAAGGCTAAAAGACCAAGATGGGCAGTGCTGTCATGATACATGCAGTGGCAATGTGTAAGGATCTCTTAGCAGCATGGGGCCATTTTGATTATGAGGCAACAATGTTTAGTCATCTTTGGAACATGAAAATACAGTAGCATTTCTTCCAAATACAGGCCAAGTGAAGGGATTTAGCATTTGAAGTATGCACTGGTAACTATAGTGAAATTCCTTGGGCCAAAACAGGAATTTAAATAGTTACGTATCAGCTTCAGTTTCTAGTATAGAGAAAACTATTTATTTATTTATCTATGTCAAAAAATATTTATTTATTATTTATTTATTTATTAACTTTGATTTAGTATACCGCTCACTCCGAGCTCAGAGCGGTTTACAAGGAAGCATAGACACAATGAATATGATGAAATAAGTTAGGCAGTTAAAACACGTTAAACATTAAAACATTAAAACAGTTAAAACATGATGAGGCAATGGCCCTCAACGAAGGCTAGAGGGGCATGATGAACATCTGGGAACCATAGGCGATCTGGCGCACAATGGGATTGAGCTCAGTGAGAATAGAGAACAGTGAGATTTCCCCCCAGTATTCAAATATTTTAAATTGTATTAAATGGTATTACATATGTATACTCTCTAATGTGTATGTTTTAAAAGATGAGTTTAATTCCAGGCATGAAATGATACATAACTTTTTGACAGCTACATACTGTATTTCTTCAGTTCTAAGATACACTCCCCCTTAACTAAAATGGGGTGTGTCTTGGAATTGCGGGTGTTTTTAAATTTATATAAAGTTTTTTCTGTTGTTAGTGTGCTTCTTACAATTGATGGCATTTAGAATTGAATAAATACAGTTATTTTAAGATTGATTGCAAATTTCACTGACTCAATGCCCATAAATGAAGATATTAGGAATTAAAATTTAGGACCTCTATGAACCACTAGGATAGGGAAGTGTAGTCTAATATAGTTTTGTGTGTTCTACATGTGTTCCTACCTGAAATGACATTCCCTAGATTATGTTTGTCTTCTCTGGCCTTTCAGTCTCTGTAACTGAGAATATTCTTTTTTAAGTTGGAAAGGCAGAGTGTCAATTAGATGAATAAACAAGGAAACAATAAGAACAGATCCCCCTCCCAATGGAGAACTTGTAGGCAGATGACACTGTCTTTGAAGGACTTGTTGATGCTTGGCATTGGTGCTGCTTTATATACTGTCATCCTACTTCAGCAGTGTGCAGCTATCTGGACTGTATTTTGTAAGAGACTGGTTACATACAGATAGCTTTAATTTTCTCAGTTGTTTCGAAGAGAAAGCCTCTACAACATTTACTGGTTATAATTTGTTGGACTTTTTGTTGGCATCCCTATGACCTGCTGGTTGGAGTGACAGGATCACAGATGTTCTGGATTTGTTTTTTGCTCTTCTGGAGTGTGTTCACTTTTGAGAATGTCTGACCTGCAGGGTCATTTTGTTAGCTTCTGAAGAAAGCATCCTTTTCTGATCTTAGCTGTGCTTGTTGGCCTTGAGGGAGAGGCAGAAAAACTTTGTTGTGGGCCACCACCTTAGTGAATGTAGCATAGCTTTCTGGAATCATGGGTCATGTTGCCACCTCAGAATGCCTTCCATAGCCACATGTAAAGAAAAGTTTGAGACTGAAAGGATCCCCCCCCCCCCCTGAACTTGGAAAAGTTACCTGTATGGATTATGGGTCCTACTGACAATGCTAAAACCAAAATAATCTTTATACAAGTAACTTCCAACTTCCAGTTAATTTTACATTTAATCATTGGTCAGAAACCACTAACTAGATAGCCGTTAGATGGAACATCCTCCTTGCTGGAGGATGTTAAGCTTATTTAATTTATTTCTATATTTGTTTATTATTTTTAATGTATTTCTACCCTGCTTTTTCCAGGATGGGGACACAAAATGGCTAACATTTACAAATGTTACAGTTAAGAACATCTAAAAAGTAACTATTAAACTATTTAAATTAAATTAAATTACCAGTAAGTCAATTATGCTTATATTTCCCTTGAGCCATTTGCAATACATACAAAGATAACATGTTAAACAACAAATATTTTAAAATGGAATATATTATTTTGAAAAAAAGCCATTGTGACTTTTACAAAATATATATTTGTTGACTTTTTCTTCACTGTAATATTATTCTATAAAACAACACTGCCATAACAGCTAGAATATCTTCTGATTCAAGACCATGCTTCTGAAAGTGATGTTAACCTTCTGTTATAGGAAACAATTTCTTAAGCATAGTTCGGTGTACTATTGTTAAATCTCATAAGGAAGCAATCTAAAATGACAACCTAATAACAACAAACAATACCCAAGAGAAAAATGGAACTTAAATTACTTCTGTGATGTAGGAATATTTCCCCAAAAAATGAACCATAGCTCATTTCCACATGTTTTACCATCTAGGTTTATTTTCCTTATATACCTCAACAGCTGTGGGTCATGGCCTACTAACTTGTCCTGTGTTGCGTGTATCTGCGTGTCCTTTTAGCCTGCTTTTGTACCAGCACTGAGCCAGCTATAGTATAACAAATGGCATATCTACACTAACCACTAACGTCAGTGTGAAACTGACACAGAAAGAAGTGATCTCACTGTGTGGAAAATTACATATGAAGTCCCCAAACTGATTTGAGGTCTGGATGATCCATACTGCAGATTCTGGCTTCGGGATCTGCAGTATTTGTGCTTCACAGTCTCAGAAGATTCAGTTTCTTTTTTCCAAAGCCAACCTCAATGTGCATGTGTACATCATCAGAGTACCTGTTTATTAATATGTTTCACAATATGATGTGGTTTATACCTATATGGGTATATGATGTGCATTACATGTCCTATTTTGGAGTATCCTGTAATTTTACAATCACTTAGCTTGGATTGAACACATCTTGAAATGATGCACTGAATAAATGCACACAGGATGGTACCCACAATGCTCCTCTAGTCTTTTATGATATATAGAGAGCTCTTGTGGACCACAACAATAAGGACAAATGAAAATAGAAGTAGAAAGGAATAAGACTTCCTCTAAAAAACATCCTATACTGGTCTCTTGGGAGTTCATGGGCTCACCCCACATGACTAAAGTCTTTGATTCACTGTCTGGGAACATAGTTGTCTCAGAACTGTGGTCAGACCACAAGGTATCATTAATGGCAATGAGCCACTTGAAGTACCAGAAAATGTAAGGAGTAATGCTTGAATAACGCAATGTGATCTGTTCAATGAGTAACAGCAACAAGCTTCTTTGTAAACACTTGAACAAGTAATGAGAACTATATGCTTTCAAAGAGAAACCTCCAAAATTCAGAACAATCCAAGTATAATTTCCACATTATATTAGAAAATGTTGAAATGAACTACCAGAATGCAAACATAAATGTGGCAAATAAAATACTAATCTTCCAGCTCAACAACTCTCTTATTCCAGATATATAACAGGAACGGACAATTTGCTTTGATGTGTATTTGAACTTGATTTAGGCAATGGCGAGCCAAGCCTGTAACTACTGTATTTTCCAGCATACAAGGCAACTGGGGGTATAAGATGACCCCCCAACCTTTAAAGATAAAATACAGAGTACCCCTCTTCCAAAACTATGTCCCCGCGACCCTCGCCATTCTCTGTTCAAGGACCTCCTCCGCCCTCATCGCTTCCCTCCTCCAAAGGCCACTGGGCTTGCTTAAGCCCAAGCAAGCAGCTCCGGACGCTGACTCCCAGCAGCGCTGGGCAGCAGTGTGCCTTGGATATGCTCTCAGAGACATTCTGGGAGCTATCGGAGTCAGGGAACTACTGCTCCCAGAATGCCTTTGGGAGCACATCCAAGGCACGCCACCGCCCAGCGCTGCTGGGAGTCATCTTCCAGAGGCCCAAAGAAGTGTCTCCGGATGACTCCCAGCAGCACTGGGAGCCATCCCCTCCCCCAACCCACCAGTATTCAAATTTGGATGTATCGGGTATTTGTACCAAATTTGGTCCAGTGAATGAAAATACATCCTGCATATTGGATATTTACATTGCGAATCATAACAGTAGCAATATTACAGTTATGAAGTAGCAACAAAAATAATTTTATGGTTGGGGGTCACCACTACATGAGGAACTGTATTAAGGGGTTGCTGCATTCAGAAGGTTGAAAAACACTGATTTACATACTATAAAATGAATGCCCAGGAATCAAAATAGCTTGGACTGCAGTGGCAACCATTTCCAGTCTGCATAATATCATAACCTGTAAATGTTACTTTGGTACATACTAGTTGTTGATTCTAGGAGTTGCAATCCAAAAAAGTATAATTTATCTGTGTAATAATTTGGGCCGGAGAGATAGCACAGCAGTAGAACTGCTGTGCTTGAAATCGGAAGGTTGCAAGTTCGATTCCCGAGCTGGCTTGGACAACCAGCTGTGAGCCCTGTCCACTGTTAACCCAGAGGTTCGAAAACAGCCCAGCTGTAAATAGATGAACTGGGGACAGCCAAAAGCAGGGGAGGATTCTTTTCAGTATGAATAAAGATTGGCTGTCGGAAGGTGGAATGCGGAACAGAGGTCCTCCATCTTGAGGATGAAGCAACAGCACCCCCTCGTGACGTAATGATACACCCTGTGACACAGCCAGAAGAAAATCCTTCAAAAATTGAATGTGTTGTATTGTAACTGTACGTCTTCCGGCAGGCATTGTCTGCCGTATGTGTGATGTAATCCGCTCTGAGTCCCCTTCGGGGTGAGAAGAGAGGAATATAAATAAAGTGCATTATGCATTATTAATACTTCTTCATAATAACAATATACATTCTTGAAATGTTAACTCACTATAAAGGAGTGGCAATGTTCATGGGCTTATTGAGTTTCTGGATCTATGAAAGAGGATGGGTGTGGAGCTAAGATTCAAAACTTTTTGAACTAAGTCAGAAAATAAAAACCTGTCTTTTAAAAAAGGAGAGCAGAGCATATGTGTGTGTGTGTGTGTGTGTATAGAGAGAAAGATGGTCTGGAAGTGTAGCTTCTTTCTTGCCCGCATCATTTGTAAATGGAATAGCTACATTTTATGGACAGTTCAGAGTGATGCCTAGGGACATTGAACACCAATGAAATAAGCCTGAGTGTAAAGCAATGCATGCACATTTTCTGCTGATGGATTAGTAAACCACAAAAGTACCAGGATCTCATTAATGCAAAAATCTCAGCCTGTGGCTCGTGGGGATGGGAAAGTACTCCAGAGAGACGGAAAGATGTGCACTATTGTCACCGTAGTCTCCTAAAGCAATGGATCATGGGAAAAACAGTCCTCCAACTTCTCAGATAACCTTTCCCTGGGGAGTGCTGGTGTTTTCAGCTAGCATACGAATCAGGAATGGGGAAATGGGAAGAACAGCAGTTTAGTCCTTTTGGCTGCAGGTTTTCTGACCCTGTCAGGGTGATATAGAAATAACACTAGCACTTTTACTCCATTTTAAAGATGTTTCAGAGAGAAGGCATGTAGGATATACATTTGAAAGCAAACACAATGACATTGGTTCAGAGTGCCAAACATTTTACTGTGTACTGATCTTATTATCCTTGGTACTAAAGACAGAATCTCTTATTTGATCTTGCGCTGTGTGACAAAGCCACCTTGTGGGAAAGCACCAAGGGCCCAGTTCACAGAACCCTCCTAAGTATATTCTTCAGGTGAAAAACTGGATCTCAAATCAATTTTGGACCACTGAAAGAGTGACATGATTCTTCCAACACTGGCCATTTGGACACTGAAAATTAGCACAACGAACTGAGCTGCTATTCCTGTTACCAGATGTCTGTAAAAATTCATAGCAGGCTATTAAATTTAGCAGATCCCATCTTAATTAGATTAGCTTCTGTGCAGCATGACAGACAAATATTTCACTGATGGAGAATTTCTAAACATTGCTGGTGGGAATTCTTTATGGAAGATGAAGTCGTTTTTCTTTGGTTTGTGTTGGAGGATAATGCCATACTGACACTAGTGTGTTAGTATATCGGCGACAGGTTTTGCTTAGTTTAGTTTTGATTTTAAAAAATAGTCCCCTTTTCTTTTTTTAAGAACATGCAGGCTTTTTGTATTCCTTTTAGTGTTTGTATAAACACAATAGAAAGAAACTATAAGCAATTCTTAATGTCTAATCCCACTACTTAGCAACCACTATAGAAAGTAATTGTTAGCCACCTGAGAGTTCAACAGTTTTTTTGTTTATACATAGCAGAAATGGAATTGCTCTCCTACCAGTGAAATCATGAGACAACACAACATTGTGGGTTAACTACGGACAACTTTTATTATATGTTACCAATTAACCTCTGTGTGATCTGCCAACCAATTTAAGGACATGAACATAAACTTGTACTTGAACTTACACTTGAATTTTTTATGTAATCAAATGAGGCAATGGCCATCAGAGACCAACTCCTCTTCAAACAATGGGCAAGACACCACGTTTCTTGGGTGCGACCCAAATGTTGCTCCCAAGAGGACCCATCGGGTAAACGAGTGGAGAATTTGGGCTCAACTCAAATGAGGGTTCATTTTATTGCCACAGATTAGGGACAAGTATCTGCTTCGTCGCTATATATACACACAATAGAAAGAAACTATAAGCAATTCTTAATGTCTAATCCCACTACTTAGCAACCACCATATAAAGTAATTGTTAGCCACTTGAGAGTTCAAGAGTTATTATTTGTTTGTACATAGCAGAAATGGAATTCTACACTGTGGACTAAGTTGGTTTTGTGTACTGTAACCTAGCATGATTATATATTTTGCCATTTAAGATTATTGCCATTACAGACATGAACAAACACAGGCACATACCTGAACCATGCCAAGAATATGACAATGGTATGAGAGAGACTGGAGAATCTGGAATGGTAAACTTTAAATTAGGATGTTTTCAGGGATTATGTCTGGTGTCCAAACATTGCCACAGCTTCCAGCGGATTCTTCCAAATCTCACAATGGCTGTGGCAGATCACTTGCTTTCTGATATTTCTTTGTATCACAGATATGGGAAGTCAAAGACTAAGTATGCAGGAACATAATACTAATGGGAAGAAATTCAGCTGATGACCAGAATGTTTGCATCCTTTTAGTGTTTGTATATACACAATAGAAAGAAACTATAAGCAATTCTTAATGTCTAATCCCACTACTTAGCAACCAATACTTAGCAAATATTTGGCTATTTCATAATTGAGATTTCTCATGATTACTTGGATGTAAAGCCCACTGGGGTCAGTAAACATTGTTTTCAAATAGACAGATTGGAGATTGGGTTGTAATAACATTATTGGCAACAATAATATCAATGACTACAACAATAAAAATAGCACTACTACTGATACTAATAATGACCACAATAATAATAGTATTAATCGTAATGATAACAACAATAGTAACTTACTCTCTGCAATTCAGTGTTATTCACTTGCATGTTCTCAGCTTGTACAGAAATACATTTCCCACCAAGCTAATCTCATAATCAATTCCCACCTCTAATTGTTTTTATTTGGTTAAAAAAGCCAAGTTTTCCAAAAGAAGCATGGAAAGTTAAGATATTGTTCCATTTCTTTTTCAGACTTGCTTTCATTTGTGAACATAACATTTCTTGAATCCTTCGGAGACCCCCTGTGATGACATCACAGCTCCCTAGGGGTTCGTGGACCACAGGTTAAGAATTACTGCTATCAAGGAATGCAGCATTTAATTTGTGGGTTGTTCATTTGTTTCTGCATGCCATTTTGTATGTTCAGGTGATATTACCTCATTTGAATATAAACAATAGATAAATGTGTGTACATGTGTGTTTCTTGGGATACAACTATGGTTTTCCCTGAAGGATGTAACTGTGATGGTGACCTCCTGCCCTTCACAATTTACTACTACAGACTGCAAGGTACATCTATAATTACCTTCTATCACCTTATTTGGATGCTGTGGATTTAATTTTTATCAGTCTTGGTTCTGAATCTGTTAGGTTTTTTGATTGCATTTTCTCTTTCTATGACCAATTCCTTCACCATCATGAGGAAACTATAGTGGACATATATGGTATTCATTCAAGCACAGCAGGCCCTCCCCTTTCATGGGGGGTAAGGAGAACCCCCCAAGCAGGATCCCCCATGAAAGTGAGTAAACAAGGATTTTATTCATTTCTGTTTTTATTTACTAGAGAGAGCATTTCCCCAGGAATATCTCGGTCTTCCAGGGTGATTCTACAGTCAGCGCTCATTGAAAGTTGATCTGAATTTCCTTGGAAGACCTCGAGATTTCTAGAAAGAATGTATTAACCAAACCATTGAACACTCATGTCTGTAAAAGCTAAATCCTCAAATGTGCATGACTCATTGTCAAATATATTTGCTTATGCTGGAACCCTATACTGAGATACATGGAAGTCAATTACAGTGGCATTTGCTTCCGAGTAAACATGTTTATGATGTGCAGCCATCTTTCTCATTTATGCACAGCTATCCCACACACCACAGTGTCCACAATTCAGTCATTGGGGAGGGGAAGATCTTTTATGCTGGCCAAATGCCCTTTAAACTCTTCCAAGCGCATTCACAGGTGACTGTTACCTGCATGTCAATGACCCCACCTCTCCACTAGCTTTAATTCAGAAAGATAACTAGCACTTCTCAGCTGTCAGCATTTGAAAGGGAGTGGGGGAAGGAAGTCAAAATGAAAATGGGCTGGTTAATTAATTGCAAGCACTGCTTGAAGGACCAGCACATATATTTAATCAGTTGCCTAGTAACAAATGGGGTATGATGTGAATGCTATCAGCCTGCAGCGTGAGCAAATGCTGGATCTTTTCTTTTTATCAGCCGTCAGCATGCATGCTCTGCTGTTTATGCATCCCTGTGTTTTGAAGGACTCCTTTGCTATTATAAGAAAACTGTGATCTGGGTAGGAGTCCTGACTGTCATTTTGACTTTTTCCCTCCCCTCCCCCACCCCATCACGTCTCCTTTTCAGATAGAAAAAAGACTCTGCTCATATGAAAATGGACTTGGAAATGGAAAGAACATATAGGCACACACACATGTATTCTATTTTTTGAATCATCCCCTCTCATTTGTTTCTGGTATTTAATTATCAGATAAAGGGGGGTGGAAGCATGTGATGGAGTGCAGCACCCATAAGCCTATATCATTGACTGTGCTCACCAGAAATGATAAAAGTTGCAGTCAAATACCTCCAGGACGCCACATGTTTCCCTACTCTGGATTAACTTTAGCATTCTTATACATTGTTAGTGTGTGGTGTAAAGAAATGTAATCATAGCATGAGGGACCCACCTACTTTCGTGATCGCATGTTCTTCTACGAACCCACATGATCTTGTCAATTTTCCAGGGAGGCTCTCCTCTCACTCCCACCTCTGTCTCAAGCATGGCTTGTGGGGATGAGGGAGAGTGCCTTCTCTGTGGTGGCCCCTCAGCTTTGGAACTCGCTACCCAGAGAGATCAGGCAAGCACCCACTTTGGCAACATTTAGGAAAAGCCTAAAATCTGGCTGTTCCATTGTAGTTTTGAGGAATTAATAACAAATCCCCATATCATGACCGCCCCAATATAAAATGTCCTCCCAATGCACTTTATCTCACCCCTTAGCGAAATTAAACCCCATTGTTTGTCCTATCTGACTCTCACACCAGATACAGTATTCTATTTATCTATCTCACTCAGGGGTTTTATAATTTTATCCCCTGCATTTGGCCCAGCCCACTGTGTTCAACTTTTATTATTTTACCTCATATCATGTGTTTACCCTATCATATTATTTTGTTACTGCTTGCATTTTATTTGATGTTAATATTTGTATAGGTATTCTACTTTGTTTTATTGTAATATCCTGCTTTAACATTGACTAGGCTTGGATCCAATCCACTGCCACTTCTGTAACAATCACCTGTCAGTTAGAAAACCCCTGATTCAAATCTCACTTGTTCTACAAGCATCCTATAGACCTGCTAGGCTCCCAGCTCCCAGCTTTGTATCTGTAATTCAGGGATAAAAATATCAGTGTTCCTCTAAGGTTTGTTGTAATGGTGACTGATTAACGATAAGATATGATATGCTCAGAGCAACATAAAGTACTATATTAATCCTAATAATTATTAGACTGCAGAGAATTAATGGATATGAACCTGTTTCCCTCACATCAAATGCTTATTACATCTTGCTGTAAGGTCTTCCTAGTCCTGCTCCAGAACACAAGAACAGTCCTGAAGCTTTTCAGAGTAATCACCTTGCACATGTCTTGGAAGATATGATAAAAGAAGCTAAACCGTCCTGAATCCGTAATAGGGGATAGGACGGGTTACAAATAAAATTTATTATAATTATTACTTTATTTGCATTTCACAGTCTGCCAGGTGTTATTGGATGGGGTTTTGGACCATTTGGGGAGAGAGGTCAGATTATAAATTAAGTATTATCATCGTCGTCATCATCAGTGATTCAGGCTCTGTCCAAGAATCTAGGAATGAGCAACATATCAATAAATAATATGACATGTCTCAAATAGTGCCACTTTTTGTAATCGTATTATTGCCATCTTTCTAAGGCAATTTCATTCATGTGATTTATCAATCCATTTGAAATTATTGTCAGAGTACCTATCACCACTGTGTAATGGTGATAATAATAACTAGATAATATTATGTTGTCACCATCAGTTTCACAGTCTACTAAGTGTTATGGAGTGGAGTTTTGGAACATCAATTATTCAGATTCTGTTCAAGAATCTCAAAGTGTTTTGTAAATGTGTTATTGTGAGTCTGTCTATGGTGATATCATTCAGATGTTTTGTCAGTCCATTTGGAATTGCTCCCAGAGCACCTATCATTACAAGAACCAGTTATTCCCCCTCCCCAACTAAATTTAAATTTGTAGGTTTCAATATTTTATAATCATTTCCCTCTTTTTTGGCTTACATTCTGCTGTCCCCTGAGGTTGTCACATCTATAATCCAAATTTTTCTCAGCCACCGTTATTTCTAGCATATTATGTACTAATTGTTTATCAGTTCGAATCTCAAGATTTTTTACACAACCTTTTTGGTCAGCTTTTTCCGGCTTAAGTTCTTTGTAGATTACGAATCTTATTTTTGACATAGATTCCAATGAAGTGACTTTTTAATGGTGTTTCTGGTATTATTAATGGATAAGAAAGTCGGAAACCACTAATATATTTTTGAAATTGAACATATTTCTTTATTTTTATGTTGCTTCCCTTACAATAACACCACCACCATAAAACAAGTGAAAATTGTAAATAAATATTAGAAACTTTAAGGAAGTTTAAGAACACTGTTGGTTATGCCATGCCTATCCCTGACCCTTTTCCAATTCTTTCCTTATTCTAAGTTAAATCAGATGCAGTGGTATCTAGCGCTTTCAATGTCAGTGGGAATAAATCTGTTCCAGTTGTGTGATGTCCACAGAAATCAGCTAAGGTGCTTTGCCTCAAAGAGGTTCAGAACCGTGGAGAGTTCCTTTAAAGTTCTTGATACACCACAAATAAGATGTAAGGAAAAATAAAGTGCCAGAAGTGACCTTGTATGAATGCGGTAAAAAAAGTAATTCTTCATGAAATTCATTCTCAAAGGAAGCAACAAGTAATTTTACCCAGTTTTTATGTACATTTGTGACAAAGTCTTCAAAGGCTGTGCAGTTTTCAAAGATTATTTGCAGTACATGATATGTGCTACATAAAAATCCTATGTGGGGTTTTTGTGGAGAAAGGGGCTTTTCTGCACAGGAAATAGCCATCTTTTGCAAAGGAAATTATGTTTCTGCACAGAATGCTGTTTTGTTCACAGAAAGTGTTGTTTTCTGTGCGCACACTCACATAATCACAAACAAGTGAAAAATGTGTGCAGAATATATGTTACCTTGCAAAAATTCTCATCAGTTCAGAGGCACATTCACACTATGGGATTATAGTCCTATTGAAATCTATAGAGTCTAACAGTTTGAAAATAATGATTCTCGCCAGTGACAAATCGACATTCGTATAAAGTGATGTGATATCTCCTGTGACTAAGGTTTTGAGGACTTTAAGGTAGTAGTTTTAGAAAGAATCAAACCAACTCCCTTCATGGACATTAAGACCAAACTCTTACAACGTGAAGCTTTTTGGATCGTCAAACTGGGAACTGAAGCAACCCTGAAACCCAGCATGAGGCAATCAGGCCTTAATGATCGGTTAACAATAGGTGAAGTCTTGTTGTAAATCAACTTTGTTAAACATGCAGGATACTATAGCTTATAATGAGTGCTTTTGAGTTTCATTCCCTATCCGGCAAGATTGTTGATGGTATTAACCGAGAGAATTATTGATTATATACGTGGTATGTATGACAGCCTATTCTTCTGTTAGTTCTCCTTGAACGTTTGAGTGTATTATGTTATAAGAGAGGAATACTATGTATAGCTATATGATGGTTTATGTTATTTCACTTCTTATAGACATTTTCCGGATCACTTTGGAAACTTTATTTCTTGGAGCATTGGTCTGAAGGTCCCGACGAAGCCAAGATGGCGGAAATGGCTAGACCGTCGACCAATCTGGGTTGACCACCTGATGAACTATATGCCATTAATATAGTATTGAAAATATTGATTATTTGGACAACCCGGAGACCTTGACTCCTTGGGAGGATTATAATTTTGAGACCTGTGAATGAAATTTTCATGATTTGGGTTTCCACTGCAACCGTACTTTGTATGATGATTGAAAGAAAATACATCAAGAAATAGAATTATTTGATTTTGAAAAGCAACTGCTGTGTTGGCGTTCTTTTGCTTGTTCTTTTTGGATTATAGTCCTATTGAGCCTGGAACCCCAGGTCTCAGCGGTGACCAGGGGAGCATTCACACAATTAAAACTTGTGCGCCAGCTGTGCCCGTACCTTGGGAAGTCTGACTTGGCCACGGTAGCCCATGCTCTGGTTACATCCTGTATAGATTACTGCAATGCTCTCTACGTGGGGCTGCCTTTGAAGACTGCTCAGAAGCTTCAATTGGTCCAACAGACAGCAGCCAGGTTGATAACAGGAGTGGCACTCAGGGAGCGTACAACTCTCCTGTTGTGCCAGCTCCACTGGACACCAGTTTGCTACCGGGCACAATTCAAAGTGCAGGTTTTGGCCTTTAAAGCTCTAAACGGTTCTGGTCCAACTTACCTGTCCGAACGCATCTCTCCCTATGAACCATCAAGATGCTTAAGATCATCCGGAGAGGCCCTGCTCTCGGTCCCGCCTGCTTCAGAGGCGCACCTGTTGGGGACGAGAGACAGGGATTTCTCAGTGGTGGCTCCTCGGCTTTGGAACTCCCTTCCTAGTGACATCAGATTGGCCCCCTCCCTCCTGATATTTCGTAGGAAAGTCAAGACTTGGCTTTTCGAGCAAGCATTCGCAGACGAACTTTAATCGAGATCAAGGATTACTATGATGACGAAACGAAAACCGATTTTAATATTGTGGAACTGAGATTTGTATTTTGTAGTTTTTAACTGTTAATTTTAAATGTTTTATATGACTCTTTTTATTTTGTGATGTATTGTATATGGGCACTTGTTGCCGCTTGTTCACCGCCTCGAGTTGCCTTCGGGCTGACAGAGGCGGTATAGAAGCATGGCAAATAATAAAATAATAATAACTAGCTGTACCCGGCACGCGTTGCTGTGCCCTATTTAGGAGATGCGAGAAAGTCTGAGTATGTAAGGGTTTGAATTGATGTTAGCTATGGTCTTGGTGGGGTCATGGCTGTGTTGTTGTGGGTTGTTCTGGTGGGTGGGATGTTGAAGTCCTGTGTAGTTGTCGGTGTGTGGTGTTGCTGGCGTTCTGCATAGCTTGTCTTTCTGTCTGCTGTGTTGATGTAGAGGTTGATGCTTGTGTGGGTGGGGTACTTTGGAAGTGAGTACTTGAAATCCCATCATCCATGGTGTACCCTCCTCTAAACTGCAGTTGGATGGAGTGTGGGTCATGGGGGCACTGTGTGCCAAGTTGGGTCTTTATCGGTCTTGGTTCTGGGCCACAGTGGTCTGTGAGGAATGAAGGGTTTGAAAGTACTACAAATCCCATAATCCATGGAGGTACATCAAATCCCATCATCCATGGTCCACCCTCCTCCAAACTGCAGTAGAATGTAGCGTGGGTCATAGGGGCTCTGTGTGCCAAGGTAGGTTACTGTAAATTCAGGCCATACACAATGTCCCATGAGCTGAGGACTAGTCAGGAAAATCAAGTTAATGAAGCCTTACTGTCAATTCAGGCCATACACAATGTCCCATGAGCTGAGGCGTAGTCAGGAAAATCAAGTTAATGAAGCCTTACTGTCAATTCAGAGTTTAAACAGCATTCCATTAAGTGAGGCCTAGTCAGGGAAATCAAGTTAATGAAGCCTTACTGTCAATTTTGGGCGTGGTCTGTGATTTGTAGGGGTTTAAATTTTCTGTGGGAAGTGAATTGGGTGTTTGTGTTGGCGACTGCCTCAGGCCTTTGCCTTATCCTCCTCTGCCAGTTTATTATGGGTTGGAATGTTCATGTTGGCTGGCCAATAGAGGCGTTATGCAAATACTCCCTCATTGGCAACCAATCATGTTGTCAGAATGTAGAGGCCGGGAGATTCGTTGGCAGCCGCAGAGGATGCTGGCAAATGTAGTTTTTTCGTTATTTTGGGGGCGTTCTAGGTTTTGGGGGGGGGAGTTTTTTTGCTAAAAACCTACCTTGCCTGAGGCCTATTTATGTTGCCAAGTTTGGTGTCTCTGCCTTGTAAGGTTTCTCTGCCTAGGACAGTCGTTCCATGACGGGACCTCCTTTAAATAATAGATTGTTCCACTGTGATGGTTTATTCCATTGAAACCTGGGATTGGCAGTTTAGATAGGGCTACTTTAGAACTCTCAGTCGAAGCATGACAGTATCTTATCGAATTACAAACCCAAGAATTCCATGGGATGAAAAGGTGGTCTAGGATAAGGTGGAATAATAGTGCTGTAATTTTGTAGGGTGAATGGGTCCCAAGTTTTTTCTTCTTACTAGGGCTTCTTGATGTTTGAAAATTATGTCTTTCAACCATTTTTCAAATATTTTTGCATATTTTTCCATCCCTAATAAAGAGCTTGTATTATGGACGGCCAGGGAAAAACAGGGGAATCAGGGGAGAAACAGCAAGGAGGACAATTTACCTGTAGCTGCTCACCAGGGCAATACTGTATCTTGAGATTTCATGAAAATGGAATCAACTAGCCTGTTCTTTTACCTCCTAATTTTGTAATATAGTTGTCCTATTAAAGCTCTGTGAAAGAGACTGGAATTGTGCATGGCGAATAGCTAGCTGCAAGGATCTGGGAAGATCTGACTGTTCCTATTACACTTGATCAAATGCAACTGTCAGCAGCTTTGGCAGAGATCACCTCTGATGAAGGAAAGGAAAGAACTACATTACAGGAGAGTTCAAAGGCAAAAAACGCCCAGCGCAATCTGCAATTAAACGGGAACTGCTATTGTTCTGCTTTGTGACGGGGAATAGAGCTTTGCGCTTGCTGCTCTGCTTGCCTTTAATGAGGACTTCCTAAATCAGCCCAACTATTCCCTCTCTGAAACTAACTCTATTCAGCATAATTTAGATAATGCATAGATATGTACATAGCTTTATTTCCAGTTGTGTTCCTTTCTTTTCCCCACTGATTTTCTAGATTGCTCCTCTCTCGCTTTCTCTCTCTCTTTTCAAATCAGTGGCTTTTCAGAACTTAGTGTTGGGTAGTAGAAGTGAGTAAGTAATTGGTGGAGGTGATTTTAAAAGGCACAAAACTTCTGAAAATTAAAAGGTTTGGGCAGATTGGGTCAAACTCTCAGCTGGCTTAATTTGGAAGAGCTTTTACACATTGTGAATGGATTCATTCTGGATATGGATCGTGCTGTTTTTAAAAAATAGAACTGGCTTTCTGGCCCACTGTGCCAAATGAATAAAACAGACCACTCCACACTGAAAGTAGAGTGGATTTCCTCATGTGCTCAACATTCATTTATGTATTATAGAAGATGTTCAGAACTAACTTACACATGTGCTCCTTAGGTTTTAATGGAACCAGTGTCTTCTTCTCTACAAGGATTTCATCATAGCTGAAAGTATATCACAGATATTGTCTCGCTAATCCTTACTGTTATATTTGTGGTAGTCTAAATTATTAATATTTCAATATTTTAATATTTGGAATTAAACAGCTTTAAAATCTATTTTAGAAACTGTTAAAATTCTTTGCAATTACATACTTCCTTTCTTTTTCCTCAGAATTTATTTTTTAAATGGTTACATTTAAATGACATGTGCTTGCTATCAGTTCTTAGCCTATAATACAAAACAGAGTCTTGTCCCATCTACCTTGACATTGTCTCAACATTCACAACAGAATGTGAACCAACACTTGAACCATGTAATATTCCTCCTCTGTCATTTAGTGAGGCCACCAGCTGTAATTATAAAAGTAACAAAGTTACAGTTGCATCACATAGTAGTAAAATTATTTTTAAGTTACCATTTTAAAGTACCGCAGTAATACCTTTATTATTGAGGGGGGAAATCATTATATATGTGTAATTTTTGTAAGAAATTTCTTTGTAAATGCAGAAGGAAATATTAGCAAATTTTCCCAACAATTCAAAAGATTTAGTAGACGGTATATGCTGTCCTTTTTTAAAAATTTTAATTTTTTTATTAAAGATAACAGCATACATAGTTCAAGCAGAATAAAAACATATACCTTACCAAATAATTGCGCAAGGTATTCAGAACAAACAGTACAACCTAATTATATAGACATATATAGCTTTACATGAAATGTGCACAAGGGAATATTTCAATTTCACACTGGTACATTTTTAAAATCTCAAGTTCTTCCCATCCTTTTTATGAAGGTATTTGCTGATTTTGGCAAATTCTTACCACAAGCAAAAACAAGCGTACTCTTGCCTGTCTCTAATGAGCATCTGCCCTCACTTCAATTGTATTGTTATTCCGTTGTATAGCTTATATTAGTTCACAATAACAAGTAAAAGTAAAGGAAAGGCTTTTCCTTGGGCAGTGACTTGAAACATCTCAAAGTTCACAATAATCCCAGTGGATTTGTTCAATTTAATTTTCAGATGACATTGTTGACATTGGCTGAAGCATTTATTCCAACAAAGAGCTGTTTGGTAGCACTATGAAGTTTGGGAGACACATTACACTCACACACTCTAAACTCTTTTGACCTTGCACAGTAATTGCTTAACAGAGTTGGATCATTAGTCTGATACCTCACAGCTTTTGTAAATCCCTCAAAGATAGGTTTGGTTCCTTTTCTCTGACCTCAAGGCCCATATCCTTGATGCATGGTGATAGCAATACCAAAAAGCCTAAACATTATGTGTATGCTGGACATCTTTTTTCATTGGACTTTAGCATCAGTAACAAGATTTTTGGATAGTCTCTGGGGCACAACAGTGTTGGTATCTGTGTGCTTAGTTTGGAACTATTTGCCAGTTTGTTTCTCCTAGATCAATTCTTTTTTAGAGGCAGGCACCTGTAAGTTGTTTACTACCTTAAAATTTTCATAGTACATGAATTTAGCATGACTTTAACATTTATTAAGTATGTAGCTGCAAATATTACCCATCTACATCCAAATTAACAAGAGCCCCTGGTGGCGCAGTGGGTTAAACCCTTGTGCTGGCAGGACTGATAACTTGAAGGTTGGATTGCTGACTTGAAGGTTGCCGGTTCGAATCCAACCCGGGGAGAGTGTGGATGAGCTCCCTCTTTCAGCTCCAGCTCCATGCTGACACATGAGAGAAGCTTCCCACAAGGATGGTAAAAACATTTTTTTAAAACCCAGCTATCACCTGGGCAACGTCCTTGCAGACAGCCAATTATCTCGCACCAAAACAACTTGCAGTTTTTCAAGTTGCTCCTGACATGAAAAAAAAATCCCAATTGACAGAGGAATACTGTAGACCTCCATCAATTTCAGCAGCTATTTCCTAGTAAGTGAATATTGGGAAACTTTCAAGGTCTTTGTGAGGCCCCTAAACTAGACTACATAGGAATTGTGAATATGTAATAGTCATGAGTGCATTAATCTGGGTTACACATTCATAATTGTCATTGAGAATTCTGTCCATGTTATATTGTTATTGTTATTATTATGCACTTCAGGAATTTTTGTGAAGATTTTGTGTGCAAAAAGGTTTTATGCAAAACAAATTTGTATGCACAGATTGTATGTTTTGGCAGCAATTCCTAAAATATTTTAGAGTGCACAAAAACGGCTCTACTCTTGTCTTGTAGAAGAAAAAATAGGGGATTACTTGATCTTTCATTTGAAAACAAAACAAAAAAATCTCCATTTTAACCCTTAACAAATAGTAGCATAAGTATTTTTATACGTTAACTCATTTTTATCCCTGCCAAATTTTATTCAAGTAAATCCCAAATTTTATTTAGACAAAGAAAATAGGGAAAGGGACAATTCTGAAGCTGTGGAAAAGTCAGCATGGCAACTGGGAGTTATAGTTCAAAAAAGTTACTTCTCCTACTCTGGACAAAACCTGCCATAGTCAGAGTGTAGAGATGGCATCCTAGTCTTTCCCTTACTACCTTTCTTGGTTATTACATTGAAGATAACAGAATCCCTAACAGAACTTCACATTGCTATTTTGAGCAGCAAACGTTGTCCTATCAGGTATGCTGGCCTAGGGCCATATAATCCAGTTTCAGAATGCAGATTAACTGCATTGAACTGGATTATATGAATCTACACTTCCAAATAATCCAGTTCAATGCAGTTAATCTGGATTATACGGAAGTGTATATCCATCATTAGCAAGTGAGAGAGAAGTTTTATTTGTTATATTTAAATTTTTAAAAGTTCAAGTTCTTGCTCATTTTTTGTAAATTCTTTGAAAGCAAGTTGAAACAAATGTCTCAGCTATTTTCACTGGACAAGGTCATGGGTATGTTTTATCTGCAGTCTGTGAAATAGGTACTAAAGGTGAGGAGTCTTTGGGGGAGGGGGGCATTTGATCTAAAATAATAGAGCTATTAGATAACTATATGAAACACATTCCGGGTAGCCGTGTTGGTTGTACAGGGGAAAAAATCCACATATACAAAAAAGTGTTGGGAACATACTTTCTGTTTCTGCTGTTGCTCAGTTGGACTGGAGGGATCTCAATGCATGCATAGAACAGCCTTCTTGCTGCTCATACGGAGACTGAGACAAAGGACAGTAACATTTAAACTATGAACATTACTATACTTGGGATTCAGGATATTTCTGTTCTTTTGTGAAGCCACAGTTCCCTTTTTAGAAAGAGAACATTGTATTTCTCAAGTGGTTCTATTCTGCTTTATAGCCGAATATAAAAGGAGATAAATTCCACTTATAAGAATTCAGATCTCAAAGACCTGGGGCTGAATGGACAATATGCCAGTTTCAGTTTCTCCTACATCTGGATTCTGTTCAATCTTTAACCCAAATATTCCACTAAGTTATGAAGAAAAGGTCTGATTTTGCATATTCTTATCCAACTAAGTGAAATCCCCACTCTACCCTAGCCAACACTCACAACAGCCACTTTTGACTGGAAACAATATTTGAGACTGAGTATCTTGATTCAAAAGTGTCGGTGTGTTCCTCCGCTCAATCCAAGGGAGCCAGCCCATCTGAAATACTGTATACACATATTTCTCAATGGGTGATGAAAATCTAATATTAATAATAATAATATATTAATGCATCTAGAACTGTGAAAATTATCTAATCAAAAAATCCCCCATTTGATTTTAGATTTTTTCGTGTTGTTATCATGCCTAGACACTCCTTCCCAAATGTATTAATCCAGGAAGGAGTGTTTGGGGTGGGAGAGAATCCGAGAACACCTGTATTCCTTTTTGCAGGCCCTTGCACGCTTTTCTTTTCATCATACATTCACAATGTTTTATCTTTAATTTGCTTTTAATTATGCCTTTGCTCCTTTTCATCTTGTGAGTCCCATGCCAGAGTCTCTTGCCAGGCCCATTTCCCATCTGCTTATGACAGTGAATTCAGCGGGGATGAGAACGAAAATTGCCTGACCAAGTTCAGGCATGAAGCTCTGCTGTTGAGGTAGACAAAACCTGTTCTGTCCCCATAGCTACAAGATTTTTTCTGTGAAGCACAAGAATAAATGCACATGAATCACATGTAGTTGGAACAAATTGTTTTCCTTACATGTGTTTAAATTACATTTGCAAAAATGCAAGGCAATATGGGCAAGTAGTGTAAACATCAGCAGCCATCTCTATGTTATCATTAATAAGAGATTCGGTTTTGCGCTGGGCTAGAAGGCAAGTAAATGGAGCTAAAAACAGAATTGGGTTGCATCTCTTCTCACAAGCTGGGTAGGAATTTAACATTCACCTTTCTTTTATTGAGTGTTTTTGTTTTACTTTAGATCCACAATAGGATAGAATTTACAAGGGTTAATATGTTTCCCCATGTCCAGCTATTGGCAGGACATGGGGAAACTGAATGATTTCTCAATCTGGTGGATCCATGTCTTCTTCTACCTTGCCTGTCACCATGTCTTAACTGGTTCTAACCATATGTAATTCACTTTACTGCCACTACTCTCCCCAGCTGCATGTCAGAGAATCATTGAGGGCCATCTAATCCAGTTCTTGCCACTGCAGGAATATCAACCAAGGCATTCCTGAAAGATAAATATCCAACCATAGTTTAAAGGTCCTACAATTAAGACTTGTGCACCAGCTGTGCCCATACCTTGGGAAGTCTGACTTGGCCATGATAGTCCATGCTCTGGTTACATCCCAATTAGATTACTGCAACGTGCTCTACGTGGGGCTGCCTTTGAAGGCGGTTCAGAAACTTCAACTAGTACAACAGTTGGCAGCCAGATTACTAACTGGGGCATCATACAGGGAGCATACCACCCCGCTGTTATGCCAGCTCCACTGGCTGCTGATTCACCTCCGAGCCCAATTCAAAGTGCTGATTTTGACCTTTAAAGCTCTAAACAGTTCTGGCCCAGCTTACTTGTCCGAACGCATCCACCCCCATGTTCCACCTCGAAATTTAAGATAATCCGGGGAGGCCCTGCTCTCGCTCCCGCCAACATCTGAAATGGGCCTGGCAGGGACGAGGGACAGGGCCTTCTTAGTGGTGGCTCCCCGCATATGGAACACACTCCCAACAGACGAGCGATCTCTTATCTCCTATCTTTCCGCAAGAAAGTGAAGGCTTGGCTCTGGGACCAGGCGTTTGGTCAATAAAAGTAGCAGCACCCCAAAGGGATAAATCTGGACTGATGTGAAGACAGATGAGGCTGGTATATGTTTTTAACTGATGACTGTATTGATTTTAATTATGATGTTTTATTGGGTTGTCTATTTGTTATTAGGTTGTCTATTTGGTGTGATTTTATTGTAACTGTTGAAGTAGCTTCTTGATGGGGCTCAATTGTAAGCCGCCCTGAGTCCCCTTTCAGGGGTTGAGAAGGATGGGATAAAATGCAGTAAATAAATAAATAAATAAATAAAGCCATTCATCATAAGATTTGGCTTCCACTAATTCATTTTCTCAATAATTCTTCTGTCGCAAATATTTCCATGACTACCTTACTCGTCAAGAGCATTTAAGGATGAGCTTTAACTACATTGTATTGGTGAAAATTTTGGGGGGTTATGTCTTATAAAGCCCAGATGGCTTAAATTGAGGCTATTTGAGAAATTATTTCTCTCTGTACCTAACCAGGTTTGAGACCTTCAGAAGAATCCCTTCTCTCAATGCCACCACCGTCTCTGGCACTATGAGCCTTTTTGGTGGCTGCCCCAGGATCTGGAACTCCCTTTTAACAGAAGCCAGTGCAGTCCCCTCCTCGCTGTCCTTTTGTTCCTAGGAAAATGCTTAAAAAAAATCTGGCAGGCTTTTAGAATGGAAGATTTTTTAAAGAAAGGACTTTGGAATGTGATGTATTGTTTTCAATGAATTGTTGTTTTTTTAAAAAAATGCTTTGTCCTTTTAAAGTGTATTTTAAAAAGCTATTATAGTACTTTGCATAATTTAATTATATTTTGTTATTGACTATTTTTTGTTTTCAATTAGATTGTACTTCTTTTAAAAGGTAAGCCATCTTTACCAATTCTGGGGGAAAGGTGGGATGAATAAAGACGACGACGACGATGATTTCTCCGACACATGGTAGTGGTGTCTACCACATGAAAAACACAGCACAAATAGGCAATATTTTCTGTTAGCAAATTCTAAACATTGCTGCTTCTGTCCAAACACTGATTACTTCTGCTTTGCAACCTTACAACCTGGCCACACAAAGCAGAACAAATTGACATTACACACATACATACACAGTGCAATTCCCCACAGGTTAGGAGTGGGAGAGAGTGATATTCTCTCAGTCATTAAACTCCATGAATAAGAGGAGGGAAACTGGATATTTATTTAAGCATTCTCTGCTCCTCTTTGATCTGATCACTTACATCTAGAGACAAAATGTTGCAAGTGCCAACAATTACTCATGACTATTCCCAATGTATATTTTGGTTCTCAATGTACAGTCTTCTACCACATGCAAAAGCAAAAGATCTGTACCCCCCCCCCCCCAAATATCCTTGTTCTTTAATGGGAACTCTGGTTTGTATCTTTAATGGGAATTTTGGTTCATTCTTACAATATGTGTGGTGTCAATTTGTATCTCTTTAGAGTAATCTCTTTCTTATGTAGCTATTTGTTTATTTTTGAAGTATCTTTAATGATTTTCTCACATGAGTAGTGAATTGCTCAAGAGCAGACAAGAGAAGGATACCTCTCTATGGGGAGTTTTCAGAATGGCCTTCGAGGTAGATGGTTTATGTAGCTTACAAGCCCTCAGGTAAGGGAACAGGAAAACAGATTAAGAGATGCAGCAATCTTCCCCAAGATACTTACAGATAAACACAGCCTTGGGCATTTAGAGAACTGGATGTACCTTAAAAGAGGTTACTGAAAAGCATGGCTGTTTTACTTTAAAGTATGCAGCTGAAGGCATGCTGTTCTTTAATCTTACCGCTTCTCAGCAACACACACACACACACTGAGAACACGTCCCCATCTTTAGAAAGAGTTATACGTAGCTGGGAAACCATGTAGGCAGTGCTTTAGAAAAATGAAGGTGCTTCTTTATTCTCTTCCCCTCCTACCCCAATGCTGAAATCGTTTTGGATTGAAGCCAAACACATCTGCAATATGTGAGGGTTACACAGAGAACAGAGAATGTCTACATAATGTTTCTGGAAAAATGGGATGATATAATTCATCCTCACAGTTTTTGTTACGCTTAGAAGAGGAGTGAAATTGAATGAAACTGGTGTGCATCCATTTCATTTTATAGTGCAGTGGTTCTCAGCCTGTGGGTCCCAGATGTTTTGGCCTTCAACTCCCAGAAATTCTAACATCTGGTAAACTGGCTGGAATTTCTGGAAGTTGTAGGCCAAAACACCTGGGGACCCACAAGTTGAGAACCACTGCATACGATACAATATGATACGATACAATACTTTATTACCATTACTGACCAGCACAGAGAACCACTGTATATAGGGAATACTGGAAAACAATATTCATATTTAAATATATTATAAGGCATGTGTAATCTTGATGCCAATCTCCAATAAGCCATTATATTTCATCCTAACCTGCTCCACAAAATTCTGGTGAGGATCAAAATCAAAGGATAACTGCATATTGTGCTTTGAGGAAAAAAATCTGGCACACAAAACAACCCTCTCTCCCATTGTAATAGTACAGCGATTGTTTTGAATCTACTGTATATCCACAAACAATCACAGCTATGTATCTTGTCTTTGATAAAGGCTTCCATTTTGGAACACCTCTTAATAAAACACTGGTGGCTGGACCAAACATTGAAACACAAAGCTGATGCGGAAAATGATATATTTTTAAAATGTAGTTCCGGAACACCATACCATGAATTCCAAATTCTGAAATAGTCCACATTAGGTGGCTGAGACAGTGACACTTTTGGTTTCTGATGATTCAATGCACACACACACACACACATATTCATGCACAAAATTTATTAATATATTGTATAAAATTAACTTCAGGCAATGTGTATAAGGTGTATATGAAAAATAAATGAACTTTGTGTTTAGACTTGGGTCCCATTTTCAAGATATTATAGACATTCTGTAAATAAACAAACAAACAAACAAACAAAAATTCAAAGCAATTCTGATCACAAGCATTTCAAACAAGGAATACTCAAACCATACTATATTAGCTAAGATCTGCAACAGACTTTTTCTGAGTCCTATCATCACCACCATAGGCACAGCTGGTGAGGACAGAGGTAAGAACTTCCTTTGTGCTTATTTAATCCCAGGCTCTGGTCAATGTTAGTTAGCTGCCAGGATCATCCCTGGCAGCTAACTAGCTCAGGGCTGTCCAACTGCCGGCCCTGCAGGTGTTTTGGACCTCAACTCCCAGAAATCCTAGCCAGTTTACCAGCTGTTAGGATTTCTGGGATTTGAAGTCCAAAACACCTGCAGGGCCTGCAGTTGGACAGCCCTGAAGTTGATCTCATCCAGAGAACTTTAGGCAACTGACTGTATTACCAAGCTGTTCTTAATGTAAAGATGGTCCTTTTAACATTCAGTTGAAATCTACCCTTGTGAGCCGCGGCGAACCCTTGAGAGTTCGGCGGCATAGAAGCTGAAATAAATAAATAAATAAATAAATAAATAAATAAATAATAAAAATAATTTCAAACCATTAGTCTTGGTCCTATCCTTTGGGGCAGCAGGAAACAAACCTGCTCCCTCCTCTCTATAATAGCCCTTTAGATACTTGAAGAGGGCAGTCATGTCAACTTCACACTTCTCTTCACTAAACAGAAAATGCCCAGCTCCTTCAACCTCACCTCATACGTTTTGTTCTCCATACCTCCTATCATCATTGTTGCTCTTCTCCAAAACTGCTCCAACTTGTCTGTATCTTTTTTTAAAATGAGGTGCTCAGAACTGAAGTACTGCAGAGAAAACTCAGATAAGTACATTTCTTCTATCTCATCCCTATTATACCTGCTCTTTCACCCTAGGAGGAAAGTACAGGGATCAAGAGCCCCTGGATCTTTCCCCTTATGAACAACTATAACCATTCCAACATCTGTATCTGTATTCTGTATACCTTTATAAAACGGAATGTTTGTATGTGTGTATGCGGGTATGCGTGTATGCGGAGGGCGGGAGGGTGGAAGGGCGGATATGTGGCAGCCACTTTCACAGGCCAGGAAGGATATGTGGCAGCATTATTTGCTTAAACGACTCCCATTGGCCAGCCACGAACATTCCGAGACTCTAAAGTGCCAGAGGGAGGTAAGGAAAAGCCCTGAGGCAGTCAGGCATGGTGGGAGTTTAAGTCCAAAACACTTTGCAGCCCCCAGCCCCTAACAATGAGACAACAAAACCAAACTTGGCACACAGAACCCCCAAGACCCACTTTACGTCTTGGTGCAGTTTGAGGGAGGCTGGGCCATGGATAGGCCAGCATTCCAACATCCCAAATCTCAAAGGTGCCAGACAGAGTTCTTTACAAAAAGGCTTCCTTCAGCTGATTTTACAAACTAGGCCTCAGCTTGAATTCACAGTAAGGCTTCCTCAAGTTGATTCTCCTGACTAGGCCTCAGCCTGAATTGACAGAAAGGCTTACTTAACTTTATTTTCCTGACTAGGCCCCCAAAATGACAGAACAAGATTACAGTTGGTACACAGACACCCCCCAAGACCCACTCTACATTCTGGTGCAGTTTGAAGGACTTGCAGTACCTTCACTCACTTACTCTGACCAGCACGGGTGACAGACCTGGACCAAACTTGGCACACATAACCCCCATGATGCCCTTTACGTCCTGGTGCAGTTTGAGAAAGATGAACCACGGATTATGGGGTTTGTAGTACTTCAAAGCTCTTTGCTTCCCAGAGACCACTGTGGCCCACAACAAAGACCGATAAATATCAAACTTGGCACACAGAGCCCCCAGGACTCTATGTCCTGGTGCAGTTTGGAGAAGAGCAGAGCATGGATGATGGGGCTTGAAGTACCTCCACTCACTTCCTGAGACCGCTGCGACCCTCATCCAATGACTGATCAAGACCAAACTTGGCACACAGAGCTCCCATTACCTACACTACATGCTGGTACAGCTTCGAGTAGGATGGACCATGGATGATGGTACTTGAAGTATCTCCACTCCCTGAGACCACAGCGACACTCATCCAATTACCAATAAAGACAAAACTTGGCAAAGAGTGCCCCCATGGCCAACTCAACATTCTGGTGCAGTTTGTGGGAGGACGGATTATGGATGATGGGACTTGCAGTACCTTTACTCACTTCCTGAGACCGCTGCGACTCTCATCCAGTGACCAATCAAGACCAAACTTGGCACATAGAGCCCCCATGACCCACTTTACACCCTGGTGCAGTTTTCAGGAGGATGGACCACGGATGATGGGACTTGAAGTACCTCCACTCACTTCCTGAGACTGCTGTGACCCTCATTCAATGACTGTTCAAGACCACATTTGCCACACAGAACCCCCTACATCCTGGTGCAATTTGGAGGAGGATGGACCATGGATTATGGTCCATGGTCCATAATCCTTCACTCACTTCCCGAAACCACTGCGAGCCAAATGAACAACTGATACGGACCAACCTTGGCACACAATGCCTTCCTCAAATAACCCGGGCACCGCCAGGTCCTCAGCTGAAGTTTGGAGGGGGACAGAACATGGATGATGTGTCTTGCAGTACCTTCCCTCACTTTCCAAGACTGCTACAAACCTAATCCTATGATTGATCAACACCAAACTTGCCACACAGAGCCCTCATGACCCACTCTACATCCTGGTGCAGTTTGGAGGAGGGTGGACCATGGATGATGGGACTTTAAGTACCTCTACTCACTTCCCAAGTCTGCTGCGACCCTCATCCAATTACTGATTGAGACCAAACTTGGCACACAGAACCCCCATGACTGCCTTCACGTCCTGGTGAGGTTCGGGGGATGACTGTCAATGGATGATGGAATTTGTAGTATTTTCACACTTAGCACACAGAGCCCCCATGACCCAATCTACATCCTACTACACTTTGGGGGGGGGGGGACAGAGATGATGGGACTTGCACTACCTTCAGTAATTTCATGATACCACTGCAACTCCCAATAATGATGGATCAAGACCAAACTTGGCACACAGAGCCCCCATGACCCACTCTACATCCTGCTGTGCTTCTCAAATAACCTGGGCAGGGCTGGGTCCCCAAGCTAGTACATAATAAAAAGAGGCTGCTGGCTTCTGCCTCTTACTGATATTCTGAATCCCAAAACAAAATAATGAATAAAGGAAATTGAGAGATGGTGGTTACTCCCAAAGAAAAATTCTGTTAAAGCAGCTCAGTGTTGCTTTTTAAAAACTTCTCCTCACTCCAACCTTCCCCCTAAAATAGAAATGCCAGCCCTGCTAGATTAATCACCTGTAAGAGGAAGATCAAAGAACCTAGGAGAAACATTTTCACAAGCAGAGAATATCTATGCAGCAAATGTATCCCCCATCACCAATATGCATATTCATCCCTTACTACTATACTTAGATAGATGACCTTTCTTTTCCTCATATCTAACTTTATATTGTCTCCCCATGGTACTAGATGAGTCCAGCTGGTGTATTTTGTCTTCTTCAGCCAGCTCTAGCTCTCAGGCAATTGCTAAATCCTTTTTGTAGCTCTAAGAATGGAGGCAGAATTCTGGTGTGCAAGTATATCCACATCCTGCCTTCACAGCACTGTATAAAGGAAGAGAAGTCACACTGCAAAGTAATTTTAAGTTTGAAAAGTAAAGATCTCTTTAATCATGCAGATAAACAGGACAATGGCAACATCATACTCAGGATGCTTCCTGTCTATCATCAGTGATATTTCAAAGCAATGTCACAGCCCAGCTTCATCACTTAACTGAAAGGATGTGTAAAACCTGGAGACTCAGGCTTCATATATCTCTGTTTCATGCCCTAGCAAGGGCTGTCCAACTTCTACCGGCCCAGGGGCCTGAATTCCGGTCACTGATGACCTGGGGGGCCATAGGGTCTGCCCACAGCTCCGCCCCACCCCAGCTCCACCCCACCCCGCCCCTCCCCCGGCTCCAAATTACTTACAATTCCTAGTTGCATTATTAATTATAAAATAAATATAATATTTTACTAACATTAAATGCAGGGGGGCATTCAAAAGGGCCATCCATACAATTAAATATAATATTTTACTAACATTAAATGCAGGGGGGCATTCAAAAGGGGCATGCATACAATTAAATATAATATTTTACTAACATTAAATGCAGGGGGGCATTCAAAAGGGGTATGCATACAATTAAATATAATAATTAAGTAAGGATTAAATAGCTGAGATTTCGGCAACAGGAGTATCGTGAGATTACGGAAGCCACACGGGATTTCGCTCTCAACACAGGCGAGATTTCACGTTGAGAGCGAAATCCCGTGTGGCTTCCGTAGTCTCGCGATACTTGCTCCGAAACCCGGAAGTGGGTAATTTTTAAAAATATTTTAATTTAATTTATTTTTTTATTTAAAAGCTTAGGGGGGCGTAGGGAAGGGGCTGGGGGGCCATCAGTTGGGCAGCCCTGCCCTAGCAGATTGGAGCCATAGGCAAAAAAAGAGAGCTCTATGCTGGCTATGTCCTCAGCTCTGAAATTTATTTAGTAATTAAAATATATTCAAAGGCAGTATAAATCGAAATTATTTTCAACTGTTTTCAAAATGGTAATGATGGTTTTGAATCACATTAACTAGCCAATGAATTACAACAAGAGAAAGTTAAATCCATGTAGATGTAGCAATTGGATGATACAATTAGATCATGAAGCCGTTGATAAAAAGCCATATTTTAACTTAGTGCTGAAAGAAAGTCTGGATGAGTTGGGCCTCTAAAGCGATTGTGTTCCATAAACCTGGCACCAAAATAAAGAAGGCCTTTCCTCACATCTACACACAATGTATTGACCTCAATGATGGAACACAAAAGATGGCTTCTACTTAACATGCATTAGTATTGGGCTAGGGTGTGTGTGTGTGAGAGAGAGGGGGGGGAGGAATGCCCAGACCATTTAGGCTTTAGATGTTCTTGCTGCTACCCTGAAATGTGAACTCCCCACTTCCATTTCTAAGCACCACAGGGCAATATCTCTTTAACAAGTCATTCCTAGACTGACTCCTCAAAAATGTCAAGCTGCAGCTTTCCAAAATTCTGCCACAGGCGTAATTCATCAGTAGAGTCTTGTGGTTTCTGTGTCAGTGATTCCTTGACTTCTCCCAAATAGGCTCAACATCTTGGATAACTCCATTATAGTTTAGAATAAAATCTGCAGCAGATTCATGGGAAAGGGGAGAAAAAATTAAGCATAAAAAATTGGAAGGAGAAACTTTGGGATTATGCACAGATGGCTAAGATTTCTAGCAATTTGAAATATGAAAATCACGAAACATTTGAAAGAAACTGGAAGGGCCCTAAGTGGAATTATCTTAATGCTGCATTATTTAAACCTTGACCTCTTCTCCGATTTTTATCCATCTAAAGAAGATTGCAAGTCACCCAGTTGGGTAAGTTTGGCACAGAATACACCTTAAATATTAATTGTAATATTAGTGACCACACTTAACTTGTTTTCTGTTTTTGTTTGGTATTTTGTTGTTGTTCTGCATGAATTTCCTGCTATTTTGTTTTCCTTGGGCAATTTTCCTCTTCTAGGTTCTGTAATAGTTCTACTTTTTAAATTTTCATTGGTAGCATCCAGCAGAAATACTCACCTTGAGAAGGTCGCCCTTTCTATTAGTGAAGTGATTTCCAATACATTTTGCTCTCCTTTCCAATTTGGCCTCATTTCATGGCTTAGGACCTTGTGATTTGTGGCGTTCTAAAGATTCCACTTATTTGAGCACCCTGATGTAAACGTTTGCATTGGTCTAATGCTGGAGTTGCATTGTGTTTGATGATGTAGCCATCAGAATGCCCCATCCTAAGCAATGGCTTGCTGATGCAGCAAGACAGCTGACTGGGCTGTTAATGACTGTTTATATTGCTTTCAAAGCCAGAGTTCTTAATCAATGATTCCAGCCTCACTGTGCTAGTGAAACAGTGTGGGAGCGACTTCCCCCAGTAAATCTGAACCTAAACAGAAGGCACACATTAACAGCTGTTTTTCAAAGGCTCAATGTTACAACTGCATTGCAATTCAGTATTTCTTGCACTACTCTTCACCTGTCTTTGGATGAGAGTCTAGCCATTCATTACATGTAAAAAAAAAAAGGAAAAAAAGGCAGAACTGTTACAAAATCTTGCAACAGAGAAATATATTCCTGAACACAAGGATTTATAGCAGAGAATCAACTCTTTCCCAGAATACAGCCTCTCACATCTAAATTACCATTAATGTAACCTTAATCCTATTGGTAGATCTCCCAATCAGAGGAGGATATAGAACCAATTATTGAGTCAACATGGATGGAATATCATTAACTCAATGAGTTTAATTTAATGTAATTTATTTACTGTATTTATACCCCACCTTTCTTCCCATGGGGAATTTACCTTAATTGAGGTTCTTGATAGGATGTGGGCTTTCTGCAGATACAAATCCTGGTTTTAAGTAAACTAAAAGTGCTGCTGTGTGTCTCTAAGTCATTTTCAACTTATAGCGTTTTGGTGGGGTTTTTTTTGCAAGATGCATCCAGAAATACTTTTGCCTGTGCCTTTCTATGAAAGAAAACTACGTAGTTACCCCTAAACCCAATCCATGGAGATTTTTTTTGCTAATATTCTCATCACCAGGATATTTTTTTTCTATAAATATTCCTTTGACCAGAATAGTTTTACCACTACTGAACAATGTGTGTAGTGTGCATGTGTCAACCTGTGTGAGAGATAGAGATTGTGATAAATACAGGAGAATGGGAGTGTTGACTGTTTTCCCTTTCTGTAGTTTCAGTATATATGCTCACATGCATGCACTCTGAGAGACTTCCATTGAAGCAAATAAATATTATTTGAACTTATTTAAAACCACCCCTCTCCACAAGGGCCTTGCATTCAAACTAAGAAACAGAAGCCAATCAATCACATTCATAGTGAATTTCAAATACTGCAAAGCCAGCAGGCAACTCACACTCTCAGTGTGTATGAGAATAGCATGCTGCCTGTCCTTATCCTTCCCATCCGCTGTACTCAAGGGATCAGCACAGTATGGGGGGGGACGACCCCAAACCAGTGCTTGGTGTGCCTTTGAAATGGTACCATGTCTAATTAAGCTTGGCACACTGATACCAAAGAAAGCAAAATGAATAGTTATATCTTCCACTAAGTTGTCTGGTATGTGATGTGAATCTTTGAAGTACATATTGAGAATCACTTTACTTGATAAAGAGATCTTTCAGGAGATTGAAGGATTTTCCTGATAGCTAAATACAAAAATAAATGGAATACAATTTTTATTGCCTCAAATTGAAAATCTCTATCACCAACTACTGCTTTTTCTTCAGATCCTTACCTGGTGTGTCCATGTTTATGTATCCATTATCCAGAGATCTCTAACATCTTCATGAGATCAAGTCTTCTGCTCTAAAATAGAGATTTGGTCTAGCGGCAGATGGCCACAGGTTCAAAAATGCACAAGGTGTTTAATAAATATAAACATGTAACAAAAATGTCATTAAAACCTAATCAGTGGAGGGCTGAGTTCTGTTAGTGACACAGGAGCATGTGAATATGGCTAATGCACATGAATGTTTTTTATTGGCATGGGTACAGGGAGCTGTAATACAGCCCTTGGTGCAGCATTCAAAACCCTCTTTCCAGCAGCTTTCTAGACCTGATATAGGCTGCTTCTGCTATTGACCAATAGAGAAGAATTGGAAAAGAGAAGCAATTCCAGCAATGAAGATACAGCTGCATATCCTCCAATATTTCACAGAGGAAAACTGGGACATCTGTGGTCAGAGTATGGTTAAGTTGGCAAAAAGTATTAATGAGGAAGGGCATCAAATCAAAAAGAAGCTGCATCAGTCTCCTTTTGCCTGAGTCTGCTGAGAAAGACAAGGTTCTCCCTCTTTTTATCTCCGTGTCACATCACTGAGTTATTTGAGTGCAAAGTCCTTTTGTGTTTTGAACTCGTTTAGAAGCAATTGAAGTATGTAGGGAAGGAAAAGGGAAAGTATGAGGAGGAGATGGAACCTGGAGACTTATGTATACCAGGCAGGTTTTCCTGGTGTCAATGTGCCTCAGAGCAGCATGGGATCAAGCCAGGTGTGCTGTTTATGTGGCCAAGGAGCATGGCCACTCCTCTGACACTCTTTCAATTGGTCACAGACCTCTATGAGAAGTTATGGTCATCACAGGTATCTTTCCTGATAACCAGTATGAAGAAGGAGAATCATACCTTTTCAGCAGGTGCACAAAGAAGAAAGATAGGCTACATTACTATGTGGATGTGAACATAGATAATATAAGTGTTCTAAATGTGAGTGATTATCAGTGACTCGGGGTCATGTATACTGACCATTTAATGCAGTTTCAAACAGATATTGCAGAAATGATTTTGCTGTGCTGATGAGGACATAGTAAATTTTGGAATCAGTTTGAGGCCTCAGTGAGGATTACATAAACCACTGAGCACTGGTGAACATAAAGGGCTTTCTTTCAGGAGCCTTTGTAGGAGTTTGTTGTCTCGCTGCTGCAATATGAAGCTAGCTTTGAACTGTATTAAATGGTCAGTGTAAATGGGTCTAGAGCAGGGGTGCTCACACTTTTTCAGCATGTGAGCTACTTATAAAATAAACAAGTCAAAATGTTCTACCTACCCACTACTCAGAGAGCCAGAAAAGCAAAATATTTGGAAATTTATTTCAGTGAGAGCCATATAATATATTTTAAGACAATTCAACTAAATGTGAGTATAATAAGCCCCTGAATGTATTCATAATAATAATGATGATGATAACATTCATTCAGTCTCTGCTGCTACTACTACTAACTTCTAACAACAACAATAGGTTCCTAGAGTAGAAGGAAACCTCCAAGGGTCATCCAGTCCAACCTCCTTCTGCCATAAGGGTAAACCCAATCAAAGCATTTCTCACAGATAATAATAATAATAATAATACTTTAATATTTGTGAGTCGCCCTCCACCAGTGGTGCTCCGGGCGACTTACATCATTTAAAAACCCTAAAAACAGCAATGTACAGCAGTTTAAAACAGATACATGTCTGAGGAAAGGCTCAGACATTCAGAGGTACCGATCAGGCCCCAAACGCTAGGCGGAAGAGCCAGGTCTTTAGGTCTGACCGGAATCTAGTTAGGGTCAGAGTGGCTCTGAGGGCAGGTGGCAATGAGTTCCAGATCCTGGGGGCAGCCACGGAAAAGGCTCTCCGCTGGGTTTCCATCAGCCGAGCCTCTCGCACCCCAGGGATGGTCATGCGATCGCCATTTATGGCACGTGCTGGCCTCACGCTGCGTTGGACCGTCAGCCGGTCACTCAAGTAGGCTGGCCCAATATTGTGCCGAGCTTTAAAGGTGAGCACCAGAAGTTTGTAGAGCACTCTGAACTCTAAGGGCAGCCAGTGGAGATCTTTTAAAATAGGAGAAATGTGGTCCCTCACTGATGACCCAGAGATGAGTCTGGCCGCTGCGTTGTGGATGAGTTTCAGCCTCTTGGTTGTGGAGGGGGGAGGCCCACATATAGGGCGTTGCAATAATCAAGACGAGACAACGGTGGCATGTACCACGGTTCTCAGCGCCTCAGATGGTAGGTAGGGGCCAGCCGTCGGGCCCTACGGAGATGGAAAAAGGCGCCTTTTGCTGCCGCCTGGATCTGGGCCTCCATCGTTAGTTTTTCGTCAGGATCACTCCCAGGCTTTTCACTGCCGGAGCCGGGGATAAGGGCTCGCCCTCAACGGGTGGCAGTGATGGGTGAGAGGCGGGCTGAAACTGGCCCTTCAGCCTCTGATAATAACAACAACAACAACAAGGGCCATCCAGTCCAACCTTCTTCTGCACCTGGGCGGCTTCGGGAGCCTGCGGGGCAGGACTGAGCCTTCCTCCCGCCCTGCCTGCGACCTACCAGGACGCCCTAAGTGATCTACCAGTAGATCGTGATCTACCTAATGAGCACCCCTAGTCTAGAGAGTCTCTACAATGTTAGATATTTTGAGACTGAAGGAAGACTTAACCGAAAAGGGGAGACAATTGCCCTCATTTTACTCCTCATGTCTTTCAACCAATGGTTCCCAAACTTTTTCAAGTTGTGACCCCTTTTTATAGGAACAGAGTGATCTATGACCCCAATACGTTAAAAATTAGCTTTTAAATAGGGTAAATTAATTTAATTTTTTTTTAAAAAATCATAACTCATTACTGCCTGGCAACTCCACAGTGTGAAACTGCATTATATTATCAGTATATTTATTTATTTATTACAGTCAATGACCAGCATAAAAAATGTACAAACGTCATGATAGGCACATATACATTTAGGTATTAAGAAACAATGTCAAAAGCAAAGTTAAAACCCAGTATTGAATATGATAGTTAAAATGGCATTAAACGTTTAGATGACAATGGCAAAGTAAAAACTGAAATAAATATGAACACTTTCTAAGACTGTGACAGCATCAGTATAGACTCCCTTAATACAATTCAATGCAGTAAAACTGACCATATAATGCAGTTTCAAATTGCCTTATATGTCAGTGTTAACGGGGCCTTGGACAAAAAAAACACCTTAGCATGATGGCAAACTATGCATGCATGGAGGTTTGCGAATTACATTTTGAAACTGTTCACATTAGATTGCAAGTATCAGAAAAGGAAGTGGCAATCCATGGGATTAATAATAGAATGCAAAGGGTGGGTCCCAACAGTCATATCTTATTGGAAATTTTAGCAGGTTTCTTGTTTCAAATACAATAGATATCACATATTGAATAAGCATTAGTTCACACATCTCACATTTGTGTCTGTCACCAGAAATGTATAGACAGAAAATGTTGCTGTTTTGATTTAATATTGTAGTTTATGATCCTTTTTATGAGTCTTTTTTTGAAGATTATAAATCAGAACTGTTTTTGTTGTTCTAAGGACAACTGAAATCATGGAAGAGTTGTTTAATGTGATCCTTACTAGATGCTTATTTGAATGTTTATCTATGATAAGTAATACAAACTCAGTACATGTGATCATGACTCCCTCTATTGGATGATCCGGCAACCAGACTTCAGAGTCTGCAGAATTTTTCACTTTGCAATGAATTGTGACAGGTTCTCTGAAGTTTCTTTTTTTAGCCCATTTTAACTTCAAAGGCTTTTTCAGCTCTTTGAAAATATTTTGGCTTTCACTGGGAATGATTTCTAAAAGGACACATTAAATGTTACTCTGGACGTCCTGCTTCTTTAAATACAATCATAGCCCAATCATATATAAGACGTCTGAGTTGTATTCAAATTGCATAAGGGTTGACAAACATTTATATCTTCAATTGCTCCAGAGCTTGCTTCCTATGAAGCTTTCTTCCAATACTGGACCTTCTGGGTTGTGAAGGGATCAACTCAATGGAGAACATTTTACTTCGCCTCCCCTCTATATATGCCTCCTTTGCTCTAAATCAGTAGTTCTTAACCTGTGGGCCCCCAGATGTTTCAGCTCCCACAAAATCATAACATCTAGTAAACTGGCTGGGATTTCTGGGAGTTGTAGGCCAAAACACCTGTGGGCCAACAAGTTGAGAACCACTGCTCTAAATATTAAGACACCCCTTCCTCAACACTACTTTGCTAAGGAGCAGACTCATTTACGAGAAAGTTGACTCATTTACGGACAAGTTTCTAGTATGGATCTCAGTCACAAAAGTCATATGGTTAGTGTGGGGATGAATGCAATAATGAATGTAATGGGGTTTTTGCATTGAAAAAAATACTATAGAAATGATGCAGGTTAATTATTGCTGTTGTGTGCCTTCAAGTTGTTTCTAACTTATGGCAATCAAAGCTAAAATGCAGTTTTCTTGGTAAGATTTATTCAGAAGAGGTTTCTCTTTGTCTTTGTTTTCTTCTGAGGCTGAAAGGTGTGACTTTGCTAAGGCTATCTAGTGGGTTTCCATAGCCATGAGTGGGTTCAAACCCTAGTCTAGTGCTCCTACCACTATAGCACACTGGAAGTGTTAATATAGAACAGCAGATAATATATATTTGTATTTTTACAATTAAATAGGTGATTCATATATGTTATATGTATAGTCAATGAGATATGTATAGGTTAGATATATCACAGACCAGTATACTTTCTATATCCAGAGAATCCTGTCCAGTGGCCTCATCATACTGATGTGGTTTGGGGGGGGGGGGTGCCCCTTAACACACTGGGGCAAAAATTTATAATACCTGCAGTTTTCAAAATTACTTGTATCTAATGAGAGAAATGACAATGTGCTAACACAATTTGCCATGCTTTCTCCTGTCCGATGGGGGAAAGGACAGGGTGCCAATGTGTCTTACCCCGATGCCCCCAAACTTCATTTTGGACAGCTTGAGTGTGTAGTCTTTTGGGAACATAAGATGAGCCTTGAAAATACCACCCTCTTACAGTGTATCTGAAGGACCGACAATGAGGACTTCCCACTGATAAAGATCATTGTCATCAATTAAGCCTGCCGAAAAACTTTCCACTCAGGACTTGAAACTAGTGCAGGGGTGGGCAATTACCGGCCCTCCAGGTGTTTTGGACTGCAACTCCTAGAAATCCTAGCCAGTTTACCAGCTGTTAAGATTTCTGGGAGTTAAAGTCCAAAACACCTGGAGGGCCGGTAATTGCCCACCCCTGAACTAGTGTTTACAACATTATTCCTGTGGAACTTGTCTAACTAGTTCTATACTAGCCAAACTAATCTAACCTACAGCTTACTGGCAGGGGTGAATTAGAAGTCTACCCTGTTTGCCTTTTCAGGAAGGAAAAGAGGAAAGTTGGCAGGAAAGCATTAAGGAAAATTAGTACTTTGTGTACTGGAATAGCAATTAGTATGTCTTACAATTTAACCCCTAATTTTCAATGTTCTTTGACAGTGGCATTTAGCAATTTTTGTTAGAATTGGTTTTGTTTTCACTCTATCCCCTGAATGTCCTATGAAATTTTTCTCCCCTGAAGCAAATTTTGGTTAGCTGCAAAAGATATAGAAAGCTTTTCATGATCCTTGGTGTGTTCACTTTTTATTTCAGAACCCCCTTAGATGCACATTTCTATACCTTATAAAGTTACTATTTCATCCACAAATTGATGGTCAGCATGGTACTTTTTTTAAAGCCAAGAACCACCACAGTTTGTTAATATATGCGTTCTCAGGGGTCGTTTTATTTGTTTATTTACTATATATCTGCCCTCGGGCAACTCAAAGCGGTTAATGAAAGCAAAATTCAATGCTCAAACATCATAAAACATTTTAAAACAATTAAAACAATAGCATAAAACAATCAGTCAAATTAAACATCAGTAAAACATTTCATTGGCGTCTCATAATTAAAATCAAGATCTAGTCTCATCATCCAATTGTTCCATATTCCTATATTCATTACACTGCCTATTCAAATGCCTGCTTGAACAACCAGGTCTTCACTTTCTTTCGAAATGCTAACAGAGAGGGAGCCGATCTAATTTCTGTAGGAAGGGCGTTTCACAACCGAGGGGCCACCACAGAGAAGGCCATGTCTCTCGTCCTTACCATACGTACTTGCTGCTAACTAGACTCTGATTGTATATGCTTTGCAGATCGCAAACTCTATTTAGCAGATTTGAAGGAAATGCTTTGGACTCTCCACACTGATAGCCTACTTTTTGTGGAGGTAGCAAAGCCATATCACTACCTACAATAAAACAACTGAAAACACTCCAAAAGTCATGTTTCAGATGTTCAGCTAACTCAACCACAAGAAGACCTATTTATTTGTTTTGCAATGGCACTTCACCTGGATTTTGTGATCTCTCTTCCTGCATTATTATGACTTCCAACCCTCACCCTCCCTTTCCTCTATTAGATCATGTATGTGATTATGAAATGTATCAATGGGTAAAGCTAGTTTTATAAGTTATATAAAAAATACCAACTTTTTTCTTTTATCTGCTAAACCATGGGTAAGTGCAGGATGGAATATTGTTCAGCTTCTGCCTTGCCAATCTGGAAACTTTGCTTGAGTGATCTAGTATTAGTTCTCGAATTTCTCAATAAGGAAAAGGGTTCTTGCAGAGTCACAAGGAAGTATCTTCAGAAGGATGATTTTTTTCTGATGTGAAAAAGAAGGAAATGGTTGCCAAATGGGCCAACAGTCAACAGTCAACAGCTGATTATGAGCAATCTAGGTAAATTAGTTTAAACCTGCATAAATAGATAATAAATCAAATAAAGCCCAGAAAAAATCCTAAAGCATTCTTAATGGGCAGTCAATCCAGCAACTGGGCACAGTTATTGCAGCAGTTGCCGCAACTGGACTCACATCCCATATGGTCTTCCTTATAGCACAGGCATTCTCAAACTGTGCTCTATAGAGCCCTTAGGGCTCTGCGAGTGATAATTAGGGGCTCAGCAGCACCATGCTGCTTCCCACCTCTCCTCCTGAGAAATGCAGGGAAATTGAAGCTTGGAGCTACCAAAACAGCAGCAGCATTATCCTCCTGGGGTACAGTCTCTTTTACACTTGCATTCCTTGCTGCCCAGATCCTTTTTTTCACTGCTCAGATTCTCTAACTCCCCCCCCCCCCCACTGCACAGGGGGTGCTTTGATTGTGCTTTTACTTCATGGCAGAAGGGCTGGACTGGATGGCCCTGGGGTCTTCCACTGAAACACTGTTAAGTTTACATTGGTTAAAATTGTTCTTCATTTTAAATATTGTATTGCTTTTTCTTTCTTTCTTTCTGTTGCACTACAAACAAGGTATATACAATATGCATAGGGATTTGTTCATGCTTTTTTTCAATTAGTTCGCACTCTCCATCTGCCAGACCTGTCTGACAATTTTTTTAATGCAATGCAGCCGCTGTGTCCAAATGTTTGCCCATGCCTGATATATATATATATATATATATATATATATTCTCTCTCTCTCTCTCTCTCTCTCTCTCTCTCTCTCTCTCTCCCTCGTCTATACTCTCTGGGCTGTGATATTTCCTGCTGCTCAATTGTTACATTGCATTTTGTTGTTTAATTGTTTTTAACTGTTTTTATGTTTTTAACCTGTGGCGCTGTGCCATTGGCTCTGTGAGCCGCCGCGAGCCCCCGGGAGTCGGCGGCGAAGAAGCCCCAATAAATAATAATAATAATAATAATAATAATAATATATATTCCTTGGGGCTCCACGTGAAACTTTTGCTTCAAAAAGGGCTCCACGGCTGCAAATGTTTGAGAACCCCTGCTATAGCAGATGTGATATGCATGTTTATTTGTGCATTTATGTGTTTCCATCACTGTTGGGGCTTCTGGAAGGCTCATTATCAGTTCTCAGTCTCCCCAGATTCTGTGATGGTGCTACCAGGACTTGCCCAAAAAGGCTCATGAGCTGTACTTCCTTCCCTACTTTGTTTCAAGTGTCATGATGACACAATTGTATGAAACCATCATCTCTTTCACAAGTCTCTTCCCTTCATGCTTGGCTTTTTGGTGTGTATATGTTGAGACCTGCTGCCAGCTAGGAAAGGGTTCCCAGGGAAAATGTGAAGATGGGTGTGAAGGGTCGCTAAATCAAATTTGAATATGGCTATTTGATGAATAATAATGTTTTAAATGTATTTTAATCTAATGTTTATATCTTTGTATAATGTTGTTTGTAATGTGGTTTTTGTATGTTGCCAGCATCGAATTGCTGCTGTTGTAAACTGCCCCGATTCCCCCTTCGGGGGTTGAGAAGGACGGGGTAGAAATGTTGGAAATAAATAAATAAATAAGGGTTTCAAGCCAACTCACATTAAAAAAATCAAAAGCCACCCTCCTCTTCTAGGGCCACTAACCTTGAGATAAATCACTCCAGCTGTGGTTAGACAATGTCTTCCAAATCAGGGATGTGGTGTAGTATCCATTCTGGCTTTTATTTCAGACTTCACAGAATCTGTCTAAGGTGTAGTTAAAGTGTAATCATAGTATTATAACTGAGTAGCTTGATATGTTCCCAGGCAATCCAAGGAAGATACAAAGAAGCACAAGGTCAAGAGCAAGAGGGTTTAACATTCCTGATGACACTGGAATTGGTGACAGCCCCCCACCTCTGCATCTCCCATAGCTCTTGTTGAGGAGGAGATGCCACCATTGCTATAATACAGAACTAAGTGATTTATAAGTGAAATAGAGCCTTAAAGGTCTGCAAGAACCTAGAGAGTTTATTTGCTGAGTTACTATGCAAATTTGACAATTAAATCTTAACACATCTCCTGAGGGAGTGATGGGGAATTATAAAGGGAGAGAAATTTGACATGATTAAAAAGAGGCAAAGAAAATACAAGGATGCTAGGCAGTTGATCATTTATGCTCTGTACAGTGAGTATCGCAGCCGTCAGTGGAAATTACTTGAAGAAAAAGAATTACCTAAAGAAAAAGAATAAAAAATACAACCCAGTAATATAAAAACAACCACAGTGTAAATCAGCTTTTGTGTCTGTTTGCAGAATTGAATTAATGAAGGCATCTTCAAGGCCTTGCCTGAACTCCACATTCCGTGTTTCTATACATAATCCTCTGAAAACAACAAGTTCTTCTAGCTTTCAGGTGGAACAGCTGCCTTTGGTTGGGTTAAGCCAAGCCTTCTAAAATTTATATATTTTTTTCCTATTTATTCGTTTATTCTACTGCCTGTATTTATTGGGCTTTGTAGCTTGAGCAAGAAGTGCATACTTTGACAGCATGTCTCCTGAGCCTTGCAGCTGAAAAGGCCAAAGCTCCCAGTGCAGGAACATTCACTGCTTTTAAACACAAGATGAACACTTTTGCTTCCCTGTACTGCATGCAAATCAGTGGCCGTGGTACTACCCTTGTATGGTGCCATAAAGAATCCAAGCCCATGCTAAATATACTATAGCAATAGTATGTTCGTTACCATCCCTTCAGATCACTACTCCATTTGGCAAGTGTAAACTTTGTCTTGAGGAGAAACAAAAACAAAGCAGCCATTTGCAAAATGGGTGTGCTGTGCATATGGATTTCAAACTAGTACTAGTACAATAAACAATGAGATAGAGGACTATGCAAAAGGAAGTGCTGGACAGGGCTGTAGTCAAGGGGCGTGGGTGGGTTAGGGGTTCAACCCCCCCCCCTCAAAAAATTTCAGGTAAAAAAACCCCTGGTTTACTCATGAATTTTAACTGGTTAACCAAATGCCCCTGCTACAGTAAGTCTATAAAAAGCAAAAATTAAACAAATCCCTCCAGAACTGCAAGCACTATCTCAAGCAATTTTTGACAATTTATTCACACTGTCATTATTTGCAGCAATAGCCGATATAGTGGAAGCAACCAAGCTGACCCACCCATCACTGGTGGGCAAAGCCTTAGATATGGGGGTGGGGAGAGGAGATTTGAAGGTTCTAATGAAGGAGGTCAGACTTGGTGGGTTCGGTTGACAGGGGTGGAGCTGCAGGCTATTTAAGGTTGCTCTGACACCCCCGCGCACACTGTGCTCTTTGCTTCAGTGTGAGGTAGGAGGCATGTAGCCGGGGGGGGGGGGGGTTGTGGAGGGGCTCATCCCCCCTGAAATTCTCAGGGTGGTCCGCGAGAAGGCCTTACTGGTACATTATTTTAACTTTTATGTGCATTCATATCATGATCTGATCATTATGCTCAATATATCCCATATGCATGGGTGTATTGGGATAAGGCTACAAAAGGTTTGCTAGGGTAGATCCTCTCTCACTCAGACCCCCCCCCCCCCAAACTCCCCCCCCCAAATCAAAATCCTGGCTATGGCCCTGGCCCCTAGGGTTGATTTTGTGTCAAAAGCATTGCATACATAAGTCTAAAACTGATAAAAATAGAAGGAGCACAAGCAGCTAAATAATTTTTGACCAAAACCAGGCAACAGCCAATAATTTGGACAGTTTCTGCCCTTGACATTTATTGGCAGGGATACCCCAGCAGAGCGTAAGGACTGGAGATTTGGGTGGCTGCACTGAACTTTGGCCTCATGTTAGGCTTTAAGCTCTGGTAATTATATTTTTTTGCGGGGGCTCTCTTTTGTTTCAGGCCTCAAATTAGGCTTTATATCTTGCCATTATATTGGGAAGCATCTATCTTGTTCTAGGCTTCACGTTCAGCTTTATTACATTTGCCAGTATATTAGGAAGACTTCATTAGGAAGTCTCCATTTTATTCAGCCCTCAAGGTGGGCTTCATGCATTTGGGCTGTTGTTGCCTCAGGCTGAGACCATTCTGGAGGAGGTCTTGTGGTCTCCCCATGTATCTGAGAGGTCCTTCAGGTCCTGCCTGATCAGGCTCATGGCCTACCAAACTAGAAGGCATCAGATCTGGTCTGTTCTGGAAGCTGTGCATTCATATTCTCTTGGCCTCAGAGCAAGGTATGGACACACTATTCATTATGTGGCCAACTGCCTGGTTTGGGATTGGAATCCTGGCCGTGGGGTTGAGATCTGTATTTTCACCTCATGCTAGGCCACATGTTGGGCCCTTTCTGGAAGAGGCTGTTTGCTTTGCTGCCACACGAGGTGCCATTTTCTACAGTGTTTGAAAGGAAGTGCCAGGTCGTACTTGCTCAGGCTCATAGTCCTCTGAAGGGCACACAAATTAAGCAGTCACACTCTCTTAGCTATAGGGCAGTGGTTCTCAACCTGTGGGTCCCCAGATGTTTTGGCCTTCAACTACCAGAAATCCAAACAAGCAGGTAAACTATCTAGGATTTCTGGAAGTTGAAGGCCAAAACATCTGGGGACCCACAGGTTGAGAACCACTGCTATAGGGTATGATACACACACTCAGATTAAATACAAATTATATTACTTATATTTATTATGGTGAATATCCTGGCAGTGTCTTTAAGAGCTGTGCTTTTGTCTTATGCCAAGCCCCATCCATTTGGGGGATTGTAATCCCAAAAAACTTCATAAGAAAAACTTAAGTTTGAATACACTTTCTGTTTCCAGGTATGTAACAAATGTAATCATTTGTGCTTGCTTCAAAAGTTTATACTTTAATTTCTCCTAAACTATCAAATAATTTTTGAATAATTAGGTACCAGGTTAAAGGTACTTTATGTAGTTTCTAAAAATTTGATAATAATTGGATAAAAATAATTTGATAAAAATTGATAATTGTTGATCTTGATTTTTAAATATGCCAAATTCAAAGGGGTGTGTGTGTGTGTGTGTGTGTGTTGGGCATTTTCAACTCTTAAACATTTGAAAACATACATAAGAAGCACAATGGAGCAAAAAAGACTGACCGGACTTGCACTCTTGAGTGTCCACCGAAGTTTATCGATGGAGCCTGATTTCTATCAAAGTGTATTGACACAGTTTTCAAGTGTTTCCAACAGATGCTGTGGTATTCTTTTGTAACTCTAAATTACCAATTAACAGTCATTTTGAGTTATTTTAAGACTTTAAAGAAAATTGATTTAGTTAAGTCTATATAAAAATATAGAATGAACCATATTTGTGTTATGGAACTACTCTTCATGATTTGCTTTAAAAAGTTTCACCCCTCAAAAGATATACTTTTGGAGAAATTTCTCCAAAAGATATACTTTTGGAGAAATTCAAGATACATTCTCTTTAAGTCATAGTCTTAAAAATGCTTTTGAAGTTTTGAAATTTGTGTTTAATGAAATAAAAGAGCAGTTGTTATTGAAAGAAAAGAGCCATCAGTGACTGATGGTGAGCTTGTAAAAAATGAATGTCAAAGTGCATTTAAATTATTGTTGATATAGCATGTGCTAGAGGTGTTATTGGTTGGAACAAATCCATTTAGTAAACATGACATTCTGTTTCAGATTCAGGTTACCAAGAGGCTTGAAAAGGCAGAATTTGAGAGCTAAGCTATGAGATATGTTCATTATACAACTCCAATCCTTCCTGTTTATTTACAAGTAAACTTGCATGGCTAAATCTAGATCAGGACCTATGTGTTCAGATAAATGGAGTTCAAACCAGAAATGTATCATAAATCGCTACTTGCACTCCCGCAAACAAATAATGAAGTCTTCTCTATCCTTATCCACATAATTGTCCCTATGAGGAGAAACCTCTTTGTACTTCCTTGTATGCAAGAAAAAAAGCGAGGCTGAGCTGCATACTATGTGGGATATTGTTTAGACCACTATCTGAATGAATTGCCAAATCCTCTGATGAAAATTTCCATTTTGAGATTCTTGCTGTTGACTTGGCATGTTACCAAACTAGCAGCCTGCTGCAAAATTTTATACCAATCATATCTGTCCTAATTCAACCCCATTTGATTTCCACATTACTAAACAATTTGTGTTCATAAAATATCCCAACATACACAGGCAATTATATTTGGTTCGCCCCATTAACAAGATTTGATTACCTGCTTTTCAAAGAGGATGATGCACACGTTCCAGAACTATATAGGGCCGTTCAGTGTATGTTCACATATTGATTAATTTTAGAATGTGGTCAGAATTTGGTCATTTTCCAGATCTGGTGATATATTTGAATTGCTACCAGCAGTAACAACACATCCTACAGGCCAAAAGCAAATTTCTCTGGATGCTTAGGAGCATATATGGGAGCATATTATGTTTCAAATACCAGCACACTTCAGTTAACAATGCTTCTCATAAAGAAGTTTCTTTTTACAAAGTGTTTTTACAGTTTTACAAAGTGTGTTTCCAGCTAGTTCCTTGTCCTCTAACTAGCTGGAAGTTGTTTTTTTTAACCCGCCTTAGGAAGATAGTGGAGGAGGGCTGGAGAATCACAGGCTTTCTATGTCACCTTGCCACAGCTTAGCTGCCGCAAGCAATGCAATACGGTTTGAACTAGAAAAGAATGTGATTTTTCTCTAGCCAGTCATAGGGTGCTTCCAGACAGTGTCAAAATGCAGATCAAATAAGAGGATAAAAAATCACGGGACCTGACAGCAACTCCAGACACAGACCTGTCAGTCTCAGGAAATGGTCCCCTGCTATTCTGACACCTTCCTTTGCATTAGATTTTACAAATTTGCAAGATGGATGGGGGACATCCAGCATAAGTATTTTAAAAAAAGATTTCTCTGAAATGCGCTGGATTATATATGCACTCATGCGAAAATATCAATATACACACAAGCAGATTTCTTATTCTCTGTCCTCACCCCACTATAAATTCAAACTCTGTTTGATATCATAAAGATCAGAACAAAATAATGGTTGCAGAGTTCTAATTGTAATTGCTTTCCAGTTGTGCTTCCGTTTAGCCACCTATGTATCAGTGGCTCTTTTTTTGATAGCGCCGACCAGTTTTGCATGTTTAAAACATGCATATGTATTGGAGCAGTCCACACCAGGGTATAGGAAGGAAGTTATGTGTTTTCCATGACTGAAGGGATATACAGTCATGCCAATATGCACATTTTTGATCAGAATCACGTTTTAAGCCCACTTTTAAAAACACATGTATTTCAGCTGTTAACTTGGTTCAGCGCACACTGTGGCCATGGCTCAATACAATGGAAACATGGGAGCAATATCTCAGTGAGGCATCCACACTATTGGCAGAGAAGGCAAAAAACAAAACAAAAAAACAAAAAAACAAAACCTTCTAAAACTGTAATTCCCCGGATTCCACAGTATTAAGTCATAGCAGTTAAAGTGGTATCAAACTGCATTAGTTCTACAATGTTGATGCTCCTTTAGATATAATTTCTTATCTGTCCATAGATTATTACAAAACTATCACAATTATTAGGGATAAAGTAAGAGAAAATAAATAATTTATTGGAATAAATGACCCAAATAGACATAGCTATTCCTTTTATTGGGATTTGTTGGGTTCCAGAAAAGACATTTAAATTAGGAATGCAGGACTATGCCTTTAAAATTACTAAGTCACTATTATTTCCATTCACTGGAACAATATTGTTTTGATCAATGATGGTCTAACTGATATATTAAATACAATATGTCTATAAATTCAATATGCACAGCCTGTCATTAAAATATTATTCGATGCAAGTTAATTTTTGCTAATGTTTTTTATTTTATTTTTATTATTTTATTGTTTTTATAATGGTAAGAACATTATCTTTTTAAAAGCATTCTAATGGGAAGAATACGTAGAAGTTGAAGGTAACTATTTAAATAACTTTTAAAAATGTATTCACTTAAATGGCTTTTTAATAGGAGTCAAGTATCTCTTGAGTAAATGGACATTTCATTTTCTTTCAGTGCACATTCCATTTGATATATTACAGGAAGTTTGAAGTAGACATTTAATTATTTTATTATTGTTGCAAGGGATGCCGATATATTCATAAGTATTTGGCACAACTAAATGAATACCTCCTGGGCTCTTTCATGAAAAAAAATCCTCTTCCATTTAGAGCACTAATGCAAAGGAGACCTAACGAAATATAGATGAAACTGTCCATAATTTATGGGGCACACCAAGAAGGCAGAGTTCAATGGGTGTGATGTTCATTTTCCATCCGGAAGGGGGAATGTTCCTGGCACAAATAAATATACACCATACCCAATTTGGATCGACCTTTTTGTTACTGACATATCAATTCACATGGGATATAGTGCAGTGAGGCAGCACCATATTCTGTGCCAAGTCCACTAGAGGGCGTCTATGCGTTAACCACACAGAAAGCAAAGAATCTGGTTGACAAATAAACTGCAAGTTATTCCAGAGACCAGAAGCAGAAAAGTGGCACCATTTTATATTTAATTATGGACACCTTTTTAGATTTGTGGGGGGAAAGACAGAGGACTTCTGGATCCGGATCCATAAGGAAATTGTACCCAGAAGGGGAGGGCTTTCCAACTTTGTTACTCTCCGTTATTGTTGTGATTTGACAAGTCAAGTTATATGAACAGTACTTTCTTCAAAGTGGTGGAAAGAACAAAAGCAACAGCCAGCACTTAAAATAATAATAATAATTTCTACCCCACCACCATCTTAACGAAGGGACTCGGAGCGGCTAACAAAATACAGTGAAGTGCTGCATATAGACGATACATAAATCTAAAATATAAAATCATAGACTTACAATCACACACATACATAATTACAATATAAAACATTAAATTTATAAAATGCAGTCATAGCTGTGGATAAAAACAAGTTGTTTCCATTTGGCACAGCCCAGTGCTGATGTGACACCTGCAGAAAGTCCTCGGACTAATCTTTAAAAAACCTACAAAGTCTTGTTTTAAAAGCCATGGTTTTAAACTGGAACAGAAGGCTTGGAGAGAGGGGGCTAGCCTGATCTCTCTAGGGAGAGCATTCCAGTGTTGGGACGCCACCACCGAGAAGGCCCCCTCTCTCATCCCCACCAACTGTAATTGAGACGGTGGTGGGACCGAGAGAAGGGCTTCCCCAGCAGATCTCAATGCCCGCACCAGTTCATAGAAGAAGATGTGGTCTCGATAGGTTGGTCCTGAAGTTGGCATGACTAGCACAGTAAGGCACATCTATACTGTAGAAGTAATGCAATTTGGGACTATTCTAACTGCCTTGGTTTGATGCTATGTCAACCTAGTAGTTTTAGTTTTTCATGATCTGAATGTTGTAGCCTCACCAAACTACAACTCTCATAGCATTGAGTCATGGCAGTTAAATTGGTGTCAAACTGCATTAATTCTATAGTCTAATTGCATGTGATGACAGTGGAAGGGTCGCTGCTTAGTTTGCATTCACATTAATGGATTTATAAGTAGTCTGGAAAGGAACATTAAAAGAAATTTAAGGGTCTGCTAAATCTTGGAAACTGCAGTAAACACACAAGCAGTAAATCCATCCTTTAGCAAGCAAGCAGTTTGATTGGTGGCAATGGTTATATTTTGGAGAAAGTCTAGTGACCCTGTTGTATTGAAATCAGTGAGTCATATGGAGACACTTAAAGCTTGTAGATTTCTTAGGGACTTTGAGACTGCATTCCTAGTATGTGTGCACTTCCTGGGCACATGCCTCGCTGAACACAATGCAACCCATTTCCAAGTAAATATGCACAGGATTCTGCTGCTGGGCAGCTAACCTTTTCAGCAGTGTTTTCAAGCTGGTCAACTCCTCTCATGTTGTCATGAAATATTTAGATATGAGTTCACCACAAAACAGCATCTCTACACATCAAAAAGCTTTGCGAAAACTCCAAGTGCAACTTTTGAGGACAACCATGTACTACAAAGGCTGAAAGTGTTTCATCTCTGCCCTGTGCAAATGCTAGGTGACTGGAAAATTTCAGGAGTTGTAGTCCAAAGGCCAGTAGTCCATAGGAGCTTGCCCCATTTGTCTACCATTTCCTTTGTCTTTGGTCCTCTGAAGATAACGTCATGTGCATAAGATGAGGAAGACACAAAGGGAAGGAATATTTCTTCCTACTGATCTTTGGGTTGGGTAACTATTTCTCAAAAGTCTGGCTCATAACTTGTGGCGTGTGTATGTTTAGAGAAAGATAAGAAAACATAGCAAATGTATTGCCCGATTCCTGCAAGTTTTTAGATATTTTCCATGTAATTGAAACTGAAGTAACTTAGTAACTAATTTTCCCTGGTCATCGAATGGGGTTGCCAGGACAGTAGCATTCTGTTCCCTGAGACCCATGACAAAACCTGAGGCCAGGAGGTGGGCATCTATCACAGGTAGCTGGGTTGTGATCCTATCAGAGAGGTAGTGTAGGAAACAGTAGACAAGTGGACCTGAACTGTTTCTGGGTCAGATGAAAGAGACAGAAGTTGGGAACATTGGCTAACGAATTGTTATGGCACCCCAGAACCAAGAAGAAAAGGCAAAGCATTTTGGGATGGTCTATTAGGAAGAAAATGTGTCATGCTATGTGAGCTTATCTCTTGTAGCCATGTCACCTTATCTCCAGACCTTATGTCCAGTGGATATGCCACTTGAGGAATTTATCCATTCTCTTTGATGCTGGCGATAGGACTTGTAGAAGGTGAATCCCTGGCCCTGAAATAATGTTTCACCCCAGACTATTAACTGCTATTTCTAAGGCTTGTACAAGGGGAAGGACCATAAGTCACCACAAAGGCAGCACACTTGCTGCCTTTACCTAAATGACACAATGAGCCCAAGTACATGCATTGCTATATCTTTACCCATTCAATTCCTCTCGTTTCTGACAACTTGGTGCATTAATGATGTACAAGCATGATACAGCTGGGGATGGGTAGAGGTGGATGCCCATGCTTTGCTTTTTTGGAACATTTTGGAAAGTCAGATTATTGATACAATAATCTGACTTTTTTCTCTTCCTGCCTGGTGGCCTGGAAAAGCACAGTGATTTACAAAGGTGGTTGCCAGGCCATATTTAATGCCAAAGATCCTCAGCACATTTCTTCCACTACAATTTAATCTCCACATGGTATGCTTGACATTATTCCATTGTTTTATATAAAAGAAAGTAAAGACAAGTATTCAAGTATAGATTGAATGAGAAATCACTTGACTTAAAAAAAATCCTTTTAGTGCTCCAAAAGTATTACTGATGAAATACTTATATATACGCTATTGTACTGATGGTAGCTTGTTCAACTTAAGCCGTCTGAGGGCTCGCACTAAGACTCTAAACTATCTAGTCCGTGAGCTGCTTTTTGCTGATGATGCTGCCCTTGTCGCCCATTCAGAAGCAGCTCTGCAGCACCTAACATTCTGCTTTGCAACAGCTGCAGAGCTGTTTGGGCTGGAAGTCAGCCTGAAGAAAACGGAAGTTCTCTACCAGCCTACACCACAGGAAGAACACCATCATCCCCACATCAGCATAGGCAAATCTATGCTTAAGTCCGTTCAGCAGTTCACCTACCTGGGAAGCACCATCTCTTCAGATGCCAAGATTGATAAAGAGATAGATCACAGATTAGCAAAGACATTTAGTGCGTTCTTTGCACAATCCTAAATATACTCTGGACCGACTATGTGACGAAAGTTGCTGTCCTTGAGCAAGCAGGGATCACCAGCATTGAGGCCATGCTATTGAAAACACAGCTGTGCTGGGCAGGGCACATCTGTAGGATGGAGGACCACCGCCTCCCAAAGATACTACTCTATGGTGAACTCGCCACAGGTCAGCGCAAGAGAAGCGCCCCAAAAAAGAGATATAAGGACTCTCTGAAACAACATCTCATCCACCCTGGCCTCACATTGGGAGGCATGGAGATGCACTATCCACAATGCTGCAGCCTCTTTTGAGAAGACATGCTGAACGGGTCTCGAAGAGTAATAACAACGCAGAAAGAACCGCAACTTGAAAACAACATCACCCAAGGAGACTTTCTGCTGTGCTTTCTGCAATCAAACTTGCCTATCTCAGATTGGCCTTTTTAGTCATCAATGTGCTTGTAAAAAGCGTGGGGTGAGTCCTTCATAAGAATCTTTGTTTGCGAAGTAATGCCGAGAGAGAGAGAGAAACATAAAGAACACAAGGGGAAGCAGGGTAGTACTTTGTGCTATGTTATGTGTGCATGCACACAGTTTGAAGAGAGAACACTCCCTCCAGAGAACCATGCCAAAAACTATATGTGTACAATATCCAGGAAGCTAAACCTCTCTGATCCAAAGTTGCTCTGCTCATAAGTTTCTTATCACACCCGGACTGCATTTCAATGCACTTCTGTAGCTGTAGAATCAATGGGCTTTGATATGTGAAAAGCTGGAGAACAGCTTTGAACTCCACTGAACCCAATTATATCTGGCCATTTAAAAGTGCCACTGCTTGGTGATGGTAGAATTCTGCTCTTTGAACTAAGAAACAGAGTTCAAGGCATACTTTGACTACAGCAGCAAATTCATAGTCTTTTGGGGTATTGCTTTCACGACGGAACTGGAATCAAGAAAGGGAGTTTAAAAAGGGAATTACAGACATTAACACAGAAGTATTTGGGTGACCAAAAAGAAAGGAAAATGGGGACTTTTATGGCTATTTTCTTCAAAACTACTTTTCAAGACACCTAAGCTGTTATTGTTATATAAATTAAAATACTTCTGCGTGTTTAGGCATATTAGACCAAAGCAAAGGAAATCATTCACTGCAATCCTGTATGGCCGAACATTAGGATAGTAGTTTTGCTACAGCTCCCTTAGTCATTCCATACCTGAGAGTAGTGATAGTTAGGAAAGGTGTTTGACTATGTCCTTATAGCCAGACACAATATATCAACTTCCATATCAACCAAAAGAAAGAGAGACAGGAGTGACTTACATCTACATATGGCATTATTAGAATGACATCCATTGCGTGATTTGTCCCTTTGTGGATAAATTGGATGTTCAGTGTTCCCTCACTTATTGCTGAGGTTAGGTTCCAAGACCTCCCGCAATAAGTGAAAAACCACGATGTAGGGATGCTCTATTTATTTTAATACTTATACATTATTTTGGTAGTTATACATTATTTTAACTCTTTATAAACTTAAAATAAAGTGAAGGAAAAGTGAAGGAAAGGCCCTTCAAGGCTGGAGGGAGGGAGGATTGAGGAAGGAAAGTGCCTTGGAGAGCGGCGGCGGCAGCAAAACACCACAAAATAGCAAAAATACCTTGGAACACCAACCCATTTCCCCTTTTTGCTATTACTTTAAATAAAATAAAATATAACCAGGAAAAAAGCAAAAATACCATGATATATATTTTAAATTAATATTTTTTGAAATCCGTGAAACAGTGAGTCCACAATAAGCGAACCACGAAGTAGCGAGAGAACACTGTAATAGGGTGAGAAGGATTGCATGTCACATCCTGAGGATAGAGCTATCAACACCACTTATCTCCCACATCATGGAATAGCAAAGCTGGAATCCCATGCATGTGGACTGAATTTTGGAAGCCTGCTGATGAGATTGAGAGACTTGGCTCTCTGAAAACCCTTTGTGAGAGATGAGTTGCTCAGTTATTTTGTGTAAGGGAGAAAGTATATATGCCTCCACATCAGAACTAAATGCTTTTTTTGTATTTAGTTATTTGCTCAATGCAAACATAAGATGTTGCTGTTTGAGTGAGACGGCTGCAAGATTTCAGTAACTGTTCTGGTCACCCCAGTGTCCATTTTATATCAGAAGACAGAATTCAAAATGCACTTCTTAAGTTTGGCTTCCGGTCGGGCAAAGATGGCGGCAGGTCGGACGTCTTGAGGGCTCCTCAAGTCGCCAACCGTTCCAACAGGCCAGAGGGCGAATTGCGCCCTCACCTCTGGCTGTAACAAACAGCAGAGAGGCAGCGAAGCCAAGGGACCACACCGCTGGCTCCAGAAGTTCTCCCCTCCTCAAGAGGGGGGACTGAGAGAGCCCGGTGCGCGATCCCCGCTGGCGAGCAGGCCAAGGAACGGGAAGCGGGCTCAGGCCCGCAAGCACTGCCAGCCCAGCCCACGAAAAGTGTCACCAGGAAAAGACAGGAGAAGGGACAGGAGAAAAAAAAGAAGCCCGCAGAGGACGAGGAAGGAGGGTGACAGACGGGGGGACGACGATCGGCTGCGGACCTGGAAACAGGGACGTGGGTCAGAAAGAACCCCGAAGGGGCGAGAATTCAAACAGCCCAGGGTGAGGATTGGGACAGGAAAGGACGCCCAAAGGGGAAAGAAAGGGAGAGAAACGACACCCGGGGAGCCTTGGAAAGACCCCGAACGGCCCAGAAGGCGAGAGGAAGGGAGAGACTTATGCTCCAAAATGGCGTCGCCCGGAGCCTAAGGGCAAAAAACAACGACCCGAGGAAGAAGGTGGCCATCTTCAGGAGGGACCCATCCCGCCTACGGTGGAAAGCGCGCGAAAACGAAAGGAAGCGGCCGAGGAGCAGCCCGAGCCCAATAGGGGGTGGAACGGGAACCGGAAGTGCGGCGGAGGCGGGAGAGAGGCGGAGCTGAAGACGGGTCGGCCTCCCCAGCGCTTCAAGCAAAGCGCCAAGGTCCCTAAAAGCAGGAGCGGACTGGATCAAGGAGGAAGAGGACAACGAAGGGCAGGAGGGGATAAAGGAAGCGGAGGGTAAGGAGGGGGATCCGACGTATCGGTCGGAGGGAAGGCAGAGGGACCAAACAGGGAGGAAAAGACAAAAAGGGGAAACGGAGACGCAGCCCTCCCTATCCTCCCCCCCTCCCAAAGGAGAAGATCCGATCCCCACACAATCAGACAGGGCAAGACCCGCGAGTTTGTCCAGGATCTCGCAAAGCTCCTGGACGAGCAGGATTACGACGGCTTGATTCTATTGGGCGATTTCAATGGAATAGTTGACCCCCGGGTGGACAGAACTCAGCCAGCCGCAAAGACCAAGAAAGTGTTGCAAGCCCCCCTCGGCACCCTACCAAAGACCTTTCTACATCTCTTGTCTGACTTCTCCCTGGAAGACACCTGGCGGCTACACAACCAAAAGGAAAAGGACTACACATTCTATTCCCATAGACACCAGAGTTGGTCACGAATAGACATGGTCTGGATGTCAAAATCCCTGGTGTCGAGAACATCCCAAATAAAAATACATCCAAGAGACATGTCGGACCACTGCCCGATCACGCTGGAACTAAACCACAGGCCCCCAACAAGACGCTGGAGGATCAATGACAACCTGCTAAAGAAGGAGGAGGACATACAGAAATATAAAGCCCTGGCGGCGGAGTATTTCAGGATCAATGACATCCCGGAAACAAGTCCGGAAGTAGTGTGGGACGCCTGCAAGGCGGTGCTTCGGGGTCACTTTATCCAACACAACGTGAGCAGAAACAGAGAGAAGCGACAGGCGTTAAACGACCTCCAAACCAGGATCGCGCAAGAAGAAGCGACCCTGAAAGCACAGCCAAAGAACCGGACTGCGATCGCCAACCTGCCCTCATTGAAAAAACCGAAACATCACCTGGAGATTAAGCAAATTTCCAAAGACCTTAAATTTCTAAAACAAAGATTCTTCCAGAACGCCAACAAGCCGGGCAGGTGGCTGGCGAGAAGGATCAAAAAGAAGAAGCAAATGAGATTTATAACCAAACTCCGGTCGGGAGACGAACTGATCCTGGGGGAAGAAGATATACAGGCCACATTTCAAACATTCTACTCAGCCCTGTACACCAGGGGAAGAGTCAAAAAAGAGGACATCGAACAATACTTGGAGACACAAGCACTGGGCAAGATTCCGGCGCATTATAGACAGCAATTAAACGAGGAAATTGCGGAGTCGGAGATAGAATCGGCAATAAGGAAACTGGACACAAACAAGGCCCCGGGGCCGGACGGGTTCACGGCTAGATTTTATAAGGCCATTAAAAGTGAAATCACCCCCTTCCTGAAAAGGATTTACAACAGGGTGCTCACGGAGGGGGTAATACCGGAGTCCTGGAAAGAAGCAAACATCGTCCTGATACACAAAGAGGGATCAGATGACGCGAGTGTGGCTAACTACAGACCCATATCACTACTTAATTTGGACTACAAGATTCTGGCGAACATTCTAGCCGAAAGGTTGAAGTCTTGGCTCAACACCTGGATAGCTCCTGACCAAAACGGTTTTCTCCCGGGCAGACAGTCCAAGGACAATACCAGAACGGTCATCGACCTGATCCACTACTACGAAAGACACCCCCAGAGAGAAGTCGCCTTCCTCGCTCTTGACGCGGAGAAAGCCTTCGATAATCTGAATTGGGACTTTTTCCACCTGCTAATGTCTAGAATGGATCTGGGCCCACACTTCCAAAATGCCATCGGAGCGATTTACAGGGAACAGACGGCGAGGGTCTGGGTCAATGGTCGGCCAACGGGGAAAATCGCAATACAGAAGGGGACGCGGCAGGGATGCCCACTCTCCCCGCTGATATTCATTCTGTCCCTGGAGGTGCTTCTCAGAGCCATCAGAGCCAATGAACAGTTAGAAAGCCCATCAATCAGAAGTCATACAATCAAAATCAAAGCCTTCGCAGATGACATAATCTGTTTTATCGAAAGGCCGGTGGCCACGATCCAGGCTTGGGTAGCAGAAATAGAACGATTCGGAAAGCTGGCAGGGCTAAAAGTCAACAAAGGCAAAACGAAGATCCTGACGAAGAACCTCTCAAGAAGCGTCAAGAACAGCTAGAAAGGGCCTCAGGCATGCAAGTCACCCACGCAATTAAATATCTGGGCATCCACATAACAGCTCAGAACTGTCATTTACAGAGGAATAACTACGAGGCATTGTGGAGAAAAGTCCAAACGGATCTTCTAAGCTGGAAAGGCGCCAACCTCTCGCTTATGGGCAGGATAGCGGTGGTCAAGATGAACGTCCTACCCCGGCTACTGTATCTATTTCAAACCCTGCCTATCGTCAAGTCCAATGTCCTCTTTGATAACTGGAAAAAGGACATCCTCAAGTTTCTCTGGGACGCGAAGAGGGCGAGAATTAAATACACGGTGCTTACAGATAAAAGGACGCGAGGAGGGTTGGACTTACCGGATATAAAGCTATACTACGAGGCCTGTGGTCTGGTGCACATAAGGGAATGGATCAACCTGAAAAACAAGGAGCTATTGGACCTGGAAGACATCGATCTACACACAGGTTGGCATGGCCACCTGTGGTATGGGAGGTCAAGGTCTAAACGAAAACTTCAAAAATCACCCAGTACGAGCAGCCCTGATGAAAGTGTGGGAAACCTACAAGGGGAGATTCTACCAAAAAAAAACCCTCTGGTTATCTCCCATTGAAGCCCACCAGCGAAACCTATTGGGATGGGCCAAATGGCCAACATATGAGGAAATGACAGTCAGAGTGGGGGTGAGGAGGTGCCTAAAGTCAAAGGCTCAACTGCAACAACAGTGCAACAACCTCACTTGGCTACAGTACCTTCACATCAAAGCATGCTTCCAGAGGGATGAACAGGCAGGCTTTGAGGAAGGAGAATACTTCTGGAAAAACTTCCTGAGCAAGGAGAAGAAACTAGTCTCCAAGGCCTATCTACGACTCCTGGAATGGTCGACAGAGACCGAACAGGTAAAAACCTGTATGTTAAAATGGGCGCAAAACATCGGCCGTACAATCAGCATGCGAGAATGGGAGAAGATCTGGCGGAAGAAAATAAAAATCACCTACGCCATTGATCTTAAGGAGAACTGGTACAAACTGTTTTTCAGATGGTACATGACACCCCATAAACTCGACCTGATGTACAAGAGCGCCCAGACTAAATGCTGGAAGTGCGGATCACAAACAGGCACCTTCTATCACATGTGGTGGTCCTGCCAGGAAGTCTCGAAATTCTGGAAAGTGGTCCACATACAGATGCAAAAGATCCTACAGACCACGCTGGAATTGACACCAGAGGCCTATCTACTAGGAATAGTGGATGAAAGAGAACTACCAGACGAGAATGCTGAGCGGCTATTTCTGTTCCTCTCCACGGCAGCGAGGATGGTCTACGCGAGGAAATGGAAATCTACAGAGGTACCCCGACTTGAAGAATGGGCAAACAAAGCTCAAGACATCATGAGCATGGATAAGCTGTCATATTACATGAGTGAACTGGAGGGGACAAGTTTGAAGAGAACTGATTGGTCAGCCTTTGTGAACTACCTAAGGACAGGGGAGCTACACCAACGCACTCCAGATACCTGATAAAGGAATGGGACTATCAAAGATCAGCTAAACTGAACCCCCAAGAGTAAATAGCGCATCCCCCTTCCCAATGACACTAACATCTTTATTCCCCTCCCCCCCCTTTCTACAAGAACTGAACGAATGGGACTGTATAGTGATACCGGAAGCCAATCCTTCTACCCCCCTTCACCCTCACCACACCCCAAACCCGTCACCCCTACAATGGAGTAGCTACAATAACAGGTCAAAAGCAAATTGACAAACAGGGAAGTATTGCAAGCATGTAAAAAAGAAAGACCCAACCTCCCCGCAAAGTAATAATAATAAACTTTATTTGTACCCCGCCACCATCTCCCCAATGGGGACTCACGGTGGCTCACATGAGCCCAAGCCCAAACAACAAATTACAATAAAATAAAAGCAAAAACATCAGCAATAAACACAATAAAATATACATACATATAAATAAAAATATACAACTAAATGTCAAATCAAAAAAACAGGGCGGGCCACAGGCACACATATAAAGTGTTAAAAAACTCAGGGTGAGATAAGCGGAATAGCATCCTTTACCCGGGGGGGGGGGGGGACTCCAAAAACAGGGGCATTGAGGAGAGCAATGATAGAAATCAAATAACTACTCTCCAAAGGCACAGTGGAAAAGCCAGGTTTTAATGTGTTTTTTAAAGGTCTCCAAAGTGGGGGCTTTCCTAATCTCTCCGGTTCTAGAAGCTTCTGGATAAATACTGTCTTTCTTTTGTTTGCCCATTTTTGATGTATTAAACTTCATATTGCTTAGGAAGCTTTGGATCACATTTGTTGGCTCTGGAACCAAATCAGGCCAATTGAATTCATTCTGGACTTGGTCCTAACAAGTTCACATAACTCTGAATTGGTTTGATTTGGCCTGTTAAATGGTGCAGTCATTCATTTCAAATGAAATATTCATCTATATTAATTTATTTCCTATCTTTTGTTATGAAATAAATTCAAGTGATACAAATAATAGAATTCAAATTGGGGTTTTGGGCATTTTAGAGAAAATTCGCTAAACACAATGCAAAACAACACAACACATTAAAACAGGGGCGGGGAATTCTTAATGTGAAAATGAGGAATAGGGGTGATCCATTGGGCATTGCTGGTATTCATCTCATAGCAGTGTTAGATGCTTGGAATTGTAGTTTGACAGTATCTATAAGGCCACATTCTTTCCTTACAACAGTATTAAAACAGGCCACATTCATTCCTTACAACAGTATTAAAAATGGTTTGGCCCAATTTACCGGGCCAAGCAGGGTGTTCTCGCTGCCATTATGGATCAGGAAGGGGCTTCTTCTTCCCAGAAGCCCCCCGGGTGGCAGGAGATTTTCCTACCACCAGAGCCAGCTGGCCAATAGTGGGGCTGGCCCCGCCCTGGCCTGGCTCGTAGTTTGGGCCAGCTCTCTCTTCCACCCGGGCAACCTACTTAAGGCTGCCCGAGGCCTACCAGCAGGCACTGGGCCTACACCAGCTTTTCCACCCTCCCTCCCTGCATATATCATGGCTTCGCATTTGTTAGCTTATCTTGCTGTTGTTTGGTGTTCATCTTGCTCTGTATTTTGTTAGCTGATCTTGCTGTTGCTGTGTGTTGATCTTGTCACAACTCTGTGTTGGGCATGTGGCATAGCCCCTGGACCGGGATGGTGTATTACCCCTTGTTGGAAGGGGAGATAACGTCCTGGCCCCTGGAGTGCCGAGCTTACCAGAACCGGTGGCGTGCGGGGGCATCCAGGGATGTAAGCATCTTCGGACAGCAGCGGGCTGTCCGACCCCTGATCCATGGCTGCCAACCTTTGTTCCTGTTATCAATAAATGACTTGTGGCCAAATTTTATTCTAACTACTTGTGTCGGTGTCTTCTTGGTAACGTGGGGGGAAGGTGTATCACCCATACACACTGATCTATAATCTGAAAAGAGAATTTGGAAACAATTTGGAATGATGCACTGAAATGGACTGGACTGAAATGGAGTATTGTTTGTTTCAAAGGAGAATTGAAATATTCTATCAAACTTATTTTGGAAACATAATCTGGAGGCCATGTGATTGTCTGCTTAAAATGTCTTTGCCTCTGTCATAAAGATTAGAAATGGGGTGAGGTGGGATGCCTTTCAGACCATGTGGCCTCCAGACTGTTTTGTCTCCAGCGTGTATCAGTCCTAGCTAGGAGGGCCAATTTTTTGTGACCTAATAATATCTGGAGGCTACCAGGATGGGTAAGGTTGTTCTAAACTAAGGCTGAAGAACAAATAATATTTAGAAGAATAGAAACTGATTTGAGAGAGACACTACTTCCCGTAGTGCATGTTCATATTGCCTTTGCCATTCTGATCCACCATTTGTTTCAAATAATACAGAAACCTGTAAAATTTATTTGCTAGAGGTATCAGTGGGATTAGTGTACAGTTGGAGCTGCCATAAAATCCCACATTTAAACTGCCTTCATATCTGGAGGAGAAATAACTTATTGACTGCGTCCAGTCCATGACTGGGTAAGCATGGCTGGGAAATGTTTATGTCCTCAGCTGTATTTCCTGGGTTTTCAGCCCTGCACCATTTCACAAGCAATTACAGGTGTGACATTTGAGTTCCACTTTTCTCATTCTTTTCCCTGGCCAGCCATTCCCGGCACTTTTTCCTACACATAAACTGCTATAAGAATGCATTATTTAAAGCTCTTCCTATCTCTGTGCTGAGGAGATAAAAGCACAGTTTCCTTTGGAGGAAAACAAGAATGACATTCAATTGCTCTAATAAAGAAAATATATATATAATGGTTGTCTTTGGGTTGCTTATCCTTGGAGGCAGTTTGCATGAGAACAAGTGAGAATGACTTGAGATAATATTCCCAGGGCCCTCTCCACATCTGAGGATGGTAAAAACCACTGAGGCATATTATGTCCACACCTTGCTGCATGCACTCGCTAGAGAGGTTGTGAAATGTTTCCAGAGCAACCAAGTGCCTTGCATAAAACTCTCCATCTCACTGTGGATAAAGGAGCTAAAAGTATTAGTGAGCATTTCAAAGATTTATGCGACTAGCTTGCTTTTTGCTGTTATCTGCTTGAAGAAGTCATTCATGCTTGACAGCAGACCAAATGTTAAGGCAGCAGGGAGGAACTCTACCATTTCATAAGTTCTGCATCTATTCTTTGGCATCCGGGTTAACCTTAGTAGTCGGCCAGGTGGGCAATTTCTCTAGACACCGAGATAAAGAGGATTCAAAGTTAGAGATGGGAAATTCTACAGAAAAAGGATTCACTGTTATTACTGAGGTATATTTCAAAACTATGTTTCCACCTCATGCCTTGCTAAATTCAGGGACTTAATGCTTATTGAGTGCACTGACTTAATTGAATGAAGCCCAAACTCAGTTTTTTTCAGTCTGTCATCTCTTGGTACTTAGCTAAGTAACATCTCCTGGCCCAGCCTCCCCATACCTGATGGAAATATCATTCAACCATGCTCCAATTGTCAGCAGAATGATCCTTCTTCTCCCCATGCACCAGATGCCTGGAAAAATAGGTTGTGGGTGATTTATAAATGTGCCAATAGTGTATAAAGCATGACTAGCTGCACTGCACTGTCATAGTCCTCTTGTCCCATTTCAATTGCCATGGGAATATTGCATGGAGTGCTGGAATTTGCAGTTTAAGCAGCAGGATTCTCAGTCAGAGCTTTTGAGCCTCACCAAACTTCAAACCCAAGATTCCACACATTGTTGCCATAGCAATTAAAGTGGAATATTGTACCATTACAGTGTAGTATAATATATAATTAATGATTGTGAATATAACACAGAGAACCATGAATGTTTCATATTGACAATTACTAATCACAATTTTGACCCTGCTCAAAAGTTGGTTTTTTAAATTAAAGACTTTGGTCTTCAATTGATTTTACCTATGCTGGACTTCTACTATGCTTGAATTTATTTAATTTTTAAACTGATAAACAGTTTAATACATTTTAAATCTTTTATAACAATTGTTATTATTTAATTCTTCCAAATGATTTTTTCATAAGCTGCCCTGAAGTTTGGAAATAAGTAGTAATAAATATTTTAATTAAGTGTTTTTCTTTCAGTTTCCACCTTGATGCCATTCATTCTACATAAAAACAATCACAAAATATATTTTATTTTAAGACCATGTTACTATGTCCTATAAGCACTATAAACCAAAAATACCACTATATGCACTGTAATATTTAAAGGAAAGTTATACGTTCTGGAAAATGGATGCTCAAGGGCTCTCTTCACTCAAAGGTTGTCTCCTACCTAAACCTCCATGACAACAACAGCAAACAAAATCAAGCTGAGTATCCAGCAATAACAGTGCCAAATGGAATAAGTAGATAAGTGTGAGCAAGCACCGCCTAATGATGAAAGGGTACAAAATCTATTTTTTGTGTGTCACCACAAATTAGAATAAGACAAGAAGCCTTGTATAGCTACAATAAAGGCCAATAAAGATGTCAAGAGTGTGCTGTTACTGTTATTAAATGCTGCTTTCAAGTTGAAGTGCAAAACGTTTGTCCATATTGACATGGCAGGAATATATCCGATGCTATTGAGAAATTTTGTTCCCATGCTTATGACCTTTTAATAACAAAATTAAGAAAGTGTACTATCTCCAACCTGGTTTGGTGACATCTAGAGTTGTGTTGCTAGCAGTGATCCCATATAGACTCATATAATCCAGTTCAAAATTGATAATCTGGATTTAGAAACTGGATTACATGGCAGTGTGGATCCAGCCTGAATGTTGTGCAATATTTCCGTGGTGCTAGTGCAGAGCAATTCGTTAGAAAACTGGGTTCCTGTGAGTTTTCCAGGCTGTATGGTCATATTTCAGAAGCATTCACTCCTTAGGAGAGAATGCTTCTGGAATATGGCCATAGAGCCTGGAAAACTTACAGCCACCCAGTGAGCCTTCGACAACATGGTTAGAAAACCGTTGCTTAGATGTCCTTAAAACTGTTGCTAGCATGTAGAAGCATGCTTTTACAACAGGACAGAGTGAATACATAGCATTTCTGCCATTCTTTACCCTTTCTCCAAAGACCTCAAGGCTACGTCTGTGAGTTTCCCCCTTATATTATCCTAAATTCACTGTAGGGCAGGTTAGACTGAGACATAATGATTACATCCTTGTTTTATAGCTGAATGAGAATATGAACAAGCACTTGATGCTCCCCATTCAATACTCACTACACCCATACGATGCAAAACACAGCTTTGTCACCAATGGCAGATCCAAATGTACTATAATTACTTACTGTTATATATCAGGTGCTAGCTTTATTCTTTTGGATTATATATTTACCGGGTCATCTTTTGCCCGACAGTGCCCTCTGTGCTTGCTGTTGCTATCTCTAGTGGAAATATCTCTTGTCAGTTCAGCCGCATTTATTCACATTACAGCATCGAGGTGACATATGGTGAAGTATCATCAATTACATATGTTCTAGGACCAGAATAGTTGTGTGATCCTACTTACTTCCCTGTAGGAAGACATCATATGATAAGGAAAGTGGTGAGAAAAACTGCAGGGAAATGTCACTGCACCATATGGATCAGATTGACGCAAATATGTTATTAGAGGAAAAACAAATGAAAAATAAAGATCACTAAAAGCCAAAGCCAGGAAAATTTACTTTTGGTAATTACAGAATTTCCCAGTGACCAGATGCTGGGTGTTTTAATTTAAATTTTTTCCAGAAAATGACCCTACTAGAAACATAAGAAAATGTGCAAAAAAAGCTCTGATCCAAAAATTATAATTGATCAAAGAGGATGGAGCCACATGTATACTTATTTTTAATACACAAAGATCATCACACATTCTGTTAGTCAGCAATAGCTTTAAAGGGATCTCTGAAACCATTCCCATAGATACATTGGTGCCATACACAGTATATATGCATGCCTCAAGAGAAAATCAATTCTGGGGTGGTACATGGAACAAATGAATGCCACTTCTGCAAATTTCACATTTGGACATGCTAGAAATACAATAGTAATATAACCCATAGAGATATAAGTTTGCATAAATAAGATCAAAGAGATGTGGGATGTGCATGGCTTTTATCTATTGTTTTGTTATTATGTGTTATTGGGCTTGGCCTCATATAAGCTGCCCAAGTTCCCTTAGGGAGAGGGGTGGAGGGTAGAAATAAAGTTAATAAATAAATAAATAAAATTTTCTCCAGACTTACTTACAAGGAGTAGATCCACAATTTTACAATCTGGACGCAGCAGGAGAGAGCTTGTTGTATGTTAACCATTGATTTATCACACATTTTATCACAGCAGAGGAGGGCAAAGGAATCTCCCAGTGTAGCATAATCCCCACGTTCTCATTTCTTTTGTACAAAAGCACATTTCTAGCCAATTTAGATTGTGTGATAGTAAGGCAAAATTGTGCAGTTAATATTCTGTCTATTGCTTTGTACACAACTGCATGCTGTATTGATTGTACCCAAAGAATTAAGTTGTTTGCAAGGACTGACACACTTTCTCTAGAGAAGGAATTCCCTGCTTCATTTTAAAGCCATTGTTTTGATCTTTTTCAAAGTAGGAAGAGGCTGTTATCAGATTTCTTAAAAATGCATGAAATGCAGGAGCCCAGTATAGCTCTGGGAGAAAGCAGTATGTTTATACACTCTCTTCCAAAAGCAGATTTTTCTAACTTCCTTTAAATAAGCATTATGCTTTTGGGGTGGTTATGCAGTTTTAAAGTGTGTTAGCTTTTTGTAGGGAAATCTAGAGATGGGGCTGCAATATGCAATTTATTAATGGATGGAGAATCACGACATTTATTTATTTATTTATTTATTTATTCGATTTCTTGGCCGCCACTCCCAAGTGGCTCGGGGCGGCTCACAATTCAAACAACAACAAAGCAGATAATACAGTAAAACATTAAAAGCATTAAAACATTACACATTAAAGCGTTAATAACAGTACTTAACTTGAGATTACCAAGTTAGGTCAACTTAATTAGGCCAGCTTAGAGTGCATGTAGTGATTGAAAGCTGAGAAAAAAATGAGGTTATGAGTTGCAGGTTAACAGTCTATATCTATTCACTTGGAAACAACAGAGGTAAACCTACCATAATATAGATTTTCAGAGACCAGGCTCACTGTGTTAAGAAATCTGGAACCCAGGCTGTCAGATCTACTTGAAATGGAAGATGTCTCCAAAACTGTCTCCAAAAATGGAAGATGTTTCTAAACTGACTCCTGTATACATAAAATGTGCTGATAAATAAACCAACACACATTTGCATAGTTCAACATTTCAGTAATATAAATTTTATGATAGCTGATGTAAAAATTGGCTGCTATAAAGTAACAAAAACTAACTATGTGCCTTTAGAACCTCTGACCTTGATAAAGTATAACCATTTCTCCTCTCGCTGTCTAAAATAATCCCGTAAACCCCACTGCTACTCTTGATACAGTGTTCACTGATGTTTCTGAGATGAAGGAAATCTTTCTAAACCATTGGGACCCTCTTCTTGACAAGTCTTGGTAAGTTGTCAAAGTTGTGATAAGGGGAGTAATGCTTTAAAAATGTTCAGTACATTTTAAAGTACTGAGATTCAACTGGGTCCTCTCTTCTTACTAAGATGTTTTTAAAAATCTCTCATGCCACATAAACTGTTGTTTGAGTGCAGATGCCTCCTCTGTTCCGCATTAGGGTAGATTCTATGCTCCTAGGATCTTCCTCCAAATTCTTACAAGCTTAAAAAGTAATTGAAAGTGGGACTGAGGATCCAAGGATAAGTATATACACACAAGGAATATCCAGTGATGCACACTGTACACCTGAAGTAAACCCACATAGTGTTATGCGACATTGCAAGTATGGAAAAGTTGTTTGAGTGCTACACCAAAACTCTGGAGAAACAGTATTCAAATCCATTTAGCCATGGAAAGCTATTGGGCAACTCAAACTCTCTTAGCCTAAGACAGGGCTGTCCTACTTCTACCGGCCCAAGGGCCAGAATTCAGGTCACTGATGACCTGGGGGGCTGCAGCGGGGCCGGGGCCAGTCGTGGGGGCGGGGGCCATCGCGGGCATGCGCGGCAGGGTGGGAGCGGCGAGGCCCCGATCCCTGGGCTCTTCTCCCCGGAGGGCGGGGCGTCCCTTCCTGCTTTTCTCCATGACTGGTCACGGAGAGAAGCAGGAAGGGATGCGGCAATCCCCGGGCTCGGCGCCTCCCTTCTTGCTTTTCTCTGTGACTGGTCACGGAGAAAAGCAGGAAGGGACGCGGCGATCCCCGGGCTCGGCGCCTCCCTTCTTGCTTTTCTCCATGTCTGGTCACGGAGAGAAGCAGGAAGGGACGTGGCGATCCTCGGGCTCGGCGCCTTCCTTCTTGCTTTTCTCCATGACTGGTCATGGAGAAAGCAGGAAGGGACGGGCGATCCTCAGGCTCGGCCTTCCTTCTTGCTTTTCTCCATGTCTGGTCACGGAGAGAAGCAGGAAGGGACGTGGCGATCCTCGGGCTCGGCGCCTTCCTTCTTGCTTTTCTCCATGACTGGTCATGGAGAAAGGCAGGAAGGGACGCAGCGATCCCCGGGCTCGGCGCCTCCCTTCTTGCTTTTCTCCATGACTGGTCACGGAGAAAAGCAGGAAGGGATGCCCCGCCCTCCGGGGAGCAGAGCCCAGGGATCAGCGCGTCTCTTCCTGCTCTTTCGGCAGGGCCTGACGTCTGACATCACCCGGCCCCGCCGAAAAGGGGCGGGGAGCGCAGGATGCCGGGCCTGCGCAGCAGGGCGGCCCCACCCCCATGAGTGGCCCGGCCCCCACGAGCGGCCCCGCCCTGCGAGCACCCCTCCCCCGAGATCGATTTTTTTACAGCTGAGTTCTTGCGGGCCGCGTGCGGGCTGCGGGCCGCCTGTTGGACATGTCCGGCCTAAGACAACATCACCTCTTCTATATAAATCTTGGCACAACCTTGTAGGAGATGGTCATCCTATGTTGGTGTTCACTTGAAGACACATAAAAACAACAAATTACCATGGAGCTTTGTTCCCTACTTTCTCCTGTAAAATTCCTTCGGACAACTGTGTATCAATTCTCAGTGGCCCCATGCACACTAAACCTCATACTTTCACCCCTGGTCTCTGGAGAGGGAGGTGTGAATGGAAGTTCAACATTGACTCAGTTGAATGATGTTTTGATCTGGATTCCTGATAAAATAGAATCTCTGATAGCATAGTGCCTTCAAGTGATCACAAACAATATCTTCTTATACCTTGATGTTCTGCATGTTTTGAACCAAGGGCCTAGGATACACAGCAATGTGGAGTCAATGCCCATTTTTATTTTTTTATTATTATTTTATTTCTTACGCGCCTTTCCCCACGGCTTGAGGCGGGTCACAGCACAGTTAAAAATACACAAAAACTATTTTTTTAAAATCTACAAACACACATTAAAATGCATTTCCATAAAAGATACAGATCAAAGCATTTCTGTAAAATACACATTAATTACACAAGACAGAGACCAAAACACATGACATGAGTTTAAAATTAATGCTTAAAGGCTAGCTGGGTAGACCTTCAGAATATGTAAACAAGGTTACTGTAAATAAAGTCTTTTTCCCATTCTTTTCCTGGCTAAGAAAATAAACTACATAAAAGTCAGAATGTGCATCTATGGATGGGGTGGAGCTGAATAGAAAAATGAAAGGTGCATTTGTGGTGTAATTGTGGAGAGCCAGAAAGAAACAACAGATCCCTACTCAGTAACAGGGCTTCACTTTGTGTTGATTAATTGAATGACAAAGGTTGCAAATATAGATAGAAAATAAGAACATAAGAACATAAGAAGAGCCATGCTGAATCGGGCCTCAGCCCATCTAGTCCAGCATTCTGTGTCACACAGTGGCCCACTAGTTGTACACAGGGATCTCTAGCAGAAAGGAGGGCAAAACCCTCACCTGCTCCCGACCCCCCACAACCAGTACCCGGGGAAAATCCTGCCTGCCTCCATCAACACAGAGGTGGCACTTGGATGTCCATTTCAGTAACTACTGATTCCCTTGGTATCCATGAATCTGTCTAATCCTGCCTTGAAGCTGTCCAGGCTGACAGCTGTCACAACCTCCTCTGGAAGTGAGTTCCATAACCCAATGACCCTCTGGGTGAAAAAATATTTCCCTTTATTAGTCCTAACTTTCCTACCTTGGAGCTTTAGGGAGTGCCCCCTAGTCCTAGTGTTGTGTGACAAAGAAAATATTTTTTCTTTATTCACCTTTTCTATCCCATGCATGATTTTATACACTTCGATCAAGTCACCTCTTAAACGCCGTCTTTCAAGCCTGAAAAGACCAAGGCGTTGCAACCTGATTTCATAAGGGAGCTGCTCCATCCCTTGGATCATTTTTGTTGCCCTTCTTTGTACCTTTTCCAGTTCCGTTATATCCTTCTTGAGGTGCGGTGACCAGAATTGTACACAGTACTCCAGATGTGGCCTCACCATAGATTTGTAGAGAGGCAATACAACATTTGCCGACCTATTTTCGATTCCCTTCCTGATCGTGCCTAGCATAGAATTTGCTTTTTTCACTGCTGCAGCGCACTGGGTTGACATCTTCATTGAGCTGTCGGTTTGTCTCAGAAAGCTTTGATCCCATCAGTTGATAAGTGTATTTGGGGTTCTTTGCCCCGATGTGCATGACTTTACACTTGTTTAGGTTAAAATGCATTTGCCACTTTGTTGCCCATTCACTCAATTTCGAGAGATCTTTCTGGAGCTCTTTACAATCAGTTTCATTTTTAACTACCCTGAACAGTTTAGTGTCATCTACAAACTTTGCTACCTCACAATTTACTTCTACATCCAGATCATTTATGAATAAATTAAAAAGTAACGGTCCTAAAACTGAACCTTGGGGTACGCCACTTCTCACCTCTTTCCATCCAGAGAAGTGTCCATTTATTACCACCCTTTGTTTCCTACAGTTTAGCCAGGTTCCAATCCAGGACAAGACCTGTCCCCTGATTCCATGGCTGAAGAGCTTATTTAGGAGCCTTTGGTGAGGGACTTTGTCAAAAGCCTTTTGAAAGTCAAGGTAAACAATATCGACTGGGTCCCCTTTATCTATGTGTTTATTTACACCCTCAAAGAATTCTATCAAGTTAGTAAGACATGATTTGCCTTTGCAGAAACCATGTTGATTTTCCTTCAGCAATGCCTGTTCTTCTATGTGCTTAGTGATTTTTTTTTTTTAATAATGGTTTCCATCACTTTGCCTGGAACTGAGGTTAGACTAACTGGTCTATAATTTCCTGGATCACCTCTGGATCCTTTCTTGAAGATCGGTGTTACATTTGCCTCCCTCCAGTCCTCAGGTACAGTGCCTGATCTTAGATTATATATCTTAGCTAGCAGCAATTTCACACTTGAGTTCCTTAAGAACTCTGGGGTGGATGCCATCTGGCCCTGGTGATTTGTTGACATTTAGTTTAGTAAGGCATGTGAGAACATCTTCCTTGTTTATCTCTATCTGGTTTAATTCATTTAATTCCCTCCCTGAAAAAAACCCACTCAGCTGCAGGCATATGTTGTCTGTCCTCCTGTGTGAAAACGGAGGCAAAGAAGTCATTTAGCCGCTCAGCAATCTCCTTGTCTTCACTTATTGTCCCTTTCTTACCATTTTCGTCAAGTGGCCCAACTGCTTTTCTAGTTGGGTTTCTGCTTCTGATGTACTTAAAGAAGTTTAGGGGGCTGATCAATAGGGGGCTGATCAATCAGATTCTTAGATTGTACTTGAAGAATCATGAAAAATTGAAAAAATATTTTCGTATCCCTAGTGAAAAAATTCATGAGACATTTCTCAGACTAAGGATCCTTCCACACAGCCCTATATCCCAGAATATCAAGGCAGAAAATACCACATTAGCTGAGTGTGGACCCAGATAACCCAGTTCAAAGCAGATGTGGGATTTTCTGCCTTGATATTCTGGGATATATGGCTGTGTGGAAAGGCCCTAAGTAAATATATGGGAGTTTTCCAAAAACAAACAAATAAAAATAAAAAGATGGCAACAATTATTTATTAAGAGACATATGTCTGCCTACAGCTTAATCTCATGGTGTTAGACTCCCAAAGCCTACTTTTAAAGTAATGACTGTAGGTTATCGATCATGGAGTTGTAAAGGAGATAGCTATTTTTAGGACAGAAACCATCACGAGTGCCTCCAAAGTCAAAGATCACCTTTTCTTCGTAGTTGTATGGGGGGAAATAGGAGACAATTTTATTCTCTTTTCCCAAAAGAATTTTACACTATTCCTGACAAATACCTGAAACATATTTTCCAGTTCCAAATCAGGTAAGTAACTGTCTACACAAGCAATGCCAGGGGCTGCTTCCATCCTCTTCCATTAATAAAAACAATAAGAGCAAAAGTTGAGAAATGTGATATGATGGTTATTGAGATTTCTTTTCCTTGTATCCATCTAAGCAAATATCAGAAGAAGTACATTTTATCAAAGTCAAATTGTAGGGAGAAAATATTAGGTGAACCTATCTGCAAATATAAATGTAGCGATAGTCAAAACATTGAACTTAATGAAAATGTTACTGCAGGAATAAAAAATCAAATCAAGGTTTCACTCAGTTTCTGTATCACATGAGGTCATTTAATGAGTTTCTTTTAAATTAAGAAAATGTTGAAAGGACAATTGAGTGACAGCTCCTGGTAATATCGGTTTTGCAGTTATGTTAGGAGTATAAGATATTATCAAGACCTAGTCAAATAAATTGAGGAAATAAGATTTCTGATATGGAAGCTGGAATACTTTTAAATACCCTACATGGGAAGCTAGCCTGATGGGACGTTTTCAGCCATGTATCAGCATTTCTGGACCTTAGTATAGTAGCAGGGAATATAATTGTTTGGCTCACTGCTTGGTAAATCTTTCTGTTGATCAGGCCTGCATAACTTAAAATCATAAACTATATTTTCAGTGTTTATCTGTTACCACTTGTGATGACAAATCAAATAATTCAAACATTGTATAAAGATTTCAAAACAGTCTGGAGAGCTGGTAGCACTTAGATTTGATTTTTTTTATTTTTGGGAAATTTGCATTAGATTCCTGTAGGGAAAAACTTCTCATCAATCATTACAATGAGGAAACCAACAAACATGTAATTTCTTTTGCTATTCAATCTAAAATAAAATCTATACAGAACCAGTATCCTGAGCATGGGGCATCTGCTATGGAAAGGAAATAGACAATATTCCAGATAGATATACTCAATCTGGGAAGCAACTGCTCTGAATCCACAAGACCTGAGCAAAGTTGTTAAAGACAGGTGATCTTGAGGTTTCTCAGTCATAGGGTTGCCAATATAAGTTGAAGCCAACTTGAAGGTAGATAAGAACGACAGCATTTCACCATCTTATCAATATGGCATGACCTACATACCTATCCTTTGACTTGGATCACAAATTGTTGCATATCTGTGTACCAGCTTTCACAAATGAAAGCTGGTACACATGTGTTCAAGATGGCAAACTAATAAGGAAGAAGACACAAGTGCGGAGTAGCTGCTGTTTTCTGTTGCATCCTCATTTCCTCTTCCCCTTGCTGAGTAAATTGAGTAATAACTATTTTTGAATTCTGAGCTTAATTTGCAGCAAGCAAAACGAGTTAACAGCAAAAGGGGATGTGGGAAAAAGGTAGATAAACTGGGATATTTTAAAAGAAGCTAAAAAGTAGGATGATAAAAGATTAACTGGAACTTTCATTACAAATCAGCACAGTTGGAGGTGTATGCAGATGGTTCAAATAAGGATATTTCATCATGATTGTGTGCGCTGCTTCTTAAGCTTTCAGGAGTGAGATAATACTATTCCCTCCACCTCCATGTGACAGGGACTGGCAGCATATTTGTACTATTGACAATTTTCCTCTCTCCCTCCCTCACCCTCCTCACCTTCTTTTTCTCTTCTCTCGAAAACTCCTGCAGCCAGCCGCTGATGGCTCATGAATTGGCATTGATCCCCAGCCAACCACTTTTGAGTAGCACTGATTTAGTATGAATTAACTCAAAGCTCTTTTACAGAATTAATTTTCAACACTAGCTGGATGAATCTGCCTTTGCCCTTTCTTTTCTAAGATCAAATGGAAACTGCTCATGTCCTCCATGTTCCTTACTTGTTCACTGCTCCACTAGGATAATTTCAACAGTTATTGGCATTCAGGGTGTGCAAAGCATTCAGATAACCATATTGTCATGAACTCGCACCACTGTCTTTATCTAGCCTTCAGTTTATAAACCTTAAGTTTATAATGAACTTACCACATGTCCACTCTATCATGCATTATAAAAAGTAACATAAAGAGGCAATGTCTACCTTCCTTCCTTCCTTCCTGGCTCCGGCTTCAGCTCTCCCTCTACTTCTCTGTCTAAGGACCTCATCATACCAATACTCCCCCTCTGTTTGATTCTGTTTCACTGGCAATTGCTGGCAAAGCAGAAGGCGCATTGTGCCTTGCAGCAACCTGCATGCCCTCCCTCCTTCCTCCATCACATGGGGGCCTTGGGACAAGGCACCCTGTCCTATTCCCATCAGATGGGGGAAAGGGCCAAAACCATGGATAGCTCCATTAGAGCTATCCAAAAGACACCTTACCTTTCATTGTTGGTGAGGAAGCATCTTGCGATGCTTGCCATGGCCTGCATCATATGATGGTGCTCGGCAGACAGGCCTCATGGTCAAAAAGGAGCAAGCAGCCCAAAACACCCAGTGTGGTGAGGTGTTAACACACATGCTTCAACCACCCTCCTTGTACTTCTAGAGCAGAATTGATGCTTTTAGCAGAAGTGATGTCAGAAGAGAGTGATGCACAGCAAAAGTTATAGCATAATTGGCCTTAGAGTAGTGAGGCAGCTTGCCAAGCAACAGTGACAAGAATAATATCTGAATGGTTAGAAGATGCGCATGGCAAGTAGAGCTTTTCCTTTGGCAAGCTCAAAGGAACAAAGTGCTAACGAAAGTATCAACTTGGGACCACGCTGCATGTAGAGCTGATATGGAACTCCAAGTCTGCTTCACTTCCTTCTCACAGATATCCAGCATTTTAAATTATTTGTATTTTAAATACTACCAAATGAAAACATGGTCATGTTTTTGCTGGCTTATGAGTAAAGAATGACTGTGATTGAGCTGTTAATGTTCCAGTTTGGCTAGAGGCTGGCTTTACTTAATAGTAAACTTAATAGCATACTTAATAGTCTAGGTAATCTGTTTCTGAGTATATCACTGGGACAGCTAGGAGTGTTTTAGTAACATTTCCCATATAATGAATCATCTGCCTTACTAAAATGATAGAAACATCAGATGCTATTGAAAGGCCTTTTGTATATAGAATTGTAGATTGAGTAAACAGGAGAACATGAAATGAAGACTTTAGGTCTTTCTAGGAACATTCTGTCATTTAAAAAAAATTAGAAAAACGAATCAAGTTCAAACCATCTCATTTTCAAGCAATTTATGGTCAGCTATTCATCATGTAGATTTCAGATTTGGGGATGACCAAGTATAGCTTATTTGCAAAACACCAGAACTAATTTCTTTAAAAAATATATGCTATCATATCCTAGGTCCTGGCCTTCACCAAACTGCACTTAATAGAAGTGTTGACAGTTATTCTTTACTTTAATTACACCAGCTAGTGTGTTCACAAAGGGTGACAGGAATTGTTCTGCACCCATGCTATCTTAACTACTTGGAAGTTGAACTGGCTGCGCAGGGAACAGATTGGACTATGTAGTTGAATCAAAGAGGAATATATTAACGGACAAGAATTTTAGACTTTCCTCCTTATTCTCACCAAAAAGTGTTTATGAAGTTTTTGAGAGATAGACACAGTTATGGCTGAACTGAGACTCTTGAATCTTTATTACTTCTTATTGTCTCTTTCTTGTATGGTGTTCAACTGTCTGATGGTCTCAATTATTTAACTCTGACTGGACTTGAATACAACTCATAGAGCTCTGACTGGATGTGCTATTTTGCAGATTTTCTGGCCTTTGTCTCTCTTCACCTTCTAGTCTCGAGAAAGGTTGACTCTTCGAAGAATCAGAAGTGACTTGTCAGAGGCTTCGCCCCTGAGTGGATTCTTAAAGGGACAGAGGGACGGAGGCTTCAAATGCAAAGAGGCTGTCTAGACTGACACCCCAGAAACTGTACATAAAATATTAATCCCTCTTAACTAAAAAGGGCTTAACTAGGGGTAAACAGTGAAGGTCTTCATGGGGCATAATAGGAATAGTAGTCCAACACAACTGGAGCATGCTTGATTGCGGAAGAATGGGTTAGAACTTGGGTAGTACAGCATTGAGGAGGTTGGATTGGCAGTTGCACTGAAGTTAGAATTGGGGGGGGGGGTGTATTGAGACATTGGTGAGGCTTAATTGCTAATGTTGGATTTGTGGGCTGTATTATGCCTTAATATGAGGGACAGCCAGCTGACACTGTCACAGTTTATAATATTTAATTTTATTGCAAATTAAAAATGTCTATTTTGCCCTATCTTACAGGATCTCAGGGCAGCACATTACAAACAAACAAACAAACAAACAGATATAATTCATCTTAACCCATTTAAACAGAGTAAAACCAAAATTAAGGAGACCCAAAATGTTTTAAGTGAATTGACAAGTGAAAACAAGACAGTTATGATTCAGTTACATCTAGTGAAATCAAAATAATTTAAAAGCATAATGCCTGGCAGATTGTGATGGTTGCATATAATTACCTGCACATAATGAATGAATTAATTAACTAGCTAACTAAGGCTGAGAGGAGTCAAATAGGAGTGTGCTTCTTAACTTTGTGTTGTAGAAGCAAAGGCTTCCTTCCATGCTTGCAAAATGGTGACAAAAACATCTCTAGGGAACCTTCTTTTGAGATAGCATGTGAGAAAACAAGCTAATGGAGTGGCCATTTTTTAGTTTTAAAATTCCTTTTTGGCTGCTATCCCGAGAAATCAAAGAAGAAGTCTGCCCTGCACTGTTATGTTCAATGTCATTAAAACTATTGTGGTTCTCTTCTTTTTAAAAAAATACTAGGGTTTGTAGCTGTTCTGGTACTGAAAGCTCTATAGGCCAGGAGCGTGCACTAGAGTTTTAAGAAGAGGATTCAAAATGCATAACCAGACTACAAGTCCCAGGATTCCAAAGGATGGAGTCATAGTGGTCAAAATGGCACCAAACTGCTGTCATTGTTTAGTGCAGAGATACACTTCACAATACATATCCAGAAACTGCGCTGTTGTTTCCCTGAGTTAAACTGAGCAATAATAGTGGGCAGAATAGTATGGAAAAGCTGCTGCTTTTCATCTTGAAAGAAGCACTCCAGTATAACCAAGTAATAATTATTGCTTTGTTTTATTTGCATTGCATGCCAGACTGTGATTTGTCATAATGTCCTTTGGAAAATGGGACATGGGGAGTGTCATGATCTCAGCAAGTACTGGAAGCATTCACAAATCCATTTTGTCACAATACATTTCATAACAGAAAGTCAACTTGTCTTTCACCATGACGAAAATCATTATGTGAATAATATGTACTAACATGAACAGCACAATAATACTGAGATTTGCAAATGAGCATCTTTCAAAAAACTGTGGAGTGGAACATTGGATTAATCTTTTAAACTGTATAACTAGAACACCACCAAGGTTAAAACGAACAAATCCCATATCTTTTAAAAGATTAAATACACATTGTGACAGAGAGGTAGGTAGGTAAAAATATCACCTCAGAGGTGCTCTAGTTTGGACTCTTTCCCCCTTCCTTTACTATTCCCTGGGAAATATCATTAGGGAAATCTCATATCTTAATAGTGTTGTTTGGTTTTATCAATGTATTTTTGTATTTTATTAATATATCCTTGGATTATTTTCAAGCAATCAGTGTAGGACTTATACCCTGACAAGCAAGTCATTAGTTGCAGGAATAAAATAATAAAGATAAATAAATAAAAATGGATTAACTACATAACAGTAACAGTAGTTGCATGTATGTTATTGAAATCAATTACATGTTGGGATTGTGGGTGGATGGAGCCCCCAGTGGCACAGCAGGTTAAATTACTGAGCTGCTAAACTTGCTGACTGAATGGTCAGTGGTTTGAATCCAAGGAGCGAGGTAAGTTCCTGCTGTTAGCCCCAGCTTCTGCCAACCTAGCAGTTCAAAATATGCAAATGTGAGTAGATCAGTAGGTACCACTCTAGCAGGAAGGTAATGGTGCTCCATGCAGTTGTGCCAGCCACATGACATTGGAGGCATCTATGGACAACACCGGCTCTTCGACTTATTTATTTATTCAAATTTATTCGTCGCCACTTCCAGCTGGCTCGGGGCAACTTACATATGATAAAACAACAGTTACTGGAGCAAATTAAAACCAGAAATGGAGATAAGCACTATGAGGACTCACCCATTGCAATGCTGGGCTGAGACCAGCATAGCAGTTTGGCATCCAGGATAGTCAGAAAGGGGGAGTGGCTTGAAGCCTTCTCTGGGAGGGAGTTAGAGAGAGAACTGCCTGGGAGGAGCCCAGAGCTGAGGGGAGGAGCCAAGCTACTTGAGTGGGAAAGAGTGTAGCTTATTAGTCAGTCTCTGGTCAGGACTCAAAGAGTGAAGAGCTTCTTGTCAGAGCTCTGAGAGAGAGAGAGAGCAGTCTGTGGTCAGAGCTGTGAGTTTAAAGCAGTCTCTTGACACAGCTGTGTGTGAGCTAGCAGGGAAGGCTCTGTGTGATAGCTGGCAGGTAGTCAGTCACAGGCTTTCAGAAATCTCTAGGGTTTAGGGATTAGCTCACCTCTCTGAAGAAGCCAGCTATAGGAACACTCTAGAGATAGAGTTATAGCTAGGTGGGCTTCTGGTAGACTGAGAGTTAGCTCAGGGTACTAACTAAGACAGTTAGTTTGTAGACTGCTCACCACTAGTTTAAATATTAGTGTGAGGGAGTTTTACCAAGACAAGTTTTTACACTGTCTGTTTTAAGATCTAAGAATTCATCTTTTGTAACCAACACGTTAATGAACCTTAATTGATAACCGTAACGCATTTGTGCCTCTCAAAACGGCTTGTTAGTTTAATAAATATTCATTGTTATTAACTTTTCAAGACAGTTTCAGTGTGCCTCATTTCCATCAGTGTGTGCCAGTTCCAGCAATCTGTCAGGCCCCAGGCCTTAGTCTCCCTAGAACTACACTCCAGCCATGTTGGCTTCAAGGCATCTTCCAGGCCTGCCTGCCTTTCTCCTGTGAATCCATCACAAGGCAGGCAGGGTGAAACATTCAAGGCCACGACTCTTATTCCCGGTGATAAGCAGGGGCGTTTGGGACCAGGAGATGCACTGACTCCTTTCCACACATGTGGGCGCTAATTGGGCTCACATACCTTGCTGCTGAGGTTAACCAAACAGCAGCTACGTCGTAAGATCAAAGGGTTACAGAACTATAACCGTTTGGGATTGGAAGGTCTCTCCATCTCGAGCCAACTTTTGCATCTCAAGATCATGGATTCCTGAACTTGCCTGCCCAGCTTGTTGGCTGCCCTGCTTGGATCTAGCCTGCTTAGGCACCAGCCTTTGCCTCGTTGCTTTGTTCCCGATTGCTTAAGGAGTGTGACTCATTGCTGCCAGTGAGAGACTTTGCCTATTGAATCCTGCTTTGAATCCTGATTGATACGGGACTATAATCCATTGCTACCTTCCTGGGAACTTCTGCTATTTTACTGGTGCTGCTTTAAGGCATCTTAGATTGACTTCTAGCCTCTTTCCTATAATCAGTTATTCTAAATAAACCTTTTGTACCTCAGCTGAACTCTGTGGTTTATCAAGGGAGGTTTCCAAGTGCTCAGAGGGTGACACAATCTCTCATTTCCCAGTCTGGAAGAAGATTTTACCTCAGAATCTTCTCAGTTCTTTTGGGTGATGATAATTGGAGTCTAGATGAACTGTTATTTTTATTAGAAACTAGCTGTACCCGCGCACGCGTTGCTGTGCCATCTCTCTCTCTCTCTCTCTCTCTCTCTCTCTCTCTCTCTCTCTCTGTGTGTGTGTCTCTCTCTATTTCTCTGTGTGTCTCTCTGTCTCTCTCTCTCTCTGTGTCTCTGTCTATGTCTCTATCTTTTTCTCTCTCTGTGTGTGTGTCTCTCTCTCTGTCTATATCTCTCTCGGTCTCTCTCTCTATCACTCTCTCTCTATCACTCTATCTCTCTTGCTCTCTGTCTATCTCTACCTCTCTCTATATATATTTCTTTCTCTCTCTGTCTATCTCTCTCTCTCTTTCACTCTCTCTATCACTCTCTCTGTCTCTCTCTATATATTTCTTTTTCTCTCTGTCTCTCTCTCTATCACTCTCTCTCTGTCTCTATATTTCTTTCTTTCTTTCTCTGTCTCTCTCTATATATATTTCTTTTTCTCTCTCTGTCTATCTCTCTCTCTGTCTATCTCTATCTCTCTTTCTCTGTCTCTGTCTAGATATATTTCTTTTCCTCTGTCTATCTCTCTCTGTCTCTTGCTATATTTCTCTCTCTGTGTCTGTCTATCTCTCTCTCTTTCACTCTCTATCTCTATCCCTCTCTCTCTCTGTCTCTCTCTATATATATTTCTCTCTCTATATATATATATATTTCTCTGTCTATCTCTCTATATATTTCTTTCTCTCTCTTTCTCTCTCTCTCTCTTGTGGTGGTGGGGGCAGGTAGCAGAACGCAGGAGGGAGGACGGGAAGAGAGCTGGGACCCTCCTCCACCCACCAAAGGCTCCGGCCGGCTCCTTACTTTTTCCTCTCTCGCCTCTTTGATATCACCGCTGCCGCCAAGGCTTTTTTGCCGGGCGCGTTGAGGCGCCGCTTGTGGGGACTGCGGGGGGCCTCGGAGAGAGCGGAAGCCGAAGCGGGGAAGAGGAGGAGTGAGGAAAGAGCAGAAGGAGGAGGAGGAAGGTGGGAAGGTAAGGACACAGGCGCTTCCCAGGGCAGCCGAGGGCCTTTTGGGCCCTGGGGAAGGAAGGAAGTGAGGCCGCAGGAGGAGGAGGTAGGCTTTTTTGGTTTCGCGGGGTTTTTAAAAAATTGTTTGTTACTGCATATGCGCGGTGTCCATGTTCTGCCGCTAAGGGTCCTGGGAAGTGTAGTTTAAATGGGCTGGAGGGGAGATGGCGTTGGCGGAGCGTGTGAGGGATGTTTGCTGGAGAAGGTAAGGGAAGTTTGTGTGTTTGTTGTGTTGTGTGTGAATGGGAATGTATGCAACAGGGGTTGTTTGCATTCCCAGTTGTATGTGTGTGTAGTTGTTTTAAAGTTGTGTGGGTGTTTTTAGAGTGAATGAATGTGTGAAGGGTAGTTTTGGTGTGCCGGTTCCGTTGCGTGTATGGGGCGTGTGTGTTGGTTTTTACAGTGCGGGAAGGAGGCGAGGGGGGAAAATGTGTGGAGGCTGGTATGTATGCAGCGAGGGTGTGTTGCGGGCAGTGCCTGAGTGCGGCGTGCGGTACTGTGGCGAAGTTGGTGAGATCGGGTGGGTGCGGTTTGGGTGGCATGCGCGTGGGAAGGGGGGAGGTTGTGTTTTTTATGTGTTGCTTTGGGGTGCTGGGAAGGGATGAGGGTTTGATGTGTTTGTGGTTTTTTTGGAGCATGGAAAGGGGGCGACAGTGTGTAGCGGGCAGGTTTAGAGCGCGGTGTCTTGCTGTAGAGAAAGTGTGTGGGGGGCCGCGGCGCTTTGGCCGCCATGCGCGTGGGAAGGTGGCGAGTTTGTGTTGTTAATGTGTGGGTTTGTGGTCATTGGAAGGGGTGAGGGTTTGTTGCGTCATTGTTGTTTAAGGATCATGGAAAGGGGGCGTGGGTATGTTGGGGGCTGACTTTGAGTGCGGCGTGCGCTACTGCGCAGAAGTGTGTGTGTTCGGGCCGCTGCGCTCTGCCTGGCTTGTGCGAACGTTCCAAACGTTAGCGCTGCCTGCTTAGAGGGCGGGATGGCTTTTTCCGTTGGCATGTTTTTAGGGGTTGTGTTTGGGGGTGTTGTAAGTTATGTAGGGCCGTTTTTTGGAGCCGTATAGGTACCCAGGGAGATGTTTGCACGTGTTGCCGATTATAGTGCTTCTGCGATGCATAGTTTCTTTGTCTATTTGCCGGGTACCACGACCATTAACTTTTTATATATAGAGATCCTGAAATTAGTATTTTAGTTTGGTGGCAGCAATCCAAGAGTTTTTAAATCCTTCAAAGTTTTATAGCCAAGTCATCACAAGCACCACCGCCCAGAATTGGACTCGACTAGAATTAATGTCAAGGGGAAATCTTTACCTTTATTGTGGGTGGGGTGGAGAGACATTATGTGGCAGAACTGCCACCATTTCCCTTTTCTACCGTTTAAATGTTCTGACAAACCTATTGCAGTAAATGAAAAGGAACTTGCTCCATCAGCTATGGAGAACTACTTTAGAGGGTGTGTTGATGGAATGAGGGTCCTCAAATATTCCCTTTTGCCTTGGACTTAGCCAGCAAAATATTACTACTGGGACATCTACACTACATTTTGCTCTGGATTTCAAATTGGACTGCGAATGTGCTTTCCAGGATGCTTTCCTGTTCTTCAGATAGGCTCAGTACTTTGACACTGTCTGATGCTGTTACATCAGATTGGAATAACCACTTCCCTTTGCCTGTACCTCCATAGCCGTATTGTAGGAGTTTCTGTATTGACCATAAAACAAAACAAAACCAAAATAGTGAATGCAAGGTTTTTATATGTTTCAATGTGCATTGATTTTAATTTTAAATTTTATTTAAATGTATTTTAACTGTAAGTTGTCCAAAGGTATTGAATAGTTGCCTATATATAAAGCCGTCTTGAGTCCCCTTCGGCATAGGGAAAAGCGGGACATAAATAAGGTAAATAAATAAATAAACAATAAAAAATCTTTATTTATTTGACACTTTCCTCCCACAGTGGGGACCCAAAGCACCTTCCAACATGTTAAATACAATATAAAATCAGTCAGGTGTATAAAAAAATCCATTGTAAGCAATCAAAGTAAAACATAAAAACATTTACATTATTGTACTGTCCTGTTATATTTTATTGCACTTAGCACCACCCAGTGAAGGTTGAATCTTCTCATCTCATCAGCATAAGGTTTATTCGCTGAAGGCTTGTTTGAATAGAAAAGTTTTCAGCTCTTGCTTAAACAATGATAGGGAGGATGCATTTTGATCTCCCTGGGGAGGGTATTCCAGAGCCTCATTATGCTCAATTCTAGATGTTCCCATAACCAATCTGTTGCCTTAATTTGAACAAATCAGAATTTCCAAACCTGGTACAAAGGTAGCTCAATGTATAGCACATGGCCAAGGTCTAACCTTGAGGTTACCAGAGGGTGCACTAACATTTTTATGTCTTCCAATTTTAAGAAGAAACTCAGTGGGTGTATCTGCAGAAGCTGATGATAAGCACCATCTGAGCTGATGTTTGGAGAGACAGATTTATTTATTTATTTAAAACTTTTATATCCCGATCTTCTCACCTCCAAGGAAGGACTCAGACCGGCCTTACAACAAGAATTCAATGCAGTCAATAAAAATTAAAATGTCATATCACCATACAAAGTTAAAATACATATAAATAAAATGCCTATAGATAAAGTACATTCAAGCCAGATTACCAGATAAAATCAAATTTAGCTCCGTCCAGTATATATGGCTATTTAATTTCTCCAAAAACAATCCCGATCCTTATTCTGGGAATGATCTAGGACCACTTCCAAGTTGTAAACACAACTTTAAGGGGGAGTGTTCCATTCCCCGGGTTAACTCTCCTCAGGTGCCCTATTCTCAGCAAGAACAGAGTTGGAAACTCACAACAAAAGGTGTAACAGTCAACAAAAAGGAATTTAATTGAAGATCAGCGCCCTAACTCCTCCCAGGATTTAAGCAGCAAACGATTTCTTGATGAAACAGAGGGTAGAGTAGAACTTAACGATTTCTCTCAATTTCATCCAAAGAGATCCCCTTTCTAGCCTCTTTGTCTGTGTCCTTTGTCCAGATTTGACTTCTGTCAAAACCTCTTGTTTAAGTCTCTTTTCTTCTTCAAATTGTAGACTTGGTTTCTCAATACTTCAAACCTGTTTCTCCAAATTTTAAACTTAGTTTCTTCAACCTTTGATGTGGAAGATATTACAGCCTCTAGGCCCCTTGGTACCATTAGAATGACTAGCTGCAAAGGAATTGCTGGAGGGCATCTTAAAGGGATAGGGTCTAATTATGGTTCTCTCCCACACACAAAAACAACAAAAAACCCCAGTAAAAGCCTATGGGGGGGGCATGATAGGGAGTGTAACTCAATCCAGAATTGATTGACACACCTCCAGCCCCAGGTTAGGATGCAGTCTTATCTGCAGGGCCAGATTACCCATAAGGCCACCCGAGGCACTTGCCTCGGGCGGCGGATTTTGGGGGCGGCATTTCCGGGGCCGGGCCTGAAGGAAGGGGTGAGCCTTCTCCTCGCTGGCAGCGGCTCCGCCCCTCCTCCCTTCAGTGAAGGGGAGAAGGCGCCTTACCCGGTTGGCTGGCTGGCGTGAGTGGAGAAGGCGCCTTCTCCCCTCACGCCAGCCAGCCAGCCGGAGAAGGCGCCTTCTCCCCTCACGCCGGTTCTGCCTCCCTCCCTTCAGTGAAGGGGAGAAGGCGCCTTACCCGGTTGGCTGGCTGGCGTGAGTGGAGAAGGCGCCTTCTCCCCTCACGCCAGCCAGCCAGCCAGCCGGGGAAAGGCGCCTTCTCTCCACTGAAGGGAGGAGGGGCGGAGCCACTGTCGGTGAGGAGAAGGCGCCGCCGGAAGTCCCGCCCCTAGAGCGACTCGGTTTTCGCCGCCCCGCTCGCCCGTGCCCCAAACACGAGCGGGGGCGGCGAAAACCGCGTGAGTCGCCCTAGGGGCGGGACTTCTGGTGGCGCCTTCTCCCTCTCGCCGGCCCCGCCCCCCACAATAGGCCCCGCCCCACAATAGGCCCCGCCCCCGGGGTGACATTTAGGCATTTAGCCTTGGGCGGCACAGGCCGATGATCCAGCCCTGCTTATCTGGATTCAGTTTCAATTAGCTTTTCTTCATTCAGCCCATGATTGCCACCAGCAGACATGTAGCCGGGGGGGGGGGCTTCAGCCCCCCCCAATTCTCAGGGGGGTCCGTACAAAGGCCTTACTGGTACATTATTTAAACTGTATTCATATTATGATCTGATCGCCATGCCCAATATATCCCATATGCATGGGGGTATTGAGATAACAATATAAAAGGTTTGCAAGGGTAGATCCTCCCTCACTCAGATCCAGCCCCCCCCATCAAACTCAGCCCCCCTTCCCCACAAATCAAAAAATTGGCTATGGTCCTGGCCACCAGGCATTCATCTAGAGGAGGCATAGCTAAGGTTGTTTTTGAAGGCATGGAGAGATATATTTGGGTGTCATCAGCATACTGGTAGTGCTCTGCCTTGTGTTTCAGTTAAACTGTGAACATTTCAAAAGCACCAGAATTTAGGACATAATTTAGAGCTGTGGAGCATTATTACATTTTCATGGAATAAATGGTTACACTCTCATTTTTGCAAGCAACCCCCCAAAATGCTCATACAATATTTGGATGCATGTTTTCGTGCAGGGATAAGCACCACTTAAATGGTAAAAAGGAAGTAGAATTTATTATCTCAATCGTTCTATTGGAATAGCAGGAAATGTATCTACAGGGGAAAGGAGTTCCAGGGTGAACACAATATGCACATCACCATCCCTGTTTTGCAGTTTCAAATTGCAAATCCTCCAGCACTATTCCTTTCTGTAAAAACAGGAGTGTTCCTATATGTGATTGCATGTAAAATGCAATTTGGCCCCAAGTACATTTATCGTCAGGCTCTCGACTGTCATTACCACTTGAGTGGGAGGAAGAAATTGGATGTGCTATGCTGCAGCATTAACTCTGCCATGATATCATGAACAACATAAACCCAAGTGAACTAGATAATTCCATGTGAAAGGGAAAAAATAATTTGCTGAAAAGCTAGGGCACTTTCTAATTCAGGATACCATTTTTGAAAGAAAAAGAAATTGATATTTCTTTTCTGTGCACTTTGGTTAAAGTGTTATTACTCTAGCTTGGCTGCAAGGAATATTTGTCCTTCCAGATTTTGATAAACTACCTCTCTCATGATACCTCTGATTTTATTTAATTAATTAAGGCAGACGGGAACTGAAGTTCAGTATGGAAGCCTCCTCTAGTCCCTTGTAGTTTAGCATTTTGATGGCAATTAACTTACTGGGAAATAAATATGTTTTCTGAATTGTTTTGTTGGTATGCAAAGAAACAGCAGAGTCAGAAAGCTAAGTTGGAAAAGGACATTTATTTTACTTAAGGAGACTGTAAATGTTGGCTATGGCGAAATCCCCCAAATAACCTTTCTGACATTGAGGATGCTAGAGATGGACAAGAAATTCACTGGATTTGTAATATGCAAACAAATTTCCCTGCTGAAACCCTGAGCCCTGCAATTCCATACAGAAGTAGGGGTGGACAAAATGTCAAGTTATTTGTCTGACAAGTACTCACATTCCTATTGGCTGCATTCTTTTACTTTAGGTGTTTTGCAGCCTTTTCACACTGGGCTGTAACATGGGCAGCCTCATTCTTTTGGCATGAGCAGAATTCTGGGAAATGTAGTTTGGGAAGGCGAGAACATGTGTAGCAGAGTATTTGGACAATGTGGCCAGCAGAGTTGATGGCGTAGGGGCATTGCTTCAATGCTGGTGGTCTTTGCTCCTTCCAGCAGGCTGACATTTGTCCATCTTTCTTCCCAAGAGATTTACTGAATTTTTCGGAGGTAACGCTGATGGAATCATTCCAGGAGTTGAGTGTGACATCTGTAGACAGTCCACGTTTCTGAATTAGTCACGTTGTCTGAATGCCCAATCACTGCTTCCCAAAAGAGTTATACTCCCAACTCATGAACGGGAAACATGATGTTGGTGAACAGGAAAAGAGTTTAAAGATGGGCTTAAACCCAACCTTAAAACTGTGGCATAGACACAGAGAACTGGGAAGCCCTGGCCCTTGCCTTGAACACTGCAACTGGAGGTCAGCTATGTCCAGCAGTGCTGCAGAATTCAAAGAGGCACAAATGTAGGATGAAAGGGAAAAACGTGTCAAGATGAAGGCATGTCAAGCCAACCCTGACTGAGACCACCTTCCACCTGGAAACCGATGTCCTCTTTGTGGGAGAACATGCAGATCAAGAATAGGGCTCCACAGCCACCTACATATCCACTGCCAAGACACCAGACCTCATGCTATGAGAGATCACCTAAGTAAATAAGTAAGCAAGCAAGCAAGCAAATAAAGTATTCAAAAGGCTTTGCCCTAAACTACATTTATCAGAATTCTGCTCACCTCAGAAGAATGGGGCTGTCTGCATTGAAGCCCCAGTGTGATAAGGGGGCAGTGCCTTTGTGACATCAATAGTCCTGACAACAACTCTAAACCTAATCTCAGATTTATTTGCTTATCTGATAGTGAACTGTGCTCAGTAAAGGCCAAAACTTCAATGCAATGGAAGCAAAGTGGTCAAAAATGAATGGGGAGTCCCACATAATCTGAGCCACTGTCAAAACAGCTGGTACCACAAACTCTCACAGTTGCTCTTGGCTGGCATGATGTATGTACGCATGTTGTTTTTATGACATGCCTATAGCCTTTCTATACATCAATCTGACTTTTAGCATATGAAGCATTACCACCTTGGGGCACATGCACCTATTACTCACAGTTTAAGGGCAGTGGCATCAGAGTGGCCATGGCATTCTCGCCCTCCTCTTTTCCCCAGATGCTTTGGCACCAGTTGAGGGAAAGCAATGTTCAAATCAATATATGAATAAATTGCCACACAGTCTTTATTGTGAAGGCAAGATTTCTACAGAAAATCCTTGTAATCAGTAAAAGAGGGAAGATGAGATTAAACTGATTAAACTGAGAAAGTCAAAAAAGGACAACTTGAAAGATTAGCTCTAGGACGGCTGAAACACATAATCTTCCATGCATGTTAAGTGGAATAGTCACTCTCTCTTATCAGCCCTTCATCTGATGACCTTCTGTTACATTAGCTCACAGCTACCTGATCCAAGGCAAACAGTGAAAATTGAAAAGCCCAAATTCCAGTGATTACAAGAGGTATCGCTGCTACAGCAATGAGTCTTTGTTATCATCCAGGAGTTTCACTTGGTGCGTGCTGTGAAAACAACAGGGTTAGGAAATAATAACAAAGCAGGACTGTGCCAAGAAAGTGAAGAAGAGCATCGGTGCAATCACAGACAAGCTTTTTTTCATTTGCTGCCATGTCTAAACTTAGACCAGAAGAAAAGGATATGGAGGCACTATAAGACACCTCCAAGGACTTTTAGCAGCTCAAATTCAACACAGGGGCAAGTATATGGACGCGCACACACACACATTATAGAAAACAGTGGCATATAGTTTAGAATTGCATTGCATAAAAGAAAGGAAAATAAAACAACTTGAGAACATGTTTATTGATTTCTTTTTTGACAGATGAGCTTACGTATTGTACAGTTCATTTTACAACAAATGATTTCCAAAGGGCTCCATGAAGAAACAAAGGCATTTCTGGTTTTCTGCAGGTGGCTGTGAACTAAAGTCATGGAACTAGAAAGCTATATATTGCATAATGTATAGAGTTTTCTTTTCTTGAGGAGGCGGATTTACTTGACTGTTACAGAAAACAATACATTTTTACAATTATCATTCATTGTTTTGGGAAATCAAATATTACAGAAATGATACACTGTGCAAGCATTGGGTTCCTTGCATAATACCATATCTGAATATAGATGCAATGTAAAATAAATACATAAACAAAATATTGGCATAAAGTACAACCAGTGTTTCTGATTTAGTGTACAACCTGAAGGGCATGAGGGAACTCTTATATGCACCTGTATCTTTTAACATTTAAATGCAGGGATTGTCTGGCCAGTATGATCCCTCTATCCACAGAACCAGTATCCATGGTTTCATTTTTCCACTTCCTACGAAATATAACACATCTCGGCATTTTCTAAGTCTTCCAATATGACTCTATGGTATTCTGGAGGCAGAGGTCCTTCATTTCAGAAGAGTTTGCTGTTATTATGGTGTCGGGAATCCACGTGAAGTCTGGGAACATATCCCCTATAGATATAGTGGTCATACTATATTTTGTCTGAGTTACATGCTTTGTGGGAGGGATACTTTTAATAATAATAATAATAATAATAATACTTTAATATTTGTGAGTCGCCCTCCACCAGTGGTGCTCCGGGCGACTTACATCATTTAAAAACCCTAAAAACAACAATATACAGCAATTTAAAACAGATACATGTCTGAGGAAAGGCTCAGACATTCAGAGGTACCGATCAGGCCCCAAACGCTAGGCGGAAGAGCCAGGTCTTTAGGTCTGACCGGAATCTAGTTTGGGTCAGAGTGGCTCTGAGGGCAGGTGGCAGTGAGTTCCAGATCCTGGGGGCCGCCACGGAAAAGGCTCTCCGCTGGGTTTCCATCAGCCGAGCCTCTCGCACCCCAGGGATGGTCATGCGATCGCCATTTATGGCACGTGCTGGCCTCACGCTGCGTTGGACCGTCAGCCGGTCACTCAAGTAGGCTGGCCCAATATTGTGCCGAGCTTTAAAGGTGAGCACCAGAAGACTATTTCATGACTTCCTTTGATTTAAATCTGCATCACTGAGCAGGAAGCTTGCGCAACCATTGGCTAATTTCCGGAGCCACAAATTCACAACTTTAACACTGGACAGTCTCAACTAGATGACAATATTTAATACCCACACCCACTTAAAAATGTTTGCTTAAACAAAAAGATCTAGAAGATTTACTTCTAAAAACACAACAAATGATGTTACCACAAACTTTTGTTTGCATATTGTCCACTTTAAATACTTCTGTGAGTTTTCATTGTTAATATGAAGTATAAATAATTGCAAACTGAAGATGGGATTTGCTTAACTTTCTTACAACCCTAGGATACAAACCCAGAAATGTGGCCATTTAAAAAATAAGAATACAAAAACCACAATATCTAATTAGATAAATTCAACCCCAGTTCTTCCATGCACAGGATTTCTATTGCTTTAGGGTCTGTTCAAACTACCTAAATTGCCTCAGGGTTCTTGCAAACAGAAAACTCATGGAAATAGTTTGTGTTTACAGAACTTTAAATGTGTGAAGAAACTGTCATTCCAGCAAAATGCTGAGTCTTAAAACTGATAATCTCCCATGTCTTTACTGAGGTCAGTCTTTAGTATAGCGACAAGAAAGGGTTTTAGCCACATCAGAAATGACAGTGAACCAAGCTGAGCAGAGGGGACTATCTTGGCCATTGCTTATTTTTTAAAAGGCCTGACCCAGACTCTAGAATGTCAATTTTAAAAACAACATCTGAGGGATCTTTTGACTTCCAGAGTTACACTATGTTGCACATATCTCCCCTCAAGACATCTTGGATCATCCTGGCATGATCCCATGCCCTTCTTCCTTTCAATATGTTCTTTGCTTGCATCTTCTCCCAAACCAGCGCTTAATGGTATTTTGAAAAAATCTCTCAGTTAATGCACTGATTTGACCTTTCATAAGATGTAACTCTTTCTCCTCACAGTCCCAATTTGAGTTGTTGTTACAGATTGTGTGAAGATCTGCCAAATTTTAAGGGCCTTAAGTAAAATGTTTGCTCTGTATTGGATTGAAGCCTTTCACTTTAAGATTAAAAATAAACAGTGCAAGGGCCTGGCCAAAATCTTTATGCCTTCCCTTGTCATTTGCCACTTAAAAGATGTTGTTCTCATTTTCATTGCTCTCCCCAGGATTTGGTATTTCTACTTCTCTTTCATACCAGAGGAAAGGTGTATGTGCTCTAGATGTTGACCTGAACCTGAAAGGTTTGAATTAGTTAAGGGAAAATGGTTCAGCACTTGGAATAGTTTATCTAAAATTCCGACCAAAGTGTAGGACAAATTTGCCACCCTGGTGTATTTGGAAACCATAAGTTACCACAGCAAATTTTGCAAAATATGCAACAGGAAAACAAATCAAAGAGAATTGAAACTATCTGTAAAGATAAACTAAACTTTAGAAACAAAGGAAAGATGTTAAAAGGTAACAGAACTCATTAACTTTAATGGGATTTGCTTATCTTTCTTACAACCCTAGGATATAAATCCAGAAATGTGACCGATTGTTATTTGCCATCAAGCAGATTTTGACTTATGGAGACCTTATGAATGGAAGATCCCCAAGAGCCCCAGTATACATCCAGACAGCCCCTTAAAAGCACAAGCTCCCACATTTTCACATGGGCCATCCAAACAATGCCCCACATAAAAGCAAATGCATTCGGCACAAAGAGGGAAAACCTTGCTTTGTGCCAAATTAATTTGACACCTGAAAAGATGCAGGGGCCCACCCTTTCAGTACTTTCTGTTGGTAATGAAAGTTCAATAGGCCAAGTTTGGTCCAATTCTATCATTGGTGGGGATTAGAATGCTCTTTGATTGTAGGTGAACTATAAATCCCAGCAACTACAACTCCCAAATCTCAAGTTCTATTTACCACAAACTCCAACAGTGTTCACATTTGAGTATATTGAGTATTCTTGCCAAGTTTGGTCCTGATCCAACATTGTTTGAGTCCAGAGTGCTCTCTGGATGTAGGTGAACTACAACTCCAAAACTCAAGGTCAATGCCCACCAAACTATATGTACACAGTGTTAGAGTGTCATTTTGTGTCATTTTGGTTGGTGGTGTGCCCCAGAATTTTGTAAATGTAAAAAATGAGCCGCGGCTCAAAAAAGGTTGGGAAACACTGATCTAAGACACAGCCTGACCATCTGTTGCTCCTTGTTTGGTAATGTGAGTCTATTCACTTTACACGGCAACAACAAATGAAATTGGGAAAGTGGTGAATTCTCAATCTCAAGGTCTTTAAACAGAGCGTGGGTGGATGTCTTTCAGGATTGTTGTAACTGATAAGAAATTGGATCAGGTACGTTGGTGGTCATTTTGAACTCTTAAGATTCTACCATTCTGTGCACCTGGAAGTTTGATCTTGTCATTAAGGCAGAATGTCAAAACAGCCAAAGGCCCTGAAAAATATTTCCTGCCCATTCTGACTTGATTGTTAATCCCAGTTAACTCATGGGGAAAAGAGATATCTTTTATCCGTATGGGTTTTGAGATTCTCTCACTGTCTTTCCTACTTAAATGGCCAGAGAATGGACGATTAGGTTGGGGAGAATGGCAGCCTCTTTGACAGACAGTGTAGCCAATCTCATTTAAGTTTCCATGAAAATATTGTGAAGGGTCATGAACTTTTCTAGGAAATGCAGTCTTGTTCTATTAGACATTTCCTCTTCTTTTGTCAGAACCGAGGCTACACTGAGTTGTCTTGGACAAAGAAAAAAGTGACTAAGGAAAAATGAGTGTCCAATGCTAGATTTAATATCATATTCTCAACCTGACTTAAGCTATAGTTCACTGAATTGAAGCAAAAAAGAATTGTGTCAGAGGAAGTTAGCCAAGAATGTCTTTAGGAGCTGTGGCCTATGCTTATCTTTCCTACGAAATATGATATTGTGCAGCTAAAATTGGAAAATCTCTTGCTTTTGCCCTGATTTAAGTTGCAAATAGATATACCGTACCTAGGAAACTCATCTGGTTTCATGGACACTATAAAAGCTTGCTGTCTTCCAGTCACTTGCAAATTTTGGAAAGTTGAAGCTCATTGAAATAAATGAATATTTTGGTGTGTTCCTGCTATGTAGGGAACTATTGAGGGAGTCTAACCACTTTGTCTCCTTCCTCCCTTCAGTTGAATTGGGAGAATGAAGTCGAGAACTTCCTTTCTCTCAGGTCTATTCAAGATCAAGGCCAGGGAGCAGCCTTGTTTGAAAAGCCTTGGCCTGGTAAAGAAGTTGTGGTGTTTTTATTCTCTCCTCCTATTGAAGGCCTCAAAGCAAACAAAATGAAGCCCAGCATGGCTTTGGAGGACGTTTATGATGCTGTGCTCACCTGCCTTTTTATCTGCTAAGAATTTAGTAGAAATTATATCGTAATCATTTCATTGGGTATTTGACAACACAAAAGTGAGGTTTAGACTAGACCTGGAGGACCACATAAGGTTTCAATGTGTGTTATCTTCTGTATGCCAAAGAACTGTTAGTAGTATACTCACTTCGGAAGTTTTAGAGTCGGGTGCACCCCTCATGCAGCAGGTAACATGGGTATATTCTACCAACAGAAAGAGACAAGATGTAATTTTGGATGTGGGCAGCAGGCAGAGATTGATATTAGCTTCTAGTGTTTTTAATGATAAATTAGAGGTTTTGAGAGTGTTTTGTCTGATTTTTTTTTAGTGTGGAAAGATTGGGGCTTTGAGAGTCACTGAGGGAAGGCACAAAGTGAGTATCGAGGCCTCATGCAGTCCATTGGCCACACACTCTTTTCCCTGTCGGGTGGGGTGGGGGGTTGAAGCTGTCAAACTGCTCTACACTTACTTGTGTATTCCTGATATGCAGTGCAGAATCATTCCAAATGTTGCCAGAATCTATTCTGGAGCTTGGGCACAGGATAATAGATGAATCTGCTATTTTTGTTCACCTAGCTAGTAGCTACACAGCTTTGTTACAAGCAACAATGTAGGCCTGAAATGGAATCTAGGCTGACAAGTGCTGACTGAGTGATTCTTATCTTTAGAAAAAGATTCCATGCAAAGGAGAAACTTTTTCAAATGTCATTATGTCTGTTCCATAGCTGCAACACTATAGCTTGTGTGCAGCATCCCCAGTGCCTCCTGCCTCTGCCAAAATATGATCTGACAAAATGAGATTATAAATGGCCAATTCAGGTCATTCAAAGACTGAGGATTGAGGGGAGATGAGAGGACCTTTCCCAAGGCAGCTTTAATTTTTTTTAAAAAAAAAAAAACAACAAGTGATGGAAAGTGATGAAACGTAACATCTGGTCCTCAGGTCGTATGTTTGATTTGAGTTTCCTTCCCTAGATAGTTGACCTTACAGGGTTAGACGAGCACTATCTGCCCGGGTTTGAAATTAGAGTTTTCCTTCTCTTGGGATGGTTGCCACAAGGCTAGAGAGCCCATCCTGCCCTTTGACGCTCTTTGTCAGACCCTTCGGTTGTGACCTGTCTGGCATGGGAGGCCCTACCAGTGGCTATTATGCCACCGCCAGCATAGCTCAGAACTTCTTTAGGGTATGCAAGCCTCTCCCCCATGTCAAGGGGGTGCCAATGGAGAGGTATGATACTCTACTAATAATTTCTAATTCTCCCAGGTTCAAGTATTTGGGATTCAGCAAAACTTCAGATGACTTTCAAACTACATTATTATAATTCCATTGTTCCATTTTAAGTGCCATGGCAACCTTATATGGTATCTTAGGTTTTTCAGTTTAGGGAGGTGTACTTAGAAGTCTATGAAGGAGCGACCAAATGCTTCACCGATTTATAAACCCCAGGATTTTCTACAGTCATGTTGAGTGAATTATATTGCTTCAACTATGTACTGAAAAGCAGGGCTTAGTGTGTATTTACAGGCCCTTGACCATTTTGGCAAGTTGGAATCGCCCTCTTAACCTGGGAATAAATTCCATTGAATCCAGTAGAATTAACTTCTGAGTATTGATCTGTAAACCATAAATCATTGATCAAAAGTAGCAAATCAGTTCAGAGACAGAAAGTCCATTTCAAATAATGAAACATTTAATTCTCAATATGCATTCCCATCTTCTCTGACTTTAAAATATATAAATTTGGAAGACCAAAGATGGGGGTTAGTTTCAAATAAATGTGAGCCAGTTAAGATGATTGACTGCACTAGTTAGATGCTCTTTTGGGTCAAATCAAAACACTGTGAAAATGAGAAATAAATCAGAATGAACTGATTTGGAACCAATTATCATTTCATGTCATATTGACATCAGCTGTGGCATATTACTGAAAACCCCACATGGAAGCTAAAGCTGCAAAAGCACAGAAGAGTGCCATGAAATTGAAAACCCTGCCTGAAATGTTCTGGCCTTTTCACCTTCAAATATAACCAAGTGGCCCATGTACTCAATAATATCTAGCAGCCAATTAAACAAAGATTGCATTGAAGAGTAAATGTATAATGCTTAGGCAACTTAGTTTTAAGAAAAAATAATCATAAAATAATAATTATGTGCATTATATTATTGACTTGATTTAGGAATGGAATGTTATTTTTAGATCTTAGAAAATTACTTTTGGACTGTATCTCCCAGAATGCCTCACACACATCAATCATTGAATTAGTAAATTGATTCTAAATCAAAACCTTACTTTTCTAAACTCTGAATACTTCAGATTGCAAGTGCTTTACTCAACCTTCTTCATCAGATGTACTTCAGTACAAAGGAATGGTTACCTGTCTGCACAATGCTGCAAAGTGTGAAAAGGTCCACCAGCCATGGGTCATGCTCCATGCTATCTTAAGAATGGTATTTAAAGTGTTGAATGGAAGTGGAAATTTCAGGGGCAAGTAGAAGCTTCAGGCTATTTTTGATGTGACAGTGAACTTTATTACATGCAACAAAACTGCAGGTGTGTGGTATGACAACACTTCCCCTATGACACGGTGGAAGCATCGCCCAACCAGGACCTTCTTAAGTTGAAAAGGAAGCATCCATTGGAAGTTGAGGGGTGTTGTGTGATGGGCTGCCTACCCACCTGTCCTTCAAATGTCTGGCAAGCTTCCTAGGACACTTATATTGGTAAGTGTGATGAGGTCCACAGACTAGGTAAAAAGTGTTAATGTCCTGAACCAATTCCTCAACCTGATAACTAAAGTCTCCATCGCTGTTTTTTTTAAAAAAAAAGAAAAATAAATTGCAGCATCTAACACAGGTCTCCAAAACTGAGGGTCATGAAAAACTTTTTTTAAACTATGTTGGTTTTACAAGAATTTGTTGTTCTAAATCCACAAGATTTGCTCCATGGTGTTTTTTTCCTACAATCTGCTTCCATGTTTGGGTTTTTTGTTGGGGTTTTTTTGGGCAATATATATGTAAGATTTCTTTGGGGTCTAATGAGTAAGCAGTAAGAAAAGGGTTGTAATAGATTTCAAAACACTTTGATTCACTGATATGAAACATAATCAATTCAAAAGCACTGAAAGAGATTTCACTGGAACATCTGCATTTAATTGAACACAAGTAACAGTTGAATTGGGGAAAACTGAATTGGTGAAAAATCTATGTGTGGTATGTGACTTTTATCATGTTTTTGAAATCCAGCCCACAAAAAATACATTAAAAACCACTATAATATTGGAAAAAGGGGTTTTCATTGTAGATCTCTGTTATCTAATCTATTGCTACACAGAGGAAGTCAGCATCCAAACTGTGCTTAATGATCTCCAAAACAAAAGAGTACAGTATCTTCTGAAGTAATCCTTCCCACTGTTAGATAACTCTTACCACTAGAAAGTTCTTTCTAATGCTTAGGTAGAAACTACTGTACATTAGAGAGTATCTGCACAAATTAGAATGGAAACCATTTATGTTGCTCTAAACTAAATAATATATAGTGCACATGGGCCAAAATGAGCTGCTCCATAATTGTGTCACACACTTTTGTAACATGAAAGATTGTAGTAAAAATTATATTCATCACTACATGAAGTGTTTCTTAAAGCCAAATTGGACAGGCTGATAGTGTATTTAGTCAAATAATAAGTTGCACTATGAAAATTCATAACAGCTAAATTGCTTTGCTATGAAGCCTTATTTCAGCTGTACAAAATTCAGTTATCCACCCTGTGGAATTTAACTACATGCAAATGAGGAGTTACTTCTAGAGTCACCCAACTAGCCTCTTGGACTGTGATACTGGTAGAGAATGTCAGGTAAAGACTGCATTCTGGAAATGACACGATCCGTGTTATGTATTTAGCTAATTATTACAGCAAGATAAATAGCATGCAAACAATAATGCATATTTAATTAGATAAATCACACTTATTAGAAGCTAGTATTAACAGTGATTAGAGTATAGGGATTCATTATTCATTTCAACTGTAGTAGGTATTTTACTGTACACAAGTTGTGATTTACAACAAAGGCTAAAGGTCTTCAACCCATAATTCTTCTCCTTCCTCCATGAATTCATTTTGCTTCTGAACCTCCCCACATCAGTGGACAAGTGAAAGCATGACACAACAGCAAGGCCATTTGGGATCACAATCAATGGGTGGGGAACCACTGATTTAGAGGCAAATTTCTGGATTTTCTTTGTCTCCCCTAAGTCTTCATCAGCCACTAAATGACCATGTGGTTTAGAGGAGCTTGACATGTAGATTTTGAGGGTATTGACAGTCACTGTACAAAGCAAATACTAAATTCTTCTCCCTGGAATGCCAAAAAATAAATAAACCAATAGGAAGAGGAGGAGATATACACAGTGTTGTTTCGGGCAAAATCAGCCTTTCCCCCTTTCAATGTCTCTGCTGCAGATTGTATTCTGAACTTCAAAGGAGCAATTGTAGATGCTGACCCAATTTTGGGAGTAGGATTCAGCACCTTGGATCAATACTTTAAATTTCTGGCTTAGACCCAGAGTCGATCTTGTATTCCACAGACATGGAAATGTTAGCTGCTACTTTTCTCTGTCTTCAACAGTCACTTCACTTTTGTTGGCGACTGAACATGCTATCTACCTGCTAGACTGTTGTGAAGATCTTATTCCCCTGTTTTGGTTACCTTGAAATATTGAATCCTCTAAAACTTGGGATTTATTTAATTTAATTTTGATTTTATTCATTTCTATGCTACCTTTCCCCCCAACAATGGGACTAAAGGGGACTTAGAACTTTTTTTAAAAAAAAATACAGAAGAATAAGTATGTTTATGATAGGATGATGAGCATTATTGTGCCGTGAGCCTAGCCCTGCTTAATGGAGCAAAGCATTAAAGAGACAAACAGGAGGGGTGGCCGAAGACTGAGCAGTCAATGGCTAGCAAGAGTTAAAAGTATGAAATCAATGTAGATTTGTAGAGTTCAAAGTAAGGATGGAAAGGCCATTAAAATATTTGAAAATAGTTGAAAGCTCAGTTTCTCATATTTTGGTAAATCCTGATGAGAATAATACTGCTGGGAATCTCTCAGCTTGGGATGCATTCTGTGGGAAATTCACTTGTTTTGCATGGGAAATAGGTTTCACCTATACAAATGACAGTTGTTTTATGCAAAAATTAGTATTTTTGCACAGCAATTTTTTCCTGTACAAAAAACACGAACAAAGTCATGAACTGTGAATAGTCTTCAAAAATTGTGCAGTTTCAAGAACTTTCTTACAAGAGGAAGAAAACAGCTAAAATTCAACAAAGAATTACATTTATTGGAATCCCAGGATCTTTTCATATAGTCATGAAGTTTAAATAAGGTAAATGAACATTTGACTATGTAAAATGTGCAGGTTCTGCAATAGTTATTAATGTTATCTTTTGTTTTGCCTATAGCTATAAGTTGAGGAAATTTCTGAAACACAATTTATTCACCAATATTGATTGTAGCCCTTGGAGATATATGTCCATGCTCATAAAGGTTCTGACTGGTAAATAATAGATATAAAATGTGGGTGATTTTATGTGCCCTACATGCTATATTTATGAACTTTTATATTTATTATATTGTTATCATAAATGTATAGCATCTTTTTTTTTAAAAAAAATCTACCTTCCTCCTAGAATTGCAAAAATGGTATTTTCATAACTCCCTAAAGATTTCACATGACTGAAAAGCCCAAAATAACTATAGCAGAGAAATGAACAGTTTGAGCTATGTGATCCCTTGTGAATAATATTCTTTGCTTGCTCACTTGCCTCATCCGAGGAAGGGGGGTATTTCCTGTGTCTATTTATTCAAATTCAAAAGTAAATTTCACTGGGATCCCTTAACAGTCTTTTGTATGCACTTCCCAAACATTTGAGCTCTACTGGCACAAATACTGGCAATAAGAGGATTTAAAATTCAGTTTTTTAAATATTTGTCCACTGTCAATTCTGAATTATTTTGCTTTAAATAATTACAGTTCAATATTTTTCTGGATTGGTATTCTTTTTCAGGGATCAAATATAATACCATGTAAAAACTATACAACTCATCCTTCCTGGCTGTAATTTTATTCCAAGGAAATTGCAGCTTGTTCAATTTTTAGTAGCAAAGAAGACTGTGAATGTTATTACTCCTTTGCAGGAAATGACAACCTAAAACATGCTCATTTCCAGTTCACACATGACGGTGATGGTGATGATAACTATCTTTATCATATACTACATTTCTTTGGTATCTTTCTCTTTTTTTAAAAAACCCAAATATCATGACACCTTACAATTGGCCATACGTAAACATGGTAGAAAAGAAATGTCTTAACTCACCACAGGAAAGATTAGGATGTTAGGAAGAAGTGAACATTTCTGGAAGAGCATTCAATAGAGTAGGAAAACATTGTTTGAAAGGGAGGTTACATTTTTACCATACTCTGAAGTCTTTTGGAGGAGGTACTTGGAGGATCGCACATGTGGAAAGATTCCTGACAAATAAAAACCAGAATACTATCAAAGGGAAATCAGCTTGGGAACCTACAGTATCAGCAGGCAGTTGACTTAGGCCAGAATAGATACTTTTTATAGGATTGCCAGAATGATACCTGGAAGGAGCTCTTGCTACAGTAATGACTATTACTTGGTCACAAGATAAAACAAGATCTGCCAAAAAAAATTATACTGTCACATCGGAACTGTCAACAATTTCAAGTCTGGAAACCTTATGATCAAACGTGCTGCAGGATTTGGACCTTCCACAGCAATCTTTTAACCCAGGGATCAGCCATATAAAATGGCTTATCCCAGATTGAATTGCAATCCTCTATGTGTGTTGTATGGACAGGACACATCAGGCTAATGTCATCTCCACCAATATCCACATGGTAGTACAGATACAGCCAAAGTTATTTTTTCTTCTTTGGAAAGGATGTAGAAATGATAGAGGAAGGCCAGGAGTGAAGACTGACTTCCTCCATTATCATGTGGGAGAAAGAATTTTTTAAAGTTTACTATTAATTTGGTTTTTTAAAAAAACACATACAATATATATATATTTAAATATTTCCTGAAAATAGTGTGTGTGTGTGTGAGAGAGTGTGTAGGAAGGTGTTGCCATGGGACATAACCTTACATCTGACCAAGAAATATGACATGACTCAGGAGACGAGACCTTATTTCAGTGAGAAAGTAAACCTTCAGTAAGACTAGACCGCCTCCTGGGTTTATAAGAATCAGTGTTGTGGAAAAGTGTCATCACGAGCCTTTGTGGGGAAAAAACTTCATGAAAACCATCCAGGTATGGCTGATATGGAACAGGATAAGAAAAAAATCCTCAAGTCAAAATAGGCCATATATGGTTAGGGATATGGAAAAATCAATTCAAAACTGTCACTCTTGTCAGTTTGTATAAGTTATACTATGCCTTCTACCAGAAAATCACTAAATGCTGCTGATGCTGGAGCCTATATAAAACATTCTCATATTGATTTAGCTCACTCTCTTTATGAGGCAAAACTTTTTGATATTTCTAGAAGTAATCAAATAGACAGACATCAGGCCTTCACTTAATAGTGACAGAATCTTTGATTGGGAAAGTCTTGAATTACCACTCTTGTTTCAGACTGTCTTTCTTTACAACTTGAGGAATATAGGCCTTTTTGAAGGCTAATATAACAATGGTCTGGCATGTTGTACCTTGCCGTTAGGCACCAGATCTGTAATAAGGAAGCATAAAATGTGTTGTGGGAATTTTTCAGCTATCCTAGGACCCTTCCAGACAGGATCCAAAATGCGGGCCCTGTCGGACTTTTACCTGAGGCATCCAAACGATGTCTCGGGTAAAAGAGGAATATTTTGATACAAAGCAGATAAATCCTGCTTTGTCCCAAATTATTTAGATACTCTATTACACCCGGGCTTTCATGAAAGCTCTGTTTGGAGGCGTCCATAAAATACTTCTTAAGGGAGAGAAATACTTGAAAATAGAACTCCTTTGCATGAATATGCCGAGAACGTTGCCTTTAAACCATTGCAAAAATTATGGGGCAAAAGGTATGGGGACTGAGTGAAATTCACAGCCATTGCCCTCCCCTGAATCCTGTTAATTTTAGCCAAGTTACGCTTCACACATCTGTCCTTCTAAACACTGTCTAAGCAGGTAAGCCATCCCAAAAGGCCAAGTGGGCAATGAAAGCTTCTCTCTGCTTTCTGCATTGCACACAACACTTTGCATTCACCACGACAACACCTATTCCGCTTGACTGACTCTCAAGGCAGAGACAGTTGAGGTCAACAAGAAATGTGTCTATCTTGTGGTGTTTCAAGCTTAGCAGAATGTTCAGATTTGAAAGCAAACACTAAGTTGCAAACTTGCTGGTGCTAATACACAGTTGATGCCTTCCAATGTTTCACATACGAAAAACAGGACATTTGTGGATGTGCAATAGAAAGGTTGTAGCTAGGCAAGAAGAGGACAAAATGTATTAATACGGAAGAACAAACAAAACTATTAATTTAACTAGAGAAAGCCTGATATTTAGAACTGAGTTTAGGAAAGCCCTATCCACCAAGAAAAAAAAAATTCAATACCCATTGTGTGTTTATGTATGCTTTTCCAGGAGGCCCCTTCTACACTGACATATACAATCCAGATTATCTGCTTTGAACTAGATTACATGGTAGTGTAAACTCCTATAATCCAGTTCAAAACAGACAATGTGGATTATCTGCTTTGATAATATGAATTATATGGCAGTGTAGAAGGGGCCTAAGTCTAGTTGAATTCTGTTCTCTCCCCTCCTCTCCCCTCACTCAGCCAATTGCATACGAACTACTTTTGCAATTTGACTCTAACGCTCCTTCACACAGCAGTAGAAAATCTACATTGAACTGGATTATATGGCAGTGTGGATTCAGACAACCCAGTTCAAAGCAGATGTTATGGATTATTTGGCTTGATATTCTGGGTTATACGTGTATGGCTGTGTGGAAGGTCCCTGAGGCCCTTCTACACTATCATACAAAATCCAGATTATCTGCTATGAACTGGATTATGTGGCAGTGTAGTCTTATGTAACCCAGTTCAAAGCAGATAATGTGGATTATCTGCATTGAAAATTGGGATTATAGCAGTGAAGAAGGGGCCTGAAGTAATCCGAGGATAAAGATGAGAGCAAGAGAAAGCAACAGGGACATTTTAAATGCAACTGAGGAAGAGGGATGCAAGGTCCTTCTACACTTCCATATAATCCAGAATATCAAATCAGATAATCCACATTATCTGCTTTGAACTGGATTATCTGAGTCCACACTGCCATATAATCTAATTCAAATCAGATAATCTGGATTATATACAGCTGTGTAGAAGGGGCCACAGAGGATTAACTAGGGCCCCATCAACACAGCCACATAAAATCCAGATTATCTACTCTGAACTGGATTATATGACAGTGTCGACTGTGGGTGGATCTACACTGCCTATATCCTAGGATCTGATCCCAGATTATCTGCTTTGAACTGGATTATATGACTCCACACTGCCAGATAATTTGGGATAAGCAAATAATATGGGATCAGATCCTGGGATATAGGGCAGTGTAGAACCAGTCTCATAAAATCTTGTTCAAATCATATAATCTGGATTATCTGACAGTATAGATCCATCTACTTCTACAAACTCTGCATCCTAGGTATGCAGAGTTTGTAGAAGTGTGACCTGCTTATTATCTGCAAAAGTTCCAGATCAGGGTCGTTCCTACCCTCAGCTAGAGGAGGCATGTCAAGCAACATATTTTGTGGGTTATGAAAGTGCAACATTTCATTGATGCTTTTGTTTATTTTTTGTTTTGCTGCTAGGAATGCAGAGACAATTTGTGGGATTTTTTTGCCTCATGTACAAAGATCACTGAGCTAGCTTTATATATATTGAAATTTGACTCGAGTGGGTGAGTATGGTATTTTCTGCTCAGCCTCTGGCAGCAAAATGTTTTTCCTGTTTCATATAATGCTGTGCCTGAGGACTTCTCGCTGTAGTTGTTGAATTATTACATATTCCTTCATGGGAACTCTGCTTAGTGGTAGGCTACTTGGACTCAGGATAGAAGAAAGCCTAGATCTACACAGCCATATAACACAGCAGTTTTGAACTGAATTATATGGTCAGTGTAGGCCATACAATTTAACTGTATTCAACAGCATTATTGGGGTCTACACTGACCATATAATGCAGTTCCAGAAAAGTATGTCCAGATAAACAATGCTTTTCATATGATTGGAGCAAAAGCCACTCTGTACAGTTTCATACAATCATACAAATAATTTATGGTTGGCTAATGCTGCTCTGTTGTCACTCCATGTCAGATGGTGGTGCATGTCATGCCATGATACTCTGCCTCGGAGTGTGATGGAGCCTTTGTCTTGCATTCCATCATGTTGCCTTGCCTCATTGACCGGCAGGTGATTCACATTTATTTATTTATTTATTATTTCAATTTGTATACTGTCCCTTCCGGCTGGCTCGGGACGGTTATAGCATATCGAATTACATCATAAAACATATCAATAATCAACAGGACACATAAAACAAGCAATAAAACCAATTTAACAATATTCTGCTATAAACAAGGGTGGTCACAGATTGAAAGCAAGGAGCACACATAGTGTGCACGGCTTCTCCCCATGGAGTTGGCATGGATCTGGCTACACAGGAAGCCTCCTATGTCGCCAGCTCCATGGGGGGAAGCTGTGTGCACTACATGTGATTCTCACTTTCCTCCATGTGATTCTCTTGCCAGTTGACCATGTGACGAACTCCCTAGGCTGGATCTACACTGCTCTATATCACAGGATCAGATCCTAGGTTCTCTGCTTTGAACTGGATTATATGAGTCTACACTGCCAGATAATCTGGGATAAACAGATAATTTGGGATCAGACCTTGAGATATAGGGCAGTGTAGATCCAGCTAAAGAAACAACTATTAAACCAGAGCTACAGGCTCTTCCACAGAACAGTAAGGGTTGGGAGTACCAAATACCCCCCCCCCCCCAAGTATCCCTTCAGCTGTTTCATCATTCTGTAGACTGCCCCATTACTTATATTAGAGCAACCACAAGAAGTAATATAAAAAGGAACCTCCTTCTTTGGCTTTCCTGCTTAAAAACCTGGGCACATTCCTGACTTGTTATGCCAGATGAAAACATGGGCTATCATTGGGTTTGAAACTGGAGTTTTCACTCCTCTAACAATGTATCCTTTAATTGCAGTAATGTTTTGTTGCACTCCTTTAGATTAAAATGCTATTTCTAACTGTCAGTTAATAGGTTTTAATGAAAGCAATTTATTAGACATTATGTACTCAGTTTAAATCTAACAGGGCAACTAAACATTCCAGTAACCAAGGATGGTGTGGGAGGAAATCTATATTGCTCTAATTTGCATTGTATGTTCTTCTCACTGAGTATAATTGAGATCGACTGCCTAGAGCAGCACTCAGCAAATCACGAATAATCAGGGAAAAATATATAATTAAGTACAATGTGCACATTTTGGAATAAACATAGGGCAGAAAGGAAGGGATTTCATATCTAACTCAAATACGAACTGTGTGGAGATTTATTTTTCCTACTTTGGCATTGTTGAGAAACATTGTGGTTAATGCCAAAAATAAAATAGCAATCATTGGCCCTAGAAAAGAGTATAGTTCTCCCCCCCCCCCCCCAATATTCCTGGATTTTATACTCACAGAATCAACTGACCATAGCTTGGAAATATTTTTTTTAATCTAAAAAAACAAGCCTTGGTTTTGCCATTTTATATAAAGGACACCATTATACTATGTCACTGTAATGGGACTTATCATCCATGAACTTTCATAGCTACATGGGATCCTGGAACAAGCCCTAGGATACCCAATGTATTTAGTTTCCTTTTAATTAACCTATTATAAGTTAACCTTATATAACTATTTAGTTAACCTTAACTTGCTGAAAGCAAGTTAAGCAACATTTTGAAATTATGAACCTGTACAAATTTGGACAAAATTATGTGGCCCTAAAGTCTTTATAGAAAGTTTTGCTGAACTTGATGCTAGGTCCAGCTGCAATTAAGTTTCTAAGGCCCCTTCTACACTGCCCTATATTCCAGAATCTGATCCTAGATTTTTTGCTTTAAACTGAATTATATGAATCTCTACTGCCAGATAATCTGGAATAAGAAGATAATCTGGGGTCAGATGCTGTAATATAGGAGTAGTGTGGAAGGAGATTCCGACAAGGGAATTCCACAAAAGCAACTGCATAGTACAGAGGGACCCTTACATTGTAGATAATTCCTAGTGATGGGACACAGAAGAGGATGCTTCCAGCAGACCACAATCTTTAGCAGATACTTATGTATTTTCAAATTTCAATGATGCATGTAATTGAAACATTATCACAAGCACCTTGAATTCAAACTATTGTACTGGCAGCTAGTGCAACCCTTTTAAAACTGATATTATGTGTGACGTTCTAGTCTGCAATTTATCTGTTGCTGTTTGCACTAGTTTCAGACAAAAGTCTGGTTATGTCACTACAGCCACAAAATGCAAACACATTCTCCAAAACCTCCTAAAGGTTCTCTCAATGTAATCCGCCAGGACCTACACAAAATCCTTGTGAGTCCTGGAGGATTCCTTTGTTGTTGTGGGTCTGGTTGTGGGAACACAAAGAGGTTTTTTTGCTTGTCGCTATCCTCCTCAGGCCATTAATGAATGTGTTGGTGGGGGTTAAAGAAGGAAGCTTCCATCTCTATATTGGAAGAGAGAGGTGATGCAGAATTCTTTCTGACTGAACACTGCATTCTGCCATACAAATCTGGGAACACAAATATTGTTTGTCTCCACATGAGTTTCAGTCAGCCACTTTCTCTTAACAACCAAATATTTGAACACTCACAAATGAAAATTTAAATGAAGGCTGGGCAACTACAACCAGCCTGTGACTGGCCTAGACTGCCAAACGGAAGCTTATACAAAAGGCAATTGGTTTCATCAGAGAAACTTGTCCAAGGGCCATTCCAGATAGGCCCAAATTGCGAAAGGAACTGGGATTTAAAATCCCAATTCCTTTCACAATTTAGGCCATACATAGGGCCCAAATCCCAGGTTTTCCCTGGAGGGCATCTAGCCAGCCCCCCTTCTCCTGTAAACTTACTGGAGGGGCCTGGGTGCATCCTCAGGGCCCTCGGAGAAAGCTTCTAAGAACATAAGAACATAAGAAGAGCCATGCTGAATCGGACCTCAGCCCATCTAGTCCAGCATTCTGTATCACACAGTGGCCCACCAGTTGTACACGGGGATCTCGAGCAGAAGGGAGGGCAAAACCCTGACCTGCTCCCGACCCCCCACAACCAGTACCCAGGGAAATCCTGCCTACCTCAACCAACTCCGAGGTGGCACTTGGATGTCCATTTCAGTAACTACAGATTCCTTTGGTATCCATGATATGTTAAAATCCCCCCATCCCTATCCAAAGCTCCCAATGCAAAATTTTGACATGTCTGATGCAGCAAGGCCCTTCAGGTAAGTTTACAGGAGAAACTGGGGCTGTGAGGGGAGGGTGGGGGTGCCATCCTGCTACTTCGGGATCTTAAAGCCCAAAGAACTGGGATGGCAATGGGAATTGACCCCTGGGATTGCAAAAGACAGTCCTGAGAGTCAATCCCCACAGGCCCAACCTCTGAAAGGATCTGCACTTTACTTTAAGGTCTGGATCTTTTCAGGTTTTTTCCAAATCCAGAATAAATTGGGCAATCCTGGTTTAATCTGGATTCATTCAAATTAATCTGAAGCATCATTTGGATGCCCCAAATTGATCCAAAACCAATCACAAGTTTTGGGCCTGTGTGGAAGGGCCCTAAAAGCTGCTTCCTAGCAAGAAAGGTAAAAGTAAAATAATCTAATTTGCCAGATAAAGAGCTAGATTGGTGTAATAGTTTGAGGAGCAGGTTATGACTCTGAAGACCCAAGTTTGGCTATGGAAACCTACGTTGCTATATGATTGATGTATTTCATTGACCAGCCTAACTTGTTTGCACACCAGCACCCCCCCTCCCCCACCAAACAATGAGACTTAAAGTATTTCTGATTGTTGCTTATGATGCTTTTCTTACTATTGTTATAATATTGTTTTTATGTTGTTTTTATATTTTATATGCTATTTTTTTTACTGTATGTGTTTGAGCTTGGCCCAATGTAAGCCATCCCTTGTCCCTCTGGGGAGATAGAGGCAGGGTATAAAAATAAAGTTGTTGTTATAATATTATTATTACTGGGTGACCTTGGTAACTTCATTCCTTCTCAGCCACAGAGGGAGGCAAGAACAAATCTGAGCAAACCTTGCCAAGAAAATACTTGTGAGACTGTCATCTTAGTATAGGCATAATTCAGAAATAGCCTGAAGGCACACAACAAGAATAAATCTGCTTAATGACCACAAGAAAGTAATTATTGTAGGTAAAGTGTTCTTAAATTCATTTCCAATTTCACTTAGAATAGGATATATTGCATAAAAAGAACCTCTATGGAACCTATCCCACTGAGTCAATGAAAACTTTATCACCACTTCTGTGCCTATCAGTGAAATTCTATGTTAAGGTCTTCTGTGGCTCAACAAAAGCGTGCTAATCTCATCATCAACCTGAGAGAAAGAATTCAAAGACGGAGTCTGGAGACTTTGTGGCTAAGAAATGTCCAGAATGCTTTCATATAATGTGACTGACAATTTAGACTGTACATGATCTCAGTCTCCAGTCCAGCATCAAACTATATCTATTCCCTTTTCCTGCCTTTTATCCACATTAATAGAATTTTCACCTGCTAAATAGCAGCAGTAGTTGTTAGATGAGAAAGCTGTGAGCAAAGGTGATAAAGTAAATCTTTTTCACATATTCAGGATTTAAAGCTTTAATAGTATTTGAATGAAAATGACTTTTCTTACGTGCTAAAACTAAGGCTGAAACACTACCCAGTTACAGCAATTTGATACTACATTATCTGTTGTGGTCCCATCCTATAAAATCCTGGGATGTGTACTTTGGTGAGGTATTTGGAGAACTTTAGTTTACTTTCCTAAACTGGAGCAGAGAATACTAAGTATCTCCCTCAACCACAAATCCTGGGTTTCTGTAAAACATTTATGCACATTCTCAATCTCATGAATCACATGTAGACCTTTCTTCATTACACACAGAAAATTGAGGCCATACAAAGTAGGTCTTGCACATACAACACATTCTTCTTGGGAAAAGAGCAAATGGATCCCACCAGGAGCGTCTACTCATAAATGCTAATGTGGCAAACTTAATTTTGATTTGGATGGAAGGTAGCATTTGATAAAAAGGCTCTAAGTTAGAATTTGGAGTTCTATTTGTTTGAATGGCAGAGCTAAGTCTTCTTCAGCTATGTTGGTGGTCGATGCATATTTGGCACACTTTCTCCTTTCCCAGGTGCACAAAAGCCCCTAGACATTGCAAGGCACAGCTCCTGAGCACCTAATTGGCAGCAGGGGTATGCCCAGGAGTAATCCAGCCATCCTTACACACCCGGGCCAGGAGAAGCAATAGCTGAGACACATTGAACATTAATAGAAATTACTTTAGTGTGGAATGCACAAGGGAAGAAGGTTTACTCCTGAGTATGCCTCTGTTACAATTCAGTGGCCAGGGGAATGCATTTCCACTTGGGAATCTCTTGCCATCTACTTGATTCTAGTCAATATAATATCTACCCATCAATTAATACTACACAATTTGATTTTGTTAACTTTGTGCCTATCATCTACAATTAATCATTGGTTTTGTTTGTGTGACTGCTCCATTTGCTCAAAGTGTCACTAAGGACGAGGAGTGGTCATTACAATATAGCTTAATTGGTGGTCATAGGTGACTTTCAGGATGTATTTTTATGGACACATCATTATCGAGTCAGTTTCAAACTGCATTATAGTGTCTGTACTGACACTATTGATGGAATGATGCATCACCTAATTTACTTCATGCAGGGATCAGCTGCATGAAGAGAAGGAGGCCCATTTTGCTTATGATCAGAACCTGGATGAATGTTTCCATCAAGTTTGTGGGAGAGTTGGGCCAGGAGAGACTTATCTAAGCATACTTCACTATAAACTACTAAGCATAGTTAAGTATATTTCACTAAGTAGCTGATATAGAATACTTGTGGCCAATACTTTTAACAAAAAAATAGATTGCTACAACCCAGGATGTAGCAACCCGTGCTTGTAATTCTCAGTTAAAACATTCTGCTTGTACTTGTAATATAAAGAAGAGCTTTTGCTGAAACAGCCATGAAAGACTCTCTTTGGTGGGAAGTTTGTTGCTTGCAGAAGAGGGCAAGTGGGTACACAGTAGCAGCTCTGCCTTTTCACATTAATTAAAAGTGCTTGTGTAGGCCTGAATTTTGTAAACTGAACAGACATTTGGCTGCAAAACAATCAGGGCTCCAGGAGGAATTAGACATGATGTCTGTTATCAACGTGCAAGAATTTTAATTGAAACCAAAACCAAAAAAGAATTTTTTAAAAAACTGGTGTTGTAGAAACATTTAAAGAAAGGTTTTGAGCCAGCTCATGTAGGACTTTTTTTGCCCACAAAAGAGCCGAGATGTACATGAGGGGCTTTCTCTTGGTGGTGGGACTCTCAGCTGAACAATTCTTATATCACCATTTTGATATGTGAAATCATCTAATTTAGGATTCCCAGGATAGCCAACCTAATGGATTGCCTAGGTCCGGATGGGATTGTTCAGCTCTCCAGTTGTTGTTGGATTGCAAATCCCAGCATCCACAGACAGCATGTGGAATTCTAGGATGCCCAGTTCAACAGCATCTGGATGGCTGCATGTATCTGGATTGTTTTATCATTCCATTGCTATAATGCATCATAGAATTTGATAGGCATAGGTTTTGTCAAAGTGATTACCATTGATAGGACATTAAAATGCCTTCATAGCTTTGCGAAGGTGGCACGTGGTTTTAAAAGAAAATCATAGTACCTATAGTATTTAATCTTTGAATTTTAATACAATCAAAGCTCCACACCCTATATGAAATAGTAACCATTAAAAACCTTTAATTATTTCAATAAGCTTATTGATGGCTTTTGAATATCTAGGAAATACTTGGGGAACACCTACACTGATCACGTAGGTTGGTTTGGAACCAGTTTGACAGAAATCAGTTTAATTGTATGAATGATTATGGGCCCTTCCAGACAGGCCCTATATTCCAGGATCTGATCTCAGCTTTTCTGTTTATCTGGCAGTGCAGACTCATATAATGCAGTTTAAAGCAGAAAACCTGGGATTAGATCATAGGATATAGGACCTGTCTGAAGGGCCCTGTGTTGACATGTCTGGGACAGGTTTGAGGCCAGGAAGGTGATTACATTAACTACACAACCTGACCTTAAACCACTGTGGGGTGGGGGTTTTTTTTGTCCATTTCTGGAAGGGATTTGCACCAGTGCTCTGGAAGCATAAGAGGTGAGCAGGAGGGGAGGACGACAGTTAGGAATGGAAATAATCAATTACCCATCCCAGGGATTCAATTAGCCCTCTGCTGCCAGCTATACCCTTGGGGAGTTTTTCAGCAGCATTCTGAATTTTTTCCAAGCTCTCCAGCATAGGGTGAATGTCTATAAAGTGCTTCACATTCTGTGGAGCTGATTGCACTATACAATAGGGTTTAGATTTGGGACTCAGTGATGTGCATTAAGGGGCTTAACTTGGACTTCCCCCGACTTTGCTTAATATGCTTTACTGACACTGTAGCGAGTTTTGGAAATGTCTGTTTTGTATTTTCTGCAGTTTGAAGTCAACTTCAAGTTGTGTTAAATGGTTAGTGTAAATGTGCTTCGGATCTTGCCTAGTGTTCTAGACCCGAGTCTTCTTATCACTGCCCTACAAGTGATCCTGACTCTTGCATTGTCTTGCAATTCTGATTGAGAGAAGGTTTGCTATTGGATCTATTAAGATGGCCAAGGTAAAAGCTAGAGCAGGTTCCTATGCTTTTAATGATGCGTAGAAGCATTTTCAGCAGATGTTTTTTGTTACCTGATTCTATGATAAGTAACATCTTCAGAAAGGTCCTTGTCTACTAAATCATTAACAGTCCAGGAGCATATTTCAGTTTTAACCCTGTCAACCATATCAGTCAAAGAAATCATTTAAATGGTCCATAATCAAACATTTTGATTTTGTCTATACATTAGGAACTTTCTTACACTGTATTGGTAGTAGGTCTGCTGCCATGATCCCAAACTATTTCATGTTGAAGATCCCCAGATATCTAAGAGTACATTAAAATCCCTGCAGAATTAATTAAGTAAGCAGTGTGATTTAACTTGTGCATCGTTAATTAAATTTCAGGGCGGATTAGAACATGATGCCTCTTGCATGCAGTATTACTGAAAAGTCACATGAATGGTACACTGCAAACGCTATGTGGCAAAAAACCCACAAAGCAAGAACTGTTTAACCCAGTTACTGGAGCATAACTGCCGTATGCCCTCTCATTAAGTGGGACTGATAAGAATTGCAGCCCAACACTATCTGGAAAACCACAGCCTTCCAACCCCTGTTTAAAATGTTGATCGATGTGTATGTGCTGTAAAAAGGTTATAGACTGCACTTTAAATTCTTTGAATTAGATCTTAGTCAGAAGGAATTCAAAATTAATAACCTGTGTTCATAAATGGCCCTTTCGCACTACATAATTGTAGCACTTTGACTGCCCTGGTACCACACTATGAATTCATGGGATTTGCAGTTTCATGATGTACAGTGATATGTTGAGTTAAGAGTATAATTTGTCTGGTGACCAAGCTCTGAACTCAAAAGGCTCTTATCACAAAGTAAATTTTCCCATTGAAATACACTAAAATGCTATTAATCCATTCCAAATCCCTGTGCCCCCAAGGCTCCCTCCCCATTTTTGTTACCTTTTAAAGATTTTTTAAAAATGTACATTATAAATAACAAATAATGTATAAATGCACATTCACATGGAACATTTAAAAATAATAATAAACTTTAAAATGGTAGAAAAACAAAGTTGTAGCAAGGAAGCACATTTGAGGCACCAAAATGTGGATTGGCCAGTGTGATCACAAGGCAAAACCTGCACATTCACAAGGAACGATTAAAAAAAGGAAAGAAAGATCAACTTTAAAATGGTAGAAGCACAAAGTTGTGGCACAATGGTCAAAGCACAAAGTTGTGGCAAGAAAGCACAAAACGCAAAGTGAAGAAGCAGAAGCATCATTTTCTTCATACTGTACTATTCCAGCCTCCCTCCCTATCCTGCTCTCTCTCCCTCCCTCTCTTCATGAAGCCAAACATACTAGGAATAAAAACCACACAAAATCAACTAGCCCAAAGTTCCTCAAAGCGGACAAGAGCAAAGTGGATCTGGTGAAAATACTAATCTCTAACAAAATTAAAATGCCATGGCTCATGTTTTTTCCCCCTCTTTGATAGATAAGAAAACAAGTGGGTAAAATAAAAGTATTGTTCCTAAATGGTACAAAGATTCAGAACATGTAGAATCTATTATTTTATTTTTATTTCAGTAAGTGGAGTGTTAGTTCATAAATATTAAACTTTGGGTTGTTGTTTTGCAGTAAGGTGCTATTTTTCTGTATTCATGTCTCAGAGCTTGGTCATTTCTTTAAGAATTATTAGTTATTTTATTTATTTATATCTCAAACTTATACACCGCCACTCCCCGGAGGCTCGGAACAGTTTACAGCTTGAACCATAACAATGACAATGAAACACACATTACAGGACAACAGTAAGGGTAACACATAAATAGGGGAGAGAAACATAAGGCCATGCACACTATGGAGGCAGTTAAGCACCCTGTTTTTAAGATTCTACAAGAGTGCTTAACTGTAGTGACTAGATGATGCTTTATTGTTATTCCCAAATGGACTTAACTTCTTTTGTAAGCAAGTTTTTGTTTCATAGAATAAATTATTGCAGCATTTTTTGAAATCCACTTAGAAATGGATTTTTGTCAAGTGACTGTTTGTTTAAAATTGGCTACTACACTAATCTGAATAGAAATGTGCATAACATACTTTGAGAGACTTTATCTATTATTAGTACAGGCAGTCCCTGACTTACAAATGACACCTAGTTAAGAACATGGGTGAGACAACAGGAATATACATCCTGGAAAGGGAAATTCACTCCTGAAAGAATTATCATGGGGAAAAGGTATATCCACTGGAACTTTCTCGCAAATCCTTGTTTCCATAACAAGCCAAATTTTTCAAAATCAAATTTTCACAGGGATAGAAAATGAGATGAAATCTTCTGAAAAGGGGCACAGACAGGAAAACAAATACAAACAAACAAGGTACAATATAAGACTGTGTTTAGTAAACACTAGAAAAACACACTGAGTATGAAGAAACTATAGTAATATATAATATCACAATGTATGTAAAGCACAATATTTATTTATTTATTTATTTCCAGCGTTATACCCCGCTTCTTCTCAACCCCCGAGGGGGGACTCAGAGCGGCCTAACAACGGCAATGATTCGATGCCACACAGTATACATAATAAACAACAGTTAAGATTAAAATACATTAAAATACAACTAGAATTAAATACATTAAAATACAATTAACATTAAAACATCATGTACATTCATCACAGTTAAAACAATATTCCATCCATAAGCCTTAGATCTTATCACCAATTTGCCATCTGACCAATCTAAAGTGTCATATCGTGCTAAAGTGCAAACGCTTGGTCCCATAACCAGGATTTCACTCTTTTTCTGAATGCCAGGAGGGATGAAGCTGATCGAATATCAATAGGGAGTGCGTTCCACAGACGGGGGGCCACCACCGAGAAGGAAATATATAGTCACTATTATATTCACAGCTATATAGTAATAAACCAGGTTCGACCAATAGCAGCATTAAATCACAAACATCTATGCAACAGTCATATATGTGGATAAGGAGTGTAGGAAAAGTCCGTATCGTGAGTAAAGGAGTCTATGTAGTTATAGGGAGAAACCCTAGTTCATATAGAAAAGATAAAGGTCCAAAGACTCTGAAAATAACACAATATGAAGAATCACAACTCACTGAACAGCACAGTCTCCACTCTCCGCAGTATAAGGAGCTCGGGCAAAGCGGGGGGCGTAACATACGCTCCTGACGTCAGTGCATCTTCCCGTGTGGTTAGGGAGACCTAGTGTTTAGTGGATAATAGTTCAAGCCAATGGTGAGGCAAAATATCCAGAGTATAGTCACTCAATGAAAACAGTATGACTCAAGCCGCTGTAGCTTCTGTGATTCCACTAGTAAATACACAAAGAAAGAAAGCCGCGGAGGCTGAATGGCTTTTCGCGTTCCTATACCAAAAGTAAACACAAAGTACTGGAAGCCATATAGCAGTTTGGTAGGGTACTGCGATGGAGTAAATGGTTCTAGATCACAATCAAAGATGAAAAGCAAACCGCGATAGTCCAAGAGTCCTCAGAGGAGGCTGCTGTAAGAGGGGCGAGCCCAGATGGTGAAAGGGAAGCCCACGCCAACGTCCTGCTTTAATTTTGATAGGTTTGGAGAGAAGCCTCCTTTTCCTTTGGAAGCACTAGAACTAGTCTCAAATTACCCTATTCATATCTAGGGATGCACCCACATTTGCAGGCATTGCTCTATGCTCTGCCTCTAAGACCCTTTCTACACTGTTATTTAATCCAGATTATCAAAGTAAATAGGACACATTATTTGCTTTGACCTGGGTTATATGAATCTACACTACCAGATTATCTGGGATAAGAAGGTAATCTGGGATCAGATCCTGAGATATAGGACAATGTATATCCAGCCATAGGCACACAGGACTTGACCTTTTCATCATTGTGTCAAGGTTTTAGGGTCATTTCTGTTAGCAACAGTGGATTTATTGTGATATTGTTTTGTCTTTAGGGTAACTTTTTCACCTTGCCAATCAAACTTCAACAGGATTCTCAAATTACTTCTGCAGTGTGTGTGCCACCAAGATGTTTTGATATGTGGTGTCAAACCATCAGCAATATGGCTGGTTGATTTTATTATTTAACAATATCAGTGGCATATAGGAAATCATAATCCTCATGAGCCATTGAGATACATAGCCCCTCACTTGCCCAAAATATCATGTAATTTGAAATAAATCGTAAATGTGACACAAACATATTTTGAGTATTAATCAGAACTATGTTTTAAACAGCAGCTATGGAAATGCCACAATGAAAGTAGATTCAAACAGTAAAGGTATACATAGGTTCAATACTCAATTTCAGAATAATTTACAAGAAGTAGAAGGAGTGGAGGAGGAGAAGCTCGAGGAGGGAAGAGGAAAAGGAAAAGCAGATGCCAGTTATTTACCTTATTAGATTAGAATCAGTCTCCAGCTCTAATTAATTGGTGCTGATTCTTATTTGTCTTCCTTATTTGATGTTCAAACTGACTCTCCAATTCTTTTTGTCTTTGTCTAATTAGAATAATAAAGCACTGCATCTTTACCAAATTTCCAATGCCCTTTATGCTAACAAAACATGCATTATTTCATCTCTGTCTAATTAATATCATGTTTAATAGCTGGTTCACTTTAGGTTAGGTTCCAGTGTACTTAAGGGTTTAAAAAAATAATTTGAGATCGCTCTTAAATTAATTGTATAATTAATCTTGTCAAATTAGGTAACATTTCATAAAGGGCCTTATTAAAGAAACCTGGATATTTTAAATTGCAGTACTATTAGGCAGTAATAAAGAAGTTTCCGTTCTGTATTGTTCTGCTCCAGAACACAAAGAAAGTAATTACAATATAAAAAGTGCCTTCTATAGCATATTAATAAGTATCCCTATACTCACTTTCCCGTATTGCGTCTCTCATAAGATGGATGAGCTTTTTGAGGAATCGAGGCAAACACAAAATATGTCGAAGGAAACAATTGTGTTTCTGACTGGGCAGTATGAAATACTGAATGGCTATTTGACTGGAATGTCAAATAAAAACACTTCTGAGACATCTATGTCTTCAAGTCACACACAAGGAAAAGAACAATCCCTTCTTTCTTGTCAGGCCTTCCTTGCACCCAGGAAGAGCAGTATGTTGATTTCTCCACTATAAATGAAGGACTATTTTTTTCAATAATCTCCAGAGGTTTACAAAATACCTTGACTTCTTACAAAGGAGGCTGGAAGGGTTTCCTCCAGAGATTCTCTAAGGGTGACCATGAAGATGATATGCAGGAATTCAGAATCAGGGATGGCATTTGTGATGGAAGAGAGGCAGCCAGGCAGGCTGAAAAAATGAGAATGGATAATGAAAGGGGCTATCAATTTTTTATGTGTATGGAAATTATATTCAAGGTCATCATAAAGTCCAGATACTAAACCCATATTGATGTGCAAGAGATATTTTCATATACAGTACACTGAAAGCTATGTCTGTCTGTCTGTCTACCTTATCTACTAATATCTGCACTATACAAATCAATTGGTATGGGTTTATGTTACAGAATAATGGGTACACATACCAAGATAGATGGGTCACTTGAGTATCTATCCAGGGCACAGCCAGTGACGGCTGGTGGCTTCCAGTCAGTGGTGTAAAAAGTTTGCTTCTAGATTTGAAAAAGCTATAAAAGTACTTGGTCTATTTCAAGGATAGGATTCAGTATTTTAGATAGCTTCTTTAAACTCCAGCCCAAAACATGAGGTGGATTCACCACCCCCCTGGCATGAAAATCCCTGACCACCATTTGTATAATGATAAGCAAAGATATGAACAACAATGGCTTCATGACACATACTTTAGATTATCACATGAGTTTTGCACTCAAGTAATAGGATAGATTTATTGCATTCACACATCAACACTAACTTACCACTGTAAAGATACAGAAGACCTCTATCACATCATTCAGCCCTTTGAAAATTTAGGGAAAGAGACAATTTGCACCTTTTTGAATCATATTGCATTCTACTCCACTCCCACAATAGTAAAAATAAGGCTTTGATATTGCTCTGTATTGCATAAGATGAAGTATCCATGAATGCTTATGCTAACATCCAGCTAATCTTAAAGATGATGTCAAATTCAACCATTCCCTTTGTCCTCCTTAGTTGCATCTGTACTTTTAAAATCAATGTTGTGGCCTGTCTTGGCTCCACTGTTATGAAAAAGTGGGTTGGTGGATGGAGAATACAACTAATTGAATTATGAAAAAATGCATTCATTGATTGTTTACTAATTCCGCAGTCAACCCAAGACTTTGGACAAAATTCAGAGTCGCCATTCTTGGCTAAATGTCTACTTAATTTTTCATTCTAAATTTCTGAAAGTAAATTCATTAAGGAGAACCCATTCAACTGGATTGTTTATGGCCAAGCCTCTCCATGCATTAACTGCCTCATAGTAGAGAACAACAATATGTAATACAGTATAATTGTCCACTATATTTCTCCCCTATGATTTGATAAGTGCTGAATTTTACAAAGCTGTGTTCTTGTTGATTTCTAACAGAACTGTCATTCCGAATAGCTGGTGTTTCCCCCCCATTTTATAATGATATTTGGACTGCCTCTGTGAAGTTCATCTTTCCCCTGCCCTCTCTCCATAATCTATAATACTAGATGTTTTGTATTATATTATTTTTCATTGAAATTTGATTTCACTTGTATCAGCCATACCGCTCAACCTGTCACTGGCCTCCTGCTGATGCAACTGACACTCTTAGACAGTTCTGTTGTTGCTCTGCAGAAAAAAGAGAGAGAGGCGGAGTGAAAGAGAGGGTCCCAGGAATTTATTTATGCTAAAGCATTTATTAAAATCAATCTTATTCACCTGCAGGGTTTCTCTTTATTATTTTAAGCCCCCTCTGTCATTCTATATTATCATCAGTTGTTAATAAAACTAGCACTCACAGTGCAGACGAAATGATTTTTATCAGGTGTGTATTAGCAGCACATGCTGAGCCCAACTAACTCTTTTTACAGTTTGCTATTTGTGTCTGGTGGCGATCCACCCTGTCATTAGTACTTCCCACCTTCTGTGCAGGCATAAAAGGATTTTATACTGAGCAGATAGACCAAACCATTGCAGGTAACTTATAATTGAGAATAACGGATTCCTGAAAGTTTCAACCCAACTCAAGTCTGGAGTGAATACATTTTTTCAACACTGAGAAGATAGCTAGGTTGAGAGGATGACATTTCCCACTAAACTGGAAATAGAAGTCTAGTTAAAGGGGCACATAACAAATCATACAATCGTAGAGTTGGAAGAGACCTCATGAGCCATCTCCCTGCCAAGAAGAAGGAAAATTGCATTCAAAGCACCCCAAACAGATGGCCATACAGCCTCTGTTTAAAAGCTTCCAAAGAAGGAGCCTCCACCACACTTCAGGGCAGATAGTTCCACTGCTGAATGGTTCTCACAGTCAGGAAGTTCTTCCTAATGTTCAGATGGAATCTCCTTTCTTGTAGTTTGAAGCCATTGTTCCGCATCCTAGTCTCCAGGGCAGCAGAAAACAAGCTTGCTCCCTTCTCCCTATGGCTATCATGTCTCCTCTCAGCCTTCTCTTCTTCAGGCTAAACATGCCCAGCTCTTTAAGCCGCTCCTCATAGGGCTTGTTCTCCAGACCCTTGATCATTTTAGTCGCCTCCTGTGGACACTTTCCAGCTTGTCAAAATCTCTCTTCAATTGTGATGTTCAGAATTGAACACAATATTCCAGGTGTGGGCAGAATAGAGGGGTTGCATGACTTCCCTGGACCTAGACACTAGACTCCTATTGATGCAGGCCATAATCCCATTGGCTTTTTTTTTGCTGCTGCATCACATTGTTGGCTCATGTTTAACTTGTTGTCCACGAGGACCCCAAAATATTTTTCACAATTACTGCACTTGATCCACGCGCACCCCATTCTGTATCTTTGTATTTCATTGCCTAAGTGGAGTATCTTGCATTTGTCACTGTTGAACTTCATTTTGTTAGTTTTGGCCTATCTCTCTAAACTGTCAAGATCGTTTTGAATTCTGCTCCTGTCCTCTGGAGAATTGTCTATCCCTCCCAGTTTGGTGTTGTCTGCAAACTTGATTATCATGCCTTATAATCCTTCATCTAAGTCACTAATAAAGATGTTGAACAGTACAGGGCCCAGGATGGAACCCTACGGCACTCCAATCGTCACTTCTTTCCAGGATGAAGAGGAAGCGTTGGTGAGCACCCTCTGGGTTTGTCCACTTAACCAATTACAGATCCACCTAACTGTAGTTTTGCCTAGGCCACATTGGACTAGTTTGTTTGCCAGAAGGTCATGGGGGACCTTGTCGAAGGTACACTACATCCACAGTATTCCCTGCATCTAGCAGTCTGTAACTCCATCAAAAAAAGAGATCAGATTAGTTTGGCATTACTTGTTTTTGATAAATCCGTGTTGACTATTAGCAATGACCGCATTTGTTTCTAAGTGTTTGCAGAACACTTCCTTAATATTCTTTTCCAGAATCTTGCCTGGTATCTACGGGAGGCTGACCGAACAGTAATAGTTTTTGTCATCCTTTTTTCCCCTTCTTAAAGATTGGGACCACATTGGGCCCCCTCCAATCTGCCGGGACTTCTCCTGTTCTCCAAGAACTCTCAAAGATGATTGCCAATGGTTCCGAGATGAATTCTGCTAGTTCCTTCAATACTCTTGGATGTAGTTATATGGCCCTGGGAACTTGAACTCATTTAAAGTGGCCAGGTATTCCTGGATGACTTGTTTCCCAATTGGGGGCTGGATGTCCTCTAATCCCTCATCCTCTTCATCTTGCTGAGATGACTTTCTTTTTGTGAGAAGACCGAGGAAAAGAAGGGATTAAGTAGTTCTGCCTTTTCCCTATCCCTTGTCAGCATTGCCCCATCTTCTCCTCAAAGAGGCCTCATCGCCTCCTTGTTCTTTCTTTTTCTACTGACATAAGAAAAGAACCCTTTTTTGTTGTTTTTAATGCCCCTGGCAAGCCTGAGCTCATTTTGTGCTTTAGCCTTGTGGACCTTTTCCCTACAGGAGTTGGCTATTTGTTATACTTGTCTTCCAGTAGAAAGAATATCAGAAAAGAATAAATGCAACAGCTAAAAGATTGTAATCATTGTTGGCCAGTTACTGCTACATAATGTAGTTGCTTCACTCATTTTAAGGCTAGGATGACCTGAGGCTGTTGACAAATAGCCCATAGTTTGATTAAAGTCCAGATAATCATACTGGGAATGAAAACTGTCAACCTTGTCAGATGGTCGCTGACTGTGCTCTGCTTCATGGGAGGGCCTGGTACCCCACATTGCCCAGCTCCAGCAGAGGGCAATCAGATGGGGGAAGTATGAGTGCATGTGGTTTCCCTCCATGCATTGCAATGGCAACACAGGAGCCCTGCTTCACCCATGAAGCCCTGTCAGCGTCATGTGACAGGAGCCGGCTGGCCGGCTCAGTGCATGACTGGGGCTAAATCGGCACATGCTGCTGAATTTAGGCCCATGTGAAGAGGTCCATTGGCTTGAATTACTAGTTCACAGTAAATCAATGGGACTTACCAATGTGTTAACTTGCCATTCAACAATTGAATGGGTATACTCTACTAATTATTTAGATTCAAGCCATTGTTTTTCAATGGGCAATGTATGGCAAAATGTGGCCACTAACTCTAACAGTTAGTACTAATCCCTTGAGGCTCATATCCCACCATTAATACCGTAGATATTGAAACAGAGCAATTTAGAGCAGTCATGGATAGTGAGATCCAGACTGCTAGGATGTTATGGGCCATGCCTGGAGAGACTAAGAAGCCAATGTTCCAGAATAAATCTCACCAGTTGAAGAAGAAGCCACCAAGGTATTTTATTCAACCAGCTGATTGTGTTGCCAGCTCGCAATAATTCACCAAAGGAAGCTGAGATACAGTACAGTGCAAAACAGTCATTTTTATAGAAAAAAACTCATTTGAATTTTGCACCACTGCTAGAGCCAGCTTTGTCATGATTGGCTAGTCTCCGCTGATGTCATGGGCAGGGAGGGGTTTCCTGCAAAAGCAGGACTGCAGCTCTCACCAGCCAGTCAAAGAGCATTCCTTGCCTTCACTGCAGATGTCTGCCCTCCAATGACTGACGAGGAGTGGGATGAACATTCAGACAAAGGAAGACATAGTTCTATGGGTGAATTACATTGTCTCACAATTGGGACAAACAAATGGGATTAAGAAATCCCTGACTCTTTTATTGTCCTGTTAATGTTGTTATGAGTCCTGATCTTTTACAAGCTGATGACTTGCATCAGTGTCCATTGTGTTCCAACAGTAAAATATTCTTCAGGATGTTTGGATCACAAATCCGTGCCTGGGGGGGAAAAGGAGAAGTGGCATAAAGGAAGACAGGACATGACTTCTGCCTAGAGAGACCATGTCATATCCAGGAAATGAATTGCAAAGGGAAGAAAGGAGATAGAATGGGGCTTGGGGTGTTTATGAAAGACTACCTTGTGAATGATGGTTTATATACATCAAGGGAACAGAAAAAGATGAGTCAAAGTTGATACTGAGAGGTAGAAGGATAGGCAGAAGGGTATGTTTTGAATTTGAGAAATAAGGGCAAAAATATAAAATATATTGTTTACTTGGCTTTTCCCCTTTGATAACTTTTAGGCTAGATATGTAAACGTTTCTCACCCATCTCTAAACAAAGGCATTGGAATCCCTTTGTTTGTGAGTCATTGATTGAGGTAGGAAACAATTAGCGGAGTTGTTGGTTCTTGGCTCAGGCCAAACAAAGGCCAAATACCTTTTGTAACATGGTTTTCAGTATATTTGGTACCTATCCTCTCTGTCTCTGGCATTACTTCACAAGTAACGATTCTTAGGAAGGACTCATCCCACGCTTTTTACAAGCGCGTTGATGACTAAAAAGGCCAATCCGAGAAAGGCAAGTCTGGTTGCAGAAAGCACAGCAGAAAGTCTCCTTGGGTGAAGTTGTTTCCAAGTTGCGGTTCTTTCTGCGTTGTCGTTTCTCTTCGAGACCCGTTTGGTGTGTCTTCTCGAAAGAGGCCGCAGCATTGTGGATAGTGCATCTCCATGCCGCCTGATGTGAGGCCAGGGTGGACCATTTTTGATGATCAATCTGACCGAGCCTGAGATGTTGTTTCAGGGAGTCCTTATATCTCTTTTTTTGGGGTGCCTCTCTTGCGCTGACCCATGGTGAGTTCACCGTAGAGTAGTATCTTTGGGAGGCGGTGGTCCTCCATCCTAGAGACGTGCCCTGCCCAGCACAGCTGTGTTTTCAATAGCATGGCCTCAATGCTGGTGATTCCTGCTTGCTCAAGGACAGCAACATTCGTCACATAGTCAGTCCAGCGTTCGAGGAGTCGTAGGTGTTGGCGATAGGCGACCCATGTTTCAGACCCATATAGGAGAATAGACAGTATGATAGCTCTCTACATACTGATTTTGGTGCTTTACCTGAGGTGTTTCTTACTCCAGACTCTTTTGTGAAGCCTTCCGAATGCACTATATGCCTTTGCTAATCTATGATCTATCTCTTTATCAATCTTGGCATCTGAAGAGAAGATGCTTCCCAGGTAGATGAACTGCTGAACGGACTTAAGCACAGATTTGCCTATGCTGACATGGGGATGATGGTGTTCTTCCTGTGGTGTGGGCTGGTAGAGAACTTCCATTTTCTTCAGGCTGACTTCCAGCCCAAACAGCACTGCAGCTGATGCAAAGCAGGATGTCAGGCACTGCAGGGCTGCTTCTGAATGGGCGACAAGGGCAGCATCATCTTCAAAAAGCAGCTCACAGACTAGATAGTTTAGAATCTTAGTGCGAGCTTCAGACGGCTTAAGTTGAACAAGCTACCATCAGTGCGATAGCGTATATATATGCCGTCGTCTTCTTTGAGATCTGCCGTAGCCCTTTGGAGCATAATGCTGAAGAAGATTGTAAATAGGGTTGGTGCAAGAACACAACCTTGTTTCACTCCATTAGTTATTAGAAAGGGGCTCAGAGAGAGCATCGCCATATCTGACTTGACCATGCTCACCCTCATGGAGCAGGATAATCATTTTGAGGAATTTGGGGGACATCATAGTCGTTCCAGAATCTGCCACAGACCTTTTCTACTCACAGTGTCGAAGGCTTTGGTGAGGTCGACAAATGTTACATAGAGTCCATTGTTCTGCTCTCTACATTTCTCTTGCAGTTGTCTAAGGGCAAACACCATATCCACTTCTGCTATAAATATAACACATAAAACCTTGATTAAATATACACACACCTAACATGGGAAGGGGTCCTTGTTGTTGTTGTTCTTTTGCAAGTTGGCCAAGACTTAACCCTTATCATTTCAGCCTGATGTCCTTGGCAAAACTATAAGTTCCCTAATTATAAATGATCTTTGTAGGAAGGGGGGGGTGTCACTGTTTGTTTCAGTGCCAGCCTCGCCATGTCTCTTGGGCTGATTTTTCCTATAAGCCCTACATCACTATTGCTTGGGTTTTCACCACAAGAAAGGTCAGGAATTGCAATGCTGGTATTCCATTCCCTGCCATGTTTTATTGGTGTTGTAGAATCAAGTAAAAGTGTCTATTGTCTCCCAATTCTGTTCCCCTTATTCCTAACATTTTTGATGTACCATCAGGACACATGTGTAACACAGCTGGTAATGGGTGAAGGTGGGTCAGCAGGCTTTAAATCCATATTCAAAAAAACATACTTCCAGAAATGTAGCTAACTGTGTGATTTATCTTCTTGTCTGAAGGTGCAGAAAAACACTACTGCTACCTATCACTTCAGCCAATATTCTGAGACCTTAAATCATAACAGATGACCAAATAAATCTAGTTTGGACTCTCTTGGAGCCGAGTTATTTGTGACCTGTTTTATTTATTGTGTCATGTCTGAAGGCACCAAATCCCATCTGAGCTTAGAAGCTGAACAAGTTCAGTCCGGTTGTAGTCCTTGGACACGAGTCTGACAAGGACCATCATGCAATATTGCAGACGAAAGAGCTAACAAATCACCTCTTGCCAAAAAAGAACTCATCTGAAATTACCATGTGGTTACCATAAATTGACAGATGACACAGATACACCTCTATTTATTTATTTATTTATTTATTTATTTCTTCGGTTTTATATTCCGCTCCTCCCTGCAGGCTCGGGGCGGATTACAATTTCAAGCATACAATAAAACATACAGTAAAACACGTAATAAAAACATGGTACATAACCGAGGTGGAACAGGTCTACAATTCTTTGCTATCTTTAATAGCGGGCAGCAACCCATATTTTTATAAAGATTTCTAGACACCTACATTGCACTTATACTGCACACCTTCGTTTTTTATGTATACTTAACAAAACCAGGACATGTGAAGCAATTCTAATATTTTACTATTGCTTAAGGAGAATTTTACGATATATCAGAAACAGATGGGTTGAATACCATGTGCTAATCAGTGGTTCTCAACCTGTGGGTGCTCAGGTGTTTTGGCCTACAACTTCCAGAAATCCCAGCCAATTTACCAGCTACTAGGATTTCTAGAAGTTGAAGACCAAAACATCTGGGGACCCACAGGTTGAGAACCACTGCACTAAATACATAGCTATATGCAGAGGGTCATCATCTATAAAGCAAGAATTCTGTGAAATGTTCAGGAGATTAAATACAAATATGGTCCAGACTTCCACAGGTTGTGGTTCCCTATGCTGGCTTTTATTCAGCAATTTTGTACAAAATGTAATAACCAATATAGTGAAATAATAGTCTCATTTCTCATTTCTTCAGAGTTTAAAAAAACTTTATTATAAATAATTAAGTGTAATCTAAGAATGCTAAAGATGTCTGCTTCCATAGCATTTATAAAAACACAATAGTGTTTTTCTATATATTTTATTAACATGCCAGTGTTAAATTTACATTCTTAAAGTAAATGTCACAATATGTCCTCTATATAGTATTATAAAGCGAAAAAAATACTTGTCCCATTTCTTTCTTCCTCATTTCCTTCCTCTCCCCAATTCTGTTGGGCTTCAGAATTTCCTGGGAGAGTAATAATATTCCCTGTAGAGTAGAACTCAATTTTAAGACTGCTTTTCTTTCTCCTTTTCTTTCCCGTATTCTTACAGTCTGACAAGAGGCTTTCTCTAGAGAGCCATCTTCACCAGCCTCTTTGTATTTGCTGTCACTTGTTGGCATTTTCCTCCATGTTAAGAAGTCAGGAATGTAGCCATTGCTGCCAACATCTTATAGATCTGCTTGGAAAAAATATATAAAACAAAATAAATATAATGCACTAGACTAATGATGATGGGCAAAGGTAATTTTCCAAATTTTCCATGGTAAAACTAAGCTTCATTTCTGACTTTGGATTCCTATCAAATTCACTGAAGAGAAAATAAATGACCTCTTGGATGAATACTGATGTTCTCCATTGGCTGAAATATGATGCAATTTCTATAGCACATGTTCAGAGGAAAAGAAATGATGGGTGTCAAAATGATGCTAATTTTGGAGACTTGCAAGTGTCTTGGGTGCTGTATGCCACTCAGTGATAATAGCAGGTTGGGAAAAAAACTTTCTGGGTTCCTTATGTTGTTCTTGGATTAAAAGACTTGGCAGCATTTTGTCAGCTAATCAGTATTTCTTCCCGAACTTGTGTGTTGTTTATTAAAATATAAAACATAGTTCAATGAATTGGTGACTTATCCATTCAAAATTATTTGAACCAATTGTGTTTATGCCTATATTGTCAGTAAGTTGCCCTATCTCCGATCTGAAGATACTGTTAAACCCTGTTCATTGCAAAGAACGATGGAAACATTTTAATGCGTAAATCGTCTATTTTCCAATGAATTTAATAGTCTTTGAAAATGCTAAATTTTTATTGGATTCATGTTGGCATGTTTTAATGAAATAATCAAATGACATTCTGCACTAATTCCTAAAAAAGGAATCCTGCTTTCTTTGAACAGATCTGCTTTTTTCTTCTTTGGGTGCATACTGTATTCTTCAACCATTCAAGTTCAAAATCTCTTGAATGCCAAGTTAAATTGTTGTTGGCCCAGACAAAGACTGCTTCAATAACTTTTGTTGAAGCAAATCTCATTTCAAAATTAAATGTACGTTGCTATGCAGTGCTTTTTCCATGGTGCTCCGTTTAGCTCCAGATCATTTATATTTTGTCAATCAGTCCAACAGTGTTATTTATTTATCTATCTATCACATAATAACCATGCTGAAGAGAATAATTTATCTGGCATAGCATGGTAATTTGTACTATAATTTCACCCCTGCTGCTGCAGACTTGCATTCCGTTACAGTGATGCTTGGGAAAATTATGTTTCTGAGGTAATTTTTTCTGGCTCTGTTTTCTGCCTTTCATAATTTTATTTTGTCTCATCTCCAGTGAAGGGTTCATCCAAAAATATATAAATTGCCGGGCAAAGGGGGATTGTTCTTCAAGCCTTCAGTTTTTAAATTAATGCTTTAAAACCTCCTTAAAATTAAGTTCATACCTTCAAGAGAGAGCAATAAAATAAATGTGTGTATTTCAACATTTATGTTAGCACATTAAACTCAAATTCAGTGTTTCCTCTTCATGCAAAATTCTAAGATTTGAATCCCACCCCTCCCAGTGATTTAATAAAGTGGGTTTGGGGTACAAATGATGACAGAATTCATTTGGGTCAGATTTTACTATGTTCCTGCAGTGTGTTTATGATGAGCATGAGGACTGGAAATGTGCATGAAGATTCTTTGTATGGAAGGACAAAGACTTAATTTAAGACAGGCATTATTTTATTTTGTGTCCATGGGAAATAGGGGGACTAGAAACCTCCAGCTTTTAGCCAGTAATCATGGTCAACAGTGTATTCTACCTGGTTACTACATTGCCAGTAATGACTATCCTTGTCATCCTCTTCATTTCCTTTCAACTTCATTTCCTTTCAACTGGTAGATGAAAGTACCCCATATGCTCTTGTTTATGTCTAGAAATGTTAGTAAAAGAAATCAACTAAAAGACCAGGGTAACTTATCTGCGGGTCAATATGTGTATCAGAAAAGAACCACCCCTTTATCTCAGTAGAGTGGTACAAGGTAGGGGCACTTTTTCTATCCCAGAAGAACCTCAATAAATACTCTACTTTCTTTGCCATGGTTCCACTTCTTTATGAATGCCTAAGGCAGGGAAATGACAGTGGTAGGCAGGGGTGGCTTTTTGAAACACTGTTGCTTTAAAAAAGAAAATTAAAATGCATGTGTTCAATGAAGAGATTACCTACAGATTGGTGCTTTCCCCTCTCTGCTGAATGAGCTTTGATTTATCTGTAGATTATATAAAAATCCATAATTTTGACCCCAAAATGTATACTTGACTTATGCAGGAGTTCAGCTTATACATGAGTATAAGAGTATACATTATACATTTTGTTGTATAATGTATCGTATACAATATACATTTTATTACCCATTTTACCACATATTCCATAAGACATTGCATTTGATAAGATCCTTCTTCCCAATTGACAAGGTGTCACAGAGAGGAAGAGTTATATAAAATCCAAAATTTTGGCCCCAAAATGTATCCTTGACTTATGCAGGAGTTCAGCTTAAACATGTATACATTTTATTACACCTTCTACCATATATTCCATGAAACATTGCATTTGATAAGATCCTTCTGCCCAACTAGTGTCCTATTGCCTACTGTTTAATCTGTTTAATTGGTTGTTTTATTGTTTTATTCTCTTATTTTCTGTTTTAAATTGATGTTTTTACTGTTTTTACTATGTGTTATGTGTTATGATGTTGTGAACCGCCCCGAGCCTCCGGGATGGAGCGGTATACAAATACGAATAATAAATAAATAAATAAACTAACAAGGTGTCACAGAGAAAAAGAGTGGTTCCCAACACGTTTTCGCCAATGAGTGAACATAGACTGTGGCAATAGCAATAGGCTAGTTCTGGAAATCTTTAGAATATCTTTCAACTTCCAAGCCAACGTTTTTTGACCAGGATAGATCAGCTAAGAGGAAAGCCAGTACAAATTGCTGCAGTCCAATGATCCAAATAGAAACCCAGGGCAAAATGTTGCAGCATATTGTTAAGTGGTTTCAGGTCCACAAGAAACACACATTCGGGGTCCTAGCATCTCAAGCTCCAAAGAAACAAATAAGATACAGATTGGTTGAAAGCAAAGAACATAATCATTTATTCACCTTAGCCAAAGTGGATGTAAACAGAGTCTGCACTCCAAAAACCGACATAAGCACAATTGTAAACATACAGATTTATTTATAGCGCTTTGACAGCTACTTGAAATTAAAGATGCTGCTACTGTGGCCACTAGATGGTTCAAACCAGCATTGACTAGAGTCTGCTTGTTGATTGGTGCAGTAGTGCTATTCATCACCACTGTTGATTGGCTTTTGCATGTGTGGAAGGAAATTGTCATTGCTTCTTTGAAATCTGGTGGCTGTTTCTTTGCTCACCCATGAAAGTTGGGTGGGATGAAAGGGATGTGGGCTGGATTGGTGTTAATGGGATTGGTGGTTCTTTTCCTGTTCGCCCAGGACAATAGAATTTGGCTGGCCACATAATGGGTGCAAGGAGTGTTGGCACAACTTCATTGGAGACCCCAGAGAGAGGGTCTGATCTGATGATTGGAATTGGCAAGTGTTCCCATGGAGAAGGCTAGACATTTTTTTTGGGAAAGCCCATGGTTCTGCTTAAGCCCATTATGCAATTCTTTGGGCATTGTGAGAGGATTATATCTTTTCCTAGACTAAATGGTGGGAGATTCACTGTGGTGTGCGTGATGTTTGTGCAAACTTTGGCAAGTTCATTGGGAAGTCATCTGAAACTGGGGAAAATATTATAGCAATCTTTGTTCCTGGTCACCCTTGAAGTCATAGATTTTGGGGTCTATTTTAGGGTGCTGGTTTTTGACAACCATATATTTTGGTCCTTCTGTGCAGTGTTATTTGTCTATTTTAATATCTATTATACATTCAAACAATTTCAAAGATAGTTAGGGGCTTTTCAATTTACTACAAAGAAATTAGAGCTCTCAAAACAGAGACCCTCACTTATTTGTCCTTGCTGTTCTGCTCTGCCACTTTCAGATCCAAAATGATTTCAATTCCTGCAAAAGGCAGTAGGTACCTGCTTAGACAATCACCATCCAGCTCTTGAAAAATTAGATCACATGCAGATTTCTTCATTGCCTTTCCACTGAGATTTTCATTTCTTTTAAAGGGAACAGTGTGTTGAAAAGCTTAATTAAAATACGTTATTAATTGCCCACATTTTCTGGGAACCCACATTTATTTATTTATTGTCACCAGGGCCCAAATATTCTGGTGTTCACAATCTACACTAAAACTCTGGATGACACACCCCTAGAAATCAAAATGATTTTGAAATAAATTTGTTGCAGTCTGAATATGTGTAGTTAAAATTATGTTTTAAAACATTAAACATATTTATTTATTTATTATTCAAATTTGTATGCCGACACTCCCCGAAGGCTTGGAGTAGCTCACAACATCCAGTAAAACACATCATAATACAGAAAATTTAGCAATTTATTAAAAACAAAGTTAAGATTCAAAGGCCAGCCAGAATAGATGGGTTTTACAGGCCCTGTGGAATGCCGACAAGTCTCATAGGGCCCGAACTTCATTAGGCAAAGTGTTCCAGAGTGACGGCGCCACAAAAGAGAAGGCTCTGTGCCTCGTAGATGTTAGGCAAATGGCCTTGAAGCTGGGTACTTCCAATAGATTTAGGACTTCAGAGCGAAGTGATCTCTGGGGTTGATAGGGGGAGAGACGGTCCTTCAGATACATACATTTATCAACAGGGAACTTATATCTGGGTGAAAATCAATTTCCCCACTTCACATTTGTTCACATGTTACAATTCATTGACACACTGGATATAAAAGCTGGTCACAAAACAATCCAAAGATGAATATAGGCACTGGAAGTTAATAAGCACAAATAAAAGGAAAAAACTGAGAAAATAGGAACAAAATATTTCTTTCTACTTGCTAATATAATCCCACCATTTCCACCTCTTTTTATGCTGTACTTCCCATTCAAGATATCTCCTTCTTCCTAGCCATCCAAACACCTTATTTCTATGCATAAGGACACAGAGTATGCCCTAAAGTACAAACTAATTTACCTCTCCCCTGCCCCTCAAATAAACATTCAAAAATCATTAAGACCCCAGTGTTAGTTTCCTACCTCTAGTCTACCCTCTGATTTCTCACCTCCACTAAGCTTCATTAAATGAGTCTTGTGGCCTTGTAATTACTCTTCTCAATTCAGAATCCACAGTCTAAATTAATCCCCAACTACATTATTTAACTGTAATCATTTATACATGGACTAACTAAATGAAGAAATGTTTAAAAAGTAAAGTTTAGTCTTCAACTATATAATCAGTCCTTGAACTTATCAGCTATTAATGCTGCACATGCATAAGATGGGATGAAGTATATGCTTTCTGGCAGTACATTCCAGTAAATAATATACTGTTTTAGTATGTAGTGCTCAGCATCATAGAATAGAATACCATTAGAAAAACTTTATTGTTAAGTTTGCAGTCGATCACAAAAGAAACAAAACAATGTCATACATCAGTGCTGTCCAACTTCTACTGGACCTAGGGCCGGACTTCCAGTCACTGATGACCTGGGGGGCTGCTCCGCCCTGCCCCCGGCCCCACCCCAGCCACGCCCCCGGCCACGGCCCCCCACGCCAGCCTCAGAAGCCGATTTCGCCACGCCCCAACCCTCCATGGCGCCCCCCTCCTAAAGTGTCACGCCAGCCTCAGAAGCCTCTCCCAGTGGCGCACCAATCGGTGCGCCAGGAGGGCGTGACCTAAAGAGGAGGGAGAGCAAAAGCTCCCTTCCTCCTCTTTAGGCCTTCCATGTTCTGCCTCTCCCAGCGGCGCACCAATCAGGGCACTCCTAAAGAGAAGGAAGTCATGCCAGCCTTCCTCCTCTTTAGTTCTGCCCCCCCGGCATTCCCGATTGGTGCGCCGGGGAGGAGAGAGGCAGAAGGGAGCCTCCCTTTCTCCTCTTTAGGCCCGCCTTTAGGCCCCCAGCATTCCCGATTGGTGCGCCGGGGGGAGAGGCGGGATGGAGGAGAAGGAAGGGAGCGGGCGGGGCTGGGTGACATCAGGCTCGGCGCCAGCGCCACACCTAACGTCACCCAGCCCCGCCCCACCGGAGATCATTTTTTTAAAAAAATCATGGTTTTTAGCAAGGTAGGCGGGGGGCCATAGGGAAGGGGCTGGGGGGCTGTGTACGTCCCCGGGGCCGCCAGTTGGACAGCCCTGTCATACATGATCTGAAATGGTATATTCAGAATGTGTGTGAACATATACCATGCTGAAATCATCTTGAGGCAAATAATAATAATAATAAGTCTATTTTTTTTCTCAGGTCTAAGACTCAAAGCAGCACATGAGGCAAAAATACTCAGTTGTCACAATCTTTAAAAATCTGTTCCTATTCTGTTCCACGCGGAAAGCCTTCATTGCTCTATTTCAGTAAATATGAATATAGAAAGAAATGTCTCGAGTTTTTCTGCTAATATCTTCGGAAGAGATCCAAAATGGGTAGGTTACATTCATATTCAAAAGTAATTTCAGGTGATGCAGAATGTGGAAGAGAGGTCCTAAAAGTGGAGGCATTGGTAAATTAAATAGATCATGTCTCGTGTAGAAACACCTAGGGACGGTGTGAAGTTATCTCTCACTGGAGAAACCTAGCTAAATCCATATTTATAAACACCTTTATCCCTGTAAGTGGAATTATAAAATCACTATCCCCAAGGCTGCTCTGCTTATGATAGATAAACATAAGTCTACTCATTGTTATGTCTGAGGATTCTGAAGCAGAGTTAAAGAGAGGGCAAGAGTTCAGTGCAGGATATGACTGAGCAGACAGATGGAAAGCAATATGATCAGAAGACTGTACACTGCTTCACATGGGAGGAAGTACTCTGCTCATTAGCACTGGAGACGCTGCCTTGCCAACAGCAAAGTAACTGTCCCCTGGGAGTAAAAGAGATGGGGAGGCAAAGGCTCTGCAAAGGGAGTGTTCCTATAATTGACTAAAAGGAAAGGATGATTCAAGGATTATATAGAACTCAGGATGATGTAAACTGCTGAAAGCAATCACAACTTTGGCCATCTGTGAAGGCTTTATTGCACAAGGCTCTTTTCTTGCTACTAAAGTATAGTTTCTAAAAATGCTATTCAATCAGAATTGCTTTTTTGTCTTGCACACCTTGTGAAACATTCTGGGATTACAGCATTGGTTTGTATAAAAAGCTTTTTGCATGCAGAATTTGGGACTGCCCACCCACTACCTCCCCCAAGACATTATCATCACCCAGACAGTCTCCAAACCTCCAGAAATATATACAGAGAGAGTCTTACCTTTAAAAAGATCCCTGCCCCTCAAGGCAGTAGGGGATGGGGAGAGTTCTTGATCAAGATAGAGCAGACTTCTCAGACAAAACTAAGAGGGAAAGCTGCACCTCCTGATCTATATGTTTAATCTATCCTTGTGCCAGCCATTAGTATATCTGAAGGAAGAAACAACAACGCAGAGCGTTGATGAAATACATTCTTTTTTATAAACTGTAAAACTACCTTGATATTTCCCTCTAACATTTCCCAATATGAGTACATGTTTGTGTGTTTCAACCTCATCAGAAAAGCCAGGTGAAGTGTCCTGAGAGTGAGAAAAGAGAGGAGCAGTGGGGCAAATCCATCACCCCCGCACAGCTCCCTCTGCATGACACTTTCTCCAACACATGGGGAAATCATCGGGAAGCCTTTCATGTTGGGGAGAAAGTGTACAGTGACACTTTTACCTTGGTTTGGGGGGGGGGGCTCCACTGGAAGTCACATGATGTCGGGCTCCATCATGAAATTTGGGTAGAAGTGTCCTAGGATGCTGTTTAAAACAAGTATGATGAGGTCCTCTCTGTGTGTGTTTGTGTGTGTGAATGAGATAAATAGAGAGAGTATGGTGATATTAGTATATCCATGGCATGAGAGAGAGAGAGAGAGAGAGAGAGAGAGAGAGAGAGAGAGAGAGATTCCAGAACTAAATAGTTCAAATTTGGACACTATGTATGAGAAGAGGAGATTTGCTCTCCACTATTATCCTAACCCCAAATGGTCCTTCAATGTAGGGGTTTAAACACACACAATACATAGAACATGTAGTTCTTTAAATAACCCGCCTACATGGAGGGATTTCCTTGGATTCATAATACAGAATCCTGGGATCTGTAGTTCTGTGAGATATTTAGAATTATCTACCAAAGATCCCGCATGTTTCACCAAACTGGACATCTCAGAATGCCATAGGATGTAGCCCTTACAGTTAAAATAGCACTAAAGTGCCTTCTTGAATAAAATTTAAATGGTTTAGTTTAGCTGCATGTGAAAGTGATATTGATACTATGTTATGGATCTTAAGGCATGTGTTATTGTATATGTTATTGTAACACTTTTTATGATTAGTAGGACCTCATTACATAAGGAAGGAAAGCGAGAGGTAACGTCTTATTTTTTCTTGAAAGAAGATGGAGGCTTACCCACTCCCATCACACAGTATGCTCCTCTGCCTGTTTCTAGTTATACCATATGCTCCATTGCTCATCACACAGGCATCTGTTGTCTCCTCCCATTCCATCATCTGTGGCGTGCCCATGTAGATGGGGGTGTTTTTTTAAAATGTACAATTGCAAATTTTCAAAGGTTTGAAATTACAGCAGCCCTTTTTTTTAAAAAAAGAAAAATGAGGTTAGAATTATTTACCATCTCTTTTCTGTATTCAATGAATAATGATGGCAGAAGGAGCATTGAGGAGAATGAGCAGACTGCTCACATGCACACACACATGGACGCATCACAAAACAAAGTGAAATTGCAAATACCCATTTCCAAGCACAGGGAGATGAGTGGAGACAATTCCAATCCATCTTTCAAATTCACCCATTTCTACAAACTGCAGAGGTGGAGTCCCATAGGCAATCTATGGAACATTTGATGGAATCTGTGGATTTCATTTCTGAAGCATGCAGAACTGGAGGGCATCTTCCATGTGATGAGGTCCTGAGTGTTAGCTTCTTTGACTTTCCACTGGAAGAGAAGAAGCAGGATAGAAATAGTAGCCCCCACCCCACCCTTCCTACTGCCCTATCTCAAAACTAAGTACTTTAATGCCTGTACTACTCTGAACCAAATAAATATCTGAAAATCATATTTTATTCCATTAAATATAGCTTGTGTTAATCCAAGAAGTAGACAAAAAAGCAAGTTGAAAAACAAGTTAACAAAGAGATTTAATGTTTGCACCCAGCAGCTATGTCCCAAAGAATTGCATTTGTTTTGATTTGTTCAAATTTCTTTTTCATCAAACAAGATGTCTTAACTTTGGCTTTAAGTATTTCAATAACCAGGAAGAATTTGATACAATCGCAAACTGCCTCCTGGCTAGAGATGAAGACAATGGCACTCTTTAATAATAAATAGTTCAACTGTAATGACTAAGACTAGCTTTTTTCCCGATGTGTCACCTTCTGGAGTTCAGCTGGGTCACCAACACAGAACATTACATCTGCTTGATCAAGTGTAACAGCCTCATATAATGCACAAAAGTTCATACTTTCACTGTGCCACTGGCTATTAATTTTGGAACCAGGTTATTGTTGTATTAGAACACAGGCCAGAAAAATACCGCCCTTAAACAAAGTAAAAACTTTCTTGGCTGGAGGATTTGTGCATTATAATGTAATAATCTTTAAAGGCTTTTTTAAAAAAAGCCCTAAGGAGGCTGAAAACAATCCAAACAACCTAGAAAAGGAACAGGCAGTGATATAAAAATGCAAGAGCACTACACATTGTGTCTCAGGTTTATTCAGTTCTTTGAAGCTTTATACCAGAGGACTTTTTGACACATTTTCAATGCAGGATATTTGTAGTCAAAGGTGCCTTTGAGTGTTAAATGGATGGCTCACATACCACTTTTGTCCTTTGGTTGATGCACTTGCTAATTACATTTTGAGTCTCTAATTGTATTGAACACGGAAAAATACACTCTAAAATCCTTTATGCAAAGGGGCCATCATTGGTACAGTCACATGGAGGAAGCAGCACATGAGTTGGTGTAATTATCTCAACAAGGACTGCCTCAAAGAGACAACATCCACAAGTATAGACTTGTTTTGTCTCTCTTTGCTTTGGCACTTCAAAAAGTATAGGCACCAAGCCCTCAAATTTTCAAAGTTCAACAATTTCTGTGCAATTTTAATGGTTTTCCTTGTGTACAGTCATTGACTCCAATTGACCTGCATTTGTTGCATCAAACCAGTTTAGAGTAGGACTTTGACATACCCCATTGAACTCAGGGGATTAGCTATTCAGCAGATTTAGAAACATCAGTATAACTATATACTGTATGAAGCTGACTACTTGTTAATCTTTCCTCCACGTTTTTATCTTCATGTAATTATTTCTGATTATAGTCACAAGTTAACCACAAATACATTAAATAGCTTCATCTTTTTTAAATGTCTAGTCTCTCAATTCCTTTTTCTGTATTTTTAAGAAAATAGTATTGCTGTGGATCAGATAGTGTCCAATTACATTCCCTGCAGGGGGAAAAACCCAAGAGATCAGCAGTCTTTCATGCTTTTGCCTAAAGGTATCAAATACAAAAACAAATTAGGTGTCTAAAATAAAATTAAGGATAATAAAATTGATTTTTATGCCAGACTTGTTTGTACTCAATGACACAGACTGACTGGGCAGGTAATTGTTATAATCGGTTTTAGAATGAGAATTTGGGAAGCAAATTAATTTTATTTGTTCTTGGACAGTTAAAAAGGATATTGAAAGTTAAAACACTGGAACACTAGAAGAGCTTAGAGAAACACGGACATTTTAGCTGGCAACAGTGATGGTTTCCTTGCAAAGACATGATTTAACAAAAGAGAATGTTAACAAATAGATCTGTGTACATTTGTATTTTGGAGGTTTCTAAAAATAAACATCCACACAAATTTTGTTTTCTCTATGATAAATGAAATGGGATTATTATTGAACAATATATCTGCTACTTAACTAAAGCTGCAAGTTTACTAAGAATAATGAAGATGAAATCTCCATGAGTTTGAAAAACAGTGACAACACACACTTGTGAATTTCATAAAGGTGTTGATGATTATTATCTCTGCTTTATACTGATAAGAACCCCTCAGCAAGTGAGAGTCCAAAAGTGGCAGGCCAAAACCCGGAACCTCAAGCCATGGCTGATACCAAATGACAGACTCCTCCCTACACCCACAAAACATTGGGTGAATTGGAAGGCACAAAACAGACTGCGCTCTGGCACCGCGAGATGCAGAGCCAACCTCAAGAAATGGGGCCACAAAGTGGAGTCCACAACATGTGAGTGTGGAGAAAAGCAAACCACAGACCACTTATTACAATATAGTCTGAGCCCTGCCACATGCACAATGGAGAACCTTCTTATAGCAATGTCAAAGGCACTTCAGGGGGCCAAAGCACATTTAGTATAATGCCAATTTTCTTAAACTTTGTGTTTTTAAAATACATTACAACTGTTCCCTTGGTTCGCTTCTGATACGATAAATAAAATCTCTGTTTTTACTGATTTTGATGCACTGTTAAATAAATACGAATTGTCTGATGACATAAGAATGTTAGTTTGAATTGTCTCACAAAAATGGTAATTGAATGGCATGTAGTCTTTCAACCATCATTTCATTTTAACACTTTTCAATATCTCCATTTTAGGATTCATCCTTCTTTGCTTTTGTCAAAGCTCTTACTGTGATCACCATTCTCATTAGGACAGGCACATACATATTTTTCTCAGAATGTAGATTCAAACTTGTTTGGATCATGTAGGTTGTATACTTGTGACACACAACAAGAGGTCTTGATCATCTGTAATTCTTTGCATGGACATATACCTTTCAATATGAACCAATGGCAATATACAGCAATGCCTGGGCAAGAAGGAATCTGTTAATGGGACCAATCAAATATTTTTCACAATACATAAATTGCATAAATAAGAATATTGTTATTAATTTTACCTTCATCAAATAAGAGTGAGAACAAAGGTTAAGATATGCAATCTTTGTGATTATGCTACTTTCCCAACTGCCCGATGACTATGGGTTGCCCAGAAAACCTTCCCAAATGTGATAGTTTATCAGATGCTTCCTGTTTTCTAACTTTCCAGAAGCTTTTTGACTTCTACTCCTCTCAATTTCTGTGCAGAACTTACATTATCCCCCAGTATCAACTTGAGTCAAGCCATTCCTGATGTTGGGAAAGGCATAAGTAGATGAACGCAGGACAATGAAATGGAGTGCTGGCCTGAAACTACCCTTTACATAGAACTAATACTATAAATGGGAATATGGAGAGCATGTAGGCCTTCCATTAAGAGTCTTAGGGCCCTTTCACTCTGCACAGTATAATTATATATCACTATGATTTCATCATCAGCCTCATCAGACAAAGCTTGGGAAGCATCCCAGAACGCTTCCCCGCCAGTCCAGCATCAGATGGGCATGCTGCCCATGCCATAATGTTGCTGGACTTCCAGCAGGAGCCCTGCCCACAAGTGGAGTGGAAGCATCCTACGACACTTCCCTCCCATCATGGGAGTCTGTCTGCGTTGTGCTGTGTAAATGGGAAGTGTCGCTGTGAGGGAGTGATGCACAGGGCAACAGATTTGCCCCACTGCCTCTCTGTTTCTTCGGCGAAGCTAGGTGGCTCATTTGATAAGGTCATTGAATTGCCTTTATTTATTTTTATTTATTTACTTTATTTGATACCCCACCCTCTCTCACTCATTGAGGGACTCAGAGCAACTAACAGTTGGCAACAATTCGATGCCATTCAAACCTAGGACAATACAAACTCAAATACATGTAAATCGAGCAACACAAAGCATAACAATGCATGATAAAACAATATTAATGTGGCTTCTAGGGGTGATAACCATAATGGTGTCTTAGCGTACATGTAGTCTTTATATTTTACCCAGATTTTCAGGAGAGCGGAACGGATAAAATGATTCCCAATATTTTTTTCTATTTTTGAACCTCCATACCAAAGATAGGAGTGCCATCCTTTACGCAGATCAAAGCCCTCTAATGTTAGAGTTGAACTTTTTGATAACAGCAGCCAATCTTTCACCCATGACATAGCACATGCCTCGTAATACAATTTTAAATCAGGTAGGCCAAAACCTCCTTTTTCTTTATGCATAATCATCGTGTTATACTTTATTCTTGATTTTTTTCCCTTCCATACAAAGTTAGTCAAGTCCTTTTTCCATTTGTTGAAATCTCCAATATTAATGCCAGCTATAGAATACCAGCTATATTAAAAACCCATCCTATCTTGTTGCCATAGTTGAAGTCAATTGCCATTTAACACAATTGTTCGTTGTCTTCCCCAAAAGCTACCTTCCAAAGAAAAGGTTTTATTTGCTTTCTGAAGAACAGGAGGGATGGAGCCATTCTGATGCCTTTAGGGAAGGAGTTCCAGAGCCATGGTTGTATCCTGTGGAATACTGGGATTTATTATTTGATGGTGGGATTCTAGAGCAACTTTCTGGCTTCTAATTCTAAACACACCTTTCTAAAGTGCAAACCCTGGGATGGAGCTATGGCACTTAAAGTGGAATCATAGCATTATAATTGTGTTGTGTGAAATGATTACTGAAAGCAAGTTAGATCTCCATGCCCTGAATGTGAAAAAAACTGAAGTGGATCTCCTCAACTGCTATATGTAGTTATACAGCTTCTATGTGGTATGTTAGGTGATACAATAGAACCATTATTCATATTTTTGTATGGAATGTTTTTATTAATGTGGTTGATGGGCAATATGCCTGAACGTATTTATCAGATTGCCTATATGCTCAGGTTGTGACCCAGATGCAGTTGCAGCATTATTCTCAAACTTACCTGCCTCATTTTTGTGACATAAGAAAGATCCAATTCTGTAACGTCATAAACCCCACACCCAGGTCTTTAGTTTTTGCTCTAAATTTTCAAGGAATGGGTGCTGCTGACCTCATTCCTCAATCAAAAATGTTATTTTTAAAATAGAAAGTATATTAGCAGATTTATTTATATGCAAAGCAGGTTCTTTAAGGTGCAAATAAAGACGTATGGTATATGTCAACATAAAACAGTTGGTTCTTAACATATAAGCTGAGATGGCACAATATAACACATTACAAACAAGAACAAAAATAACAGAAAAATACTGTATCTAATAAAACCGTAAAGAGCAGAATTCACAAATTAGAAAAATAAACAGTGTTGAAGTATGTATGACTGAAATATTTTTGGTTTAAGTGAGAACATTTCAGTACAGGTGCTTGTTAATACTTGAACCTTGTCAATCAGATATAAACACACCACTTCTACACTATTGATACAGATACTTGCCAGGTCTTTATATAAAGGTGTAAATAACATAGAACGAATGACTTGCTACACAAAGGAAACAGCTATAATATTTCTGCAGCTGCTATCTACCTACTTTTCAATTAGCTCAGTGCATCCATGTCTCTCTGGTTGGGTATTATTGAGTTGCACTATTTGTTTGTGTGAACAGGAAAGTCCTTGGAGATCAAAGGAAATGAAGCATATGAAACAGTTTAGAAATTTGTCACTAAGACATCTGGATACAAAATTTTGCAGTCACACCATTCTTGGTCTGTCACCTTTCTGTTCCAAGAATAAGTCATTCTTTCTCAATACAGGTAATGAGCTAGCATGACCCAAAGAGTTGCAAGGATGGGAGATTCCAGAATTCAAAAAGCTTTGCCAGTTTTGTAGTGGAAATAAAGTTTTCAGATATGCTTGAACACCAGGATAGGAAAATACTTATGCCATTGCAATCTTCCCTCATCATTGGGAAATGGATGGCACTGGTGGAAAATTTAGTTTAGCAACATGTGGAGCAGTGGATTCAAATTTCAAGGGGAAAAATCCACCTAAACATTAGAAGTAACTTCCTTGTGGTAAGAAGCTTTTTGGAAGTGGAATATGTTACCTTGGAGATTGGTGGTTTCCTACTCTGGAGGTTTTTAAGCAGAGGCTGAATGGTCATCTGTTGGAGGTGATTGATTCTATGTTCCTACATGGCACGGGGTTGGACTGGGTGGCCCTTCCTGTCTATGATTCTAACTCTAAACAATGTTTCCATGCTCAAGAAACCATGATGAATAACACCTGAACAGGGCATTAATCTTTCCTTACAATGCACATCTTACTACTTCATCACACTATAGAATGAATCCACTTTAAATCCGGTTTCTGCCTCCTGCAGAATTCTGGGGTTTATAGTTTAGTGAGACTGTTAAAGGCTCCTCCCTAAACTACAAACCCCAGAATTCTGCAGAAGGCAGCAACCGGATTTTGCAATACATCCGATGGCCATCACTTGTATCTTATTGTATTTATCTCTCAGCTGCTATGTTAAAAGACTGTCTTACTTGTTACTCCTCTCACACTTGGATAGTTGGCATAATGTAAAGTTTTCTGACTGTTTTGGATTTGCAACCAATTCAAATGGTTTTTCATCATTGTCAACATTGTTTGTGCCTTATTTCACATAGCTTTGTGCCAGTTTTTGCCTGTATAGTGAATTTTAGCTGAGAGTTCAGAGTTCAAGTGAACCTGAACATTCTTCATTCATGTGAAGGATAATTTCTATATCTATTTGGAGGATTTCTATATTTATTTGGTCAATTCAAAGTTGATTCTGAGGAAGTATATTTACCTCCGAGTACAGGTGTGTTCAGAGTGGGATATGTAAAGAAGTGCAGATCAATGAAGGTTCAAAATGTACCTATTGGAAATCTGCAGATCCCTAGCCAAGCCATGTGACAGAAAGATCAGATTAACATCATAGTAAGGATTCTCTGGAGTATAATATGTAATCTCTTTTCCTGGATAACACTCCACCATGAAGCTACCATGGTGTCCTGTCCCCCCCAATGTTTTTGTTATGACTGACTTTGACTGGATATCCAGGGATATATTTCTCTAGCATCACCTAGAAGAGCATATCTGAGCATGACATCCCTTGCTTAATATTTCTAAAGCAAGTAATATTCTTGAAGACAGAATTTGATATATTTAGATAGTATAGATTATTGTAACAGCATACACTTTGGAATTCAATAGGACTTGAAAACAACCTGGAGCAAGCCTCCTGCAATCCATGCTTGGATTATATTATCTTCATATTTAGAAGCCTGTATCAGTTACTGTCAAATCTGAAAAAGAGATTGATAGGGCAAATTGGGAGGAACTGGCATTTGTGTTCTTGGACATGATTGATAACTTAAATAAAACAGTTGGCTTGCCTATTTTATTTAATTTTTATTTATTTATATCATTTATTTATTTAACATGTCAGAGGCAAATTGGAGGTACAATTATAATGTTTGGGGGTATTTTTTAAAAAAAACAAAGATAAAAGCTAGCATCTTAGGACAAACAAACTATTCAAGGATTGGAATAAAGCAATACTAAAATGTGTCCGGAGAGGGGAAAAAATGAGGATTAAATACGACCATTTAATAGGAGCAAGAAATAAAGGGGGATTTTGTTTACCGGATCTCAGACTATACTATGAGGCATCAAGTATATCTTGGATTAAAGATTGGATTTCACTCAAAAGAGAAAATATTTTGTCTTTGGAAGATTTTGATTTAAGAATAGGGTGGCATGCATATCTGTGGTATGGCCAAGAGAAAAAAAGAAAAGAATTTTAGCAATCATTTCATAAGAGCCTCCTTATTAAAGACTTGGCAGAAATACAAAGAGAGATGGTATAGGAAAACCCCACTCTGGTTATCCCCACTAGAGGCGGGACAAAGAAGGTTATTAGGATTGTCCCAATCAGGCATGTAGCGAGGGGGGGGCTAAGGGGGCTTCAGCCCCCCCTGAAATTCTCAGGGTGGTCCGCGAAAAGGCCTTACTGGTACATTATTTAAACTGTTATGTTTATTCATATCATGATCTGATCACCATGCTCATTATATCCCACATTAATGAGGTTATTGGGATAACAATACAAAAGGTTTGCTAGGGTAGACCCTCTTCCACCCAGTCTCGGCCCCCCGAACCAAACTCAGCCCCGAATCAAAATCCTGGCTACGGCCCTGGTCCCAATGGCCTACCTATAAAGACTTGCTGAGAAAAGAAAAAGATGAAATATGTCTTAAGACAAAGGAGGAAATAACAAGAAAATCCCAATCATTCTCATGGTTGCAACATTTACAGATTAAAGAACATTTTAAAAATGACAAGGAGAAAGGTTTTGCTGAAAAGAATGAATTTTACGAAAAAATTGTAAATAAGGAAAAAAGAATATTACAAATATTTACAATATACTCTTAGAATGGGCTATAGAAAAAGAGACTGTTAAAGGTGTATGATAGTATGGGCAAAAAATATTGGAAGGACAATAAAATTGAAAGAATGGGAGGAAATGTGGCAGAGAAAGATCAAATATACATATGCAACGGATTTAAAAGAAAATTGGTATAAAATGTTCTATAGATGGTATATTACACCCCATAAATTGGGGTTAATGTATAAAACAGCAAATAGTAATTGCTGGAAATGTGAAAAAGAGGTGGGAACATTTTACCATGTGTGGTGGACTTGCACTAGGGCGAACATGTTCTGGAAGAAAATACAGGAAATTTGTGAAAAAATTCTGAAAATAAAGATTAGTAAGAAACCAGAATATTTCCTGTGAGGTCTAACAGACGATGAGATGAATTTAGACTCAAATCAAGACATTCTATTTACATATTTGACTACAGCTGCCAGATTGGTCTATGCCAAAAATTGGAAACAAAAAGACCTACCCACAGTGGAGGAATGGTTTAACAAGATTGAAGAAATCAAAGACATGGACAAACTAACTTTTGCCTTGAAAATATCTTATGTAAGACCCATTAAGAAAACAGATTGGAAAGTATATGAGAAATTTAGAGAAAATTATAAGGAGTAAGAAAAGTAGCAATACAAAGGCAACCCTCTAAATAGAGGATAAAGAAAAATCGGAAGTAGATTAAATGGAGGAGCCGAAGCTAAAGAAAAACAAAGGGGGAATAAATATAGACTGAAATGCGGCAAAGGAAGATTTGGAAGTCAGACATCCCTGAACCCATATGTGTCCCAAATCATACCTCTCCCAGCCCAACTACCTTTTTTCGTTACCGTACCTATCGTCCCCTTATATCCCACCCCATATCAGTAGGTAGGATGTTTGTTTTTAATGTTTATATGTGAAAAATTTGAATAAAACTAATTAAGAAAAATAATAAAAGCTAGTATTATACTAGATTTCCTTTGACCAGAAGATGGCCACTTGGGGTGCCTCTGGTATCACTGTGAGAAGGTCCTCCCTTGTGCATGTGGCAGGGCTCAGACTGAATTGTAGTAAGTGATTGAGATTCCGAGTTTTGACCTGCCACTTTTGGACTTTCACTTGTTGATGTGTTCCTTTGAGTATTTCTGTAGATCTTAGGAAGCTGTTTCTTGATTTAGCATGCTGGCTGATATCCAAACAGAGGATGGGCTGGAGATGTCACTGCCCAATTCCCATTGCTCACTCCTCCTCTCCAATGTCTTCACTCCTATGCCCCCGTGTTGTGTCTAGGGCAGGGTTTCTCCACCGCTGTGACGTGGCACAGTAGTGTGCCATGACGGACCTCCTGCTGTGCTGCAAGAAAAGCTCTCTGCCCCCTTCCTTCCCCCCTCCTCCTGCCAAACTCCTGCTGCTTGAGGGAGGAGGAGGAAGGGCCGGGCGGCGGCGAAGAAAAAGAAGAAGGGGCCGGGGCACCGCCTCCTTTGGCCATTTCCCCAGCCAGCGTCCAATCCACCATGACTCTTGCCCCTCGCTCTCTGAAGCTGCGTAGAGGAGGAAGCCGGGGGAGGGGCGGGGCATGGCACAGCATGGCTCCGCCCCCTCCCCCAGCTTCCGCTCTCCCACAGCTTCTCCAGCCTTAAGGGGACAGTGCCAAGCCAGCATTGTGCTGGCTCTGCCACTGCTGGCTTGGCATTGTGCCTTCAAGGCTGGAGAAGCTGTGGGAGAGCTGAAGCTGGGGGGAGGGGGCTGGGCATGGCGTGGCCTGGCTCTGCCCCCTCTCCCCAGCTTCTGCTCTCCCACAGCTTCTCCAGCCTTGAGGGGACAGTGCCAAGGAAGCATTGTGCTGGCTCTGCCACCGCTGGCTTGGCATTGCCCCCTCAAGGCTGGAGAAGCTGTGGAAGAGCTGAAGCCAGGGGGAGGGGCATGGAGCAGCCTGGCTCCTCCCCCAGCTCCAGCACTTCCAGCAGCTGCTCCCAGCAGGCCACCATCCCCCAGCCGTTCTTTACTGTGTTAGAGTGTCATTTTGTGTCATTTTGGTTGGTGGTGTGCCCCCGGATTTTTTAAATGTTAAAAGTGTGCCGCGGCTCAAGAAAGGTTGGGAAATACTGGTCTAGTGGATGTAATGTAGATAACTGATAATGCTAGCTTTAGCCAGAATCAAACTGGTATAAGCGAAACCAAGGCTAGTTTCTAAACTTTTGTACATACATGTTCATTGGCCTGGTAAAATGCACAGCTCCAGATACAGGATTACCATGCTAATGTAGTAGAAATAATTAAATAAATGAGCATTATAGGATAACAAGATATTCACTTTGGGGCCCATCACTTCTTTTGATACTGCCAAACATCATCAGAACCTTAGTTGTGGGCCTGATACATATGAAAAACAAAAGAGGGGGCATTAAAAGGAATAATAAGTAATCGTTTATAGAGGAAGGCTAATGCATCTCTTACTCAGAAATCCACAAATTCATAATTAGTCCTGATATTCAACATCTGATATTTTAAGACTAGGTTCAATTCCACCTTCCACTAGGCATCTAACCTTGCCTCAGAGCTTTGTTGCTGTTGTAATAATATTCCTTTTTTGCAATCTGATGAGTTTTTATCTTTATTTGCACCAACATTTATGATTCTCACCTGAGCTATATGGGCTGCAATGGTGAATCTGACTAGATGATGTGTTCTGTCTCAAAGGATAGGAAAGGAAGTATAACCTCTGACAGTTTAAAATAATTGTTTAAGTGGGAACGGTACTTTGCTGTGCCCTGCTATTTTTGGTACTTGGTGAGGAGATCTGGAAATGCAAGCAACCATTTAAACTTTTGACAGCTGTTGATTTTACTGACAGAGATCAAGGACTTATTTTCTGCACAGCCATCTTGTTCGGTGACAGTTAAATGGAACCACCAAAACATTCTTGTCTCTTGTCACATAAATGTCTGCCCTGGCTGGCTTCCTTGCCCTGCCAGGCTGTGATTCTCCTAGTACTTTGGAAGAATAAGGATGTTATATCACAGGGAAGCTTTATGTTGAGCAAATAAAAAGAAATGCATTGACTTTAAGACATTTGGAGCATACAAAAGTCTCCAACAATATTACAGATGAACTGGAGACATCTATGTGCCAAGTTTAAGATGAATACTCTTGAAGTGTTACATTGGTGGAGTTTCATTTTTTAAAAAAATCCAAAAACCATATTCATGGGAGGAAAACACCTCTTGTACTTGTACCAAATACTTCTCCCACATATTTGTTCTCTCAGCTTTCAGTTGATCAAATGTTTGTGTAATGCAAAAGGAAGCATTATATTTGGAAGACTCTTGCTTGCAACCTACTTTGTACATGTAATGCATTATAAAAAGGCATGAGAGAAGGGCAGCAGGGAGTGAAAAGAGCATGGAGAGGAGAAGGAAGAGTTCAGAATCCAGAAAAGCCATAGAGTTCCAACGGAGGTCCTAGACTGCTATGGTAAAACTGAATGGGGAAAAAAAGATGGAGTGAGGAGAACTCTACAGATTAGCAAGGCCTGCACCAGAGGTAGGCCTAGGCATTTATTTAATAATATTAATAATAATAATATATTAATGCATTATATGTGTCCCTGCAAAGGAACCCTGTCCTTTAATAATATTATTAATAATAATATATTAATGCATTATATGTGTCCCTGCAAAGGAACCTTGTCCTTTAATAATATTAATAATAATAATATATTAATGCTTTATATATCTCCCTGCAAGGAAACCAAGGGAAATGTTGCCCCTTGATTTGCCTGTGTTTAAAACAGTATCAGTCCTGTTCCCCTGCTTTGCCTACTTTAGAACTACTAACGAATTTCGTAAGTAATTAAGTTACATTTCGAAATTTTGGGAAATTTTTGTAAGTCTTTGATATACTAATCAAAAAAATCCCCCATTTGATTTACGATAAAAGCCCTAATCCGGAACAGTTACTCAACTGCAACTGCAACACAACTATATAAAAGAAATATCCATGCCAAAAATCAAAATCCAAAACCAGGAGCCAATTCTGTCCTGATATTTAACAAAAAATATTAATGATATTAAATATTAAAATGAGTCCCTATGAGGAGATAGGACAGTATATAAATATATTATTATTATTATTTGATACATAACAAGATTAGTACACAGCAAACAAGATCACTAAGCTGGCTTTTGTATTTCATCACACATCAGACACTTCCCAAGTGTCTAGGACTATGCGATGTATTGGCAAACAATGCGTGCAGATCCGAGTAGGATGACCTTTTGCAGTGGACAGATGGTAATTTTGTTAGCGCTGATTGTTTTTAAGTGCAGGCCAAGGTCTTTAGGCACTGCACCCAGTGTGCTGACTGGGACCACCTTTACTGGCTTGTGCCAAAGTCTTTGCAGTTCTATCTTTAAATCCTCATATTGTGTAAGCTTTTCCAGTTGCTTCTTATCAATTCTGCTGTCACCTGGGATTGCAGCATCGATTATCCATACTTGGTTTTTTTCCCCTCACGATTGTGAGGTCAGGAGTAGTGCGCTCCAAAACTCTGTAAGTCTGAACTTGGAAGTCCCAGAGTAGTTTGACAGTTAACTTTTTCAGGCTTGCGATCCCAACAGTTCTTTGTCGCAGGCAGATGTTATTTGTGGCACAAATTCCAGTGGATCATTTGAGCAACCGTATTATGCCTCTGCTTATGGTCTGTTTGCACGATCTTCTTGCAGCAGCTGAGTATGTGATCCATCATTTCTTCTGCTGCCTCCTCCTCCTCCTCCTCCGCCTCCTTCTAGGATCCAATGAAGTTAGATTTTTAAAAAATTGCTAAGTTTCCAATGTGATATTTGTTAGCAATCTGAAGTCTATGTAGAACAAACTGTCTTGTAAAGAATAAATGAATATGAACTAGACATTAGAAAGGACAATCCTGAGAAGGGACAGTAATTATAGGATGCCTCCTTCAAATATTTATTAAAGGAACCCATTTCTCTGTCATTGTTTTTTCCAAAAAGGATTAAATATATGAGGAAATGTATGATATAAAACTAAATAATTGAATGAACCTATTCATTCACATATATTTGCATACAATACCTCTAAAATAAACTTTGTGATCACTTTTTATAACTACCTCCTTCATTCAGAATGCAAGGCATAAGTAGTAGTAGTAATAATAAATAATCTTTATTTATATCCCACTTTTCTGCCATGAAGGGACCCAAAGCAGCTTCCAATATGTTAAAGTACAATAGTGCAAAACAAAATAATCAACAGTCAAAGGACCAGGTATTAAACATAATGAACAATCAATAAAACATAAATATAAATTTAAAATAATATCTATTCTTGTGGTGTCTTGTCAAATCTTATTGCACTTCATATTACTCATCACTTCAGCCTAGATTTCATTACTGGAGGCTTGTTGAAAAAGGAAGGTCTTCAAGTGTTTCTTGAATGATGTTAGGGAGGGTGCCATTTTGATTTCCCTAGGGAGGGTATTCCAAAGCCTCAGGGTGGCAACCATAAAGGCCCTCCCTCTCTTTGCAGCCAACCACATTTGGGACGGTGGAGGAAGCGAGAGTAGGACCTCCCCTGATGACCTTATGGTTCAGGCAGGTTGGTATGAGGAGATGAGGGTTGGATAAGTAAGTTGGACCTGAACCATTTAGGGCTTTAAATGTTAAAATCAGCACCTTGAATCAGGGTCTGAAACAAACTGGAAGCCAATGAAGGTGCTGTAGCAGGGGTGGTACGCTCCCTGTGCCCAGCACCTGTAAGTAATCTGGCAGCAGTTCTTTGGACTAGTTGAAGTTTCTGAGTACTCTTCAGGGGCAGCTCCACATAGAGCACATTACAGTAATCTAGGTGGGATGTAACCAAGGCATGGACCTCCAAGGCCAGATTTGGCTTCTGAAGGTGTGAGCGCAGATGGCACACAAGTTTTAATTGTGCAAAGGCCCTCCTGGACACTGCCACACCTGAGTCTTCAGGTTTAGTGCTGAGTCCAGAAGGGCCAATGCTGTGGACCCGTTATTTCAAGGGGAGTGTTACTCCATCCAACACAGGTTGCCACCCTATACTCTGATCTTCCTTACGACTGTCTTGTCTGGATTCAATTTCAATTTATTTGTCCTCATCCAGTCCATTACTGTTGATAGGCAATGGTTCAGAGTCTGCGCTGCTTCCTTGGCATTTGGTAGAAATGAGTAAAAGAGTTGGGTGTCATCTGTGTACTCTGGATGATCTCTTCCAATGGCTTCATGTAGATGTTAAACAACATGGGGGAAAGTACAGAACTCCATGTGACCCCACAGGACAATGGCTGTGGGATCAAGTAGGAATCCCCCAATACCACATTCTGGGTCCATCCCTCCAGGAAAGAATAGAGTAAAACAGTGCTCTCAAGTCCCATCCCATCCAGGTGGTCCAGAAGAATACCATGGTTGATGGTATCAAAGGCTGCTGAGAGGTCCAGGAGAATCAACGGGGACATACTCCACCATCTAGTTCTCTGGGTAGATCATCTATCTAGGTGACCAAAGCCATCTCAGTCCCATGGCATGGCCTAGATTGAAATTGATCTAGAAAATATATTTCATCCAAGAATCTCTAGAGTTGCTAGGCCACCACAAGATACAGAACCTTGCTCAAGAAGGGGAGTTCAGAAACTAGGTGGTAATTACTCATTTTTGACTGGGTCCAATGATGATTTCTTTAATAAAGGTCTTACCACAGCCATTTTCAGGCTGGATGGAAATTTGACTTGACTTAGGGAGGGATTTGCCACCCTCTTCACCCAGTCTACCAGGCCCCCTCTGGCTCGCTTGATTAGCCAAGAAGAGCAAGGCTTGAGAATGTCACATGGTAGGTCTCATTTCTCCAAGGCTTCTGTCCACATCCTTGGAATGCACCGATTGAAATGAATCCATAAATCTCAACGAACAGTTGCCTGAGTTACATGCATAGGGACTGTATCAATAGTGATGCCAACTGAGGTAGAAATAATATAAATTAACCATCACATTAGGATAAAAGGAGCACATTAGAGTCCATCTGGACATCCCTCCCCATCCAACTCCCTACTTAATATCATCTTCCCACCCCATTCTCCAACTCTACATAACCCCTAACCAGAGAACTCATCAGAAGTAATGTAGGAGTGTGTTTTGTAGACTATATATGATTGTATAATTACAGTCTCTATAATAAATCGGCACAACATGCAGATGGTCCTTGGTATCAACTGTGGTTGGATTTGAGGATCTCCATGAATATCAAAATAAGTGAAAGCTCAAGTCTTATTGAGAAAACAGGAAAGCTTGGAGAAGATAATGATGCTGGGGGAAACGGAAGAAAAAAGGAAGAGGGGCTGACCAAGGACAAGATGGATAGTATCCTTGAAGGGACTGGCTTGACCTTGAAGGAGCTGTGGGTGGTGACAGTCAACAGGAAGCTCTGGCGTGGGCTGGTCCGTGTGGTCATGAAGAGTTGGAAGCGACTGAAAGAATAAACAACAACAAAACCAAGTCTTATTATATGCAATGGTGAAGTAAATTTGTATAAAATGCACAATCAAGGTTTGCCTTTTGGATTTTAAAATTTTTTGGATTATTTTTGAACCATGAGTGCAGAATTTGTGAATACAAGGGCTGACCCTATAATATGATGATGGTCCTGGTTTTAGTGTTATTGTTGTTGTTGGCAATGGCATCAATTTTGGTGGTGTAATCACAACTATGAGAAACTGGTACCAAGTAGATCTTTCATACCTCATTCCCCGACAAATACGCGTATATAAGCAAAGGGTCAATGAAGTCTCCTGGAACACTTTTACATACCTTAAGCACTTAGTGGTATAACTTAGTCCCCAGACACAAGTCCATAGCAATCTGATGCAAAGAAGTATGGTAATTGTAATTGTGACTTGACTCATTAATTTTTAGTAACAGTTTCTTAGCAGCTCATTAGGCAGCTATTGAACAGCAGATGTCAATCTGGGAAGGATTTCTCTCAGGGTGGTGAAGGAATTGTGTGTCTTGGTGTACCACAGGTTAAAAACTGTTTGCATTCTATCAACAAGTTAAGCTTGGCCAAGCAATAAGCTTTCAGCTCAGTGATTCAGAGACCGTATACAGAGAGTTCTTTGATGGGAGCACCAGCCAGATATCCATCATTATGGAGTGATTTTCATGAAATGGAGGCCATGGGGCAAGGGAGCTGAAATGACATTAATCTGTGCCATGCTAATAGGTGGCATAAAGTGGCTCATACCAATGTAGCTTTTTAAAAAGCATTTTCATTTGGGATTTGCACTGACTGATTTGTTGATGTGTATTAAGTCAGATTCAGTACATTGGCTGCAAATAAGCATACATTAGTTCCTCTTCATATACCTGCACCTTGGCTCCAGTGAACCTGGTTCTGGAATCTGCAGGCATGAAAATTAAAGCTGTCAAGGCACAATGCAGAACATATGCTTTAATCACACAGCCGCTATATACTTAACCAACTGATTTCATGCACCAGTAGCATGAGAGGTGCAGCAGGATCATCAACTGGACAATAGTGGACAGGCATTTCCTTGCTAGAAATGAATAATAGTTTAAATACCCCAAAGGCGCCATATCCTTTTGATTTTGGGAGCTAAACAGAGTCTGTCTTGTTTAGGACTTAGATGGAAGACCAATGAATACCAGGTACCGTAGGCTATATTTCATTGGAAGGAACTGCTAAAATCACATTTGAGTATTTCCTGTCTAAGAAAACCCCATGGAAGCACAAATTATCGTAATTGTTATATACCTGGAAGCATCATAAATGATATTTAAACTTAAGTATTTCTTGTGGAATTTAACCTGGGGAGTTCGATTCTGCTGTCAGTTTCGGTGATTTATGTCGTCTTCATGTAAAAAATGTTGACTAAACATCTGCGATGTGAAAACTTGGTTACTTCCACTATACAGCTATTGCTGCTTTTGCAATGTAAATTGTCTGAAAGGCGGGTAATAATGTGTGAATAAATTATCAAAATTTGGTTGAACTCAAATGTTTGTTTCTCATAGACTTAGCATGGGGATTTGGTTAACCAGTTAAAAATCATGAGTAAAGCAGGGGAGGTTTCAACTTTGGCTACAGGCTTGCTCACACCTTACAGTGGTTATACTTCAGCTTTTCAGTGACCACTTTTATTGTGTACATCCTTCACCCTGGAATTATTTTTCTATAGAAAGTGTTTGACGGGAATTGTAATTCTAAAGTACAGTCAAATGAGGTAACCATACCCCATGTGCAATTCCATTAACTGTAAATAATATAGAACTTACTCCCTACTTTTAAAAAGAGCTAGGTAGTTTTGCTTCCCTTAATAGTGAAACCAATAACAGTTTCCTGACCATGTTTCCACACAATACGATTTGCATACCAAGCATGATTTTTTGTTGGATCAGTACAAATTACTGGCTTGGATTGCCCGTTGCAATTCCTCTCACATTTCTTCTCTTATGTCATTCATGGCGCAGCTGTGGAAAAAGGAATAATTTCAAGGATTAGTAATAGGATATGGAGCATTTCACCTCTAGGTCACTGGTTTGAATCCACCCTCCTGTCAGCGGTGATTGAAAATCATTGCCATTTGATTGCTTTTCAGTGGCCTATCTGACATGAGCTGGTGGTTCTAGCCTAGATCCTAATAGATGAGTGCCCACATCTGTCGTCAGCCTCACAATTACCTGGTTAGCTCAGTTTCAGCAAAAATCACAGTCTGAGGCATGATTTTGGGAATGGCTCAAACCTGCCAGGAAAAGTTTGTTGTTCTTTGCTTTCAGACAAAGGAATTGCAGCACTATATCTGGAAGCCCTTAGAGTACACTTACATGGCATGAATTGCCCATGCAATTACTCTACGAGATACTGTTTGATCATCTGCAAATTCATGGAAATGCTGCTGTTTTCCACATGATCTCTCTGTGGACCAACAGTCAGTAACAACAGTCTGTGTCAAAGGAAATAAGCCATCAATGAAATACTGATCAGTAAATTCTCATTCATCATTCTGTACTTCCATTCATTAGAAAACACCTTTTCAAAAGAACTGAACCATGAACTAAAAATATTAATGGTAGGAATTCTTGTGTCCTGTGTGATTATTTTAGACGATGAATCATTTTTCAGTGTGTGAGGTACTTTTTTTTGCTATTAATTGAATTCATGAAAGACATGGAAAAGTAGTAGCTGAAGACTCAGTAAAATGATGTAATGGATAATTAGAAATGAGGACCTCAATACCCTAAAGGCACCAGATTCTGTCTGATCTTCAGAACTAAGCTGGGTCAGGTCTAGTTAGTACGACTACTTGAATGGGAGACCATCAACAAATGCCTTGTGCTGTAGGCTATATTTCAGAGGAAGAAACTGACAAAATCCTTCATGAGTATTCCTTGCCTAGAAAATCCCTATGAAAAACATGAAGTCATAATAAATTAACAGGAGAATTAAATACACGTGGACACACTGAGAAAGTGCAGACTGAGATTTCAAGCAAAAGAAAGATACTACCATATCTTTCTTTTTTATCATTGATGGTGCTTTTTCATTTGTCAATTTAAGATCAAGATCTGAAAAAGGATTGTATTATTTTGGAGGAGTGATGGCAATTCATTTTCAATTACTATTGGGTGACAATAGACCAACATTTATGTTAGTACTACTCTAAACCAGTTTTATTTTCTAGCTTTGAAGGGGTGCCTATCTATAAAAAGTTGCTGACTGTATTTTATGAACATTTTTAACAACTAAATGTTTTCAAAATACAGTGGAAATGCACCTCATAGATTGAAAGTGAAATGGAGAAATATTCTTTTCAGTGCAGTATTACATAGTGGCATTTGATTTTTGTAGAACAATGTTTATCAACATGATCACCAAGATCGGATCGATTGCCTGAGAAACTTGTTGCACAATAAAAACATTAGAAACATGACAGTTCATAACCAACTGTGTTCATCAACTACCTTGTATAGTCATTTATAAGTCTACAAATTCTAGTAAACATTCCATCCAAAAAACTTGTCTTGACCTATTTATGGGTCAATGTGACTACTGTACATTTACTCCAATCAAAAAAGGTACCATCCCTTTTTCTGAGTAGAGTGGTCAAAAGCAAGAATTTGGACTATTCCAGGAGAACCTAAAAGAAGAACCAACGTCCTCTAATCTCTCCTCATGGCACTGAAGTGGCATTGATACTTTCCCCTTTTTCAGAATGACGCTTAACTTATCCACAGGCCATATCAAATTCCATAATTTTGCCCTCAGACCTGGCTTTAACTTACACATGAATGAACTGGGTATGTATGGTAGACATTTTTCCAGCCCTCTCTAACTACATTGGGTTGTTTTTTAATCCCTTCATACGCATGCACTCGTCACTTGCTAGCATAACTTTCTCTCTGTTCCCTAAAAACTAAATATGTCCATTGAAAAATAACACCAATTGGACACAGTGCATTTTTGTCCAACGTTTTATCATGAATGGATAATTTTATGATATTTCTTTCTTATAGCTCTAATGACATTAAGGGATATATTCAAATATTCCCTCCCCCCCCCCAGTTCATTCATGGTCATGGGGTTCAACAAGCTAGCCCTGCATGTAGCTGCTGCTGTGCCTGGTAGCTATGTCCCTCACCATCTGCATGTTTTGCCTACCTATGAAGAAACATCACCATACCCTCCAACTGTCCCATTAGCAAGGGACAATCCCAATTAACCATCAGTTTTTCTCTGTTCTTCCTCATTAATATGTTTTGACATCTTAACCATGCTCTGATGTTGCTTGACCATACGTGTCTGGGTTAACATCTATGAAATATTGGAGGGTATTCAGGGCATATATATCAAGGTAAGCACATACATCTTCTTTATTTAAAAAGGCTGTTCTGATTATGCTCAGATCCCACTTGCATGGGCAAAGTAGTATAAGTGTACACCAGTCTACTGACAGACCCTCTTCTTAGGTATAATGAATGGTGGACTGGAGGGACACTGAGCATAGTAAGAACAGATGATAGACTAATCCATATGACTGTTCTCCATACATAACTTCTTTGCATATTTGTGGCTGTGTGAGTGTCCTCTCATCGATTATCACCAAAGTATGCTTACACTATATAACTTTAACCCTTTGGGGAAAGATATATAGTTCAAGTATGTGACAGAATTGCCAGATGTTGTTAAATCCTAGTGGCAAAAAAGAAATTTTACTTATAAATAATCCAGAGCAATAAGGTGATCTGAGAACCAATAAGAGATGCATTAACTTTATAATCCTGAGTTTAGTTTCTACTTTGGCAAAATATCCTGCTTCTGTTTGTTTCTGGTTCTACTTTCTGTCCTAAAACTGGTGGGGAAAGTGAGCAAGGGGGCGGGCAGGCAGAGGGTGAGCCACGAGCAAACGGGGCAGGCAAGTGGGGGTATAGAGAAGAGTGTCCCACCAAATTGGGATATCCCACCAAGTGCCACCAATTATAGCAAACAATAAGGGGACAGTATGCAGAATTTACCTAAGGCACATTCACACACACATATATATTTGCCTTTGCCACCTCCAATTATTTGCTTAAGATTACTTTCACTGTCACCATGTTATTATTTTTATAGGTCACCACCTTTACTAAAATGTTTGAAAGCCACAAAGAGACTTCAGTTGGAATAAAACAGTCAATAAGAGTAATGGTTGCAGATAACTTGTCAGGATTCTCTGGTTATAGAGATCGGTACTATTGTCTTGAGTTTCTTTAGAACAAAGTTCCACACATATAAGTTCAAACAGGAATCCTTTAAAAATCTTTTGAAATTTCCCTCCCTCCTATACAGCACTCTAAACACTATAGAGGCCTATTAATTTTTATTCCTCAAAGAAGTATCTTTCCTATGACAAAACAGTTCCCAAATCTCTTCCTTCCTTCCCTTTTTCAAACTCTTGGTCCTTCTTCTTTCCCTCCAAACTCCTAACTCATCTTAAAATGGCTGTTTGCTTCTTCCCTCTTGCTCTGGCTCTTCCCATCTCCAGCTACTGAGGTTTTCCCTCCAATTCTATCAGCCAATAAGCCTGCACTTCTGGCCTAGAAATTGCCTGATTGTTCCACCCCCTAATCTCTGCTTAGCTTCAGCAAGTTGGGCCTGGCTACTGCCTTTTACTCAAACCCTTTACAACAACCCTACAGGGTAGGCCAATATGTTACAGGGGGGGGGGCATGTGATGACTCATATGCCAGGGCACTCCATTCCCCTTCTGGTACACATGCCATAGGTTCACCACCACTGCTATAGTCTTTTAGACTGAGCCCAGCTACTCTTTTGATAGAATAGAAACCTGATATCAGACCATACATTCAAATTTTTCCTTCTGATCCAAGAGCTGTGTTTGGTGTAGTTTGAAATGGAAACAAAGTAAGTGACAATAGTACATCTAGCAGAGCTTGGTGTTAATGTGAATGGACAGAGGGTGGATAAAGCAATTAACAGAGCTAGTTAAATGTAATTATTATGCTTTAAATTATAATATACTATAATGCTATCAATCATGTTCTCAGACTCTGCGTCCATGGTCCAGTGAGTTTCTAAATACAACTATTAGAGGGTTTAGCCTGATGCCATGCAAGATGATCTCCTGCAGTTTGTCCTTTCAGAGAAAACGAAGAGATCCTGTGTGCCAAAGCAAAAATTAAAAAGTGATCATGTAGTCCCAAGTTACATATTTGTAATCAATATGTCTCATGGCTGAATCTGCTCTCCATAGAATCATAGTAGTAATTTACTAAAAACCAAATGGGAAAATGGTATTGCTTTAATTATTATACTGTTCACCAGTAGGCTACTGCTCTTTAAACTTGTTTCAGTTTATAAATTAATTTCAGTTTAATTTGAAAGTTTGCAAAGTTTTACAATTTCCAGAAACTTTGAAGCCATAGAGACATAACTGGAATTGGAAAGGGAGATGTCACCACCAGTACCCTGATTGGGGGGGGGGTTCCGAGAAAAGAGGGGGGGAAAACACGAATGTCCTTAAATTGAAGTGCTTAGGACCAGAAGTATTTTGGACATTTTGGAATGTCAGTGTTTGAATATATGTATTTAATGATATATATTGCAGATTGATCAAAATAAACATGAACTGCATTTATGTTTCATACATACCTTATACAGATAATTTGAAGGGAATTTTATGCAATGTTTTAATAATTTGGTTCATGAAACTAAGTTTGAGTACACTGAACCATTAGAAAGCAAAAGTGTCACTATCACAACACCCATGTGGACATTTTTGGGTTTTCGAGTATTATGAGATTTCAGAATACTGGGATGAACAATCTGTATATGCCATATTTGAAAGAGTATCCTTTACAAATTGAAATAATTTCATATGTTATGTTGTGTGTTATGTTATGTTTCATGTTATGTTGTCAAAAGGTTTGTATACATTAATCTTTGTGAGCCGCCCCGAGCCCGCCGGGAGTGGCGGCATAGAAACGGAACGTAATAAATAAATAAATAAATAAATAAATAAATAAATAAATATGTATTGGCTTGGATTCAACTGTGGCATAACCTTTGCACATCTCATTCTTCTAAGTTCTGTCTGGCACTAGTGTTTTATATGCCACACAGGCATTCTATGAGACCTCGTGTAGGGGAGAGCAAAAGGAGATAGAGTGAAGGAAAGTAATCGGCTGAATCCATAAAAGAAAAGTTTAAGATGGCACATGCTTAAGATGAAATATGTTTATAATATGACTCTTTAACAAAATCCTTTCTCCTGCTTTCAGCAGATGCTCCTTTCTCATTCCCACAACAAAGCAAAAAAGATAGAAAATTGTAATACCCATCACACAGATTACTACACAAAGTTGTCTTTGCCATCGAAGATGGTTTAGGGTGCACCTACACTGTAGAATTAATGCAGTTTGACACCACTTTAACTGTCAAGTCTTAGCTCAGGAACCCCATGCTAATCCTATGAATTTATATTGTATTGATTTGTTTAGTTTATTTTATATGTTATGTTTTTAATTTCATGTATGATATTGTAAGCATTGATCTTTGGCGTTATCCGCCTTGAGTCGCCTACGAGCTGAGAAAGGCGGTAAACAAATACAGTAATTAAATAAATAATCCATGCACAGATCAGAACTTAACACTAATTTTCTGATCACCCACTTCAACCTTCTGTGTCAGTATGATTTCCCAATTAATTACAATTATTATGTTATTTCTCGTTTTTCAAGTTCAAGGCTCATGTTATGTTGTCAAAAGGTTTGCATACATTAATCTTTGTTATACAATAATAATCTTTGATGTCAAAACACTTTTTTATTTGTAAGGATCAATAAATATAAGTTTATTTTATAGATAACTTAGATTTTTATTCCTGTGTGATTGTATAGGCAGGGCCCAGTGTACTGCTTTGTTCCTATCCCATTTCTCTTCGCCATATGCTTTTCCTTCCGTGTGTTTAACAAATGAGGGTAAAAATATGGTAGAGTATTTTAGCAGTTGTAGGTCCTCATTAAGCTCAATGGGGTATGCAGCTAAATAGACATGCAATATTTAGTACTTCTCCACCTTTGTTCTTCTAGATGTATAGTCAAACAGAAGCAATCCTCATTTTATTTACAACTGTAGTCCTTAAAAACTCTTAAATAAATATATACATACAGTAAATAAACTTCAAATCAATCTAACACCCCTCTATACCCAGGAGGAAATAACAGGAATAGCTAGGGCTTGTTGTCAAAGAGGTATCAAAGCTCCCTAAGTAAAACACAGAGATGAGCAGGAATTTGGTGATTTCTCTCCTTGGACATTCAAGCTGGTTAACTGTACATTTCTGGCAAGATAAAGGTTAGGAAAAATCCATTTTTTCCAGTTGACATGGGGAAAACAAGATAATTGTGTGACTTGCACAGACTGAAGAATGAGAAGACATCAGGCAGGGGAGTTTTCTGGGCAGAGTCCTGGACCAAATACTTGAAGAGAAAGTAAAGGCCAGGTAGATACAGAAAAACCTCCTGTAAGACATTTTAACATCCTTTTAAGAAAAAAGAAAAAGAAAGAAACCTCCCAATTTGTCCTTGGTTTTTTAAAAAAAGGAAAATACTATTTCTTCTTAATTTTCCCATTTCTTCCAGTCTTCAAAACATCTCTCCATTCAGGTACATTTTTCTGAACAAAGGTTATTTTTGTGCTACCTGCTTCTACAAAGTGATTATTTAAACTCTTGGCAAAGGCTATAACATCCTCAGGGAAGGAGATAATGGTCTTTACCCACATAACTTCTTTTCTTGCAGTTCTGCAGGATGTTTTGTGATGGGTATTCAGCAATAAAATAATTTTCTTCTGATTAGCTGTGGTTTGGCATGAAGATATTAAACCTATTTAAATTGTGCTCCCTTGTTCTGTTCTCTCATCCCATTAACCTTAATATTATAAAGTACTTTAATTATGTATAAATAGGTTATCTATGTTTTGCCTAGCCTACTACCTTTTGACACACCTCCAGTTTTTGAAGCTTCATCCATAGAGTAACTTTTGCTTGTTTAAACTGTCACGTGATTTATAAATGATGCCATAAAAATACTATCTCCTCGCTAACCATGCAGCTATTCTTTCATTCAGTGTCACCTTTTAAAAGGTGAAAGCTTTATATTTCAGCAGTAACGTGCCATGGTTTGTTAATCTACATAATGTCTAATGAAGAAAATGAATTTAAAAATAACATATTTCATCTGTTGTAAGACACCATAGATTCTAAGACACATGCTGATTTCAGAAGTGCCAGCAGAAAAAAGATTAGATACACTTGTGTTTCCAAGATGCACCTCCTTTTTGGAGACACTTAAATGTAAAAAGTGTACTTTAAAATCTATGAAATACAGTAATTGTTTAATTGACTTCACAATCCATCTTTGAAAGCAACAAAGTACAAATATCCAGTTAACTGTAACTAATTCTTTTTTCTTCAATAATAATATTATAACTATATTATAATACGAGGGGCTACTGATAAGTCTTTGGCTTTGTGTTCTTGTTTTCTTTCTATGGTAATGAATGTTACATCATACAAAAGCCTTATGTGTCTAATATATGTTTTCAAAATTTTGTGTTTGTAGTTTATTTTATTTATTTATTTATTAGATTTGTACACCGCCACTCCCAAAGGCTTGGGGTGGTTTACAACACAAAGTATCAGAACACTGCATAGATAAAATACAATAAAAACTCCACGAACACAATAGAACTCAAGCAAGAATCACCAGCATTCAAAAGCCTGCCTGAATAGATGTGTCTTGCAAGCTCTGCGAAAGGCGCTTAGATCTCAAAGAGCTCGTGTCTCCAGGGGCAGAGTGTTCCATCATTAGGGCAATAATGATCTAGACACATAGGAAAACAAAATGGAGGAGTCTAAGGTGATATTCACAGCAAATGAGATCAGAGGAGTGATAAAATTCCTGTTTCTTCAAGGAAAGTCCATGAAGGATATTCATGGTTATATGTCGCAGACATTGGGGGATCAGTGTCCTTCATATTCTACAGTTAAGAACTGGGTTGCCAAATTAAAAATGGGCCACTTCAGCACCAATGATGAGGAACATCCTGAACGACTGAGAGTGATTGTTTTTCCGGAGATCATTGATGCTGTGCACAACCTCATACTGGAGAATCGGTGAATTTCGGCTAAAGGAATAGCAGACATCATGGATGAATGTGTTTGTGTCATTATCCATGAACATTTGAACATGAAGAAGCTCTCTGCAAATTAGGTCACCAAATGTTTGACAACAGATCAGGAAAGCATGCCAGTGAAAACTTCCCGGTCCATTTGTCAGTGTTTCTGGACTGATAAGAACATCCTGGATTGACTGGTCACTATGGATGAGACCTCGATTTATTTGTATGACCCTGAAACCAAGGAGCAGTCAAAAGAATGGAGGCACAGTGGTTCTCCTCATCCAAAGATGTTCAGGGTGCAAAAATCAGCCACTAAGGTGATGGCATCTGAGTTCTGGGCTAAGGAGGGTGTGCTGCTAGTGGACTACCTTAAAAATGGCTCCACCATCAATGCAAGGTTTAACTCTGAACTTTTGGACCAATTGAAGGCAATTATGAAGCTCAAAAGGTACGGCAACCTGCTCAAGGGAATCTTGTTCCTACAAGACAATGCCTCCACTCACACTGCACAAGCGGGGGTGAGAAGATCAGGGGAAAAAATGATGTAAATAATAAATAAATAAATAAATAATGCTTGCATACTTCCCAAACCCATACTGGTATTTTCCCTGTATGTGTATAAAGAGTCATTCTGAGCCTGCCTGCATACTTTCCTTGAACTCATTCATAAGCCCTGCACAACTTCATTCATAATTCTTCCCCAGGAGCAGTTACCTCCAGATCTTAGCAATAGATCCATACATGATAGTATTAACTTTACACTGGATGGGAAGCCAGAAGCACCTCAGGTAGACAAGCAGGCATGTTAAATCATTCAACAGGTTTTCTGGGACTTACGCAGTCAGGAACGCATAAGCACATATGTCCATATACAGTATCAGTGCACCCAGTTATCCTTTCTCAGTGACCACAGAGACCTTATGGCAAAACTGGTGGAGCAAGGCTTTTTATTTTATATTTTAACAACTTTGCAACACCAGGAAGGTGGCATTCCTCTGTTCAACCCTTTGCCTTACTTTGATTGACTCTGATTGACCCTGGGATTACATCACATTAGCGTTCTAAATGTGAGGCGCCCATTTTGCTATCATCTGACTGCCTTCTGTAGAATTCTGAGAAATATAGTTTAGGGAAACCGAGAACCTCTCTGACTGAGAATTCCAAAAGTTCCCAGAATTCTGCAGGAGGCAATATAATGATAGGAATACAGACACCTCCACTTTAAAATACTAATGTGATATCAAAGTCATCTTTGATGGCAGAGTTATCTGCATAGAACAACATGTGTAATTGGAATTATCATTTTCTATTTTCTTTTTTTATTGTGCACTGCAAAGTTTTTGGGTGTCCGGATACTACCTGTCAACCCAGCAAAGTATTTTTTTTGGTCTCTCTCCTTCTCATACAAGTTGAGTTTAAAAACACCTGTAAAATCTGAAGAGTTGGGTTAAGTGGGAAGTAAGTCGACAGGCTCATTCATGCATGAAATCTTCTAATGGAACTCAAATATAAATGTAATTGGCTAGAAATTAAAGTGCGAAAAATATGTGTAATTTCCATGGTTATACCAGGGTTAATAAATGAGAAGACAAATCAGCAGGACAGCTTTCATAGAAGTCAAGAGAGTCATGTAAAAGCTTTCTATTGCTTTGTGCTGAGAATTCAAGCTTCAAAAATTGCTAAAAGACATAGCATGAAAGTAGGGTTTGATCTAAACAAAACACAAAAGCCAATTCAGAGGTGCACTTGAGGTTCATAAAAGTATGAAAAGAAATACAGCATCAGAAAATAAAATATTTCATCCATCGCTCCCAGATCTGCCCCCCCCCCCCCTTCTCTCATTTATACCACCCCTTATTTTACTGGCATTATTTAGCATGGCAGACTTCCACTGTTTTTTCAAAGAATATCAAATAATAACCATGGGAGCATTGCCCAAAATATTTTTCTCTTTTCCTGACGCTGTGTTTTTGTTCATAGCCCACATGAGATATTTATCCTACTTTTATTTCTGCTCAGAGCATGAAAAGCTTAGTTTTCCAGCATGGTTTTTACAATGACAATTCTGTCTTAGATCTATAGCATAAAGATCCATGTGTCTATCACATATTGTTGTTGTTGAGCACCTTCAAATCATTTCAGATTTATGGTGACCCTAAAGCAATCCTATAATTTGATTTTCTTGCCAGAATTTGGTCAGAGGGGTGTGTGCCATTCCCCTCCTTTGAGGCTGAGACAGTGTGACTTGCCTAAGGTGGGGTTTGATAGCCAAACTGGGATTTGAACCCTGGTCTCCTGTTATCCTAGTCCAATAGTCAAACACTATACTACGCTGACTCCAACACAGAGACATCTTACCTCTTAAGGCAGGAGAATGAGGAACTTTAGACTCTTCACGTGTACTTGGACTGTAATTCCTAACAGCCAGCATAATCAATAAGGACAGTTGATTGTGATTGAAGTCCAACAGCTTCTAAAGCACCACACAATCCATCTTTTCCTATAAAGATTTATAACATTTGATTGCCATTACATTTCTTCCTGGCCTTTTTATGCCAAGTCTAGAGATACTGAGCCACAGGTATACATTCATAGAAATATTTTACAACAATGTGTGCACGAATGCATAAGCCAGAGTTTGAGTGTAATATGAACAGATTATAGGTAACCGCTGTAATATGCTACCTACTGTGGTAAAAAGGACATAGTGCAATTATTTTTGTAAAGTAACATAAAGACCTACATTACCGTTACTTTTCCAGTGCAATAGGTACCGTTTATTTGTTATTTCTACCACTTTATAGCAGAGGATTATTTGGGGTTTCTTTTTTTTATTGCAGTTTCTGAAAATAATAAAAAGGATATATTAAAGCTTTTTTCAATAAAGAGAAATTCACCAACACTAACTTTTTTAAAATATATGATATTTAATATTTTTATTCCTTGACTATGTATGTTCTAATACATGGGTTGGGACCCCAGAAAGCTTTTCTGTGAGGTCACCAGGCAGTGGTGAGTTATGAACATGTTAAAATGGGAAAACAAAAAATCACGTCATCACATCCTTCACAGAGATTTATTTGCATAAATGTGTAACAATCTTTTGTTCATTGGGTAGCTTGTTGTGAGGTCCAGGTTCATGTACAGTTTGGTGATTGGCTATATGGGATGCGAGCACTATTTGGCTTGTGACTGATCGATTCTTAGTAATACATGTGTACTGAATGCCTAGCCTTGTTTCTTGTGGGCAGCAATTGTTTTAATTTAATACCAGCAAATTCTGCTAGAAATAATAAATTGTATATTGACATGAATCAAATGATACTGCTTCCAGGATTCTGATGCCCAGCACATTTCATTATTTCTCTTCTTTGAGCAATCAACCAAGAGCCAAGAGCAATCAACCACACTCTGAACAGTGCTATAAGGTCCAGGCACCATAGTTGTCACTCTAGCAGAACCAAAAGCTCTAATTTTTAATGCATTGGGTTGGGAGTCACTTATTTTTAATGTATCTGGGTCGCAGGTCACTTTGCCTCTATAAAATGTGGTCATCACTAAAAAAAAAAGCTGGGAACCACTGTTCGGGTGCTTTGTCCTCTTGCTCTCTTGCTTTGATTGTCTTCTCATTCCAGGAATGCATGTTTATAGATGCATACTATATATACCTCAAAGGATTAATGATCTAGTAGGCACTAGCAAGGCTAACATGCATTTTCTGTCGGCATTTAACAGAGCAGTTTGAGCAGGGGACCCAGAGCCCTGTTTCAGTGCCTACCTAAGACTACTGAATATACTGTAGATGGTGAGGGAGCTGCTGAAATCATCTGCAATTGCTGTGGCATGCTTGTGTTATTGCTAATGAATGAGGGTAGCTACAATTTCATCAAGAGCAAGTTGGTGATCCTGTTAGAAAATAAGGTTCAGCAACTCGAGGCCCATGTATTGACTTTTCAGCATTTTGCCCCCTCTTTTTAATCCAAATGGGAAGGCATAGCTTTCACGGTATTATAAGGGATTATGAGGCGCTGGGCAGGAAGCTAAAAGACTGGTTGTCACTTAATATTTACTTTTAATTGAAGGACATGACCCAGGGAAGGGAGAGAAGAATAATGGAAGTAACAACTGGTTCCAGAGCTGGTACTTCCCTGGCATTTGGCTTCTTTGCTGGTAGTTTGCATGAAGATGGACTTTTCTCAAGTGGTAGGTTGCACCTCACAAAAATTGGTAGGAATGTTTTGCTAAGAGTCTTCACATATCCAATCAGGAGGGATTTAAACTGGGTTATATGGAGAAGTACAAAACTTCACCAAGTGCTGGAAAAAATAGTCTGAATGTTGAATAGTATAAGAATCCAACAATGGGAGGAAGACATATTAAATAAATAGTTAGATGGAATGACTAATGGTCTTACCATATGTCTCTCACTAATGTGCAAAGTGTGTGAAATCATAATGCAAAGGAAAGGAAACATAATATAATGGGCGTTGCTGGCACTTTATTTATTAGTTATTTACCATATTTCTAACCCGCCCTTCTGAACCCCAGAAGGGGGACTCAGGGCGACTTACATTCATTACATTTCGGCAGCCAGGCTACTCACTGAGGCTAGTTATAGGGAGCACACCATGCTTCTACTAAAGCAGTTCCACTGGCTGCCTATACGTTTCCAGTCCCAATTCAAATTGCAAGTTATTACCTACAAAGCTCTATACCAGGGGTGCTCATTAGGTAGATCACAATCTACTGGTAGATCGCGTAGGGCGTCCTGGTAGATTGCAGGCAGGGCAGGAGGAAGGCTCAGTCCCGCCCCGCAGGCTCCTGACACCGCCCAGGCACAGAAGGAGGTTGGACTGGATGGCCCTTGGAGGTATCCTCCTATTCTACAAACCCATTGTTATTATTATTATTACTATCAGAGGCTGAATGGCCATCTGTGAGAAATGCTTTGATTGTGTTTTTCCCTTATGGCAGAAGGAGGTTGGACTGGATGGCTCTTGGAGGTCTCCTTCTACTCTAGGAACCTATTATTGTTGTTGTTACTATTATTATTAGTAGCAGCAGAGGCTGAATAAATATTATCATTATTATTATGAATAAATATGGGGGGCTTATTATACTCACATTTAGTTGAATTCAGTCTTAAATATATTATATGGCTCTCGCTGAAATACATTTCCAAATATTTTGCTTTTGTGGCTCTCTGAGTAGTGGGTAGTTAGATCATTTTGACTTGGTTGTTTTATAAGTAGCTCGCAGGCTGAAAAAGTGTCAGCACCCCTGCTCTATACGGTTCAGGTCTAGCTTATCTAGACCCCACCCCACCCCCATGAACCTGTGCAGGCTCTTAGTTCTGCCGGGGAGGCCCTTCTCTCAGTCCCACCTCCATCTGAAGCATGATTGGTGGCGACGAGGAAGAGGGACTTCTTGATTGTGGCTCTCCGGCTTGGAATGCCCTCCCCAGGGAAATCAGGCAAGCCCCCACAATTCAGTCCTTTCAGAGGGAGCTTGTGTGTGTGTGTGTGTGTGTGTGTGTGTGTGTGTGTCAGGAGTGATTTGAGAAGCTGCAAGTCACTTCTGGTGTGAGAGAATTGGCTGTCTGCAAGGACCTTGCCCAGATGTTTGATGTTTTACCATCCTTGTGGAAGGCTTCTTTCATGTCCCTGCAAGGGGAGCTGGAGCTGACAGGTGGAGCTCAATCTGCTCTCCCTGGATTTGAACCACTGACCTATTGGACAGCAGTACTGCAGGCACAAAGGTTTAACCGATTGCACCACCAGGAGCTCGGAGGGAGCTGAAGACATGGCTAGTTAAGCGGCCCTTTGATAACTGCTAAGGCATCATCTAAACTGAATGACCTATATAGAATGAAGTTTTACCCTCTCATTTTAATGCTGATATTTTTAATCTGTTTTGTGGTTGTATAGCTCGTTTCAACATAATTTATTTTTGTGTTGTCACTGGTTATTTTATTTGAATTTTAGTTGTATTCTTTTTATTTCTGTAAGTTGTTATTTCTGGTGCTGCTTATTGTTTTTGGAAAACTTTTATTGTATTTTATATGTTCATGTTGCACTTTGTAAGTCACCTCTAGTCCCTTTAGGGAGATGATGGTGGGGTATTTAATAATAATAATAACAATGGCAACAGCAATGACAACAACAATCATATCAACAATTGGTGAATTTTGACTAGAAATCCAAGTTTTATAAATTTTTGTAAATTTGTCTTTAGTTTTATTTCTTACTCTCATTCTTTATCTCACTTGCTTTCATTGCTATATAAAATCTATCCTTCTATATTTTTTCTGAGTGAGAATCTCCTAGGTTATTTCAGTCTCTGAATAAGTGTTTGTTAAACATTTCTTTGTCTATTCAGAACACACATACATTCCTTCTGGTTATATTAAAAGTAAAAAAGTGGTTCCCAATATACTTCTAAATCTAATTTCCTAATATGCATCTACAGAGTAAGATTCAAAAGTCCCTTCAGTTCTTTGTTCTGTAGCCTAACAGCCATGACTATGCATGTTAATTGCTTTGGCTTGAGCTATTCATTTGAGTAACACGTTAAAGAGACAGGGTTATATGTATATGTATATTCTGTTGCGCCTCTTGACTTAGCAGAATATAAAATATAAATTATAGGCAGATCAACTTGAATCTGCCACATCGGTCAGTAATGCAAATCTATCTGGGGACATATCAAGCTGATTTTACAAGCTAACCAAGAAGCATGCTGAAGGCTTGAAGGAATTCAAGGGCAACCTAAGAGATAAGATTTAGCACGTGTTACCCTGAATTCTAATTTAAGACTTGGGTCCATTTCACAATGAGTATTCTTTTAATTCCTTGACAGACTGCTAATCAGTCTTCTTTACTCTGAACTATTCATTCAAAAGTTCTGTTTAAATACAACACATGCAAATGTTCCTTTTTGCACAGAATACTGGTACTGCTATTCAGGCCAGCTCGAAAGGGCTCTTTCCCAAATAGAGGGTGCATCTATCATGTTGAATGAATGCAGTTTGAATTAAATTGCCATGACATTGCTAGGGAATACTGGGATTTGTAGTCTGGTGAGGTACCAGCACTATTTGGTAGGGAATGCTAAAGACTCTGAAATAGCATTGAACAATGGCTGTCAAAGTGGTGTCAAATCACATAAAATCTTCTATGTAGGTGTACCCAGAGTTTTGGAACATCCAAACCTAGTAGCAAAAGATTCTAAGATATAGATTTGATAGAATTTTTGTTAAAGGAAATATAATTTGCCAACTAAGCTTTGTTTGCACAAATAATTGCTAGTGACATATTGAGAGCATGATTGCATTTTTATTACTTAGTAAAGATAATGGTTTCCCCCTGACATTAAGTCTAGCCGTGTCAGACTCTGGGGGTTGGTGCTTATCTCCATTTCTAAGCCAAAGAGCCAGCATTGTCCGTAGACACCTCCAAGATCAGGGTCGGGCATGACTGCATGGAGCACCGTTACCTTCTCACCAGAGCGGTACCTATTGATTTACTCACATATTGCATGTTTTTGAACTGCTAGATTGGTAGAAGCTGGGGCTAACATCAAGACCTCACCCCGCTCCTCGGATTCGAACCTGTGACCTTTTGGTCAGCAAGTTCAGCAGCTCAGCGGTTTAACCCACTGTGCTTATTACTTAGAAAGTGCAAACTCCTCAGCCAACACAGAAATAGTTGGAGATTCCAGAAGTCATAGCACCCAAAAGTGATTTTTTTTCTTAAGCTCAGTGAGATGCCATTTCAAAACAATGTCATTAGCTGTCTGCATCGTCATACCAAAATTTAATACAATTATGGGCTTTTTTAAAGCAAAAGAAAAGGAAAGTGGAAATGGGCTGGCCAGTTTCACAGCAATTACCTATAAGGGAAGTGGAAAAGTAATACTGATATTACCTTTACATGGAAGTATTTCTAATTTTAAAGAAACTGGCAGATTGCAGACACTGGAGCTTTCTGTACATTTTTTACTCTTGTCTCTATATAAAATGTAGATATGTTTACTTGTTTGCAGTGCTATATTCAAGCATATCATTCACTTATAATAGAAATTTCAGAGTAGTAGCTGTAACTCTGCCGAAGCAAAAGCACCGCTCTTGTAGCATTTTAAAGACAAATAAGTTCTATTTGGCACAAATGTTTTGTATACAAAAAATGGAGTGCAGTCCATGAAAGCCAATGTCAAATAATGCTGTTTAGTCTTTACAATGCCACGTGACCCTTTGTTGATAAAACTATCAAATACTTCACCTTTTTTCAAGTTGGGAGCGACTTTAGAAACTGCAAGTCACTTCTGGTGTGAGAGAATTGGCCGTTCAAGGGAGCGCATGAATGTTTGATGTTTTACCATCCTTGTGGAAGGCTAATCTCATGTCCCTACATGAGAAGCTGGACAAAGGGAGCTCAATCTGCTCTCCCCAGATTTGAACTGCTGACCCGTCCTCCGGCACAAGGATTTAACCCATTGCACCACTGGGAGTTTCACTGGACACACAGCTATGTGATAAAATATAGTCTCATTACTATTGTAGAGAGAAATTGCAGATACATGACATGGACAATACAAATTAAATATTCACATTTCAAATGTAAATATATTTACACTTACTAAGCAGCATAAAGACAATTATTCGCCTAGAGATAAACTCTAGGGTTTCCAGTAAAGCTTACATCTGTAGTTGTGCTTCAGATTATAGACTCCCTACAGTCCTATCATTATAATGATGTTCTTCCTCATTTGTTCTGAATTCTTTAAAGGTTATTTTACTTGATACAGATAATATTACCTGATTACATGCCATGTCAGATTTTGCTAAACATTTTTTTGCTGTTTTGAAGAACAAAGAGAGTTTCATCCACTTGTGTGTGTGTTTAAAACAAAATAAAATGCTGTGTTTCAATTGCAGTTGAAATAACGATCATGTATTATTACAGTGTGATTTGCAAAGAATCCTGTGAACTTTTAAGGGTAATGGTTATTATAGCCAATCTGACATGATAATGCAAACATGCAAGGGCAATAAGGCTGAGATTGCAGGGAGAAATGAAAATGATTTTCCTGTTTAGTGTTGCATTAAGACTTGCTCTGTCTTTACTTTAAGTATAGTAAATGAAAGTAATTATATAAATATGTGTGAGAGAGAAACAACTGTTCTGTGATGAGAAGTAGTTAAAGATCTGTGTTCCCTTCCACTATCCCTTGAGTCTTATCTGCAAGATATCATATTCTCATGCATTTACCCAAAGCAAAGCACTTCAAGTGGAAGGAGAACTAACATTATGGACTTTCTTAATTTTTCAGAAACTGCTTCCTCCTCTGGTTTTGTGCTTTTGATCCTAAACCTGCATTTTCTGCTCAAAAGAATGCAGAATTTGTTATGAATAACTTTCCCACATTGGAAAAAAAATCCCACTTCTAACACCAATTTGTCATGAATAACTTTTCAATAACTTTAAAGCAGAGGTTCTTTTTATTGCAATTTCCAGTGTGAGAGGGTACATCAGATTACAGAAAAACATTTAGACATACAGACATACAGATTCTATGCAACTACATTGGATTCACAATTACATGGCTAACAAACAAACAAAGGGCAATTACATTTTAATTAGCATTATGCATCCATCACCATGCATCCAAATATTACCATATCCTTTCCCCCCTCCTAGGAGAAGCACTTGTTAGGCAAGACTCTGCTTTCCTGCAGCCTGTCAACGCATAGTTCCAAAACTTCCATAACTTCAAAACTCTAAAATGCATCCTTTCTCTAAGCACAATGCCAAGGACCAGATCTCAGTTTTCCTTACAGCAGAACCTGACTCCCTGCACAAAATCCAAAAAACTTTTTTTAAAAAACCCTCCAAAATTGTACTTCTTCCTCTTCCCTTGAGAAAGAAGTCCCAAAGTGTACAGAATCATGCTTTACCATAGCTTATCTGACACTCTCTGTCCTGCCCATGGACCAGAGAGGCGGGTGAACCAGACTCCTCATGTCTGTCACAACTTGACCATTGTTAGACTGAGTCTTTTATAGGAATATTCTGCTGATGTAGTCCCAAAGTTGTAAATTAATGATAGACGTCTTCCATCCTTGCTCCATTTCGGTTTCCTGACCAGAAGTTGATTCTTCTTTATTGGTGTTGACAAACACAAGGCTTGTGTTGACTTCCTTCTTAACATTGTAAACATTTACCTTATCACTGTCCAGTTCTTATCAGTTTACTTTTCAGTTCTTATTAGAAGCTATTACTTAAAGTCCAGCAAGCAGGTAGTTAGTCATTGCAGGCCTTGGTCTTTTAGAATTGGTATCTACAAAATTATGAGCTCCATCCATACATCATTCCATTCTTCCATTCATTCCCACACATCATTATATCCAATCCAAATTTCTTAAATCTGCATATTAAATTTTCATGACAAATTGATGTACCCCTTCTCCCTAACCAGTCATGTACAAGTATTGAATGTCCAATATTGGGAGAAAGTCATTCTCTTTCTCTCCTGCTTTCCCTTTCTCTCCATCCTACACACAGAGCTGCTGGGCTATGGGCCATCAAATAAATTGTCCTTTGTCCATATGTAAAAGAGCTAACGGTTATAGCCTCTGTGCATAATGGAGCCATTAGCAACAATCCACCCCACTCTGCCAACTGATTTCCTCGGATGAGTTGATGTTCATTTGCCACATAGGCTTGACAATTTTGTTACCCTTGAATATCCAAAGGTATCTCAAAAAGTAACGGCTTGCTCTATTATGCCTCTGTTGGATGTGATTATTTATAATGGGATTACATGCTGGTGTGGCTGTACTTGGATTTCTAGTCCTTTTGCATTCCGGTATTAGAATTTACACAAATATGATTCATGATCCGGCATAATGCATAAATAAAATGCTTTTGATTTGATAATGTGTATCTGATCTGTGCCGATTAGGCTCAGCGTTGCCATTGTATAACCTAAGCTCCTCTTAGCATTTGCCAATTCACAAACACAGCAGATATTGTAAATGGATTTTGAAATCCTTTGTAAATATCCTATCTGACTGCACTACTGGTAATAATTCTGTAGATTTTTTTTGATAACACCTCTCATTTCAAAGGCTACCAGAATTACAATGTGCTGTGGGTAGGTTGGTATTTTCTGCTGGGAGAAAAATGAATTTTAAAAAGCAATACACAATAAATGTTTTCTCTACTTATTTGTGAGTCTGTTCTTTGTGCACAAAGAGGTTTGTTGTAAAGCATTCTGTTTTTAGGGTAAATTACGTATTTAAGGGTGAATAATTGCAAAGGTCTGATACTTTAATAAATAAAATATTTAAAGGTTGCACTAATAACTGGTCTTTTAATGCCATATAAAAAGGCAACAGGAGTCCCACATAGACCAACAACTAAACTGATAGATACCAAGATAGACTGGCAAACAGGGCAATATATCATTTCAGGGGGAGGTGAACTGGGATGAAATGCATTAGAAACATTCTTCTCTTTTGCACATTGTGTTCACAAAGCACTTAATCATGAAGTTTCTTGCATGGGTTCTTTCCCTACTAAAAATCCAAACTGAAAAATAGTTTGGGGAAAGGAAGGGCAGCAATGCAAAAGTAGCAGTGAATTCTTCTATGCCCATCAGTGGCGATGTAAATCTCTGCCTCATTTCATACGCTTCAAATTCCATCTGCATTCTTGTGCTAACCTTGTTTTGCATTACATTGCAAGGATCTTTATTTTCTTCACACAAGACACACTCTCAAAGGGTTTTCCATGGTATTAAGTCTAGTTGTGTCCGACTCGGGGGGGTGGGGGTGGTACTCATCACCATTTCTAAGCCAAGGAGCCAGTGTTGTCCGTAGACACTTCCAAGGTCATATGGCCAACATGACTGCATGGAGCACTGTTACCTTTCCGCCAGAGCAGTACCTATTGATCTACTCACATTTGCATGTTTTTAACTGCTAATTTTGAAGAAGCTAGGGCTAACAGCAGGAGCTCACCCTGCTCACTGGATTCAAACCACCTATCTTTTGCTCAGCAAGTTCATTAAGCTCAACGGTTTAAATTGTTGTGGTACCGGGCGCACCATACACCCTCAAAAGAAGCACTTATATTTGTATGCATTATCTGTATGTGCTTTAGTTTAGCCTTGAAAATACACGCAGGTTTTCCTTGCTTTTCAATGCCTTGCTTTCCAACACCTTGCTCTTTGGACAGATCTAAATTATAACCTTGTACTTGGTCTGCTTTTTTGACTAAGTGCTGCCTCTTTTTTCCCTATTTTTCAGTTGACTTGGCACTATATAGTAATTGCATTTTCAAGCTTAAGAAAATGACTGGGTTTGATTTTTCAGTAATCTTCCGTTCCTGACGATGCCCTCATCACTAACCTGTTGAATATGTGGAAGGGGCTGCATTTTGAATTGTGTGCATTTTTGGCCATTCACATTATTTAAATATACACATGATTTTGTGCTTATTTTATATCTCTAGAATATACCACATATCTTGGATTTGTTCACTTTACATAATTACAGAGCTCTTACTCCACCTAAGTACCATGGATACATCCAATGTAAGAGATATATAGAAGACAAAAGAAAATTCCTAGTGTTGAAAAAGATGGTTTTATTCTTTTTCAAGGCCAATGCGTTTTGGCCTAGAAATATTTAATATATAAACAACAAAATATAGTCTACACATGTAATTAAGTTACATGTAAAATCTTGCAATTTTTAAAATGCTTAGTAACTCAAACTTATACAAGTAAAAATATTAATTAGAATACACTTTAAAACTACTTGCAGAGATCCCAACAAGAGTTTCACCAAAGCATATGCCTGGCAACTGATTATTTGAGAAGAAGCAGAGCATTATATTTCTTTCTATTTTTTTATAACATGTGTCAAGGACATCCTTATTATAGCAATACTACAGCAGAGTGGAAATTTGGGGAAATGTCAAATCTCAAGTTTTAAAGTACAGTGTTCCCTCACTTATTGCTGAGGTTAGGTTCCAGGACCTCTCGCAATAAGTGAAACACCATAGGGATGCTCTATTTATTTTAATATTTATACATTATTTTAGTAGTGTTATACACTATATTAAATTTTTATAAACTTAAAATAAAGTTAAGGAAAGGTCCTTCAAGGCTGGACGGAGGGAGGACTGAGGAGGGAAAGCCCCTTGGAGAGCAGCGGTGGCAAAACCCCCACAAAACAGCCAAAATACCATGATATATTTTTTATTAATATTTTTTGAAATCCACGAAACAGCGAGTCCGCTATAAGCGAATTGCAAAGTAGCGAGGGAACACTGTAGATGGATGTACTTTAAACCCTATTTAGACTTTACAGTAGGGACTGATAACACTATAACTGTATGCTGTGAACAGGACTCTTGTAAATCTAAGAGGTTTTGAGATTCTCCCCAAATGCAAAGTGATCTTTACTTATTATTTGTCCTTTTGATTTGCTGTTTTGATCTAACTATTTTGATTTGGCTATGTGTTCATAATTACTTATACTGCATCATCTTTGTTGTAAGCTGCCTTGAGTCCCCCTGGGGAATGGGAGCGGGATATAAATAAAGCATTATTATTATTATTATTATTCAGCAGCAGCAGCAAATTCATCCATAGCCAGCTTTAAAAGGCAAGGTTTAAGCCTTTGATGTGGTATTGAGATAATAAAAGTATTTAAATATTATTTACGCTTGTACATGTGCATCGGAAACTGCCAAATTATGTGGAAATTTCTTCACTACAAATTGCATTTAACCTGCTGTCTTTTGTGAGAGGAATTCTGTTAATAATTTTATCATGTTGTACCATGCACATTAGAACCCAAAGAATTAAAATGTGAAATCAAGAGCTCTAAAATACTTGCCTATGTAAGAGACCTCACACCCAAGAGAGGGAAAATCAGAATACACACACACATATGAAATGGTGTAGGTAACAGCTAAGTATGTGTCGTAGAATCTAGCAAGGCTAAAGCATGACTTTTATATAATTGTTACCAGAAAACTCCAGGCAGAAAGCCAGATTGAGAATGTTTGACCTCTGAACCTGAGCTGGAATAAGACGATAAACTCAACTTTGAGTGAATGAGCAGAATATAAACAACAGCCCAAAAGATCGTTATAAGGAAAATGACTACCACTAGGGATGTTGAAAATGCGAGTATTTATTTTCAGGTCAAACAGTAAGTTTGCTGATAGTCAGGAAACCCTGCCTTAAAAATAGCAGTTTGTCCCAATATTCAAATGTCTCGATGTGTTGCTGTGGAACTATAGAGAAATGCTATTTCTGTCCTGCAGAAAATAATTTTTGTGGGCATGCAAAAAACAAATTCCCATTTGTGTATCTCTAAAGAATAATTTATCTGCAAGTCTTTTTTTATATAGCCTAATTTTTTGTTATGTGGTTTCAAGCCCCTTTATACTTATAGTATAACTACTCTACGGTGAACTCGCCACGGGTCAGCGCAAGAGAGGCGCCCCCCAAAAGAGATATAAGGACTCCCTGAAACAACATCTCAGGCTTGGCCAGATTGATCACCAACAATGGTCCACCCTGGCCTCACATCGTGGAGAAGCACTATCCACAATGCTCCCTCTTTCGAGAAGACACGCCGAATGGGTCTCGAATGGGTTTCTGTTCAACCGAACTTGCCTATCTCAGATTGGCCTTTTTAGTCATCAACGCGCTTGTAAAAAGCGTGGGATGAGTCCTTCCTGAATCTTCGTTCGCGAAGTAATGCCGAGAGAGAGATACTTATAGTAGTCCTATGAATGGGTGTTCTTGGCAAGATTAGTTTAGAGGGAGTGTCACTGCTTTCCTCTGTGTCAAAGTGAATGCAACTTGCCCAAGATCACCCAGTGGGTTCCATCTTGGTCTCCCAATAGTCCAAGTCCAACACGCAAACTGTGCTGATCCCATGAGGAGAATACTAAGGAGAAATATTGTTTTTTTAAACTGCAGCAAGAAGAAAATATTTTATTCTTGCATTCAATGAGTAAATAATCAAAGATTTTTGTCTCTAATAGTAACATTTGCATTACACACAGAAAATTAAAATGACAAAGGATAATATTAAAATAAAAATTCCAATAACATCCAAAATAACTCTAAATGAGAAGAATGAGCCTGATGCACTGTTATCAATTTATTAATTTTCAACTCTAATTTAATCAACATTATAATTTTATAAAATAGTTATTGCTTGTCACATAGTTCAGAAGCAATCTAACTCACACTTTGTACATGTCACCTATTTATAAACAAGTCAATATACACACATATTCCTGTCAATGAATGCTGGACTTCCTGACAATGTGCAACACACTCGCCTGCCAACATTTGCTTGTTAACATTTGTTGGTAGACTTGACCACCAATCAATTATAATTTGCATTGTGTGTTCCTTTGAAATAATTAACTGATCACTACAGTTAAATCAGAGTTAACTCTGATACACAATAGATGAAACATGTATATACATTTTTTTAAAATGTTATTCTCTTCTTTCTTTATATTTCCATCACCCCTTTATTTTTATTCAGCGCTCCCCACTTGTACCACAGGCTACTACCACCACACTTGAGGTAATATACCTCTCTTTGGGAAGCACTGTTCTAAATGGAATTCTGGTCTGCCTACTAGGCGATACTTTTGTTTATAGCCTTTAGAACTCAGGTGATCCAACAGATTGATACCTATTGGCATGCATTGTGCAGACCTTCAGTCCCTCAACCAGGAGATGGTGTGGGATAATCAACAGCATATATGTTGTACTCATTAAAATCCAGCAGTGTTATTAATTTGAGCCTTCAAAAGGGAGGGGGAGAGATAATTCAAGAGAATATGGTTGCCCTATTTGAAGCAGCATGTATTTGTACAATGAATGGCTTTGATACAGAGAAATGTTCTGGCGTGCACTCACTGTGTAATAGCATGCCCTTGTTCTGTCCCATCTGAGATGGCAAAGAGAAGCTTTCTCCTTGCTTCAGTCATGGATTCCTTCTTTTTTATCTTCAAATTCAAATTCAGCTTTCGTTTTTTGAATATGAGAACCCAGCTCTTTGATAAAAGTTAATCTCAATTTGCTTGGTTGCCTCATGTAACAATATTGACAGATGAGTGTACTAGTGATCAGAAGTAGGAAGCTGTGTTATGTTCCAGTGAGCAGTAAGAAAAGAGACCACTCTTTCCATTTTCCCCAAATAGGCAGCAAGAATAGGCAACAGTATTGCCTTTGCTGATCGAGGTAGTTTTTAATCCTAATTTTTTCACTTTGTATTTGGAACTAAGCTGGTCTGACTCTCTGAGCCTGGTGGGCTATTACTATGCTCTTTATCACACAACAAAGAAGTGAAGCAAATAGAGTAAATGCATTTCGGTTTGTAGTACATTTTCATGGCAAGCTACACATGGGTTTTGCTAAGATGGCAGTCATGAATTTGATGCACCATAAATTGCTAGTGAATTAGGGCCCTAAGGGTTGTTTAAATATTGCAATAATCATCTTGTCAGGCAAAGCCCCAAATTCTGCTCAGAGTAAGCTGACGCTTATCGGGAATGGCACAATAGAAGGTTATTTAATTTGGATCATGCTGGATTGGAAAACTGGCATCAGCAGGAGAGAAATGACCCAAATTGGAAACATTCTGTGTAATGGGAGCCAGAGGGGGAGAAAACCTACAAAGTATATGAAACACACTCACATCACTTGATTGTAAAAGCTTGGTTTCCTTCACTGGCACAAAATAGTGGGTGGTATAGTTTATTCCATTTTCTCATGTTTTAAAAAATCAGAATCTGGTTGTGCTGGTTTCATATTTTGGCTTACCTGCTTCTGACTCAGAATTAGCACTAAAAGTAAGTAAGTAAATAAATAAAGTTGTGAATACTCGGCTCACTTCACTATACAGTAGTGAAAGTGTAAGACTGAGTTTTAATCTCCTTAAACAGGAAATAAAGTAGGCTCTTGGAAATTTTATCCCACATTTAAAGAAGTAGGATCTTTTATGATTTTATTTTAACATATCATTCACTCAAAAAAATCAGAAACTCAGATCAATCCCAAAGCAGTTTATCATTGGCCAAACATATGAAGATCTTTTCCAGAATGCCCTAAGGAAATTTGGGAAATGGTAGTCTCAAAGATGTAACCTCTTCAAGCCCTTCTAATATCTAGTTACTAGAGAACAGTATATCTGAAAATGGTGTAAAAACTACCAAGGGAGAAGAGAAAGGAATATAGTAGCACATTTCTAACATTTAGCTACATTATTGTGGTATAGTTTGTTGAGAGGAAGACCATGGAGGTGATATCATGAATTGTTGCATTTGGTGACACCAACCCTACCAATGCTAGTTCTTGTTAACATATTTATTATGGCTGAGTGAAAAAAGGTAGAGGCTTTTAAACTGTGGTGTTGGAGGAAAGTTCTTAGAGTGCCTTGGATGCGAGAAGATCCAACCAGTCCATACTTCAGGAAATAAAGCCCAACTGCTCATTGGAGGGAAGGATAGTAGAGGCAAAGATGAAGTACTTTGACCATATCATGAGAAGAAAGGAAAGCTTAGAAAAGACAGTTATGCTGGGGGGAAAGGAAGAGGGGCCAACCAAGGGCAAGATGGATGGATGGTATCCTCAAAGTGACAGGCTCAACCCTGAAGGAGCTGGGGGAGGTGACGGCCGACAGGGAGCTGGTGTGACAAGAGTATGTGAGTCAACAGGACAAAGTTGTGGCCCTCTAGTTGTACATCTTTTCACAATAAGAGCAATCAGGAACAGACATGTATAACCCAGAAGCAACACCCTGTCTACACAGGTGGCCATGCAGCTTATATAACCCAGGAACAGAACAATGCCAAAATTTCCGACAGAAGTCCTGCGGTGGCCATCTTGGGCTCTGCAAAATCCTGTGACAAAGCAGCAAGTGTGGATGATGGAGGCAGAAATCTTGAGACAAACAGGTCTGTATCTGGACATCTTCGCAGGTCCCAGGTTTTTTCCCTCTTACTAAAGTGTGCGATTTAGACTGTCTAGAACCACCCTCAGATGTGTTATGGCAAGCAAATTCAAATAGTTGAAGGGCTTTTATGTAGATGATGGCTTGTTGCCTGCTGTTTCAGAGAAGACAACACAAATATATTGATTCATATTACAAGAATATAGAATCTGACTGAATTTTAGGATGAATTTAATGATAAGAACTCTTAAACTGTAAAATACCCCATCTCAGGTCTGGACTCTCTTTCAGTGTAAATTTAAATAGAAATTAGGTTATATTCCAGGATATTTTAGTCATGGTTCCTACATGGCAGACTTTGAACTAGTTGACTCTTATGGTTCCCAACAACTCTGTTATTTGGTGATACTAATTTCCCCTATGCATTACAATTTGCTTAAGCCCCTTTGGAATTGCAATGCATAAGGGAAATTACATTGATCAAGATGGTTCAGAAAGGAACCCAAATTAACTCTGTAAGATTTTGGCAGAGCTAGGGCCGTAGCCAGGATTTTGATTTGGGTGGGGGGCTGAGTTTGGTTCGGGGGCTGAGACTGGGTGGAAGAGGGTCTACCCTAGCAAACCTTTTGTATTGTTATCCCAATAACCTCATTAATGTGGGATATAATGAGCATGGTGATCAGATCATGATATGAATAAACATAACAGTTTAAATAATGTACCAGTAAGGCCTTCTCGCGGAGCACCCTGAGAATTTCGGTGGGGGGGCTGAAGACCCCTTAGCCCCCCCTGGCTACATGCCTGGGCAGAGCTGAATTTAAAGCTACATGGCTGTATCCAGTGACTGTTGCACTAGAGCCCTGAAACACCTTTTCACCATAAACCACACTCTGTCCAGGTAATCCACTAAGTAGAAGTTTATTTAAAGTGTGTGTGTGTGTGTGTGTGTTTATATATATATATATATATATATATATATATATATATATATATATATTCAAGAAAGAGAATCAAAGTTCAAAAGGTTATTTCCCAGATAGCCAAGAGTCTAAAATCCTTTCAAATAACATCTTCAGGGTCAATCCACAAATATATCTATAAGCAAGATAGCATGAATCCAAATAGGCAACTTATGCCACACAAGAACTAGAAGCAAGAACAAACTTAAAAACTTGAATACATGAATTCCAAGAGCATAGGACCAAAAACCAAGAGCTGTTCACTTGAATACAACATTGCTCTCACAAAGGATTGTACCACTTTAAAAGTCCTCTCTCTCTCCCATAACAACATTTCTCAAACACCTGCTCTTCTTCTCCTTATCTCTAATTCTCTGGGTAAAGCTAGTCTATCTTCTAGGCATGAGAAAAAAGTTATGAAAATTAAATGATTCGGAAGGGATTAGTAAGAAATGCTACTTTTGAATATTTCCGCATCTGGAATGCCAACCAGGAAGTGGACTTTCTTTATAGAACTTCGGGGGCCAGGATTTTCTTAAGTATCGTAATAAGGTCGTAAGGGGGAGCACCCTCCTTCTCTCTCACCACCCTCCCGCCTCCCTTGCCAATAAGTATTGGCAAGGCAAGCCCTAAACTCGCTCCTTCTTTCGGCTGGAAGCCTGGAAAAATGTAAACAGAGAGGTTTACTCAGAAGTAAATCTGCAAAGGAAGTAAACAGAGAGGTTTACTCATGAGTAAATCCGCAAAGGAGGGCACTTTGGATGAAGTGCCCTCCTTTGTGGATTTACTCTTGAGTAAACCTCTCTGTTTACATTTTTCCAGGTCCCTCCTCAAGCGGTGCAAACTGCAAACGGCTCTTCTCTATGAGCCCGGGAGGCAGCCTCTCCCGGGAAAAGCCCGGGCACAGCGTTTGCTGCCTGTGTGCACATACATATTCTTTGGGGGAGGATTTGCTGCAGAATCCCGGGCTCATAGAGAAGAGCCCGTTTGCACCGCTTGAGGAGGGACCAGAGTCAGAATACTTCGGTTTGAATTTTATGTTGTTAACCCCTACCTCTTCTTATACCTATTGCTATTACTGCTGTATTATTGCATGTGCATGGAATGTAGGTATATGACCAGTTGGATTACTTATAATATTTAGGCACTTACTCTATAAGTTAGCATTCATTCTATTATACATTAGGTTGGTTTCTCACAGGATCTAAAGCGTGCCAAGCCTTGATGCGCTTTAGATCCTGGCAGGGGAGGAGGAGTGGACGGGCCCTCCCTGCCCCTTCTGCCTGCCAGGATCTAAAGCCTTGAAGAGGCTTCATGACGGGCCAACTTCAGCCCTCCAGGTGTTTTGGACTTCAACTCCCACCATTCCTCACAGCCTCAGGCCTCTTCCTTTTCCTCTCAGCCTGGGCAAACTTGGGCCCTCGCTCCCTCAGGATCGGGGTGAGAGAGCGGCAGCGAGGAGCGGGGGGGCCCTCCTCCTTTTTTTGCTGCTTCCAAGAATAGAATACCCCCTCCCTCCCTCCCTCCTTCCCTCCCTCCTTCCTATTTGGAGAGTCCCATCTAGAATTCAGTGTGATTTATTAAAGTTTTGGCCTACAACTCCCAGAAATCCCAGCCAATTTACCAGCTGTTAGGATTTCTGGGAGTTGTAGGCCAAAACCATCTGGAATGCGCATGCGCTGGCATACGAACTACTAACGAATTTCGTTAGTAATTACGTTACATTGTAGAAATTTTGGGAAAATTTTTTGTAAGTCTTTCTTTACTAATCAACCCCCCCCCCTTTAGATTTTCGATTCCCTATTTTTGGGTTCTAAACCATGCCTACTATCTTCGTTGCATGCCCTGTCTCTGCAATTCCAAGTGTCTTGACCTAGACAAACTTTTGTCTTTCACATTTCTCTCAGCTTGCACTTCTGGCAGGTTCTCATGGGAACTGATATCACTTCCTCCAGTCTTGTGGGACTGCCAGGAGATTCCAAAACAACTCTCTCTAGGCCACTTCTATCCTCCTCTGAATCTATCCCAGGATCCCCTCCATCACCTTCTGAGCACCCATTATCTGACCAGGCTACAACAGTGACCTTGGTTTACTTATTGAGATCTCTTTAAAGCAGGGGTACCTTCCAGAACACATTCCAATTTTGCTTGTAATGTATGGAGAAATGCATTGCAAGGATAAAATGGGAATAAAATTTTAAAAATCACCTTCCTTGCTTCCACAGGCAGAACTTTCACTGAATTAAATAGTCTTCTTGTTTAGAAGAATACCATTGGTTCCAGCTCATGTATCTGCCAAACCTATGTCTTGTCTGACAGCTGAAAACATAGAATGTAAACAATGCAGAATTCATGTGAAAATATGTAAAAGCTATGGACACTGTGTGGAGGTTTTTTGTTTTGAATTTTGCAGAGCATACTAGGCCAGCAATGTCAAGAATAGTCTAGGAAGGTTCCAACCACGGAGAGGCATATGACTTTGATAATGTTTTATATCTCCCTATTAAGTCACATCAAACTAGTCCCAATCCCTTTGCAAATGTTAAAACTTGACAAAATCCTTTGCTTGGCAGTGTATCCCTGGGCTACCAGACACTGCGGCTAACAAGCACAGCAGTCAACATAAATAAAACAGCAGAGAGCTCTTTCTCCTCTATAGTGTGGCCTTATTACAGTTGGGCTATATTTTATCTTTCAGATTCAAAGTTTTGCTTTAAATTTTGCATATCACAGCCATACTAAATATCCCCTCAGACAAGACACAAAGCTGCTGAGTAAGATCCCTGCAAATCAGGAAGGCTTTTTCATAAGGCCAACATGCATAATTTATATCTGCATACAATTAGCCTGTTTACATTTATACATTTTCTGTTTCCTTTTATGTGCAGTATTCCACAAGATACTCAGTAATGCATTCAGAGAAAAACTCTTTCTTTCTAAAATAAAAGCTAGAGGACCAAACAATTTATAAAACCTAACACCTAATAAATACTTTATGAGAAGTGGAGGTGTATTTTCTTAACACATAGAAGTGTATTTACATTACAGAAGGATTTGTTCTTTTTTATTCTTGGAGTTGCATCTGGTTGGAAGTTCATATTCTTCTGGTATAGCATTTACTAAATAGCACAGGTGAATGCATTTAAGGATGACTTGATGATTATCTGTGCAATCCAGAAGGATCATTATTACTGGCTCGTCCACAGTACTCTTTAAACCAAGGAAATGTAGAAATAGGCAGGATGTCACCTGTTGAGTTTCTACCTGCTGTGAAAAGTGTGATGCTAATCCCCACATGATTTATATAACCATGCTTGCAAATGGTACCTGCTCGTTAAGACTCCTGTAGCCATTTATAATAAGAAACAGAGCTAAATTGTTTTGAATACAATATTAGATGCTGAGTTAAGATATTTTATTTGGAGCATGAAATTATCAGTCCCAGTTACTTGAAGTAGATCAACATACAATTCCTTTGGTACAATGGCTCCACTAGCTGCCAGTGCTGGTTTTATAAAGCCCTACATGTCTTAGGTTCAGGTTATCTGAAGGAAACTATTCTCTTTTATGGCCCTGCCCTTGCTTTGAGCTCTTCTGGGGAGGCCCTTCTTTCTGCTCTACCACCTTCATGGGTACATCTGGTGAGAACTCAGGAGAGGGCTTTCTCATTGGTTGTCCCAAGCTATGGAATTCCCTTCCCAAAGAAGTTAGATTGGCATCTTCCCCCTTTATTTTTGCAAATAGATAAAAACGTTATTGTTTCATCAAGCTTTGGGAGATAAAGCTTGTGTGTGTGTGTGTGTGTGTGTGTGTGTGTGTGTGTGTGTGTGTGGAGAGACTTGAGAAACTGCAAGTCACTTCTGATGTGAGAGAATTGGCCATATGCAAGGATGTTGTTTTACCATCCTTGTGGGAGGCTTCTGTCATGTCCCCACATAGGGAGCTGGAGCTGACAGAGGGAGCTCATCCATGCTCTCCCCAGATTCAAACCTCTGACCTGTCAGTCTTCAGTCCTGCTGGCATAAGATTCTAACCCATTGTGCCACCAGGAGCTCCTTTGAGATAAAGCTTTATGGTAATAGATAACATCTGCCCAGACTTGTCACTTAGGTTTTGGAGCTAAAATGGTTGTGAGTCCTTTATTGTCTATTTGAAGGTAGACTTCTTCTTGAAGGTTCTCCAGTCCAAGTCTAATTTTAAAAAAACACAAGCAAGATCAGGAACCTTGGAGTTTCCTATCTAGTTAACAGGTACAAAACAGATACAGCAAGTACACAGGTCACGTGGTCAACATAATTGAGGCATATTGTTATTATTTTTCAATTTCCTAATATATACACAGATACATACAGTTGTATGCAAATTGCTGTCTTCTTTTGTCTTATTTTTAAAAGTTTTTTTTAAAGTTAAGTGAATATGCTATTTCAAAAATTTGAGATGGTGCAAAGTTCCTGTCGCTCAGACTAGATCTATCCTTTCTAATCTTTAAACCACCACAACCCACAAAATACAAAATGAAATGCCACTCCCTGGCCCCATATATAAAAGTTCTACATACAGATTCTGTAACATAAATCTCTCCATTAAGATTTATGTGTTTATTGTGCTGAATGGCAAGGTTGCATGACTGCCATTCTGTGACTTTGAAATGAAATAGACATTTCACATCAGACAAAACTTTTCAACTACTTCTGTAGAGGATCATAGACATTTGTAAGGCATTAACAGCAAGTTGGACTGGATAGTCCTTGTGGTCTCTTTCAACTCTAAGGGCTGTTCTCATCTGACTCTACAATCCATCCTGATTTTGCTGTGTGGTGCCTACAGAAACACCATAAGAACTGATTTGAGGCTGGGACAGTGGCTCAGAACTGAACCCAGGAACCACAGTATCTGAAGTGAGATATCAGCCAGAAAAAAATTAAGCACAATTTGCTGAGATCTACTGATGTGCAAATCCAAATGCCCATTTGGGCTTGGCTCTAGACCTTGGTAAAACACAGAAAGTCAGAAAGTGGACATTCTCATAGGAACAATGTGGCTTCATGTCCCAGCTATACATTGTCCTTATATTCCAGGATCTGATCCCAGATTATCTTCTTATCCCAGGTTATCTGGCAATGGAGGCTCATATAATCCAGTTCAAAGCAGATAACCTGGCATCAGATCCTGGGATATAAGTACAGTGCAGAAAGGTCATTAGTCACCTGCATGTTCTTGGCAAGGGGTATTTACCTTCTAGCCCAGTGTTTCCCAACCTTTTTTGAGCCGCAGCACACTTTTAACATTTAAAAAATCCGGGGGCACACCACCAACCAAAGTGACACAAAATGGCACTCTAACACAGTAAAGAACGGCTGGGGGTTGGTGGCCTGCTGGGAGCAGCTGCTGGGAGTGCCGAAGCCAGGGAGGGGGAGGAGCCAGGCTGCACCATGCCCCACCCCTACCCCAGCTTCACCTCTCCCAGCAGCTGCTCCAGCCTTGAGGGAGCAGTGCCAAGCCAGCAGTGCCAGAGCCAGCACAATGCTGGCTTGGCACTGTCCCCTCAAGGCTGGAGCAGCTGCTGGGAGTGCTGAAGTCGGGGGAGGGGGCAGAGCCAGGCCGCGCCATGCCCTGCCCCTCCCCCCAGCATCAGGTCTCCTACAGAGGAGGAGCATGAGCGGTGGACGGGCTTCAGTGGACGGGGCTCCTCCTCCACGCGGCTTCAGCGAGCGAGGGGTGAGAGTCATGGTGGGAGTCATGGCGGATTGGAGGCTGGCTGGGGAAACGGCCGAAGGAGGCGGCGCCCCAGTCCCTTCTTCTTTTTCTTCACCACTGCCCGGCCCTTCCTCCTCCCCCAAGCAGCAGGAGTTCGGCAGGAGGGGGGAGGAAGGGGGGCAGAGAGCTTTTCTCGCGGCACAGCAGGAGGTCCGTCACGGCACACTAGTGTGCTACAGTACACTGGTTGAGAAAGACTGTTCTAGCCAACTGTGTTTCAGTGTTGTTAAAAATACTTTAGTACTAGCAGTATCCTTATAAGTGATCTGCATTTTCCAATTCTGATTTCAAGGCATTCATCTGCTACAGTGCATTTTCAGGCTTGTTTCAGATTTTCTGGTGGATTTTTTTAAACATGTCATTTCTGGCTTGATGTGATATTCTTTCAGCAGTGGCAAAATGTATTTCTGCCAGCAGAATTCTCTCATGCCAACTAATGGAGCAATCTGTCTGTATAATTACTTTATTGCCTAAGACCTGCTGGCAACAGGTCCCAAAAAAGAGGAGGGGTGTAGGGTGAGGAAGAGTCTCTGTTACGCAAGATCCACACTGAGTCTTGATGCTATGCTTTGTGTTGTGTATGCAAGAGCCTAGCTTCATTTATTCATTTATAGCCCAGGGACAGACCCACAATGCTTACATCAGATTAGGCCAAGTAAAGATGGCCCAAAGTATTTTTAATATGTATAGATTGACAGGGAATCAAATTCAGCACAGCTTCAGTTGGGCATGTTATGGGCTCATCTGAACTATCACCATCTCCTTTAGTTGTGATTGTGTTCTTAGTCACATCTGCATGAAATACAGGTGTTGATGACTGCTTTGTTATTTATCATTTATCTCCAAGTGGAGAGAAATTATTGCTATCTGCTGCTTGTTTGCTATGTGTGTCAATTTTGTAAGGGCTTTGTAGAAACCAAGGGCCAAAATTTTCATCCACAGGTTGGGTGAATATGTATGTGAACCTGCCCAAAATCTCAGCTTCTCAGCACTGTTGTTTGTCCAGATATTTTGAGAAGCTAAGCTGCTCAAGGTAATTGATTACTTTCTCTGCAACTGCACCCTGGCAGTGGAACTGCCTCTGAAGGGACTTCAATCTGACCTCATCAGACAGCTATGGTTTTATTATTTTGTGTGGTCTTCTGGCTTTAAAGTCAGGGCTCATTCCTCTATGTGCAATATTTAAACTACTGTATTTTAAAATAAATAGTCTGAGAATTGGGCCTGTTGGGACTCACTTCTGGGTAGTTCTGGGACTTCCTGAGGGTAATTCTTCATTTGCTGACCCAAATCTTTTGGGCTTCTGGAGCCCAAAGGTCTGGGATGGCAAACACCTCCTCTCCCCAAGCCCCAAAATAAACCCTGAAAATAAAGTTGAACTTACCTGGCTCATAACCTTCCTCCTTGTGCCTTCCTGGCATGAGGAAATGATGTTCCAGGAGACCAGGGGGGACATTTCTCCCCCTCCCCCCACATCTTCTGGCACATCATTTTCTCATGCCAGGAGGGTGTAAGGTGGAACTTAATGGCAGCCAGGGAAGTTTATTTTTAGGTGTTATTTGGGGGGGCTTTGGGGTGGCATCAGGATGGTATGTATCCACTCACCCCTGGAAAGCTTGGGGTTTTGGGGATTTTGGCACAGATTTTTGGTGTGTGTGGAAGCACCCTATGTCTACCAATTTGTTTCCTCAACCCACGTCAGATTTCAGTTGCATGAACTGAAGGAATCCCAGGGTGCTGGAGAACTGTGTGATGAACAATGACTGATCCAGTCTCTTCCCAACAGCAAGACACAATGCTCATTGACAGAAGGGGACTGAATGTGCCACCCTCTGTGCCTCAGTCTCCAGCACCCCTGAATCCCTTGTTTGATGCATCTGCCTAATTTTCAATGTGATTTTAAGGGACATTTGCAGTAAATGTGAGTTGCCAGTGTGGCACAGCTGGCTAATAACATCATTTTCTCTCTGTTATTTTCAAAATAATGTATTTAGTCTGTTGTACATTGGGTTTTGTTATTGTTACCATGTGCTTGCAAGCTGATTGTGACTCAATGTAATCCTTTCTTAATGTTTCACCAGCAAAAGTTATTTATTGAATATTTGTCACCCCCTTTGTCAGATTGAGAGATTCCAACTTGTCTAAGGTCAGTGGGTTTCCATAGTTGGGTGGGGTTTTGAACTCTTTTCTCCCAGATTTCTAGTCCAATTCTCAGAACACTATACCATGCTACTTCCCTCACTGATAAATACATGCTAAACAATAACACCAACAAATTCTCTCTTCTAATAGTAAGTTTCCTCTTTTGGCCATTGCAAGACAAGACACGGAGCTATCTAAACCCCCCAAATGTCCTCCCATTTGCTTCTGAAGTTCTCTGTGTTTCCAAGATTTCTAGATTCCAACCTAGTCTTTGAAAGCTTTGTATGTCTGCAGGAGAAGACACTATAGTGGAAGAAATGTATGATTACAGAAAAGGTTGATGAAACGTTTGCCCTTGCAAAGCCCAGACCAGCCTACTAGAGATGGTTTCTGGAAGAATTATTGGTCACAGTGAAAAACAAAACTTGCTATGAGGGAGGCGTTGAACATAAAGTTATCAGTAGACTATGGACCTCATCACATGAAAGCGAGTAAAGTGAGGAAATGCAGCGGACAGTGAAGGGAACCATTTTTTTTGTTCCCTATCAAGAAGATCCTGTGCCTTTTTGTCTTCAGGGACGGCAGCCATCCCACGTCCTTTCCCCACCTTTCCCTGATTCTCTCAAACTTCTCTCTACCTTCTGTCAGTTGGAGTTGGGTAACACCTGATTCCTGGAAACACAGTCTTCCTTCAGTTTCCCTACACTACTACAATGGAGTTCTATAGGCAACCACCAGAAGTGGTGTTGTGTCATGGGATTGCCTCCATGATACTCTATTTTGGCAGCACAGAGAAGCAGAGACAAGATTTCGTGGGATGAAGTCCTATGAGCAGTGCTCCAGTGGTAGAATGCTATCTGATACGTTTATACACTCCTCAAAACAGCTCAGTATTTTCGGGACAAATTATGAACAGGATAGTTTGTCATTCCTTTTTCTGCACATATATTATGGAAAGACACACACGGTCATCCCTTAATACAGTGTTTCTCAACCAGTGTGCCGTGGCACACTAGTGTGCCATGAGTGATCATCAGGTGTGCCGTGGGAAATTGGCACTCTCCCCCCTCCTAGCAGCCCCCTCACAGGTTTCCAAGAAACAAATTGAGCCTCTCCACTTGGAAATGTGTTTGGGTTTTTTTGCTATTTTACTGGATTTTTCAAGAGTGCCCCTCCCCCCAAAGGAACTGTTTATAACAGCTTAATGGCATCCATAGTTAACTGGAAGCAAGTTTCACTCAGGGTGAAATTTCACAAAGGTCTGGAGAACAAGCTCTATGAGGAGCGGCTTGAAGAGCTGGGCATGTTTAGCCTGAAGAAGAGAAGGCTGAGAGAAGACATGATAGCCATGTATAAATATGTGAGAGGAAGTCATATATATGTTTTGTTCATCGAAACAGGCCCAGGTTTCACACTGAGTGTATAAATACATTTAAAAAACATATTAACTATCTGTATTACTGTGTTAGAGTGTCATTTTGTGTCTTTTTGGTTGGTGGTGTGCCCCAGGATTTGGTAAACGTAAAAAGTGTGCCGCGGCTCAAAAAAGGTTGAAAAACACTGCCTTAATAGTAGTATATCATCTTCTAAAGTCGAGATCACTGGATTAGCATTGCTAGGTTAGTAAACATTATCACATCATTTAGGATTATTAAGAAGGAAGCAAACTGGGTGAATGGGCATCTGATAGGTCTCAAGTGGCCTCTATAGGAACAAAAAGGTGATAGCCATTTAGCCTCATTCACCATAGTTTTTCTTAGGTAAAGACGCACAAATTGTTTTTCTAAGCTATGACACATTCAAATCAAATATGTGTTTTAAAAGAGATTTATAATGTGTTAGTATATTCAGCACCTGCAACTCTTTGAGTATTAGTGATAAGAGTCAGCTTTAGGGGGAAAGTTAAAAAGAACAACAAAAACCTTAAAAAGAGAATGTGCATGTGTGCTATGAGATGATTATAACTTATTTTATATAATGCCTCTGTGTTTCTGGAAAATTCAAACAATTAAATTGTTTCCAATTATACTGTCAGACATTGTGCTGAGTGCAGTTACAGAAAATTTCTTTGAATTATAGAGAGAATGTTACAAAAATTATTCTAGGAGAAAATTGCTCCTAGTGCAGCTCCATAGATTTTCAGTAATCATCCAGGAATGAAATTCATTTTCTGTATTTGTTCTATAAACTGTTGCTCACTATAGCACGACTACGGTATTAGTAGGATACATGCTTTGTTGCAATTGATTTTATCATTCTTGCACATTTTGCAAATAAGTAAATGTCCATAATGCTTGTTGTTGTTGTTGTTGTTGTTGCTCCTGCTGTTGTTGTAATGAGATTGTATTATTGTACTATATATTAAGTAAAGGCTAGTCTGTCTCTGTGCCAGAGGATAAATGGAAACTTTATTTTTTTTGCATAATATCTTATAACACCTCAATCTCGCTGGGCATTTCATCTTTGATCTCAGAACAATAACAACAACAGCAAAAAAAACTACAAGGGAAGATTGAAAAGAGAAACAGCAGACAGAATATATCCACACATTCCAGTCCACTGTCAGTGGTGAACAGAGATAACGGTTTCCTGGCACATGAGTCATAATATATAACACCCCAGAATCATGGTGGCTCTCTTGGTCCGTTTATTATATCTTCTTTCTGGCATCACATTGCAGTCCACATTGCAGTCCACATTGCAGTTACCTACTCCTCTTTAAACTAGGCAACATCTTCCTTCCTGTCTTTTCCACCAAACAAATACCTCATCACTATACTCATAAGGCTTGCGTTACTATGATATTCACACACTTTGTCCAGATAAAGATGTCTGTTTCCATTTTGACCCTCTTAGGAATCAAAGATCCTTTGCTGAGGCCTTGTTTTATGCTCCAACTCCCACTGAAGACAGGCTGTTGGGCACAAATGGAAGTGCTTTCTATGTAGCAGGACCCCAAATGTGGAATCTACTCCTGAGGGAGGTCAAGTTGGCTTTATCTCTTCCAAGTTGGGCAGTAACGATTGCATTATTGTGTTTAGCCTTTAGTTCAGTAAAATTAGAGTAGGTTACTCTGACTGTTAACTGTTCTTAAAAGTTTTAGGATATTTAAAAAACTATCTATGGTTTTAGATCTTTAACTAAGAGTTTTAGTTTTTAAAAATTGTTTTGGTCATGCATTCCATGTTTTAAATGTTTTAACCCATAGTACATTGCCTCAAGAGCCCAGTTGGGTTGACAGTACACGAATGAATAAATATGAAAATAGCAAATGACTTGCAATTAATTTGTTTTACCCGGAACATCTAAAAATAAAGTCCTGTTGAACTCACTTGAAGTGTTTTACTTGTACTCTGAAATAATGCTGTTATGGCAAGATGTAACATATCACTCTCAATACATACCATTTAATGTTCACAGAACATTGCATATTGGAGAAGATATGAGCACATTTAATACATAAGGGATCCATTGTTTGAAAAGAGAAACTATATACTGTGCATTCCATATTATAAGATTCAGTACAAATTAAATGAGATTCAATAATTGCTATTCTGTTGTACAGCCATTATATTTTATTGGATGTGAAAACTTATTTCATTAAAATAATTTGGTGTACATTTTAAATGGTGTTTTAAAATGTATTTTAAAATTTGTTCACATTGAACAAATTTGTTCTTTCTCCTATTTAAAAAATATAAAACCTTAAAATATGACATATTTGCCTTCTACCACAAAAAACAAAGACAAGACTTACTGATATTTGCATTTCTTTTATATCTTTTCTAATTGCTGTATTTTACAGAGCTATATTGAAATATATTTGAATGTGTATGCAACTCACAATGACTTGCCATCTGCTCATATATATTCAAACACCAGTGCACCCCCAAATCCCTTCACATACAACTAGGTAAAGTTCACCAAATGCCAACGCAAAGGATAAGTTGAAGCAAGAATCCCTTTCTTGCAGAAGAGAAGTAAAGTGCAATATTACATTAAATAATAAACACTATACAACATTAAATCATTTTTATGACTTGAAAAATTAATAAAATGACCTTGGTCTTATAGCAGTATCCTATATGTGTCAAACTTCAATGAGTTATTGAGTTCAATGAGCTCACTCTAGATCAGTAAGAATACAATTGTTCAGTTAGGGCTCCAAATATATATTAATCTTCCTTGTTACTGCCTCTCAGGGCAATATATTACTATACAGCTAGAAGATTGGTTATTATGTAATAGTAGGTGGTTGAAAGGAGAATAAGTTTAAGTGACTCATATTCATCTTCTTTATAAACAGTATTAAATGTTCCTGACTTGAAATTACTCCTGCAAACATCATCTGCTTTTGTCAGTTTAGGATGTATAAAAGCATATAGATCTACAGACTCAGAAATAATCCCCTTTTCCCTTTAGAAAATCTAAAAATAATCTGGAATGTGGGGCATTTTCCTATCCACAATGCTGCCATGGTACACAAGGTTTCCCATGATCACTGTCAAGGTGTATCAGAATTTTCTGATTATAAAGTCCTATCTCCGTCAAATTAAATGTCAATGAGCTGAATATTTCTTCTGATTAATCCATGTTCATTCCAAAAGGCTTGTAATCTTTATTGTTGCTAATTGTCATCAAGTATATGGAATTCCTATAAGACGTGCACTTTATTCAGAAGTGCACGTCATCACTGGGCTTTAGCACAGTGGGTTAAATTGCCAGCTGCAGAAAATCTTACCAATTGAAAGGTCGACTGTTCAAGCTTGGGCTGGGGTGAGCTCCCAACTGTCAGCCCAGCTTCTGCTCACCTAGCAATTCGAAATCAGTAATGTGAGTAGATAAATAGGTACCCCTTTAGCGGAAAGGTAATAAAAGGTGCCCATAAGGACATGCCAACGATTCAATCAGGAAAGCATCTAAAAAGACAACAAAGATCATTGGCATGGAAGATGGAACGACAGCACACACACACACACACACACCCGCCTCCAGATGCCAGAGATGAAAAAAGATGGGCAGGCTTTACCTCTGTTTATGTACTTTCTGTCTTTGTTAATTGTAGAATGGCATTTAATGTTTGCCATATATGTGTAATGTAATCCCTGAGTCTCCTCAGGGAGATAGGGCAGAATATAAATAAAGTATATTATTATTATTAAATAAAGTGTATTATTATTATTGCAATTCCACTGGCAATATGATTATCTTCCAATAATTAATCGCAAAGGAAATATTACTGAATGCAACATGCAAGCTGAAGAAAAGTATGTACTATAACAACAGGCTTTTTCACCACTTCACAGAGCACATTTTCTAAAATCATGCTAAAACAAGTATTCATGTATTATAAGTACTCTTGGAATATATACTGTAGTTTACCATGTGCAAAAAGGAGTATTAACTAGCATTTCTCATGCAGAAATTTCTGACTACTGTCAAAAGGATTCCCCTCATGGTTAAGATTCAAACTTGAAACCCTTCATGTAAATTTTGAAGAGGCATCGCCAACAAAGAATTTACTGTGTGTCATTTCTAAGAACTCATGTTTTAAGAAAAGCCAGAAATAGAAAATACCACTTCTCAATTTCTGCTTTGTCAGCAAAAGTTTTGCAGGGTGCTTGATTTCCAAAATGCTACACCTTCAAATATATAATTGTCTTGTTGGGGTATTTTTTTACAACACCATCAAGGACAGGCCAAGTATCTATATAATACTGTACATTGCTTACAGGGCACCTTACTTAACATTGTACATTTGGGTTCTTCATGCTTATGATGTAATTCAAAGAGAGGAAAAGGGAAGCCTCAATGTATTTGTGGACAGAAAGATGAACTCAGTGAAAAAGACTTCACAATGTTGTCACTACTGTGGTTCAAGAATTCCCTGAGATATTTGGGCCAATTATTTTGGTCTTTTTGGAAGACCTCTGAAGTGAGATTGGCACTTTCTTGTAGTGATGTTACAATGCTTAGAGCACTGAGATTTTTTAAATCTCACAAAATTCACACTTGGCATGAGCTTTAGACATGAAAACTAATTATTTATATTTAACTCTCCCGTGAACTTTAATTGGTTTCACTTTACTTACCTCTCTACCCCTGAGACACTCTGCCCACTCTTTCTGATAATAATGGCTAGAGGAAATAATTGCTCTCTCATGTGAGCAGCAAACATATGTTGGACTATGAGCCTTTTCTGACCTGTCTTGTCTACAACACAGAATAGCTGTTTCCAAATCCTGCACTTGACCAACCTTCTTCCAAACATAATAAAATTGTACTAGAATTTAAGTATATTCTCCTAAAGTCATATGATGCATAAACCTTTCACAAGCTTGTGGGTTTCGCTTTTTCCATTGGCTGAAATGACAAATCGACAAAGGTCTGGCGAGTTACCTGAAATATTAGACTGGGTATATTCTGGTGGTCATATGATTTAAAATACATTTGCTAATCATTTGACAAAATCCATGATTATTACCTGTTATGAATATGTGAGGATGATAGACAGCCAACATAGTGTAGTAGTTTGAGCATTGGACTACAACCTGACAGCATACAAGAACAATGAGAGTGATAGTTCTCTGTATCTGCATACTGGAAAATGCACCATTTCAATATGCTGTGCCATATAAAATGTTTAGTCTATAGCAGAAGCAGCTGGTGTCTTGAAAATAAGCGGAAAATGCTCCAGTATCTGCTCTGAGTTTTAAATGAGCTTTCCAAGGTACTGGAAGCTTTCCAAGAGAGATTCAGTATATCAGGCATACCAGGCATATCTTTTTAACTTCAAGCCGAACATCAACTTGAATTCACCACTGCACTAGCCTGGTCTATAAACAAAGGAAAGAAATTATTTAATGTAACAGGTATGTAATAATAAACCATGTGGCTGTGGAAGACTTTTAAAAAGTGGAATCCCGAACACATCTGAGGTAAGGAGCTCAATTCTGTCAATCACTGCAGTATAGAAGATTTAAGCCTTACTGTCCAAACTTGATCTAAGTAAAAATCCCCCCATCCGCTTCCACCCTAATGTGGCAATCAGGTGAGACAAAATGCATTACTGGCACCAATGTAATGAAATGTGTAATTAGGTACTCAAATTAGAGAAATGGAATAAAATTGTCCTAGCTCTAGTGAACATTTAGAAGCATGGCCTTGGTCATCTCTAGAAAAAGGATTTCTCTGGCCAATTCTGGAATTTAAATCAGAATACAGAATGTATTATTTCCTCTACAAATTAAATTGGAAAATAGGGGAGTCAATAATGAAATCGCCCCATCAAGATTGGGCCTGCTTAGTAAATACAGCATAGTAAGTGTTGGCTACATGTAAACAGGGTTTGAAAAATGGATAAATTGAATGGAATGCATTGAGAACCATGTGACCTACCAGACATTTCTGGACAGCACTACTATCATACCTCACTAAAGCCTATACTGGCTAGAGCAGATGGGAGTTGCATCAAGCACATTTTAGCAAGCCATACATTTTCCTCTGATTTCTTGGTAAACCCAGCAAGAACATCCTGGAATGCAATGTTTTGTTGCTGGTCATACTTGTCTTAAAGTAAAATAGAGATGGGCAATTTTTCACTACATATTTGAGGTGTTAACATCCACATACTAATGAAGTGGATGCTTGGAATCTTCCTGAATTTGGTTCCAGGACTACCATGGATACCAAAATCCATGGATGCTTAAGACCCAATTGTATACAATACCATAGTAAAAGGGTATCCGTTGTATCAAATAGCAAAATTAAGGCTTGATTTTTTCCCATTTCTATGGAATTTATGGATACAGAATCCATGCATAGATAGATCCGACTGCATAATTATTGACGAAGGGGTGCCTATAGGAAAAATATTTTAAAAACTCAGCCTTCCCCATATATTTTCATCACATATCTCGACCTGGTATATTTCTTCATATCACTAGATTCAGACATAACTGTCTTTTTGAATTATATATACACCCTAATTAGTTGCTATTTGACAGGTGGCTTTCTGTATCTATCCTTTGGCCATAAATTTATGGTGTTTAATTCAAAATGCTTGCATTAACAAAATCAAATTTAGCAAAAGGAAAAGCCACAGCAATAGGATATTTAAGTCAAATGTCAGGCTAAATGAGTGCAATTATTTGTCAAACTTCCAGAACACATTATGGACTGAGATTTAAACAGGTACTCTAAACAATGGGGAAAAAAGAATAGGCATTTAAACATAGCAAGCAAAAAATCCTATTCACCAGAAAATCAAGATGCAGCTGTCTAATTTTCATGAGTGTCCTAAAGTTCAATAGGCATGAAACCATACACTTAAATTACAAAATATCAGCACTTGAAATCACACATAGTACATACAAACAAGATGTTTGAAAATAAATTTAATCTTATTTTGCATAGCTTGTGTTCCCTTCCAGAACCAATTTAGCAATTTTACCTGTAATACCCTGGTATGATTCCTATAAACAAAGGTAAGCAATTTCAGATTCAGCAAGGCAGCAACAAATATTTAAAGTACAAAAAACATATCCAATACACTGAGATTTATTGCAGAGTGTCACTTTTACTTTTCACCAATTCAGTTAACAATTGAAACTCTAGTAGTTAAGAAAAAAATAAAAAAGCAAATCTCTAGTAAACAACCAAGGAATGGGATTTCAAGGCTGTGCATTAACATGTATACATCAGAGGACTACATCATTTATTTGATGTGGTTAGTGGTAAACTCCCTTAAACTCTATGATAAAACACAGGGAAATAATATTTGACTATTGGTCTTTGCAAATGAGTAAAAACAAATTTATTTTATAGCAACTGCAGAGAGAGAGAAATTCTTTGCCATTCTTGTCCAGTATTTACACATCCTGAAAGGTTTGGGAAAATACTCCACATATCTTTGTGGGAATTCTATTTGTTTGTTTGTTTGTTTTTCTTTAAAAAAAAGACATTATTTCCAGATAGCCATGCACATATACACACCAATCTTATCACACCACCCCTTTAAAAAACGGCTTTTTGTGCAGTATTGCTTTTATTGGAGAGGGTGAATTTTGCACTTAAAAAATCCCATGTAGTCTAAATATTGTGGAGCCTTTTTTGTGGAAAATTGCTGGAGTTTGTACAAAAATGCACAAAAGTTTCACTTATTTCTCTTCAGAATAAGTCCCTGAAAAAACTTTAATAAAATTACATGAATGGCAACAAATTTGGACAAAAAAAATATACATACTAAGTCAAATTTGCACACAATTCTTACAACTGTATCATTCTTGTCAATGAGCTTGCCCAAGTGCCAGGAATCCCATGTTTTGGCCAAGAAACACACAACGGTGATCAATCTTCACATCGATAGTTTTATCAAGCAGCCTGGGAGTATATTTCCTTCCCTATGTTGGGAATTTTCCTTGCTTTCTTTCTCCTGCTACCTTCTATGTCACCTCAAACCTGCTCCGAATGGTCTCTAAACCTTCCAGAAGAGATCTGATGGGTATGTTTATACCAGATTAATTTGCTTTTTGTTGGGCTGTGCTTAGTTTTTTAGACAGGGGTTTTCAAACTAAGGCTTGAGAGCTAGATATGGTCTTCCAAGGTCACTTGCCCAGCTCCCACCCTAAACTTTAGACTTAGGCTCACCCTAAGTCTGAAATGACATGAAGGCACAAACAAAGACAATCCTGGTTGACTTGACTATCTCATCAACCAAAAACATATCTTGTATTAGGTTAAATGCTTGCAACCCTGAGCTATTGCTGTAAGGTACATTTGAAAATTCAGAAGCTCATATAATGTTAACATGGCTGGAGAGGGTTAAGCATTTATTTTTAAAATATTGCTGTTAAAATATTCAGACTTCATACATTTCACTTTTTATATTAAGATGAGTCCTGCTGTGGGTTATGTCAGTCTTGTCAAATTCGATCTTGTCAACCATCAGAAAGATAAATGGAACAAAGGATGGAGATAAAACGTTAGGTTAGTATATAGAGGAGAATTGGAGTCATATAAAGGATGAATAGAAAAGTGAGAAAGGAAAGAGGAAAAGGATAACATGAAGGAATGAAAGATGTATAGGGTATTAAGTTGCCTTTACAATTTAGACTACATACAATCACAATAATGGGTAATTTTAACTGGCCTCATATTGACTAGATTCATATCACTTCAGAAGAGTATGCTGCTCTAAAGTAGAAATGGGCTAGCTTTGGTTTTGTCCAACATTAATCTATTATGGACCTTTAGAATAACAAAGATCTGGAATATTAGTACTTGGTTAAATACCTGCAGTCTGTGAATACTTCCTTTCTCGTTTCAGGATGTAGAAGTAGGAACAGTGGCTTTTTCAGGACTCTGCTTAGTTTACCGGCTTTGAATTCAAGTTGACTTGGCAGTGGTCACTCTCACTTACATTAGGTCTTAACTGCCACAATATGCTGTATGGGAACTACCCATAGAGAGTAACTGGGAATTTACATTGGTAAAACATGTGGCAGCCAAATGTGATATCAAAATGCCAATTACTTTCTGGTTTCATGTCAGGGTATTGTTTATAATATTTAAATCCCTTAACACCTTGAGACCTGACTGAAGATGCATCTACACTGTATAATTAATGCAGTTCAACACCACTTTAATTGCCATGGCACAATGCTATGGAATCATGGGAGCTGTGTTTTGCAAAGTCTTCTCTGCCAAAGAGTTCTGGTGCTTCACCAAACTATAAAGCCCAGGGTTCTCTACCATTCAGCCATAGCAGTTAAAGTGGAGTCAACGTGCATTAATTGTATAGTGCAGATGCACCCGGAGTCACTTCCTATCTCCTCCTCATGTAGTTGCCTGAATATTGAGAACTTCAGTACTGTTTCTTTTGAAAACACTGTTGCTTGCGAAGGAGGCCAGACAGATAGGAATAAGGAACATGGCCTTCTGCAGTGTAGCTCTCACATTATTGAATGTAATCATCATCACAGAACAATCACAGGTTTCCGCTCACTGCTTTTGAAGAAGGGTGTGAAGAAACTTCTCTTCTAATTGGCCTTTTAAACTGTTTTGACTATTGACCATTCTGATGGTTTAAATAATGGTAATTATTTTATGCCTAATTTATTCTTAATTTGCTTTTACATTTCTTGTTTGTTTCTTTTCCCCACACTCTTCAACTGGCCCAAATCAGCAGGAACAATCCCCATTCATCCTCCATCATCTCACCTTTTCAGGTGCTTTTAAAATGCCCAAGGTTATCTCCCGACTTTCTCCCTTTGTGCTCAGTTTCCTTCAGTTGCTGAAAACAGTTCAAAGTACATAAGTAGTTTGCACTCAACACCATTGAGGTAGAGGAGAGGAATCTTGCACTTCTCAGTAGGCTCAGGAAAAAGCAAACTACAGAAGCTTCTCCTAATTTTTTTCAGTAATGTTTTTTTCTTCCTAGACCACATTCTGACATTGTTTGGCCACATAAGTCTTAATTTTCATCTATGAAAAGTTAGAGGATATGGAATTTTAGTTTTTATACATAGGCACAGTTATTTACATACAATTAATCAATTAATATTTGCACAATCACACGGCAGGCTTACAAATTGACATGTAGTCTTTCTCCATCTACATTGCAATATGCAGTTTGAAACTGCATTATGTGGCCAGTGTAGAATCATAGGATTTCATCCCATGCAATACAATCAGCATTTCTGCACATTTAAGAATTGGCAACCCACAGAGCCCATCAGATGATGCAAACTTCAACTGTGGGTTCCAGGTATTTCACCATTTCTAAAGTGTGGGTTTTCCCCATGAATCCTAAGTCAATTGGCAATCGACTTCTTTTTCAATTCCCCATGTAGAAATGTGTAAAAACACACAATTTAACGTAATTATAGGAATCCCCTCTGGCTTGTTTGTAAATAAAATGATGTCATCATGGAGGGAGGAGTCAGTATGGGTAGTACTTTTTCCTTTCTTCTGCCATTACTATTTTGCGACTGAGGGGGAAGGAATTGAGGAGAAAGCCTCTCTCTCTCTCTCTCTCTCTCTCTCTCTCTCTCTCTCTCTCTATATATATATATATATATATATATATATATATCAGTATCTATGTACAGTTGTTTGTCTTCCCAGGGTATTGAATATTTGCCGTATCCACTCTGAGTCCCCTACAGGGTGAGAAGGGCAGAATATACATACTGTAAATAATAATAATAATAATAATATCTCTTTCCAAATGCAAAATAAATAGATATTACTTTTTAATTGAGAGATATCTGTGCTTATAATAAATGAAATATGCCTGCCTTATACTTTCCACAAAATAAAACACATAGGATTTTTTTCTATCCAAAGAAAATTGAGGAGACAATGGGAGGAGGCATGTGTCTCCTGTGTGATAGCAAATCAAACAAATACATCATAAAGAAAGTGTAGAAGACGATTAAGTGTGATGAGGGTAGGAAAATCTTCCATTTAATTTGATCTCAAACATTTTAATTATCTTGTGGGATGAAGTCCATATAATGCAGTTTGGTACAGTTAAACTGCAATAAATGAGTTTACATTGAACATATAATGCAGTTTCAAATTGCATAATATGGCAGTGTAGATGAGGGCTACATCACCGCACACTGGAGTAATGCCAAAGTCCCTATCTTCCCATTGTCACCCTGCTGAATATTTTTCTCTATTATTGTTTCATTGTCTTGCACTCGCTATACAAGGAGTATGTTGACTAACTCATTACAACAGGTGCCTAAGAAAAAAGTAAAAATATTTAATTTCATAACCAACTTGGCAATAGTGCACCTTCAGCATTTACTGCCATCTGCCTATGTAGTTTTAGGATAGAGAAAGGGAAAAGAACAAGTAAACTAACAGCTTAGCTTGAATATACAGTATAGTGAACTATCTATGGCTATCTGATTAGGAGTAAGTGCTCTCCTCTCTTTTCTCCTTATTGCAACAACTATTGGAGTCCGCAAAACCACAGTTTCCTGTTACAGTTGTAATTTGATGCTCTGGATTTTAGACAGAAGTTGCAGAAGGTTCCCGTAGAGGACAATCTGGGAAGCTGCAGATTAACTTGTGATGCAAATAGTTTATGATACAAAGAGATAAAGAATTAAGTAATGTGAGATCACGAGGCTACCATGTAATAAAACGTGGTCCATTGGACTGAGACCATTACATTCGGACCAGTCTAGTATATTCATTTGCATGGACCTACACTGTAATCCTTAACCTTGTGATTCAGAGATTTGATTTCTACAGAATTAAGGATGCAGCTGAAACTTGAACAACAGCAAATCCCAGAAACATCTTTTTAAACCCACTCCACCCATCTTCCTTAAAAAAAAGATCCAGGAATGATGAATAGCAACAGATATATAGACATATGTGGCAACAGGGCAAAACTGGAGCTTATTTGGGCATAACTGTCTCTGTTTTTAATGTGCTACTGTTAAGTGCAACAAAAATAGGAGGTATCAGAGAGTGGGTGTATAAAAGGCATATGATTAACAGAATAATAGAGGAAAACAGTCACAGACTTCCTCTGCACTTGACTCCTTTGACTTTCATTACTTTAACTGTAATCTAATGCTGTCTTTAGTTTCAAGCCTTAATATGCAAAAAGAAAAGGGAAGCATGTGACATTCTGCAGAAACCATGCCCTTCTGAGAAGGTGACAAGATGTTTGAGATTTTATTCTGGCTATGTTACTATAACATGCAAAGAGGAACTATACTAGTTAAGGATTTATCACAGGCTGCTAAGCCCCAGGCCACTCAAAGCTCAGCTCATGGTGAAGGTGAAAACATTCAGTCTCCAAAGCACAAGAGCTATCCACATCAATTTGCAGTTGGCTAAGTGGCATCAGCCAAGGGAGGCCTGCCTTGCAATATGTTGGATGCTTACTGTAATCAATAAAAAGATAAGTGGAGAGGTAAAGGTTTAGTCAGATACAAAACCTAGTCACGTAAAAGAGATGGTAAAAGCCTAGCCCAGATGGTAAAATGGTCCGATAACACCAAGCATCTAATTCCTTTTTTTTTTATTACATTTCTCAGGGACTAAGGTGACCAGGAAAAAATATTTTCTTATGCAAGAACAATGTTGGTATATTGTAGGAAAAGTTAAACAAAGAGGGTGAAAATGCCTTAAACACAAAGCTTAGAAAATATACATGCATTGGCCTTCATGCTGCTTAGTCAGTATGTTAAAAAAAATCTTTTTTTCCCTCACAAAATAAAATTTGAATTGCAGCCTGCTTCATCAGTTGTCCCGGTGGCGCAATGGGTTAAACCCTTGTGCTGGCAGGACTGAAGACCAACAGGTTGGAGGTTTGAATCTGGGGAGAGCACGGATGAGCTCCCTCTCTCATCTCCAGGTCTATATGCGGGGATATGAGAGAAGCCTCCCACAAGAATGGTAAAAACATCAAACATCCAGGCATCCCCTGGGCAATGTCCTCGCAGATAGCCAATTCTCTCACACCAGAAGTGACTTGCAGTTTCTCAAGTCACTCTTGACACACACACACACACACAATCAATTGAAATTGATTAAAATAGAAAACAGCCAGATAAAAGCAGGTACCACCTAGAGAAAATAGTCCCACATCTCTGTTTGGAAAATTATTTGATTTCCATCCCATTTCCTTCTAGGAAGTTCTGCAAAATGCCAATGAATCATACAACTTAATAACAATTAATAACAATTTCTAGCAGAGTTTTTAACCTCCTCTAATGCTATACATTATTTTGCAACATCATATTCCCCAAAAAGGCTTTTGGCCATACTCTTCACATTTCATTCCACCAGGTATAGTAGTCTACTTTCTGTACATATTAGAACTATATTCATACACTATTTTCCTATAGTACTGCATATACTGGAACTATATATGCCAGGGCTGTCCAACTTCTACCGGCCCAGGGGCCTGAATTCTGGTCACTGATGACCTGGGGGGCCGAAGGGTCTGCCCCGCCCCGGCTCCGGCCCTGCCCGGCTCCGCCCCGCCCCTCCCCAGCTCCAATTTGCTTACAATTCATAAGAGGCATCCATACAATCAAATATAATCTTTTACTAAGGGAATATGCAGGGAGGGAATACATAAGGGGCATCCATACACAATTACATAATAATAACATAAAGGTTAGCCTACCTTCCCAAACGCGCAGGATCCAGGAGTAGCCGGACCACGAGCAGAGGCGATGACCGACCGAGGCAGCAGCCGAGAAGGTCCAAATCACGTCTGCGTGGGCCGCAAGGATTAAGTAGCCAAGATTTCGGCAACAGGGTATCACGAGACTACGGAGGAGCCACACGGGTTTCGCTCTCAACGCAGGCGTGATCTTGCGTTGAGAGCGAAATCCGTGTGGCTTCCATAGTCTCGCGATACTTGCTCCAGAACCCGGAAGTGGGTAATTTTTAAAAATATTATTTAATTTATTTTTTTATTTTTATTTTTCATTAAAAAGCTTAGGGGGCCGCAGGGAAGGGGCTGGGGGGCCTTATACGGCCCCCGGGCCGCCAGTTGGACAGCCCTGATATATGCCTAACCTTGTTTTTAGGGGCCCCCGGTGGCACAATGGGTTAAACCCTTGTGCCGACAGGACTGAAGACTGGCAGGTTGCAGGGTTGAATCCGGAGAGAGCATGGATGAGCTCCCTCTGTCAGCTCCAGCTGCCTATGCGGGAAAATGAGAAAAGCCTCCCACAAGGATGAAAAAATATCAAAACATCCGGGCATCTCCTGGGCAATGTCCTTGCAGACGGCCAATTCTCTCACACCAGAAGTGACTTGCAGAAGTTCTTGTCGAGGATGCTTTGAATGCAATTTTCCTGCTTCTTGGCAGGGGGTTGGACTGGATGGCCCATGAGGTCTCTTCCAACTCTATGATTCTATGATTCTACCCTGACACACACACACACGCAAAACAAAAACAAAAAACCCCACCTTGTTTTAAAATTCAGTGAACATTGGTTAAAGATTGAGATTACAATGTATACAGGGGCCCCATGAAAGTACCATTCACTTACATGTCACACATGAAACAGTATATATTCAGTTTCCATAACTTCCAGATTAGACAGTTTGAATTAGTTGCAATGTGGCATTTGGTCAGTTGAAAGCTTCGTCTGTTCTTTACTTAAATCCAGAGAAGATCCATTATTTGCTCAAGCACAGAAATTTACTTTACCTGGCACAATGCTTTTCAAATTATGTCTTCTTCTGTGTCAATGGAACAAAGCAACACAATCTATACTCTTCAGTGAATCTTTTGTAAGGTGTTCTTGTTTTGTTCAGCTCTGTTCCTGTACAACCTATTTTGAAACACACTGGACAACATAAAAAAGATTTCTGTGCACGCAGACAAATATTTCAGTCGTTTGTATTTCTGCACAAGGCATTTTCCTCTCTCTGTCCTCCCTCTAACATCTATAGTAAAAAATAATCTTCAGGAAGAACAGGTGTACTCTCAGAACATGGGGTACAAGATGTATGGCACATTCTCAGGTACATTATGGCACAGCATATATGAGTCATAATCAGGCTTGGTTTTTAGCCCCTCCACCATACTGGCTCTTTGCCTTTGCAATGCATTAGGATTCTAGTTAAGATATTAGCTAATTTTTCTTCAATGTCATGACTAGGGGTTGCTTAATAATTCATAATACAATCATTTAGTTGGGGGCACTGCTTTTTCAGTTCACAAATTATCTTTATATATATGCTGCAATTTTCTAGAATTTATTCATTATTTAAAATGGTTTTCTGAATAGTTTTCCCTTCTGATTTGTGCAGAACAGTTCATTATAAGGCTACTGTGTTTAAACTGGGTCCGCCGTTATGGTCATGTGGCAGGGGTTTGCCTACTCCTGCTTTCTATTACAAGGAGATGTCTATGAGAAATATCATACTTATTTATTTTAAATTGAAGCAGACTCCTAGTGCCTGCTTAGAGTTCAAACCTTTTCAATCCCAAACTAGTGTGTTGATCTATCATAAGAGTGGCTATATTCCAGCCCCTCATAACCAAATAGCTATTTTGCATATTATGCAAATTATTATAATTATGCATATTATTAATTTGCTTTCTAAATATGCAAATTCAACACATTAATCATAGTATTTTTCCCCTAACAGTCTCTTTTCCCTGTCAGTCTTCATAGCTCTTTTATAGTAACTATTTTTAGGATAACTAACAGATTAGCATTTAATGTGCTGGACTTGGAACAGAGAGACCTTTCAGGGTTATTTTGGAGATGAATAACAAGACAAAAAGCAGATAAAGTGGCTAGGTAGGTACTAGGCATGAGAAAAAGTTATGAAAATGAAATGATTTGTAAGAAATTCGTAAGAAATGCTACTTTTGAGTATTTCCGCACCTGGAACGCCAACCAGGAAGTGGACTTTATAGAACTTCGAGGGCCAGGATTTTCTTAAGTGCCGTTATTAGGTCGTAAGGGGGGGGCACCCTCCTTCTCTCTCACCACCCTCCCGCCTCCCTTGCCAATAAGTATTATGGCAAGGCAAGCCCTAAACTTCGCTCCTTCTTTTTCGGCTGGAAGCCTGGAAAAATGTAAACAGAGAGGATTACTCAGAAGTAAATCTGCAAGGAGGGCACTTTGGATGAAGTGCCCTCCTTTGTGGATTTACTTCTGAGTAAACCTCTCTGTTTACATTTTTCCAGGCTTCCTGCCTCTCCCTGCCAGCCAGGATCTAAAGCATCAAAGAGTATTGGGTGAGAAACCAACCTAATGTATAATAGAATGAATGCTACTGTAAGTGCCTAATATTATAAGTAATCCAACTGGTCATACCTACATTCCATGCACATGCAATAATACAGCAGTAATAACAATAACAAGAGGTAAAATTCAAACCGAAGTATTCTGACTGGTCCCTGCCTCATGCGGTGCAAACGGGCTCTTCTCTGTGAGCCGGGAAAAGCCAGCGTTTTCTGCTTGGGTACACACACATACATATTCTTGGGGGGGATTTGCTGCAGAATCCGGGCTCATAGAGAAGATTCTGCAGCAAATCCCCCCCAAGAATATGTATGTGTGTGCACCCAAGCAGAAAAAACGCTGGCTTTTCCCGGGCTCTGAAGAGCCTGTTTGCACCGCATGAGGAGGGACCAGTCAATACTACTGTTTGAATTTTACCTCTTCTTATACCCATTGTTATTACTGCTGTATTATTGCATGTGCATGGAATGTAGGTATATATGACCAGCCTGGGCAAACTTGGGCCCTCGCTCCCTCGGGATCGGGGTGAGAGAGAGGCAGCGAGGAGCGAGGGGGGGGGGGGCTCCTCCTCCTTTTCTTTTGCTGCTTCCAAGAATAGAATACCCGCTCCCTCCCTCCCTCCTTCCCTCCCTCCTTCCTATTTGGAGAGTCCCATCTAGAATTCAGTGTGATTTATTCAAGTTTTGGCCTACAACTCCCAGAAATCCCAGCCAATTTACCAGCTGTTAGGATTTCTGGGAGTTGTAAACAAAACCATCTGGAATCGCATGCGCTGGCATACGAACTACTAACGAATTTCGTTAGTAATTAAGTTACATTTTAGAAATTTTTGGAAAATTTTTTGTAAGTCTTTCTTTTACTAATCAAAAAAAATCCCCCCCCCCATTTGATTTTAGAATCGCCATTTTTGGGTTCTAAACCATGCCTTCTAGGTACATATATTCTTGGTGTTGGTGATCATGACCATCATAACATTGAGGAGGGGGCTCTGGAAACTAAGGGCCCTTCTACACTGCCATATTAAATCCAGATTATCTGCTTTAAACTGGATTTTATGACAGTATAGACTCATATAATCCAGTTCAAAGCAGATAATGTGGATTATCTACTGTGATAATCTGGATTATATGGCAGTATAGGAGGGGCCTAAGGTTCCATCTATACTGCTGTATGATACAGTTTCAGAATGAAGATTGATTGCCTTGAACTGGATTATATGGCAATGTAGAGTCAAATACTACAGTTCAATGCTGTTCAATCTGCTTTATATGAGCTACATTTGTTGAATGATTTCAGCTCAGCAAGAACCACAGGATCAGAAGCTTGATGTGTCAAGCTCCCCAAAGGACCCAAAAAGACACAGGCAGGATGAAAGCAAAAAACAGAGGCCTTATTCTGCTTTGGCAAAAGTGGATGTAAGCAAAGTTTGTACTCAAAAGACTAAGATAACTCATTACAATCATATACATAAATATTTATAGCAATCTGACAGCAGGCTGAAGCAACCGACTTTGCCGCTCTGGTTGCTGATTAGTGTACATTGTGGCCAGCTATGATCACTTCCTGATAGGAGCAGAAGTACCATCCATTGTTGTTATTGATTGGCCCCAGGCCTGGTGGGAAATTTAGTAAATTATCATTGCTCAATGTATTGTCGAAAGCTTTCATGGCCGGAATCACTGCATTGTTGTAGGTTTTTTCAGGCTATATGGCCATGTTCTAGAGCAGTGTTTCCCAACCAGTGTGCTGGGGCACACTAGTGTGCCGTGAGCGATCATCAGGTGTGCCGTGGGAAATTAGAACCTCCAGGGCGGGGGAGACTAGTGTGTTGAAGTATAAAAACCCTAAGAAACCTACCTCAATAAAGGCACAAAATTACAAACACCCCCTCCCCACCCGTTGTCTACTTGGTCTCTCCCTTTCCCCAAGTAGAGACCTCCTCTTGCCTCCTGGGGGTTCTGTGTGGGAAGTTTGGCCCAGTTCTATCATTGGTGGGGTTCAGAATGCTCTTTGATTATAGGGGAACTATAAATCCCAGCAACTACAACTCCCAAATTTCAAGGTCTATTTCCCCTGAACTCCATCTGCGTTCATATTTGGGCATATTGAGTATTCATGCCAAGTTTGGTCCTGATCCAACATTGTTTGAGTCCACAGTGCTCTCTGGATATAGGTGAACTACAACTCCAAAACTCAAGGTCAATGCCCACCAAACTCTTATAGCATTTTCTCTTGGTTATGGGAGTTCTGTGTGTGAAGTTTGTGTTTTTCTGTTATTCCTGTCAGGATATCTATGTTGTGTTCATCGAAACAGGCCCAGGTTTCACACTGAGTGTATAAATGCATTGAAAAACATATTAACTATATGTATTACTGTGTTAGAGTGTCATTTTGTGTCATTTTGGTTGGTGGTGTGCCCCAGGATTTTGCAAATGTAAAAAGTGTGCCGCGGCTCAAAAAAGGTTGGGAAACACTGTTCTAGAGGCATTCTCTCCTGACGTTTTTCCTGCACCTATGGCAAGCATCCTCAGAGGTTGTGAGGACCTCACAACCTCTGAGGATGTTTGCCATAGATGCAGGCAAAACATCAGGAGAGAATGCCTCTAGAACATGGCCATATAGCCCGAAAAAAAACCTACAACAACGCACTATCATGGCTCAATTTGAAGTTTTGTGGCTGTGCAGCGTGACAGGGCCCAGTAGGAGAGAAGGAGCAACATTTTATCCTCCCAGAGTTACCAGTTGGTTACAGATCCACAAGAAGGAACAGGGCTGTGTCTGCACCAGGTGAAATCTTCCAGTTTAGTTTGTTCTGATGCTGCCTCGAAAACAGCAAGGGGAGTCCACACCTACTGGTGTGAAAGTGCATATCCAGAGCATACCATTCAAAAACGTTAAAACCCATCACACACACACACACACACCAGCCGTGCCCTTGCCCTAGGTTTCTTCTTATCTGTCCTGAGAAGACTGCCCCATCCAATCTCTGAGACTGTATATCTAACCAAAATGATATATGGTCTATTTTCCCACTGTGTAGAGTTCAGCCTAGAAACAACAGACAATACTACAGCAGATGCCCTTCTTTTCTCTCTTTTTCTTTTCAAAAGGCACATGTGTGCTGTGTAACAGCAGTTCCTGCTGGTGGGATAGCTGAATCTCAGTGGTAGATAAGCTGAAAGAAAGCTTTCCTGCTGGCCTCTTTTTCTTTTTAATCAGAAATGTCAAGCACTTCAACAAAATTTATTTCATCCAACAGTCCCAACATATTTCAAATTCAAAGGAAAATACTTGAGAGCTGAAGTAATTCTTCCAACAAACAAACAACCCTGTCTTGAACACCCACAAACATACACACACGTTCCAGGAAGAAATATTTTGAATCTGATATGTGTCGAATCTTAAGCTTAATAAGCTCCACTTAAACTTACAGCAGCCTCATGTTATTTCTTGTATTAGGATGTTAGAGCTTTCCTTTGTTTCAATCAGTCAGATCCTGGATCAATTTGACCTATTGCTGTAATCCATAGAAAAGATTTATTGTAACCTGCGTGTACTAGATTTTATTATATGTTACGCAACCCTTCTTTGGGATACTTGGTTACATCTCTGGCTTTATATTCCACTCTGTTGGGCATTTAGGTAGAGCTTTGCACAAGCATGTTTAAAAGAAGAAATCTGTTGACTAATGTATCCAGTAGAGAAAATGCTGAAGTATATGAATGCCAGTACCAAATGAACTCATGTAGCATAGGCATTTATTGGCAGAGCTGCACAATCCATCTGCGAAGGATGAGTGAATAAAATAAGCACCCAGGAATCCAATTGAAATCTCTCTGGCAACGTCCCATTAGGGGTCATCTGCTCCTATTTAGTGTTATCTGTGGTCAGGCATTGTTCTATTATCTTGTGCTGAAAAAGCTGTTGCTCAGCCATGACTAATTTTCACTTACTAACTCTGTTTCCGTAATGGAGCACATTTATCATAACAGTGTTATGATAATTAAATGAAGTCATTCAAGGTTATTTATATCTACCACAGGAACAGCAAAGTAGAGATTTTATACACAGTTTCCAGCCGTTTTCTGTTTAGCAGCCACATACAATAGGATTTCAACTGACCTGAAAGGCCCAAGTTGCAGATATCACACTATTGCCTCCTGTTGTATGTGTTTCAGTATTGCTTTGTAAAGTATGGTCAAGACTAAAAGATAGATTTTAAAAATGAGGAAGATTTTTTTAAAAAAAAAAACCCAAAACCCTACAGATTACCATTAGTAATAATTTTGTGTAAGGGAAGGAAAACAAACCCGCAGAAGTATTTAAATTTGTATGAATTCAGAAGCCCTTAGTCTCTAGTGCATCCCAGTCTTCTTTGCTAATAACTACAGTGTTCCCTCGCTACTTCGCGGTTCGCTTTTCATGGACTCGCTGTTTCACAGGTTTTTGCCTCCCAGTTTATGAATGGTTGCCGTTGCCCAGAGCGACGTTCCAATCCCACCTCCTGGCAATGATGGAATGTGGAAGAGGGTTTCACCCTCCCCCTTGGGAGAGAGGCAGACAATCAATATTATTTATTTATTTATGACTTTTATATGCTGCCCTTCTCACCCCGAAGGACATTCAGAGTGGATTGAGAAATTGCAAAGCAAAGCAGAGATGGTTAGCAAAAACAAACAAACAAACAAACAGAGCAGTGCCTCACCTTCAGAACGCGATATACATATATAGCATTCCTACTTCACGGATTTTCACTTTTCGTGGGTGTTCCTGGAACATAACACCCGCAATATGTGAGGGAACACTGTATTATCATTGTTATCCTCCTTCTTCCCTCATCTACCAAACATCTATCATACCCACTAACCCAACACACATGATTTTTCTCTCACATAAAATAAGTACAATTTCTCCTGACTCAGGAAAAGTTTTTTCCAATTACCACCCACCCAGTTTTTGTGTTTTTCTTCTCCTTCACTACCTAAGTAATCTTTCTCTGCATCACTTTTCTCTTTTCCTTAAGACTCTCTCCTCTCAACCCAATTCTTTCTCATCTTTCCCTCTCCCAGCTCCAGTACTCGTGTAATTTTTCCAACTGTCTATTCTTCGACAGCCTATTCTCAGACAACAGGGGAATATTTTGTTATTGTAATATCTTTTACATGGGCTCTACGGAAGGAAATTACATTTCCTATGTGTTATTTCCTCAACCTTGCCTCTGCAAAATTTGGGGCTGCCTAGAGGCCCTCTGGAGAAATGAAAGTGCCAGGTTCAATGGAAGCTTCCACTCTGATAGAGAAATCTGTCATCTAAAATTTGCCATCTATTGTCAGAAAATTTCACTTTGAAATGACCAGGAAAGATGTTATACTTTTCAGAAGATAATCATGTCCTTTCATTTCGTATTCAATTCTTTGAATATATTTGCTTTTTGCCTCCCTTTGTGTACACAGTAGAGTCTCACCTATCCAGCCTTTGCTCATCCAACATTCTGTATTATCCAACGTAGTCTGCCTCCCACCCGGATCCTACAGCTGTTTCAATACATTGCTATGCATTGGTGATACATTCGTAAAAGTTTTTACTACAAAACGTTGTTGTGTATTGAACTTCTTTTTCTGTCTATTTGATGTAACACATGATGTTTTGATGTTTAATTTGTAAAATCATAACATAATTTGATGTTTAATAGGCTTTTCCTTAATCGCTCCTTATTATCCAACATTTTTGCTTATCCAATGTTCTGCCAGCCCATTTATGTTGGTAAGCAAGACTCTACTGCAGTGTTTTTCAACCAGTGTGCCGTGGCACACTAGTGTGCCGTGAGCGATCATCAGGTGTGCCGCGAGAAAAGCTCTCTGCCCCCCCTTACTTCCCCCCCCTCCTTTGGCCGTTTCCCCAACCAGCCTCCAATCCGCCATGACTCCCGCCCCTTGCTTGTTGAAGCCACGCGGAGGAGCCCCGCCCATCCACCGCTCATGCTCCTCCTCTGTGAGAGAGCTGAAGCCGGGGGGGGATGACGCAGCCTGGCTCTGCCCCCTCCCCCCCGGCTTCAGCACTCCCACAGCTTCGCCAGCCTTGAGGGGGCAGTGCCAAGCCAGCGGTGGCAGAGCCAGCACAATGCTGGCTTGGCACTGCTCCCTTAAGGCTGGCGAAGCTGTGGGAGAACTGAAGCCGGGGGAGGGGCGGGGCGGGGCATGGCGTGGCCTGGCTCCTCCCCCAGCTTCGGCAGTCCCAGCAGCTGCTCCCAGCAGGTCACCATCCCCCAGCCATTCTTTACTGTGTTACAGTGTCATTTTGTGTCATTTTGGTTGGTGGTGTGCCCCCGGATTTTTTTAATGTTAAAAGTGTGCCGCGGCTCAAAAAACGTTGGGAAACACTGCTCTACTGTATATATACATGTTAAACACACACAGACAGAAATAATGCTTTAGGGCTAAAATGATTTTATTTTCTTATAAAATAGTAAAGTTAAGAGACCTTTTAAAATGGCTCACATGACTTTCTATGGTCATTTCTGTACATTTTCCAAAGTGGTGAATAATTTTAATGCACTCGCTCTACAGCTATAGTGCTTGGCAAGGAAGCTTTTATGTTGATCTTGTTCCTAAGAGGTTACTGGGCTTTCAGAGTCTTACCAAAGATCTGTAAAGAGGTTTTTTTTAAAAAAGAAGTCAAATATATTGTTTCATTGCTGCATTCACCATATGCAACACTGAACATCACTTTCAATTTTAGACTCCATAAAACAGATACTCCTTTTAACTCTTTTGTTACCTATGGGCACTACAACTTGAATACACTTTTCATGTTGGATTTGCTGATTCTTAACACTGATATGTGGCCTACTTTAACAAATACTCCAAAACTGTAGATAAAAGCTACAAGAAGATTGATTTAGTGCTATGGTTTTCCCCCCTGCCCTATGCACTCAGTATTTTGTTGGTGTCTTTAAGTCTTGATATAAGATGATAGAAAATAATAAAACTAAAGGCAATAAAATTCAAACCATAGAAATAATATCGGTTTCCATGAAATAGATTAAGTTATTTTAGCAGTACAATCCCCCCATCCTTTCCTCCCCCATCAGTCATACCTTGGTGAAAATTCTGCATCAAAATCCTGCCAAAATGTCTGGGAAAGTAGCCCAGTTTTTTTTAATACAGACATCTTGATAAGTCTAGCAAATTAGACATTATGATATTGCAACTAATACTTAATGTTGTTTTTTAAAAAGACAATTTTGTATTTTGATATTTTAATTTGAATATCTAAACTTGAGAATTGTAGTGTAAATTTTAATGTGTTCCCTGAAAAAAAATTAAGGTCCCCTCCCCACGTAACAATAAGAGTTATACCTAATGTTAATTACACCCTGAGTTTTTAACCATACAGTATATACTACTTTATTTTCAACTCTGTTGTGTTTTCTGTTTTCAATTTTGGAATATCTTAATTCCTGAGTTCTAACACACCTTCCCATCTCAAAGCTATGCAACATTTTTCACTGTTGGAATACAGAGATTCAAACTGCAATCTTGTGCAGTTAATTGGGGGCCCTTCCACAGAGCCCTATATCCCAGAATATCAAGGCAGAAAATCCCACATTATCTGAGTGTGGTCTCAGATAACCCATTTCAAAACAGATATTGTGAGATTTTCTGCCTTGATATTCTGGGATATAGAGCTCTGTTGAAGGTCCCTGGGAGTACGTTCCAACTTTACTTCTGAGTGAGCATATATATGTGTAGCTGAAAATTCATTTAGTGACTTGAATAGGAAATGAGTAGTAGAAAATTTATTGTCTCACCATCACCACCCTAGTACCTTAAACACTCCCATGTTGTGGAAGAAGTATCCTACAATGCTTCCATCCCAATTAGGGGCTTGGCCTCTGCCAGAAGTCACAAAACATCATGTGATGACCAGCATGGGACTTCTTTTCCAAAACAGGCTGGAAGTATCTTAGAACACTAAATTTCCCCATCTGATAAAGTCAGAAGATGGGCCTTCCACAACCATTAAAACACTGGAATCATTACTGCCTTAACTACAGAAGAATGCATACTACACTCTAAAGATATAGCATATTTTCTCCTTGCCTTAAAGTACTTCAGATTCATCCTCTGTAAGTTCTTTCATTGATGAACTAGAAAAGATGCAAGTAGAAGGCAGAAATTGGCCTAAATCCTCCAAAAATCCAGAACAGACTCCTGTATAGAGTCTTGAGACAATAAGAGGCATACATAAGAGTTCAAAGCAGACGGGATTTTTATTTTGCATTAGTTTTGCATTACTGACCCAAGTTACTAGAATTACCATACTTATTATGTGTTTCATCTTTTGCTTTCAGCTGATCAGTGACATTCAAATTTGTGTCCCAATGTCTCTTCTTGCATTTCCCCTTTCTCTCCCTTTTATGTTTTTTCTCCCTCCCGTACTTATATAAGTACAGTGAAAGCAAATGTATCTCAGTGGAGTTGAAACAGCATAGCCTTTCTTGTTCATTTCAGAAGAGAAGATGAAGTATGCAAGCAAGAGCAAGTAGCATATGCTGAGGGAAAGCAGAAAAATGAGGGGGGAAGTAGCAACTGGATGCTTTCTTTCAGCTGAAAGTTCTTAGAAAATGAACCATCATTCTGAATTACAGGAGACGAGGGTACAAGAATTAGGATTGCACTGAAATATATTAACAATTGCAGAAAGCAATTAGTTCTGTACACTTTTAACTTAGATTTTCAGTAACAGTGGCAGATGCAGCCTTTCTTAACTCAAAGATTTTATAAAAACTGGCATTCTCCCATTCAATCCTGCCTTCCCCCAAAGCTCTTGCCCAAAATGTCTGCTTTATTAAGTACTTAAGTTTGTGCATATGCTGTTGTAATTCAATGGGATTTACTTCAATCTAAGGGCTTGTCTACACTGGCAAAATAAACCCCAACAACCACCCCGAATGGGCTACTGACTGTCCCCGTGATACACAGTGGCTTTCAGTGAGTTTCATGGAATTTTTTTTTGCTATAAACTACCATATATATTCAAATATAAGTCGAGGTACCTATTTTATCACCCGAATATAAGCTAAGGCACCTGATTTTACCACAAAAACCTGGGAAAATGTATTGACTCGAGCATAAGCCAAGGGTGGGAAAAGCAGCAGCTATTGGTCAGTTTCAAAACAAAAATAGATACCAACAAAATTACATTAATTGAGCCATCAATAGGTTAAATATTTTTGAATATTTACATAAAACTGTAATTTATTATAAGACTGTGCAACTCTGATTAAACCATTGTTCTAACCTTCTTCAATATAAATGTGCCTACATATCCTTCAATAATAATAGAGTAAAATAATAAATGTAATAAAAATAATAATAGAGTGAAATAATGGGAATGTAAAAATAACAATAATAACAGACTAAAATAATAAATGTAGTGATAATAATAAAGTAAAATAATGTAAATGTAGTAGTAATAATAGAGGAAAAATAATAAATGTAATAATAATAATAATAACAGAGTAAACTAATAAATGATCTTGAGTCGAGTATAAGCTTAGGGGTGCTTTTTCAGCCTAAAAAAGAGACTGGAAAACTCAGATTATATGTATTGTCGAAGACTTTCATGGCTGGAATCACTGGGTTGTTGTAGGTTTTTCGGGCTGTATGGCCATGTTCTAGAAGCATTCTCTCCTGACATTTTTCCTGCATCTGTGGTAGGCATCCCCACAGGTTGCAAGCGAAATGTTAGGAGAGAATGCTTCTAGAACATGTCCGTACAGCCTGAAAAACCTACAACAACTTGGCTTATACCCAAGTGTATACGGTAACTTTGTTCCACTTTGGTCAAAGTCAGGAGCTGGTAACTCTGGAATATCCCACAGCTTTGAGGCAGTCATCAGTTCATCAGTGCATGGAATGGGATGGATCATGCCCATATCACCACTGCTGCAGGTCCTAGACAGCAACAGATCTCCACCTGAATTCCTGACCATTGCTGGTGCCTCTACTAATGTTAGAACAGGGCCCTCATGTGACCAGCAAGGAGGAGGTCCTTCTTGCTGGTCATGCAGACATGCCCTGGATTTGGCACCAACATAATGAATTAAAGGTTACTTCAAGACCCTGTTTCTGGTTACCATTAACTGCTTAGCAGCCTTTCCTACTGGATTATAAAGCAGGACACTGATGGGAAGCTTCACATTTAGGAGGGAGTTCATACAGATGCAGGCAGCCCTTAAGTTAACCTCTTGTAAAAAAAAAATAGGCATTTAACATCCAAATCCAGCACCTTCAATAGGGAAAATAATCAAATAACTGGTACGGGACAGGAGTACTATGCTATGAGTGTTTAGTTTCCAGAACGATAACCCTAGACTTTGTCCATTTGCTTTATTATGTGACACATTTTTTAAATCAGTATGGGTATTCAGATGTACTCTTGTTAGTTTGTTGCAAGGAAAAGAACATGCATATGGCTCTGCATGCATATGTATAAAGTCAAAAAGCTGTCTCTTTTTGAAAGCCCCAGCACTGAAGATTCCCAGTCCAAAGTAATGTCCAGTTTTTAGAAACAAACAGAGATGTGCTCATGTTCTGGCCTCCTGCAATCAAAAACTCATTCCCTAATGGGGCATATAAAAGGACCTCTCCTCCCTTGCTGTAGCAAAATTAAGGCAATTTAGCAGTCAGTACCAATTCTGTATCAAGCATTTGCTACATATGATATGACTGTCTGAAGTATCGCAGTTAAAACCCAGATACTTACCAATACTGTAAAAAAGCACTCCTGGGAATTGGATATAGATTTCCGTGGATCATTTCAGTACCAATTTATCAAATACTGTGTATCATATGTCTTTGACAGTACGTGGAACTGGCAAATGTTTTAATGGAACAGAATAACAATGATGAGCAGTACATTTATAGAACTTATATAAAAAGTAATCCTGGTTTGATAGATTGGAATGACAGTGTTGGCAGACCTGAATCTAAGCATTTGTACTGTATACTTAGCAATCAGAACAGTGGAAGAGCTCCCAAATACTTAATGCCAAAAGCTTTTGTAATGTCTTTCTGAATCTCGATGCCAAGATAGTGCCGAATAATTTTCATCTTGTCACTCACATCTCTCTTTGCATCTGCTCTTGCAACATGTGAATGGTGACCTGGTTCATCATGCTTTAATTAATTAATAAGGAAAAGACTGTTTGACAGATGATTAGCAAAAGGGAAAAACTCTATTTAAAAAAAGAAGCAAAAACTATATTTCCCAGTTCTTTTCCCTTTTGGAGTGTGTAGATGGAAGGAGATGCAATGTAAAACTTACTTTCATGCAAAGTATTTCATATTTATATTTGAGTGTCATTAGCAGTACTCATAAAATCTGTTATTCGTTGATTCACTGTGTTTTGCTCTGGTCAGAAATTCGCTTGTTGTCGTGAAACAACCTAAAAAGAAAATTACAAGTCAGAATGTAAACCATGTTATTATTCTCCTCAAGAGAGTAGAAATTCAGAATATTGCAATGTTTATGTTGCATCCTGACTTTTTAATATTTACTTATTGATCAAATGGTAGAATTTATTTTTCAGGATGCAAATGTTGATATAGTCAAGTACTTTGATACCATAATTAGATGCTCCCGTTAGTTTTTGTATTTTTCTGAAGATATATGGAGAGAAATGGCAGATATTCAGCATTTTACTTAAGGGGAGAATCTATTGCTAGGAAGATATCTTTCAGCTTAATTGACTGCAACAAGAACATTGTTCCTGGTGACTTTAACATCTTAGATATTACAGTGTCTCCTAGGATAAACTAATGCTGTTATACTATGAATGCTTACCTGAGAGTAAGCCTGATTTTCTTTAGTTTATATATATGTGTGTGTGTGTATAGAGAAAGAGAGAGAGAGAGAGAGAGAGAGAGAAAGAGAGAGAGAGAGGAGTTATTTAATTTATTTATATTCCGCCCTTCTCACCACAGAGAGGATTCAGGGTGGCTCACAACAAAGGCATACACACACACATCGCCCTATATTATATGAATATATGAATTAAAAGAATGTAAAAGTATTTAAAATCATAATACATGGAGCAATTTAGATAAATGATAGAATCATATAATTGGAAGACACCACAAAAGCCATTCAGTCCAAACCTCTACCTTGTAGGAAGAATATACAAAGTACTTTTGACAGATGACCATTCAGTATCTTTTTAAAAACCTCTAGAGGAGAAGACTTTACCACAAACAGCTCTTACCACGAGGGAGGTCTTCCAATTGTTTAATCAGAATCTGTTTTGCTGTAGTTTGAGTCCATTGCTCTATGTCATAGTTTATGGAGAAGCATAAAGCAAGCTAGCTGCATTTCCAATATGGCATTCTTTCAAGTATTTAAACATGGACTACATGAGACTTTTCACCTTCTGTTTTCCAGGCTAAACCGAAAATAGTCTTTTAGCTGTAGACGCATCATAGGCTATCATACAAGGTATGTCTGTGTGTGTATGTCAGTGTTTCTCAACCAGTGTGCCATGAGCAATCATCAGGTGTGCCGTGGGAAATTGGCACTCCACCCCCTCCTAGCAGCTCCCTCACAGGTTTCCAAGAAACAAATTGAGCCTCTGCTTAGAAATGTTTTTTTTTGTACTATTTTACTGGATTTTTTAGTCCCCCCAGGGAACTGTTTATAACAGCTTCATGACATCCATAGTTAACTAGAAGCAAGTTTCACTCAGGGTGAAATTTCACAAAGGTCTGGAGAACAAGCTCTATGAGAAGCGGCCTTGAAGAGCTGGGCATGTTTAGCCTGAAGAAGAGAAGGCTGAGAGAAGACATGATAGCCATGTATAAATATGTAAGAGGAAGTCATATATATGTTGTGTTCATGGAAACAGGCCCAGGTTTCACACTGAGTGTATAAATACATTTAAAAACATATTAACTATATGTATTACTGTGTTAGAGTGTAATTTTGTGTCATTTGGGTTGGTGGTGTGCCCCAGGATTTTTTAAATGTAAAAAGTGTGCCGCGGCTCAAAAAAGGTTGGGAAACACTGGTGTATGTGAACAAATTCCCTGTCAATTTTCTTCCTCTGAAATATTGCTACATCACCTTGGCTCTCTCCCATCCAAGTACCCATCAGTGCTGCCCCTGCTCAAATGCTTAGATCAGATGGGATCTGGTACATTTTGGCTGGATCTACACTATCAATTCATGTTGTTTGAATTGCATTGAACTGTATTGTATGGATCTACAAAGACAATGTAATTCAGTTCAAACTATATTATTATTCAAACTACATTAAGATATTTAAGCCTCCCATACTACCTAGAAAAAGAAGTGATTGTAGTGTTCCACCTTGTAATATCTGGGTAACTGCATATTGCATAGCCAGATTAGCAGATGACATTAAATCCTTTGGGGTGATGAATATGAGAGAACTTGTGAGAAACCCAAAATATTTTTTCCAAAGGGGGTGAATGAGCAGCAAAATAGGAAATTATATTCAGCCTAAAGTATGTTTGAAATAATGCTGCTGAAGCCAAAAATCCCAGCAATATTGATAAGATTCAAATTGACTGTGGCTAAACACTAAAAATTGTGGGCATTTGGTTGATCACTCTTTTCAAAAAAGTGGAAGTGAACAAATCCACACTAGGGATTATTAGAAGTGGAAGGAACTCAAAAGAAAATGGCCATTGGCATAATGTCTTTACATGAATCTTTGGTTCTTGCTGTTCCGTCTCAAAAATTACTGGTGAAGGTGGAGAAAACAGCAACCAGACTGAGTGCAGAGTTGGAATACTTTCCTCATGAAGGAGGGGGGACGGGACAGTTTAAAAAAAATAGAAAGAAAATTAATAATATGGAGACATGATATTAAGTTCTAAAATTATGACTGATGCAGAAAAAGTATGTAAACATACATTCTCTTCTTGCCCCTTCCACCATTTTAGAAGTTGCAGGATACCCAATATACAGTTAGAAAAGCAAAAGAAAATGCTTTTTCGTGCGGTACACAGTTTTCTTATGGAAGACATGCAAACACCAGATGATGCATTGATGGCCACTGGCTTAGATGGCATTAAGGGAGAAACAGATAGACACAATGTCAATTTTTAAGTGATAACCATTTTCAATGAAAATCTTTTATGGCAGTACAGGCATAGCCCAGTTAGCAAAATACCTAAAAAGGAAGCTTCTTTTTACAAAGGCTCTTTATGCCTGTCCCTTTTGTTTTCATAATCCTCAGTCTAACTGGATGTTTTGAGAAGGATTGGCATTGGGAGTACAGTGAGAGGAGCCCTGGAAAAACAGTTTTTCAATGTCTGGTTGCATTATCATGTCTGCAGTAAGATGTGCAACCAACAGCACTTGAGCTGGGGGGGAAAGGTTCTTCTTCAACCAACTGAATTATAGTCATGTTTGCCTGCCTACAACAGACAAGATAAATAGCAGCTACCTTCAGAATCTTTTACTGAACATACTGTATGCAAACAACAAAAGAAAGGGAAAAGAGGACAGCCACTACTCCATTCTTTCCAAGTATTTTCTGTCTCTTCTGTCAAATTTTCTATAACTCCTGGGAATAAATTTACTTTGTAAATTGAGGTATAAGCTATATAGCTCCAATACTAGGTGCTTTGGTATAAACCAGAACAATTGTCACCTTCATACTTTCCTTGTGAATTTCCTACTTTTGGCAAAATTATGCTAAGGGTCTCTTGTGACATTCTTGAGGCAAGCAAGAAATTTTCTGAAAGCCAACTTCAAAACTGAAAGGGATTATAAGTTTGAAAGGCATACTGTACACTTATCTTAGAAAAGCCTTCCCCAATCTTAGTTCCTCCAGACATTTTGACCTCTTGTTTTCATCAGTAGTCTATTGTAGAAATGAGAAGTATTTTCTACCCTAGGAAATTCTTGTAAGTTGTAGGATAGACTACTGATTGGGGAACTGCCTTTGAGCCTTCATATTTGGAGAAAGAAAATACTTAATGTTCAATAACCTGGAAGCTAAATGAAGACAGAAAGGCACAATGACAGAGCAGGGATTGTCTGCAAAGTATATGTACTGTAATCCGCTCTGAGTCCCCTTCGGGGTGAGAAGAGTGGAATATAAATAAAGTAAATAAAATAATAATAACAATGTAGAGATTTGGAAGTGCAGTTTTAACCTTATGAAACAAGGCTACTGAATTTTATTGAACTTACTTCACAGCAAACATGCCAGGACTACATAATTAATCTTCATGGAAAAGTAGCATGCTTCTAATGTATTCATTTTATGATTTTGTAGTTTGATAATGCCTACTGACATACTTTTAAATGTAAGCCCTATACACACTAGTCAGCACTTCCTACTGAAATTCAGGGAAGGTAAATGCTCACACATACAACCAAACAAACCAGCAGTAGGATGGCACTGTCCATCAATTCTGAGAGAATCGTCTTAAACCTTTCTTTAAAAAAAATATACATATAGTGTGAGTTCCTTTCCAACAGTGTTGCTGCCTAACTAATTATGTAATTATTGCCTCTTGTGCAAGTCATTGTGATCTATTTACAGAAAAAAAGGCATCATAACATTAAAGGAGTCTTTGATTAAACTTTTGATCATTCTTATCCACCCATTGCATTTTTTAACGAAAAGCCCTCTGAGAATATGATATTGCTCTTGGATAACTAACTCAACATTGAGGTTGGTGTGTGTGATAAAAATCAATTTAATTTCCACTTCTCCAGGCATCCAAGCCTGCTAGCTAATCTGCTAATTGGGTTGGAGAAAGGAGGGGACTTGGGTGTCAGGGGAATAAGAAGGAAAAGAGGGTGAAGAAACACTCCAGATTTTGTTGCGCAAATTGTCAACAGGTGCTTAGACAAAATCAGCCTTCCTCTGACTTTTGAAAGGTCAAGGATTGTTCAGACTTGTTTAAAAGATAAGAAAGACTCTCACAGTCCTTGGTACCCTTTCTTTCTACTAAAGACAGATTGACCTTCCTTTGAACGAATACTATCTTACACCTTGCCCATTAGCTTTGCCAACACCAAAAGCAAGCTTCACTGAGATCTTGTATTTCCCTTGATTGTAGCTTAAGTTTAAATAATAAAGAAAAGGTTAACAATTAAGACAAAAGAGAAGACACTGGGCAGGCCCATAGCCAGGATTTTGATTCAGGGGGGGGCTGAGTTTGATGGGGGCTGAGTCTCAGTGAGAGAGGATCTACCCTAGCAAACCTTTTGTATCGTTATCCCAATACCCCCATACATATGGGATATATTGAGCATGGTGATCAGATCATGATATGAATAAAAATAACAGTTTAAATAATGTACCAGTAAGGCCTTCTCGTGGACCACCCTGAGAATTTTGGGCTACATGCCTGATACTGGGACTAAACAGTGTGAAATATGTGTTTGTATGATAATAATCTACCAGTAAGGCCTTCTCGCGGACCACCCTGATAATTTCGGGCTACATGCCTGACACTGGGACTAAACAGTGTGAAATATGTGTTTTTTATGATAAGCCAGTGACCAATAGACTAGCAAGCACATATTGACTTGGAAAGAGCTACTGTTTTATGAATGAGGTTTATATTTAACATCGCAAATGTGGCTGGTGGGAATGAGAGACAGGGCCTTCTCCATGGTGGCCCCTCACCTATGGAACGCACTCCCAATCAAAATAAGATCGACTCCATCTCTCCTCGCTTCTGGAAAAAAGCTAAAGTCGTGGTTCTGGGACCAGGCCTTTGGGCAGCAGATGTAAATTGTACCTTTGGATTTGACTGGATTGACACTTTGGACTTGACTGGACTGACAATGTATTCCGCTTGATGGCTTTAATTAATTATTGTTGTATGTAGTGGTTTTTAATGTAATGTTTTTAAATGTTTTAAATGCTTTTTAATGATGTTGATTATATGGTGTATTTTTAAATTGTATTGTGGTGGTGCGGCCTGTAGTGCTGCAAATGTTAGCCGTGCTGAGTCCCCCTGCGGGGGTGAGAAGCTACAGGGTACAAATACCCATTAAATCATGCCCATTAAGCATATATATGCTCTGTATATATAAAACAGAGCTGTGTGATTTCCTTTTTTGCATGAAAAAGAGTGTGGAAGGAAAAGGGCATTCATTTTTACATACCGTATTTTTCTTGGCTAAAGGGGGAAATGACTCAATGAAAAAATCAAAATAGTTGGGAAAGGGGGAAGTTAGAAATTAGCATGGGGTTGTGGTTTCAGTGTTGGACTATAATTCTGGAGATCTGGACTCATCACCCTGCTTGCCCTGGGTAATCCTTGGCAAGTCACACACTCTCAGCTTCAGAGAAAGGCAAAGGCAAACTCCCCCTGAACAAACCTTGTCAAGAAAACACCACAATAGGTTCATTTTTACTGTTGTCATTAGCTGGAAATGACTTGAAGACACACAACAGCAAAGGTGGAATATAGCAGGAAAAAAGGAAGGCCACAGCTCAGGTGGATTGATTCATCTAGGGACCTTTTCAGACAGGGGCCAAAATACGGGCCCTGTTGGACTTTTATCTGAGGATAAAAGAGGATAAAAGGATAAATTCAAAGCAAAGTAAGAAAGCCTTGCTTTGTCCTAAATTAATCAAATACCCATTAAACCTGGGCCTTCCTCCCAGGGACCAGTCCTCACACCCATCTCACTTCTTCCGGCTCCCACCCCCTTCCCAAAACCCCACCAAAGTCCTTAAAATTAAAATAAAAACTTACAGGATGCAGTGAGACCTCTCCTGCAGGTCTCCTGATGTGTGGAAATGATGCATCGGGGGAGATGAGGAAAATTTATGCCCCTCCAACCGCATCCTGGCTCATCATTTCTATGCGCCAGAAGGTCTGCAGGAGAGGCCTCATGGCACCCGGTAAGTTTTTTATTTTAAGGGCTTTGGGGAGGTTTGGGGGATGCTCCCATGCCAGCATAATAGATACCACAATGGCACGAGGACAACCCCCAGAAAAGCCTGCTTCTTTTGGGCACTCATGAGGACAGCAAAGTGTGCAAAAACAGGTTATTTTAACCCATTTTCACCTGCAATAAATTGCTGTCTGGAAACACCCTAGGATGATGTAGTGTGGGGCTTGCAAGACCTGAGCTGAAGTTGAAGACAATGTCTTAGATGTTTCTTATTCTTAAAATCATTTCAGCTTTTGGAGTTGAGCTGGGGAAACTGCTATATAGCAAATGAATAAAAGGAGGTACTGTGGCAGAGAGAACTGGATTTTTCCCTCTTCCTCTAAGTTCTTGGTTTTGTTTTATGTGCTCCATGTAGAATTACATAACTGATCATAAGATTTGAAACCAGTATTTATTTCATTTTGAAAACATGAACTTTGAGCTCTCCATGGTCTACTCATGGCAGCATATTTTGTGTAATTATTTCTGTTTCTACCAGGTGTATGAAGGAACAAGAAAAGATGCAGGACAATATTCCCAACACACTGACCATTTTTAAAAAATCTAAGGGTGCATCTAAATAATGCAGTTTGACACCACTGCCATGGCTCTATGCTATAGAAGCCCAGTAATTCTTTATCCATTGATCGATCAAGTTTTTTCTTTACATATACATTGGATAAATACATAATTGACTAAATGTGTACATTGCGTATATATGTAACTTTAAACTGCCATTAAGTCAAAAGGAAAGGATGTTAGGCCAAGTTTCATGAAATCACAGCAGAATATTATAAACTACCAGTATTTCTGACTCCCATCTCTCTCCATTATACATTTAAGTGTACAATTCATCATCTTCACAAAGCCAATAATTTGCATGTGATTTCTGTATAGAATTCAGTTGCAGGCCCATGGTATTAAAGTGACAAAGATTGGCATTTCCAGCTTGAAGAATTAGCATATAAAACAAGGTCTGACTGAACTACAGCTTGAAATGATGATGTATATTTTATAGCCCAAAATAAAGTTTATTTATTGTTGACCTTTCTGTACTATATATGGCATAAAATGATCAGCTGGTAATGTATAGTAGGGAAGGGAGAGCAATTACTAGTGGGACAATTTGGATGTCTTTTGAGATGTTTGTCAAATTCCAAAACATGATCACAATAAAGATTGGTTTTTTCCCCTCCACACAGAGGTTTTGAAGTTAAAACATATTGTTTGTAATTATGTCTTTAATGTTTCTTCAATTTGTTGAATTGTTTAATCTCATTTCTTTGGTTAAAAATGTGGCCTTGCTTAGGCTTACTTATATACCTATATCTTTTAAAGTAGAACATTTTAAGAACAAGCCAATTGTTTTAAACCATTTTTATTTATTTAAAGTTATTTTAACTAACTTGTTTTAATGACTGCATTTTAATTCTATTTTAATATTTATACCATATTTACTTGAATCCAATGCTCACCTTTTTTTTGGCTAAATTAGCTACGTAAAATTAGGGTGCACATTGGATTCGTGTAATATGGTAATCTTAGTGATGAGCCAAAGCAAAAGGGGAAGGTATTTCAGGAACCCCTATAGCTCCAATTTGAGAGATAGCATCTCTAATTTAATTGCCATGCCTCAATGCAATGCAATGCTGGGATTTGAAGTTTGGTGAGGTATCAGCACTTCTTTGGCAGCCCCCATGATCCCAAACTACAACCCGCATGACCCCATAGCGTTGAGCCAGGGCAGTTAAAGTGGATTCATTCTACAGCATAGATGCACCCCAAGGTTTTCTTTTCCATAGCTGAAAGCTTTGGTGCTCTAACATTTTGTCTTTAAAGAAGGAATTATAAGGATGTAGCCACTGTAATGCACATCTTTTTAGACCAAATTACAAAGAGTGCACTTTTTGCCATTGTGCATTACATTCACCAGCAAATACTTTTTTTTTGTTTCAGGGTTTTGAAAATTAAGGTGCGCATTAGATTCTATGGCATATTAGTCTCAAGTAAATACAAGTATTTGGTAAATTTTCAAGTGAATTGTTTTTAAGATTGCAAGCCGCTTTGAGTCTTGATCAAGAAAAAAAAGGAGATCATCATCATCATCATCACAATTATTTACAGATGCCAGAGTAGAAAAGGTATAGAAATTGGCTTCTATACCTTTAATTATTATGTAGAAGAGAACATTTCATCAGAGGTTGCTTGTTACCTGATTGGATTAAAAAAGTACTTTCTGAAATTCGGTCTTCTACATAACAATTAGATCTACAGGAGCTATCTCCCATTTTTAACCTGACAACACTAATAATCTTTGTGTTTTACATGCAAATATATGCAATATTTTTATCTGTTTATGAACAAGGACAATATATTTAACTACTGCCAGCCACTGCAAAATTCTGTAACATTAAATTTCCCCTCAACATTAAATGATGCATGGCGCTAGGTGGCCATGACAGGCACAACCAACCATCAATTGCACATCAGTTGCACATAAGACCCATAATGATCCGCAATATCTGCAGGTTGTAGTTGTTGATCTGTGCACAGATGCCTACTCTGCCTTAAGATTTAATACTATGTATATTCCCAAACACCTTGCTTTTCTTCCACAGTTGTATCTTCCCTTATTTTCTCTCTAGACCACTGGTTCTCAACCTGTGGGTCCCCAGGTCTTTTGGCCTACAACTCCCAGAAATCCCAGCCAGTTTACCAGCTGTTAGGATATATGGGAGTTGAAGGCCAAAACATCTGGGGACCCACAGATTGAGAACTACTGCTCTAGACCTTGTCTACACTAGGTGATAAACTCAGGGCTGTCCAAAGCAGTCTAGCCACATGCGCCATCAGAATCTGCAATCCCAGCTTTTTATTTCTGATCACATGGACACCTCTGCGGATGTCAGCATGGGATGTCTGCAAGGTCCAGGGGTGAAATTGGAAACATAGACCCATCTTTTCCCCTTCACTGACAAGTGCATGGAAAAGACGATGGTGGCAGTATCCCATGTGAACAACAAACGGATCCAAAATAGAACCAATTCTTCTTTCTACACTGCACTGAAGTCACAGGGTTGCTCCAAAATTTCAATCAAATTTCCCTGACTTTTCTTAAAATTGGGTTAAACTGGATTACCCTGGAAGTATAGGAAAATTGTGAAGACAGCCAGGATCAAACACACCGTGAATATGGGTTAGTATGCCCATGTAAATGAGCACTTGGCCTTCAAACAAATTCTGTTGCAATCACATAATATGGCTGTTCCGGACAATTTGTCCTCTATTGTTTTAGAAGCATTGCATTCTGCTGGCAACTACATCTTGCCCCATTTTCAAACAGAGAGAATGACATTTTACTTGTTTTCAAAGAGATGGCATATGATAACAATTGTAGCAAGTTTTCTATATTATAAGAAGACACAGAGAGTGATCTGCCAAAGTTAAGCACTTATAAGTCCAATTTTTTTAACTGAAGTTGGCATAATACACAAATCTTATAGGACTCAATAAGATAAAATAGTACAGGCATAATATTGGACTGTGTTTATATTTGTTTTTAGCATTGCCAAAAGAACAAAATGTTCTATATTTTGGGAAATGGATCTGTGTTTAAACTAAATTCACAAGTATATCACAGCTGCGCACCGGGAAGTGGCGCAGCTGGCTAAGTGTCAGCTGCATAAGATCTCTCTGACCTGTAGGTCATGAGTTCAAGGCCTGCCCGGGTCGAGGTGGGTGCCCGACCTTAAGTGTAGCCTGCTGCCGACCTTTGCAGCCCGAAAGACAGTTCATTTGTCAAGTAGGAGATAAAGGTACCACATTAAGTGGAGAGGCGAATTTTGACTGATTTATGAGGCCATTAAAGAACTCCAGGAGTCGCTGAAAGGAATGCGGAAGAACAACAAGGGAAGCTGGAAGATGCTGAGAGAGATGAGGAGTGCGTACGCTCCCCCTGGTGGCCAGAAGTTTGTCAGAAGTTTGCCAGAAAATTGCCTCTTTATTCGTCTTTGTTCGTCTATGTTCGTCAGTATATGTATATGTTGAACTGCAGGGATTGTCTGCAAGTATATGTACTGTAATCCGCTCTGAGTCCCCTTCGGGGTGAGAAGAGCAGAATATTAATGAAGTAAATAAATAATCCAAGAAAAGGATTATACTTTAAATCCACTTGCTAAAGTAGTCAATTGACTGAATGTGATCCACACGAATATTGACTTACTGTTCAGTAATTAAATAAATTGGTCTACACTAGTCATGGGCCTGAAATGTGTCCCATTCATTTGATTTGTATTTCCATTTCATTCCATCCATTCAGATGGTATGAAACGGAATGGCCCGTGGAGTGGGCACCAGCTCCAAGCGTGCTTTTTGGATTAATTGCCTGAGGTCTAGCAGGGCCTGCAGCCGAGCAAGGAGCATGCCTTACTCAGAACTTGGCTGCAGGCACTGCCAGGCCCAGGTGCATAGTCCCAAAACCTGCACCTGTAGGCCCAAAGCACCTGGGCCTATGGGTGCAGGCTTTGAGCCTATGTGCCCAGGTCTGGCAGGGCCTGCAGCCAGGTGCCGAGTAAGAAGCACTCCTTGCTCAGCTGCAGTTCCTGCCAGGCCCCAGACAATTGATCCAAAAAGCAGATTTGGAGCCAGTACCTGCCTTTCATTTCGATTGCATTATTATTCCAGGAGGAGCCCAAAGCCTGCATCCATTGGCCGGGGTGCTTTGGGCCTATGAGTGAAGCCCCCTTTTAAAAAATGGGCCGAAAAAAATGGATGTTTCAGCCCCGAAAACAAAAAACAAAAATCTGACCTCCCGATTTTGGGAGGCCCAGACGAAAATGGATCAGGGTCCCCTCCAAAAGCCAGGACAAAAAATGGTCAAGGTAAATCCAGAATGGACATGACTAGTCTGCACTTGTTAATCCATTTCATATTGAGAAATCGAATCCCCAAATTATTGTGTGTGTGTATCTATCTGTATGAAATTGAAACCACAGTTCTGCAAGACCTAGAAATCTGCACCTTTGTCTTACATTAACCTTTTTGTGCAAAAAGTTTTTGAAATGTTGTCTGATTGCACCCTAGATACCTGTTTTAATTTCCATAACCCCCTCACAATGGACTAGGGGATGGGGGGATATTACTCAAGCAGTTCTCTTCACAAACACCTTGTTTTTGTTCTATTTCATTAAAACATTTGTCCTAGTAGGTCCTCTTTGAAGCCACAACCATACCTCTGCGATGAGTTTCAGAACATGCAGCCCTATCAGGATATCTAGAATTGTGTAATTCTGCCATGCTTCAGTAGAGGTATCTTTTATTCCAAAAATTAATTTAGTTTTCTACAGAAATTAAGAGATCATCCTGTCCCAAACAAGTCACAAGAGAGGCCTGTGTTATCACTCCAGCCTGTGGTGGACAGCATCATTGAGTTTATGGGCTCAGGAGTCAGTAGATTGCAAACCAGGTTGCCTGATGATTGAACTAATATTCTATACCAATCTAAAACTCTAACCAATACCAGTTATGACCAATTTAACTAATTAAGAGTTAATTGTTTCTCCCTTCTTCTCCCAAAAGAAACTGAAAGTGCAAACTGAGATGTCTATCTGTACCCACTTTTTTCTCCTTCACCCCATTCTTTTCCACTCAAGTGACTTCTCAGACTGTCTTTAACTGACTCACTGTCTCACTGTCTCGGAATTTTCCTGTCAGTCACAAACACCTTCTCGCCAACTTTCGAAGTTATTACAGACACTGAAAATATCTCAAGCATACATTTTAAAACACAAAGAGGCCCTCATTTTTCTTGCTTTCTTTCACTGAGACTGTTATATTCTCCCCCCCTGCATCAGATCAAGCTCATAGAATTTTAAAACTACTAATCCATCAGGGCATTTCTGACATATTCTTTCCTTCGATGAAACTAATTAGGAAAATTAAGCACCTGCATACTAAAAGACCTGCTTCAATAAAATTGAAGTTTTATATTCCATCTCCTCCAGATGAATACTAAGGAAACCTTTAGCACAACGCTCTTGGAAATACGTCAGCTCCACTAACTACTTCAGTAAACTTGGAGCTACCAGCTCTGGTGATTAATCAGATGTTGCTCTAAATGAGATTAATTCAGGTGTATCCACCAGGAAAAAACAGGTTACAGCATACATCCCTCTTCTCATCTGTTATGGGCTCTTTTTTATTTTCATTTCATTTTTCTTTGTGAATATAAAATTATGCTTCGGCTATAATCTTGCATGAAAATGGATGCCAGATATTGGATAATTCCTTTGATAAACATCTAAAATGCAAATGAAGGTGGGCTGTAGTTCTAAAACAGTGAAACAAATGGTTTGACAAAACCTCGAGTCTTTTCTTTAAAAGGGGAACCTTAGAATCTGAAACCTTTGAAACAATATTATATTGGGGAGATATATATATATATATATATATATATATATATATATATATATATATATATATGCTGTGCCCAGAAGCAGGATGGGAAAAAATCCTACCACATCAAAATGCGAGAGCATGAAAAACTGATGAGCTTTCAAATTGTCCTCTTTTGCATGCAAATCATATCAGAGTTCTCATTAGCATAAATGCATGAGCAACTCTAAATGCTTTTAATTTCCAATCTCAGCCAGCAGAGGAGTAATTTGTCACTGTCAGGGTGAAAATCTAAAAAGAAAAAGAGGGAGAGAGAGAGAGGACTCCATGCTAAATTGGAATCATATAAATTTTTGATTTGCTAATTGACTGATGCTGCAGTTCAATCAACTGCCTTGAAGGTGTAAATAATTCAATGTACAGTCAAAAAATAAAGGCATAATGTGCTACTGCTGAAGGCATATTAGTATTCTCTGCAGAAGGACATACCTGACCACATTTTCTCCCCTTCAACATCCCTTTAGACAAATTATAGTTTTAAGTTGGCAAGTGCATTTACACTAACAAACACAACAACCACTCAGCAAACTGTAACCTTTCAAATGAATATATATTTTGTCGTAGAAACAAGATTTATAATTTACTTTACATCAAATGTTCCAGGAAAATGTGCACAGTATTCTGCCCCCCCCCCACACACACACACACACATACACCTCGTCTCACAAATGGTGTGTACTTGTAGCTCTCTAATGCAATTAGAAAATGGAGAAAGTGCTCAAATTGAAATCTAACATTTATATTGAGTTTTAATTAGCCTTTTCCCTTAATCAACAGATTCAAATGTCATATGCAAAATGTCTTTAATGCAAAAATGCTGCTCCTCAGTGTGCATATGCAAAAAGGATGATCTTAGCAGCTACATAAGTAAATGCAGTATTTTCACATACACAATGTTTGTATAGCAGGTAACAGTTTAAATTTTACTTTATGCATTTTTACTTTGTTACCAATTCAGTGTTTGATGGAAACCGGGACACAAATTTAGCAAAGATATTCAAGGGACTGGGATGAGGAAATATTACACTGTTTAGAGAATAGGAAAGTAATTAGAGGCATGATCAGCCATATATAAACTAAAACATGATATCGTGAAAGCAGGTATTTATTTATTTATTTATTGTGTCAGAAGCTAGTTGAGGGTACATATAAAATGCATTTACAACACAAAGTGTTTTTAAACTTGGCAATTATGGACCAGAAGCTGGTCACTTGGAGTGCCTCTGGTGTCACTGTGAGAAGGTCCTCCATTGTACATGTGGCAAGGCTCAGGTTGCATTGTAATAAGTGATCTGTGGTTTGCTGTTCTTCATCCTCACATGTTGTGGACTCCACTTTGTAGCCCCCTTTCTTAATGTTAGCTCTGCATCTCATGGTGCCAGAGCATAGCCTGTTCAGTGTCTTCCAGGTCACCCAATCTTTTGTGTGCCCAGGAGGGAGTTTCTCATCTGGTCTCAGCCACTGATTAAGGTGCTGGGTTTTAACCTGCCACTTTTGGATTCTTGCTTGTTGAGGTGTTCCTGCGAGTATCTCTCTCAATCTTAGGAAGCTGTTCCTTGATTTAAGCTGTGGGCATACTTGCTGCTATTTGAACAGAGGATGGGCCGGAGATGTCACTGCCTTGGTCCTTTCATTATTGGCTGCTACTTTCCAACAGATGTCAGGTGGTGCAATACCAGTTAAAAAGTGTAATTGCTGGCCCTGGAAGGAGAAGACCTTTTTCGGGGATGGCATAGCTATCTTTGGAGGGATAAGACCAAAATAGAAAAAGGTTTTAGAAACCATTTTATAAGGGCGGCTCTCATTACAGTATGGGACAAACACAAAGAAAGGTTATGTGACAAAACTCCCCTGTGGTTCTCCCCGAACGAGGCAGACCACAAGAGGGAAATCCCAAGGGAAAGATGGTTAACGACAAAAATATAGTAAGGATTAAAGGGCGGGAAGTGTACTTGCTGTCCCTGGAAGAGATGCAGAGAGAGGAACCCAGTCTAACATGGTTCCACTACTGGCAAATTAAAGAGAACTACAAACAAGATCTGAAGAAGGGGTTTGAAATAACAGAGTCCAGCTGGTCGAAAATTGTTAAAAGCGACATCAAAATAATAAAGAAAGTCTACCAGCTATTACTTGGTTGGGATACGGAGGAGAATTTGATCAAGGAAGTAATGATAAAGTGGGCCAGACTGGTGGGACACTCCATAGATTTGGGCAAATGGGAAGAAGTGTGGGGCAAAAAATTAAAATACACTTATGCCGTGGAGATAAAAGAAAACTGGTATAAGGTATTTTACATGTGGTACCTAACACCAGAAAAGCTCGCAAAGTTCAGTAAAGGCAAATGGAATGCGAAGTGCTGGAAATGTGGAGCAAGTGTAGGTACCTACTTTCATGTGTGGTGGGAGTGCAAGGTGGTAAAGAAATATTGGTGGGAGATATTCAAGAGGACAAAAGATATCTTGGGGAAAAAATTGATTTCAAACCAGAGTATTTTTTATTGGGGATATTTGATTTTGAGTTAGACAAAAATGATGATAAAATCTTCTTTTACCTGGCGGCCGCAGCAAGGATAAGCCTGGCCAGACTCTGAAACTCAAAGAAGTGCCAACCTATCAGGATTGGCTAACAAAAGTATATGACATAATGAATATGGATTCGCTGACGAGAAAGTAGCACAAAACAGGGCTCTAGAAAATAGAACAGATTGGAAAGTGTAATTTCTCCAGTGGTATGGGATGATGCGGCATGTCTCATTAAGAGCCACATCCACCGTTTTAACATGGTGTGATGTATTCCACACTGGGCATGAATACTCAGCAGCAGAGTAGCAAAGTGCAAGGGCAGATGTCTTCACTGTATCTAGTTGTGATCCCCAAGTTGTGCCAGTCAGCATTTGTACAATATTATTTCTAGTACACACGTTTTGCTTGATATTCAAGCAGTGCTTCTTATGAGTCAGAGCACGGCCCAGAGTGATTCCCAGGTATTTTGGTGTGCTCCAATGTTCCAGTGGGATTCCTTCCCTGGTAATCCTCGGCGCTCAGGATGCTTGTCTGTTCTGAAGATGAAAAGCAAATGTCTGCATTTTAGTTGGATTAGTAATCAAATGGTTTTCCTAAAATAGGCAGTAAGAGCACCAAAACTTCAAAGAGCTTCTGTTCAACCATTTAATGGGAGGGTTATTTAGAATTCCCTGTCAAAGAACCACAAACTACAAACTCTAGGATGCCATAGGGCAAAATCATGGCAGTTCAGTGAACATTAGTGCTATCATCTTCTCTGCCAAAAAAAAGTGTTGGTGTGTCACCAAACTACAACTCCCAGATTCCAGGACACCTTCAGGGTCCAGGCCAATGTAAAATATTATACTCATATCTGGTGGATGAATCTTCAATAACTTTTGGATCTTTAAGAACTTTGAACTGGTCACTCAAGAGTTTTGGTGGTCCCAAATCCATGAAGATCTATATTATTGATACCTTACTTTTGGAACCACTCAGCCAAGTTATCCGTAATTCAAAATGGTAGAAAGGTGTCTTTAAAAGCTTAACAGTAAAAAGTACTGTATGGCACACATACTTCATTCAAAGACCCCTGCCCTCATCGCGTGATCACCCTCTAGACCAGACCTGGGCAATTGCCGGCCCTCCAGGTGTTTTGGACTTCAAATCCCAGAAATCCTAACAGCTGGTAAACTGGCTAGGATTTCTGGGAGTTGAAGTCCAGAACACCTGGAGGGCCGGCAATTGTACAGGTCTGCTCTAGACCTATCTTTACTAACTATTTCAATGGGAAAAAAACACCTTTACATCCCAATACAAGGTGAGCCAAGAGGTTTGTAGTTTTAAAAAAAACTTGAAGCAAACTTGTGAAACTCACTGCTAGAAGATAAATCAATGGCTATCAAATTGGCATGCTTTAAAGGGGATTTGGTTGTGTAATCAATACTACTAATCATGTTGTCTATATATATATATATCATTACAATCTCAGACATCCTGCACATCTGTTGCATGAGATGGAGTTGCAGTTGCGCTTTTGTTCTGCTGGCAGACTTTCCACAAAAAGCCAAAATAAGAAGGATCCTATTATTCCATGTGGCTCTTTTTTATATTCCAAGAAAATTCCATAATCATTAGAGGAGAGAGGATTCCTGTACTTCAGGGCTGGGCATGCTATGAGCTCAAAGGGCCAGGGTGTTATATTTTGAGGCTCCTCTGTTGCTCCACAGAACCACACTGTACCAATACAGTAGCAATTTGGAGTAACTGAAAGGGATGGCAAACTACTTGACTTTTGGAACTCCAGGGTTTTTTTGCTTACTTTTTTATTGTTTCAACTTTACCATATATTGCTTACACTTAGTTTCCATTGATGCTTATTTGCCCTCCAACCCCCTGAACAAAAGAGACGAGACACAAAGTATTGGGTTCAAATTGAGCAACTTTTATTTAAAGTTACCTATTTAAATTTCCTTAAGTCTAACTCAGAGGGTGTCAGGAATCAAGGTGTATTCTAGCCGGGGTATCATGCCCCTCGGCTAACGATATCAATTTCGGGCGAAACACCTGGATTCCCTGATTATCCAACCAGGGCAACCCCATTTAGGGAAATGAATGAGAGGTCTGTACTCGAAATCTTGAGATCAGCCTCTTTCATTCCAGGGCCATTATACATCGTTAACCCCTCAACTTGAACTTTGAGGTGAATGTTAACTTAATGGCCCTCACCCCTGAAGGAGGTGCCTTAGGTGCACACCGACTATGGGCTTCCCCTAGCTATTTTCCGCCACAGATTGGGGACAGGTGTCCACCTAGTCCCCATCGCCCACCGAGAGTCCTAACACCCCCTATCCTATGTTAGACGAAGGGAACGTTGCCCAATTCCGATATTACAATCCAACCGCTCCGCAACAAAGCATTGTCGCAAGCCCTGGATACAGGAGGCATGGCCCCTTCCTTGTTCCCCCTTTACGAGGACTCTCACATCTCCACACGCCGTACCACCAACAAGATGGCATATTGGCGGACCGGACGATGTGTATGCAGGGCCATGCCAGCCACACAGTACCAGTTTGCTCGGGCCTGTAAGACGCTTTGCCCGTCCGCAAGCCAAAGCCGTTCCCCCTGATGTGGAACAACTCCGCCAGTCTCAGCTAAGAGCCTCAAACCAACAAGGGGTAAGGACCGTGAATGCAAGTTTGCTGTAGACCACGTCTACCACTCCATTCCAAAAGGTAATGGAGACCAGGCCCAAATGTTGGCCAAAATGAAATGTAGGACCCCTCGACGGCTGGTCACTACCATCAGACAGGCCCGATTCACCCACATGGCCCTTTTTAAGCCATCCTCACACTTTCCCTTCAACTGGGCTGTGGGTCGATGGCCGACTCACGGATTGTGACCTCGGGCACTGCCTGCCAATTCCTGAAACTGTGTAGCCTGTGATATGACCTTAACTCTAACGTTTGGATCAAATATCACCCAGTTTGCTACAAATCCTGGAGGTACCCGTTGACCATACGCCAAGAAGGAACTCCTCCGGACGCCACTTACATTCCCATTCCCACCAGCAATGGAAGCAAGGGCCATAAAAAATTCCTGGCTTCCCTCTGATCCCACAAAGGGGTTGGAAGTCAGGCAATGGCAATAAGGACTCCCTTGAGCTCCCCTTCCTGCCAAGTGGCCATTACTGAACAACAGCGAAGGTGGCTACCTGAGTGTCAGCCACATGGGACTGACCCCCCAATGCTAGTAAATGACTATATGAGCATCCATTGTATGTATTGGACGCATGTCCACATCTGGACTACATTTTTTTAAATATTACCCACTCTCCAGCCATTTATAGGGCTGAGAGGGCGTAACTGAAACAACCAATCTTCTATCGTTTTTTTATTTTTTTTAAACATATATATATATATCTATATATAAACTCTCCTGCCACATAAGGCTGAGAGGGTGCGACTCAAGCGGTTAATGTTCCTCTGCTTTAACAAAAAACACACTTTTCCAACTCCCCAGCCTTTATGAGGCTGAGAGGGTATGACTCAAATAACTAAACTTCTTATTATGTAAATGAAAACACGCTTTTACAGGTCTCCAGCCGTTTATAAAGCCGAAGAGTGTATAACTTAATGTCTAATCTTGCAATGTTATGAAGAAAACGTGCTTTTAACTCTTGAACCGATTATCCGGCTTAGAGGACGTGATCCCCACGACCAACCTTCGCTGTTTCAAGAAATATTGCACTTTAAAACTCCACATCCGGGTAAGGCTGAGAGGGTGCAACTTCAAATGACTGATTCTTTATTTAAAATATGAAATTTCCAACTCTCCAGCCATTTTATGACTGAGAGGGTATAACTTAACTACTAATTCTCTGTTTTAAGAAAACGCGCTTTTAAATTCCTCCACCATTTTTTCAGGCCAAGAAGGTGCGACTCAAACATTTAAAATTGGTATGTTCTAGGAGAACTCGCTTGTAAGAACTCTCCAGCCATTTAGGGCTGAGATGGTCTGCCTACACGATTAATCCTATGTTTTAAAGATGCTTTTTAACTCCCCAGCCGAATTTATAAGGCTGAAAAGGCACGCCTCAAACGAGTAATCATCTTAAGTTGTAAAGAAAAACGCGCTCTAACTCTCCGGCCCTTTTTTAAGGCTGAGAGGTTGAGTTCTAACAACTATTCTTATTATACCTTAAAGAACACGCTGCTTATTCTCTCACTGTTTTAAGTCTGAAAGGGTGTGCCCCAGACAACTAGCCTTCCTGTGGTTAAAAAAAAATGTGTTTTTCAAAATCCCGAGTCTTCACGACTGAGAGGGTAAGACTTAAACAATTAATCATCTTATGTTTTAAGGAAAAGAGCACGCTTTCCAAGCTCCCTGGCCGTATATATGGCTAAAGGGATGTGACTCCAATGGCTACTCTTCTTATGTTTTAAAGATAACGAGCTTCTCAAACTCCCTAGCCGCTATGAGTCTAAGAGGGAATGCCTCAAATAACCAATCTCCCTATATTTTAAAGAAAAAGACACCTTTCAAAATCCTTACCATTATAAGGCTGAAAGTGTGGGAATCAAAGCAACTAATCTCGCGTTGTTTACGAAAACGCGCGTTACAAACTCTCCAGCCAATTATCAAGCTGAGAGGGGGTGACCTGCCCGACTAATTTTCTTCTTTCTTTCCAGGGAAAATTGTTTTTCGAACTCCCCTGCCCTTTATAAGGCTGAGAGGATGTGACTTAAACGACTAGTCTTCTTGTGTCTAAGTAAGACGTGCCTTTCAAACTCTCAGTCCATTATAAGGCTGAGAGGGTGTCACCTACAACTAATCTTCTGTTTAAAGACAATGTGCCTATCCAATTCCCAAGCTCTTTATGATGCTGAGAGGGCGTAGCTCCGCAACAAACGTCTCATGCTTTAAATACTACGCGCTTTTCAAACTCCCAAACCCCATATAAGGCTGAGAGGGTATAACTCAAAGCATTAATCTTCCTATGTTTCGAAGAAAAAGCACTTAAAACCCTCTAGCCATTTTAAAGGCTGAGAGGGCATGACTTCAATAACTAATCTTCCTCTGTTTCAAGGAAAAAGATGTTTCCAACTCTACTGCCATGTATAAGGCAGAGAGGATGTAACATAAATGACTAATCCTCTTCAATATAAAAGAAAAATCATTTTACAAACTCCCTCTAAGCGAGTGTGTCTCATAATCCCGACAGTACAGTCTTTTTAAGGAAGAGGTTATGCGTTTTACTCACTGGCCATGAAAAAAGGGGGGTAAGAAAACGTGTCTCCATAAAGACAACTGAGTTTCTCACACTCAGGTGAAATAATTACTTGTTTGCGATTAATAACACAATTGCCACTGTTGCCAAACTTAGGTCAACAGTAAGCTATACCAAGGGTCGGGAGCTCCCCTTTCACATTGAAAATTAACGCAATCAAATGATAAATACATTGTTTGAAATTGGCAACTCCACTGCTAATGTTGCCAAATATAGGTCGACAGTAAGCAATATCAAGGGTCAGGAGCTCATTCAAGTTAAAAAAATTTATCCCAGTTGAAATTCAAAAATGACCCAAGTGAAAAACCCCATACATAGCTTGGAATTAATCACTCAATTCTTAAAGCTGACAGACCAATATAGGTTGACGGTGAGCCATACCGAGGGTTGGCACTCACCAAGTCCACTGGTGAAGGGACATTTACATTGCTGAAATTAGCAACTTAATTGCTTTTATACTGCCAAACATGTAAATGGTAAGCTATACCAAGGGTCGGGAGCTCACTCAGGAAGAAATTTAAAATGACCCAGGTGAAATAATAAATACGCTGCTTAAAATTAGTAACTCTATGTTAAATGTTGCCTGCAATAAGTCAACAGCAGGCTATATCAAGGGTCGGGAGCCTGCTCCTCGAGTTGAAAATTAAAATGACACAAGTAACTGATAATTGCATTATTCGCAATCAGTAATTCCATTGCTATTGTTGCCAGACATAGGCCAACCGCAAACTATACCAAGGGTCGAGAGCTTACTCCTCACGTTGGAAATTAAGATGACCCAAGTGAAATGAGAACTGTACAGCATTCCAATTATTAACTCAATTGCTAATGTTGTTAGCCATCGGTCGACCATAGGCTGTATCAAGGGTCGGGAGCCCGCCCTCAGGTTAAAAATTAAAATTACCTAGGTGAAATGATAGATGCACTGCTTAAAATCAATAACGCCATTGTTAATGTTGACATACATAGGCCAACCGTAAGCTATATCCCGGGTCAAGAGCTTACTCCTCAAGTTAAAATTAAAATGCCCCATGTGAAATAAGAAATGCATTGCTTTAAATTGTGAATTCTATTGCTAATGTTGACAACATAGGCCAACAGTAAGCTATACCAAGGGTCGAAAGCTTACTCCTCAAGCCGAAAATTAAAAGGACCCATGTGAAATAATAAATGCATTGCTTGAAATTACTAACTACATTACTAATGTTATCAGCCATAGGTCAGCAGTACACTATACCAAGGGTCAGGAGCTCACCCCTCACGCCAAAATTAAATAGCCCGGGTGAAATAATAAATGCATACGCTTAAATTAGTATCTCCATTTGTACTAAAATCCAAATGAATGTAATTAATCCATCTCATAAAATGCTTGATAAGGTAAGCAGATTTCTTGGTGGCCATGAGGCCGATATGGGTGCCACCCAGGAGGGCGACCAGAACAAACAAAGTTTATTTAATACCCCCCATGAGGAGTGGCCCGAAATTGTACACGTTTGGGCTGCCAACGCCAACAGCCTGCCCCTCATGCTTATAGCCTGCCGCCGCCAGGCTACAGAGATAGAACGCGGGACCAGTTCACTAATTAAAAGGGGGGGTCTTGGTAATTTATTTATATATGTACTGCACATTATTATCTTGTTATTATATATATATATTTATTATTATTTTAAAAGGCATAGGGAGGCTGGTGAACCAGCTCCCGACTAATCATGAACGAGCAAAACCCACCCCAAGATGGCCGCCAACACCACCCCAACTAACAGGTTAAGGAGGGGGAGGAGCAACAGCCATGTGGCCAATATGGCCGCTACAAGAAGATGCTGCCTCCCCCCGATAGGGAGTCTGTTTAGAAACGGCCAAGGTGCAAAATGAAATGGCGGACTCCCATCCAAATATAAACCAGGGCAGACCCAGCTTTGATAATTTTTATTATTATTATTATTATTTTAAATTAATGAGAAGGGGGGTGGGCCTTCTTGGCAGAAAGGGGGGTGAGGGCCCGGCCTGCCAAGCCCCGCGAGCCGCCATCAAGCCGAGCCACCCCACCTGCCACTCAACCCCACCCCTAAGGACGCCCTCTTGCCAAGCACCCTGGGCGAGAAGGGGAAAAAAGCCCCCTGCTGTGGCCCAAACACGCCGCCCGCCATCGCGGGAAGCGAGTGAAAAAGGGCCGCACCGCGCCGATGCAGCAGGGCAGCCAGCCCCCCCCCCCCCCGCAAGGCAAGCTTGCACGAGAGGAAGGAAGGGTGGGGGCAGGCAGGAGGGAAGCAAGACGCCTCCCGCCAGCCGCTCCGACCCCGAAGGGGGGGGGCGCCGCCGCCACCCAACCAATCACGCGCGGCTGCAGTCCCATGGCCAGGCACCAAGCTCCAGCCGCGGCGGCGAAGCGGCGCGCCCGGAGGGAACACCCGCCAGCGCCGCCCCAAGAACTGGGGACCTGGCGCATCAAGGAAAGGGCCGAGAGTAACAGGGGGCAGCGGGGCCCGAACCGACCCCGGCTCGCCCCCTGCGGCGCCTCCCGCCGACGAAAAGCCCGGCGGCGGCACCACGAAAACAGGGCCTAGAGCGCCGCCAGGCCAGGCCCTGAAGCAGCAGGGGACGAGGGGAGCACGAACCCGTCTCCAGCTCGCCCCCTGCGCCCCGGGCCCCGCCGGCCTCCAAACGCCACTCCCCTCCACCGATGGGGAGCGGCGAACCCGGTCCGTGGGGGGGACAAGGCCCCACTCCCCCAAGGAGCTCACCTGTAGGAGGAGACTGACCGTCTCCTCCGGCTGCAGAGCTCCAACTGAGCTCTCAGGAGGCAGGCCCTGAAAGAAGGCCACGCCCCCTGGCTCCCAGAGGTTCCAAGAACCTCCTCTTTCTCCGTGGGAGGGGGGCAAAATCCTCTCCCTCTTTAGCCTTTGGCTAAGAGGGAAATTCTGATTTATACACACTACATTTCCATGTAACATTGCTTTTATCTGCACTGTCTCTTTTTATTCTTCCTTCTCTTTAAAAAAGGGAAAAATAAAAATGGGGGAGGAGGGGAGATAGGTGACCTTCGGTCTATTCCAATCTAGTCACAAAGAAAGCTAATATCATATGCTTCACCCTCTAGACCTCTCTTTACTAACTCTTTTCTCTGGGTTTTGGCTTTACTATGTTTTTTTGTTTTGTTTTGTTTTGTTTTTCTGTGTCAGGGCAAGAACATTTGAAATACATTTTTCCAACTGACCTCACAACCTCTGAGGATGCCTGCCATAGAGGCCGGTGAAACATCAGGAGGGAATGCTTCTGGAACATGGCCACACAGCCTGGAAAACTCACAACAACCCATTTAAAATACACTCTTAAAACTATTTTATATAAGCTAAAATAGAGAATTTTGGCAGAATTTTGGGGAGACAGCAAAAAAAGCATACACAAGTCATATATAAAAGCAATGTACAGGGGAAAAATATCCAAAAAAGGCTGAATGTAGGTTCAAAGTGCCATTCTAGATCTCCTGAAGACCTGCTGAGAGTGTGATGTAGTGGAGTGAGTGTTAAATTAAGATTTCAGAAGACAAGTATTCAAATCCACATTCAGCCACAGAAATCCCAGAAATAGTGGGAAAACATACAATAGATTATAAGAAGATTACGTAGTTCAGTGTTTCCCAACCTTTTTTGAGCCGCGGCACACTTTTAACATTAAAAAAATCCAGGGGCACACTACCAACCCAAAATGACACAAAATGACACTGTAACACAGAAAAGAACGGCTGGGGGTTGGTGATCTGCTGGGAGTGCTGAAGCCAGGGGAGGAGCCAGGCCACACCATGCCCCGCCCCCTCCCCGGCTTCAGTTCTCCCACAGCTTCGCCAGCCTTGAGGGGGCAGTGCCAAGCCAGCATTGTGCAGGCTCTGCCACCGCTGGCTTGGCACTGCCCGCTCAAGGCTGGTGAAGCTGTGGGAGCGTTGAAGCTGGGGGAGGGGGCAGAGCCAGGCCGAGCCATGCCCCGCTCCCTCCCCCCGGCTTCAGTTCTCCCACAGATTCACCAGCTTTGAGGGGGCAAGCCAGCATTGTGCTGGCTCTGCCATCGCTGGCTTGGCACTGCCCCCTCAAGGCTGGCGAAGCTGTGGGAGTGCTGAAGCCGGGGGGAGGGGGCAGAGCCAGGCTGCATCATGCCCCCCTTCCCCTGGTTTCAGCTCTCACAGAGGAGGAGCATGAGTGGTGGACGGGCTTCAGTAGGCGGGGCTCCTCCTCCACGCGGCTTCAAGAAGCAAGGGGCAAGAGTCATGGTGGGAGTCATGGCAGATTGGAGGCTGGTTGGGGAAATGGTCGAAGAAGGCGGTGCCCCGGTCCCTTCTTCTTGTTCTTCACCGCCGCCCATCCCTTCCTCCTCCTCTCCCAAGCAGCAAGAGTTCAACAGGAGGAGGGAGGAAGGAAGGGGGGCAGAGAGCTTTTCTCGCGGCAGACCTGATGATCGCTCACGGCACACTAGTTTGCCAAGGCACACTGGTTGAGAAACACTGACGTAGTTTATAGAATTTGAATATGATTGGAGTGTGTGTGTGTGTGTGTGTGTAATTGGACAGTGAGGTTCTGAGAGCAATTGAACAATTGGAGGAAAATAGAAGACTCTGTAAAGGACAAGGTTTTTTTTTAATGAAAAAGAGTTGTATGAAATGTAAGAAAAAATATTCTTGTAACTCTTCAAACACTTTCTCTCTGCACACATCATTTTAAAGCATCAAATAGCTTTTCAAACCATTTGTCCAGAATCCCAGAAGTTACTTTAGCCATTAAGGCTGTCATTGAACAGTGAAGATGGAGTGGTTGGAAGTGTGAGATTTGCTATAAAGGAGCGATGTCACATTGAGGCTGTGTAGTCTGAAGGTGTAAAGTCTATTTATCCAGATATCCTCTCTTGTTCTAAATATTCTTGGATCAGATGGTATGTCTGCAGCAAGAAGTAACAAATCAGAAATGCTGTGGTTTTCTTAGTTGAAGTGTTTGACATCTAGTTTAGTGAGGAAAAGGTGGGATTGTGTGTTTATGGATCCTAAAATACAGGCCCAGTTTAGTTTTTAAAGCTGTATAATATTGGGCGCCCTGCTGGCACAGCAAGTTTAAAGTGCTGAACTTGCTGACTGAAAGGTTGGTGGTTTGAATCCAGGGAGTGGAGTGAGCTCTTGCTATTAGCCCTAGCTTCTGACAAACTAGCACTTCAAAAATATGTAAATGTGAGTAGCTCAATAGGTACGACTTCTGTGGGAAGGTACCAGTGCTCCATGCAGTCATACCAGCCACATGACCTTGGAGGTGTCTACAGACAACGCCAACTCTTCAGCTTAGAAATTGAAATGAGCACCAACCCCCAGAGTTAGACCTGACTAAACTTAATATTAGGGGAAATCTTTTTTAAAAACCTAATAATTTTTAAAATTATTATTTTATTTATTTATTAGTTCAATAAAAACTCCCAGAGGCTAATAGATAAACATAGTTCAATAAAAACAGGTAATAGATAAAACTCTAGATAAAACACAGACTAAAATCACATAAAACACAGACTAAAATCTGTCAAGTCTGTCTAAACAAATGCGTCTTGCAGGCTCTGCGGAAGGCGGTCAGATTTTGCAGAGCCCGCGTTTCCGGTGGTAATGCATTCCACAGAACCGGGGCGATGATTGAAAATGCCCTGTGCCTTGTCGAGGTCAGATGGAAAGACTTCATACTGGGAATGTCAAGAAGATTCTGTTCTTCTGAACGTAATGATCTCAGAGGGTTATATGGAATCAGGCGATCCCGTAGGTACACTGGCCCCAGACCATGCAAGGCCTTGAAAGTAAGAACCAACACCTTGAAAGAAATCCGGTATTCAATTGGCAGCCAGTGCAGATTCTGCAGTATTGGTGTTATACGGCAGCTCACGGATTCCCCCGTGAGTAACCAGGCTGCAACATTCTGCACCAGCTTAAGTTTCCAGATCACAGTCAAGGGTAGGCCAATGTAAAGAGCATTACAGTAGTCAAGTCTTGAGATGACCGTGGCCTGGATTACTATGGCTAGGTTGTTCTGTGAGAGATAGGGAGCCAGATGCTTCGCCTGTCGCAGATGAAAGAACGTGACTCTGCTGACATTGGGAGGTTTGAGTCTCCATTGACAGCAGAGGGTCCAAATGGACACCAAGGCTTTTTACTAGTGATGACGGGCGTAGTGCCTCGCCATCCAGGGTTAGCAATTGGATTTCCCTATCGCCCGGACGGCCCAGCCAAAGGATTGAATTCAAACATTATAATGAATATAATGCTTGAATTCAATGGTAAATCTTACACTAAATGCGACGAATAATCAAAGCCTGCTGGTTTTTTTATATTCTTGACCTGCAGTAGGTTGGACCATGTGGTCTCCTCGAACTCTATCGTTGGAATGCTATTTTGCTGATACAGCCTAATGGGCTTTGTAATTGCTTTAAGCTATGGTTTAGTTTCAGCCCAATGGAAATTACAGTCCTTGAAGCCATTCTTGGTTTCTTGAAAAGTGGTGAATACTCTCTATTATTTGTTCTGGGAACTCTGCCATGAAAATGTACTTACACTGATAAGAAGTAACATTTTTGAAACAATGCCTTGTAGGAGATTATTCAGTACGCAGTACACCAGCAAGGGAGGGATGAGCAAATGAGGCAGACACTTCACCACTTTCTCTTCCTACCTATACAGTTGTTGTTAAGCCAAAATAAAGTGCCTAAAGTTATAAAAGGTTTTTCATTTGTTTGTTTTGCAGAGTCTGCTGTCATTTTGTTTTTGGTGCACCTAAATGCATATTTGTTCAAAATCAAACTTCCTGGCTCATGAGATTTTCTGTCCATCTTACTTTCTCATACCAAGAGGGAACTTCCCACTACACTGAGGACCTACAAGTGATGTTTTTTTTAGATACAATAAGTTGTTCCAGTCACAGTGCACTTGTCTTATCCCTAAAATAAACATAGACAATCCTATGAGTTCAATCCTGGGAGTTCGAACCCCCATTCAGTTGTGAAACCCATTTGTTTATTTTGGTCAAGTCACAATCTCTTAACCCCGGAAAAAGGCAAAAGCAAACTATCTCTAGACAAATTTTGCCTTGAAGAAATGGAGAACATTTCAGCTTAAGGCCATCATAAATTGAAAACTACATGAAGGCATGTAACAATAATGCCCAATATTTTTTGTAATTTTTTATTGAATGCTTTTCTTAATCTTAATCAAGAAGCGGTAAAATGTGAATTAAAGATAAAAAATGTATGTATTCAAATATATATCCTTTAAGGCATTTTTAACCAAATGATTCACCCAAGGATACCAACTCTGTATAGATTTTTCCAAGGACCTCTTCACACATTGCTCCAGTTCACCTGCAATCACCTCGCACACCCTCCATCTTTTCCCCATCATAACAGGGACAACAGGACAAGACATGTTGGCACCCTGTCCCCATCAGATGGGGGAAATGCACCAAAAAGGCACCAAAACCTACTTACCTCTCCATCGTGGGCAAGGAAGCATCTTGTGACATTTCCTAACAACTCCAGGAGGAATGGAGGCTGGGACAAGCCAGTGTCATCTGATGGCGCTCAGCAGGCCCCATCCCGAAGAGGAAAAAGGGCCAAAAAAACCCCCAGTGTGATGAAATGGAATATTATCTGATGTCCTTAAAATAAATTTACATATGCATACACCTGCTATCCATAGTTTTCTATGAGTCAGTGCCAATTTTGCTAGTTAGACAGGAATGTAAACAAGATTCAAACAGAATGATTTATTTTTATGTTTATTTTGCTGTAGTTCTTTGGGGGGGAAAGATCTGAACACCCACCCACCCCCACCCCCCAAAAAAAGAAGGAAGGAAGCAAAGGAAGGAAAAAAGAAAAGAAATAATCCTGCAGTGCTAGCTGCCAAATGGCTTGAGATATTATTTAAACTGTGAAGAGACAATTAAAACCCTGCTATAGGAGATTAAAGCACAAAAGTACCAATATTTAAGACTGTTTTTGAAAACATATCTCTCACGGCGTGGAATTTGTTCTCTCTTTTTAATCCCTTGTTATATAGCTGCTTCTGTTATTCATGTAGCTTATGTCTCACCCATGTAACAATTGTGAGCTAATCATTTAGACACAGTGAAAGTGAGCTTTTTTAATGGAAGAAATTAAAAACTCACTGAAACTAATTGTTGGTTAATTTTGCATTTTGTAACACACATGCAGAGAATAATGTCATTTCCCAAACTCATGCCATCTTACTCTGTAATGATATGCCTAAATTGTACTTTAATGTTACCTAGTAATTTACAATACTTTAGAAAAATGAATGAGTGCTAAAAATACTCTTAGGGGGGGAAATCAGAATAAAATGTGCCCTGGAAGTTAAAGACAATGTATGTGATCCAGCTAGAATATGGTTTAAATCCTCAAGAAAACATAGAACGTATATCCTAATCTTCCACTGAAATGAATAACAGCATGCTTAATTTTGACAGAGCCATATCAAATTTAAGAGTCAAAGTACAAGGGTCTCAATTAAGAGACCACTTATATTACACTGAAATTAATAGTATGACTTCTGTATTCTCAGGATTGGTACCCACAGTTTCACTTACCTTTTCCAACGAAATCTGTCTTCTCCAATAATTTTATATGTATGTTTCTGCTGGAAAATACCATAGAATAGTGTTGGAGAACCTATCAAATTCCTGGAGAAGATACATTTCCAGGATTTTTTTAAAGGTCTTTCAGGGAAACTGTGGTGGAAGTCATTTATTTCAAGAGTTCAGTGAAGTTTTCCCAAGGTATTTTACTTTCTTTATTATTTCTTTCAATAGTTTGGTATTATCCATATTTTCCTGTTTCCATTGTAAGTTTAGAAAATATTCCTCAAAGATACAGGGGTTGTACTACATGATGTCCCATTGATTTCAATGGTACTTGAGCATGATTAGGTTTTCTGTATCAAAATCAGTTTTTACAAGATTGAAAGAAAAACATCTTTTTGCCTCTGTGATAGAGCACCAATAGAATAACTATTGTCAAAGACATATTTGTATAACAGCTTCTTCGATTAGTTTAATTCTGGAGTGCTGAACTGGAAACAGAGATGGAGCACAGGGAGTCTGTGTTTCTTGTTGTATTATTTAAAGTTATATTTGTATTTAAGTATTGTAAACCGACCTGAATCCTAAACTGGGATTATTATTAATAGAGCTGAAATGTTTGAAACATTTGAGCAGCATAAACCTAACGACATATTGAAAACATCCATGACTGAACACTGGTGGGATAATGATCTGGGCTGTAGATTACTTGCCCAGGGCTCCAAAACATCATCCTACTACTGCTCAAACATGATTGGTTTAAATCTGTTATTACATTAATTTTATCTTTTAAAACTCTATAGCAAGCAATTCTATTACTGTCGTATTAGATTATTTAGACATCAACACAAAACAGGAAAAAGTGGGATGAATGTAAATTTAAACTGTTTAAGGTTAATTCACTGTAATTCCAAATTTTCTGTAATCCAAAAGTCAAAACAACTGAACAGGTTTATCATTTCTAAATAATTTAATAATTTACTTTCATTCTATTTAAGGGAAATGGCTAAATATTGGGTTTATGTATAGAAAATACTCTCATGTTTCATCATAAATACTTTCATATTTCCATAGAGGGTGATTTCACCATGTTTTTGGGATTTGTACAATGGCCTATTTCAGTCATTGAAGAAAACTTAACTCAAAAGAGGATACGGGTGGCCTGCAAGCGGCCTCTTTCTAATTTGCACAGAACTTTGGGTTAATAAATGTGCATCTAGCAGGCTTCTAAAACATTCATTCTGAACCATTAGATTATGTAAGTCAACTATTCAAGGGCTAGTGAGGCAAACGGGACAATTGGGTTGTGAAAATATAGAATTACATTTTTACTCATTGGATGGCTTTAGAACAAGCAACAATTTCTGTCTAGCTTTTCTCATCCTGTTTCTGTGACAATAAAGTTGGAAAAAAGATTGTACATTTCACTCAGAAATATAGGCATTGGGAACGGGGGAGTAATAAATTCAGCTCAGCTTGTGATTTTGTCTTTTGAATAATTTGTATGCAGAAGAAACCAACAACGAAACTAATAATGAATTGTTTGCTTGCTTGTTTGTAGGTCCTCAAAAAACACCTTATGGGAAGAAAAGAAACATGGCAAGAAACAAAGTACAAAAGTACAATAAATGGGATTGGGTTAACTCTTCATAAGGCAAAGTGAAAAAAGTAAAGATTGTTCACTCCAATGAAGCTGATTGCATGTTCACAGGAAGTGAATCCCTCTTGAAAAGTTGTGGTCAGCCATCTGGAGGCAAAGAAACAGCCTGATACTTTTCTATTCATATCTCATTCTTTTCTCAGCTGCTGATTTCCTTCCCACCAAGAAAGTGCTATGTGTCCAGTGCCAGTTGAAATGATGCCAATCTACCAGTGTTTCAAAGCATGACTACATCTAAGGACTACATTTCCCAAGAGCTTCTGCTGTGCCTTGTAAGTCAAACCTAGAAAAGAGAGCTTTGTGTTTCTTCTTAAGAAACAGAAGATGAAAAAGAAAGCCTAGGAGCAGATTTGTGAAGACCAAGGACATATCGATAGGCAGCTGATATTGCTACAGCCATCAAACATTGAAATGTTTAAGATTACTACATGAACTACTAGGAAAGATTTCTGGGGGGAGAAAAACAAACCTATGAAAGCTACTGATGGAACTCTTAAGTAGGAAGTTCCTGGTTAAAAGACTTGAATGATTACACTCAAAATCCAATCACTATATGTTGTATGCCGTAATAAAGTGTTGTTGTGTGCCCAGCTATGCTTGTTTTACCTGACCCTCTAGCTGAAACTCCAGCCTATTTTGAGATACACACCATTGAAGGAGTGGCCAAAAAAACTCATCATGAATAACAAGAGATGCAAGCATGTCTATTGGAGCTTTTATGATTCACTATGTCCTTGAATCAAAGGGGAAGCTTTTGAACTGTGGTGTTGGAGGAAAATTCTTGGATCACAAGAAGATCAAATCAGTCCATACTTCAGGAAATAAAGCCCAACTGATAATTGGAGGGAAGGGTATTAGAAGCAAAGACCACTTTGCTTCTAATACCCTTCCCTCCAATTATCAGTTGGGCTTTATTTGACCACATAATGAGAAGACAGGAAAACTTAGAGAAGATAATGATGCTGGGGAAAATGGAAGGAAAAAGGAAGAGGGGCCAACTAAGGGCAACATGGATGGTATCTTTGAAGTAACTGGCTTGACTCTGAAGGAGTTGGGGGTGGTGAGGGCCAACAGGGAGCTCTGGCATGGGCTGGTCCATGAAGTCTTGAAGAGTCAGAAGCAACTGAATGAATAAACAACTAGAAAGGGGGAAATCCATTAGAAGATACAGTAGTTGTCAGGAATTGCCAGAATATTGTCCAGTCCAAGATAAACAAAAATGTTGTTTATAATTTTTTTTAAGAAAAGGAGAATTGCATCATGACCTACAGCAATATATGCTGGTCTATTTTCTCCCAGTGTAAGGTTCTCCCATGTATTCTGTTCCCCAGGCAGATGCAAACCTTTCTGTTTTACCCATCCTGCTAAACTATATGCTCATTAACTGCATGCCAAGGTGATTGCAGTAATGGTAACTCATTAGGATTAATATAGAGGTGGCTAACTCTACAGTGATTTTAGCATTTGCCTCCAATCTAGGCTGCTCAGACATATTGCTAATTATGTTTGACAGCCAGGAGCAGCAAGCGGACAATATTTAAAGGTGCATTAATGCTTTCTTGTCAGCAGTTTCTTCTCTGTGTGCGCGCGCACGCATATGTATGTATATCTTTCAAAATCTTAAAATGCTTGCAATGCTGTTTTGTTTCACCAGAAATCACTACAAGCTGTTTCTTCAATACAGGGTCACCAAGTGAAAAACTGGGATATGCTGGAATAATGCATGTATGATTAAAATAGGTCATAGCACTTCTTTTCCGATCTGATTTTTGTCCAGTACATGGTATTTTTTCTTATAGATGGTAAAAACCTTTTAATAACATAATGCTCTGAGCACCTTCTTTCTCTACCAAATTCTTTTGTTCATTCCTTTAGACATATATGTAAATTAAGTTCTTAAATTTTTAAAAATAGGTCAGAAATAAAGCATTATGCTTCTCTTGCAAAAATAAATTTTAATTAATAATTGCCAAAAGCAACAAGCCTGAGTTCTTAGCAGTGTACTAGTTATTAGGTTTTTCTTTCGGTCTTGAAACATGGTGGCTAACATACTGAGCTACAGGTCTGGAAGCCTCCAGTTAAAATAGCTTCTGCCATGAACTCATTAGTCATCCCTCCGCACACACTACTATATCAATCAATGTAGGGAGACCAGGCTTGTTACACATTTCCTATATGAAGATAATATCAGTGATTTGGCTTATCTGTCATTCTCTAAATATTCTAGCACATATGTGATATACACTGACTCTCAGACCCACCACCATCAGAAGCAGATTTGGTGAGGGCTTGGAAGAGAGCCTGAACGTCTCAGGTAGGATCATATCAAGACTAAATAGACTGAATGTAAGCTATTGAAGACATTTTAGGTCCCAATCAGCACTTTGAATTGTGTCCAGAAATGAAATAATGGAGAAGAAAAGAGGGATGAAGCAGATGGTGGTTTTATGGCTTTTCATGATTGTGGCTACTACAGCTTTATAATAGCATGAAGAAGTCATGACAGCGACAATTACTCTTCTCGTCCTGATAACATCTACATGTTGCAACATCAGGACAGAGAGTAGGGCAAGACCAAGGAAGTAGTGATGCTGGCAATGTTTCACAATGACTGGACTTCTGAAACAGGTTGAAATGCTTGCAATGGCTTAGACCAGTGGTTCTCAACCTATGGGTCCCCAGATGTTTTGGCTTTCAACTCCCAGAAATCCTAACAGCTAGTAAACTGGCTGAGATTTCTGGGAGTTGTAGGCCAAAACACCTAGGGACCCACAGGTTGAGGACTGCTGACTTAGACAATTGCAAGGAGGTCATCATACCACCAGTCTGAAAAAGTCTGGACTCCCTCCCTCCCAATAAACACTGTTTTCTTCACACAGGAAATTCGACAAGGCCTTCTGTCCAATATTCTGTATGTGATCCTCTGTACAAGTTGGCAAAATATTGTGTCTGGCCAACCAAAGCCCATAAAAGCAACAATCTGTGTCTGTTCCCAGTCTTCCATTTAGCTGGCATGTACCCTAACTAGAAAGTTGCACAGAGACAAATGTCTATAATAAAAACATATGGTGCAGTTCATTATCACATACCAGAAGGGGATAATAACTGGATGTCATGGGCATATGGGTCGAGTTCCCTACATTTCAGAAGATCCCATCATGTTCACTTGGTAGAATCTGTCTGGTGTCCTTTTTGCTCATTTGGTGAAATCTGTCTGTGTGCATGGTAAACCAATGTTGAATTAGTTACAGCTGCATGTCCAAATACGTATATCTGGTGCCAAAAGACAATGTCTAGTGTGTTGTCTAGTTCAATTGCCCTTTTTTTTTTGCAGATCATCCAACTTGGAGTCTACTCCACATAGTTATATAGAAGCATATGTGACCATGAGAAATTCTCCACCATACATATGGATCAAGATGCCCTCGAATCTCAAATGCTACCTGCATTGGCTTTCGTATACTCATTTATTTCATCAGATAGAAAGACAATCCCAACTATGTATTATACACAGGGGAGGGAGGGAGGGAGGGAGGGAGGGAGGGAGGGAGGGAGAGAGGAGGGAGAGAAAGAAAATATGTATTTATCTTTAAACATGTTTTTATGAACTGGACAAAAACATTTACACTTTACTATGTTCTTTGGTTTGTGAGGAGTTAAACCCATTTCACAATAAAAGATTGACCTTCAATCAGGCATTTGACTATACTCAAGCAATTTCATGGGCATTTGCTGGCTGTGTATGATATAAAAACCTGTTACAAATTTATTATAATAATAAGCAATGGAAGATATTGAATAATGCAAACTTGAGATTTGACTGATCTGTAATTGTGAATTGGCAAAGGTTAGGAATGATGGGTTTGTTTGTAATGGAGGCAGTAACTTGTTGCAAAAGAGTTATTGTATTACTGTTGACTACCAACAAAATAAAGAAAAATTAAGAAAATTGATAAAATAAGAAGGGAGCGGGATGTACTGGGGGAGCTTGCTGCTAGGCCTGCCAGAGCAGAAACCAGGGATGGTGCCTGTATCGTTAGTTGAGCAGAAGAGAGGATTTCAGCCATTGTTTCAATGAGATCACAAGCAACACTGATTGAATTTCTGACTTTCCCATTAATACTAAAAGTGCAGGAACCCCTCCAATTTTCATCCTGGCATTCCTACTTGCTGCTTTCCTTTAGGCTTACCAGAGTGAAAACAGGAGTGGGTTCCTGTACCTTTAATGGTTGTGTAGAACGTGTGGCATGACCAGGGGCGGTCTAAGGTAATTTCCAATGGTAGGCGAACATAATTTTGGAGCCCCCCCAAAAAACATTATTTTGCCCCCCCAAACATTATTTTGGCAACCCCCCCCCATTTTTAAGCGGTACCTTGCACGTTCTCATTCCATTCCTCCTGCGCGCCGCCACTCCTTGCCCTGTGCAATTCGAAGGCCTTCGAAGGCTCCTCCTCGCGCTTCCTGGTTCCCCCTGCCAGCCCCACCCACGGGGTGTTGCAGAGGGCAGGGGGGCGCTCTCCCTTGCCCTGTGCAACGCCCCATGGGAGGGGCCGGCAGTGGGCACCAGGAAGCGCTAGGAGAGGCCTTCGAAGGCCCCTCCTCGCGCTTTCTAGTTCCCCCTGCCAGCCCCACCCACGGGGCGTTGCAGAGGGTGGGGGAGTGCTCTCCCTTGCCCTGTGCAACGCCCCGTGGGAGGGGCTGGCAACGAGCACCAGGAAGCGCGAGGAGGGGCCTTCGAAAGCTCCTTCTTGCTCTGCAATGGCCCGCGGGAGCGGCGGCACCCGGCGGGCGGGAATTTGCCCCACTACAAGATGGCGCCCTAGGCAGCGGCCTACTTGGTCTATATCTGGGACCTCCCCTGGGCATGACAAGCAACACATACTTTCCTCTTCCATACAATCATAGAATCATTCTGTTGGAAGAGACTTCATGGGCTATCCAGTCCAACACCCTGCCAAGAAGCAGGAAAAATGCATTCAAAGCACCCCCAACAGATGGCTATCCAGCCTCTGCTTAAAAGCTTCCAAAGAAGGAGTCTCCACCATACTCCAGGACAGCGAGTTCTACAGCTCTCACAATTAGAATCATTGTTCCGCATCCTAGTCTCCAAGGCAGCAGAAAACAAGCTTGCTCCCTCCTCCCTATTACTTCCCATCACATATTTATACATGGCCATCATGTCTCCTCTCAATCTTCTCTTCTGAAGGCTAAACATGCCCAGCTCTTTAAGCTGCTCCTCATATGGCTTCTTCTCCAGACCCTTGATCATTTTAGTTGCCTTCCTTTTCTCTGGACGTATTCCAGCCTGCCAACATCTCCCTTCAATTGGGGTGTCCAAAATTGGACACAGTATTCCATAACTATTAAAGGTACAGGGCAGGAGCCCTTTCCAGTTTTCACTCTGGCAACGCTACGAAGGAAACAGCTCTTACCTTGATGTGAAAAAGTGTTTTTAAAATTGCTACCCATTTGCTTTGCAAGCACTCCTAAATGGGAAGGAAGACGAAATTTCACTTCTGTTGCCTCACAAAAGGCACTAACACAGAAAGAAACTGTCAGCCTCTGTCTCTTTTACATTTTAAAGGTTGCCATGATATTGATTGTTGTTTTAGTCATTTTGTTGCTATTTGGGTTTTTTTCTCTTGCTTTTATTGTGTTGATTTCTAAAATGGGTTTGTGTTCAATATGTAATTGAACTATAAATTACTTTCAGTACAGTAACCTGCTGGGATAGAAATATACACTTGTAGGGCTCTTTCATGCATTGTACCAAATGTGAAAATGTTGAGGGTATTGGTGGAATATAGTGCATTGCTGTTGCCTTTACAAATTCAATAAAACAGAAATAGATACATTGGTATACTCCAAATGTTTGGAAGTTTGTGTCTATAATATTCTGGATTTTGGTTTTTTAAAAAGTATAGTATTTAATAGAGAAATTAAGATAAGGTTTGGTTATGTATGGGGTTTGTACAGGCAGTCCCCAAGTTTTGAACAAGATAGGTTATGTAGGTTTGTTCTTAAAATTGAATTTGTATGTAAGTTGAAACAGGTACATGTTTTAAATGGAACTACACACACACACACACACACACACACACACATGCGCTTTTAATAGCATAGAGAAGGGTTAATACCCTTGTGGGGTTTGTTTTGCTCTCTGTACCCCCATTCAGAAGATTTCACCTCACTTTCTGCCCCTGTCATTTCCATTTTGAGTGCCCATATAATTACATTGGTTTGTTTTTTATTTTAACTCATAAAAGGGAGCGTGTTTAGAAGTACCTAGTAATGGCATTACTGGCAATGAATTATTTATCTATTTATTTATTTATTTGCACTTGTTTGCCGCCCTTCCCAGCGGCTCGGGGCAGCTTACAACAAGTTATAAAAACAGCCAAATATTAATAAAAAGTTAAAACCACAAAACAACAGTATAAAATATCACAATACGCCGCACATTCAAAAGGTGCAAGAGGCGATACACAGAGGGATCTGCGGTTCATCCGTCCCCGAAAGCCTGCTGAAATAACAGAGTCTTGCAGTCTTTCCTGAACGGGAAGAGGCTCTGGATGGCGCGGACGTCGGCGGGTAGCATGTTCCATCATGTTGGGCCCACGGTTGAAAAAGCCCGGCGACAGGTTGCCGTCAGGCAGTAAAGCTTAGGGCTAGGAACAACCAGGAGGTTTTGCTCCTCGGAGCACAGAGATCTTGTGGGATGAGGCAGTCTTGCAGATACACTTTGAGTGTACCTTTGAGAAATAAATAACTTTCCCATTGGAATCACTATTAAAATCATGCCATCCACAATCGTAATCTGAGGTGGATGTAATAAAGCTATTTCAGTTTCTAGAACTCTCTTGCTTTTTTTCTTTAAATTTCCCATTTTTCAACTTTTTTCTATTCTTAAACTATGTAGCGCATTTAGTATGAGTTATGTTGTATGCTTCCCAAAAGTATCAATGCAACTCTGAGTTGCCTTAACTGCAGGTGATAGTAGCTAGTCCATTTATTTGATATTCCACCTTTCTCCCAATATGAAACCCCATATCAGATCTGGACATTTATAGCGTATGTTATGTGCACTTACTGCATACCCTTGTGTCTACTGTTTGATTTGTATATCAGCTTTGACTATCACCCCAGAGGTTGTATATCTGCTTGTGGAAAAGTATGCTGAGCTAAAGACCATTCTGACAAAATCCCAAAGAAAGCAAGTTTTGACCCAGAATAGTGCCCTAGCTTCTAGAATTATTAAGAAATGCTAAATTAATTATAATTACATTGCCCACTATAAACCACAGAACTATAATAGAAATTGACAAGTACTGCTATAATCTCTAGGGTGAAATGTTGCAATTAGAAAACATACTAGTGCTTCATTTAAACATATATTAGTACATCTGGTTTGAGGTTGCTTTCCAGGTCATTACTACTATGCATAACACATGGGTTAAGAATAATAAAAAAGAAAGAAAAATCCTGGGGAAGAAAAACAATTTGGCTAGAGAGGTATTATTATTATTATTATTATTATTATTATTATTTATTTCGACTTGATAAACCGCCCTTCCCGAGGCTCAGGGTGGTTTACAACATATAAAAACAGCATATAAAAACAGCATATAAAAAAGGTAGGAGATAACCTTATATTAATAATAATAATAATGTTTATTTATATTCTGCCCTTTCTCCCAGGGGTCTTGGGTGGCTTGCAACATAAATACAATAAGTGCAATACAATAAAATACATGAAATGGAATAAACATAACCAATCGATATAAAACACAAAATGCAGCATAATCAAGTAACAAAATTAATAATAAAATTGTGAACATTGGATTTAAAACACAGTAGTTCTTATGGGCTAAAAGGGCTTACTACCGCATCAAGGTAAATCCATATCCTAGAGACTGACTAATCACTGTCAAAAATCAAATAAAGGTGTTTAAATAAAACATTACTCCTCAGAATCCAGAATATTTTAAACAGAGACTGGATGGCCATCTGTTGGAATACTTAATGTTCCTGCAGGAAAGTGGGTTGGATTGGATGGCCCTTCCAACCGAATGATCCTAAAAGTGGCATAAAAGTTCTAGAGCTCCTGCTAATGGTGGTAATTGGAACATGCTATCCCCTGGGCAGTAATGAGCCCTTGAGTGCTCTAGCTGGAGGTCAGCTGTAATCAGCAGTACTGTAGAATTTGAAGAGGCATGAATGGAGGACGAAAAATAGAGGCGTGCCACAGGGCTGTAGCCAGGATTTTGATTCGGGGAGGGGGCTGAGTTTGGTTCGGGGGGGGGCTGAGACTGGGTGGAAGAGGGTCTACCCTAGCAAACCTTTTGTATTGTTATCCCAATAACCCCATGAATGTGGGATATAATGAGCATGGTGATCAGATCATGATATGAATAAACATAACAGTTTAAATAATGTACCAGTAAGGCCTTCTTGCGGACCACCCTGAGAATTTCGGGGGGCTGAAGCCCCCTTAGTCCCCCCCCCCCGGCTACATGCCTGGCGTGCCAAGAGGAAGGTGTGTCAAAGCAACCTTGACCGGTACCACCTTCCACCTGGAAACCGATGCCCTCACTGTGGGAGAACATGCAGGTCAAGGATAGGGTTCCACAGTCAACTACGTATCCACTGCCAAAACATTGAACTTGGAGGACAATCTTACTCAGACAATGAGGGATCGCCTAAGTAAGTAAGTAAGTAAGTAAGTAGTAACAGAACAAAACACTTTCCCCTGCAAACACTTCCGTTCCTTCCCAGAACCTGTGTATAGAACGGATTCACGAATACAAAAAAATATGGATGCTCAAGTCCTATTTTATATAGTAGTGTAATAAAATGGTTCCCCTTATATAAATTGCAAAATCAATGTTTGCTTTTTTAATTAAATAAATAAATATTTTAAAGCTGTAGATAACAGTAGTCAACAGCAATTATGTTTCTGTGACCTGAGGAGCCCACAGGAGATTCTAACTTGCCACAAAAAAATTTAGCAGATTTTGCTGGCCACAAGGCAAATAAAAAACTGTTAATTTAGCACATTTATATCTCACCTTTCTTTCACAGCAGAACTCAAGAAGGAATGCATACTAGAAATAGTAGTATTCCCAATTGGTCTCCAGAAAAAAGTCCCAAAGCTGGGCTTCCAGTATCTATCTTCAGATCACTCCCAGTTTCCACAGTTTCTCCTCTGTGCATGTTGTTTGATTCACTTTCCTCGTGTACTGTAGACTCTGTAGGCATCTTATTTTCTTCTTCTCCCTGGGGCACTCTGTGCTTGAGGTTATGTGTATTTATAAGTGTAAATGGGATGATGTGTGGAGGATATTGCCTGAGGACAAGTGGGGTTGGTAGATCAGATTATCACCTTGCATAATTACAAATACCATGCCAGGAGAATAGTGTTCCTTTCTTCCAATTTTAAACTGACCTCTGATTCTCGCAACGTTCTGGGAAAGAAGACGAAAGAGCAAGCACTATTTTTTTTGAACTTATTTTACAGAACTTCAAAGAATGCCGTGAGAAGACTTGAGGCAGATTTAATTGTAATATTAACTGCTTCACTAACTAATTAATCTGCTCTCCCCTCAGTGCACATCAACATGCCTTAGAAGAAGGAAAGAAAATCTAATAAAAGTGTCTGTATCGTTACAGAGAATAGTAGTGTGCTGATTAGGAGAGGTGTGTGTGCATGTACAGTATGTGTGTGCCTCTGTGTGTGTGTTGAATCACTAGGATAGTAGAATATTTTAATTGACTTTTATCTTTTTGCTAGTATTTATTTATTTGCTAGTATTGGGAATTTTAATTTAGTTAAAGAAAAAGATGCAATTCTAGCAGAAAGCCTATAGCTTAGAAGAACCAATCAGAGCTCTTTACACAGTTCGGATTCTCTTTGGTGCATCTACATTGTTATGTGACACTGCTTTAACTGTTATGGCTGCTTTAGCTTTAACTGTTTACCTGTGGGCCATAGACCACCAGTGGGCCACCAGGATGAAAATCTGGTCCACAAGCCTCCTTCCTCTTTATTTTTTTTTGTTTTATTTATTTTATTTCTGCTCCTTTCATACCTCCTGCTACTCCTTCCCTGTTGCTGACCATGGCATATGTTCTTTATCGGAAACTAGATCTGATGTGGACTATCCAATGCAATTGTCTGAATCAGCACCCCAAACCAAATCTAAAGTTGAATATTGATGTGAAGCCCCCCTTTTTTTCCCATTCAAATCCACCTGGCCTGCAACAGGGAGTTCCGCAGTTCCTGAATGCCTCATTGGGCCAGCATGGCTGGGAAGTGGGGCCAAAGCAGCAGCCTCTCCGAGAGGTCTGTCTCTGCCTCGCTTTTCTTTCCCCTTCCTAACATTGTAACAACCCCCCCCCCTCAATAAAAGATACAATTAATTGCAACTTTTTCCCTCTCCATAGTGATACATTGTGTCCCTTTACTGCCTCCTCGTCAATAATCATAAACAAAACCTTTTCCAGGCCACGGAACACTGCGGGCCTGCCTGGGATGCCTTTGTGGCGTCTCTGGAAGGCCGGGGCCACGTTCCCCCAAAACGTGGATACTGAGACCCCAGACCCCTGCGGACCCCGAAATGGCGGATTGTCTCCATTTTGGTGTCATATTTTTCCTTGACTAATTCTAAGACTTTCTGTTATCTCACTTTCTGTCTCCTGGTCCTTGCGCCCTGGGAATAACCTTTCTGTTTTTAAGCAGCTTTTAAACTGATTCCTAGGGGAAAGTCGACAGGAGCTGGGCAGCTTCCGGTTCGAGAGGGTGAAACGCCAAGTATGGAGGATGAAATTTATGCACAAATGGCCGAGTCAACAGAAAAGATAGAAAGTAGTCAAGAGGTAGGACATGGCAGGCTTTCTACAAAGTCTCATAAACAGCCAAAGTTGAAAGGGCATCAGAGCAATAAATATAAATGTCTGTACGCAAACGCTAGAAGCCTTCGAACAAAAATAGCTTTAAAAATACTTTAAAACAAGCCGAACTAAAATGCATTCCTAAAACAAGAAAGAGGCCGGGAAAGTCCAAGAGGACATCGGCATGGCTTACAAATGAAGTAAAAGATGTGATTGGAAAGAAGAAAAACTCATTTAAGAAATGGAAGGCTCTTCCTACTGAGGAGAACAGAAAGGAACACAAGCTCTGGCAAACTAAATGCAAAGCAACCGTCAGGAAAGCCAAGAGAGATTTTTTTTAAAGGTATTTTTATTGAATAAAACATAGGCACATATAGCTAAGAATATTAAAAAAAATAGCAAAAACTTCTTTAAGTACATCAGAAGTAGAAACCCAACTAGAAAAGCAGTTGGGCCACTTGACGAAAATGGTAAGAAAGGGACAATAAGTGAAGACAAGGAGATTGCCGAGCGGCTAAACGACTTCTTTGCCTCCGTTTTCACACAGGAGGACAGACAACATATGCCTGCAGCTGAGTCAGTTTTTTCAGGGAGGGAATTAAATGAATTAAACCAGATAGAGATAAACAAGGAAGATGTTCTCACATGCCTTGCTAAACTAAATGTCAACAAATCACCAGGGCCAGATGGCATCCACCCCAGAGTTCTTAAGGAACTCAAGTGTGAAATTGCTGAAATTCTAGCCAAAATATATAACCTTTCTCTAAGATCAGGCACTGTACCCGAGGACTGGAGGGAGGCAAATGTAACTCCGATCTTCAAGAAAGGATCCAGGGGTGATCCAGGAAATTATAGGCCAGTTAGTCTAACCTCAGTTCCAGGCAAAGTGATGGAAACCATTATTAAAGAAAAAATTACTAAGCACATAGAAGAACAGGCATTGCTGAAGGAAAATCAACATGGATTCTGCAAAGGCAAATCATGTCTTACTAACTTGTTAGAATTCTTTGAGGGTGTAAATAAACACATAGATAAAGGGGACCCAGTCGATATTGTTTACCTTGACTTTCAAAAGGCTTTTGACAAAGTCCCTCACCAAAGGCTCCTAAATAAGCTCTTCAGCCATGGAATCAGAGGACAGGTCTTGTCCTGGATTGGAACCTGGCTAAACTGTAGGAAACAAAGGGTGGTAATGAACGGACATTTCTCTGGGTGGAAAGAGGTGAGAAGTGGCGTACCCCAAGGTTCAGTTTTGGGTCCGTTACTTTTTAATTTATTCATTAATGACCTGGATGTAGGAGTAAATTCTGAGGTAGCAAAGTTTGCAGACGACACTAAATTGTTCAGGGTAGTTAAAAATGAAAATGACTGTAAAGAGCTCCAGAAAGATCTCTCGAAATTGAGTGAATGGGCAACAAAGTGGCAAATGCATTTTAACCTAAACAAGTGTAAAGTCATGCACATCGGGGCAAAGAACCCCAACTACACCTACCAATTGATGGGGTCAAAGCTTTCGAGACAAACCAGGAAAGGGATCTTGGGGTTTTGGTGGACAGCTCAATGAAGATGTCAACCCAGTGCAGCAGCAGTAAAAAAGCAAATTCTATGCTTGGCATGATCAGGAAGGGAATCGAAAATAGGTCAGCAAATGTTGTATTGCCTCTCTACAAATCTATGGTGCGGCCACATCTGAGTACTGTGTACAATTCTGGTCACCGCACCTCAAGAAGGATATAACAGAACTGGAAAAGGTACAGAAAAGGGCAACAAGAATGATCCAAGGGATGGAGCAGCTCCTTACGAAATCAGGTTGCAACGCCTTGGTCTTTTTCAGCCTTGAAAGACGGCGTTTAAGAGGTGACTTGATCAAGTGTATAAAATCATGCATGGATAGAAAAGGTGAATAAAGAAAAATATTTTCTCTGTCACACAACACTAGGACTAGGGGGCACTCCTAAAGCTCCAAGGTAGGAAAGTTAGGACAAACAAAGGGAAATATTTCTTCACCCAGAGGGTCATTGGGTTATGGAACTCACTTCCAGAGGAGGTTGTGACAGCTGTCAGCCTGGACAGCTTCAAGGCAGGATTAGACAGATTCATGGATACCAAGGGAATCAGTAGCTACTGAAATGGACATCCAAGTGCCACCTCTGTGTTGATGGAGGCAGGCAGGATTTTCCCGGGTACTGGTTGTGGGGGTCGGGAGCAGGTGAGGGTTTTGCCTCCCTTCTGCTAGAGATCCCCGTGTACAACTGGTGGGCCACTGTGTGACACAGAATGCTGGACTAGATGGGCTGAGGCCCGATTCTGCATGGCTCTTCTTATGTTCTTATGTTCTTAAGTATTATTTTTCAAAAGTACCAGCTGACTGTCCCTGCTGATCTCAACGTTCCATTGTGGATTCTGGGTCCCCGAGAAGTCTGTGTTCCATGAGCTTGCTATGTGGATTCCCTAGGGGTTTCATGATGCCAGCAGACCAGGATTGCCAGAACCCACCACGGCAGGGATTTGCAGTTTCCAAGGACCAAGCTCCCTGACAGTGCTGGGACAGCGGATTCAAAATACAAACCTTTTTCCCTTCCTTTCTGAGCCCCTTTGAACCTCCACATGAACTTCCTCCTAACCTTATGGTTTCAACTCATGGGTCATCATCATGAACATTTCCCCAAACATTTATGGACTGCCACCTCATAGACTCATCAAAGACTCTTCCTCCACTTTTATGAACTCTTCCCCATTGCATATGCACACGTATGAACTCTGTTTGCTTCGTGGCCATTCCTAGGAACCCCACAAAGGCTGGTCATGCCTGGCCCAGCACAGTTTGAGATCTATAGTTCACCTCAAGTTCCAAGGACGGGCTTCAGCTGTTTTGCTACAATGGGAAGCCCTCACAGTGCTTCTTCGTGGATTTTCTCCTGCTTTTTGAAAGACTCATGTACTTCAGTTACCTTCCCCTATGAACTATTAAGACAACTTGAATGCTTTCCAGATAGGTTTTGCTACTTTATGGACTCAATAAAATTTAATCTTATTTCTCTTGGAGGGAGGTGGATGGAAGGTGGAAATGTCCCTTTACTCTTCAAATGTATTTCCCTATCTGACCCCATTCCCATATCTAAAATATGAAATTATGCCATGTGTATGTATTGTCAGCAACTAAGATCGGGCCAGCTGCATTCCAGGAGCTGCACCTTTAATTGAGCCATCAACGACTTTGCATGAACAATAATAGGGCTTTTCGGGTTTGAAAGGGGGTCTTTCCTCCCTTCCCAATGAAGACCCTTTTGCATCATAGCCAGGGGGCCCTCGAAGTTTCATTCCGCCCTCTGGCTAGGGGCACCCAGCATATTGTTTTTCATTTATCACAAAGGTTGTCTTTTTTGGCTTCGGACCCCAGGAGATTCAACAAACTGTAAATCCCTTTATCCATTCAGACTGCACTGAAACTTCAATTGACTGTTCTGATCTGTCCCTTATCAACAGGAAGGAACAGATTTGGCCAGGGGTTTGTTGACACAGGTAAACAAAAGGATCCCTAGCTCGAAAGGCTCAGGGGCTTGGACATTTTCATTTACATATTTAATCTCATCAAAATGTTTTTCTGCCTTTATTGTTCTACTCACCGCCCACCTCTTTGCCCCCATTGGCTAAGACGCAGCCAGTCAGCAAGATTCCATCCAAACAACGCAAAGCCAGTCTGGGGTGGGAAGTGGGAAATTTGAATCTGTAACCTTATAAAATGGCATGTTTTTCCAATGTAACCTTTATGTCAGCATGACGAATGATTGCGGCTGTCATCCTTTCAAGCTGGTCAGAATAAATAACTCAATGTTACTCCTTCAACTTGAGGAGCTCTTTCTGCTGGGAGAATTCTACTCCTTCAACTTGGGGGAAAATTCCAGGGAAAATTGGGATTGGGTTTCCTTTCTCACCAGGGTTAATATGGATCTTCTTTGGTGGGTCTGGCTGGTCTGCCTTCATGGCAAGGCCCCCAAATTCTGTTCATTAACAATATTAGGAAGAACCTCCTAACAGTAAGGGGTGCTTCAGAGTAGAATATGTTGCCTTGGAATGAGGTGAAGTTTCTTTCTCTAGAGGTTGCTAAGCAGAGGCTGAATGGTGGTCTCTTCAAAGTGTTTTGCTTGTGCATTCCTGCATGGCAAGTGGCCCCCTTGTGGTCTCTTCCAAATCTATCACTTAAGGATTCTGTGGTTCTAAGATCTTTAGCCTTCTCTGCAAAAGAGTGCCAGGGCCTCACCAAACTAACCCTCCCCTGATGAGAACCATAACATTGAGCTGTTAGTTAAAGTAGTGTCAAACTGCATTAATTCTACACTGTTGATGCACCCAAGGTATCTCATTACTCATCGCAAGCAGCACAAAGAATACCAAAATACCAGTAGTCTCCTTTGCAGTCTTTGGGACTGAGTAACTTCTCCATGGTTGCAGTACAGCTGTCCAAAACATTTAAATCTTTATTTTCCATTTTGTCTTCATGTACTTTTATCTCACTTGCCTGAGTAGATAAAGACACAAATCAGCCTATGTTATTAATCATAGCTAATCTATTTCATGTTGATAAGTAACTGTTTGATTTCTGATTTTGCTCCAAGGGCTCATTTCAGGATTATATTTCTAACAGGAACAATGCAATCACTTCTCATTCTTTAAAGGACTCATCTGTAGCAGTGTAGTAAAGTTAAATCACTTGACACTATTTTCTTCTAAAACAAGGTTTTCTAAAAAAACATTTTTTTAAAAAAAAACCCTGACTAAAATGGGTTTCAATGTAGATGATAACATTAAAATGAATCAGCTATATAATTTGCATTTTCTGGAAATACAGGACTTCTGGATGAAACATTTACATTGATTAGAATGAAACTGGTAGGTTTTATTGACTGTATAACACAGTGATAGTACATATCAATACCCTTGGCCATTTTATTCATTTACTTATTATATTTTGCCTTTTCTTGAATAGTAAACCTCAAGTTGGCTGACAACATATTAAAAACAATACAGCTTAAAATAATAAAACATAATTAAAGAGAATAATGTAACAGCACTCCATGCAGTCATGCTGGCCACATGACCTTGGAGGTGTCTATGGACCATGCTGGCTCTTCGGCTTAGAAAGGAGATGAGCACCAACCCCAGAGTTGGACACGACTGGACTTAATGTCAGGGGAAAACCTTACCCTAAAGAGAATAAATATATAAGATACTTAAATATAAATATATGACTAGTTCTATCTAGTTTCTAATAGGGTTGATGAAATGGGAGAGTTTGCATGGTGTACAAACATAATTGCCTGCCTTCAAGCTGCATTTGGGCTCCTTCTTGGAGTTTGTCTGCACAGGCTTAATAACCCGTACACACTGTGCAGTTGCTCCAGGATGGCCTCATGATATTCTGCCAGTTCGGGAGCCTATCACAGTGTAAAACAAGTTACCCAGTTTAGCTCTGCATTATGAAAAGTTGGGGGAAACTGCAATGTTTGACCAAAACTCTAGAATAACCATGTAGCTTTGGTCCTTTATGGTCCGTATGACTGGTCCAATTCAATTAATTGTGCACAAAAACCATTGCTGCCATCCCTTTTTTCAAGCACAGAGAAAAGGAACAGATCTGGACCCATGTTGCCAGCGTCACTGCTGTTCCTTTGCTGATGTGAGCACAAGGAATCTACAATGGCAAGAAGTTCTCATGGAGCTCTGCAGCTGTATGACTATGGGGATGATGGCACAGACGGTAGATGATAGTCCAGCAGTGCTGATGCAGTTGTTTTAAAACCTGTTAAAGTTAATAAACTCTTTCTTGTTAACTTTTAAGAAAGCCTCGATCATACTTCTTCTCAGTTTCCTCTCAGTGGGTGGTCTGTAATAGGAGCCTAACTGAAAATCTTATTTAATTACAAAATCCTAATAAGACTATTAGGTTGGTGGCAGCGGATTTTAAGAAGGTGACAGACCAAGTCGTCACAGTGACCAACTCTGACTGCTGTGTGGAGCCATGGAGGGGCTTGCCACATGCAGGACTCTCTAGAGGAGACCATTCCACCCAGTTGTCCTACTAGTACTACTAGTACTTTACTCTGACCCCTTCCACAGTGTCCTATATCCCAGGACCTGATTCCAGATTATCTGCTCATCCCAAATTATCTGGCAGTGTAGACTAATATAATCCAATTCAAAGCAGATAATCTGGGATCAGATCCTGGGGTATAGGGCAGTGTAGAAGGGTCCTCTGAAGCACAGATAGGTGGATACTGCTTTAGGATACTGTTGTTATATTAACTCTGGCAACTGAATCGCAGCATTTTGTGGAAGACAAGTATGCTTTCAAGTCCAACTGCTGAAAAAAGACGGCTAGAACCAAATAGTTGAGGTCCTCAATTGGACACAATCCCCTCCAATGGTTATGGAGATTTTAAGTGTTCACAAAGAGTCAGAGAGAATTGCACCATTTTGTTTACCTGGAAGAACTGGGCCAAGTTTTTTTTAGAAGGACTATCACCGCCGGGTTCCCAAGAGGATAATAACAATAAAGGGCACTGTAACTGGTGATGCCATATGTCAAATGGCAAATACTGTTAAATTCCTCTTCAGTCACTGGAGGGAAAATCCATAATATTAGTAGCAACAAATTAGTTTTCTCAGTAACATAAGACAGGTTTCCTTTATTTAAAAAAGTTCCAAACAATATGACTTGAATTGCCTGCCCTATTTTTGCATTTAAAACTTCCAAAATGTTTTAAAATATATATGCAGTGTTTTCCCATTTTATATTTATGACAATCCTATCAGGCATGTTAGGCTGAGAAAAAGGATAATCCCAGTGAGCTTTTGTGTTCTGCATACAATGTGTTGTTCCACATGACTGTGTTTGGATTTGAAACCAGGCTTGTAAGAACAGGTCACATATCATTTTTTGTATATGTATATTTGAAACAGCATCTTGCAGCACCTATTAGTTTTGGAGTTGCTGTTGTGGAAACATGTCTGCCACTGTTTCATTGACTCAAAATCAGTTCTAATGGCTGTCCAGAAGTCTTTCTAAACAAATAGGATTGTTTCTCTATCCTTGTACCCAATTCTGATGCGTGTTTCCAGACAGTTTTTCTTTCTTGTGTCAGTTGCTTCATGAATTTAACAGTATTTGCATTAACTTTTACAGAACAGGAACACCACCTTTTCACATGATTGTTAGGACACTTTCAAACCACAAGATGGCAATATGGGTTATCTGGTGTATATTTTCCATTTTCCTGTCTGAGCACAGCATCTTATTTTTCTGGTTGTCCAAATAGAGGAATTTAATTTTTTAAGAATTATCTTTAGATTACCAAAAAATGTTCAATATGTAATTAAGCAATTTTATAAGAACTATCAGTAGCAAGGTTAAAAGTATTTTCCCTAGCAGATAATTTCAAGGCAAATCAGAACCTAAATTAGAAGCAAAGTTGTGGGAAGGGAAGCATATCTTGAGATGATTTATAAAAGACTGCAGCTCTTCACTTCAAGGAGACTTAAACATAGGCCAAGTTAGGTTAGAAGGAGATGATACGTTGTGATCAGGAGCAGAAATGTTCAAATGATAAACAACAGAAGGCATTTTGTAGAAAAAGAACTCTTATTTTTATTTATTTTCATCATGATTGGCCTAAAAATGAGGGCGTGACAATCCCCTGAAGTTTACCCAGTGCCAGTGCTGTTTCTTTCCTACTGCGCATGCGTGTCTGCCATTAAGGAAGCGATTCGAAAGTTTCAGAAGTTTTGGAAAGTTTCAATTTTTTTAAGGAAGTGACTTCCGAATTGAACCACCATTGCCCGCTACATCCAAAACAAGTTTTGAACCATTTTTTTAATCAAACAAGCCTTGTGTGTGTGTGTGTGTGTGTGTGTGTGTGTATGGGCCGGGCCAGTAACAGTTGGATGGTGAGTATTTTTGAGAACTAATTCACACAGTGCAAATGAAATGAAAAAAAGAATAATACAATATTTAAAATGAAGAACAACTTTAACCAACAGTATTTCTTCCACTGAAATACTGTCAAGTTTAACTTTAACCAACATAAACTTGACAGTATTTCAGTGGAAGACCCCCGGGGCCATCCAGTCCAACCCACTTCTGCTATGCAGGAACTGCATAATCAAAACACCACCACCAAACAGTTGGCCATCCAGCCTTTGTAATAATAATAGTAATAATAGTAATAATAATAATAATAATAGCAGAAACCCCAGTGGCCATCCAGTCCAACTCCTTATACCATACAGGAAAAAACACAATCAACCAGCACCCAACAGATAGACATCCAGCCTTTCTTGTAAAAATGATGATGATGATGATTATAACAATAATAATAGAAACTCCAGATGTCATCCTGTTCCCAACCCCCTTCTGCCATGCAGGAAAAACACATTCAAAGCACCCTCTAAATGGTGGGAGGGAAATAGGATTTTGGAAGCAAAGAAAGCAGGGGGGAGGGCCTGGACCGTGAGAAAAAGAGTCTGGGCAGCAAGAGCCAGGGAGAAAGGGTCTGTGCCCTGGGAAGATGCTGCTGCTGCTATTGTTTCCAGCAGCTCAAAACTTTAATTTCCCTGCATTGCACTACAGAACCCCTCATTATAATAATAATGATGATGGTAACAATAATACTAATTTTATTTCTTACCCACATCTCCTCATGGCTCGAGGTAGGTTATAGAATAATTAAAACAAATAAACAATGTAAAAATACTGCAAATACATATATTAAAATGTATTCCTATAAAAAGCTACAAGGGGTTCTGTGGAGCACAGTTTGAGAACCCCTGCTTGCCATCCATGAACTGACAGCTAAATCATTGCTGAGAGATGACCATTCGACCTCTTCAATGTAGGGGAGTTCTCCAAATTCCAAGGCAGCATATTCCATTGTTTTATTTATTTATTTATTCCCAGTATTTCTACCCCATCCTTCTCAACCCCAGAAGTGGGACTTAGGATGGCTTACATTTGGCAACAATTTGATGCCATTACATATAATCCAAACAGTATAAAAACAATTAAAACAATAAATAGAACATTAATTAAAACAATAAAAACAGTATTAACAGCCATATCACCATTTCAGTCGAATTCCATATCCAAAGTGCTATTTATGCCTGCTGTCCAAAAGCCTTGGTCCCAGAACCATGATTTCAATTTCTTCCTAAAAGACAGGAGAGACGAAGCCGATCTTATCTTGTTGGGAAGCAAGTTCCACAGCTCTTACCATCAGCACAGTCTTCCTAATGTTTAGTGGGATCAATTTCATTCAATCCACCGCTTGTGTCCTAATCTCTGAAGCTGTTGGGAATCAGCCTGTGTTTGTGTTTCAGGATCATAATGCTTCTGATGTGGGCAAAGATGTGGGAAATGATGAGGGAAATGATGATGCCACGGCTGAGGTGCAAGATGGAGATGGTTTGGTCAATGATTTTCATGCAAACAATGACAGAGAGGCCCCAGTGCAAAGGGCAGTTTCTCATGAGAATATTCCTGCTTGGCAGAGAGATGATGATTTACTCCCTCTCTCTGTGAGCTCTCAAGATTTGGGTTTTGTCAACAATCTGACCCCTGGGAATTTTAATGAGCAGCCACATAAGGTATTGAAAAATAGGCAGCTGGAGTTTGGCCAGGATCGACAGCAAACTCAAGGTTTACGTGGGCTCTAAAAGACTTTGTCACATAAGAGCCAAGAGTGCAGGGAAACAAAACCAGTTTCTGGGTTTTGGGATATAAGGTTTGCTTCAAGGGAAAACCTGTTAGATCAGGCATTGCTTGGAAATCAAGTTCATGTGCCATGGAAATCCTGTTCAAGGGGTCTTGTTCCTGTGGATATTTTAGCCTTTCGGTATTGACTAGCATCACCTGGATTGTCTTTGTATCCTGTTGATTCCTGTCTGGATTTATACTGCTTTGGATTGCTTTTATATATTTTGTGGACATTGCTTTGTGTTACTGCATTTTACTGATTTAATATTTTGGAATTTTCTTACTTTCTTACAAACATCTATTTCAACTGACTATTTTAATAAGCTTCTATAAAAGGAATGGATTTTTCACTCAATGAGTGGTGTGTTTTAAGTCAGAGGGCTTTTCCTGTCCTGGAGGGCAACAGGAGCAGCAAACCCCCCCCCCCCACACAGCCAAGTGCATGCAGGGCCGGCCGTCCCCATTAAGCAACCAACGCGGTCGTGTAGGGTGACGTTCCCGGAGGGGGCGTGGCCACCTGGGAGGGGCGCCGCTCCTACCCGCCGTGTCACCGCAGCCAGCCGGCGGCGCGGAAGAACAGGGGGGGGAAGAGGGGACTCACGGGGCGGGCTCGCCGCTCACGGACCCAAGGAGGAGCAGGAGGAGGGGGGAGGCCACGAGGGCGACCCCCACGGAGATGCAGCGGCAGCAGCAGCAGCAGCGCCCCCGGAAGGGCCCGAAGCCAGAGGCGCATCTTCATGACGTCACTTCGTCGCGCCTCTGCTGAGGAGGAAGGGGAGGAAGGCCTCACCGGCCGCGCTGTAGGACGCCCGGAAGGAGACGGAGGAGGGAGGGAGCCCTGCGGAGGCATGGCAGCCTCTTCCTCCTTCCTCCCTCCTCCGCGTCTCTCCTTCCGGGTGTCCTTACAGTGCGCGGCCTGCGAGGCCTTCCTCCCCTTCCTCCTCGGCAGAGGCGCGGACGGTGACGTCACGAAGATGCGCCTCTGGCTTCGGGCCCTCCGGGGGCGCTGCTGTTGCTGCTGCTGCTGCCGCTGCGTCTCCGTGGGGGCCTCCCTCGTGGCCTCCCCCCTCCTCCTGCTCCTCCTCGGGTCCGGGAGCCCGCCCCGTGAGTCCCCTCTTCCCCCCCCAATTCCTCCGCGCCGGCACGCTCGGGAGTCTGCGCAGGCGCAGGCGCAGCCGGGAGCCGCCGGGAGCCGCCGGGGGGGCGAAAATAAAGTTCGCTTACTCCCCCCGGAGAGCTCGGGCCGCCCTTGAGTGCATGCTATCTTCTGCGTGACATCCCATTTACCTGCATTTGTCATCAGGTCAGATGGTACACTAAAGCATTTAGATTAGCTGTGCTGGTGGGGCTTTGCTGGAATTTTGTAGGTACTTAACCACAGTATCCAAGACAGGGTTAAGTTATTTTGCTTCTTAAGGGATAAATTCTCAAGCATCTCTATTCCTCTGGGGTATAATAAATAAGCTATTAATAAATGAAATAACCAGTTTATGGGCCTTCATGACATCAAAGTTTAGAAGACTATATGTTCCAGGATTATATTTTTGAAAGGAGAATGAAATACACAACAGGGTGCTGTAAGATGAACAGGGACTACAAATTGGGAACTTGTATTCATTTATTTACTTTATTGGTCTCCCAATATAGGGACTCAAGGTGACTAATAAAAAATATAAAATGATGTGAATGCAAATAAATATAAAAAATTAATGATTGATGTTATTAAAACCATAAAATATTAAAATGCATAAAAATGTTTATTTTATTTATTTATTTACAGTATTTCCATCCCACCCTTCTCAACCCCCAGGGACTCAGGGCGGCTTACAAGGCACAATTAGATGCCAACAACAGTACACAATATAAAATCACTAATACAACAAGATTAAAAACATCAGAGTTATACAATTATCAGCAATCAAATTAAATTAAAAACTCCATCAATAACAAGTCCACATTCAATCAATGGTGGTAAACCTATTTATAAACCACCAAGTACCTGTTGTACCTGATTAGAAGTTCCAAAATTTGACATTAACTCCACTATTTCAGGAGTTGCTGTGGTAAAGATATATAAATAAATGACATTTTTAAAAATGGAAAGTAAATAGGAAAGGTGAAATTTTTGAAGTGACATCATACCAGAAGGCAGAGGACCCAGGGGACAGAGGAATATGGTAATACCTGGCTTTTTATATAAATATCGGTATACATTGAGTATACCCATATCCTGACCCACCATTTTTTTGGTCTAATATTTTCCATGAGGCAGATAGTCCAAAGAGTGAGGAACATGCTTTGGTACTACATACTTCAGCTATCTACTTCTGGTAGAAAAATCAGAAACAATAACATTTTTTCATCAAAGAGTTTGACCTCTTTTAATGTCTGGGAGTTCTTGAGATGGCATTTTATCTAATAATTTTTTTGAGTCTTGAGGAAAAAAGAGAAAGAAAGAAAAATAAAGAGAGAGCCCTAAGCACTAAAGTCTTTATTTGTACTTCACTTTCTTCTCTCAGTTTCTCTCCCTTTTTGCTATCTATATTTGATCTGTTTTTCTGTTAGAGCACGTAGCTATAAATATTTTTTTCTCAGTAAATTCAAGTGCAGCTTACAACCAGGTAGATAAGATTAGAATTACAACCAAATTAATAATTTATTCATGTAATATCTTACTTTTTCTTTTTACACCCCTACCTGAACAATAAGTATAATATTGATATTAATAAAATAGATGGTAGTTATCATTACTAATAACTCAAGAATCAGGAAAGGATAAATTTCATATATGTATATTGTAACTTTCAGATAAGTATATCATCTACTCATTCAACAATGTAAAAATCATATGGTTCGTCTAAAGGCGCATGGAAACAGAGTATCAGTACAATAAACAATCAAATCCGCATTACTCACAGTACCCCTAGGCTGGATAATATTACACAAAGTCAACTATATATCACAATGATATTTGTGTCCCGGTAGTGAAGTCAATCATCAACGAAAATTATAATCCTGGGCCCGATGGCCAAATGTAGAGTTGAAAATCTAGCAAAGGGTAAATCCAGGGGTATGCAGTGTCGCGGTTCCAATAATCAATGTAGAGTAACTCTGTAGTATAAAGATCAATGGGATGTCCACCTACGGGTATATCCATGTCCGGTAACCGACCCGTTTCGAATTTCTCTTCGTCAGGGTGGCCCCATATGGGTTGACATGCAAACGATAATATTTCTGTAATATAAGCATACTTAATAGTATCCTGAAAAAATAGCAGGCAAGTAACATAGGGTAGGAGATTAAACATACACTTACCAATTGTAATAAATGAAAATGCTTAATAGCAATGCTGATATCACAGCATGCAATAATCCACCTCAATAATGTAGGACCGCACATTCGGTAAAAGCTCACACTGGGAAGCTGCTTAAGTACTTAATTCGGCGCAAGTTAATTAGAATGCATATCAGGGAGAGACTTACAGGTTACCTTAAAGCAAAATATCCATTAAACTTAGAGTCTCATTCAAACCTATTGGCTGTTCACATTTGGTCCGGATTATCCAGGACCTTTCACATTTTAACAACGCAGTATGGATGTCTGCGTGTGGCGGTATGGAAACATGCTGTAAACCTACAAACTTAAATTCTGGACGCAAATTGTGGACAGATTTAAAAAGCCTGTATAGAAAAGTATCCTCACTGCTAGCTAAAATCCGACTTTTATGTTCACCCATTCGTTTTCTCAGTTCACGTTTCGTCATTCCCACATAAAAGCAGGGGCACAAACAAAATAATAGGTACACGGATTTTTCGGTGGCACACGTAAAACATTGGTCAAGTTTAATGGTATATGAAGCAGCTGGTATTTCGATTACTTTTAAAGGTGATATGTAATCACACATGGAGCAATGGCCGCATTGAAAGGATCCCGCTTTAAAGCTACTACTAGTGGCTATCTGTTTGGTATGATCCGTTTTAATAAGCCAATCTTTAGTATTGTCTGTGCGTTTGAACGCAGGCATGGGGAACTTCTCAAGTCCATTGATATCTGATATCAGCGGCCAGTGTCGCTTCACAATACGTATAATTTCTTGGCTTTTAGGGGTGTATTGCATGGGCAATATAAGTCTGTCCATGGGTTTCTTTTGTTTTGTGATTAGTAATTCACTTCTGTCGGTAGCATCCACTTTAATTTTAGCTTTCTGCAATATATCAATTGAGTAGCACTTTTTTCTGAAATTCTCTAGCACTCGGGTTGCTTCTTGTTGATAATGTTCATCTTGGGTAGAATTTCTTTTAGCTCTGATAAGCATAGAGTATGGCAAATTATTTCTGAGTGCTGGAGGATGAAAACTTTTGTAATGCAACATAGCATTTTTCGATGTTGGTTTTGTGTAGGGTTTCACCGCCAATTGGTTTTTTATTAAAAACAGCACGTCATCGATGAAACGCCACCAATGCATAATGTGGCTAGAAAATGTAGTTTCGGGTTATTAATGGTTAGTAATTTTTCTTCCAAAGATTTTACAAAGATATTGGCTATACTCGGAGCAGCCAGTGACCCCATGGCCACGCCCCCTTTCTGAATATAATAACAATCTTCAAATTTGAAATAGTTATATTCCGTTATGCAATCAAAAATCTCTAAAAGAAACCCCGTTGGTGGGTGAATAAGCTTAATTCTCTGGTTTAGTAAGTCTTCAATGGCCACTCTGGCTTCATCAAGAGGCACGTTCGTGTACAATGACGAGATATCAGATGTGGCAATTACTGTGCCATCCGGTACAATAATATTCTCCACTTTTTTGATTAGATCTGTAGTGTCTTTCACATACGACTGAGCTTGTTGCGCAAATGGATGTAGAATACTATCAAGGTATTTAGCGAGCGGTTCTAAGATGCTGTTGTTAGCCGCAATAATGGGTCTTCCTTTAAAAGGATATCCTTTTTAATGAGTTTTAGGATTATGGTAAAAAACTGGCACTTTCGGATGCTTATTCACTAGATACTGGGCCATCTTAGAATCTATATATCCCATTACTTCTCCGTAGTATACTACATCAGTAATAATTTTGAGGAATTTTTTAGTTGGATCAGAATCTAATCTTTCATAATATTTGGTGTCCTGCAACTGTCTGTGCGCTTCTGCTTGATATGTATTAAGGTTTTGCAAGACTACTCCTCCACTTTTATCTTCTTTTTTGAAAATAATATTGCTCTCTTTGCCTGTTTCACCATTTTAATATCTTGGTATTGCATGTTTCTATGTGTATTCTTCAAGTCTATCTTACTTACTTCTCTGCTTACTACTCGTTCAAACGCTCTTACATTAAGGGAGGGTGTGTTGGGAGTGAATTTACTTTTAACATAAAACTGATTAGAAGGTGCAGGTGTCCGAGCTGCTTCTTTAAAGAAATCTTTTAAACGGACATTGCGAAACAATGTTGCAAGGCCCTTTCTAATGTCTATCTGGTTGCATTGCGGGGTTACCACGTAAGATAAGCCTTTGTTAATTACTGCCTGGGTTCTTTGAGTCAGCTCTTTATTGGAGACATTAATTATCAAGTTGTCTTTTTGGTGGAGGCTTCTCTTTGAAAATCCGTCTGTTTATAAAATCCAGTCTGTGGTCTGTTCTTTCTCAATGTCCTTTGTGGTTGTGGGGCTGGTCCTGCTGTGTCCGAATCTCTAGCTGAGTCTTCTCCTGAAGAAGGAGATGTACTCGCACCACCTGGAAATCTCACTCTGGAGTTTTTATTATAATACGGTTTCTTGCTCCATGTGTGGACCCGGTTCTTTTTTTTGTAATCTTCTACATCTCTCTTATATTTTTAATTTTTCGGTTTCTAATTTCAGTGAACAATTTGTCACATTCTTCTGTTATATGTTCACTATCTTTGGGTTGAATATGCCCAGATAATTCTTGTTTGATAGTGTCAATCTCTTCAATCAGTTCATCTACTTCCTTATTAGTTCTTTGTAATAAATGAATCATCACATCTTTTGAACAGCTGGCTGTAATCTCGTACCAGATTTTACTAAACTCCTCATCCTCTTTGTAAGTGCCTGGTGCTAAATCAATGCGCAAACCTCTCGGTACAATATCCTCCCAGATATAATCTGCTAATGCAACAGCGTTAAGTTTTACTCTAGTAAGTCTCAGTTCCTTAATTTTCAAATCATCAATTTTTTGTGTTAAATCACTAGTGACTATTGCTGCACCTTGAGTGGCACCTTGAGCAGGGTCTTTTAAAGACCAATCTCTTAATATAGAGTCCTTCTCAGTTTGTGCAAATCTTGGGTTGTTAGGGTTCTCCATTTTCCCTCAAACCAGAATACTCTGGGTAAACAATATATACCAGCAAAAATGTGATATATATTTGACTTTGTGTTATATTATCCAGCCTACGGGTACTGTGAGTAATGCGGATTTGATTGTTTATTGTACTGATACTCTGTTTCCATGCGCCTTTAGACGAACCATATGATTTTTACATTGTTGAATGAGTAGATGATATACTTATCTGAAAGTTACAATATACATATATGAAATTTATCCTTTCCTGATTCTTGAGTTATTAGTGTGTAAGTAGGCAGGAACTGTATTTTTGCTGGTATATATAGTTATCATTACTACTCATGTACTAGTCTTTTTTTAAAAAAAAGAATGAAAATTGTAAAAGGAGTTGTAAAGAATTTTCAGTTAGATTTTTTGGTTTTTTATAATTAACTTTATTAAGAAATTTTAAAAGTGATATTAAAAATGTGAATCAAGAACAGAAATATAAAGTATAAACACAAAAAATGGCAAGTAAGAAAAGGAAACAAAAAGATTCAGGTGGCACATTTGATAAGGTTGTTATTAAGCTTTTCAGGAGTCGTACACCATCAATACATCATTTTATAAAAAATTCTCTTTCAAGTTATGACAAGTAAAATTTAACCCCTTGTACCGCAATGCCTCCCATTGGTTCAACATTATATTATGTCCAACATTTTGTGCCCACTTTGCCATATATTTCACCTGACTTGCTCATCTGCCATTTCCCATTTCAATAACATATTTTACATTTTACCAATTAAATGTTTATCGTCAGCACAAAACTGCAACTCAAATTCTGATTTACTCAGTTCAAAACCAACTAATTTATTGTCTTTCCTAAACATCTTCATTAACTGTAAATAAATAAGAAAACCACTGAAAACTAAATTTTCAATTAAAATTTGAAGGGAATAAAGTGAAGATTTGGGGGGGGGGTCTAATGTCCACTACTGATATTTTATGGTTTTGGTGAAAATTAATGCCCCATGACAAAATTCATTTTTTCCCTCAAATAGAGCCAACGTGCTGACCACCAAAACACTTCTTCCAATTAAGGCTTTCATTCCCACAAGACGCTCTACCTATTCACACAGAGACCTCTCTGAATCCCTAGGTCCTCCGATACAGTTGTGTGGTTAACATTTGATGGATACTGATCCAGTCATACTGGAGGGCCTAAAGAGCTAGTATCAGTGATGATAATGAAGTCCTGCCAACTTGTTGTTCTGTGTGATTTCAACATAAATGCTGAGGCCACTCTGTCAGAAGCAGTTCAGGACCTCATGACACAACCATTAGTCAGCACAAGTAGTCTCTGGTGCAACTCATGCTGCATGGAATTATTGGACCTAATGGTGATCTGGGTGTGAAGCAACTTCCTCAAGTTCCACTTTCATGGCAGATCAGTGCCTGGGGTGGGGGTCAATTAAGATTGTCCACCCCAAGCAGTTTATGGATCCACATAGATTCCTGACAGCAATTAGGGAATTGCCTTGGCCTTTCCATGTGATCCTATTGAAGCTCCAGAAGACCTCTAGAATAGGGAAATGGCCAGAGTGGTGGGCATGCTCACTCCTAACCTCCTGTGGAGTTTTTCCAAGTAAGCTCCCTGCTTCACTAGAGAGTTGATGGTGATGAAATGAGTGGGATGGAAATTAGAGAAAACAATGTGAGGAGAACAGAAAATGGAGCCCCTAAAATTAGCTGGGGAAACTGTGTGACCAGTTATGGCAATTTCTTCATCATGCATGGAATGTGTGTGGTATTAACAAAGTGACTGCAGGGCCAATATTGACTGGGAAAATGCCTCAAATTGTCAAACAGGGTTTTTTTCATCAGTGTAGACAGGCCTTAATATCTTTCTTTGTAGCCCTTACGTCTGCACTTCCATTGCTTCCTGTAATCATCCACTGCCTTCAACAGTGCCCCAACTCTCCCTAAGCCATTTTTCATTAAATTTCCTGGTTGAATCCTTTAATCATGGATGTGCATTATTGAACTTCTCATTGTTACTCATATTCTTTAACTGTTACTAACCTAAGATTTTTTTTCCACTCGGTCATTTTCAAACTTAATTCTGTATCTACTTTCCACATTAGCCATGGCAAGGGTAGCAATTGCTTTTTTAAGAAATCCAGTCTATTCATTATAACATTATCCAGAAACCACATATCATATAAACATAATGAAACACAAGTACAAATACAGAATTTCTCTTGATCGCACACAACAAAACCTGGGAGGGTATTTTTGTTAGAGAAAATCCAGTTCATGTTATTTGGAAAACAGAAGGATGGAGGGAGGGATGGTTAACTCTTTTCTTAATTTATAATTTTAACAGGTGAAATGTGGAAGGTGGGAAAAGGAGAGGATAGTGCCTCTTTTTTATAGGAAGGGAAGGCTTGCATTAGCTTTGATGAATATATTGCAGTTTTCTAAATCTATTGTCAACTGTAGAAGATGAAAACAGCCAAAGGAACTATTAGCAAAGGAAAACAGTGAAGGAAGATTAACACAGATAACAATAAAGCCCACATACCCAGATGTTCCTCCAAAGACAATCAAAACACATGTGTGCATGTGCACACGTGTTCTCATCCTTCGTACAACTTCCAATCACATGTAGAAGGCTACAAGTAATTGGAGGAAGATCCTGAGAATGTGGATTCTGAGTCAGCTAATGCAAGACACATAGATTCACAAAAGTTTTGAAACGTAGGGGGATTTTTTAAAAAAAATTAAAAGAAGAGGTGGAACTCTTAATGAAGTAACACATGCCTACAAAATGCCTTTTCTGACATCCATACCTGCTATGATTTCTAGAATTTATGTTTTATTTTATGTTTGACATTAGCACCAGCTAATTTTTACATCTATTGCAATAAAATAATGTTTGCATTACTCACACTGTGAATCATACAAATGCTATTTTTAAACTGCACCTCTTATTGGTCCAGGGAATAGCTTTGCCATGTCTGAAAGATCAGCAGATCTAGACTGAAAAATCTGTGCTAGGTTTACAGCTCTGTTGTTTCTCATCTAGTACAGCTGACATCTGCAGCTGTTACCCTCAGTTTTTCCTAGTTCCCCTCACCCCACATAGTGGTTTTCATAAATTGCACTGCTACCAGGGCCGTAGCCAGGATTTTGTTTCGGGGAGGGCTGAGTTTGGTTCAGGGGGGGCTGAGACATGCCTGACTGCTACTATAATATTTCCAGAGGTCTGCCACTTCACGGCACCACGAAATGCCCGTGCACCAGATCGTGCACCAGATAACTGGATAGAAACACCAGATTACACTATAGCAGGGGTGCTCATTAGGTAGCTCGGGAGCTACTAGTAGATCTTCGGCCCTCTTCCAGGTGATCTTCAGGCTTCACCAGTCAGATGGGGCACTCCTGCCATGCACCCGCACATCCTGCGCGCACGCACGCTCCTGCCGCTGGCTTCCACTCTCGGTGCTTCTTTCACCTGCGGGGCATTGCAGGAAGAAGGAAGCATGAGGCGGGGCCTCTGGAGAGAGCGCCCTGCCTCTCTCTCGTCCAGAAGCAGCTGTGCAGCCTCCGTTGCCGCTCCCTCTGGATGCCCCACCTCATGTTTTCTCCTTCCTGCAATGCCCCGCAGGTGGAAGAAGCACTGCGCGGGCGGAAAAACACAGCAGGAGCACGTGCGGTGGCAAGAGCGCGTGGCTGCGAGAGCGTGCAGGAGTGCATGGCGGTGGGGGCAGGTAGATCTTTTGGACTTGGTTGCTTTAAGAGTAGCTCGCATGCTGAAAAAGTGTGAGCACCCCTGCACTATAGGGTTGTTCACAGAACATTTTACAGTCCCACAACAAAGTAGATGCAACATTTTGTGGAGCTGACACTGACTCTCAACCATCACCCTCCTGCAGAGGTTTCCAAACATTTCATGTTGGTGACACATTTTAGACATGCATCATTTTGGGACACAGTAATTCAGTTTTAATAGAATACGGGAGATTAAACCAACCCCTTATAAGACAGATGCATACATAATAACAACATGTATAGGGATACAACATGTCTCATGGAAATCTTCCATTTACATTTTTTTAAACAAATATATTATTTGTAAGATAATAACATACATTTCCAAGATTTTTGTCATCTCTCATTACAGTTGTGTGAGCTCTGCTCTACTACCTCAGCCATATACATTCTGATTGTGGAATTATTATTTTATCATAAGATCTTCTTTTGGCAAACTGATACTCAGCCAGGGTTGTCATTCTGTTACTGATTTAATGAGAGTATCAATACAGCTTACACCTACGTAACACTTTTTTGATCATTGCAGAGTTGGAATTCTCTACTAACCATGTAATCACAAACCTTCCCCACCCATTCCCACCCTCACCCCTTGCAAAAGTACCTTTTAGGTTTTTGCATCTTTTCGAGAGCCGGGGATAGTGGAGAAGCATCCAGCTATGTACTTATAGTTGCAATAACAAGACCTTGTTAAGGACCTTTGGGAAGTCTTAAGGGATGTCTATCACTCTGTGTCCAGCTGTAGCAACACAATTCAACACTTCTGTCCCTCAACTAGTGATAAATGCCCCTATTGCGAGGTGGCTACAGCAGCTTAAAGGTGGATGTTTGGGTAGGGTGTACAGGAAGCACATTGTAATTTATAAAAACTGTATTATATATCTCCTGATTCAAAATCTCAGGCTATGTTTATATTGCCTTGTATTTTTAGTGTGCCAAAACATAAATTGAAACATTGCAGCATTCATCCCAGCTGCCTGCTGTCCCAGGAAGGCTCTCCTCCGGAATAATGCACAGAGTCCAAGTCTGACAGCCGGACTCTCAATAGGAGTGGTCACTCTAAGATGATGAGTTGGATTTGGATCTCTCTGTACACATAACAAAAATAAAGGCATTTAAGATTCATGAGGAGCAGATGCCCATGCTCGAACCTCCTGTAGATACCAGACATGCCAGTTGTCTGCTCATTTGGATTGTATATGAGGAAATTTTATATGAGAAAGGCCATAGGTGCTGTTTCTTTAATTAGGTTCCTTTGGGTCTAAGTGGAAAGGGAACGCTCTAGTGACAAAAGCAGCATGATTTATGGGACTGCAGCAGGTGTTGTGAAGTTTCTTCATTTGTTTTTATGGGACATAGAATCAGGGGGTTTCTGGAGATATACAGTATGTGTATCCTTGATGTTGTTTCTGTGGTGTAGAATATTCTTGGACAATTGGAATGCCCTCTTGTTTTGTAGAAAACAGTTTAGAGACCCAAGTAAGAAGGAGTATAAGTAATATGAAGTTATCCACTGTCTTTAGATGAGCCCTGGGTGAATGAATTTTAATTTGACCCTTAAGAGTCTGCCTGGCCAAATAATAACAATGAAAAATGCATGAGAACAGAAATTTCAGAGTGGTGATTTTACAGACAGGCTTATTTTATGCATCAGTAGCAAATTAATTGGAATGTCATTCGCTTTTCGATGTAAGACGTTTTTAAGGTATTGTAACCAGCAGTTCTGAAGTCTGCTAGCAGCAGAAGGATTATTGATGGATTGCTTTTTATTCAGGATGGAATTCTTAACATTGCTTTTGCAAGGAGTTTAGCAGAGAGCTGTAAAGTATGCTTTCTCAGCACTGCAACCTTCTCAGCATGACCTATCAGTCATTCGAGCTTGGAGTTTATGGATTCGGTAAGTAGAAAGAGCCTCTGAAGGGAAACAGCTCCCTCTGCACAGCATTTAAATTCACGTAAATGTAGTGACCCAACAAATGACAACTGACCATGGACAAGTTAAAACTCATAATGTTAAGTTACTCTGCAGCATTGTGAGATGAAGTTGCAAATGGGTACCTATAAAAAAGATAATAAAGGAGAGGAAAGCTAAACAAAAATCTCTTATTTAGAGGTGAGGTGTATTTGAAAGTCACTGAGTATTTTATATAGTTGCTTAATATTAGCCACTGAAAATAAAAGAAGACTCACTGAATCTACCCCGAGAAGCTAGATATTTACAGAAACATATTAAAGGTTAGCTTATTTTCAGTGGGAGCAAAAAAATATTTATCTTGAGTTACTGAGGGAAGTAGTTTGCCTTGAAACACAGTCTTGTTCCCTACATATTTCTAATCAATTAGTCTCACTGTTTCCATAATCATAGTCCATACAGCCATAGATTCTCACATGTAATATACATGTAATAGCAATCCTATGGGTGAAATTCATTGTGCCATGACTTATGACAGTTTTGGTTTTATGTAAGACTTCGCTTCTTTGCTCTGAGTGGGCTACGTATGGGAAAGAAAAAAATGCTTATTCTCAAGTGGAATTTGTTCCATATGAGATGGTGCATGTTCATATGTGTTTTTGGCAGCATGCATTACATGCTGGATATATTCTACCAGATCTTTCTGGCTTAGCTGGCAGGAAGGTATACTATTTGTTTTTTGAAGAAATGTAACAAGTTTGTTTTCCATTCAAGGCAGATGTTTAAGAACACCATATCTATGGAAAGCAAGGCTAGCTCCCAATGTTTTGGAGCATGAAATGGAGTAGCAAATGGCCATTTGATATTTACCAAGTTATTTTTGGAATAGAAGGTCAAAAACACTCTTCTTACCTTGTGCATTAAATGTAAATATTGGCAAAGACCATAATCTTGTTGCATAGTTATTAATGTATAAACACCATAGTTATGGTGCGACACTAGCTGCTGCTGGTACGGGGAATTTGAGAGTTTTCACTAGCACTATGTATCTCTTAAATTAAGCCAGATCTCTCTGAATTTGTTGGTAGATTTTTTAATTTGAAATAAAATGTAACAGGTTAGCTTTCAACCATGCAGGAATCCTGGACAGTTGTGAATCCACAACACTAGGTTGCTCATTTGTGATTGCCCAATTGAATTTTGGCCAAATTGGACAATTGTTTTCTTCCATGAGACCCCAAACTCTCCTCTCAAAGTGGCTGTTTTGCTCTGCCTATATCTGGTAATTAAAAAATAAAATTTTGCAAGCTCTGAATGTAATCGTCATATCCAGTTTTATAGGAGACAAGTACTGAACATGAGAAGAAAAAATGCAGTCTCAGTATGTGTGGTAAAGTGAATGTTTGAATTGGAAAGTTAACATTCTGCAGTGACCCAAAATGACTGTAGTAAACATAAGTGCTTGAGCTAAGAGAAGAAGCTGAAGACCAGAAGAACAAGACTGTTACAAAATGGAGAACCACAAAGCATGATGGCATGGAGATTTTGGCAGTCGAAGCAAGGAACAGATAAATGATGAACTGAACTCTGCAACTTGATAAATGAAGGACATCAAGGGTGCCTTCTTACTGACACAACTAAGGTAGGACAGCACTTGGGAGGCTGCTCCTTCAATATGATGGAGTGAGTGTGAACTCAACAAAAGGTGCTATAAGGTGTACCAGGGACCAGTACATGAAAAGAACTGTGATAGTACATGAAAAGGACAGTTCGTTATTACCATGAAACAAATAAGCCATAGACTAGAATTGCTACAAAAATGATATTAAAAGAGTGCCTTTTCAGATGTAGCATTGTTGTCAGCTGTAGCGCTACATCTGTATCCTATCACTTCTATGAAGGAATTGATCAATCCTTTGTGAGAAGCTTGGTGAGTTTGTGTGTATGTGTGTGAACCCACTTGGTACCAATGCAGTGTATGATTTTAAATGCTGAATAAAAGTTACATGCAAAGTATTGAAACCCAGATCTGGTGTTTCCAGTACATTCTTCAGAGCATACAGTCTCAGAGATGCAGATTATTCAGTTTCCTCTCTTCTCTAAAATAGAACACAAACTGCATTTTGTTACCTATGTTCCACACTTACAGCTCTCTAAACTAGCTCTCATAGGTTTTGGAGTTTTACAAGGTCTTTAGCCTTCTTTGCTAAGGAGTGCTAGTGTCTCACCAAATTACAAATTTCAGGATTTTATAACATTGTAAACTATAACTCCTGTAATCCATGGTCCACTGAACCATGGTGCCAAACAGTATTAATTCTACATTGTAAAGACACCCAAAGAAGACAGATTTTTTTTTTGCTGGTGCCATTTTCAAAAGCAAAAACACTAGTCTATCTCAGGTTTCCCAAATTATACTGCCTATGAATACTCTATCTCTCACATTTTGGAAAGGAGAGACAAATAGGGGGTTGGACTGGATGGCCTACGAGGTCTCTTCCAACTCTATGATTCTATAGTGTTTATCCAGGTTTGGTTCCATTTGGAACAAAGAACCAGGAGACTTCATCACTTTTTTGCAATAATTATGTTTATTTAAAAATATATTGGTTGATTATAAGAGGAGATGACAAACTGTGATCCTGTTGGATGACATAGCTACAGCAATATTGGTCACGGTGACAGTATAGGTAGGCAGCAGGAATGAAATGATTTTAGAGATCACAGCAGGAAGAGGAGGTTGGCATAGGAAGCTGCCTTTGTCAAGAAGGAAAGCTGTCTGCCAGCTCCTTAGAAGCTTGAGCTGCCAGGACGGCTTTTTCTAGGAAGAGAAATGATATTCTTACCTGTTCCTCTGGTACTGCACACCACTCCACTTATACTATGAAAGAAGGCAGGAGGGTGGGAAAATGAAGATGCAAGAGGAAAGGAACTGGATAGGTAGTCTAGCTACTCTCCCTCCTTTACATTAGTCATTTTATGGATAGTGTCACTTTTAATGGCTTCAACCATTTGAGACCAGAAAAGACATTTCTCCCAACCAATATTGACTATGGATGGTGGGATTTTCCAATATGAAAGTCATAGCTGTAAATATTATGTATTGTGCACCTTTGAGTCATTTTTTTAAAACTTATGATTACCTTATGGTTTAGCTATCACAAGTGTTTTCTAGGCAAAAGTTTGTTCAGAGGGGTTTGCATAGTGTAGAAAATACTGTACTTAAGCATATAAGCATCATCATGGTGAAATAGATAAGACTGATATTGGGCATCCAAATGCAAAGTACTACTCAAATTCGAAACCTTGCAGTCTGAATTCTACAACTGTGAAACTGTAATATCAGAAGCTACTTTCATGAGGCTACAGGGAGAATGAGATAAGAGGATCTGAAAAATGAAGACACTAGGTCTGTTCATCCAAGTGGAAGACAGGACTTGTTTTTCTTGAGTAGCAGCATCTCTGACAAATTGTACTTGCAGTTGATTGGAATTTAAAAAGCAATTTGTATCATGGCAGAGAAATTGGCTGTTAAATTCCATTTATCTACCACATAACTGTGTGGGTCTTTGGATCTAAGCAAGGGTTTCAAAATAGTATGTATACAGGCCTTTTTAAAATTGATAACAACGATCTATTATCTATAATTATCTATAAATGAAATACTTACTTTGATCTGGACCATGCATGCCAATGAAGGGAAGGGTATGCTTTTGATGGCCTCAATGGGGAGAGGAGAGGAGACCATGTAATGATACCATAGGGCCAGAATGTTGTCCATGATTAGAGCAGAGTTGAAGACATTTAATTCCTAGCCATACTCTCTCCTGGATCTCATGAATCTTGAGTTTGACCTAGGAATTTGATTTTTATTTGTTTTCCCATTGAGAGAAGGAGCACCCTGAATTTACCATTCAGTAAAGACCAGTAAAAGGGGGGCGCATGACTATTGAATTGCCTTTGCAGCTCAAGTGTTTCACCCAAGGAAAGTTGAAGGTTGACACCCGGCCTCAACTGAATCTGCATTAGTTTGATTCCCGTTCTTGTTCCTTACTAGGTTTAATTCTAGCTTAATAGGTCAAATAAAGTAGCCTTTATTATCCAGCTTTATGTGTTGTGTGGTCTCATTGTTTTTAACTGACTTGTTTTTAATACTAATGGTATTTAATTCTTTTTAAATATTTGTATATTTTAAAACTGTATTGAAATTCTTTTAATGCAAGTTGCTTTGAGTCTCCTGGTTAAGATGATGATGATAGACCTTAATAAAAGACCTTAATAAAGACCATGGCTTGCACTTAAAAACAATTGGCACTGACAAAATTACCATCTGTCAGCTGCAAAATGCCACCCTACTCGGATCTGCATGCATTATTCACCAATACATCACACAGTTTTATACACTTGGGAAGCATCCGACATCTGATTTAATACAAGAGCCAGCATAGTGATTTTGTTTGCTGTGTACCAATATCGTTGTGTATCAAATAATAATAATAATAATCCATGGTTAGTAATCAGATCCACCCTAGATCTCACAAAGGCAGCACTGTTCTATCGGGAAAGGATAGACTCACATCATTTAGTGCTTCCATTGCTACTTAAGCTTTCTTCTGTATTGGGAATGGTGAATGGAAAGTTCTGTTGACAACAGTTCTATCCCTCCTAACCAATGGTGAGAGGTTATGGGAGTGCCATTCTAGCAACATGTGGAGAAAAATGTATTCCCTGTTTCAGACTTCAAAGACATATATTAGAAGAAACAGGCTGTAAGAAACAGGATAATAATTTTTTTTCAAGACCGTAATAACAGCCTTTACATCCTATTGTTCCTATTGCCATAAATCCTTTGTTCCTCTTGCCATAAATCCATAAACTCTAGCCTCTGCTCTGTTAGATTAATGGTTACCAGTGTATATAATATTTATTAAACTTCCTTTTATGTTGCTTTGCAATCTGTGCTGCTATCAAGCACGCTGAAATAATTGACATTTAGTGCGTCGACTTCTTTTGACTAAAAACCATGACATTCATCTGGATAGTAAACATTTGGCAATTGCTGTAAATGTCTCCAAATTTAACACTATGACCTTTTCTCAGGTAAATGTTTTGGGATAAAATGTAAATAGTGATTCACTGGATGTCAAATACCACTGGATGTCAAATACTAAGCAATGCTAAGTTCACTGCCTTGTTATTTTGAGAGGTTAGCAATTTGCCCTAGAGGACCTAGTTTTTAAACAGAAGTATCTGAAAATGTATTTACTTGTAATACTTTTTTTTAGTTCTGTACTTCCATTTTTTAAACTGCCTTTTTGATTAATTGCACTTAGAGGAAACTTCTATGATGCCATAATTAAATAGTGCACTATATTTAAACTAAAAGTGCCTACCCTTTAAGCAGGCACAACAATGCTGAAAAGTGACACCATTTAGAAAGACTGTGTGGTATCTTGATTGAATATTCACATGCTCACCAGAAAATATTCTAATGTGTTCTGAAAAACCACGTGCAAAAGGCTTTATTCATCTTAGCTTATAAGTAGTACTCCAGAACTATTAACTACTCAAGCTAATTCCACACAAAGACTACATGAGACAATAACCCCAAATCTTGATTGTATTATTTCAGATTTCTGGGAAGGGGGAGTATTATATGATCCAAAACTTCTCCACTATGAATGTAGATTATCTTTTACAATTAAATAACTCACATCCATAGAAAACTAGGTAAAAGGGAGGAATGTTCTATGTATCCTCTCTTGGAGAATGTCAATTTTCTGTGTGCACAACCCGCCTCCTCTTTAGCCATGCAAGCATTTACAGTGTGCTTTTTCCTCAATTTTGTGATTTAAGGCAGCTTGAAACCAATTAAAATACATACAAAAATGTCAGTAAATATACAGTATACTGTATGTTATATTAAAATGTAATTAAGCAATCTACAAAAATGTAACTTGTTCATTTGTTCAGTCACTTCCAACTCTTCGTGACCTCATGGACCAGCCCACGCCAGAGCTCCCTGTCAGCCGTCTCCTCTCCCAGCTCCTTCAGTCAAGCCAGGCACTTCAAGGATACCATCCATCCATCTTACCCTTGGTCGGCCCCTCTTCTTTTTTCCTTCCTTTCCCCCCAGCATAATTGTCTTCTCTAAGCTTTCCTTTCTCCATAGTCTGGAAAAGAGGTCTTGTTACTGGTTCTCACCAGATATGTGTGGTGGGAATTGAGAAAATATTTCCCTTCAAAAATCTTAGAGCTAATCTCATAGAAGACATTAGAGTCCTTCAGATTGCCTGGAGCCTAGCAATCTGTAGGGCTCTGAAAGAAACACATTTACCATACTGTCTGCTTGTACTGTTTATGCATAGATCAAGTGAATCTAAATCTTGCCAGAGTTAGAAAAGATTCTGTTTTGGCTTCTGACAGTGACAGTCAGAGCTGGGGAACTCTCTGATTGAGAGAGGGGAAGAGGGATTTCTTTACACTGTTTGATAGACAGGGAAGAGTCCTTCGCTGCTAGTTTTCTGCTGTAAAGGAACTAGGGAACAGACTGAAGAATCTAGCCAGATACTCAGGGGGGGATTGGGTTAGATAAGTCTGGGTAAAACCTGAAAGGGAATTTCAGGGGTGCTAACTGAGAGTTAGTGGTAACTTCTCACAGCTAAACAGATTGGGTTAGTGTGAAGAAAGGTCAGGTTTGGTTTGGCCCTAAACTAATCTGTACCTTGAAGTATAAGTACCATTTCAAAGCAACAACACTGAAATAGTAAAACCTGCTTGATATTTAAAGGAAGATTTACCATCTGCGATTTAAAGAACTTTGTTATAGAAACCATTTACGAGCCTGCATTCTCAAGTTACCAATACACTTTGTGCCTTTCTGATAAAGAGGTTTAAACAATAAATGTTATTCTGTTCACTTTAAAAGTCCAGCCTCGCATGTGCCTTTTTCTCACAAGAAGTCCTTTATTCAGTCCAGCAGTCTAAAGATATATTTTACCTCAGCACTCCACAAAGTTGACATTTGCCTAGGTGCCAGAACAGGGTTTGGGTAAAAGCTTATCTTACAACTTGAAAATCCTTGTTTAGTTAACAAGATTGGTGGCAGCATTACCTTGAAGAAGAACTTTTAATAGGGCACAAGTTGGTTAATAAAAATTCCCCTCAAAGTTTATAAAGCAGGGCACTGATCCTTTACATTTGGTGGCAGCGGTGGGATGAAATAGAAAGGTCCACCCTGTCCCAAGTGATCAAGGGCCTGAGTCCATTACGAATGGCTTTTCTGAAGAAGCTCTTATGGCACCTAAAATCGCAAGCTTCTATGACTTTTCTAGGTCATCCAAAGTGACTCTATGGTAACTTCATTTTAATAAGGTATGATATTATTCATAGTCTCCTGTTTCCATGGTAAGTTCAGAAACATATCCCCTGCAGATACAGTGGTTGTACAATAGCTACGTTATATTCCGAAAGTTACACTACTCATACATAGATCCATATTTATCTTTGTTGCTTCTTCATTTTAATTCTTTTGAACTCTCTTCAAGCTATTTAAAACAATTTAAGTCTATATTTGCACAGATAAATTATCCAAAAGAAAATAAGGCTTGGGATATCTGAGAAAACATTAGAAATATGAAACACATGGAAGAATACAGTATAATAAGTTTACTTTCAACAGTTCAAAGAAATGATAACAAACAGAGCCTAAGTAAATGGAAGAGAAGACATGGTAGTTTCTCACCTAGAGCATGACAAAATATACAATCGATACTGTAATGTAAAAGGTTCCACCACAAAATCCAGATACATAAATGTATCTAGAATTTGATTATTATTATTCTAAACTTACTCCTATGAGGCGATGTGTATCCATGGTTGAAAGGGCCAAAATATCAGATCATCTGAAGCAATCAGTAAGCAGGGTGGAAGATTTGGCCATGTTTTGTGAATGGAATGCTAACTTTCAAAGCACTTTATTACAGCCAATAAATGCTGTGAAGTCAATAATATGTCTAAAATATATCAGAAAATTACAGAGGCTTAATTGTCTTAGATTTCTATTAGATGCTTTTATGTATCACTTTCAGAGTTTTGACCTTCCCTATTGATTAAGTGGCAGTTTTGTCTGGCCAGTGATTGAATTATTTAATCAGAGCTGCCTAAAGTGATCAAGACTGTATGGAATAAAGCGTAGACATTATGTGATTTACAACTCAAATTAGTTACCTTGCTGTAGTTTTGATTAAATAATCCAAAATATAAATTCAATTAAGTAGTGGCCAAATTGCAAGCAAGGAACTACAGTATAACAATTATAATGCCTTCCATGATTACAGCATAATCTCTTTATCCATGGATTCACTATCTATAGTTCAACACACTCATCATCCAGGAATACCCCCTCCCCAATATGTGTAGTCCTCTCTAGGTCTTCCAGTGCAATTTTATGGTATGTTTCTGGCTTAAGTATAGTCAAAATACAAGGTTCATTATTATCCATGTTTTCAGATCCACAAAGAGGTCTTGAAACATTTCCCCATAGATCAGTGTTTCTCAACCTGTGGGTTCCCAGGTGTTTTGGCCTACAGCTCCCAGAAATCCTAACTAGTTTACCAGCTACTAGGATTTTAGGGAGTTGAAGGCCAAAACATCTGGGGATCCCACGGGTTGAGAACCACTGCCATATGATACTGGCATTATCATTTAGTTTCAGGTTGCATGCAAACACGTTGCAATCTTTTTCAGATATATCTCAAATATCCTATTTGTGAATTACCCTCATCTAGCAATTCATAGCATCAGCATTTCTTGTGGAAGTTGCTTCCAAGAAGGTCAGACTGGCTCTATCCTGTTTGGTCTAGCAGCCATGCCTATATTTTCTTGTATGGCCTTTGATCTCTTAAGTCACGCTTAGGCTTTAGATCAGCGTTTCTCAACGTGGGAGTCAGGTCCCCTAGGGGGGTCACTAGGGGGTGTCAGAGGGGTCGCCAAAGACCATCAGAAAACACAGTATTTTATGTTGGTTATGGAGGTTCTGTGTGGGAAGTTTGGCCCAATTCTATCGTTGGTTGGCAGAATGCTCTTTGACTGTAGGTGAATTATAAATCCCAGGAACAACAACTCCCAAATGTCAAGGTCTATTTCTCCAAACTCCACCACTGTTCACATTTGGACATATTGAGTATCTGTGCCAAATTTGGTCCTGATCCATCATTGTTAGAGTCCACAGTGCCCTCTGGATGTAGGTAAACTATAACTCCAAAATTCAAGCTCAATGCTCATAACTCCAAAACACAAGACCACCAAACATTTCCAGCATTTTCTGTTGGTCATGGGACTTCTGTGTGCCCAGTTTGGTTCAATTCCATCATAGGTGGAGTTCGGAAAGGTCTTTGATTGTAGCGGCAGGCGCGCTTGGTAGTGACTAAGACTGCGCGTGCGCCGCCGGCCGCGGCCGCGCACACACAGAAAGGTGTGCCGCGGAGGTGTGCCGCGGCCGATGGGGCCGGATGCGGCGGCGTGGCGGCGGCGTGGGCGTGGGCGTGGTGGCGGGGTACGTTTTGGTTTATATAAGACGTACCCCGAAAGTAAGATGTAGGGGGACTTTTCGGGGGGGAAAGAAAGTAAGAAGCTGTCTTACTTTCGGGGAAACACGGTAGTTATGAGTTCTCTAGTTGCTACACTGAGTCACCTAAGAAATAGGTCAGGTTACAAATAAAGTATTATTATTAGATTTCCAAAATTAAGATGGCATGCTTCACGTCTCAGCTTAAGGTGTGGTAATATCTGGTTTCACCTTAAAGGAATCAATTGTTGGTAGAATCAATTGTCTGTTTCTATCTCCATGCAGTTCAGAAGTTCTTTTCTCCTTATTTTTGGCTTTGAGTAAAACATTTGTGACTTCATTACATGGGAAAAATTGCCAGTTCTATGACAGTTTGACCTCACTTCAAGCATGGAGCCCATCACACAATGTAGATCTATTTCTGGTGGGCCTCTGTGCCTGAAGTGAGGTTGAACTGTCATAAGAGACAGTGCTAACAACATGGGAGGCTTCCTGTTGCATAGAGGAGAATGGGGTAAAGCCAGATGGTGACGCTTACCCTGTGGGATGAGGTAAGGGGTGATGCAGGGTGACAGATTCCCCTTGCTAGATTTGCCACAATTCAAGGTGAATCCCTGCACTATCACCCTGCTTACTGACCTCAATGTGATGAGGTCTTCATCCCAGTAAATTTCCATTTATTTCTGATTTCATTTAGGCCAATTACAATTACTTTCTTAAAGTTATGATCTAAAGCTATGTTTTCTAAATGTGGGCCTCCAGATGATGTTCATCTTCAACTCTAAGAACTCTAAGCCAGCATGGCTAATTAACAGAGATTCTGCAAATTGAAGTCCAACAACCTAAAGTTGGGTCACACTTTACTACAGTAACTTAATACTAACCTTTGAATATATGAAACATTTCATTTCAGAAACATATGGAAAAAAATGGCACTCAAAATGCTTTTAAAATCCTGGTGTGACATTGGTAGGTTGCAAAGAAAGAGTGATGAGTGCTAAGAAACACAGAATCCTCACATAAATTTGAAAACTGCAAATTGCTTTTAATGATATTCATTTCTAATGGGAGCTCATTATGCAATAAAAGAGATTAGTATAATTAATCTATTTGTTACAAAAGGAGCCAGTATTGCTGTTCCATTGCATCTAAGTAGTCATGAGTAAAGATCACATAAATGAATAGAAATATGCTGAAGTGTGAGCTCCATTAACATACCTTAACCACATGCTAAGCCCATGCCGTTTATAAGCGATGATGGGTGACATTTGTGATTCTACCTAGAAGCAGAACATAGACAATCTGCATCATTCAGAATACTCTGACAAATACCATTTTCAGAAATATCTAAACATTAACCTAAGATATTGCAACCAACCAAGGATGCAGTGTTTATTTTTTTAAAAAAAGAGCAATAATTTGTATTGAGCTGGAAATAGATGGTTTGGATCTTATGATGAACTAATATGAAGGAAAGCATTATGCTGGGGGCAGTATCTGATTTTTACTATCTTTATCATAACTGCAGTCCCATAGTTTCACTGAATGCAGTACTAACAGAGGCCACACTGCGAAATCCATGAAGGTGGTAAAGCAATGTGTACAGTGCCTATACATCTCTTTAAAATAGAGAATAGTCCTTTCCTTGAAGATATCCTATGTTTTAAAATTTCCCCCTCAAATATTGTTTAAATATAAAGAATAGGCACAGTTAGGTCCAGTCGGAATCTTTGTAATTCAGATCAAATTCCTTTTTGAAGCAATTTCAAAGCGATTTGGGAACCCAGAAGTATCCTTGCCATTTCGAAGCCACTGTCGCCATCTTTGTTCCGACTCAGGAAGTGAATCGGAAAAGACCCAGCGTTTGGAGGCAAGCAGCAGCTTGCATGCTAGGATGCTTGCCTCCAGCCAATGAGGGGAAACCATGTGGGGAGGGGAGGGGTTTCAGCATGGCAGCCATTGCCCTTTTAAAAGGCCCACATGTGCCTCGTGGGCTCATTGTGAGCCGGGGACATGAATGGAAAGGGACTAGGCAGTAGGCATGTTTTCGAACCCAAAAATGGCGATTCGAAAATCAAATGGGGGGGGGGATTTTTTTTAATTAGTAATAGGAAGACTTACAAAAAAATTTCCAAAAATTTCTAAAATGTAACTTAATTACTAACCAAATTCGTTAGTATTTTGTATGCCAGCGCATGCGCATTCCAGATGGTTTTGGCCTACAACTCCCAGAAATCCTAACAGCTGGTAAATTGGCTGGGATTTCTGGGAGTTGTAGGCCAAAACTTGAATAAATCACACTGAGTTCTAGATGGGACTCTCCAAATAGGAAAGAGGGAGGGAGGGAGGGGGTATTCTATTCTTGGAAGCAGCAAAAGAAAAGGAGGAGGAGGGGCCCCCCCCCGGCTCCTCGCTGCCTCTCTCTCACCCTGATCCCGAGGGAGCGAGGGCCCAAGTTTGCCCAGGCTGGTCATATACCTACATTCCATGCACATGCAATAATACAGCAGTAATAACAATGGGTATAAGAAGAGGTAAAATTCAAACCGAAGTATTCTGACTGTGCTCCCTCCTCAAACTGCAAAAGGCTCTTCTCTGAGCCCGGGGAAAGGCAAAACCCCGGGCACAGCAGTTGCTTCCTGGGTGAACACACATACATATTCTTTGGGGGATTTGCTGCAGAATCTTCTCTATGAGCCCGGATTCAGCAGCAAATACCCCCCCCAAGAATATGTATGTGTGTGCTCCCAAGCAGCAAACGCTGGCTTTTCCCGGGCTAATTTCCCGGCTAATAAGAGAAGAGCCCGTTTGCACCGCATGAGGAGAGACCAGTCAGAATACTTCGGTTTGAATTTTACCTCTTGTTATTGTTATTACTGCTGTATTATTGCATGTGCATGGAATGTAGGTATGACCAGTTGGATTACTTATAATATTAGGCACTTACAGTAGCATTCATTCTATTATACATTAGGTTGGTTTCTCACCCCAATACTCTTTGATGCTTTAGATCCTGGCAGGGCAGGAGAGGCAGGAAGCCTGGAAAAATGTAAACAGAGAGGTTTACTCAGAAGTAAATTCACAAAGGAGGGCCCTTCATCCCATGTGCCCTCCTTTGTGAATTTACTTCTGAGTAATCCTCTCTGTTTACATTTTTCCCGGCTTCCAGCCGAAAGAAGGAGCGAAGTTTACGGCTTGCCTTGCCATAATACTTATTGGCAAGGGAGGCGGGAGGGTGGTGAGAGAGAAGGAGGGTGCCCCCTTACGACCTAATAACGACACTTAAGAAAATCCTGGCCCCGAAGTTCGAAAAGGAAGTCCACTTCCTGGTTGGCGTTCAGGTGCGGAAATACTCGAAAGTAGCATTTCTTACGAATTTCTTACGAAACGAATCATTTTCATAACTTTTTTCTCATGCCTACTAGGCAGCTTGGGTGGGAAAGGTGCCATACCACCGCTTTGCAATGGAACAACAGGGTTGGGAACAAATCGGGGAGCCCAGCTGGAAGCAGACCCCTTGCCTGCAAGGCTTCCTTGTGTGTGGGGAGGGAAGAACGGCAGGGCATCTGGGAGAATAATAATAATAATACCGTTTATTTCTATTCCGCTCTTCTCACCCCGAAGGGGACTCAGTGCGGATTACAATACACACACGACAGACAGTCCCTGTCGGAGACGTACAGTTTTACACATAGACAGTACAGTGCAGTTTATAGAAGGGTTTCTTTCTTGGCTGCGTCACAGGGTAACAGGGACATGCAGGTGTGCGTCATACAGGGTTATACAGGATGTCTCTGCTCCAATTAGACGTCATTGTTGTTATGCGTCTTTGCGTCACAAGGGGGTGCTGTTGTTCCATCCTCATTGACGGGAGCCTTCTGTTTTCCCACTTCCGCATTTTCACCTCGCAGAGCAGCCGAAACTTTAGACGTTGTAGGTCTGTAAAAAACCCTTCCCCACATTTATACAGTGGTCCCCATTGTTGTTTGAACTGCTTGGGTGGGTAGTGGACTAGGCTCATATATTGTTATTATAGCTGGTCATCCAGGCCAGCCCGGGGATTGAACCAGCAACCTTCCGATTGCAGCACAGTTTGTTCTACCGCTGTGCTATCTCCCCGGCCTTAGTGTTCTTCTCTTGCCTGCCACTGCCAATTTTCCTTTTTCAAGCAGTGATTTTAACTTTCAACAGACCTCAATCCCCTTTGGGTTACACTTTGGGTTTTGGGATCCCAGAAAGTCTGTTTGGACTTTGGAAAGCCCATTTTCTGCTTATAATTTCCTTGGGGAACCACACTAAAACACTTTGGAGCCCTCTTTGTCTGCTTTGGGTTTCACCTTGTACTTTTGGAAATGAGAAATCTCCTAATCTAATCATTTCTTTGGGAAAACACAAAATACCACTTTGGAGCCCCCTTTCTTGGCTTTGGGTTTCACATTGTACTTTTGGAAACTAGAAATCTAATCTAATCATTTCCTTGGGGAAACACAAAATACCACTTTGGAGCCCCCTTTGTCCGCTATCGGTTACACATTCTACTTTTGGAAAATAGAAATCTCCTACAATCTGCTAATAATTTCCTTGGGAAAATGCACAATAAAAGTTTGAAGGCCCCTTTGTCTGCTTTGGGTTACATGTTGTACTTTTGGAAACTAGAAATCTCCTAATCTAATCATTTCCTTGTGGAACCACATCATACAACTTTGGAGCCCCCTTTCTCTGCTTGGGGTTACATGTTGTACTTTTGGAAACAAGAAATCTCCTATAATCTGCTAATATTTTCTACCACTGTGGCAAGTTTTGTCAGTAGCGGTCTAAAAATGAGGGAAAGGGAATCCCCAAAGTTTTGCCTGTCCTGTTTGCAGTTTTTCACGCATTGTGTAATCGCGTTCGCCATTAACGAAGCAATTCGGAAATTTAGGAAATTTCAGAAAATTCTGAGTTTTTTTGGAAAATTTCAGAAATCACTTCGGAATTGAATCACCAGAACCCCCCACATCTGAAATGAGTTTTGAACCATTTTTTTCCTTAATCTAATAAATAAATCTAATAAAAAAGCCTAATAAAAAAGCACCAGAAGATGGGAGACTGGGAGAACTGAGATTTTAAAGCTTCCCATGAGCAGTTACCACAGGGAGAGCTGTCAGACAGGCACATGGGTCACCATATTGGATTTCCCTCCACTGTGTGGAGATGTATTGTATTTCTAATAAAAATTTAAAATATTATTTAGATAATTCCTTCAATTCATATGTACCGTATTAGCTTATGCAAATCTCTGTCCTTTTCTAGGTCATGTATAACCTCTGTTTTGGCATTGCATAGGCAATCAACTTTGATTAAGAACATAAGAACATAAGAAGAGCCATGCTGAATCGGGCCTCAGCCCATCTAGTCCAGCATTCTGTGTCACACAGTGGCCCACTAGTTGTACACAGGGATCTCTAGCAGGCAAAACCCTCACCTGCTCCCGACCCCCACAACCAGTACTCGGGAAATCCTGCCTGCCTCCATCAACACAGAGGTGGCACTTGGATGTCCATTTCAGTAACTACTGATTCCCTTGGTATCCATGAATCTGTCTAATCCTGCCTTGAAGCTGTCCAGGCTGACCGCTGTCACAACCTCCTCTGGAAGTGAGTTCCATAACCCAATGACCCTCTGGGTGAAGAAATATTTCCCTTTATTAGTCCTAACTTTCCTACCTTGGAGCTTTAGGGAGTGCCCCCTAGTCCTAGTGTTGTGTGACAGAGAAAATATTTTTTCTCTATTCACCTTTTCTATCCCATGCATGATTTTATACACTTCGATCAAGTCACCTCTTAAACGCCGTCTTTCAAGGCTGAAAAGACCAAGGCGTTGCAACCTGATTTCGTAAGGGAGCTGCTCCATCCCTTGGATCATTCTTGTTGCCCTTTTCTGTACCTTTTCCAGTTCCGTTATATCCTTCTTGAGGTGCGGTGACCAGAATTGTACACAGTACTCCAGATGTGGCCTCACCATAGATTTGTAGAGAGGCAATACAACATTTGACGACCTATTTTCGATTCCCTTCCTGATCATGCCAAGCATAGAATTTGCTTTTTTCACTGCTGCTGCGCACTGGGTTGACATCTTCATTGAGCTGTCCACCAAAACCCCGAGATCCCTTTCCTGGTTTGTCTCGGAAAGCTTTGACCCCATCAATTGGTAGGTGTAGTTGGGGTTCTTTGCCCCGATGTGCATGACTTTACACTTGTTTAGGTTAAAATGCATTTGCCACTTTGTTGCCCATTCACTCAATTTCGAGAGATCTTTCTGGAGCTCTTTACAATCAGTTTCATTTTTAACTACCCTGAACAATTTAGTGTCGTCTGCAAACTTTGCTACCTCAGAATTTACTCCTACATCCAGGTCATTAATGAATAAATTAAAAAGTAACGGACCCAAAACTGAACCTTGGGGTACGCCACTTCTCACCTCTTTCCACCCAGAGAAATGTCCGTTTATTACCACCCTTTGTTTCCTACAGTTTAGCCAGGTTCCAATCCAGGACAAGACCTGTCCTCTGATTCCATGGCTGAAGAGCTTATTTAGGAGCCTTTGGTGAGGACTTTGTCAAAAGCCTTTTGAAAGTCAAGGTAAACAATATCGACTGGGTCCCCTTTATCTATGTGTTTATTTACACCCTCAAAGAATTCTATCAAGTTAGTAAGACATGATTTGCCTTTGCAGAAACCATGTTGATTTTCCTTCAGCAATGCCTGTTCTTCTATGTGCTTAGTAATTTTTCTTTAATAATGGTTTCCATCACTTTGCCTGGAACTGAGGTTAGACTAACTGGCCTATAATTTCCTGGATCACCCCTGGATCCTTTCTTGAAGATCGGAGTTACATTTGCCTCCCTCCAGTCCTCGGGTACAGTGCCTGATCTTAGAGAAAGGTTATATATTTTGGCTAGAATTTCAGCAATTTCACACTTGAGTTCCTTAAGAACTCTGGGGTGGATGCCATCTGGCCCTGGTGATTTGTTGACATTTAGTTTAGTAAGGCATGTGAGAACATCTTCCTTGTTTATCTCTATCTGGTTTAATTCATTTAATTCCCTCCCTGAAAAAACTGACTCAGCTGCAGGCATATGTTGTCTGTCCTCCTGTGTGAAAACGGAGGCAAAGAAGTCGTTTAGCTGCTCGGCAATCTCTTCACTTATTGTCTTCACTTATTTTCCCTTTCTTACCATTTTCGTCAAGTGGCCCAACTGCTTTTCTAGTTGGGTTTCTACTTCTGATGTATTTAAAGAAGTTTTTGCTTTTAAAAAAAATATTCTTAGCCATATGTGCCTCAAAATCTCTCTTGGCTTTCCTGACGGTTGCTTTGCATTTAGTTTGCCAGAGCTTGTGTTCCTTTCTGTTCTCCTCAGTAGGAAGAGCCTTCCATTTCTTAAATGAGTTTTTCTTCTTTCCAATCACATCTTTTACTTCATTTGTAAGCCATGCCGATGTCCTCTTGGACTTTCCCGGCCTCTTTCTTATTTTAGGAATGCATTTTAGTTCGGCTTGTTTTAAAGTATTTTTAAACAGTTTCCAAGCATTTGGGAGGGATTTGATTTTTTTACTGTTCCTTTTAGTTTGTTCTTTACTATTTTTTTCATTTTGGTGAAATTCCCTTTTTGAAAATTTAAGGTCTCTGTGTTAGTTTTCACTGACAGTTTGCTATCCAAACTTACGTTGAAGGTTATTGTGTTGTGGTCACTGGTACCTATGGGCTCAGTTACAAGGACATCTTGAACGAGATCTTGTTCATTAGTTAGCACCAAGTCCAGGATCCCCTTTCCCTGGTTGGTTCCATGACCATCTGCTCAAGGGAATAATCAGCTAGCATGTCGAGGAACCTTGTCTCTCTTTCATGCGTAGAACAAGAATTTAGCCAATCTATTCGGGGATAGTTGAAGTCCCCCATTATGACTAATTTATTGCTTTTGAGGCCTGTTTAATTTCATTTTCCAGATAGCAGTCTGCCTCTGGAGTTTGGTTGGGAGGGCGATAGCAGATCCCTAATGCTAGATTAGTTTTTTGTCCTGGGATTTTTACCCACAATGTTTCTGTAGGTGAGTTTGAATTTTCTTGAAGTTCTAATTCATGAGATTCTAGCTCTTCATTTATGTACAAGGCCACACCGCCACCGTTTTCCCTCTCCTGTCTTTCCTGTACAGTTATAACATGGAATTATTTTGTCCCAATTGTTTTCCTCTGTCCACCAGGTTTCTGTTATGCCAATAATATCAATATTTTTTTCTTTTGCCAAACATTCCAACTCTCCTATTTTTGTTTGAAGGCTTCTAGCGTTTGCGTACAGACATTTATATTTATTGCTCTGTTGCCCTTTCAACTTTGGCTGTTTATGAGAATTTGTAGAAGGCCTACCATGTCCTACCTCTTGACTTCTTTCTATCTTTTCTGTTGACTCGGCCATTTGTGCGTAAATTTCATCCTCCATACTTGGCGTTTCACCCTCTCAAACCGGAAGCTGCCCAGCTCCTGTCGACTTTCCCCTTGGAATCAGTTTAAAAGCTGCTCTGAAGCCTTTTTAATATTAATTGCCAGCAGTCTGGTTCCATTTTCGTTCAGGTGTAACCCGTCCTTTTGTAAAGGTTTGGCTTTCCCGAAAATGTTCCCCAGTTCCTAACAAATCTAAACCCTTCCTCTCAACACCACTGCCTCATCCACGCATTGAAGTTCCTGAGCTCTGCTTGTCTGGCTGTCCCTGCGCATGGAACCGGTAGAATTTCCGAGAATGCTACCTTTGAGGTCCTGGACCTTAATCTTCTACCATAGATTAGTTCTATGAGTGAGACAAATTGGGTTGTTGTTGTGATAGTAATGGTAGTGATACAAAGTAAAACAGAATAGAAGGAAATATGATAGGAAAGCATCACTGCTGCTCATTCATGTTTATTTTGAGCCCCTGATGCTCTGACTCAAACAAGTAAGCCATTTATTTTGCCCTTTGAGATCTTTTTGACGAAGTAAGAACAGTAAAGAAACAAACAAAAAATGCCTAGTGTAGCCACCATGGATAATAGTGGCACTTCTGAATTAGCTATGGTCTGACTCCAGCCCATGACTAAACTGTCCAACACATATTTTGATGCCTCAAATGTTATATGTTAGACCTGTTTTTGAGTAAACCTGCTGATTCTAAAAAAGCAACAATTTTCCTCCATCAGCTTTTGTTTTTTGAACATATGCCATATACCAGTCACCACCTGTCCACCCAAAGGAAACTGTGATAGCCATATCTATGAAACTAGAGAAATTGATGAAGTCTATCCAATGCAGTTTTCTGAGCCAGCACCCCAAATAACTCTAGAAACAGGCTTAAAAACAAGACACCAAGAAAAAAAAATGTTGTTGGGTTGTGCTATGTGAAAGCGACAGCATTTGGTTTAACGTTCAATGAGAAGGGCTGCTGGAAAAAAACTCTAAATTGCTTGACTTAAGTCAGAAAAAGTGGGTGTCATTTTGAGCATTCCTTTTGGGCATTAGCACATAAAAGATTTATGTGATTAACTTTTGAGCCATCGTAAAAGGTCACGTATGTTTCTAAGTGCTCTGAAGTTAGTTTGGCCTTTTGTAGCTGAATCAAAAACACAGAAAGATAATAGGTGTCCTATACAGGAGGTTAGACAATGGAGCCATAAAGTTCCCATGTTAATTTCTGTCCTTTCACAATTTCCATGGTGATAAAACACCCTTGAATGAAACATTGGATAGCTGATAATAATAATAATAATAATAATAATAATCTTTCTTTCTATCCCCCGAGCTATCGGGGCAGCTCACAACAATAATAATAATGGTGATGGTTAGACTAGCCACTTCCCAAATATATCATCTAAAGCAAAAGACAGATATGTACATTTAGTTGTTTCTGATCAGCCCTAGTGATGTTAGTCTAAAGCAGTGGTTCCCAAAGTGGGCGGTACCATCCCCTGGTGGGCGGTGGGGCGATCTAGGGGGGCGCTGGAAGGCCCAGGAGAACTTGGGGGGCACTGAACCCCTGTAAGGGGGTGGTGGGGACGGTGGTGTGAGCCAGGTGACAGGCTACCATCCATCTCTGTGTGTGTCTCTCTCTCTTCTTCCCTCCTCCTGCTCCCTCCTCCTCATCTCGCCAAGCAAGGGATAATAATAATAATACCTTTGGGGTTCCCGTCCAACTGGTTGAGTCTTATAACAATAATAATATCCTTCAACATATTTAGTGGAACGTGGATTCAGTGTGGTAACCAATTTTATTAACAAAAAAAGAAACCGATTGCAAAATAGTCAATCGCGATGATTGGAGATTACTGCTGACAAAAATAGAGCCGAGGATTGCTAGATTGGTAGCAGCATACCAGGTTCATTCTTCTCATTAAGATGATTTTGAATGTTTTAACTTTTTTTGTATTACCTTTCTATTCTAAGTTCAATAAATAGTTTCATAATTTCAAACTTCAATGTTTCTAATTTACAACTTTCTTATATTTTACAAAAAAAGGTAGAAATATTAATACATATATCTTTCTGTTTAATTGCTATTAAATTTTTAAAAAATAATTTCTAGGGGGCGGTAAGTAATTTTTTTTCTGGGCAGGGCAAAAAAGTTTGGGAACCACTGGTCTAAAGCATAACTTCTGAAAGTGATAAGGTATATAGCACATGTGTAGTAAAACCACAGCAACATCAGCCACTGCTGACACACTACATCTCTTGGCAATTTTCTTTCTTTTCTTTTTTACTTCTAGATGTGGGCATCACACTTTGAACAAGGATACTGCCAGCAAAAGGTCATAGTATGACTTCTAAATTGTATTCTATAAACAATTACATAATAGTATATTCCAGTGGAGTTTGTCAATAGAGTAGATAAGCATAGGATTTATGACTTTGAATCGTTATTTTACTACAGCTCTCAATAGTTTTGGAGTTCTGGTAGTTCAAAAAGTAACTTACAATGCTCTCATAGAATCATTCCTTCACTGAAAACACTTTTTTGTAGCAAGTAAAAAGTAGATTGTGTGTAAGTTTAACTGGTAAGATTTCCAGAACTAAAACAGGTATTAATTGTGTCCAATGCAATTTTTTTGTGTAAGCAATTGTGCAAATGATTGTTTAACCACCTGGATAATCCCATGCATAAACATTTGAACAAATGTGTAATTCAGTGCAAGTGCTCTAACAAGGATTTGCGCATAAGTAGCATTAAATCGTACATAGGCCTTTAGTAATATAATTCTTGGTCTGTGCGCCTGAATTTCAGCTTTTCTATCTACTGAACAAAGTCTAAGTAGGCCATAAACCAATCCAGTTTTTAAGATTCTATAAACATTTGGTAAAATGCCCATTATGTACACTCTCTGGAACATCAAGCATCACAAAAGTGAAGGTTACCTCACATATTGTGTACAGATGTTGCCCACTGACCTCAACTGAAAGGACATTAAAGCTACAGAAAAGCTTTTATCCTGGTTCATTTGAAGTGAAATGCAGTTTTGTTTTGTCCCTTAAGGAAATGTGAGGGAAATGAAAGATACTGTAATCATTTCATCTAATTGCAAATTATAATGACAAACTCTAAATCAAAACAGTCATACACACACACACACACACACATGCTTAGCAATTCAATAAAAATAAATTGTTCTTCTCAAACAGAACAAATTAACTATAGTTTTGTGAGGTTCATACAGTTAGGTTCATAGGATCACCGACTGTATTATTCCCAGCTTGTGATCATCTTTGAAACAACTTTTTGGTCATTGTTAGACAGAAAAGGATATTCTGACTGCAATAGTCATTGACTAGATAACAGAAGAGCCAAAAGCAGCTGCTCCCTCTGCAGAGTTCATTGAGACGCATCCGCAAGTAAATGTTTATTTGACTGCAATCTTAAACATCTAATCTCTGACTTTCTAAATAATTGGTTTAATTTATTTTATTTGGCTTTAGGCTATAACAAAAAGTCAACAGTAGAAATTGTACAAAAAAGAAATGACAAATGTTTACAGTCAGGGAACTAATATTTCATATTTAAAGTCCTAAACTACAACTATCCATATCAGCTGTCAAACTTTATGCCCGTGGTGGCGCAATGGGTTACACCCTTATGCTGGCAAGACTGCTGACTGAAAGGTCAGCAGTTTGAATCTGGGGAGTGGAGTGAGCTCTCATCTGTCAGCTCCAGCTTCCCATGCAGGGACATGAGAGAAACCTCCCACAGGATGGTAAAATATCTGGGCAGGCAACGTCCTTGCAGACTGCCAATGCTCTTGCACTAGAAGCAGCTTCTCAAGTTGCTCCTGACACGGAAAAAATAAAAGCTGTCAAACTTATAATCAGATGCATATGGTAGCAAGATTTTGCAGATGTCAAATCAAACTTGACTACATTCAATATGACCTCTTTGTTTTTCTTGGGTTTTGAAAGATATACCAATAATTATGTGTTCGCATACACGCACAGACAAATAAGGGGAAAATAAACATCTGCCTTACATTTCCATTTTAGAGCAATAGTGAGAAATGTCATCAGTTCCACATATCCAGAATCTTGAATTATAGAGTAGGTTGTTATAATGTCTGTCAACAGTCTCTGGGGTGTTGATTTGAACCAGTTGTGGTCCTAGATAGCTCTGAATTATTGTTGCTTTTGAAATATGTAAAATATGTTGGATCTAAATGTAGTGAACACTTTAAAAATGTTTTTGCCAGCATCAAATTTGCTAATCCAGAAAATATTCTGAAATCATCTGATCACGATTTTAACTTTGAGGTCTGCGAAATTTGTTTTATAGAATTTAATTGCCACAGCTCAGCTCATTGTACATAGTCTTTCTTCGAGCACTGATTGTTCACTGGGGATATGCATTTGATTTGAGACTAATCATGCTTCTCTGGCACAATTCTGACGCTTTATGAAGTAAGGCAATCTTCCATGTGATGCAACCAGAATTAAAGAGACTCTCTACAATCTTCAAATGAGCTTCAGAAATGATAACAGACCTAAAAATAAGGGTGGCACAGACGTAAGATCAACTTCTCCTTCATAACTCACTTTGGTGCTTGCAGAGGCCAGAATGCTCTACCTGACTTGTACAATGTTTCAACCCCCATGTAAATCTACATGTTGAATGCCGTCTACTCACAACATGACCATATGGTGGCCTGGTGAAAGTTGGAGTTATCTAGATAGATTCTGCTTATGTCCCATTGATTACATTGCGGACTTCTAAGAACTCCAGGAGATTTCAGAAGATGCTTTCAGCATTGTGCATCTGACTATAAGGGGCTAGCCAGTTGCTTCTAAGAGGTCCCTAATTCTTTATGCTCTGCTATGTAGCTGGGTTGGGGACAGGCAGCATGTGAAATACAGGATTTACAGAGATAGGAAGCAGTAAACATCACACAGAATTATTATACTACATCACCACATAGATTGTAGGATCTTAATAACTGTTAAAATTTTGCTCTTCTGAATAAGCTGGGGTTGAGGTAGGGACAAACAGGAGGGAGTAAAATCAAGCAAATGGCAGACCCACTTTTCTAACCATAGACAGCATCTCAATGGGCAGCAGAAGCAGGCTGTGGCCTAAACATATTGATAGTTCTAACTAGAGGAGATCCATTCAATAAATTGGTAAAATGCAATCACCCTTTTTATAGATGAGTTTATTCTAGTTGAGCTGGATTTAGGCCATACTAACATCACATTTAAACTTTAGAACACTTAATCAGTATGCATCCTACATTTTTTATGACAGGATACATACAGGACATTCTTAATATTTAAAGTAATCCAGTTTGACTCATCACACCATGGAAGTTTTACTCTTCCCAATTCGTTGTAATTTCTGTGTAAATCGCTCTCTGCCAGATGGAAGTTTCACAGGTGTGGTATCGCCAGATTTGTAGATCTTGCATCTGCACATTAGAGAACTGCTACCGCTGTCATTTGGTGCAAACCAGCAAATAATCAATACTATCATGCAGTATGAAGGTATTCTCAGGTATTTTCCTGTCAAATTCCTTTGAAAACACATTAAATAAAAGGACCAGTCTTCAAAGTAATAATAATAATAATAATAATAATACTTTAATATTTGTGAGTCGCCCTCCACCGGCGGTGCTCCGGGCGACTTACAACAGTTAAAACCCTAGGGTGAACAATGTACAACAGTTTAAAAACATGGAATATGAACAGGAGGGGTGGCTCAGGTAGTCCAGGGTACCGAGCCAGTCCCGAACGCTAGGCGGAAGAGCCAGGTCTTCAAGGCTGGCCGGAATCCAGATAGAGTCGGAGGCTCTGAGGGTGGGCGGCAGTGAGTTCCAAGTCGAAGGGGCCGCGACGGAGAAGGCTCTCCGCCGAGTTTCCGCCAGTCTAGCCTAGCCATTATGGAGATCTTCTCTTGTCATGTAATTAGAGACGAATGGTGACAGCATTCATGACAAATCCCAGGGTCTGCAGGGCCACCCACAAACACCCCCCAAAGGAGACGTCATAGCACAAGAGATAGAATGTTTACTATTTCACCAATCACACATAAATGCAGCACATTTCATGCACTTTTGATTTAAAACACAATATAAAACATGTGTCCAAATGCTTCATTTCTGCCACCTTTTGCATATGGTTTCCAATGGGTTGATGACAGGGGGCAATGTTATTTGATGGTAACTGTCAAGATTTGTAAGCAAATGAGCTCAGATTCGTACTATCATTTTATATGTGATCATATCCTAATGGTAAAGAAAGAGCATAACCTTGTTCATTTATTGTTTTGTTGTGCGCCTTCAAGTTATTTCAAACGTATGGTGATTCTATCATAAAATTTTCTTAGCAAGATTTACTCAGAACACGTTTGCCTCTGCCTTTGTCTGAGCTGAGAGACTGTGGCTTGCTCCAGTCTAGGCCATGCAGTGGGTTTCCATGGCTGAGTGAAGATTTGAGTCCTGGTCATTTCCAGGGCTCACACCACTACACCAGTGTTTCTTAAACAGTCTTCTTGGACTTCAGCTCCAAAAGTCCCAGCTAGTTTACCAGCTGTTAGGAATTGTGGGAGCTGAAGTCCAAAACACCAGGAGGAGCACAGTTTGAGAAACTCTGCACTACACCACAAGGGCTCTCCATGTGTTACCCAGTTGAATTAATACACAAGTGTTGCTGCTGTTGCATTTATTTGTCTTTTTCCAAATCTGGCGTTCAAGGCAGTGCACAACAGTAAAAACAATCTTAGTTTAAAAAACAAACTTTGTACAGGTAGTTGTTGTTGTATTTATTATGCTTGCATATTTATACCCTGCTTTCTCTTTCCAAAAGGAGACTCAAAACGGCTTACATTAAAAGCATTTCAATAGAATTGATTCTTACATTGTGGACAAATACATACAGGTGCTAGATTTCAGAGGAAGGATCTGCCAAAACTACTGTTGAAGATTATTTTCCTGGGGGCCCTTCCACACAACCATATCACTCAGAATATCATGGGAGATTATTCACAATATCTGCTTTGAACTGGATTATCTGAGTCCACACTACTATATAATCAAATTCAATGTGGATTTTGTACAGCTGTGTGGAAGGGGCCTAAGAAAACTGTATGAAATTCATGGATTTTCATAAGTCAACAGGTAACTTAAGATACATAAAAGTACATAGATGTACCTCATAGTTTAGGAGAAATATAGGGATTGTGAAATCACCCCACTGCTCACTTACTGGCCAGCAGCTACCAGATCTAAAAGTGCCTGTTTCCCTCTTGTAGAGGAAGCAGTTGACTCTCCTTTTTCCAGGAACAATCTCCAGCACAAGGGCGAATTGCACCAGGGCTCCTACTCTTCTTCCTGTTGCAATGGGCATCACCCACAGGAGGGAACAGTTTTTAGTTTCCAGTCAACAGAGGAACAGACTCCCTTTGCTTGGGGCAGTTGCTGCCTGATAAATGGGGATTAAGGGAATCAGAATAGGAGTCACTGTGTATCTTCCCAACAGGATTTCAGCCACAAAATTAAAAACATCATTAAACTATTCATAAAATTAAAACCAATTTAACAAAAACCTTACCTATTAAATAGGACAGCATAGACCCCAATGTTCCCTTCACTCTTCCCTTCTTGGGGAATGTGATGACTATGAAAAAGAGAAATTTGTTTGTGTTCAATTTTCACATGGTCCATATCAGAACTGTAAAAATTAGGGCAGTAGGAAAAATGATAAAATATTGAATATTCCACAGCAATATATATTCCTACTGACCTGAAAATTGGTCATCAAGCTTGAAAGTTTGATGAATAAGAGCCAGGAATGAGATCATCATAATCCAATAATGTAGGTTTTAAACAAAGCTAAATTTATTTTGTAAAATTAAATGTTTGTCTGGGGAAGTTAAAGTACAATTATTGCATAATTCCCTGGATTTTAACAAAATAAATAGAGATTGGAGGTTATCTCAATGTGGGAACAGAGCAATTTATATAGACAAATATTGTAACTGAAAAAAATTATAAGACTTTTTATTATTGTATACAATTTTATGATCTGTTCGAGTACAATGGTTTGTGTTCTTATGAAAAAGAATATTTCAAGGAGGCACATTAATTTTTATAGTAAAAAGGAAAGTAATTTTAGGCACTTTTGGTCAAAATATTGTAGAGCACTGATTCTCAACCTTTGGATCCCCAGATGCTTACAGTATACATCCTCTTGTTCTAGGGCAGGCATGGGCAAACTTCGCCCCTCTAGGTGTTTGGGACTTCAACTCCCACAATTCCTAACAGCCAGTAGGCTGTTAGGAATTGTGGGAGTTGAAGTCCCAAACACCTGGAGGGGCGAAGTTTGCCCATGCCTGTTCTAGAGCATTGGTTCTCAAACTGTGGGTCCCCAGATGTTTTGGCTTTAACTCCCATAAATCCTAACAGCTGGGAAACTAGGTGGGATTTCTGGGAGTTCTAGGCCAAAACACCTGGGGACCCACAGGTTGAGAACCACTAGAGGAATCAAATATTTTACACTTCTTGTCTTGTTATTTAGAGAGTGTGTGTGTAGTTTAATTAAATAATTGTCTATTGATGTGGACTTTTAACTGGATTAGGCCCTCTATATATCAGTGTATTTCTTCAAAATAGTCCCCATCTGTAGAGTCAACTGATCTGAATCTTTTTAATAGAACAAAACACAAAGCTACCATTATAAAAATGACAGAGGAAGTTCTTTCTGATGAGCTTGCATTAGGAGAAACAGACATCTGTTTGAATCTACAGATTTTAGTTCCTTTGTGAGATTAGTGTTAGAAGAGCAGATCTGATTCTCTCTGCTTTCCAGGCATTTTCACTCCTGAGAGCAAGGATGGGTCTTAAAGTAAACTTAGGCATGCCCAATGGATCGGGTATCTTGCACAAAGGCTCATCTCAACTGCCTGGACCCCAGAAACTCCTGAAGGATTAATATAATCAGTTGCCAAGCCTGAAAAGCCTTGGGCAGGTAGAGTGAAATGTTCCTCAGCCAATAATATAACCCCAAATCTCCTCTCCTGAAGAGTTTTGCCATAATTCTGTGGCTTCTCCTATGTTTGGATCCATAGATATGATTTATTGGAAATAGATAAGATTTGGGGGGGAGGGATTCATAATGTATTGGGGTGCACTGACCAGGACAGCAGTAGGTATGACCCAGTGTGCCCAGGGGAATCTAAAATCTTATGGTAACATGCTTATGCTTGTGAAACTGTTGGGCTTTGTACATCTGGGAAGCTGGTCCGGTGTTCTGCTGACAGGGAGGCAAAAGAATATTTTTCTTTAAATTAGGATCAGGCTCTGGGGGAACATACAAGTGTTTCAGAAATATCAGATATGAATTGTGCCTCAATACGGTCTGTATTGTTCTGCATGCTTTGCATTCAGCTGCCTATATTTACATAAACCTTCCCATTGTATCAAAGACTGGCACCTTTTGTGGACTCATATAATCTCATCACAGACTTTGTATTGCATCAAACCATATGATTAAGCCCCAGCCTAGGCAATGCACTGAATGGCTCATTTCACATGGAAAAATAGTAGATCTTCCTTTTTGCTGCCACCTCTGGCATTACAGGTATTCCCCAGCCAACGAAAGCTCAGATCCTGGCTTGGCTATTTCTGAGCCTATCAGGGGAAGGAGTGGGTCTTTTGAATGGCTGTCAAAGGGGATAAAATGTCTTGCACTGTATTACATGGTTATGATAGATTCTTTTTTCAGTACAGACTCTGTATCAGACATCCTTTCAGGCCTGAAAGTAAATAAAACCTCTGTTATTGCCTTCTAGCATGGTCTGCGTTTCTTCTGGCTATCAAGGTAACACAGCGTACCAGGTGACAGATCCACATTGCTCCTTAAGCAGCTAGCTAATTTTGGCATCAGGATGGACAGTTTGGAAAGGTGAATTCATAATTATCAGCTGAAGAACTCACTAAATTAATTAATTTTTACATATTTTAAAAAATGTTTGACACTGCTGGTGGGTTCTGGGGGAGGGATGGATTATTAATGACATAGTACAATCAATTCAATACTTACCCCGCCCTGTTGTTGCCCTGGGAATATTAAGATTCCCTGTGTGCTCTAATGGCTCTTTGCAAGCTTCTAGTAATACTTCACATTTCGAACAAAAGAAAAAACATTTTATACCTACCTGTTACACTGCATTTTAAGGCCTTTAAATATTTTTTTCTCTAAAGCACTAAAAGCCTCAGGCTAGCCTAAAGCTTATGGCTCAAGGTGTGTGGAAAAAAAAAAGTTTTCCTCATCTTTTCAAACAACCTGGTCTTCTGTCTGAGGTACACTTTAATTCAGTGTAATTGAAATGACTAGAACTTTGGCTCATCTACAATTACCAAAAATTGGCCTGTTTGCATAGTGCGGAGGGAGTCTCTAAAGAGAGAAAATGAGCACATCAGGAAAAAAAAGATTACATGCTACTCTTCTATGTATAAGAAAGATTGTTCCTAAGTAAAGGAGATTGATCTGAGGTTATAATTCCACATATTCTATCTATCGTGATTTGACAAGGAGTCATCCTCTGTGGTCCTACTTTTCAGCAGCTTTTAAAAGGTCCATATTTGTTTTGCTTCTTTCCACTTTCCTACTTTGTCTTTATTTTACTTCCATTAATTGAACTGGATATTAACACTCTGACATGCAATACATAATTTGAGAACAATGGTGGATTAGAAAAGAAGATATGAGAAATTAGTATCCCATGTGAACAAAACAAAGACTTTGGAGATTACTGGAAATGACAAAACATGGAACTATTTCTGGGTACATCTGCACTGTAGAATTAATGTGGTTTGACATTATTTACACTTCCTTGACTATTAAATTGTGCAATTTATATTTTGGTGAGACTCCGGCACTCTTTAGCAGAGAAATCTAAAGACTTTGTAAAACTACAGTTCACATGATTCCATAGTACCAAGTGGTGCCAAGCTGCATTAATTCTGCAATGTAGATGTACCCTTGGGCCCTTTTACTTGTTGGACGGCAGCATTTCCAGTTAATCCTCATGTGCTTTTAAAATCTCTTCCCACTTTCCTTGACTTATTTCCATATGCGCAAACTGAGCTCAACGTGCAAAAGTAGTTTGCACTTAAATAACTCAGTAGAGGGAAGGGAAGAAGAGGGAGAAGAATGATACCTTTCCCTTTCATCTAAGGATATGTCTACACTGGCACAGTAATACAGCTTCAAAATGACTTGAAAGCATGGCAACTACAAAATGCATCCCAAAAGTAAAGTTCAAAATTGTTCAAAATAATATATCACAAAGCCCTCTATTCCGGAGACAAACTCAAATCTCGATATTTATATTCATTCACAATCTCATAATATTTGTAATCCGGATTATAAGGCTTGGAGGGTCGACGGACTATGTATCTAAAGGCCTTGCCGTTTCGCCAGGGAGACCAGGCTTCATCGGGACCCCAAAGAATAACATTTGTTTATAATTCCACTGGTCCGATCATCTATGAGTTAAAATAAAATAATACATATATCAACATTTTGCAATTCAGATTTAGCCCACCAGTTAAACAGGACAACCCTTATAAAAAGGCTTAAAATTTTATACATACCAATCCATTTAAATCAACGTAAATATATTTCTGAGTGGACGCAGCCACTGCTTCACAATGTAGTCAACGGACAACACATAACACCGGAGGTCTCGGTTACATACACTCCGCCGCTCCAGGTGAAACCTACTCCAAATCTCACTGATTGATAGGCAATCATTGTGGCCTAGAGGTAACTCGCTTTTTAGGGAATGAATCCAGAATACTTCTCTTTGATGTAATAGTTGTTTTTGATCCTGATATGGTCGTGGTGAAATTATTTATAGTACTAAAATTTTAAAGTCATCGAAATTGTGATGCTGTTTAAAATGGGTATACAGCGGAGAAGATTCATTGCGTGTTTTAAATCTCGATCGGTGTTCTTGCGCCCTTGTACGCAAATCACGCCCACTTTCTCCAACATAATATCTTAAACATGGGCAAATTAAACAATAAATAATATTTCTACTGCCACATTTCACCCCTCACTCCCACTGTATTTCTAAAATTGTCCGAAAATACTGGCCCATTGTGAGCTCAATTCCAGGATTGGAAAATCCCCCTATGATAGCCAATAAAAGAACATCTAATCTTAAACAATTATTAATTCATGCTGATCACAGAGTCCCCCAACACACATCTAGAGGTAAAACCCACACACAACCGTGCTACCACTGCACCATATGCAAACACATTTCTACTCAGGAAACAATTACCGACCTGGAGGGAAAACATACCTTTAAATTGCGTACAGGAGCCACATGTGGCAGTAGAAATATTATTTGTTTAATTTGCCCATGTTTAAGATATTATGTTGGAGAAAGTGGGCGTGATTTGCGTACAAGGGCGCAAGAACACCGATCGAGATTTAAAACACGCAATGAATCTTCTCCGCTGTATACCCATTTTAAACAGCATCACAATTTCGATGACTTTAAAATTTTAGTACTATAAATAATTTCACCACGACCATATCAGGATCAAAAACAACTATTACATCAAAGAGAAGTATTCTGGATTCATTCCCTAAAAAGCGAGTTACCTCTAAGCCACAATGATTGCCTATCAATCAGTGAGATTTTGGAGTAGGTTTCACCTGGAGCGAAGCCGGAATGTATGTAACCGAGACCTCCGGTGTTATGTGTTGTCCGTTGACTACATTGTGAAGCAGTGGCTGCGTCCACTTAGAAATATATTTACGTTGATTTAAATGGATTGGTATGTATAAAACTTTAAGCCTTTTTATAAGGGTTGTCCTGTTTAACTGGTGGGCTAAATCTGAATTGCAAAATGTTGATATATGTATTATTTTATTTTAACTCATAGATGATCGGACCAGTGGAATTATAAACAAATGTTATTCTTTGGGGTCCCGATGAAGCCAGGTCCCCTGGCGAAACGGCAAGGCCTTTAGATACATAGTCCGTCGACCCTCAAGCCTTATAATCCGGATTACAAATATTATGAGATTGTGAATGAATATAAATATCAAGATTTGAGTTTGTCTCCGGAATAGAGGGCTTTGTGATATATTATTTTGAACAATTATCTACAAGAATTCCACATCCCCATTTGGGAAGATATATGATTTTACGATCAAGTGATCTCTAAATGAATGCCAAATAAATTACTTTGATACAGATATTGAATACTCTTTCGTGCTATAGCAACCCGCGTTCCAGTTTGAACTTTACTTTTGGGCTGCTGTGAGGACACCCTTCCTCTTTCCTACTACAAACCACAAAATGCATGCCACAGTGTTGTACAGCGTATTAAAGAAAATTGCAAGAAAGTCCAAATTCAGCCCTTTAATGTGCTTCAGCAAATTCCAGTGGATCCCAGATTCCTGGGTGAAATCAGTTCCACAAAATGTGGAGCATATTATGGATGCATGCCCTTGCTGATGTGCTTTGTAGACTTCAGAGTGCGGGAGCCAGAGGGCTGCCAAAATAATACGCTAGTTGACTGAAGCTGGGGCTGACAGCAGAAGCTCATGCCGCTCCCAGGATTCAAACCTGCAACCTTTCAGTCAACAAGTTTAGCAGCTCAGCAATTTAACCCACTGTGCCACCGAGGGCTCCATACTGTATATATAACTACAGGTGTTCCAAAATCCTGAAATCCAAAAAACAACCTGGTTTCAAGCATTTTGGATAAGGCAAATTCAACCTGTTGCATCAAAGTAATCAATTGTGTAATGCAGATATGGCATATTGTAAAAAGAGGTAACTTGCTTCCCGATGGACAGCATTGGTAAGGCATGTACTACTCATCTGTCACAATTTCTATTCATTTATTTCATTTACGAAAGTATGCTCAATTACTTGCCAAAGAATAATTTAGAGAAGCACTGTCAGAATATCGACAAGTACTAGATTCTTTCAGAAAACCAGCATCTGGATCAGACATACTTCAAAGCAGATTGCTACATGGAGCTTTTCTTCTTTGAAGTATAGTTATAAGCAGACAAATTTAGGAACCCAAATCAGTTTCTGACTCTGCTGTGCTTGGAAAAATCCCAGTCAGATATCTCTCTCTCTCTCTCTCTCTCTCTCTCTCTCTCTCTCTCTCTCATTCACTTGCTCTTGCTCTCACTCTCTCATTCTTTAAAAAAAAGCTCATTTTAGAAAATTGGTGTCTAGATCAGCTGTACTTCAAAGCAGAATGTCTCATACCGTTTTTCCTTCCTTTGAAGTATGGCTAATTCAGATGCTGGCTTTCTTTAAAAAGGAAAAAAGAAGAGGAAGAACTGGCATCTGACCTTAGTCATGCTCAGGCCATTCATCTTTGCTGCTTTTTCATGTTCATATCCTTTCAACCAGAATGAAAAAGTTTTATACTCTCTGCTGTGTTGCATGAGGATGATGATACATATGCCATCTACATGACACTTTGCAAATAACATCTTTGACAAGCTCCAACTCCAAGATGAGGACCACTTCACACAGTCCACGGGAGCCATGCCATTGCACCGGCAGTCATCAGCAAAAAGGAAGGTGTGGGGGGGCGGGCTTGTGGAGCCCCGCACACATTCCTTCTTTCCCCCATCACATGATAGGGATGGGACAGGCTCATTGGCACCCTGTCTCCATCAAATGTGAGAAAGGGTGTGTCAGGACTGGGAGACCTGAGCTTAGGAGAAGTTCAGGCTCCCAACCTGCCATGAGATTGCACCGACCTTTGCCCCCTTCCTCCCTGTGGTGGAGGAGGAAGCACCTTTTGATGCTTCACCTCCACTCTGCAAGGAATGTGGGCAGGGCCTGCTGTGCATTGTGCAAAACGAGGCTATTTTGCCCTGTGTGAAAAGGTCCTAAGAGAGAAACAATAGGGTTAATGGAAGAGGAGAGAAACAGCTGCTCAGGTGAACTGAGGAAATACATTTGATTATTAGTTTAATTAGAGCTTCTCTACACTCTCAGAACAACAACACCAACAACAACAACTCTGTACTAGCCACAAATGCATTGCCAGTCCCTACAATGCATAGCATCTTCCAGTGAGTATTGCAAGGGGGTTGCTTTAAACCAACTTTATCCTCCCCACCATTTCTTGCTGGATGGAAGGATAACCCTTTCTGAAATAAACAAAAGCACTAACAACAGCCAGGCATTTGGACAAAACTATACGGCAAATAGGAGCAGCAGCAACATGGAAGAGGTGAGGTGCAAACATGGCTTCGGAGAGTCAGTACAACTGTTCCAGGGGCTGTTCTAGAGCAGATTTAGGTTAGTATAAAACAGGCATTAAAATCAACAACCAATAACAAAATTCAGTTTATCGTCACAGGTATGTGGACTGGTGCAACAATAACTTAAGGATAGGGTTAAGAGATAAGGTGCTTGGGTCATAAAGCAACAATAAAAATAGGAGCAATTGTAAAGTAGTATCGAACTATTATATTTGTGTAGCATAGATACAGTTTTGGCCTCATTGCCAATGCTGATGTCAGTTCAGTGGTATTAACTCCATCTGATTTTGCATATAAAATTCTTCTACTGAGGCAGAAATATTTCTTGGATGGAACCTTCAGTATTAAAAGAACCAACATACAGCTTTCATCTGGCTTGCAGATGAAAGCTGTACTTGTCATTCTTTTAACATATTGCCTATACCATCTATTCATATACTGTATATATATGCTAAGCACTGCATTACCTTTGCTTTATGGTCTAAAATAGACTAAAGAATATGGCTTCTATTGTTAAGCTGTTGTTTGAATTTTGGTGAATAACAAAGTTTATGGGGGTGAGAGAGAGTCAATGATTTTTTTTAAAACCCATTTCGTTTCTTCCTAAACAATTTGGGCAACAACTGCCTATTAGTTTCTCATAGCATAAACTATGAACTCCTTGAAGATTGACATCTGGTAGGAAGTCCTTAATTAGAATATTCCTAGGCTGCTACTCCAGAGAGTTGATTATGCAGCAAGGGAACTCAAAACCAGAGAACTCAATTTGTGTTACAAGAAAAGAGTGAACTGTTACTAGCACAGAACAGAGACAATCAAGATGGTGTATTGGATTTTGAATAAAAGCTTGACAGTTCTGTTATTTGTAAGTATCTGTTTCATAATCAGGCTACTGAGTCTGATTATTTTTAAAAAATATTTTATAGGAACTCTTACTGTTATTCCTAAGTCTTTCAGTTGTGACATTTCAATCTACAACCAATACGCAGTATAAACTCTTTCTTCCATGTGTCTGTTAGATTTCTCTTTGCTATTTTAGGACAGCACTTGTGAATTTCTAATCTTTAAGGGAGGAAATACACATTTGACTAATCTTTAAACAAAACTGAGGGAAGAGACACTGATTGGCAATCCATTACTATTGTAGGTAATGTGGCTGGGAATAAATTTATACCTGTTTATTGACACATTTACCTGGTATGAAGATGAAGATGCCTATCTCTACACACGAGTTATGCTAGGTGTAAGTAACTGTTTGTTAAATGCCTCCTCAGTGGCAGATCTTTGTTATGTATACTCAAATCTCACTGACTTGCATGCTGTCATTACATTCTGATACTTTAGATTGCATCTTATCTATTTACTTACTTATTAATTCATGCATGCATTCATTCATTTAATGTATATCCTGTTCTTCTCCCAGTATGGAACCCAGTGCAGCATAACTCTTCAACTATGTTTAGCCAAATTTGCTTAGATTTGCTTAGATTTAACTAGATTTGCCAGGTGATTTATTCATCTTTATGACTGAACAAAGAACTGCTTCATACATTTTTGGTAATCATAGTTTGTTTATTTATTTACTTCATTTATATCCCACCCTTCTCAACTCCAAAGGGGACTCAGAGTGGCCTTACAAATTAGGCAGCAATTTGATGCCAAAAACAAACATACAATAAAATAAAGATTTACATTAAAACCAAAACATTAAACCAGCACAATTTAAATAAACCAAAATGCTCTTTAAAAAAATAATGGTTTCTATTGTATATTAAACTTGCGCTACCCAAAAATTCTTAAATGAAATATGCTTAATGTTTATGTTTTTATTGTATTTATTGTACTGGCATCAAATTGTTGCCTTTTTGTTATGCCGCTCTGAGTCCCCCTTCGGGGGTAGAGAAGAGCAGGGTAAAAATGATGTAAATAAATAAATAAATAAAAATATCCCTCACCTAGCTGTAACCTTACTGCAAAAAATCATGCCTATCCGCTGCACCAGAATCTCATGATTTGGTATGTCCCCACGTATTTGCTGGTACCTTCAGATCAAGACATAAGTAGGTAAGTCAATCCTAAGACAGTTTGCTGCTTAAAGAGAACATAACTGTTCTCCTTCAATGACTGGGAATGTCACCCCTTGCTATTTTTCAGACACAAAGTCATAGAGTTTGAAAAAATAACTTGTTGGACTACAGTTTTCACAGTCATCTAGCTAGCATAGCTACCGGGCTTGCTGTCTGAAGCATTCTGGGAAAAGTAGTCCAACAAAATTAATGTTTCTATGTTCTGAGAATTCTTCTGTTTCATTTATTACCCTCTTCTCTCACCTATAAGTCATTTCACACATAAGAGATAATTTTGGACACAGAGATTTGAGCTTTGAGACATAGATTTGACAGCTTTGAAGTATTTAGAATATTTCTTTTGCTTTTTATTCTTCTCAAATGGTTAAAAACTTTGTCATTCTGTGTACAGACCACGCTTTCCTGGGCAAGAGCCTCGGCCACTTGCCTCAACTTTAACTGCCTGCTAATCCTCTTACCGGTCAGCAGAAACCTTATTTCGTTTTTAAGGGGAACAAGTTTTGTAAGTACTTTACTCTGTTCAGAGGTTTTATCCTTTTAACTATCCTTCTTGACATAATTTATCAGGATAATCCAGTTTGGGACTGTATTAACAACCAGAGCTTGGAAGTGTTACTTTTTAAGACCACCAGCCAATGCCATTTGAGGGATCTGAGAGTTTTAGTTCAAAAATAACTTTCCTGGCTCTGATAGAAATGTCCCTCCACCCTCATCCCCTTCTTGCAGTAAAGGAACCAAAGAAACTGTAATACTGAATTGTAAGAAGACAGTCATGGCTAGTAAGTCAAGAATCACTTAGGTGTTGCAGATAAATTAATAACATTTTTAAAACACTGCATGTAATGTTGGCTTTAGATAGAGAGAGCTAATGCAATTCATGGGATGACCCTACTGAAAGAAAAGGAAAGGTGATTTTCCTTTAGTTCACCACTGTGCAGACCCTGCAGCCTTTTACTTTTGTTTCTTCTCAAAATTATTTCAGGAGTCATGCACTTCTCAAGTTATCCTTCTCCTCCTTTGACATTATTTCAAATAGAATAAAAAAATTGCTTTCATTTTTAACTAACCACAGTTTAGCCTTATATGCACAAAGTTGAGCAAATCTTGATGGTTTAAGACAAAACAACTTATCACTACACCATACCTAATCTTAATAGCATATTAAAGTTTGGATGTAATGCTAATCTGGGTTTTAGAGGAGTGGTGAATACACATTGGGTTTTAGTATAAACTTAAAAGGAGTTATCCAAGGTACTGAATACAATCCCTGGAACAGGTTCACCATCTCAGCTCCTTTACAGTTTGCAGCAAACCCAGAGTGGATTTAGCACTCCACTGACACAGAAGGCATCACCCATTTTGTTTTAATAATGTGCCATATTTTAAGTTTGAGAGCCATATGATATAGGTATTGATAGTCTAACTAGTTTTGGAGAACAGAGTTTGAATCTCTGTTTGACTTAGAAGCCCACTGGATATCTTTGAGCAAGTCATACTCTCTTAGACCCCTTCCACACAGCTGAATAAAATCCCACATTTTCTGCTTTGAATTGAGATATATGGCAGTTTGGACTCAGATAACACAGTTCAAAGCAGTGATTGTGGATTATTCTGCCTTGATATTCTAAGTTATATGGCTGTGTGGGAAAGCCCTTGGATAGAGAAGAAGGCAGTGGTAAAGCTAATCTAAACAATTTTTGCTAAGAAAACTTTATGATAAGTTCTCCATTGATTGAAGTTGGCGTGAAGGTATGTGACAACAATTTTAAAGTTATAACAAGGACTTGGTCTGCAAAGAATGACATTGGACAGGATTTGAAAATAGATTTGTCTTTTTATTAAGTGTTACAGAGCCATGCTAAGGAGACAGCTGGATAAAAACATCACATTTCACAAGACTGTTGCCTATGGAGTAGCTGTAAATGCATGTAAGTGTAAACCTTATTATTGCAGTGCCATCCTCTTGTTCCACTATAGGGACAGGTCATATGTTTTTAGCTATTTGTTTCCTCCGGGGTTCCCATATTCCAAGTGCATATTATGCACTTGCTATACAGTGGGCTCTTGGTAGTCACTGGGATTTAATTCCCCCATGGAAACCAAAATCTACGAATGTTCAAGTCCCATCATATACACGGGCATACTAAAATGGTGTCCGAGACCTCACAAACTCTAAGGATGCTTGCCATAGATACAGGTGAAATGTCAGGAGAGAATGCTTCTAGAACATGGCCATATAGCCCAAAAAACCTACAACAACCCATTTGAATGTTTACTGCTCTTTGGACTGGTAGCAACATTTTGTAACTTTCATTCTTTCCAGAAAAAACCACAAATCTTCTTATTGCAATGGAGATCTAATGTACAAGGTATATTGAAATAACAGATGAATTCCAGCTTTCTGGTTAATAGGAATTTAACTGAGCCATTCCAGCAAATGCTCATTCATCTTTCCCTTTTTTTAATTTGCTATTTTTGTGTATTGTGTTTTAGTATGGTTTAGTTAGGCAGTTTGTAGTAGCTGTGTTTGTATAGGTTAATTGTATTTTGCATTTGAACCTTTTGTGTAGTCTTACCTGATGGGCTGCTTGATATTATGCAAAATTTGTTTGTTAATAAAGATATTTTAAAGGAAGAAATAACAGAACAAGCAACTCATAATTTCTACCCACAAGTTTCAGGTTATTGTTGAGTATGGCTTGATTCCCACCAGGATCAATCAACTCCAGTTTTGCTCTTTGTTTTGGTTATAAAAAATTCTAAAAAGGTACGGAATGCAGACCACGCAGTGTCGTGGTATGCTCATCTATCATGCCCAGCAATTTATCAATTTAGCTTCATCATAAGAATGCACACCTTTTAAAACCTTTTAATTAAAAAGGCATTCCAGGAATAGAAATCAAGTCATCCAGCTATGTTTTTTCATGAACCAAACTTGAAAAGAGCATCAAAGTTAAAAATGAAAAAAGGACCAAAGTGGAATATTTTCCCTATCAGTAGAAGAGCAGGAAATGTTCACAGAACAATAGGGAAATAAATGTTTAAATTTTCTCTCCCCACCTCCTGAGATCTTAATATTTACTCCTCCCTCAACTGGCACTTTCCCACATTAAAGGGAAAGTGCCAGTATACCAAATGCAAAGTCACATTTAACATCCTGTCTAGTTTGGCAAGAGAAAAGGGAAAGTTGTGTTGATGTATTTGTAACAAAGCAAGGGCATAATTCAGCAAATCTGTAGGTTTAAATCATTTGATTCAGATTAAGGGCACTGCCTGTCTTGGGCAGGACCATTGTTTTGGAGGTCTTTGGCACCCATTGACCCAACAGTCCTGTTGAATGTGCACATGATACTGGTGATAGAGATGATAGTTGGAGATGCTCTTTTCTTGATGAAAGAGAATCCCATCACAATAATTCATATGGTAATGATTACCAGGATATAGTGCTGTGACGTATTCTATGAAAGGCTGCTCTTGGAGCCTGTTCAGAAAGCTCCACTATTGCAATATAGTAGAGTATTGCTTATCCAACCTTCACTCATCCAACATTCTGTATTAGACCACACAGTCTGCCTCCTGCCCAGATCCACTGCTGTTTCAATACACTGTGATGTTTTGGTGCTAAATTTGTAAATACAGTCATTACTACATAATGTTACCATGTACTGAACTGCTTTTTCTGTTGATTTGTTGTAAAACAATGTTTTAAAGCTTAATTTGTAAAATCATAACGTAATTTGACATTTAATAGGCTTTTCCTTAATCCCGTCTTATTATCCAACATTTTTGCTTATCCAACGTTTTGCCAGCCCATTTATGTTGGATAAGCGAGACTCTACTGTATATCTCTTTCGGTATTGACTGGGAAAAGGAAGCATGATATCATAACTGAGATTCTGCATTATATGGGGCAGAATGTAATGATCAACTCCCTGAATTTTTACCTAGGTGAGCATGCAAACCCAAGTAAGCACTGGTGTGCTGCTAACTACCCAACCAATAACCATAGCAAAGGGTGCAAATACATGCTGCAGCTATAATTTAAGACTCTACCCAGTCGTTTTGCTTTTTATAGTCTATTTTATCTATTGTGCATCATATTTAAACTAGCATTAACCATAATTTATCCTAAACTTCCCAGTTCTAATCTGACATTTCAAACTATCCAGAGCTGTATACAAAAGATGAGATAATAATAAGTACTGCTTGCTTTTTCAGTCATATACTCATCTTTGGTATGATATAACGATTGGCAATCAATCAATTGTAATGAGAATACTAATCTGCTTAATTAGAAGGCAAGTGGCACCAATGCAACAATTATTCCAGCCAGACATGCAGGGAGATTGAGGAGTGAGTTTTACTCTTGAATAAGTACAAGCACTAGTTCAATAACAGCTGTATATGCTTCAGTGAGAACAAACAAGGATTAATACATCAAGACTTAGCTCTTTGGTCCTTTCTTTGCTTACTGAACAGATAATGACCTGTAATTGCTGCTCATTTACTACACCCTCCTCAAATAAGAACAGAGCAATGAGATGGATGGGAAAATATAGACGAGTGTACCGCAGAGTAATATTAGAGCATGTAAAAAAACACTGGGCAACCTTACTAGAAAGCACAAAACCAAAGAGGGCAAAAAGCCTACTGCACGGTAAATTTTGGATACTTACTGTGTGTATAGCCCTCCATGGACTTCGCTTTTGTTATACTGAACATTTCTTATTGTAACAAGGTGATCTATGTGCCATATCCATTGGACTCCTTGATGTAAATGTTCCTTAGCATGGATACTTCCAGGGCCATAGCCAGGTTTTTGATTCAGGGAGGGCTGAGTTTGATTTGGGAGGGGCTGAGTCTGAGTAAGAGAGGGACTACCCTACCAATCCTTTTGTATTGTTATCCCAATAACCCCATGAATGTGGGATATAATGAGCATGGTGATCAGATCATGATATGAATAAACATAACAGTTTAAATAACGTACCAGTAAGGCCTTCTTACGGACCATCCTGAGAAGGGGGGACTGAAGCCCCCTAAGCCCCCCCAGCCCCCCCCCTGGCTACATGCCTGGATACTTCAAAACATTGGATATAGTATCAATAATTGCAATTGATTTACTGGTTTCAACACCAGACCTTTCATGTGCCTAAAATTGGACACCTTTCAATTGTGTTACTGGATGTAGTACCAGATGTTGGATATCTACTACTTACAGTCTACAAATTTGGACATATCTAGGCCCTGAGGAAGCCCTCCAAGAGAAATGGTTCTTTGGGCCCATCTGTATTGGACATTCCGTTGGCCTACTTTTCTACCTGTTGTACATCCTCTTGTTGAATACAAACATTAACATTTTCAAAGACTATTGTCTCAGTGTTTCCTCCTTTGGCTATTTGGGACACTTCGCAATCCTGGAGAATCATCCATACATTTCTTTTGATTACAATTTGGACCGCATGTAATATCCCTTCGGCCTGGTGATTTCGCCGGCCCCGACCAATGGTAAGCCTCTGAGAAACTGTATCCACAGCCTTATTATGGACTAAGTTATCTGTATTTAGACACTCTTCGTGCTAAGGGGTGGGGGGCAGGCATTTATTCATTCATTCATCACTTAATATGTAAAATTTAAATATAGACGTTTCCATACAACACATTCAGTGAGACTTTCCCCTTATAGCTTTAGGCTGGTTGGCCAGTGATTCAATTTCCACACATTTTTGATTGGGAGTACTTTGAGTAAATTTACCTTGCAGTGGGCTTTTTTTGCCCTCTTTGGTTTTGTGCTAATATTAGAGCATGTCAGCAATTCCCATATCGTATCAGGGGATGGGGAATTGAAATTTATGACTATTGAACTGATTACTAGTCATGAAAATTGATGTCCAACTGCCATACTGAGATTCGTATCCAGGCTTTCCATAGCATCTCTGAAAAATGCTCCACTCACCTTCTTAACTTTTATTGGAAAATGTTCTGTCATACTGAGAAGTAAAACCAATCTGAAATTGGTTGAATAACTTTTCTTCTTATGTTGTTCAAAGCTCTTAGGTCTATTCTTGATTTTTGAATTTCAGTCCCTTTGAAATGCTGGGGGGTTTTTTTATTCCACAGAACTTCCCCTGTCTGAGAAAACCTTGTATATAGTGTGTAGAGGGAAGGTCTTTTAGTACACTATGGGCCCTTTATCCCAGAATATCAAGGCAGAAAATCCCACAATATCTTCTTTGATCTGGGTTATCTGAGTCCACACTCAAATAATGTGGGATTTTCTGGGATATAGGGCTGTGTGGAAGGGCCCTAAGTTTGTGAGTTTCCTTACAACAATGGTAACTAGCCAGAAGAATCCACTGTGTCTGAAACAGAATGTCTTCTATATTTCAGTTTCAATCACATGAAGATTATGGCTTTAGTTTTGAATGAGATCTGTATGAGATCCAAAGCATTTCCCCACATTTAGTTCTGCCACTTTTCCTGTATTCTCCTTGATTTTTGTTAAAACTGAAATTAAACCACAAGAAAAGACAAAACTTCAAACAAGCTAAGAAAGGGAGGGTTGTTTGAATTGAACACATTTCAAGTAAGTAAGTAAGTAAGTAAAACTTTATTTCTAATCCTTCTCATCTCCCCAAGGGGACTCAGGGCAGCTCACAACATAAAAGGCAAAAATTCAATGCCATGAACATACAATAATAAATTAAACAAATACAGATAAGCAATACAAAACATTTGACAATAAGACAGTCACATGAAAAGCAATAATAACAAATTACACAAGGACTAAAACTTGTATAAAGAGTGCATTTTTCAGAAAGTATCTCATTCTCACTAATGTTCTGTGCACATTATTTTGCTTCCCAACGAAGTTAAGGAAATGGGTACTGCTATGTTTTGAATCTATCTAGCTCAAACTAAGGAAACTGTAAGCATGCACAAATTACGGTAGTATACAGAAAGGGTTCTATAGAAAACGTGAGGAGGGTTATAGTGAAACACTCAGACAGTAACTTTTATTCGAAAGCGCTCATCCAAATGGGGAGACATATCTGTCATAGCAGATAGTAACTTGCATGTAGTGTGCTGTGGTTTGTCATTGGAAGGAAAATAAAACTTATGGTGCATATTAGATTGCTGACATGCACATTGCTGATATGCACATTTTGAGGAATTGATCTTTGAGAAAATTCATAGAGGTAAAAAGAACAAATTGAATGTAAGGTGTATTATTGGGTTTCTAAGGAAATCTATTGTGAGAGGAAAAGCAGGCTAATTATGCAGTATGCACATTCCATTTGATATCTATTTTCATTCTGAATAATTGTGCAAGTGTTAAAATATATCATATCACAAATGAGCTGAGTTTTATTTTGCTATGTACACCAGTTCATTCTAGAAAATGAATAATAACCTACTGATTTTTCAAGGTGTACACAACAATATATTATTGTGAAGTTAGATGTGTTTTCTTTATGAAACAGAAAAAATAAAGATTTATCAGCCAAATTAAAAATATACATTATTGATATTTGTTAACCCAAATGCTGGTTCCAATATTCTTTTTAATTAAAGCAAAGGGTAAATCAGTCTATGGTCCCATCCACACTATTATTTATTTATTATTTATTAACTTTATTTATACCCTGCTCCCATCTCCCCAAGGGGACTCGGGGCGGCTTACATGAGGCCAAGCCCAACAACACATAATAACAACACAAAGCAATTATAAAAACAATACAATCAATGAAACTCAAACACAAGCAATAACAGACAATTTAAGACCATTTCAGGTGGGCCAAATGTGAATGTTAAAAATTTTAACATAAATAAACATTGGGTGCAGATAAAGGTAGTATTAAAATAATTCATTTCCACTTTGCATGATTTTAACTTGTTTCATTATTTATTTATTTATTTATATAGAATTTATATTTTGCCCTTCTCGCCCTGAAGGGGATTCAGGGCAGAGCACAATATATAAATGGCAAACATTCAATGCCGGGACATAATAGGACTATACTAATAAATAAACATTAAAATCACTAATTTTGACATTAAAATCTTCTGTTTAAAATTGTTTCAAACATTCATATCAAATCTGGTTGGCATAATATGAATTCCTATAGCTGCCTCATTTCACAGTCCTAAGGCTCGGTCCCGCAGCCAAGTTTTTATCATCCTTCTAAAGCAGGTCTGTCCAACTTCTTTGGGCCAAGGGTCGGAATTCAGGTGACTGATCACCTTGGGGGCCGGAGCGGAGGGCGTGGCCGCTCACGGGGGTGTGGCCGCAGCAGGGGTGTGGCCGCTCATGGGGGCGGGGCCGCTCCCGCCCTGTGGTTAAGTCTGACTTCCCAAGGTACGGGCGCAACTGGTGCACAAGTTTTAATTGTGTAAAAGCCTCCCTAACCACAGCTGCAGTTTGAGATTCCAAGCTTAGCTATGAGTCCAGGAGGACTCCCAACCTGTGAACTTGTGCCTTCAAGGGGAGTGTAACTCCATCCAGCACACACCATACTTACACCAATAGTCTTTCTTGTTTTCCTGTCAATCTTACCATAAAAGACTCTTACTGATGGGGATAGGAAACACTCCTCCCACATGAAATTCCCAGCATTTTCTAAGGGAAGGGATATTCAGAGGTACCCTCAGAGCCCAGAATTCATTGGCAACCTCCCATCCAAATACCAACCAGGGCTAACCCTGCCTAGCTTCAACATAGAATCAGACAGGATCCCAAGCCTCTAGGGCAGTTTTGGCAAACATGCTATACTATCCAACTTTAGTAATGCATTAGCTAATATATATGAGCACACATATCTTTTTGTGCAGTGGAAACCTCAGCCTTTGGATTAACATTTGGGAAGTGGCCTCCTCAAAGAAGTAGCTTTCAAACTCCAGGGCTGGAGGAACTTCGCAAGGACTATGACAAATTGCTACGCAGTGGAGCATTAGCAGTTCCCGGAAGAAGAGGCAAAGGAGGACTATGGATGGAGCAAGTTGGTTTTGTAGTTCTCAAATAAATGAGTCTGCTGAGTTTGGGGGAGTGAGAAACTACCACATATTTCTGGCTGGAGTCTTTCTTGTACAAGCCCCTTTTTAGAAGCCGCCACATAGAAATTATTGGGTTTAAATTTGTTGTCATACCTACTAAGGTTTGAGGAACCTTCCATCATTTTGAACCTGGAGCCAGATTAGCTGCCCCTTTACTGGAGAAAAGGACTGTACCTGCTAGTGCTTCCTCTAACAACTTAGAATAATAGAGTTGGATGATACTGCATATAGGCCATCTATTCCAAGGAAAAGCACCATCAAAGCATCCCTGACAGGTGCCCATCCAGTCTGTTTAAAAGCCTCTAAAACAGGAGATTCCACCATACTCCAAGGCAGTGAGTTGCACTGTTTGAACAGCTCTTACAGTCAGGAAGTCCCTCCCTAATGTTCAAGTAGAATCTTTTTTCCTGTAATTTGCTCCAAGTCATAGTCTACAGATGGCAGAAAACCAAGCCTATTCCAACCTCCTTATGACATCCTTTCAGATATTTAAACTTGACAATCATGTCTCCTCTCAACTTTCTCTTCTGCAGGTTAAACATACCCAGTTCTTTAAGATGCTCCTCATAAGACATCATCCCAGACTTTTGATCTTTGTAAAGTAAAATCAAGAACATCAACAATAAACACAATAAAATACATACATATAAATAAAAAACATTATGTAAGCTATCTAGAATCACAAGGACAAGCGGGGGAAAGGGTGGAGTTTCAAGACCTGGCTGTTCCGGCAGGCCTTTGCACTCTAAGATGGCCTAATTAAGTTGACCTAACTTGGTAATCTCTAGTTAAGTACTGTTATTAATGCTTTAATGTGTAATTGTTTTAATGCTTTTAATGTTTTACTGTATTATCTGCATTGTTGTTGTTGTTTGAATTGTGAGCCGCCCCGAGCCACTTGGGAGTGGCAGCCAAGAAATCGAACAAATAAATAAATAAATAAATAAATAAATTGTGTTCTGTCTTTAAAGAAGACAAAGAATTTACTCACTCCCATCACACTAAGATTACCTCTTCCAGCTTCTAACACAACCATCTGCGTAATTCCCATCACATGGGCAGCGAATGAATCTTTCCATTACAAGGATGCCAGCACTCTTTTTAAAACAGGCATCCTTTAAGGCAGCATTGCCTTCAAGACTCTACCACTGAAGCAGATTTAAGGCCATTTTTCAGGTGGCATTTTCCATGGGATCATTAGCACTCAAGATCCTTCTACCGAAACAGAGTTAAGCATCTTTCTTAAGGTGGCACTTTCCCTGGGGTTGTTTGCACTGAGATTTGTTTCCTTCCAGGGTTTCAATTATTTATCTTTTTTTAAAAAAAAAAAAATCCCAGATCATAGAAAGTGGTTTTAAATTTACCCTGATTTTTCCCAAAGCTTCTGCACTGGTGATCTGGGAGAAATGGGTATTTTCAACTTCTCCCATGCACAGTGTCATTTACAAGTGGGCAAAATGGATTATCATCACAAGGGGAAATGGGCTATTTTGGCCATCTCTATGTTGGGAATTTAAAAATAAGCCTATTGCCAACTGACAGGAATCATTGAAAAAACCAACACTTTGGAAACCTCGAACTAACCCAATCCCACAGCTGAAGCTTACTTCAGGTGAAGGGTACCGTGGGTTGCCATTTCTTAAATGTATAGAAACGCTGATTTTACTGCATGTGATGAAGTCATAAACCCACTATTTAAGCAATTGTACATTAACTGAAGGAACACTAATTTAATTCCCAATAATGGCATATTATAATCTTCACTTAAAGTAACCTTTTCTTTTTACAGTTATCCATATTATTGCACACTTGGTCAACATAGAACGATTTCACTACAGCCAGTCCAAACAAGCAGGTGTTTTAAGTCACACACTATCTGACATTGGCAGAAGCCCCAATGAAAGTTACTTGAACCCAATCAGGAGCTATGAAACAGTAAGTTGCCTATATTCGTATTGTTAGTGATTGGTCTTTCTCAATGGATCTCTTTCCCCACCTCCAAAATATCCACGCATACTAATCCTATGTGAATATGTTTATGCGAAAGTGAAATACCTGCAGAGCAAACTAGTGGAAGCTTCAAGTTCTGAGTATTCAAAATACTTTTAGGAATGGTATTCCTTTATTTTACCAAGCACAAACACACTCTGTACAACATGTTAGCAAAGTATTTTTCAAATGACCATGATTTTAAAACAAAAAGACTTGTGATGATTCATAGAGTTCTGCATCTCATACATACACTCATACATAGGCTTAAATTCAATTGTTATGCCCAACTAGGACAGATTAATTGAATAAATAAGAACTTGGTAAGCAAAACATCCTTTAAGTTCTATTGGTTTAATGGGTCTACTCTAGTGAAAATAATAACCCGCCTCTCCTAAAGGCTCGAAGCAGGGTACAACATTGTTAAAACAAAGAGATAAAATATGATTAAAATAAAACAGTTACATCTAGATAATAGTTTTTTGCAAAATATTTCCATGCTTCAAAACAGGTAGGGAATGCATATTGGAAAAGGGAGCAGCAGAGTGACAGAAGATTGACTTGTAGGATAGGTCATGTCAAGAACTGGCAATGCAAAATGAATGCCTACAATACAAGCAAGCTTAGGTAGAGAATATAAGAGATGAGGTACTATTATTGTGATCCCGTGCTTAGTTCAGATCAATAGCTTAGTGTAAAGCTCTTTCATTCCCAGTCCCATCAATAATACTTATTTTGTAGTGTCTGCAAGGTAATTTAGACTGCAGTTCTCTACCTCTTATCACTTACTTGAGAGTAAGAGTCATTGATCTCAGTGCAACTTACTTGTGAAAAGATAAATATAGGCTTTGCATGGTTAAATCCTTCGTTATATTGCACAGTTGCATGATTCACCTTCATTTTGTTTTTTAACCTGCTGAAGATAGATGGTCTTTTAGACAATTGAATTTGATCTGTTTTCTGCAAAGGCAAAATAGCTTCAAAACAACCTGCATGATATAATTCTGCATATGCACACTTTTCACTGGAAAAAAGAATGTGGCAATATCTGCATAACTCATTACATGGCATTCCCTTTTATTCCGTGCTACCTTTATATTGTTTCCTTTCTGCTTCAACAAATCTTGCAGTAACAATTTAATTCTTTCAGAAAGACTTGGATATAATAAAATGGGTATTGTTGAGAATATGTAATTTTCTTTTATTATTTCAAGGAAGCAAACAAATTACAGTTAATATTACTTATACAATGTTCTGGAACAAATTTAATGAGAAAACAGTTGTTTTTAAAATCAGTGTATATCTGTGTGATTTGTAATGTTTTTTCATCATCTCTTTCTTGTTATGCTGAAGCTATAGTTCCAATTCAGTCTTCTCATAAACTACTCCTTTCTTCTTTCATTAAGAACACAATAAGCGAACTACTGACATCAATTGCTGGAATAACTGGCTTCCTGATTACAGTGTCGTTAATTCTGATCATGACTTCATCAACAGAAATCATAACAAAATCATTTTATGAGGTGTTCTGGTACACCCACCACCTCTTCACTGTCTTTTTTATTGGTCTGGCTATCCATGGTATGGGGTGAGTATAAATGTATGTTATGTAATATACTCCCTTCACCCATATGAAGTGATCACTCGACTTGAACAGAGGGGAATTAAAAGGTCCAGCAAAGAAATAGCCTCAGGCAAAATAAAGCAGCTACCACCACAGCAAACTTTCAGATTTTCTCAGATTGCCACCATTAGCACTCTTCTGTAAGGGAAGAGTGCCAAAAGTAGACTTAGGCTGCTTCTGCACAGCCAAGTAATCCAGAGCAGAATATAGAGAATAGAGATCTGGTTTGCTCTAGAGTGCCTTCACAGGCAACACATGAACCAGCTGGAAGAAGAAAGGGATTCCAGGCAGGTTCACCAGATCTATGCTGAATTAATTTGCCCAATCAAAACCAAGATTTTTTCCCATACCTCCTTGCAGAAATAGCTTGAACAAACAGTTCCCCAGTAATTCCCTCATAGCATAAGAAAGTAAGGCAGTGAAATCAAACATTCCCATGGGAATGCTGTGTTTTTGCTGCCAAGGGAATCCATTTGTTTACCTTCCAGCTGAGTAATGGCCCCATCTACAAAGGCAGTATAATCATCCTGAAACCGACTCAAGTTGGGGTGTCTACACAACCTACACTCCAAATGTGACTTCCAATTTGCATTCAGCTGGAAATGCCATGTTTTAAAAGCTCACTGGATATTCCAGATCAAGCCCATCACTATGTAAACAGAGCAGGGTTCCCAATTGGAAGATGTATGCTGAGCACTTGTTAGGACAGGGTTAATGCGTCAAGTGTTGCAGAGAGAACTCAGATACACAGCTCTGAGGGAAGGTAAAGAAACCCCTCCCCAAAGGAAAGCTTAATTTCAATGCCTTGCCTTGCTTTTGTCAAGCACTAATCAGCAGTTTTCAAGCAGTGTTTTTCACTAGAGGAGCAAAGAAAAAGGGAGTAGTGTTTTCATAGAGTATTCAGTGAAATAAGAAATGTACCCTTGCCTTGAGAATGTACACATCTGTAGAAAAATGAAATGCACACACACTTATTCACACATTTTAAAATGTGAATAACTGAACAATTACAATGTATATGGTTTAAAAATGCATAGCATGCCAATAGAGACTAATTTGTATATTAGGAAAAATGTGTAAATCAATGTATAAATTAATGACATGAACCACTAGGAGGTAGTAATGTTCTCACAGGTGACCACAAAGATCTGAAGGAATGATAAAAGCTTTTACAGAAAAGAGGAAAAGAAAGAATCCACAATTCTATAGTAAAAATGTAAGGACAGGAGGCAATGAAGAGAAGAGATTATTTTGCATGTGCATAAAAGTATTTCCCCCACTCCTGTCGTTTGTGGTGGCAGCTCTGCAACAACAGTGGTGATCTCCATATGCAGGAGGTTTGCATGGCATACACAATTGCCTAGTAACAGATTTAGTAGTTGGCAAACCCTGCTGGGGCTAGTGAAGCAGAGTCACGACCAAGGTGAATGGTGTGGGCTGACCCAATGCAGAAGGGGAGGAGAAAGGGCCAGGCAGGGAGGAGCAGTAGCAGTAGTGACAGAAGTACCCAAGCACCAACTGGTCAACTCTTCAGCACAGTAAGTTTCCCAACATCAACTCCAATGACACATTTTATGCACTTTAGGGTTTTAAAACTTGAATTTGGTTTGCATGTTCCCTGGAAAAGAAAATGTTAAGAAATATAGTTCGAGAAAATGCCAAAAAATGAAGATTTTAGTGTTTGAAAATATGACACAAGGATGGAAAAATGAAAGTAATGTTTGGAGAAACAATGAACATGAAATAGAATTGTATACCCCTATTTTATGTTAAACTAAGTTAAGATTCATTTTTTAAAGTTTTAATTTTTAGATAGCCTTCATGAAAATTATAACAATGAAAATGAAATGTAAAAGTCTGTTTAGGTTCAACTCTCACATCATCCTTTGGGTTTTTTCTGTTTAGTCAGCTCATTCGTGGTCAGACCCATCAGAGTCTTTTGGTGCACAATATCACATACTGTAAAGATCACTATCTGGAGTGGGAAACATCTGTTCGGTGTCCCCTTCCTCAGTTCTCTGGCAATGACCCTGCAGTAAGTTTATGTTATCAGAATTGTAGAGAAATAACTTCCTATGTCTGAAAAAAAAATCCAGCTAATAGACCTAATGATGTTTTCCATACTGTTCAATGACTTTACTATATGGTGCATTGCTTCTTCTTGCAGTAGAGTAGATTAAGCTTGCCAGCCTGGCCACATGGGGGAAAGATCAACATTTGATGTGAGCATTTTTAAGAACCAAGAACTCAAGTATAAGGTCTAATAGACTGGAGAGGTAGTTTTTCTTTCCTTTCCTTTCCTTTCCTTAAAAATAGTAAACAATACTGCAAATCTACAGTGAGTAATAAAGTATTTTTTATTTATTATCCCAATTATCTAAGTGACAACCGATTAACCAACTTTTAATGTCTATTTCTAGGCAACCGTTCTCAAGATTAGTAGTGGGGAGGAAGAGAGTAGGCATAAAATATATAAAATAAGGAGGAGAGGGAAAAGGTCAATGTCATATAAGCATGTTAATGGTTGACCTAGATTAGTTCCTATAAAACCTATTATAGTATTTTCTACTGCCCTGCTTGCATATTATGAAACCAAACAATATATCTACAAACTTCAGATAAGTTGGTGTCTGCAAAAATCAATATTGTGATAGCAGTTTGCTTCCAATATCATATACTGTAAATAATAAGCATAATATGAGCTGCTCACCATCTATATACACACCCAAAGAAATGTAGTGAAGGTCTTGTTAGATTTAATTTCAATAATCCAAAGTTAGGTTTATATGACACATAAAATGAAAATCCGTAATATAATAACTGATATCTAATAATATTGTTAAACAGACATTGTATTTCAAATAGACAATGACATATTTCAGTGTAAACCATTCATTAATGCATACTGAATTAGAACAGTTGGTCTCGGACCATGATTTGGAGAGCATGGTGAACTTGTGGATGGGTGAAGTTCTAAGGAGGGATAAGATTTTAACAAATGAGTCTTCTTCCTTTCCCTTTAAGTTAAAACCTATATGATGTAATGGTTTCAGCACTAGACTGATTTTGGAGATCTGAGTATGAATAAAAATGCATTAAGTAGTCATGGGCAAATTAATATTTTCAGCTTCAGGGCAGGGGGGGGGGGAACCTTCTGAATAAATTTTGCCAAGAAAACCTCACTATGTGTTTGCTTTAGGGCTGCCATAAATCAGAAATGATTTGAAAGCACAGAACATTAGATTGAATACAGTTGTAATGTGGTGTAGAGGTTTGAGTGAGGGCTGGGACTCAGCTATGAAAACCTGCTAGTTGACCTTGGACAAGACACATTCTTTCAATCTTGGAGGAAGACAGTGGTAAATCTTTTCAGAATAAATTTTGCCAAGAAAGCCTATGATATAGTCATCATAAATTAAAGTTGACTTAAAGGCACACTTTTTTATTTTAAAAAACCCATCAACAACAATAGATTTAGTAAATAAATCCTCACTGATGTCGACTAAGGTGGGGATAATACTGTTCCTTTATTGATCCATCATCCCAATATCATTGTAGAAGAAGGCTTCTACATATCATTGTAGAAGAAGGCTGTACAGAAAAAGCCGATGCTTTGTACATATGTTTCCCTATACTTGACTATAGGAGGGTTTCTGACAGTATATAATCTAATGCCAAAGCCAGTTTTCTATACCTGTAAAAAGAACCTGGCACTAACATGACTCTATATATTCATTAGAGGAACAGAATGCTGGTACTTTGTTGTACATCTATGTATTTGTCTATGTACCTATTGCCATATTTCTCTCTGCCCTGGACAACTTGTATTGCCACCCCAGTTTCTGTGTACATTGAATTGAAAACAATAGAGGGACAAACACACAATCAAAAGCAAAAAAAGGGAAACAACAAAAGACAAATTATAAGACATTAATACAACAACACTTAATACACAGTCATTGAGTGTATTCTCAATCAATCAAGCCAATTAGCTGGCTAGTCCAGCAGCACTCTACTCCCACCAGGGGACTACGTACCTTATAGCCAACTAGGTGGTTCTTAGTAGCCCTCTCACTACTAGCCAGCCCTTCAGCTGCCTCTCTCACCGCTAGTTGGTGTAACAGTACCAGAGTGATCAGTATCCATCCAGTGAGCTGACAAATACAACACATAACACATTCAAATAGAAGTCCTCCAGGTCCTTGTGAACTCAGCTCTATACTTGCTCCCTTCTTGGAGGCTGCTGAGTCACACCCAGCTGAAACAGGCCTGGAGCTCCCATGTACTCTCAAGCAAAGCTGGATGGAGATGTTTCATGCCTCTTGTAGAGCCGCAGCTGCAGACTCAAGTCATGCCATGCCTTGTGGACTCAGACTGCAGTCACTCCCAGTTGGGGACTGCCATAGCCTTGGATGGAGATCAGCTCTTGTAGAGCCGCAGCTGCAGACTCAAGTCATGCCATGCCTTGTGGACTCAGCTCTACAGTTGCTCCTCCTGGAGTTGCTGAGTCACTCCCAGTTGGGGACTGGGGTTGCCTACTCACAAGTAGCCCAGAAAACAGCAAAGCTGGATGGAGATGTTTCATGCCTCTTGTAGAGCCGCAGCTGCAGACTCAAGTCATGCCATGCCTTGTGGACTCAGCTCTACGGTTGCTCCCTCCTTGGAGTTGCTGAGTCACTCCCAGTTGGGGACTGGGGTTGCCTACTCACAAGTAGCCCAGAAAACAGCAAAGCTGGATGGAGATGTTTCAAGCCTCTTGTAAAGCAGCAGCAGCAGACTCAAATCTTATCATAAATGGAAATAAGGCAGTAAAAAATATCAAGTATGAAACAGATCTGCACTTGTTTAAAAGTGCATAGACTCCCAAAAATGAAATGGAAAATACAACATGCTAGGCAAGTAAGAAAGTCAGACAACTCTTTGCAGAATCGATCTAATGCTTTTTCCATTTTTATTGGTGTGCAACATAAATATAAAGGACCCACATCTCATAGGTTTGATTAGGTTGTTTTGCTAATGTTGCAAATGATTACTAAATTGTCATTAGTAACCCATCACTCAGACTAAACCTTAAGCAATCTACCTCAATGCCTTATCCATTGTCTTTAGCCTGTCCAAAATCATTTAATGTCAACATTAATGCATTTGTCACCTTGACAAAAGGCAAGTGTTTTTAATATAAGGGACAAAGCTTTGGTCACTCAACAAGCCATCAAAGACTATTCATTACCAGCAAAAAAGACACTTTAAAGATAACACTTTCCACAGCTGCTTGCTAAAGGATCAAAGGAACATATTTGAAAGCCTTGGCTGAATTCTCAGGGTGGATATCAAATAGTTTTAAAATTCCTCACTGGGTTTTTTATGTCTGTACAATACAAACAGAATAAAGAAAGTCACTTGCTTTTCCCTTTTCTTTAGCAAGTAATTAGACCAATGATTTATTTTCTGACTGCACACATTTTTGTGACCCTTTGGTTGGCCTACTAAAGGCATTATGGATTTTGGACTGTTATTACAGCCATGTCTTTTCCCTCTGCTTTTCACAGGTGACATTTTATACCAACTATTAGATTTTACACCAAGCACCATCACAATTCCTGAAACCAATGTGATTTTTTTAAACATATGGCATGTCTGTTTAGATGAATCATAACTTAGTCAGCCATGTTTGTATGTGGGAGAATGTAGATTTAAAGCAAGTTTGGGGAAGTTTTTCCCTGCTGGGATCCACATCACCTCAGTAGAAACCTGACAGTCCAAATTTCAGTAGTGAGAAAGGCTGGAAGCAAAAGTATATAGAACTACTGATTGGATTTGTTTTTTCTTCAGAAGGCATTAGCAGAGGTGGGAGGAGATATCCACGCCTAATCAGTTTGTTTCCCAATTTACACAAGGACCCACTCATCAGCTTTGTAAAGACCAAGCAGGTTGAATTATTATTATTATTATTATTATTATTATTATATTTATACCCTGCTTTGTCTCTCCCAAAGGGGACTCAAAACGGTTGAAGTAAATAATAATTTAAAATAGGGCAACTTCTGAAACAGAGACTATTGAAAATCCAGAGATCTAAATTAAGAAGACTAGGATTATACCTTGAGAACAGAATTTTACTGCTCTTTTAAAGAGACCCATAGCATCATCCTGCATTGCTTCATCTAAACATTTTCAAATACTCGATAAGTCACATACATACGTACACACACATATGCAAACACACACAAGCAGGGCCATAGCCAGGATTTTGATTGGGGGGGGCTGAGTTTGGTTTGGGGGCTGAGACTGGGTGGAAGAGGGTCTACCCTAGCAAACCTTTTGTATTGTTATCCCAATAACCCCATTAATGTGAGATATAATGAGCATGGTGATCAGATCATGATATGAATAAACATAACAGTTTAAATAATGTACCAGTAAGGCCTTTTCACGGACCACCCTGAGAATTTCGGGGGGGCTGAAGCCCCCTTAGCCCCCCCCCCCCAGCTACATGCCTGCACGCAAGCATACACAAACATAAAAAGAGCATTGTGGCTACTTTTATGTTTTGTGTATGCTTGTGTGTGTGTGAAAGCTTATATCATAATATACCATATTTATTCATTTTTAAAGTGCCACAAGCTTTTCTTAAAGAATGTGGGAGAAACTGATTCATCAAGAGCTAGCATTTTGAATGCGTGTTACTGAACCGTTGCATATTCAAACCAAACTAGGGGGTGCTGTATTTTATTTATTTTAATAGAATTCTTTAATGGTTTCATTGTTTTTAACCATTCAATTTTCATATTTCTATTTTTAATTCTACAGTATTTCCATGTTGTATGTTTTTAGGCTTAAAATTATTTATTGTATTGTTTTTATACCGTAGTTAGCCAGTGGGAATGTGGCAGGATTTTGTTTCAAGTCAGGTTCAAAACAATTTTGCTGAAATTTTGTAATTTTAATTTGGATGGAAGGAAGTTGGCCTTTAATTATGACAAAGAAAAATTGAAACAAAAATGACAGAAACTTTCATTTTTTATGATCTTTTCTATTGAGGCTCTAATCTTCCTGCCCTGAAAAAATAAAATTCAGTTCAAAAGTGGCTTGTGATGACTATTCATACAAGACCAGTCTATCTGGTTGCAGTGTTCATAGTGGGCAGATTGGACTTTCCCAGTGTGTGGATGTGCAGTTGTGTTCATTCTCATTCCTTATATTGGAGTAATTATACATCTGCCTCAGATGAACATACATTATACCTAGGAGTTGACATTTTTAAGCACTTGCTAAGGCCCACAGCTCAGTGGAAAGCCCACTGACAACTAAAGATACTACTCATCTTCTTTTTGTTTGCCTTTTTGTGTATAAACCATCTTGAGTCCCCTCGGGGAGATTATATGATTATATTTCCCACCATTGCTGTTCATCTGCTTTTTCTGAGAAAGCCACCTCTTCACTCGTATCTTCTAAATCCTGTTGCTGGATGCAATATGAAGTAAAAGTGTTTAAGGAAAATAAGTTGCCTCATTTCTGCTAGTATAAAGCCACCACAGGATACAATCGCTAGATTCATTGTCTCAACATTATGTGGAAAATGAAACTTAAAATGGGGGACACATGAGTGACAAATGCTGAAAAAATATATAAAGAGAGAATGTGCTATAGAAAGCTATTAAATTACTTTGGGCAAGTCACACATTCTTGCAACCTCGGAGGAAGGCAAAGGCAAAACCACTCTCAACAAATTCTGCCACAAAAATCCTACCGTATGATAGGGTCACCTTAGGGTCACCATGTCAGAAATGGCTCAAGGCACAGAACAACAACTGATTGAAGAATCACATTTCCCAACAGCATCTTTCTTTTTCTTTGGAGTTTGCAAAATTCAAAGTATAAGAATTTTGAATCAGTGAAACTGGCATGACAGCAAAAAAGCGCAGCTATATGGTCAGTCATAATTTTGTAATTGCTGAGGGTTGCATTATTAATTTATTTTATTTTATTTTAAAATTATCGATATATTATTCCCAACAGACATGGAAATGGGTATTAGGCCCTGTGATATTATACATCTGTGAAAGGATGATCAGGCTCTGGAGATTTCAGCAAGAGGTTGTCGTTACAAAGGTGTGTGTGCATATACTTCATTATTTTGATTAATCTCAAAATGTATTGTTACTTTCCTTCACTTATTATGGCACTCTACACCATGTTTATGAACTCATTTTAATTACCATATTCATGAGATTTCATAACACTAGATTTTTTAGAAAATTATCCTGCGGCAGCAAGTCTTAAATTGATCTATGAGGTAGGCGATATAACCCCATGAAAATAAAGAAGGCATTGAGGTCTATAAAGTTAAAGTCATGCATTCTAGAGAAAATTGTACTAGGTGCTTACACAACTGACAAATGTGCCACTTAATCCTGACCTGTTGGTTTGCCTGATTATCTAGTGTTAAATTGTAGTCTCCAACAGGAACACAGATGATTCCAGAGTGCCTAGAACTCTTCCTCATCAATATTATTACTGGTACCATTCCATTATCTTGGGCACTGGACAGAGAAGGATAGTCCATTTTACGGGGGGAAGGGGGTTGAAGGAGTTAAACCATTTTACCCTGTTTTCCTGTTATTCTTCCCACCCATATCCCTGTCATGGAAACAATCCTTTCTTATGACATGGGAGGTGGGTAGGGGAATAGTCAGCGAAAATTGGGGAAATGGTTTTCCTCCTTCAACCCCCCCCCCCCCCAAATGGATTATCCTTCTCTGTCTTTTGGAGGTCGCCCAGATAATGAAAGAGTATTTTATTACCTAAAGAAAGAACTATGATCACTTATTTTAAATCCAAATTGATTGTTTTATTATTATGGTAGTAGTGTGTGATGTCCATGTCAATGGGGCAGAGAACCTCAAAAAAAGGTTCAACATCATGGAAAGGTCTTTTAAAATTTTCCTAAGTTTTGGAGTGGATTGCTATCCGTCTGGTGTGGGAGCTACACCTGTGTTCATCTAATTATGTCTGATAAACATGACCTTATTGAAAAGTGTTGTTCAAATAACAGTCAAGGTAGTTTTGGTGAAAACTCACTAGAAAGGCAGTATGGAAAGGGAAATATTAGCAGAAACTGCATCACAATAGCAGAGTTTCCGTTCCCAATACAAAATGCAGGTGATCACCTACAAAGCCCTAAATGGTTTGGGGCCTTTCTATCTTCATGATCGCATCCCCCCTACAAACTAGCCATGTACTCTAAGATCATTTGAGGAGGCTCTCCTCTTGCTCCCACCACTGTCCCAAGCACAGTTAGGGGGGATGAGGGAGAGAGCCTTCTCTGTGGTGGCCCCTCAGGCCTGGAACTCTCTTCCCAGGAAAATCAGACAGACCACTCTCTCCATTTTCCACAAGGAATAAAAAAACTTGGTTGTTCCATTGTGCCTTTGACTAGGCAGTTCACTTGAGAATTATCGCAATCTTATCTAAGCTTTCCTGTACTTATAACAATTTAATGGCCAAGGGCATTGCCCTGGCAACCCAACCCTCTGACTATTGCACTTTCCCTCGGCTCTCCCAAGGAATCACTGCACTTACTCTGAGCCCAAACCCAGTTTCAAATTGGCCAGCCAGGGTATTGTTTTTATGATGTTAATTGATTTTAATGTTTTTATTATTTGTTGTTATTGTTTTTACTCTCTGTTTTATTTGTAATCCTCTGTAAGCCGCCTCAAGTCCCTTCAGGGAGATGTAAGCAGGGTATAAAGTTGTTATTATTATTATAAAATTATTAATATTTCATTCCTTATGTTTTATGACTAGGAAGATATACTGTATAGAGAAGGGGTCTGATGTTTCAGCTAACACCATAAAAGAACATCAGCTTGAGGACAACTTGATAAGCTCAATGAGATGACTATCCACCCCCCGGTTTTTGCCACTTTGTTATGAATAACTTTCCCACATGGAAAAGAATATCCCACTTCTGACACCAATTATGTCATGAATGACTTCTCAATAACTTTAAAGCATAGGTTCTTTTTATTGCAATTTCCAGTGTGAGAGGTTATATCAGATTACAGAAAAACGTTTAAACAAAGAATGACATTGGACATACAGATTCTATGCAACTACATTGGATTCACAATTACATTGGTTAACAAACAAGCAAAGGGGAATTAAATTTTCACTCAACATTTACACACATGTACACGCATTCATCCTCACACAACCAAATATTACCATATCCTTTTCTCCCTCCTTGGAGAAGCACCTGTTAGGCCAGACCCTGTTTTCCTGCAGCCTGCCAATGTATAGTTCCAAATCTTCCATAATGCCATAACTTCAGAATTCCAAAATGCCAAAACTTCTTCCCTAAAAACAATGCCAAGGATCAGGTCTCTGTTTTCCATACAGTAGAACCTGACTCCCTGCACAAAATCTAAAATAACAAAGGTGCACTTCTTCCTCTTCCCTTGAGAAAGAAGCCCCAAAGTATACAGAATCATGCTTTCCCATAGGAGATCTGACACTCTCTGAAAACACCATCTCTGTCCTCCACATAGAGCAGAGAGGCTGGTGGAACAGACTCCTCAGGACTGCCACAATTTGAGCATTATTAGACTGAGTCTTTTATACGAATATTCTGTTGATGTAGTTCCAAAGTTGTAAATTAAAGATAGGCTTCTTCCATCCTGGCTCCATCTCAGTTTCCTGGCCAGATGTTGATCTTCTTGATTGGTGTTGACAAACACAAGGCTTGTGTTGACGTCCTTCTTAACATAAGGAATGTTGCAAACATTTATGTTATCACTTTCACAGTTCTTATCACAGCTTACTTTTAATTACAGTCCCGCAAGCAGGTAGTTAGTCATTGCAGGCCTTGATATTATACTGATGCTTCCAAAATTATGAACTCCAGCCACACATCTGTCCATTCTTCCATTCATTCCCACACATCATATTAAATTCACATTTGTCAAATCTGCACATTGAATTTCTTATTATAACTTCTCCCTTATGATAATCCCTTTTCTATTTATCATAACATAAGAATCATAGCTGGTTTCAACTAGCCCACTGCCTCACCAGCAACTTCTGAGTTAAACCAAACCTTAGAAGTGTTGGTTGCCATTTGCTACATTATGCAACTTTACATATACTACTTATCTATATAGCAGAAGCATTAAGAAACCCTGTTAGTGAATTGCAGGGATGGATACTGGGACAGTAGCAAGAGTACCCTGATACACATTGGTCTCTATATGCACTGATCAATCTGCTGGTTGTCCTGTGTACGTAGTAATATAGCAGCAACTGTTTACTAGAATCAAACATTATGGGATTGTCCAATTCTAGTTCTTAAAGATATAAATCCATTTACAGAGAGAAAAGTCCCTAAGTGGACTCCTCGTCTTCTGCATTCTTGTATTACAATCTTCTCAATCTCCATCAATAGTCACTGGCTATGGTGACTGAGAGATTTCACAAGTTATGAGCAAAAAGTATTACTTAAATAGGCTTTTGATTGCTAACTAGATATGGCAGAAGTATCTTTTCATGGGATATACTACATCTTTATCTTATGTTTAACATTTTTAAGCTGTCTTAAATATTTTAATATGAGTACCTATGTAATTATTTATTTATTTACTGTATTTGTATACCGCCCTTCTCAGCCCTCAGGTGACTCAGGGCGGTTTACAGAGGCAACGATTCAATGCCTAATGCACCATAAAACATTTTAAAGTGTGAACACATAAAATTAAAACCATAACAATAGTATAAAAAACCTACATCAAGCATGTCACTTAATAAAAACATTGTCCAATCTCATCGTCCAGTCATTCCAATTCCTATGTCATTTACCTTGCATTTTCAAATGCTTGTTCAAACAACCAAGTCTTGACTCTTTTCCGAAACGTTAAGAGGGAAGGGTCTGATCTAATGTCCCCAGGAAGGGTGTTCCATAGCTGAGGGGCAACCACTGAGAAGGCCGTCATCCACACCAAACATGTTTGTGATGCAAGAGCAGGACCTCCCCAGACAATCTTAAAGTCCTAATAGGTTTATAAGAGAAGATGCGTTTGTACAGGTAGGTTTAATTGTATTTTGTTTGATTTCACTACACTGCAAGTCATTTTGACTCCCAAATTGGAAATCATAGGAGTTGTAATTTTTCAAGGTCATTAGCCTTCCCTGCCAAATAGTGTCCTGTCGGTACACTCCTTCTATTCCTGGGATGTCGTCCTCTTCCACCGAGTGCGCAGCTTCATGAGGGACGCACATGGAGCGGTGAGGGAGGAAGGGGACACCCGCCTAGCCAGCCAGATCAGCCGAATCAACCCTGGCGATCAATGGAGTGACAGATGTCGCAGCCAGATCGCCCTCACACTTTGTGCTGGTCGGTGACCGTAATAAAGTTTTGTTGTTGTAGTGTCCTGTCAAACGACAACTCCCAGAATTCCCTAGCATTGAGACATGGCAGTTAAAAAGTAATGTCAAATTGTATGAATTCTCCAATGTATATATACCCAGTCAAAGTGAAGTAAGAGGCCTTTTGCTGGATAGTCATCTGTTTTTTACATGACAAGTTAGTGAACATAAGTGTTGTTTGTTGCTCAGGTGCTGTCTCATTCCTCTGGAGTTCTGGAGCTTCAAATGAAAAAGCGTGGCTTTCAAATGGAAGCTGGTCAGTATATCTTTCTCCAGTGTCCTGCTATTTCACAGCTGGAGTGGCATCCTTTCACCCTCACTTCAGCCCCTGAAGATGACTTTTTCAGTGTGCATATAAGGTCAGTTGGGGATTGGACTAAGGCCCTTTGCAGTGCCTTTGGAGCAGAGGAAAAAACCTTCAAGGAGCCCTGGAAGCTGCCAAGGTTTGAAAATTAATTGCAGAGCTGCAGAGGTGTCATTTTGGTTTTGATTAACTCGAGATTTGTGGAGCTTTTTTGCATACCAAAAACACAGTATAAATTATAATTATAGATGTGATAAAATACACAGCTTTAAGTGGCAGAAGGAAAAACAAATCTTACTTTAATGCTTTCTTTCAGGAAAGCTATTTAAATTATGCAACAGAAAAAATGGTTTTACATATACTTCGACATGGACATGATCCAGCCGAAATCAAACACTTTGATGTTTTCAAAGTAAAAGTGAAGCATTTGTTTAAAACTGTAGCTTAAAGATCCCTGCAGTGTTTATCCATGGCATTTTATGAAAACTATAAAGAAGATACAAAATATCATTATGTCATAATTGGGTGTTTTATCCTTTGAATCACAAAATTCAAGCTGGAAATATATCCCATTGAATTCAGTAACATTTACTTCTGTTAACCTATGTTTGCCCTGATGCTTCAGTTGGGCAGAGGAGCATTTGAAAATCATACATGTTTATTTCTTCTGTGGTGGCTGTATATACAGTGCAATTAAAAGACACAAATGAAGATGCTTTCAAGTCTGAAAATATCTCTTTCTGCCTATTCTGTTGTTCCATGACAAATCCTCCTCTGCTCATCAGCATCCTTCTTTTTCCTGTTGTGTTATGAACCCACTTCTTTCTTTGTAAATGTTATAAAATAATACTTAACAGAATACCTGACACAAGGCAACCTTTATGGAGGAGGGGAAGAGGGTTTACTGGATATTGACATTGAGTTTTAAGGAAATTCATCATCTTGTTTTTTCATGGCTACTTGGAGTTAGGAAAGTTAGCAAAAGCGGGTTAGTGAGTTCAGGTTTTCATTAATGAACCATAACATCTAATTTGTTTCATTAGTAGGAAGAACATTTAAATTGGTGTTGAAATGCCATTTTAACTAAGTACTTGTCCTAAAAGATATACCTGAATGAAACTGGAGAATGACATGCATCTCTGTGATTATTTTACTATTATTCATTCTCCAATGCATCCCAGCAAAGCTTCTAGAGCTGAGCTTTAAAATGAATTCCCGGGAGAGATGAAGAGCTTCTCTAAGGCAATTTTATTTGTTTGTTTGAGGGGACTCAGGGCAGATTGTAATGTACATATACATGGCAAACATTCAGTGCCATAGACACACAACATACATAGACACTCATAGGCTATTTAATATTCCAGCTTCTGGCCACCAGAGGAGCTGTTGCTTCCTCACTCTTTGCATACTTCCTGGAAATGTTTATGGCCTCATAAATTAGTTAAATTAGCCTCCCCACAAAGTGGTACCTAAATTTCCAACTGTCTTTCGGGCTGCAAAGGTCGACAACAAGCTATATAATTTTGGTCAGGAGCTCACTCCTACCCGGGCTGGCTTCGAACTCATGACTTTTCAGTCAGTAGTGATCTTAATACATCTGACTCCCAGCCAGCTGCGCCACAGTCCCGGTGCACCTCTCACCTTCTCCCTCCACCCCCTCCCTCAAGGAACAGTGTTTATCATATTTCAAAAACTAATTTAATTGAACAAAATCGTTAGACACAAGGGTGAGTTAAAGGTGGGTTGGATAAGATCACTAGGAAAACAATATGTTATGTGTATTTATAATGCAATTCAATATTTAATAATGGTGATTGAATGTGATGCTATTATACTTGTGTCGACAATAATAATAAAAATTTAAAAAGAGCTTCTCTAAGGCATGCATAATTGGGCAGTTCTAGACACTATAATGCAGTCCAAAGTTGGTTTGAGGGTGGGATGTCCATAAAAAATACCACCCCAATGTGATACATTAAGACAGAAACATGGGTTAAGAAAACTCAACAGAAAGTCCAGAATAAGCCAGAAACCCCCCTGCAGCTGATCCAAGTATACCCCATGCAATGCTCAAAACTGGAGTGACCGTGAATGCACATCTGCCCGTCTCAGTGGAGTGAGTAAAAAATCCCGGCATTTTCCAACAACTATCTAACCGTGTATACCATGGTTCCTGGATTTGGTTCCGATCTGCTATCAATTGATACTGCGAACAACATAGGCATGACACAGTTAAACCCAGTTTGTTTTAATCCATGTCCAACCTGGATTGTAGTGTCTGTGTAGAACAAGCCATAGAAGACTACTTGGATGCATTTTGTAAATCTTGGAATTACATAAAGCTTAGTATTGTTGTTTGAGCATTCGATTAGGACTCTAAAGACCAGGGTTTGAAACCTGCTTAGCCATGGAAATCCCATGAGTGATCTTGGGTAAGACACTCTCATCATCACAGGAAGGCAATGGCAGTCCCCATGATGCTTGCATTAGAGTCGTCATAAACTGGAAATGACTTGACACACAACAACAATAATCATAAAAGTTGTGGCTCTTACTTAATTCATTACTCACATAATTATAGAATTAATTTAAAGCTGAAATTACAACTAAGGTAAAAATGAAATTAATCCAGTTGCCTCTTTCTGTTAGAAAGGTTATAACTTAATTGAATTGCCTAATAAGGTTCTCTTTCTATAGTTTTTAGTTATATGCATGAAACTGGTATAAATTGATAGTAGTGCATGTATGTTGTTGACCATGGGATGCTTCTAAATGGGGACACAAATTTAACAGTAATTATAATATCAAGACAATTATAGGTATTTTAAAATAATGTTGAAATGATCACAGCTTAAATGCAGGAGAAGGAACTCTAGCTCAGGAGTAGACCATATGCTTAACAGGTTCACTCCTTAGTGTTTTTTTAATGATATGATCACAGGAGGTTGAAAAAATCATTGGATGAGATCCTGAAGAACTAGACAGATAAACAGACTGAGAATGGACAGGTAGACCTGCTAGAAGAGAAAAGCTTTCAGTTACATCTTGAATTCTGACGGCTGATTTAGCTGTCAGATCTCTTCTGGCAGGATGGCCAGGTAGAATAAGGAACAGATCTGTTATCTCCACTGTCTGTGTAGAAGAGGAAATGGGAGCAAATGTTGTTTGTGTGGCAAGAAGCATCAGCTGAAATGCTCTCTTCTATACAAACATTTATGACACAATTGTCGTGTCCCTTATGTCATTTGACAATTCTGCACTCTGTATATTCCAACTACTTCCTAGATTGGGGTACATTTACTTAGACTTAAAATATTTTTAATTCACACAGATTTTATACATTGATTAAATTAAATGCTAATGGGTCCCACTCTGATCCATGCATTTTTCAATCCTCCATCATGTAGCAAGAAGTTTTCTAATTGATAAAAAAACATTTTTAAAATTAGATAATTTTTCCTGTATACTTTGATTTATGATTAAAAAAAGAAGACCTTAAAATTCAGGATTCTTTTTAGTAAATCATAATTAAATATGCAAATGCTCTCACTAAATTTGGCCATGCAATTAAGTGACTAATCAGATTTCCAAAATCCTTAAAATTGCAACTTAAATGGCCAGATCACTCATTCATGGGTCCTTCGTGTACTCGTGTGCTATGATAAACAAGCCTTAATATCGAAACTCACTGAAAAATATGCCCTCCCCCATTTTCTGTAACAAAGTGAGAAATCCACATGTGAGAAAGTGAAGTTGTCCCATCTTTTTCATTTTATTTATTTAAAACATTGATTCTCTACCAATTTTCCACTTATTCTCAACAATTAGAATCTATGTCCCAAAGTGGAATTGCACAAATGTAACAAAAATTCAGTACACATACACATAAACACGAATGTACTACTTTTTATAAACTAATAATACTTCTTTAAATCTCATTGCAGACTAGCTGTGGATGGCCCTTTTGGAGCTGTAGCAACAGACGTGTTTCAGTACCAAATCAGTGTGTGTATTGCAACAGGAATAGGAGTCACTCCTTTTGCTTCCATTCTGAAATCAATTTGGTACAAGTGCTGTAAACAAAACACAGAACTGAGACTGGAAAAGGTAGGTCATATTTTGCTTACAAATTTAATTTATGTAGGTGCTTGTATCCTTTTTTGCAGGGGTCTTTTGTAGTTTAATCCTTTAAAAAAAACCTTAATGTGCTTAGCTTTTATAGTAGTAGTCACTTGTCTTCCAGCTGAAGTCCTGATTCTATTAATCTGTGCCACCCTGCGCCTTCTAAAAGATGCAGAGCTGCCCGAGCAAACTTTATATCTAGATGGTTATTTTTAACACTAACATAATGTTGGCTCTTTGATCTCTAATATGGCCGAAAACTAAGCATGAACTACAGCTAAGTTAATATTTACTGCTGGTAGAGCTCTGGAGGGTGATGGAGACAAATCCATGTTGCTGTCCTAGTGGCTGTTTTGGCAGGGATAGAGAAAAAAATGGTCAAAAAGCAGTGCGTGCATAGCCTGAAAAAAACTTCTGAACAAGGAGGCATGTTGTCATATGTCAAGAGAATTCAGACCATTATGAGTTTCCAGCTATTTATGTTATGGACCACAGTGGACTGGCAACAGATCACTGGAATGTGTTGTTGAAGGCTTTCACAGCCAGAATCACTGGGGTGTTGTTTGGTTTCTGGTCTGTATGATCATGTTCTAGCAGCATTTTCTCCTGACATTTCACCTGCATCGGTGGCTGGCATCTTCAGAGGATCTAATGGTAGTTTTTTAGTTTGTTTGTGTGTGTGTGTGTGTGTGTGTGTGTCAGGAGTGAGTTGAGAAACTGCACTTGCTTTACTACCATTGTGTGAGAGAATTGGCCATCTGCAAGGATGTTGCCCAGGGGTTGCCCAGATGTTTTATGTTTTACCATCCTGTGGGAGGCTTCTCTCATATCCCCACATGAGAAGCTCGAGCTTCACAGATGGGAACTTATACCCCTCCCTTCCTGGATTCAAATGGCCAACCTTTTCATCGACCAGTGCAGCCAGCACAAGGGTTTAACCCATTGCGCCACCGGGGACTCCTATCTAATGGTAATAAAGCAAGTGGAGTATATATATCCATGGAACGCCCAGCGTGGAAGAAAAGAACAATTGTCTGTTGAACAAGTGTAAAAGGCACAATTAGCAAGCTAGATTTGTATCATTGGAATGCTATGTATTGGGCCAGCATGATGCAAAAGTGCTGGTGTAAGCTCTTACGGTTTCAGAAGCCTGAATTTAATTTTTTTTTAAAAAACGAATCAATCATGAAATGCTGAACAGCAACACTTCTTTGAAAAAGCTGAACCAGAAACTGAAATTGGTCTTCAGTTCTAAGTGTATGCGTTTCAATATTAAGTCCATCAAAATCAATAGAACTTATTCAGGATATTCTATGTTTAGAACTGGAGTGCTAATGTGGAATACATTTTTATTTCTTTATTTCTTTTATTTCTTTTTTACAAATCTAAACACTTCTCCTGATGTAAGATGCATTTGGTCTCTATCCCTAGCAATCAGACACTAACATTAATCCTTATTATTAGTCTTGGCAACAGTAGACCTAGGCTCCAGCACGGTATAATAGTTTGAGCTGTGGACTACAACTCTTGAGTTCAGTTATGGAAACCCATGGCAACTCAGGCATGTCAAACTCTCTCACCCTCAGAGAAAGACAAATCCAGTGATATATTTTCTTTGGGGTCGACATAGGTCGGGAATGACTTGAAAACATACAACAACCACATCAGTTCCATTAAAATTGATTTGATTTACCTGTGTTTGAACTCACTGTTTAGCAGATGATTCAGTGATTCTCCTCTGACTGGGGTGAATCGATAAATTTTAATGCACTCTTATTTCTTCTTTTCTTGAGATTTGTGTAATCACATTCTGCAACATGTTCAATGACAAGCACTTCTCTAAATGGGGGGGGGACTTCATTTTCAGATAAACACATTATTTCACTATTTGTGTTTGTAAAAATTGTTTTACACAGGAAAAACATTACCTTGATAGAAGATGCCTTGTCATAAGTGCGAGGTGTGTCATTAGCAGGACAATGCTCTCTCTCTATATATGTCCAGGTCCCATTGGATTAAACTGAGCTTACTTTTAAATAAAATGTGTAGGTGATGTTCCCATTTTTGTGATAATTGTACCTGAAATCACAATGGCAATTAAATTTAGGTGCATTGCAGTTTGAATGTCACCTCAGACATGTTTCATTGGTTACCTTAAGGAAGCCACCATAATCTCAACTCTTCATTTGCAATATGAGAGAAAATAAAGATATGCCTCACAGGTTTGTTGTGCCACTTACCAAGAAAACTAGTGTATTATTGTAAGAATTACTGTTAGTGGATGTCAGGTAGTTTAACATTTAAAATAGCCTACACAGATAGTGATAGATATTTCACTCAGTGCTCAAGCTCAACCGTAGTGAATTGGCTTGGACAATATTTTAATTACTTTTCAAATAGTAGGCCACTGCTTCTTAAATGTGGGTCTTGACTCCAAATTGCTCGACGCTGGGGTCAGCAAACAATTTTGCAACAATAAAAGTTTTCTGAACACCACCCATTTACAAAAAACCATTAGCAACAATGTGCAGAATTTATACTAGACTCTGCAAAAATTGCTTCAACTCTACACCACAAAAAGAAAATTCAGTTGCTCTAGCAAATCTTCTAAGTACTGATTTATTATTACTAAATGTTTGATTTTTATACTTATTTTATATACCTACATATTTACTTGAATCTAATGCTCACCTTTTTTTAGCTCAATGATCTTGCCAAAATTGGGGTGCACATTAGATTTGTGTCATACAGTAATCTTAGTGTGGAGCCAAAGCAAAAGGGGAAGGTCCTTCAGGAGCTGCACTTGGAGCTCCTCTTTGAGGGATGCCATATCTAATTAAATGACCAGGGCTCAATGCAATGCAATCCTGGGCTTTGTAGTGTGGTGAGGCACCAGAATTCTTTGGCAGAGAAGACTCAAAACTTGAGTCCATAGCATTCAACCAAGGTAATTAATCTGGATTCATTCTACAGCATAGGTGCACCCGTTTCCTTTCCATTGCTGGAAAATTTGCTGTTCTGACACATTTGTTCATAAGGAATTCTAAGCAGGCAGCAACAGTAATGTGCTCCTTTTTTTGGCCAAATTACAAAAAACGTACTTTTTACCGCTGTGCATTACATTTGGCAGAAAATACTTTTATTGGTTTTGAAAATTGAGCTGTGCATTAGATTTGATGGTGCATTAGAATCAAGTAAATATGGATACAGTGTTCCCTCACTTATTGCTGGGGTTATGTTCAAGGACCTCCCGCAATAAGTAAAAAACCGTGATGTAGGGATGCTCTATTTATTTTAATATTTATACATTATTTTAGGAGTTATACACTCTTTTAAGGCTTTATAAACTTAAAATAAAGTGAAGAAAAGGAAGGAAAGGCTCTTCAATGCTGGAGGGAGAGAGGACTGAGGAGACAAAGTGCCTTGGAGAGCGGTGGCGGCAAAACCCCACAAAACAGCGAAAATACCATGATATATTTTAAATTAATATTTTTTGAAATCTGCACAACAGCAAGTTTGTAATAAGTGAACCACAAAGTAGTGAAGGAACACTGTATAAGGGATCGTGTTAAAATGTCTCAGGCAGAAAGAGGTTGGAAGTAGGAAAAGTTTTAAAAGCCCTGGTCTTAAATCATTGGAGTATCCATATTATTGGGATCTGTTTAACATTAAAGATAATCTCCATCTTATAATAGTTGATAAATGACAGCCATTGTGTTGTAAAAAAAACCCCATCAACATTGCATCAGAACTAGTGCTGAAGTATGTTTCAAAACAAGGAAACTTTGCACTGTCAATGCTGGATAGAAAATCAAGTATAAATTTACACCTGAGTACCACAGCCCGCTATAAGATTAGCCACTTATCTCCAAATAAATAATTTAAGAGCCATACAGGACGGCTGATGAAAGCTTGCACTTTGTTGAATTGTTTTACTTTCCCTTGACAGGTTTATTTCTATTGGATTTGCCGAGATTCGTCTGCCTTTGAGTGGTTTGCTGATCTCCTGTGTTTGCTGGAAGCACAAATGACTAAGAAAGGGAAAGCCCATTTTCTAAGCTATCACATATTTCTTACCGGCTGGGATGAAAGTCAGGTATAAATGAAATCTTATGGGACTGTGTTACTGAATTTTACTTTTCCAGGACTGCAGCCTGAGGAACAGTAATCAAATGACTACTTAATCGCATAAAACATAGCTTCCTTAAAGCAAATAGTACGGTAGTTACATTTGTCTTTTGAAAGTATTCGTTCCAAGCATAGTGCCTCCAGCTCCCAAGTAAAACATTTCATGCCAAGGTCCTTTATAGCTGTAGGAACACCACGCTCTGCAACAGCTCCCAAACCTATTTCTATCTTGCTTATTTCTCGCTTTCACATATTGCTCCTTCCAACCCTTTTCTTGTATTATGTGGTTCAACAAAACTGGCCTTAGCATTAGCTGGATGGGATCAGCTATGTCACTTTATCAGATAGCAGATGCTGAGGCATGCAAACTCTGGTAGTGAATTGTGAGAGAACATTTGTTTTTTGTTTGGTTTTAATTATTTTTATAATATAATAGTAATATGAACATGATATAAAATATTTTAATACAGTATCCCATCCATCCTCCCTTCTCTCCCCAGGTCACTAGTGTTTACAGACTACTTCTCTGCCAGTCCTCTTACTAATAAATTATCCTCTACTACTCTACTCTATTTTCTAATTTCCTTAATAGTAGACATCTCTTACCCATGTCATTTAACCAAAATCTCACTTGATCTGAAGGTGATTTACATTTGCTAATACTCTAACACAGAGCTTTCCAAACTGTGTGCCATGAGACAATAGTGTGTCGACCCCTGTGTGTAGTTGTGTCATGCAGCTGTAATAGGAAATGACAAAAATTGTGGAAATATATGTCATTATCTCATAAATCGTATATATTAAAAATATATAAATTAAATGTTTTATGAGATATGTTTTGTACCCATACATTTCATTATCACAATTTGTTTATGTGTCCATATCTCTTGTAACAGGTTAATTTAACCTCTGGTTTGCTCCATGCAAACCATATAGTCATGCTGGCCACATGACCTTATAATAATAATAATAATAATAATCTTTATTTGTAATCCGCTCCCTCTCCCCAATGGGGACTCGGGGCAGCTCACATGAGGCCAAGTTCAAACAACAACAAATTACAATAAAAAATCAAACATCAACAGTAAATGCAATAAAAATACATAAATAATTAAACAACTGAATATCTAAAAACCACAAAGATAGGGCGGACCACAGGCACACAGAGAAACTGTTAAAAACTCAGAGTGAGGTAAGCGGAGTAACATCCTTTTCCGGGGGGGGGGGGGTGGACCAGAACCAGGGCCATTGAGGAAAGCAATGGAAGAAATGAAATAACTAGTCTCCAAAGGCACAGCGGAAAAGCCAGGTTTTCAAGTGTATTTTTAAAGGTTTCCAAAGCGGGGGCTCTCCTAATCTCTCTGGGCAAAGCTTGGAGGTGTCTACAAACAACACTGGTTCTTTGGCTTAGAAATGGAGATGAGCACCACACCCCAGAGTCAGACATGACTAGACTTAACGTCAGGGGAAACCTTTACCTTTTACCTTGCTAGTAAAACTGAATTACCATTTTCACAATATGATGTGTGTCTAAAAAGTATGTCACCAACATGAAATGTTTGGAAAGCTCTGCTCTAAAACATATAGCTAATAAATGGTTTCCATATCACCACGAATAAATACTTTTATTTCTCAACTCACTAATCTTACTTTGTATGTTAATTTTTCAGATATAGTTATGGCCCACATTATGTTTATCTAATTTTGTATTGGTAAATTTTCTAGTTTTTCCCATACTTTGACTATCTCCATGGTTGTGCATGCTGTGTGCGTAGCCTGCTAGTCATAGGTGCACAGGGATATGATGTATCATTGCCTGTGTTAAAATAAGATTGACATATAATACAGTTTTATAATGCAGTTTAACTGCATTATGAAACTGTATTATATGAGTCTATACTACCACAAAGTTAAACTGCATTATGAAACTGCCTTATATGGCAGTGTAATGTGGCCTTAGCCACCAATCCAGTTGGTTTCCCTTTCTGGAGATGAACCATCATCTTTTACTTCCGCCCATGCAGCAAATCCTCTGGGCTACTTCTGGCTACCATCTTCTCTTTGTGATAGTACAGTGTTCCCTCACTTATTGCTGGAGTTATGTTCCAGGACCTCCCACAATAAGTGACAAACCGCGATGTAGGAATGCTCTATTTATTTTAATATTTATACATTACTAGCTGTACCCGGCCACGCGTTGCTGTGGCGTAGTCTGGTGCTCTAAGAATGTCTACCTACTTTAAATAGTATTGATAGTAGTATAAAAAATAAGCATGTCTTCTATGTTTAGTACTTATATTAGTTAAATAACTTACTGTTTGGTGGTCCCATAAATGCATGGTTGTGGAGTTGAGAAGTTTCTCAGCGGTGTTGTTGTTTGAGGCGTTGCTGTGGCGTAGTCAGGTGGTCTGTGAAGGTCAGGGTCGCTCGTGTAGGAAGAATAGTAGTGATAGTACTATTAGTAAGAAGTATTCCTTGTTTGTGAATGAGTTGTAGTACTGAAGTAACTTACTTTTGACCAATGAGTAAACCACTGAGCTGCTGAACTTGCTGGCCAAAAGGTTAGGAGATTGAATCCAGGGAGTCGGATGAGCTCCCACTATTAGCCCCAGCTTCTGCCAACCTATCAGTTTGAAAGCATGGAAATATGAGCAGAGCAATAGGTACAGCTGTGGTGGGAAGGTAATGGTGCTCCATGCAGTCATGCTGCCTAGAGGAACTTGGAGGCATCTATGAGGAATGCCAGCTCGTGGGGTTAGAAATGAGCCCCCCCCCCTGAGTTGGGCTCAACTGGAGTTAATGTCAGGGCAAAATCCTAACCTTTTTACCAATGAGTAAACCACTGAGCTGTTGAACTTGCTGGCCAAAAGGTTAGCAGATTGAATTCAGGGAGTGGGGTGAGCTCCCACTATTAGCCCCAGCTTCTGCCAACCTAGCTGTTTGTAAACATGGAAATGTGAGTAGAGCAATAGGTACTTACCGAAGTATTGCAAGGAAGGAGAGAAGGGTTCCGAGTAGACACTTTGTCCCTGTAGGCAAAGGGGTTGTGTCTACGCCCGGAGAAGGGGGAATCGGTGAGGGCAGTGAGGCCCGGTAAGGGTAGTTATCTGGGTCAGCTGTGGGTCATTACTCTGTGTGAGACGGAGGAGCATGCAAGTAGTGCTACCCCTGAGGCTCATCACAGAGAAATAGCAAGGGAAAGGGATGGGAGGTCCTGACAGCCGTTAGGATAGCCTTTCTCCGATTCGCGGGTGTATTTTTGTATTTCTGACAGCGCGCATGCGCGGTGGCAGTGTCCCGCCGCAAAGGATACTGGGAAATGTAGTATTGAATGGCTGGAGGAAAGATGGCATCGGCTCAGCGTTTGAGGGATGTTTGCTGTGGAAGGTAAGGAAAGTTTGTGGGTGTCAGGTGTTGTGTGTGAGTGGGAATGCATGCTACTGGGGTTGTTTGTGAGTAGAGTTGTGTGTGTATAGTTGGTTTCATGTTGTGTGGATGTTTTTAGGGTGAATGTGTGAAGGCTAGTTGTGGTGGGCGGGCGGCGTGGCGTGTATGGGGCGTGTGTGTTGCTTTTAGATCATGGGAAGGAGGCGAGGTGAGTGTGTTTTCGGGGAAGGACGTGTGGGGCGAATGTGTGAAGGGTGGTTGGGCTGGGCGGGCGGCGTGGCGTCTATGGGGCGAGTGTGTTGCTTTTAGACTGAGGGAAGGAGGTGAAGGTGAGTGTTTTCGGGGGAAGGACGTGTGGGGTGAATGTGTGAAGGCTGGTTTTGGTGGGCGGGCGGCGTGGCATGTATGGGGCGAGTGTTGCTTTTAGACTGCGGGAAGGAGGCGAGGGTGTGTTGTTTCTGTGTTGCTTTGGGATCGTGAGAAGGGGGCGAGGGTGTGTGGTTCCGGGGGGAGGACGTTTGGGGTTGAGGGCCCAGAGGTATGTGTTGTGAAGCGGCGGACGGGCAGGCTCTGAGTGCAGCGTGCGCTACTGTGTAGATGTCTGTGGAATCGGGCCGTTGAGCTCTGGCTGCCATGCGCAAATGTTCGAAATGCACGCTGCAAGCGAAGAGGCAGGGATGCCAGTTCCATTGCCCGATTTTTGGGGCTTGTGTTTGGGGGTGTTGCGAGGTATCTAGGGTGGGGTTTTTTGGCCGTATAGGTACCTCGTGGTATGGTGGAATGTGTTGCCAATTTTCGTGCTTCTGCTGCTTATAGTTTAGCTGTCTATTTGCTGGGACAGCTAAACTATAAACTTATATACTATATATATATATATATATATATAAATTTTGACAATTTATATATATTTATTTTATTTTATTTATTTACTCGGCTTTTATGCCGCCACTCCCAAATAGGCTCGGGGCAGCTCACAGCCAGTAAGCAAGACAATACACAATAAACATATACACTCTAAAATGCAATACAAAATGCAAGATAAAAATACACAATAAAACATCATTAAAAACACAGTTAAAATAATTAAGACGGTCTGGCAACATTGGCATGGCTTGAGGAACCCGCTGGGCCTATACCTGGAAAGCCAGCCGGAAAAGGTGAGTCTTACATGCCCGCCTAAATGGGAGTAAGTCATGGATAGCCCGTGTGGCTGGCGGAAGGGCATTCCACAATGTCGGCGCTATGACCGAGAAGGCCCTTCGGCAAGTGGCAGTTCTTTTAGCCACCTTAGCGCAGGGGACAGCTAGAAGATTAGAGTCCTCCGAACGAAGTGATCTAGAAGGGTAATATGGGGTGAGACGGTCCCTCAGATACGCTGGCCCCAGGCCGTGTAAGGCCTTAAAGGTGAGAACCAACACTTTGAAGGTAATCCGGTGCTCGATAGGCAGCCAGTGCAGATCCTGCAAAATGGGTGTTATATGGCATCCTGCTGGGGAGCCAGACAGGAGCGGGGCGGCAGTGTTCTGCACCAGCCTGAGCTTCCGGGTTACCGACAGAGGAAGGCCAACGTAAAGAGCGTTACAGTAATCTAGCCTTGAGATGACCGTGGCTTGGATCACTGTGACCAGGTCAGACCGGGACAGGTAGGGGGCCAGCCTCCTTGCCTGATGGAGATGGAAGAAGGCAATCTTGCTGACCGCAGAGACCTGGGTCTCCATGGTCAGCTGGGAGTCCAAGTGGACCCCCAGGCTCTTCACGGAAGACGATGGGCATAACGCCGCACCGTCCAGGGTCGGAAGCTGGACATCCCCACCGCCTGGACGACCCGGCCACAAGATCTCCGTCTTCGCTGGATTCACCCTCAACCTACTGGCTCGCAGCCATCCAGTAACGGCTTCGAGGCAGCGCTGGAAATTATCGGGGACGGGGCCAGACCTGTCCTCCACCCTCAGGATGAGCTGAGTGTCATCAGCGTACTGGTGACACTCAAGCCCATAACTCCGCACCAGCTGTGCAAGCGGCTGCATGTAGATGTTAAATAACAAAGGGGAAAGAATGGCCCCCTGCGGAACTCCACAAACTAATGGGGAGCCCTCGGAGACCACTCCACCCCTCCTCACACGCTGGGACCGCTGGTGGAGGAAGGAGGTCAGCCATTTAAGGGCTGTCCCCCTCACTCCAGCCATGGCCAGGCGGTGGATCAAAAGATTGTGGTCGACCGTGTCAAATGCTGCCGTGAGGTCCAATTACACGAGCAGCGCAGACCCGCCTTGGTCGAGCTGGCAGCGGAGTTGGTCTGTGATGGAGACCATGCCCCAAATGGAAGCCGGACTGCAAGGGGTCTAGCCATGTTGCATCATCTAAGAAGGACTGCAACTGCTCCATTACTGCCCTCTCAACTACCTTCCCCAGGTACGAAAGATTCGACACTGGTCGGTAGTTGGAGGGAACCGCCGGATCTAAAGACGGTTTCTTCAGTAATGGAGCTACCACCGCCTCTTTTAAGCACTCTGGAAAGACTCCTTGCTCAAGGGAGCTGTTTACGATATTCAACAGAGGCCCACGTAACCCCTCCAGGCAAGATCTAACAAGCCAGGAGGGGCACGGGTCGAGGGAGCAGGTGGTAGGTCTGGTTGCAGCCACAATCTTATCAACAGCATCTGCGTCCAGTGGCCGAAACCGGTCGAGGGTGGGCCCGGCGGAGGGCCACGGGGTCTCGAGTTCCCTTACTGTATCAACCGTGGCTGGGAGATCCCGGCGGAGGCTCAAAAAAGCTCTGAAAAGCACCGGCAGTAAGGGCCTGATCACTGTTTTTTGGGACAGTAGGGACCGTCATCAAAGACCGAATTACTTTGAACAATTGGGCCAGGCGTGAGCTGGCAGACGCTATCGAGGCGGAGAAGTAGGCGCTTTTGGCCGCCTTGACAGCATGCTCATAAGCATCTTTGAAAAGCTTATAAGCTGATAATGAGGCTCCATCACGGAGTTCGGAGCCTCATTCGGAGCCTGTCAAAATTTATATAGAGAGATTTTATGAGTTATACTGTTGGGTCACAACATATACACTATTTTAAGTCTTTATAAACTCAAAATAAAGCGAAGGAAAGCAAGGAAAGGCCCTTCAAGGCTGGAGGGAGGGAGGGAGGACTGAGGAGGGAAAGTGCCTTGGAAAGCGGCGGCAGCAAAACCCCACAAAACAGCGAAAATGCCATGATATATATTTTAAATATTTTTTAAAAAATTTGCAAAACAGCAAGTCCGCAATAAGTGAACCACAAAGTAGCGAGGGAACACTGTATATATTTCTGCATATCCTTGTACTAGCTATTTTATTGAACAGGCTTTGGATAGAAATAGAGTCAACCCAATGTTGCTAGGAAACCAGAAGATATTGGGACCTAAACATTTAGCTGGGTTATTCTCCAATTGTTTTCCAGGCTGTACGTTTCCACCAGAGTCCAATGTGTCGCCTGCTACAAACTGAGGGAGAAAAGATTATTTTTTAAGCAATGTAAGGTTGAAGCACAGCAGAGAGAGACAGGGATTTGCCTCAGGGAGACAGGAAAAGAGTTAAGAAAGGCGGAAGAGATAATGCAGAGGAAGAGAGCCAAGGAAAGAGGGGCTTAGTGTAGGAATGCACTGGGCATTGTATTCCATCAACTGTTGCTGACTCTGTGCCCAGTCACAGTCTACATCTATAATGCCGTTGTTGCATTCTAGTGACCATTGTTCCATTTCATCTGATCCTGGGTTTTGTAATTTAGATGTATGAGAGCATTCTGTCTATTCATTCTAAATGGCCAGTCCCTAAACTGCAAGTGTGAGAGCCAGTGTGGTGTAGTAGTATTACTTTTCTCAATTGTTTCTTTGAACAAAACCTAGTTCTGGCAAGTTTTTCGAAAGTCACTGTTTGCATGTTGTGAATCCTTGAGGGCTGAAGAATGACAGCATTTGGGTCAGAAGATCCAAACCATTTTGTTTTATTCATGATTGGACATGATAATGTAGTTAGGAAGCTTGGATAGGGTGATCTTCTTGGGACTTGTATACCTTGCCATTCTCCTGCCATGGGACTCTGAGGCGGTTTACAATGTTTATTTTAAAGAAAAGGTTAAAACTTGATAGTAAAATAGTTAAAACACAACTCCTGGGATCTACATGGGAATCAATAAGCTAAGCAAGGGGTCAAGGTAAGGAGAGCAGGAAAGCAAAAGAAGGTCATTTGATATTCTCCTTTTTGACTGTAATGAGGCATTACAACTTGTTGATGTTAATATATTTGTCTTTTGGCTCACTGAAATATAGGCCACCCATATTGCCTTGCATTCTGATGAAAAGGTGGATGTAATTACTGGCCTGAGACAAAAAACCTATTATGGAAGACCGAATTGGGACAAGGAATTCAAACAGATAGCAGAAAATCATCCTAGGTAAGACAAATAAAGAAGTAACATCCCTATACTGTTGTATAAGGCAAGACAAGGGGGTGGTACCACTCTTACGGTGACCCTTTTAAAATAATGTAAGTTGCTTTCCTATGCTGAAAGCATCTTTATGTGAACTAAAGCTCTGAATGAAGAAATCTTGCATAGCCGATGCCAATCAAATCTAATTTTTGGACAAGAAAATCTAATATTTAGAAGCATTTCAATATCTTGGCATTTGTCCAGCTATAATTGAAAGACACAATCCAATTATTGTTCAGCACAAAGGACAAAGTAACATTAATTTCCCTTGAAAATGGTTATTAAAGAGATAAACAGTCAGGCCTTTTTCTTATGATGTCAAGGATGTGTTTGTTCCCCTCCAACATAATTGGTTGTGGATGTAAAGACAATGCTCTTATGTTATTACTTCATCTCAGCTTGAAAGTCTAAACTGAACTTCAAAAGTTTGGGTTAGAAAAGGCTTTGAAAAGCTTCTTTGTTCCCTCAAAGCTCTGAAGGAATCGTTGCAATTTACAGTATATTTGTCTTCGTCAGTCATAAGAATAAGGACAAACTTTATGATTTCTTAGTAGTGCCTAATATTTATCTACCTCACTCCCACGTATAAATGCAAGAGGGAAAGAAAAGAGTTTCATGCTTTAATCCTGTGATTCCTCACTAGAGATAAGACCATACAAGTCAGTGGCTGGCTACATGTGTCTAAGTAGAAATGAATAAGATACCATTGTCATCATTTTTGAATTTTAAAAACTATGATACAATCCCAAATCTGTTTATTTGGAAGAAACTCACATTGGAAGAAAGTAGGACATACTTCCTTTGAAGTGTGGATAGGTTTGCAGCTAAAGGGAGTTTATGTACCAGGCTATAAAAGCAGACTATCCATGCTAGCTTGAGCAGAGGAGGAGGAGGAGGAAAAGACCTAAATATCCAAATGGAATGAGATCTTGACTGAACTTTTAGACACTAAGCAGTGTCAGCCAACTTGAATTGGAAACTCCAATGAATATAAAGTGTTGTAGGCAATACTTGGAAGGAATTGGGAAACTCCAATGAATATAAAGGTTATTCTGTAGTCAAACACTGGGAGGTCAAACCATTAAAAACTGGGAGAAAATGCCACACAACATCCTCTGACTCATTCTTTAAAACTTTCTTTTTTAAAAGCCTGACTGAATGAAAAGGTTTTAGTCAGTGTGTGATATGTGATGTTTTTTTCTGTGATGTGTTTAATAATGTTTCATGTTTCATCAGGGGAGGGTCATTTTTTATTTTTATACTGTTTTTTTATCCATGGCATTGAATTGTTGCCAACACTGTGAACTGTCCTGATTCCCATTCGGGGTTAAGAAGGACGGTATATAGATACCGCAAATATATTAATAAAATCCTGTGAAATTCATAATTTCAGTAAGTCAAGAGATGGCTTGACGGCACAGACACAGATTCAAATTGGAAAATACAAATGTTTTATCGAAGTCCATGTGCTCATACTAAATTTTTTGTTTACAATCTTAGATACATTTTTAGTACAATTACTCTTTTCCAAGAGTGAATAAAATGTCATAATGCAAAGAAAATGCTTGGTTATGAAGGAATTGGGCCATAGGGTAAATTAAACATCATATACTAGTGTCTGCTTTCAAGATTAAAGGTGTGTATTTCATCATAACTGGGCATTAAATACATATTTCAGAAATTTATCAGATTGCTTTAATTGGTTTTAGTTTTATAATGGTTTAGCTCTTTTTAAATTTTGTGTGCTGTTAATCTTTAACAGTTATAAGTTACTTTGAAGCCAACTGGGGAAAAGTTAAGATGATTATAGGGATGATATAGGTGGTGGTGATGTGGAATTCATTGGAAAAAGAGTCATTGTACTAAAAATGTATCCAAGATTATAAACAAAACAAAAAATAGTATGAGCACATTTGAAGCATGGCCTTATCACCACCGATGACTTCACAATTCTTCCCCAGAGAAATCTGTCAGTTGCTCATTCATCATTCATGAATTCAATTGTTCATTCAAACATTTATATGCTGCCTTTCCTGGCAATTATTTTATTTATTTATTTATTTGCTATATTTATATACCGCTTTCCTCAGCCCTCGGGTGATTCAAAGCAATTTACAGCAGCAAAAATTCAATTCTCAAAACATCATAGAACAGTTAAAAACCATTAAAACAATAGCATAAAAACAATCATTACAAAATCAATAAAACATATCTCATTAGAATGTCTTAGTTAAAATCAAGATCCAATCTCATCATCCAATTGTTCCATATTCCTATGTTTGTTACACTGCCTTTTCAAATGCCTGCTCAAACAACCAGGTCTTCACTTTCCTCCGAAATGTTAACATCGGGAAGGGGCTGATCTAATGTCTGTAGGAAGGGCATTCCATAGCTGAGGGGCCACCACTGAGAAGGCCCTGTCTCTCGTCCCGGCCAACCGTATTTGTGCTGCAGGCAGTATCGAGAGCAGGTCCTAGCTGGTTCATAGGAGGAGATGTGTTTTGACAGGTAGGTTGGGCCAGAACCATTTAGGACTTTATAGGCTAAAGTCAGCCCTTTGAATTGTGCCCGGTAGCAAACTGGCAGCCAGTGGAGCTGGCGCAACAGAGGAGTTGTATGTTCCCTAAGCATCACTCCTGTTAGTAACCTGGCTGCATAGAGAGCATTGCAGTAGTTTATATGGGATGTAACCAGAGCATGGACTACCGTGGCCAAGTCAGGCTTCCCAAGTTACGGGCGCAGCTGGCGCACAAGTTTTAACAGTGCAAATGCTCCCCTGGTCACTGCCGAAACCTGGGGTTCCAGGCTCAGCGATGAGTCCAAGATCACACCCAAGCTGCAAACCTGCATCTTCAAGGGGAGTGTAACCCCATCCAACCCTATGCCCTGTTCGGCCTTATGACTGACCAGGAGTACCTATGTCTTGTCTAGATTCAATTTCAATTTGTTTGCCCTCATCCAAACCATCACAACAGCCAAGCACCGGTTCAGGACCTGAACAGCCTCCTTAGTAGAAGGTGGGAAGGAGTGACAGAGTTGGACGTCATCTCCGTACAGGTGACACCGCACCCTGGAACTCCGGATGATCTTTCCCAGCGGCTTCATGTAGATGTTAAACAACATGGGGGACAGTATTGAACCCTGAGGAACCCCACAAGACAATGGTTGTGGGATTGAGCAGGTGTTCCCCAATAACACCTTCTGGGTGCGACTCTCCAGAAAGAACTGGAGCCATGCCCGGATTACCCATAAGGCCAATGAGGCCATGGCCTAGGGGTGCAAGCCGGGGGGGGGCGCAGATCACGAACCAAAAAAAACTGGTCCGCGCCCTTCTTTCCCCCTTTGTCGGGGCCCTCCTTGCTCCTTCTCCCGGCAAAGTGTCTGCTCCGTCTTGCGTGTGTGCACTCTCGTGTGCACGTGCTCTCTCTCGCTCTCTCTCACTCTCTCTCTTGCGTGTGCGTGCTCTCTTTCTCGTGCGTGCTCTCTCTCATGCACTCTCTCTCTCTTGCTCTCTCTTGTGCGCTCTCTCTCTCGTGCCCGCTCTCTCTCTCTCTCGTGCATGCCTTTGGAGCGAGTTTGCACCTTCCGCGCTCTCCCCAAGCCTCCCGACTCCCAAGGGGACCTTCAGAGCACAGCAGAGCTTTCCAGTCGGTGGGAATGCATGGGGACCTTGGAGGTGGCGGGATGGTGCCTACTCGCCTTTCTCTTCTGCTCCGGAGGCACCATGGTGAAAGCCAGCCAAGTGTGGGTCTGAGTGGTGGGGGGGGGCGTAATTCCAAAGTGTGGCCTAGGGGACAAAAAAGTGTTAATCCGGGCCTGACCGGAGCCACTGTAAAACAGTACCTCTAAGACCCATTCCAGCGAGGCATCCCAGAAGGATACCATGGTCAACGGTATTGAAGGGTACTGAGAGGTCCAGCAGAACTAACAGGGACACACTCCCCCTGTCTAGTTCCCAGCGCAGATCATCTACCAAGGCGACCAAGACTATCTCGGTTCCATGCCCCAGTCTAAAGCCAGACTGCGTTGGATCCAGATAATCCATGTCTTCCAAGAATAACTGGAGTTGTGAAGCCACCACACATTCCAGGACTTTGCCCAAAAAGGGGAAATTGGAAACAGGCCCAATAGTTGTCCAATTGAGTGGGGTCCAGTGATGGTTTTTTAACAGCGGATTTATTATAGCTTGTTTTAAGCTTGCTGGAATGTTACCACCACCTTCACCCACTCGGCCAATCCCACTCTGGCTTCCTTTACAAGCCAGGATGGGCAGGGGTCTAGGATGGATGTCGTTGGCCTCATTTCTCCAAGTATCTTGTCCACATCCTCAGATTTCACCAATTGAAATGAATAATCAAAACTGGACAAGCATCTGCTCATGTTACATCCTCAGAGACTGCTTTAACATGGTGTCCAGACCAGAACGGATCGAAGCGACTTTGTCCACAAAGAACCGAGCAAATGCTTCACAGGGGGATGCCGAGTTGTCAAAGCTCCCATCCTGCATGGTGGGTTTAAAAGACCTCTGACAACTCCAAATGGAATAACGCCGAGATGGAAAACCGCCAGATGGTAGACAGAACACGGCACCCAGACCAAGCCCCGAAGCCAGATGGAGGCACGGAGGCCAGCTAGAACCACAGCAATCCGGCTGAACTCCGAGGGTGAACAGCGGCATGGCGGCACAGCGATCGGCTCAGCTCCAAGGTCCAAAATGGGAGGGATGGCAGCATGGAGAACAAGCCATGCTCCGAGGCCCTGAAGTAGGGGAGATGGCAAATGGCAGAACAATCTACCAGTCTCACAGCCAGCAGCGGCAATGGCTCGCAAAAAGTTGGTAGTGGCAACAGCGATCGCAATGGTAAGAAGCAGAGAGGGAGCACGTTTATGGGGCCATTAATGGTGGCGGCCTCAGCGCTCTACGTCTCTCCTCTCCCAGCCTTCTTCTTTCCATTCCTCTGAAGGAATCACGTTAAAACGATCTCCCAAGGCCTCCTTCAAGACACCGGGTGATCAAAGGCACATGAGATCGATTTGAGGAGGGTCTTGATGGGGGAGATTTAAGTTGGATTAGGATTTTTCCTCCAATCAGCTGTAAAGGTTCACTGTTACCTCTCTGCCATCACTTGGGAGTTATGCCTTCCCAAGACAAATCCCATAAATACTCAAAGCAGAAATAGAAAATTTCAGGTTTTTTTCTTCGTGTCAGGAGCGACGATAGAAATTGCAAGTTGCTTCTGATGTGAGAGAATTGGCTGTCTGCAAGGATATTGCCCAGGGACACCCAGGTGTTTTACCATCCTGTGGGAGGCATCTCCGATGTCCCTGCATGGGAAGCTAGAGTGCGACAGACAGGAGCTTACCGCACTCCCCATATTCGAACTGCCAACCTTTTGGTTGACCAGTTCAAGGTTTAACCCATTGTGCCACCGGGGGCTAAGTAGTAAGCATGTAAACATACCACAGCCCTTTCCAGTTAAAAGCAACAGGTCATTTATAATGAGGGGACTCTACTCATCTCCTTTGGAAAAAAAGTTCCAAATATAGACCCAGTAATAAAAAAAATTCTGGCCTTCATGGCCACCTGAAACTGATAGCAAGCCTACGAGCTGGGCCACAGAGCCGCCTCTCCCAATACAATCCCCCACGACCACTGCGATCTGAATTTCAGAACCTCTTGGTGGTACCTAGCTGTCAATCCATCCATCTGTCTACAATGTGGAGGAGGGCTTTCAGTGCCACTGCGCCGGTCTTGTGGAACGCCCTTCCCTCCACAATTCGATCACAGACCGACCTGCTAGCCTTTCGCAGGGCTTGTAAAACCCTCCTGTTCGTTCAAGCCTTCGGTCCATAGGCACCTCTAGGCCGCTGACTGTAATGCAGGCCTAAGAGCTATTTTAACGTGTATCTGCTTGTTTCAATTTTAATACGTGGACATTGGTCCGTTGTTTTTACAGTGCTTTTTATGATTTTCTGTGTATGTAAGTCGCCCCGAGCTTTTCGGAAGGAGCGACTAACAAGTCGAAACAATAAATAAATATATAAATAAATAAGCTTAAGACACGCAGAACAGTCACCATCCTTATACTTGTTCTGGCCACTGAGGAAAATATAAAGTTGGAAGAGACCACAAATGCCACCCACTCCAACCCCCTGCCATGCAGGAACATATAATCAAGGCACTCCCAATTGGTGGACATCCAGCCTCTGTTCTAAATGTCCAGACACTGAGACTCCACCACATTTCAAGGTAACATATTCCACTGCAGAACAGTTCTTACCATCAGGATGTTTCTTTAAATCAGAAACTGGTTGTTGACACTTTGTTTTCCATTGCTTCAGTCATACAGTGGCTGCTTCCTCTTACCTCCTGGTGTCTGTTGCTCCTGGTCCAATCCAGTCTTTGCCCATGTTGCAGGACTTTGCTTATTAGTCTCATATACATTATGACACCATGTGCAAACTCATAACTAATGACATACCACAGAATTGCTTGGCTTTTTGAGAAACGTATGATTCTCTGAACATGGGATTGCGGGTATTTTTAAAGAAAAAGCTAATAAACTTAATTTTTCTCTTTTGATTTTCTTGGCAGTGATAGCATTGGAGTGTTCTTTTGTGGACCTAAAACTATTTCTAGAAGACTTCAAAAGGTGTGCAACAGCTATTCATCTGCTGATCCAAGAGGTGTTCAATTTCACTACAACAAAGAAAATTTCTAGACCTTCATTTAAAAATGGCAATTGAATTTTGAATGCTTGGCGTGTTTTTTTCTTCCTTGTTTCCCATGCTTCTGGAGGAATTATAATATTTTAAAAAATAATATTTGGCACTACTTTATCATAATTTGCTAGTATATTGCTATCTGATGTAGTTTAGCAAAAAACCTCATCTATTTTAATCATCTAATGAAACTTGTTGGTTAAATTAAACATATATTTAGCATGAATTTAGAAGACGTGGTCTTGAATATTGGAAGGTGTCTGTCTTCATAGCTCGTGACTGACCTCTATAGCAGGGGTGAGGAACCTATGGCTCGGGAGCCAGATGTGGCTCTTTTTATGATTGCATCTGGCTCTCCAGAGCAGCAGGGAAGAGTGACGCAAATACGCCATGACTGCCACTTCCGCGCCGCCATTGGTACCTCTTCCTCGTCCCCCACTGCTCTCAGGACCCTGCACCCTCTTCGCCGGGAATGGTGGAGCCCGGCGGTGGTGCCTCGTCCTCGTCTTCCTCTTCATCCTCTGCCACGGGCCTCGGTGGAGGCAGCGGAGGCGGGCCTGGCCCTGGCGCCATGGACCCAGCCTCGCTGCCCCTGGGGGACGCCCAGCTCAGCGCCCTCATCATCAGGCAGCTCAAAAGCCGCTGCCTCTTTGACGCCTTCCAGAGGGACTGCCTCGCCAACGTCGACACCAAGGTCCACCTTGGCTCCGTGCCCTTCACCCCCTTCCTTTCTTCCTTTCTCTTCCTTTCGTTTTCCCGCTCTTTTTCTTTCATTCTTTTTCCTCCCTCTCTCCCTACCTTCTTTCCTCCCTCCCTCCCTCTTCGTTCCTTCCTTCTCTCCTTCCTTTTCCCTCCCTCGCTTTCCCTTCCTCCATTCTCCCTCTCCCTTCCTTCCTCTTTCTTCCTTTTCCCCTTCACCCTTTCCTTTTCCTTATCTCCTTCCTTCTCCCTCCCTTTCTCCAATTACTTCTTACCTCCATTCTCCCTCTTCCTTCCTTCCACTTCCTTCCTTTCTCCCCCTTCACCCTTTCCTTCTCTCCTTCCTTTTCCCTCCCTCGCTCACCTTCCTTCTTTCCTCCATTCTCCCTCCCTCTTCCTTCCTTCCTCTTCTATTATTTTCCCCCAAGTTTTCATTTACTTCTCCTTCCTTTCTTTTCACTTCCCTCTCTCTCCCCTTCTTTCTTTTCTTCTTTTCCCTTCATTATTTTACTTTCCGCCCACTCCCTTTTCTTTTTTTCCCCACCTTTTTTCCTCCCTTCCCATTTCCTTCTTTCTTTTCCCCTCCTTGTCTCTCTCCTGCTTTTCTTTTCTCCCTTTCCCATAGTTTGTTCTTCTCTTCTTTCTTCCTCTCCCCCTCCCTCCTTTATTTCATCTGTCTTTCTTTCTTTCCCCCTTCCTTTCATCTTCGCTTCCTTCCCAGAGTCCTGAGCATGCCTTTTGCAGAACCAGGTCTGAAGTGTCCCGTCATTCTGCTGGGGGAATCCTTTTCTCGTATTATTGTGTGCCTTCAAGTTGAGTCTGACTTATGGCTACCTTAAGGCCAGCGTATCTTGGGGTTTTCCAAGACTGAGAATATGCCAGCATTCCAAAGTCACTCAGTGGGTTTTCATAACCAAATGTAAAATCCGACTCTGGTTTCTAAAATCATAATCCAATGCTAAATCACCATACCATGGTGACTGTTAGATGATGTTGTAGTCATTTCTATTTAAAAGATCCTTGTGCTCTTGCCTCCAGCACACCACAGTTTCTTAGTCATGGAGATATTTACTGGTGATTTCCACAAGAAATGCTGAGGCATAATTTTGGCAGGTGTAGCCTAAGGAGTTAGAAAAATCCCCACACCCTTGTACCACTGTTGCTACAGCTGCCATCCATTCATACATACATGTGGAAAGCAGAATATATCCAACAAAGTAGTCAGTAAAGTTCTAAGACGATCCAGCCAGGCCCCAGATATTTAAGGAAAGAATATTCAAGAATATTGGAATCACAAATGAAAAATGGGTCTCTGTTGAGAAAACCTGATTAGGAGAGTCCTCAATAGACAAATGATTTTATTAGTAGAAACAATGATATAGCTGTACAAAAAAACAACAATCTGTGATGGCATGCTTGAGCCTATGGGAAAACTATAGTGTCTGGCTTTATTCAGGTGTTATCTGTATACCTTCTGTTAAGATTAAGACCCTTAGCAGACAGAAGGACTTTAGGTAAGGTGAAAAGATAACCAAATGAGTTTACTGCAAACAATTTGAATAAAGGGTTAACTCCACCCGGGATTATCATAAGGCCAGGCATGTAGCCAAGGGGGGCTAAGGGGGCTTCAGCCCCCCCCCCCCGAAATTCTCAGGGTGGTCCGCGAAAAGGCCTTACTGGTACATTATTTAAACTGTTATGTTTATTCATATCATGATCTGATCACCATGCTCATTATATCCCACATTAATGGGGTTATTGGGATAACAATACAAAAGGTTTGCTAGGGTAGACCCTCTTTCACCCAGTCTCAGCCCCCCACCCCCTGCCCCCCCGAAACAAAATCCTGGCTACGGCCCTGCATAAGGCAAAGCAATATATTACAAAAGGAGCCTTTGCTGGCTGCAGTCATTTCTCTGGATTCTTCTGCCTCTGGTGCAAAGTGATGGTTATAAACTATCTTATGAAGCATAAGGCGGTCATAAGCTTCTGTTGTCCTTTGGACTGCTGGTATAAAAATACTGCTGAATGCAAGTGCTAAGGATGTCTGTTTGAATTGATTGGGCCTAGGATTACCAGACAATCCCAAGACTAAGTCACAGTAGCCCTGCTGTAGAAAGATGAGGAGTCTAACAAGAGAGCTCTATATCAGGCCCGGATCATGGCCTTTGGCCGCCCAAGGCCAAAGGCACTGCCCCCGCCCCCAGCTCCGCCCAGCCACTGGCTCCGCCCCCCCCCCACCCCCCCACTCCCCCGGGTCCACCCCCCACCGGTGCAAGGAGGAGGAAGGAAAGCCCCACCCACGGAGCCAATGCTGCACATGGGGAGCATGGTTCGCGTCTCCCTCCCGGGGCCGTGACATGCCGGCCGCCTCAGATTTCACCACTTCTGAGGCGGGCGGCATGCCGCGGACTTGGGAGAAAGGGACGAGCTGTGAGGTAGCATCTCCACCGCGGTTTGCCCCTCCCTCCCAGGGCCGTGACATGCCAGCCGCCTCAGAAGTGGCGAAATCTGAGGCAGGCGGCATGCCGTGGCTTTGGGAGGGAGGGTTTAGGAGGGAGGGCTTTAGAAGGGAGGGACGATCATTAGCGCTTCTGCACCTGCGCGCAGGGGGCGCCATAGATTCGCAGAGGCAGCGGAACTGCCTCTGAGAGTCTATGGCACCCTGCACGCAGGCGCAGAAGCACCAAAGATCAAACTTTTTTAAAAAAAAAATTATTTTATTTTGGGGGGTCCAAATCCCCCCCCCCATTCTGCCACTCGAGGCCATGGTAATCCGGGCCTGCTCTATAAAGGGAAATGGAATAGACCTACTAAGGCTGGCCTCTGGGGGGATTTTAAGATCCAAAACTAATACATAGGAAAACCTATGAACAGTGGGAACTGAAGCAGTGGAGAGGAAAAGGCAGAGCCAAAACTTCACAGGGTCACATCCCCACCCCACAGGAAATACAGTTTGCTGTACAAAATCCCACTTTTTCATTTTTAAAAAAAATAATTTTATTAGGATTTTGAATTACAATTATAATAAAAAGAGAGAAAGGGAATATGGGTAAGGGAAGGTATCAGGTATCTGGGGAGGAAAGAAATGGTGTTGGAAGGGAAAGAGAGAATTGGTGTTTGGAGTTGAGGGTTGTCGGGGAATCTTGGTAGGTAAATAAGGGAATAGGTAGTGAGAAAAGATAGAAAGGGGATTTTGTTGACTTCCATCTTCTTTCTTCAGTGGTTAAACATAATTATTTCAGTCTATTAATGTATGTGTGTGTGTGTGTAATTATTAATATCACTTTCTTTTATTTCCTCCTTCTTGTTCTTGTTCCTTTAACAACTCCATATTTATTCTTAGGGATTCTGTCGGGTCTTCATATAGTCCTTAAGTAATGTCCAATCTGTTCCTTTTAATGCCTTACCCTCTGATTCTTTCAAGTAGAAGGTAAGCGTATCCATGTCCATTATTTCCCATACTTTGCTCTCCCGTTCTTTTACTGTTGGTACTTCTTTGCATTTCCATTTCCTTGCATAAACTATTCTTGCTGCTGTTGTCATGTATGTAAATAATGTGTCCATATTTTTATCTGGTATTGTTTCCTCATCTGTTATTCCTAATAGGAAATATTCTGGTTTTAATTCTATTGCAATGTGGAGAATTCTTTGGATACTATCCTGTATTGATTTCTAATACTTCCTCGCTTTTTGACATGTCCACCACATATGAAAAAAAGTCCCGGTTTGTGCTTCACACTTCCAACATTTATTCTGAGTTTCTTTATACATTAGACTTAGCTTCTGTGGTGTCATATACCATCTGAAGAACATCAGTTGCATATGTGTACTTTATTTTCACCTTCCAAATTTGTTCCCATTCTCTTAAATTTATTGATCTTCCAATATTTCTGGCCCATTTGACCATACACTGTTTTACTAACTCTGTCTCAGTGGACCATTCCAATAATTTGGAATACATTTTTGTTATTATTTTCCTTTCATTTGTTAGTAGAACTTTCCAAAAATCTTCTTTTTCAATATAATAAATCCTGAAATGTAAATGCTCCTGGAAAAGGGGTATAGTTTTCAGGGATGTTCTTGTAACAGGGGGAAATGGTGATCAAAATCCTCTATGTACCACATTGCTAAGTTACCACATTAGCTATGCAGTAAATCCCTACCTGACTTTTCATCCCATCCCCGCTTTCTGGTCAGCTACTGCTGTGATAAATTTGGGTCTATTACATGTTGCCCAGGAAGATGCTGAATAGTGACCCTTCCCCACAGCACAAGCAATTTCCCTTGCAATAAGTGGAGTCTCTGTTGCAATCTTTCCTCACAGTGGAGATAACTCACACAAAGAGGAATGAGAATTTCCACTTTCTTTGCAAATGCTATTTTTCTTCGGTGTGTTTATTAGCATACTTTGTATACATTATTTAGAGAACAGAACACTGAAGATATTTTTTATTTTTAAAAAGGAAATTATTTCATTTATTTATTTCCTGTTTTTAATTCTTGATTGAAATGACATGTAAAGTGGCACACAACATTTAAAAAATATTGAAAACGATGTAAAAAATGAAAAGAAAAGAAACATAAGGAAATCCCAAATAATTAAAATCTAGCAGCAGTTTTGTTCAGTAACAGACAGAAGTATTATAGCTGCACTGTGATGTAAACCACTGATCAAGGGGATCAGATAATGAATTTATTGAGCCACATAATAAAATCTTAAACAGAGCACATCCCATGTGTGTCACCAGAGAATCAAGACAAATGACAAGATCATTGTATACACATACAGAAGAGAGAGGGCACCAGAAAAGACAAAAGGAGTATGTATGGTAGAGGGGAACAAATCACAAAAGGATAACAATGATTGTTAAATGCTACAGCTATAGTAACTTTCTGGGATGAAATTTGTAAAGAAGCCTTGTTTTTAAAAGACCCCATTTTAAAAGATTTAGTTTTAGAATGGGCATCTTTATTTCCAAATATTTTATTTTTCTTTGTGAAATGATTAATGTGAAACATGGGTACCATAAAGCAAGTGATGAATGAATGCCTAGAGACATCCCTGCCTTCCTTAGTATTTGCACTGAGCCTTGGAGAAAGTTGACACATTTTAAATATATATTTAGAAAGAAGGGAAGAGTGTTTGTTGTGTAAGCGAAGGTACAATGCTGTGCAGAAACTCATATCAGCTGCTACTCTATGAAAGGAGGAGGTGATAATTTCCTGCAGATCCAGAATGATTGTTTTATGGGAAGGCAGAAAGACCAAGGCCCTTTGCTATTGCATCCTCCCCCACTGCCAAGCTGTACTTAGCTATCCTCCAGCAACACAATGTAATATTTTGCTTCCAGCTCAACATGGCATTTCTTCACCGCTTTGATTTATTCTCACTTTTGTAAATCACTGTGGTGTGCTACAGAAGACGCATTTGGAGCCCTTGCTGTAGTTCACTGAGTAGCAGAACTGTTATCACTGTGAGAGGCAAATTTCACTGGTATCAGGGTGAGTGCCTTAGTATAAAAGGGAGGAAAAGACAGAAGGAAAAGCCTGGCGGGGCTTGTTAAACTTGAATGAAATTGTATTTACACTGAATGAAGGGCTTTTTGTGAGGCTTTCTGTATATGGATGTGGCTGAAATCAAAATGGATAATAGAAAGATTAGATGTACAAAGCTCCTAGGAAAAGTGCTACTTTACACATTGGCTTCACAAAAAGCCTAATCAGTTGCATATATAGGTTTGGTAGGGAAGAAAATAAGGCATATGGGGGAAGATACACTCAATTCATTGATATATTAAGATGTTTTTAATTGCTACTACAAAATGAAATATTGGTAAATTAAACTTATTGTCTGTAGTGTCATTTAAAGACAGCTGTGTCTCAACAGTGTAGTAAATTCACATGAGAATTCCATTATTTTGTCTCCTACTCTTATATTTTGTTGAAGCAGAGGCTTCACTCCAAATGTGGAGTTTGTCCAAGACAGGAGTTTGTCTGGTTCTGTCAGGGAAAATTCCTGAAAAACCAGATCCCTTCAGATGCACTATAGGCATATTTCAATTGACAAAGGCTCTAACAAGGAAATGCCTATTTAAAAAGAATTTTACAGCTACCCTTCCCCACTTTCTTCCTTATCCTCTACTTCTCTCCCTCCCTCCCTCTGTGTGTGTGTGTGAACCTTCTTTGTGGGAAGCTCAGTCAGGGTTTTTTTTTTGTTTTTTTTTTAAATTGTCTTTCCTGTATGACAGAAGTTGGACTAGATGGCCCATGTAGTCTCTTCCAACTCTATGATTATTCTAAGATGGTGAAGGAGGGTGGGCAAACACAAGCATCCAGTCTTGGGTTGCAGCAGTATATCTGATGTAAATTACAGTGTGCAATATGCAAAGCTTGAGCTGGGAATGAGCAGGATTTTACTTAATCCCTGCAGTTCTCAATCTTTGGTCTTCAACTCCCAGAAATACCAGCCAATTTACCATCTTACCTCCAGGACATCTTAAAGATCAGGTTGAGAACCAGCTTTAGCTAATCCCGCTGTGGCTCAGTGTGCCTGCCTTCAACTGGCAAATTAAACAGCAGCTGCCCCTAGAATCCATCATCAAGTCTGTATGACCAGGAAAGGAAAGAAAGGGGGAACATAGGTAAACTTGCATCGCCAGTTACTTTAAAATCATAGAAGTTTGACCAATGGTGGACTCGATCTAAAAATATTTCTTGCCAAGAGACAAGGTGGTCCCGCTCACAATTATAAGCCTATTATTTAATTTTTGTAAGAAATAATAAATAATGTCCAGTCTAGATAACATATGTGTCAGTCTCACATAACCTGAATCAGAAGACTGATAAAAGAGAAGAAAAATGCATGGGTTGCATTTTTCAAGGTGGCCTCTGTTTATGCAAACCCTACCTGACAAAGTTGTTTCATTTATTTTAATTTATTTTAAATGTGTATGGCGTTCATTATGAATTTAAAAACTGCTGAAGGATATTTAATTTATTGTTTGCAGTGTAGGAAGGAACCACGATATTTCTTCGTCTAGTATCACATTCTCCACTGAAGAAGTAACGCCAAGGAACACTGCTATCTTGTTAACTGCTTTCTTCATTTCTTATAATCCCCAACATCTTTAGTTTGTGCATTTGAAATCCGTATTGCCTCATTCTCTTTTATCATCTAGCAGTCAATATTCTTGTTCTCAAAACCATGCCTTGGATTTCAGAGTGTGACCATCCAGCTAACCTCTACATAACTCAGACCTCCAGCTATAGACAATAGGACAACACATTTCTAAATATATAAGTAACACCATATAATAGATCTACCATTTCTGAGAAGTGACTAGTGATGATGACAGAATACCTGGTCTCTCAGAGTAGTTAGATTGGGCATCTGAAAAGTTTGTGTTGTTAGACTAGCATTCATTGTTTCAAGGTAGACCTGCTATTCAGATGATACCTTTCAGACTTTGTCTGAAACATTCAGGGTTCTGATTATTTTTGTCCCTTTTCCACTTAATTATTTGCACTGCATTCAATTTCATAGCATTCAATCCCAGCATCTCTCCAGTACAACAAAAACAACTGAAATTTTGTTCTGACCCTTAAAAAAAAGATTCACTAGCTTTGTCCGATGAGCTATGGCTGCATATGTCATGGACAGAATGTAAGAAGGCTAATGTTTTAATTTAGGATTTTTTATGCGTCTGAACAGATTAGAAGAATTGCTGAACATCTGCAACATCAAATTGCCTTTTAAAAATTTATTAGTTTTTTTAAAAATGAAACATTTAATTTTCTTTTTATAATACATGTCAAACTAACAAACAGCTCCTTTCAAAATAGTGGTGGTGAGCAAAATATAGGAGAAGGAGATTAAGTGAAGAAGAGACAGTCAATGACTCAGAAAACAAAGGTGTGAATGTAGCAATTGGCAACCTTGATAAGCATATAGAGTTTCTGCCTGTCCATTCCAATGAGCCCCAACAATGGGCTCTATTTGTCCCAAATATTAATTAGCATTATAGTCGCATTTTTAAAAAGATGAAATGTCTGGATGTCTGTGCTCTGTATATCCTATCATATCATCTTTTAAGTAAGAGAAATTACAAAATGGGGTTCAATGATTAATTGATTTGTATTAGGGTATCACATTGAACAAACAGATTGAAAACAGTCAACCATCCCAATTTTCCAGACACAGAGTTGCTGGGGGAAAATGGTTTTGGAGTTTCTACTAAATGCAGTTACACAGTTAAGTTTGAGGGGAACATTTTCAACTAAAAACAAAACAAATTGCAGTCAGTTAGGAGAGATAGTTACCCTAAGCTTGATTCATGAGCCAGAGAACTGATGCCCTTAAGGTTTGAGCCCAAACCATCACAATGACAGTAGTTAGTTACTTACTGTCCCTTTCTTCCAATTAATCACATGCTCAGTTTCATATGAATGGATTGGATGAGTATTAAGGGAAAAGCATTTGATTCACCGTAGCATTGAAAGGGATTTAGCATTAAAATGATTTAGCATTTGCAGGTAGGGACACATATACCTTTCCATATTGTTAACTTTTTGGGTCGCTCTTGGGGACTCCTACAAATACAAGTTTCTCCTCCATCTGAGCCTAAGGAAACAGCAAAATCACAGCTTCCTTAAATCAATTTATTCTGGAGCCCCCTGATTGAGTTTCATGGTACTACTGTGGTGTAAATGTCTTCTGGCTTGCAGCATAAGTGCCTTAATATTAGTTGAAATACCAGGCCAAAGGAATATGAATAACTTGGCTTTCATCCAAATGTGTCGTCATTATGTCACATCTGAAATGCAAGAGCATAAGCATAACTGGGGTGCTGCAAATATCATAGAAAAATGTTATGATAAAATTAAGTACCTAGGAATACATATAACCGCTAGCAACTCACAATTGCTAAAAAGTAACTACCACATCACATGGAAGAATATACAGAAAAAACTAGAGGACTGGAAATACATGAATGTGATGCTATTGGGAAGGATAGTGGTCATGAAAATGAGTGTCCTACCAAGAATGCTTTTTTATTTCAGATGATCCTGATTTTAAGAACTAACTATTGTTTCAAACACTTCAACACAAGTAAGATGTGGTGTACAAGGCAATCTCTCAAAACCAATAGCAGTAAATAGAGGGGTACGCCAAGGGTGCATCCTGGCCCCTACCCTGTTTAACCTATACCTGAACGACCTGGCCACCCATGCCTCACTACCAAATGGACATCCCCCTAAAATCCCATCCACCAATATATCCCTATTGCTCTATGAAGATGATGCTGCCCTCATATCCCACACCAAGGTAAGACTCAAGCGAGTGCTGAGTGCATTCTACCAATACTACGAGAAAAACCAGTTAAAGATCAACTATAGCAGGGCTGTCCAACTGGCGGCCCGCAGGCCGTATACGGCCCCCCAACCCCTTCCCTACGGCCCCCTACCCTCCTGCAAGATATCTGCTTTTTAAGATTTTTTTAAAAAAATTAAAATTCTTTTTGATTATTTTTTTTGAATATTGTTTATTTTTTTCGTGGCCGGGGGGGTGAGGGGCGGGGCGGGGCGGAGCAGGGAGGAGGAGCAGGCTCCCTTCCTCCTCCTACTTCCCTCCCCCCTCTCCCTCCCTCCTTCTCTCTTTCTTTCCCCCTTTCATTCCTTCCCCCTTCCACCACCTGAAAGAAAGAGGGAAGGAGAGAGTGCACCGAGCGAGAGGGGGCGTGGCCAGAGCAAAAAAGGGGTGGGGCTGAGTTTGGAGCATGCGGGGGTGCTCATCCATTCCCTTTCTGGCTTCCTCCTCTTCTGAGGCTTCGTGCCAAGTTTGGTCCTGATCCATCATTATTTGAGTCCACAGTGCTCTCTGGATGGAGGAGAACTACAACTCCCAAACTCAAGGTTCAGTACTTTCTGTTGCTCTCATGAGAGTTTAGGTTTGATTCAACATGGCTGAGGAATGCTTTGATTGTATTTTCCCCTTATGGCAGAAGGAAGTAGGACTGGATGGCCCTTGGAGGTCTCCTATTCTAGGAACCCATTATAATTAATATTATTATTATCATCATCAGAGGCTGAATGGTCATCTGTGAGGAATGCTTTGATTGTATTTTCCCTTTATGGCAGAAGGAGATTGGACTGGATGGCCCTTGGAGGTCTCCTATTCTAGGAACCCATTGTAATTATTATTATTATTATTATTATTATCATCAGAGGCTGAATGGCCATCTGTGAGGAATGCTTTGATTGTGTTTTCCCTTATAGCAGAAGGAGATTGGATTGATGGCCCTTGGAGGTCTCCTATTCTAGGAACCCATTGTAATTTATTATTATTATTATTATCATCATCATCATCAGAGGCTGAATGGCCATCTGTGAGGAATGCTTTGATTGTATTTTCAGGCAGAAGGAGATTGGCTGATCTGGAGGTCTCCTAGGAACCCATTGTAATTATTATTATTATTATCATCATCAGAGGCTGAATGGTCATCTGTGAGGAATGCTTTGATTGTATTTTCCCCTGAAGGAGATTGGCCTGGATGGCCCTTGGAGGTCTCCTACCCAGGAACCTGTTGTTGTTGTTATTATTATTATTAGCAGAGGCAGAATGAATATTATGCCTTATCATTCAGGGTTATAGGCCTGTGTGGAAGGGCCTTGGCTTCTTATTTGACTTCCTTTCCACACATCTGAATAAAATCCCATGTTATTTGCTTTAAACCAGATTATATGAGTGTGGACTCCAATAATCCAGTTCAAACAGGTATTCTGGGTTATATGGCTGTGTGGAAGGGCCCTGAGTCCACACTGCAATATAATCCAGTTCAAAGCAGGGACTGGGACTTGAGACTGGGATTTTGGTGTTCATCTCTATCTCCAAGTCAAAGCCCCGGTGTCCTCCACAGACACCTCCAAGGCAGGGAGAGGGCGAAGCCGGGGAGGGGGCGGAGCTGGGGGTGGGGCAGGGGTGGAGCCGGGGAGGGGGCGGAGCCAGGGGCGGAGGCAGACCCTTCGGCCCCCCAGGTCATCAGTAACCGGAATTCCGGCCACAGGTCCGGTAGAAGTTGGACAGCCCTGAACTATAGTAAAACCAAAATTATGATCTTCTCAAAGAAGCGAGCCAGGCATAACTGGTACATAGGAAAGAATTTAATAGAACAAGTTTCCAGTTTTAAATATTTAGGGGTTACCTTTCAGGCCACAGGTTCCTGGGGATGCCACCAAAAATAGCTGTACAAAATGCTTTATCCAGTAGTAATGCAATAATTCACTTTTTCTATACCAAAGGTGGCCAGTATATCCCAGCTGCAACAAAGGTCTTCCAAGCAAAGGTAACAGCCCAATTACTATATGCAATTCCAGTATGGACCACAGGCTTCACATCTAAAGTAGAACAAGTTCGATCAGGGTTTCTCAGAAAACTGTTTGCTATCTCCAGTTGTGTTCCATTTGCTGTTTTAAGATTGGAATCAGGAACAGCCTCACTTGAATCACTAGCTTGGAGAAGGGCCCTAGGATACTGGATGGAGAGGACGTACAAAGGGCCGGAAGCGGGATATACATATTTGATTCAAGAAGACCTCTTTAAATCCCACCGAATCAAAGCATTAAATCAGAAACTTATGCAGATGGGCCTCTCAGTGAACATACTGAGCAGTTTTGAGCATAAAAAGACAATGCAGATCTTAGTGGAACGAATCAGTGACATAGACAAACAGGCCTCAATGACTTTAGCATGCTCCACATGCTCTCCACTGAATTTAGGCCTAACTTTTAATTCTTGGTGGTGCCAAATATTTAGAAAATTCAAATATCCCAAAATTTCGTCTTGCTTTCAGTTGGGGCAGATTTAATGCCCTTAAATCAGCCATACTAGAGGGTAGATACAAAGGGACTGATTTTGCCCTTGTAAGGAGGGCAAAACCGAAACTGTAATACATGTACTTTTTATTTGCACAATTTACAAGGATGATAGACTAAGGTTAATATCCCCTCTACTCACCAAATGGCCAGGAAGAACCCTAAATTGATACTGTACTTATTTACTGTCTGATCTTGACAAAAGGGTAACGGAACAGGTGGCCAAATTTCTCTTTGCAGCAGCAAAAAGCCGCAAGTGCTTCGTGAATAACCTGTAAACGCTAAGAGTGTAACAAAGAGTACTCGGGACACTTATTATTAATTGGCAATCAGTTACTGCTTTAAATTATAAAGACAGTCATTCAACTGATAGCGAATGGTGATACTTGTTTTTATTAATCATAACCCAAATGTGATGTTATTAATTTCTTAAATGTTGTATTCCATTGTTCTTTCACTTGATTTAGCCGATGGTTTGTTGACCGAAATAAAGGTTACTGAGACTGTTTCATTTTATGGGGAAAAAGACATTCTGAAATGTATATGTTGATGTACAATGATCTTCTCCTGAGATGGGAGAATGGAAAATGAATGTTTGTTTACTGATGGGTCTATGGACTGTAATAAATATTCTTCTTGTTGTGATAATTAAACAGAACAAACTTCCCCTGGATTCAGATATGCAGGTGTGGCTATACATCTTACTATCTGTGTGGTATTCAACTTTGTTTTTCCTCCCAACCAGGCAGGCTAGCCTTTGCATGTCTGAAGCTAAGCTCTCTTTCTACGCTGCCTCTCCCAGCACACAAACAGCCCCTAGCCTCAGGTGATCACAAGATGGTGACCTGCAACATAATGCGTTATATGTTCTGTGCTTGTGAATGCTTGGGGCTCGAGACTTTTTGTGCACTGGGAGAGGCATATAGCAGTAATCCAACTCTATGCCTCTTAGATTAGACAGATTCATGGATACCAAGTGTATCGGTAGTTACTGAAAAGGACATTCAAGTGCCACCTCGGAGTTGGTTGAGGTAGGCAGGATTTCCCTGGGTACTGGCTGTGGGGGGTCGGGAGCAGGTCAGGGTTTTGCCCTCCCTTCTGCTCGAGATCCCCGTGTACAACTGGTGGGCCACTGTGTGATACAGAATGCTGGACTAGATGGGCTGAGGTCCGATTCAGCATGGCTCTTCTTATGTTCTTTTATGGGGAGGGAAAAAAGCAAGGATTAAATATCGGATATTAGCAGACACCAAGGAAAGAGGCGTATTAACACTCCCAAATCTCCAAATATATTTTGAAGCATGTGCTTTAACATGGGTAAGGAATTGGGCCACACTAACAAAAAGGAAAATGCTGAATCTAGAGGGCTATGACATTAGGTGCTGCTGGCATTCATACCTTTGGTATGAAAAAGCAGAAATAGAAAAGAACTTTACTAACCACTATATTAGAGGCGCCCTAATTAAAGTGTGGGGAAAGCACAAGAGAAGATTTTATGACAAAACACCGCTTTGGCTCTCCACATCAGAGACATTCCACAAAAGAGAGATACCAAGAGACAAATGGTATACATATAAACAATTCTTGGAAAAACAAGGGGATGCATAGAGGTTGAAATCACTAGACAAAATAAGAGAGACAAACAAAAATATAACATGGTTTCACTATTTCCAAATATTGGACAGCTTTAAGAAAGACAATAAGAACGGCTTTGCAATACAAGAGACAACATGGGATTTAGTAATGAAAAATGATAAAAATAATAATAAAGATGCTATATTGGAAACTTCTGGAATGGGATACTGAAACAGAGCTTATAAAAGACAACATGATCAAATGGCCAATAGCTATTGGCCATTCTATCTTACTCAACAATGGGGAGTAAATATGTGGTGGGGGGGGGAATTAAAATACTCAAGATCTACTAGCATAATGGAGAACTGGTACAAGATGTTTTTTCCGCTGGCACCTAATGCCCAAACAAATATCTAAATACTACAAGAATCTGCATAATAGCTGCTGGAAATGCTGAAAACATATAGGATCATATTTTCATGCCTGGTGGTCCTGCAAAGTAGTAAAGAAATTTTGGGAAGAAACACATGCCCATATACAAAAAATCCTAAAAATAAAGTTCGAACTAAAGCCAGAATACTACTTAATCAATCTAATGGACTTTGATTTGGGGGAAAATAATGATAACCTATTATTTTATTTGATAGCGACTGCTAGAACTATATTAGCACCAAGATGGAAGGACAAAGAGCCACTGACTTCAGAGGCATGGTTTATAAAAATAAGGGAATATATGGACATGGACTTGTTATTGTTCCTGACCTAAGATCAAAATAAAGGGAGCAAAACAGATTGGCTCCCAATAAGAAGATACCCCAAAGAAAAGAAAAAAATACAGATGGAGTTTTTTTAAAAAACCCTTTTAATAAAGGAAAACAGCATAACAGAGATTGAGCTCTAAATGATTGAGCAAGATATTATGCAACTTCCACCTCAACTGGGCAAGATATTATGCAACAGATGGAGTTTTAAAAAAATCCTTTTAATAAAGGAAAACAGCATAACAGAGAAGACGAGAAAGAATCGTGTAGTTAATCCCTGTAGTTAAACCAGAAGGCTTTTATTAACACCCCCTCCCCCCATAAACTCCCCTCTTTTTGTTTCTCTTTCAGTCTTTCCTCTCCCCTTCTTACCTTATTGTAAAAAATCCCTACAATAAAAATTATTTTTTAAAAAAGAAAAATGTTATGATATCTGTTCACCACGATAATGGATCTTATTGGCAGGAGAGATTTCTCTACAACGAATAGCCCCACACAGTCCAATCTGGATGGTTGAGGGGCTTCCCAGAGCAGTGGGAGTGTATGAAGAGTGGGGATAAGCCTCAAGTTTGGTAATGCACCAACATACTTTGGCAGAAAAGGCTAAAGACCTTGTAAAACAACAAATTTCATGATTCCATAGCACTGAAATATGGTAGTTCAAATGGTGTTAAACTGTGTTAAATCTATAATGTAGGGGCATCCAAAATGTGGCAGCAGAGACACTTCTTGCCCAGTTGAGGTGGAAGTTGCATAATATCTTGCTCAATCATTTAGAGCTTCTAGTAGCTCCTCATAGTTGGTGGCCACAACAGTTAAATAGTGGAAATAGTGTTTAATCAGTGGGGATAACTGAAAGTTTTTACTCTTGGTGACTGCAGTAAGGTTTTGGGAAGGCCTTGCATTTGGTAGTGGTGGTGGTTGAAGCATATCCTCATGTGTGCTGTAAAGTAGAGGGATACATTGAATAATTGCCTATATGTAAGCCATCTTGAGTTCCCTTTGGCGTAGAGAAAGGCGGGGTATAAATACAGTAAATGAATAAATAATAATAAAGCAGCCAAATTCCATGTAGTGTGTTTGCTGTTGACTTCTAATTAGCAGCAGACGTGTATGTCATAAATGAGACAAACATGTTTGTTCTATCTTTGAAAATAAATGTAACCACAGTAACTTGGAAATAATCCAGGAGCTGGACCATAAGTACTGCCCATAGCTGTATAAAGTATTACAAAGATTTAATTCAAAAGTAAAGTGACATATGTCGGGCACTTGTGGCTATTACACACTCAGAAACAAAGTAGTATCTAGAATAGTAATGTTCAAGGAAAATCTGGAATGAGATTATTTCTAAACATTTGAAGGAGGAGAAAATGACATCTATTTTTGTAGCTCCCCAAAAGATTGAGGGAAAGTCCATTTACTATGTCTTTTTCTTCATTCAAGCAGTGAACTCAGATTTAATACATCTTGATGAAACTAGTTTTGAAAACATTGACCCATTGATCATGGCAGGTCAGGGCAGACAGCAGTGCACATAACTGAGTGTTAGAAAAGTTTGGGGGGAATAAAAAAATGTTAGCTCAAGAACTAGAAAGCAAAAACTTGCAGAAAAATAAAGTGAAACTGCTCTTTGTGATGGGCAGGTGTTTCCAACTGTATAATAGTGTTTATTGTGTTTATGGTAAGAAAATCCAAGCTGTGTATCCAGTCTAGAAATATTTAACAGAAACAATATTATTTTTAGTTGCTAAATAAATCTATGAGGCTTAAACTTAATTTCATGAAATAAGACATGGCCCAAAGATATTCCCATAATTTTGAAACTGAAGTGGTAGCAGAGGAATGAGCTCCCTCATGAAAGCTCCAAAAAGATGTCATGGGAGCCTTTTTCCTTTGTGATGGTGGTCTTACTGCAATACCTAAAATGATGAACTCTGAATCTTCTTTTTAAATTATGCCTTACAAATATCTAGGAAATGCACTGCATAGGCATCTTTTGGGCATTGTGAGAAACAGGATGCTAAACTAGACAGGCTTCAGGGGTGATCTTCCAAGGCTCTTCTTACATTCTTCAGTTCATAGTATTTTTAAATGCTTCTCATGAAATATTGTATTTCATAAAATATGATGCGTTCTCTACCCTCATGTTACAGATTGAAAGGGGGAGATATGTAGAGACCAAACAATGAAAGGGAAAGACCACCTCTCTGCTTAATACAGGATCTCCAGCTAAAGCATCTCCAGCAAGTAGCTACCCATCCTCATTTTCAAAATGTCCGATGAAGGGGAATTCAGTCACCTATCCAGGCAATTGATTCCATTGCTAAACCACTTTCGATGTCAAGATGCCTACTCTCCTTTACTGTCAAAACATTACAACTGGTCCTACCCTTTGGCCAACAGAAAACAGGTCTGCCCCCTCTGCCTTTGACAGTCCTTATAGGATTTAAATAATACAAACATGTTACCCATGTTGGTTTTTTAAATAAAAGATTGAACATGCCCAACTTTTTCAATCGTTCCTCATGTATTTTGTTCTCTTTCCCTGTTATCATTCTCTTTACACTGCCCTGAACCTGCTCTTATTTGTTTATATCCTTCCTAAAATGAGACACACAAAACTAAATGCAGTACTCCAGATTAAGTTTAGCTCGTGCAGAATATAGTGGGATTAATATGTCCCTTAATTTAGAAACCATGTTTATATTAATGCATTCATCTTCTTTGTTGCAGCATTACACTACTTATTTATGTCAAAACAGAAGTCCTGGAACAAAAAGAAATACAAAGGAAGATTGAAAAGACAAATAGCTGAAATCAAATATATCCACAAATTCTAGTCCATTGATAGTGAGTTGAACAGAGAAAATGATTTCCTGGCACACTACACATATGGAAAAACTAGTTAAAATCGAGCCTCATGACGACTTTCTCTGCCAGTTTATCTTATATTATATCTGGTTCCCAGCCAGCATCACACTACATTCTAATACTTCCCTCCATCATTCATATGATTTTCTACTCATCTTAGCTTTAGCCAACATGTTTCTTTCTGCCTTTGTCCCCCAGTGCCTGGATCAACCATATCATCACCATGCAGACACTTTTGCATTTCTATTGCTGTTAACACATATCACTTGCTCATTTACGAACTATAAAAGTCTGTTCCTTGGCACTTCACTCCATGTATCTGATGAAGTACTCTTACAGAAATTTATGCTACAAATGTCATTCTCTCATTGATGGGGAAAAGCTATCAATCAATCCAATGCTGCTGTTCTTCCATCACTTTCCCTTGTGCAATAATGACCTTCCATTGTAGTCCTAATATTGCAAATGGAGGAAGGTCTCATGAGAATGCCAAAATTGTGTGACTATGTGTTTGCAACAAGACAAGAGTGGAAAGGAAAAATAGGAAGACAAGCACAGTGTGATTTGCTGGTTAGGGCAAACATGGGTAGGAAGTATGGCTGTGCAGAAGTCTGGTTATGGGAATTCATTTCAGCAAAGTATTAGCAGGTGAAGTACAAAAGCAATCATTCCAGTAACTCTATGTTTCTGTTTGCTTCAGGAATGCAATTATGATGAGACAACAGGCTAGTGTGATAAAATCCATTGATGTTTGAAGAGCAAGAGCCCTAGAACAGAACTTGAACAGAGGTGAACAGGCATTTATAGCTATTTTGGTACTGAGTAATCTCCTGCCACTGCTTTTGCTTGCATGGAAATTGTGCTGTTTCTAGAAGCCATTGTCCTTCTGGCTCGTGAGAAACACCAATGAGTTCCCCTTCTTCTTTAACAAACCATTTGAATACATTGAGCTATATAAGAATCTTGTTCATTTAATGATGATGCCTTGTTGCTTTGTAGGCATGGGGCAAGGTGTTATCAGTATGAAGACGCCCACATATATTTCTCCATGTCTTCCAAAACAGTTACAGCTAAAGATGGTGTGTCTCCTCTGAATGAATGCCTGGAGGAGGTAGTGGGCTGGATGAGGAAAAACAAATTGAAACTGAATCCAGATAAAACAGAGGTGCTTGCCATCAAGGGTCCTAATCTGGGGGTGGAGGTGTGTCAACCAGTTCTGGATGGGGTTATACTCCCCCTAAAAGACTGTGTTTGCAGCTTGGGAGTGCTCTTAGATCTGTCCCTCCAAATGTTAGCCCAGGTAGATGCAACTGTAAGAAGTGCTTACGATCAGCTTTGGCTGATCCCTTCCTAGATTTGGAAGACCTGGAGATAGTAGTGCATGTGCTGGTAACCTCAAGATTGGACTTCTGCAATGTGCTACCTTTGTACTAAGTTCAGAACCTCCAGCCGGTTCAAAACATGGCAGCCAGATTGGTTACGGGGACATCCAGGAGTAAGCATAACATACCTATCCTAAAGTCACTCCACTGGCTACCAATTAGTTTCCGGGCAAAGTACAAAGTTTTGGTTTTGAACTTTAAAGCCCTATATGGTTTGGGTCCAGGTTACCTATCTGTATAATCCACCCGAACACTGAGGTCCTCTGGTGGGGGGAGGGGGTGTCTGCTCCAGCCTGCCAGAACCCAACTAGCAACCATTACCCAGAGGACCTTTTCATCAGCCACCCCAAATCTGTGGAATGACCTGCTTGTAGAGTGCCAACAGCTAAATCAGCTGTCAGAATTTAAGACACAAGTGAAGACCTGTCCCTTCCGGCAGGGCTACCTAGACAGTTTTAATGACAAATTGTAAACTTCAATGTGTATTTTAATATGTATTTTATGTAAATATGTTTTAATATGTGTATATTATGAAGTGTTCTTAAATGATCATGTATTTTGATTGTTTTAACAATGTTGTAACCCACCTCTAACCATGAGGAAAGGAGGATATAATTGTTGTTGTTGTTGTTGTCCCTGTTCATTTATTTATTATATTTATAAATATGAAATTATAATAAGAAATTATAACCAAATCTGACAATCAGTAGCATAAAATACTGCTGGCAACAAGAAAATTATACAGCTTTATATAGAATCAGTTTTATAAAAATGCAAGAGACCAAAATGATGGAATAAAATTACAACCTTGACATTGCATTTTTGAAATTGATAAAATAGAACAGATAAGATAAATAAAGAAGGTCTTCACCAGACCGCAAATGTGTGTATCTAATTTTGCCATTGTGCTCATATAAGACCTGCTGTGCAACTAGTTTACATATTTTCAGAGTTAATGTAAGGATTAATAATAATAATAATAATAATAATAATAACAACAACTTTATTTATACCCCGCCACCATCTCCCCAACGGGGAATTGGGGTGGCTTACATGAGGCCCAGCCCAACAGTGCATTACAATAAAATAAAACCAAAACACAAAACAACAACATGATAAAGTAAATAAATCATAAGAATACACTAGGCACTATAAAATAATACAAAATAAAATCATTCACAGTCACAAAGACAATGAGCGGGCCACGTGTAGAATATGAAATGTTAAAAACTCAGGGTGAGATAGGAGTGGAGCAGAACATCTATAAGGGAGAGACTCGTATAATGGGATCATACAGTTAGGCCTTCTGACACAGGGGGAAATATTCTATAGGGATAGGCATTGAGGGGGCAGCTAAAGGGGGTGGGTATATGGTTAATCTCCAAAAATGCAACAGAAAAGCCAGGTTTTGAAATCCTTCTTGAAGGTTGCTAAGGTAGGGGCTTGCCTAATCTCAGTGGGTAATGAGTTCCAGAGTCAGGGGGCCACAGAGGAAAAGGCTCTCTCCCTTGTTCCCACGTGGTGAGCCTGTGATGTCGGGAGAGGTGAAAAAAGAGCCGCGCCCGAGAATTGAAGCGATCGGGCTGGTTTGTGGAAGAAGATGTGACCACGAAGATAGCAGGTCCCAAACCATTTAGGGCTTTATAGGTGATGACCTGCACCTTGAATTGGGACTAGAAAATAAACAGCAGCCAGTGGAGCTCCATAAACAGGGGGGTTGATTGCTCTCTGTAATTCGTCCCAGTTATTAATCTACCTGCTGAACGTTGTACCAGTTGTAATTTCCAGGCCGTCTTGAAGGGTAGCCCCACATAGAGTGCATTGCAGTAATCCAATCTAGAGGTAACATGAAATACAGATTTTATTGTGGAGGTGTTTGGCCATCACTTACAACTATAGTACAATTGAAATGTTCAGGTTTTATTGTGGAAATGTTTGACCACCTCTTGCACAACTTTGTACAGTAGTTTATTTAAAAGTCTTATCCAGAACAACTAGCTAGTGAGAATTTTCAATTCTGCTAGCATTGCGTGAGCCACTATGTCAAAAAAGAAGATCTCAGGAAAGTCTTTTCAGATAAAGCATCCTCAATTGTGTTGCAACAGTCAACAACTGTGTAATATTTAGTACAACATAATTTTTGTGGCATCACAATGCTTTCCTTGTTCTTGCCATCGGTCACTTGTCTAGCAGCTTCTCAAAATCTAGGAATTTGCCATTTTGAAGATTTTTTTCTGGGTGACTTAACAACTAGAACACATTTAGTACATACAGAATTATCTGTTACATGTATGTGCATGTCCTCAAATAATTGCTAATGTCACCAGAAAAAAAAAGATATTATGTGATTATACTCTCATTAGTTAGCATCCAAATTTACCAGATGCAATGTTATATGTCATGGCAAAATACAGAAAGACTAAATACAATATTCATGTTCTAATATCCAGACTCCCATCTACTGCATTTAGCTATTTAAATACTTTCAACACCAATGTAAAGTTAGAGAGTCTACCTAACATGGAACAAGAGTGGCACCTGGTGGTCACATGCGTCAATCTATTTACATGTTTTCTATTTATTGTTTTTTCTTCTGAGTTGTGATGGCAATCCAGAATATTTTCACTTCATTACATTGGCTTTATGAAGAAAATAAGATCTTAGATGTAACTTTTTGTTTGAATTGTTCTATTACGTAAACTACTTGAAAAAGACAAGTTTTTATATGATAATGACCTACCTGCCGACTTTTCAAAGATGAAACCTGGGATAAGTGTGGCCAAGTAATTTCGGAATATGGGCAAGATGGGAAAATTTATTAATGTGGGAGAACACAAAAATTAAGTGAGGCTATAGCACTCTTGTTTTTGTCTGAGTCAATAGGCAACTGTCCTTTTTCTCCTCTCTCTGCTGAATTGATTGAGGACAAAGTACATTTGCATTTGAACTCAGTTTGCTGCAAAAGAAATATGAGGGCAAAGGAGGAAAACTCTGTTTTATTCCAAAATAATTTATCAACTGGAAAGACCAGGGTCTTTTTGAAAGTTGTGGGTGGTGTCTGAACTGCCCCCTCAGAAGTCCTGGGACTTTTGCGGGGGCCATCTGCACAACCATCTTGCATTTTCCTGACTCCATGAGACTGGAATATCAAAGAAGACTCTACCCCCCCCCCCAAAAAAAAACCTTACAAAAGGAAAATACCTTACCCGGTCACCATTCCCTCTTCTCTGGAGCTCTTCTGGCATGTAGAAATGGTGAGCCAAGAGAAGGGGGGCAGGAAAATCACTCAGGTGAGCAGGAAAAGGGGGGATGACAGATGGGTAAGGTATTTTCTTTTTTAAAGGCTTTTCTGGGGGGCGGAGGTTGTTTTGAACCCAGCTGGGCATCTGGACACCCCCACCCCACCCCCAAGGAAAGAACAGATGTTAGGGGGAGATGTCTGGACTTCAACCCGGACACAATCGTGTTTAAGAAATGTGATTGCGCCTGGGTTAAAGTGCTGTCTGGAAGCGCACTGAGAGATGATAACCCTAACCTTGATTTTCAATTTCTATTTTATATTTGAACCCAGCTGTGGTTTTGCAACAAATATGATAACTTACAGTTGACATAAAAAAAAATTCATGATGTAAAGAACAAGTTAAAGGTCTGATTTAAAACAGTAATTTTTTTAAAAAAAGAAAAAAAATACAGTATTTTACCTAAATTTGGGATTATTGCAAGTGAGTTATACACTTTCTGGTATCATGTCTGTGACAATTCAAATGGCCAAGGATGCTGAATACTACCTTGCTGTGAGTTTCCCAGGCTTTATGGCCATGTCCCAGGAGCATTTTCTCCTGACGTTTCGCCCATATCTGTGGCAGGCATCTTCAGAGATTGTGAGGTGAGACTCCCAATATTGTGAGATTGGTAGGTTATAAATAATTGTTGGTATCATCATCAACAACGTAAAAATATTTTTGTTCTGTTCTGAACAGCAAATGTCTATAATAGGGATTGCCAAATAGGAAATGGATTCGTTACTACAACTGTTTCACTTTGCGCTTAGGTTTCTGTCCTCTGTTGGAACCTCCAGGCTGTCTCGCTACACTTTTATTAAACATTCCGCTACCACAAAACAGTATCCCACCATTCATTCACACTTACAGTGAACAGCAAGGGAGAAAATGAAAACAGGCAAAATCATAAGGAAATCCTTGAAACCTGTCATTAGTTATACAATACCACTGAGAGGGGAACATTTTTCTCTGCTGTGCAGAACACTCACACAAATGGTCTGCCAAAAATCACTTCTCTTGCCAGCAGGGCCCCTCTGACAATCAGTTCTCGAAACCATATTGCAAAGGTACGTGTATTTTTAGCAGCAATATGTCTGGCACTTGGAAGGCTAACAAGTGACATTTCAATTGCGTTCAATAACTTGTGCTTAAGAGCAATTTTGACATAAAGGAGACCAGAAGGGAAGCAACCTTTAGCTTAATCTTAAGTGACCCCCCAAAACTTAGTGCAATACATTGTTATTGAACTGACTGGAAACAGTGGCTGAAATATGATCCAATCCAACACAGTCACATTTGAATTCAAAAGAAGAAACTTTTTTTAAATGAAAAGAATGGTAAAAAAGGAGGCTAAAATGAAAGCCAAAAAGACCACATTCCTATAGAAAAATTGGGATTAAAAACCACATTTACAATGCATACTTTCTATTTAAAAAGTAAAAGAAAGTCTGCAAAGATCTCGATGCTGTGAATGAACAAAGACCAGGATAATGATAAGATTTACTGCTTTGGAAAAGAGACAGACCTGGGTCCATGTCACTAGCACTGTCATTGTCAGATGGGTGCAGGGTTCTGTCAGATTCCCATTGCAGGCACCCTGTGCTGACATCAACAGAGGCACTTGCATGATCATGGAAAAGAAGGTAGATTGCTCTCAACTGGCAGCTTTCCATATATTCACACTCAGAACTCCTGAGTTCTACCCCAACACCCAATTAGTTAAACCAGTGGTTCTCAAAGTGTGCTCCAAGAGCCCTTGAACCTCTGTGAAGAATACCTTGAAGCTCCGCAGTTTACTCCTCCCCCTCCCTGCTCCTCTTCGCCACCAAAAGCCTTTTCAACCTGCCTCCCCTGCCCATCAAAGCCTTTTCCTTTTTTTTCTTGCTTCTTCCCCTGCCTCCCTTGCCCCAAAATGCCTTTTTTCCTTGCCTTCCTTGCCACTGAGATACTTTCCTCCTCGCCTTGCTTGCTTCCAAAAATCCTATTTCCCTCCCACTGCTCATGGGTGCTTTGATTGTGCTTTTCCTGCATGGCAGAAGGGAGTTGGACTCTATGGCCCCCGAGGTCTTCCACTGAAATACTGTTAAATTTATGTTACTCAAAAAGTTTGCCCATGTCACACACACACACACACACAAAATATGTGTGACACGCACACACATTTCTTGAGGCTCTTGCAGCTAAAAAGGTTTGAGAACCCCTGGATTAAACCATGGTGTCATCTAGGAATGGTCTGTGTGTGGACTATAGTGCAATAGGTAGTCAAGTAGAGACTAAGGCATGTTGAGACAACAGTTCCCAATATATTATCTTACATACAAGAACTTGCATCCAGGTAACATTAAAAAAAAATTGAAATGACACCAACTGACCTTTCCCTAACCTTAGTATATATCTCTGTAGTTATACTGATGATGGAGGTGGAACATATTGTTGTGTTCATGTTGTTACTGATTGGCCTGGTGAACAAAGATCCACAGTTGGACCAATTCATTTCCAGCAGGTATTTTTTGTATGATGGGGGTGATGAGGAGGGCAGAGTGACATTTGTAAACTTTGTGTACCTTGAAAAATTGGTCCTCGAGACATTTAAACTTGGTCCTGAACTGTGCTGAAGTCTTACTGAAACCCCATTGTCATAGGCATGGGCAGCAGCAACAAAATCTGTTGGTTCCCCCAACAAGTAGTCCAGAAGGATGGTTGTCTCCTCAGCCTGCCATTATGCTATCTTCATCACCCACCGGGGAGCCCCCAGTGACACAGTGCGTTAATCCCTTCAGCCGGCATAAGTGAAGACTAACAGATCAGAGGTTCAAATCCGGGGAGAGCGCAGATGAGCTCCATCTGTCAGCTCCAGCTCCCTATGTGGAGACATGAGAGAAGCCTCCCACAAGAATGGTAAAAAATCGAAACATCCAAACATCCACTGGGCAACGTCCTTGTGGACAGCCAATTCTCTCATACCAGAAGCAACTTGCAGTTTCTCAAATCACCCACAAGGACCACCAGCTAAAGGCATTCCCACCAGAACAGTTGTACATAAATTTGAATGAGAAGATGTGGTAGATTAACCAACAATCAGTCCTCAAGTAGTTGTGCCCCTTCTTCCCCAAAATATGGACATATAAATCTACTAACTTCAAATGGAGTCAGAATACCCAACAATGGAGGTAAAAGTTTCCCACAGCACCAGTTTGTTTATGCAGATATTTTAATGAATGGTACATTGTTATTTTATATCCTCCCTCTTTGAGAAGCAGAAAATTGTAATCACAGGCAAGAAACATTCCAGGTTAGAATTTGTATTTTAATACTTATAGAAGTAATAAATAGAAATGGAAGCTATTTTGCATGGCACCCCCATCCTACAGAAGCAAAGGCACAATACACCACTGCTAGCTCTTTATATATAAGGTAGAATCGTCACAAGGCACCACCACCACACAAGCAAGCAGTAGGAGAAAGATGCCTATAACACACACACAAGCTAACCAGATGGAGGAGAACCAATGGGAATAACACCAGTGTGATCTCCATTTCAATCCCATAAAAAGAGATTGTGAATGTGTATGAAGATATTCAGTACAATTATATCTACTTTTACAGGGGACAGAAGGAATGTGTGAAAACTAATGACAAGGGATTTGCCATGCAGCAACATCTGCTCTCAAGCTAAATCTGTTATTGTTCACAGCACTCCTGAGTATCATACTATCTGTTCTAACATGTTTTTTCTAGCTAATAATTTTCTGTTAACTGTATTAACCAAGCTTGCTCCTGAGTGTCATGCTGTTTTGCATTAAGTCATGACTAATTGAATTGTTTCACCTCTTTTACACTGAATTTATATTTACTTGTGTATAAGTCAACTTCATGTATAAATCGAGGATAGGTTTGGGGGCCAGAATTATGGATTTTGATAGCTAAGTGAAGAGATATTCCATCAAGAGGGAAAAGGCGGCCAGTTGCTTTCACCCTGTGCTACTCTGTTCAGAGAAGATTATTCATTAAAAAAAGAGTTAAGATAAAATATTTCACAAATGTGGTTGGTGGGAGAGACAGGGCCTTCTCAGTGGTGACCCCTCGGTTATGGAACTCCCTCCCTATTGATATCAGGGCAGCCCCCTCCATCCTAGTGTTTAGAAAGTCAAAACCTGGCTCTGGGAGCAGGCGTTTGAAAAATAGAGCAGTGCAGGAATGTTAGTATGGAATATGTGCAATTTGACTATGGATTGGCTTTTAGACTACGACTCTGGATGATGTGATTCATTGAAATATATTTTTATTGTGTTTATTATGTTTTAATTTTTAACTTATGTTTTAACTGACGTGTGTTTTAAGGTACCATGGAGATGCGATTGTAATCCGCCTTGAGTTCCCCTTGGGATAGAGAAAGGCAGGTTATAAATAAATAAATAAGTTTGCATTGACCCATAGTTAAGCCAACCCAGTTTGTCAGAGGGTGGTGATTGTTTTTTCAAGTGATACCAAGGTGGTTGTGAAAGTCCTGAGTCACTGGATGTGGGTGAATAAACATGGCTCAATACAGGCAAGCCATAAATGTTGTTTGTCAGTAAGAAAATTAACTTGGGAATGTGATCACAACCTATTAGTCTGAAAGATGAGAAGTGCACAACTTGGGAATGCTACCATATCCAGCACGGATCCTGGAAGACCAGGTGGCTGCTATGGCCAGGAGGGCCTTTGCTACTGTTGGTGTGCCAGGAGCATTTCTTCCTCGGGAGGGCAGATCTGATTACAATAGTCCATCTTATTTACAGCAAGACCACAGTAATTATCAAAGCCGTATCTGCAATTTCTTTTATCTGTGCCTGGCAGAACATGATCTCTCTATGAATTGTGAGGTCATCATGGCACTTCTGTAGTATGCTTCCCCAAGATGTTACTGTAGTGTAGACTCCCTGGCTGGACCAGGATCTGGTCCCAGATTATCTAATTTGAACTGGATTATATGAGTCTATATAGCCAGGTAATCTGGGATAAGCAGATAATCTGGGATCAGATCCTGAGATAGAGGGCAGTGTAGCTCCAACTGGAGGAGACATAGTTTTAAAAGGGAATTTTCAGAGATGTTCCCAATGCCCCTGTATCCTGATTTACTGCCATATTGGCCTATTTCTGTAATAGGCCTTTGCTTGCAGAAAATGCTGGTTGTTTGAGAAACCAGCGCTGCAGGGAGGAAGTTACTTTTTAAGGAAAACAATACATCCAAACAAAAACGGCTAGCTGGTGGCTAGTTAGAACTCCCAAGTTTCCCAGTTGCTCTGGAGTTATGTTTGAAACAGGATAACTGTGCTGTCGCATGCTGGGCCCGTAGAATGGCTGTTTCTAGGACGTGACCTCTGTTTGCCTAACGGGTGCAGCTGGAAGGGCCCCTTGGTTTTCCCCAATGATAAAGTCCTTTGAGGCTTGAGATAAGTTTAACAAAGTTCTTTATTTGGGCTTAAATCTTAACAAACTGGAAGGCTTCAAACAGGTGACTTTCTCAGTCTGCAGTAACAGGGCTGGCAAACTGGGCAATACTGGTCTTCTCCTTTTGGGGAAAATCCTTTGACCCTTCCCTGGGCAATCTTTCTTTACCTTGCTGGTGTGCGGCCCCTTCTTCCGACTCCAAGCTGCGTTATGGAAAGCCAGATGTCCTGTACCAGGCAAGGTTCCTGTCGATTAGCCAGGCTGTTGGGACTGTAGATGATACCTTCACAAAAGACTGAAACTGTTCTGTATTTCTCCAGCAAAGGCTGATCTCTTGCCCCAGCAAAGCTGTAAAATTTAATGCCTTTTTCCAAGTAGGAAGGAATAGGCTACCTTAAATCACGTCCTCTCCAATAGAGTAGCTGTTAAGACTGAGAGGAAAAACATCCCCTTTCCCTCCCAAATCCTGGGGATAGGGGGCGGGTCTGCAACCTTTGATTGATTGGCAGCCCTCTGGGCCCATAAATGCAAACCAAGAAAGTCACCTATAAAATAAAATGCAAGGGAATGAGCTCCTGCAAACTTGTAGTGCAACAAAGGGAAAACAGAGCCCTATTGGCACTGCTGTGCCAGAACAATAACAGATAAGATTGATTCATTAAGATAGTCATGGTCAGAGAACAACAGACTATAGTTGTGCTAAAGTTATGACATTGTTAGGATCCCACGTGTGCTATAATGTCAATCAAAATCATAAACAACCAATGGGCAACTGTATAGCTAGTTTAGACCAATGAAATTATTTGTCTTTGGGAACCAATGAGAATATGTATGACGAAAATTATAAAAGCTCTGCAACCCCATTAGGAGGGGCAACAACCCCTTAAAATGCATTTCTGTATGCATGTTTGTCGTTATTGCTATGGCCACGCAATGATATTTTTTTGCAGTTTAAAGATTCAACTTTAGTGGTGTTATTCCTCGCCCTCCCCACTGCAAAGGAGGGTCCTACTTTTTGGGAGTATTTTGGTTTCTTTGCCCCCACACAACAATCCTAGAGGACTTGGCAAATTCCTAGGGAATATACTTCTCTAGAGGGGTTAGAAACATGTTACACTGAATTTTACATTGACCATTTAATCCAGTTCAAAGCTAGCTTCAAACTGCAGTGGACAGACAACAGAAAGAAAGCCCTTAATGTGCATCAATGCTTTCTGATTTGAGTCATCATCATCAGCGCCTCAAACCAGTTCCAGGATTTCCTATGTATGTAATCTGCACAGTGAAAACACTTTCTTTAATACTAGTTTGAAACAGCATTAAATGGTCAGTGCAGATGAGGCCTAGGACTTACTTTTGAATGCACAGGTATAGGACCTTGCTATAAATAGCCCTCATAATAATTGCAAATAGTATGGATCAGGATACATGGTGTCTGAAAGTGTACTACAATAAGGGTGCTTCTACACAGGCAGTAAAACCTGGTAACTAGGATAAAAGGAGGTGGGGTGGCTAAATGACATTTGGGGAAAGTGCAGACGGAATCAGATTAACAGCTGGAAGGCATGTGTATAATCCAGTTTAAATCAGATAATCTGGGATCAGATCCTGGGATAGAGCAGTGTAGAAGGGGGCCATATCAGCTCAAGTTTCTTAGGCCACTTCTATACTGTCATATAATCCAGATTTTAAAAGTGGATAATCCACATTATCTGCATATAAATGGATTATATGAGTCTACACTGCCATATAATCCAGTTCAAATAAATATAATCTGGATTTTATATGGCAGTATAGAAGGTGCCTTAGATTTGTCTATCACAATTTTCTATGGATGAGCAGATATTGGCTGGTAGATGGCATATGGTCTGTATCTCAAAAGCTAGAGCTGATAGGGAAAAGGTGATGCCATTATGGAATCAGCCCCAGAGAAACAGGACTAACACTTGAGGGACCAAGATATGTGTTGGCCAGTTATATAAATATTAAAATAAATAAAATGTAAAAAGAACAAGACTTTGAGCGCTCTAGCTGGAAGTCAGCTGTGTCTAGCAGTGCTATGGAATTTGTTTCATATCCAGTGGGCACTTGGTTTGGCAAGAAGTCCCCCTGGGGATAACGGAATCTATGGATGCCTAAGTCCCTTATATAAAATGTCAAACGACTCAAAGCGATTGCAGGAAAAATCCTGAGAATCAGTGAAATGACAGGACGCTACCGCAGGGCATGTTTTCAGCATGTGACAAAAATCAAGGTTTGCATTGAGGTTTTTAGTTTTTATGAATATTTTATGGCTGTGGTTAACTGAACCTGAAGAAGAAAAACCTGTGGATACAGGTGGCTGACTGTGCACCTTATACATATAGTCTGAAACCACCTTTATACAAAATATTTTTTGCATGAAATGTTTGAATACATTGGAACATAAGAGAGGAAAGGTGTCACTATCTCAGCCACTCACGCGAACAGGTTTGAGAGCTGTCAGAATTAAAAACAGAATTAGACTTACCACATCTCTACTGGCAGGCCTAACCCAGCCAACTCTGAATCATGAGTTTTGAATTTGCATTATTTTCCCACGATTATGTTTTATTCATTCATTCATTCATTTATTATTTCAAATTTATATACCACCATTCCCAGTGGCTCATGGTGGTTCACAATGCATACAATCATAAAATAGCAATTTAAAAACACAGTACAACAGTTTATAACTAATACAGAAAGGAGATGACTGTTGATTTCTGTACCCTATGTTTGGTGTATGTTTTTATAATGGTGCATTTTTATCTACATATTTTATTGTATGCATTATACGTTGACATGTTTTGATTTTGTTGTACACTGAATCGAGCCGTTACGAGGCAGTTAACAAATAATATGTATTATTATTACTACATTAATATATGGTAGTCCACACTCTGGTAATATCCCGTATAGGCTACTGCAACACGCTCTACATGGGGTTGCCTTTGAAGACTGTTTGGAAGCTTCAAAAGGTCCAATAGGTGGCAGCCAGATTGCTCACCGGAGCAGCGTTCAAGGAGCATACAACTCCCTTGTTGTACCAGCTCCACTGGCTGCCAGTTTGCTACCGAGCACAATTTAAAGAGTTGGCTTTAGCCTATAAAGCCCTAAGTTCCGGCCCAGCGTACCTGTCCAAACATATCTCTCCCTATGAACCATCTAGTTCAAGATCATCTGGGGAGGCCCTGCTTTCCTGTCTTCTCATGATGTGGCCAAAGTACTTCATCTTTGCCTCTACTATCCTTCCCTCCAATGAGCAGTCGGGCTTTATTTCCTGAAGTATGGACGGGTTGGATCTTCTCGCGGTCCAAGGCACTCTCAGAACTTTCCTCCAACACCACAGTTCAAAAGCATTTATCTTCTTCACTCAGCATTCCCTATGGTCCAGCTCTCACATCCGTATGTTACTACGGGGAATACATTTGCCTAAACTATGTGGACCTTGTTTGCCAGTGTGATGTCTCTACTCTTCACTATTTTATTGAGATTGGTCATTGCTCTCCTCCTAAGAAGTAAGCGTCTTCTGATTTCAGTCTGTGTCTGCAGTAATCTTTGCACCTAGAAATACAAAGTCTGCCACTGCCTCCATGTCTTCTCCCTCTATCTGCCAGTTATCAATCAGTCTGGTTGTCATAATCTTGATTTTTCTATGTTTAACTGCAACCTAACTTTTGCACTTTCTTCTTTCACCTTGGTTAGAAGGCTCCTCGGCTCCTCCTCGCTTTTGGCCATCAAAGTGGTATCATCTGCATATCTAAGGTTGTTAATGTTTCTTCCAGCAATTTTAACCCCAGCCTTGCATTCATCATATAACTAGTAATTATGTATTATAATTAACTTTATTTCTACCCCGAACCCATCTCTCCAAGGGGGCTCGGGGCGGCTTACATGAGGCCAAACCCAATAACACATAATACCATTCATCATGTCACTAGCTAATTAAACAATTAAAACAATAAAGTATAAAAACATCATGAAAATAAACCGAAACCAATTTCATTAACCAAAACCAGGACTATAGTGGGCAATCAAGATTAGATTAAACCTTTACAAAAAAAAATGGACAGAATTTTTTTTATAGTTGCCACCACGGCGGCCAAGATACTGTATGCAAGATACTGGAAATTGGAAAAGTCACCTACGAAAGAAGAATGGCTGACTAAAACTTTAGATGTAATCTACATGGACTGGTTTACAGAAACAATTAAATCAAGAGAAAAAGGAGTGATAGTGAAGAATGACTGGTCTAAAATAAGGGAGTACTATAAGGAAGATTATAACATAGAGTTAAAATTTGATTAAGTAGGTTGTATATATATTGATATAGTTAAAGATTAAGAATTTTTAAGAATGATTAGGAATTATCTCTTTCTTCTTCATCATTTTTCCCATTTCTCTCATTTAAATGAATCGTAGGAATATTAACAATTTAGAACAAGAGGGAAGAAACACTTTGATAAAGAAAATATACTAAAAGCGACGGGATTGGTAGATGAATAATTTTTATAGACCTCTCTCTTAATAAATGACATATATAGACTATTTCGCTAGGATATTTAGAGATTTATGTTTTATTTTAATAAAATAACTACATACATTCATATTATTAAAGCTGGAAATACTCCCCACCTTAAGGAGGGATTTAAGCCAAATAGATAATAAAATAGAATATTATGTGTTAGTTAATGTTTACTTTGTGTTATGTCTGTGTAATGTTATTTTGTTGTTGCTTTTGTTATAGTGCTTATATTTTGGAAAACTTCAATAAATACTTAATTTTTAAAAAGATTAGAGAGGGTGTGGGCTTGTGCAAAAATAAGATTGTAGGGCTAGGAATGGAGGTAAGGGGCCGAGTTCATTCTGACAGTGAATTGGGCCTGGGCAATTGTAAACAGTGCAAATGCGCATTGAAATATCCATGTTTTATGGTCCCTACGGAAGGTAGACAGAGTGGGTGCTCTCCTCATCTCCCTGGGAAGAGAGAATTATGGTTTGAATTCTGTCCTTAGAAGCAAGCGACAGAGCCAGCGGATCAGTTACTTGAACGCAATAAGTCTGGATGCATCTGAAGCAGGTAAACTGGGAGTTATGGAACTCCAAGTACCAAGTAAACTTTACCAAGCTGCTTATTCGTGCGGGCGCAAGGGTGAGGAAGAAGACACGGCAACTGTGAAATAGGTGAAAATCAAAAGGATTTATTCTCACCAGCTGGTGGGCTTTGCCAGCAGAACACAGCTGCAGGTAGGGGGCAAAAGACCCCGTTACATTTCATACAAAGGCATTTATACTCGTAATGGAGTCCATCTAGTTAAACCCACCCCTTCTTCATGGTTATAACAATCATAATTGGCTGGTGATTACTGTTGTTACATGGCATTTCATTAATCCAATAAACATCATTCAAATCATTTACATCATTTCTCTGTCATTACTAAAAATGAGAACAATAGCCTTCTATAAACATTCTTCTCTCACAGTGCTAACTATCAATATTGAGCCACTCTCTGTTCTTTTCTTGTTACATTAGTTCCGGGCTTCCTGCCAGCAGAGAAGGTAGGACTTTTGCCATGCGCAATGGTGTTTTCCATTCACATTAAGAATTCCATTAACTTTCATAGCTCAAACTGCACTGTATTCCCACTCATCTAGCATATATGGTATAACTTGGCACAGAGTGGATTAAAATGCATTTAATCAGGGTGTTAGTCTTCCATAACATGTGCCTGATTGATTCCAGACACCAAAACCCTCTTTTTCAGAGTTGACGCGCAAGTAGCATCACTCTCTGACTGTACTTTTTGCTCGGAAAAGTACCAAACCTGCTTCATTCCAGGATTTCTCTTTTGTGGGAAACTCATCGCAAGGAGTTTCCTACACTTACGTCTGGAACACCTTAAGAGGACCAATTTATTCTCCCGTCCCGTGGGACCCCAGGTTAATTAGAATTAACAGCATCATCATAAAAGCATTCTCATTTGTCAATACCATTTGCATTAAGAAGCATCCTTTTTCCACAGCTGCTTCTGTCTATTCAGGCCCTGGGTGTTCCTGAACTTGCAACAATCTTGTCATTGGCTTCTTGCCCGCAATGAAAACAATGGGATCTTTCTTGCTCATGTGCAGATCTATCCCTTCTAGCATTAAGACAGAATACTCTTTGCACTGTTTTTACATCCATATCTCTAAGCCAGTACTGACTGTACCTAGCTACTCTTTGCTTCTAATGTTAAAAGCCTGAATCATATTTTGCACTAACTGTTGTGCCTGGCTGATTTCTGGCACTAAAAAACCCACTTCTGGAATACACTTATATGCAGCATGACTCCTCTCTTAGTGTACTTCTCCACAGAACTGTACTATATCTGCTTTATTCCTCTTTTTGTGGGTAACTAAACTCTCTTTAGCTATCACACCACTCCTGGAATACCTTAAACTTTGGCCCAATCCACCCTCCAGTGCTTCCTGGCCGTGGTTTGTACAGTTCGGACTGCATGCACACCTTTTACTGCATCTGTGGATTTCTGTATTGCAAAGGCACAACATTTCATTAGGAATGGAAAACAACACAGCATAATCATTACAGAACAAAAGATTATGGTTAGTAAAACCGCCCCTGACCTCAGCCACCCAAGATCCGGGAGCCAGCTGGTCAGGGAGATTCCAGAAATCACCCAGCGTGGGTGATGCCATTGCAAGCAACCTCTGGGCCTCTGTCAGGAAAGTTCGCTTCGGGTTCCTCACCTGTTGAGGTGAGCGCTTCTGGATATGCATGTGCAAGTTTGTCACTGGGGTCATTTTGGGATATTCTCAAGCCTCCCGGGCTCAGAGTGCCTAACGTGCACCTCCCACTCCAATAGACTGGCAGAACTGGGCCAGACCACCCCCACAATTTCAAATTATCCCCGGGGGAAGATCAAGCATACTCTTGCCAATGTGGTCGGCAGCCAGGTCCTGAACCAGATTTACTATTGCATCTTGCTGTTGGTTTCCATATAAGATGTGGGAACACCTTGAATAACCCCATCCCCAAGTCCATATTCCCTTGTTTCTCTTGCTACAACGAGCCTTATGTCTACTGTAAATCTTTACAGTGTGATTACAGGCGGGGTAAGAACCTAGCTCCACCCTGTTGTAGAGCTCATATACACCATCCCTCTGGCTCCCTACAGCATATCCTTCCATCATTGTCCCACTGGAAGCAGAGGGGCGCTTCCAATGTTGGGGAGCGATGCGTGAGCTTAAACTGAATACGGGGTCCTTGTTGATGACTGGATGGGCCAAAACTGCAAATCCAGCAAGAAGACAAGTTTAGCTCACTAGACATGTTAGAGATCAATTGGTGAAATAGGTTCTGCTCCCACCCGCCATTAGTCCCAGTAATGTATAGTGTTAAAATCAGTGTGATGTATCCAAACATAGTCCGCACTCTTCCAGACGGGCGCCCGCTCCTGTAACGCTGTCCATTTAGGATGCTGCACCACCATCTGAAAGAAAGTGCTTTTGGTTCTGTCCATTTACCTTTCGCTGAGCCACCATACCTGGAATCGGGTGCGATGCCTCTTGACGACTCTTCTGTGGCTTTCTTCTCACCCCCTAGGTGGGGTGCTGTTGATTTCTGTAAATTCTTTTCCTCAGGGGATGCTCGGGTTCGGTGCAAGACTGCTGCTGCTTTTGGTGAATTCTTTTCCTCCGGGGATGCTCGGGATCGATGCAAGACTCCAAAACAACCGGTGCTTTCTTCACACGGGTGTATTGAACCTGCTAAGGATGAATTCCCGTCACCTTTACGGCCGTGGGTGTGCTCAATAGGACGGTGTAGGGTTCACGCCACCGGGCAACAACGGCCGAACACCTGCAGAGAAAGAGTGAAGAGAGGTAGTGGGGAATGGGGGATGCAAGTCTGCAGTGAACTGACTGAGCTTCTCCAACTGCTTTCCTAGCATCTGCACATCTTGCAAGGTCTGCTGATGTCCTAAGACATGGCTGTCCGTGGATAGCCCAGTAAGAGTCTTTAAATTCAATGGAGGCGTCTCATATAAGCGTTCAAAAGGGGAGCGCCAGCCTCCAATTTAACTTAGTCTCTTGACAAATCTTCGCTAAAACAGTTCTTTAAAGTTCTATTGATACTCATCATTATGTGGATTTGAGACCACAGGGTTAATTGCACAGTAGCTTGATTGATAGCTCTAAGATCTTGAACAATACGAAAAGGAGGGGCGAATCCCATGGTGATTCACAATACTATAATTTCATGACGTAAAAGTCTCTGTAACTCCTCCTGAATTCCTTTTACAGCATCTCTGCTTATGGGTATTGGGCCTTTCTCATGGGAAGCTGACCAGTTCTTATCTCTACTATCACAGGGGCAACATTTATCGCCATTCCTGGCTCATTATCTTCAGCCCAAACCCTGACAAACTGTATCTTTCTTCCTAACTTGTTGCAATCTAAACAATCTGTATTCTTCTTGCTGAGGGACTGTAAGTTAACCTCTCTTCCAGCAATGTTGCACTTTCTTTGCTGTAACAATGGACATTTTTGTGGCTCTCCTGTAACTCCAACAACCTTGATGTGTTGACCACTAGGGGGGCTAATTTCTTGTTAACAACTGACTTATCCGCACCGGTGTCTATTAGGAACTTTACACGTTGACCTTCCACAATTAAAGGCTCCTTCTGGGTCAAGTAACAGAAAAGCCCTGCCAATCTTTCAACATTCATCTTCCCACTCATCTTCCTCTTCTTCCTGCATGGCAGCAGCCATCACAGCCTTCTGATAAGGCCTACAACTTCCTTTGCCTCTTCCCCCTTGGCTTTCCTGAGCCTCTGACTGGAATTTTGACTTTCTTTGCACCTGCATCACTTTCCTCTGACATTTCTTCCACAGTCTTTTTCGCCAATGGCCCTTTTGCAACGGGCACACTGGTTTCGACCCAATTTAAACTGTCCTTCATTGTTTACTCTTCCTCTTCCTCTGCCACGACTGATTCCTCCTCTTCCTGACCTTTCTCAAACATGCTCACCAAAACTCTGTATCCCTCTTACTTCTTTCTATCCTTCTTGTCTTCTTCTCTGGCCATTAACACTTGATGTTCCAATGGGAGTCTGGCATTCCCAAATGCAACAGCTTCCATCTGCCCATGTCCCTCTTGAGCTATCAATCTGGCCTGATTGATAATGCACCTTCTCTCTGCCACAGTGGACAGGGCGTTTTAACAGCTGTCTGCAGACCCACCAGGTGGGACCCCTCCTATCACGAGGTTGCTCAGAATATGGGGGGGTATTCTGTTTTCAATTAAAATGTCCGACCCGAGAACGGGACTATTTGAAAAGCTTGTTGGACTCTGTTGTGTACATTCAGAAGTGGTATCTGTCTTATAGGGCATGCTAATGCCCCTCTCTCCACCTTTGGTCTTCATCCCTTGCTTCCTGCCCCCTGGTTTGACTTCTGATTCCCATTGGTGAAGCAACTCTTCTTACACTGTGCCTTCTGTGTGAATCCGGTGAGCGCGCTATCGCTCTTGTGGATTCAAAGGATCTCCTCCGCTGCACTGTGGGGGGTCGCACAATTACCCTCCCTGCAGCCTCGGGGCCCTCCTCCTCTTCTCCCTCTCTGCTTTTTGGGACGCACCATCATCCTGCCAGCATTAGGGGTTTGCCATTTCGCTTCTCTCTCTGTCTCTCTTGCTTCGCTCTCTGCCTTCCTGGCTTCCTTCAGGGGGGTGACTAATCTTCATGGAGAGAGAGGGGCCCGATAGGCAGGCAGCTCTTCACAACATAAGTCCCTTTCTGACGGGGAAACAGGGAATGTCACTGTTGCTGGTGACTGCAATGAAGGGGCCAGCGCTGGCTGGGACGCTGCTCTGGCAGACGGAAACGTCCCACCGAAACCCGCATTTGTCTGGTTCCCTAATCTGAATTGGAAAGTCTCTGGGAATTTTATTGCAGTAGAATTGGAGCCTCGGGAACAGGAAAGAGCTCTGGGCTTGCTGGAGTGGCAAGGTGGGGACAACTGAGATTGGCGTTGCTGGGGCAACAGGGACCTCCTCTGATTGCCTCATAGCCTGCGTCACCTAGGCTGCTGGCTTGTTCCAAAGGTGGGGGCTAAAGTTGGAGCTTGCTCTGTGATATTCAAACTTGCATAGAGCGGAGGTTGCCCCCTCCCCCATCCTGGTTGGGGCAATCTGTCTTCTCTCCTCTTAAAGGGGATCTTCTTGCTCCACCCGAACACCGGAGGCTTTTCCCTGCCTTTGGTCACAAAGCACCCTATCTGTTCATCATCCTTGGGCCCTGTTCCCTTCCCCAAACGCCCTCAGCTCATTTGGATGGATTTTAAAACAATAGGATTCAAGTTGTTATTTTCTCAAATCCCAGGACCCTGTGTTTGACCAACCATTCACATGGACGATCGGCCAAACCTCTGTGCACAGATTGCTAAGTTCAAAAGATTTCATTTCTTGGGTGTCCTTCCTCTGCCAACAGGCAGAACCTGTCCCATGCAAAGGGTCTCTTTCTCCTGTTTTGATCCTGCACTCCCCATGTCTCTAGCCTAATCAAACCCACACTTCAGTGCTCTCCCCCAAACCCCAATGTGTGTTCCCTCAGTGTTAAGGTGCTTGAAAGAAACTAATACTTGCCGGCTTCCTGAAGACCCTGGGTCGCGTCTCGCTCCCCTACGTCACCACTCGAGTTGCGCCGGCTCTTGGCGATCGGACCTGACGTCGCCTCCGACTTTTCCCTCGCGCTTGTGCCGGTTTGCTAGCCAACTGCGGCTGGGCACCTAGTTAAGGGTGTCCCGGACTTGTTTACTTGCCGGCACTCAAAGGGGCTGCTTCCCAGCTGCCCCTCCCGGACTTCCTTCTGGCTTTGAGTTCACCTTTAACTTTAGTTGCAGTCTCCCCGAGTCCACAGGCGTTCGTGTGGGGCCAACCAGGCGGCCGGCTCAATGCAAAAAGAGGTAAAAAATAGACGGGGCCCCTCTCAGCCTTCCTGGGTTGCCTCACCTTACTTGCCTTGGAGCGGTGGCTGTCCACAACGGGGACCGTGTTTGTTTTTCCTCACCACAGTCCCGTCTTAATACCTTTTAGATCACGTCGGGGTCACCAAATGAAGCAGGTAAAACTGGGAGTTATGGAACTCCAAGTACCAAGTAAACTTTACCAAGCTGCTTATTCGTGTGGGGCGCAAGGGTGAGGAAGAAGACACGGCAACTGTGAAATAGGTGAAAATCAAAAGGATTTATTCTCACCAGCTGGTGGGCTTTGCCAGCAGAACACAGCTGCAGGTAGGGGGCAAAAGACCCGATTCATTTCATACAAAGGCATTTATACTCGTAATGGAGTCCATCTAGTTAAACCCACCCCTTCTTCATGGTTATAACAATCATAATTGGCTGGTGATTACTGTTGTTACATGGCATTTCATTAATCCAATAAACATCATTCAAATCATTTACATCATTTCTCTGTCATTACTAAAAATGAGAACAATAGCCTTCTATAAACATTCTTCTCTCACAGTGCTAACTATCAATATTGAGCCACTCTCTGTTCTTTTCTTGTTACATTAGTTCCGGGCTTCCTGCCAGCAGAGAAGGTAGGACTTTGCCATGCGCAATGGTGTTTTCCATTCACATTAAGAATTCCATTAACTTTCATAGCTCAAACTGCACTGTATTCCCACTCATCTAGCATATATGGTATAACTTGGCACAGAGTGGATTAAAATGCATTTAATCAGGGTGTTAGTCTTCCATAACATGTGCCTGATTGATTCCAGACACCAAAACCCTCTTTTTCAGAGTTGACGCGCAAGTAGCATCACTCTCTGACTGTACTTTTTGCTCGGAAAAGTACCAAACCTGCTTCACATCCACACTGCATAATTAATGCAGCTTGAGCCCACTTTGACTACTATGGACCAATGCAATCCTGAAAGTCTCAGCATTTATTTATTTCCGGCATTTTACCCCGCTCTTCTCAATCCCCGAGGGAGGACTCAGAGCGGCTTCCAAAAAGGCACAATTCGATGCCAACACAGTAAAACACATAAAACACAGTATAACCCCCCCCCCCAAATATTACACATTAAAATACAATTACATCAACATATCATACACATTCATTTAAGTTTAAAAACAAACAAACAAACAAACAAAAACCACAGTGTTCCGTCCATAAAAGTATTGAGCCCTATTCATCAAACTTTCCATTAAAACCCAGTCTAAAATGCTGCCTAGTGCTAGTGTGCAAACGCCTGGTCCCACAGCCAGGCTTTTACTTTTTTCCTGAATGTCAGGAGGGATGGAATTGATCGTATGTCAGTAGGAAGCGCATTCCACAGATGGGGAGCCGCCACCGAGCGTTGCGTACGCAGAATTAATGCAGTTTGAGCCCACTTTGACTACTATGGACCAATGGAATGGAATCCTGGAAGTCCCAGCGTTCCGTACAGCTTTCCTTAGATAGCCATCTACACTGCAGAATTAATGCAGTTTGAGCCCACTTTGACTACTATGGACCAATGGAATGGAATCCTGGAAGTCCCAGCGTTCCGTACAGCTTTCCTTAGATAGCCATCTACACTGCAGAATTAATGCAGTTTGAGCCCACTTTGACTACTATGGACCAATGGAATGGAATCCTGGAAGTCCCAGCGTTGCGTACAGCTTTCCTTAGATAGCCATCTACACTGCAGAATTAATGCAGTTTGAGCCCACTTTGACTACTATGGACCAATGGAATGGAATCCTGGAAGTCCCAGCGTTCCGTACAGCTTTCCTTAGATAGCCATCTACACTGCAGAATTAATGCAGTTTGAGCCCACTTTGACTACTATGGACCAATGGAATGGAATCCTGGAAGTCCCAGCGTTGCGTACAGCTTTCCTTAGATAGCCATCTACACTGCAGAATTAATGCAGTTTGAGCCCACTTTGACTACTATGGACCAATGGAATGGAATCCTGGAAGTCCCAGCGTTCTGCACAGCTTTCCTTAGATAGCCATCTACACTGCAGAATTAATGCAGTTTGAGCCCACTTTGACTACTATGGACCAATGGAATGGAATCCTGAAGTCCCAGCGTTGCGTACAGCTTTCCTTAGATAGCCATCTACACTGCAGAATTAATGCAGTTTGAGCCCACTTTGACTACTATGGACCAATGGAATGGAATCCTGAAGTCCCAGCGTTCGTACAGTTTTCCTTAGATAGCCATCTACACTGCAGAATTAATGCAGCTTGAGCCCACTTTGACTACTATGGACCAATGCAATGGAATCCTGGAAGTCCCAGCGTTCCGTACAGCTTTCCTTAGATAGCCATCTACACTGCAGAATTAATGCAGTTTGAGCCCACTTTGACTCCGATGGACCAATGGACTGGAATCCTGAAGTCCCAGCGTTGCGTACAGTTTTCCTTAGATAGCCATCTACACTGCAGAATTAATGCAGTTTGAGCCCACTTTGACTACTATGGACCAATGGAATGGAATCCTGGAAGTCCCAGCGTTCCGTACAGCTTTCCTTAGATAGCCATCTACACTGCAGAATTAATGCAGTTTGAGCCCACTTTGACTACTATGGACCAATGGAATGGAATCCTGGAAGTCCCAGCGTTGCGTACAGTTTTCCTTAGATAGCCATCTACACTGCAGAATTAATGCAGTTTGAGCCCACTTTGACTACTATGGACCAATGCAATGGAATCCTGGAAGTCCCAGCGTTCCGTACAGCTTTCCTTAGATAGCCATCTACACTGCAGAATTAATGCAGTTTGAGCCCACTTTGACTACTATGGACCAATGGAATGGAATCCTGGAAGTCCCAGCGTTGCGTACAGTTTTCCTTAGATAGCCATCTACACTGCAGAATTAATGCAGCTTGAGCCCACTTTGACTACTATGGACCAATGCAATGGAATCCTGGAAGTCCCAGCGTTCCGTACAGCTTTCCTTAGATAGCCAATGAGAGAGTGCCATTCTTTCCTAGGCAGCCAATGAGAAGGCGCACGGCTCCTTTGGACAGCCAATGAGCGGTCGCACGCGCCCGCCTATTCCTCCTTGGAGCAGACAAGAAGCAGGAAGTTCCGTCTTCCTGTGTGTTTGCAGGAGTTCGTGACGTATTTCCGCTTAAAGTCCTTCCCCATCCGGAGCCACGAAGGCACCACTGCAGGGGCGGGAGACTTCTACTCCCAGAAATCCCTATGTTATACACCTATGTTTAGGTGTATAAGAGAGACACTCAGCCTCCCCCTGCCGCGCTTTCCGCCCTTCCCCTCCGTCAAGAAAGCCTTGATTTTGCCGGTAAGAGTAGCGCGTGGAACTATCTCTTCTGCGCATGCGCACTCTTCTCTTCCCCCCTCCCCCGCCCGTCATGGCCGCACATGCGCAGTGGCGTTTCCTGCCTGCCGTACGGTAAGAGTAGCGCGTGGAACTAACTCTTCTGCGCATGCGCACTCTTCTCCCCCCCGCCCGTCATGGCCGCACATGCGCAGTGGCGTTTCCTGCCTGCCGTACGGTAGAAGTAGCGCGTGGAACTCACTCTTCTGCGCATGCGCACTCTTCTTCTCCCCCCCTCCCGTCATGGCCGCACATGCGCACATGCCTGCCGTAGGAAGGGTGCTGTCGTTCGCCTCAGCAGGACGGGACGCCTTTAGTCAGTAATGGAAGCGAAGGGGGGTTGTGGGGAGAGTGGATGCCCTTCTCCCGAGAGTTTCTCAACCCGCTCCCAACTGGTTCTGTGTCGGCTACGAGGAGTTAAAGGCACAAAAGCAGGTTATGGGCAAACCTGGGCCCTCAGGTGTTTTGGACTACAACTCCCACAATTCCTAACAGCCTACTGGCTGTTAGGAATTGTGGGAGTTGTAGTCCAAAACACCTGGAGGGCCCAGGTTTGCCCAGGCCTGCGACAAGAGCCTTCTCCTGTGTGGTATTTCTTTTGCTGCCTGTGTGCCCTTGTTGAGAAGACTTCACCTCACTTTCTGTTCCTGTGAGAATTGGGTTTTTGGAAAAATTTGTTTTAGAAACAAGGAATTAGCGAGAAAGCTTCATTGGAGACACCTTTCCCTCATGGTAACCCTTTCAGGGGTGGATTTCCCTCCCTAGGGATAGATTTCTCTCACTTGTTTCACCTCTGTTCTTAACCATGAGTCATTTGTAAGCCAGGTGTTTGTAACTCTGGGGCTACCTGTTCTGGATTTTTGGCATATAAAGCTGTGGTTCCCAACCTTTGGTACTCCCAAACGTTTTGGACTTCAGCTCCCACAATTCCTAGCAGCTGGGATTTCTGGGAGTTGAAGTCCAAAACACTTGGAGTACCAAAGATTGGGAACCATTGGTATAAAAGGGTATACCCTCTAGCAGGGCCGTAGCAAGGATTTTGATTCAAGGGGGGCTGAGACTGGGTGGAAGAGGGTCTACCCTAGCAAACCTTTTGTATTGTTATCCCAATAACCCCATTAATGTGGGATATAATGAGCATGGTGATCAGATCATGATATGAATAAACATAACAGTTTGAATAATGTACCAGTCAGGCCTTTTCGCGGACCACCCTTCATTGCCCGACACCCAGGCAATGAAGGACCTGCTCCCGTTCAGGCAGGCCTGTAAAACCTATTTGTTTAGGCAGGCCTTCGATGGGTAGGCCCGTGTGTTCTTGGTTGCGACACCACATCAAATGTGTTTGTTGTTTCTACTGTGTTGCTCTGTTTTTAATTGTTTTTAACCTGCTGTATTTTATTGTGCCTTCGGCTCTGTAAGCCGCCGCGAGCCTCCGGGAGTCAGCGACATAGAAACCCAAATAAATAAATAAAATAAATAAATATTGGGGGGGGGCTGAAGCCCCCTTAGGCCCCCCCCCTGGCTACATGTCTGCCCTCTAGTCTACCCTACACATATGAGATGTTCCCTTTAATAAGGGATAGTAAAGGTAAATGTTTCCCCTGACATTAAGTCTAGTCGTGTCTGACTCTGAGGGGTCTAAATTTCTAAGCTGAAGAGCCAGCATTGTCCATAGACACCTACAACGTCATGTGGCTGGCATGACTGCATTCCCGCCGGAGCGTTATCTATTGACCTACTCACATTTGCATGTTTTCAAAGTACTAGGTTGGCAAAAGCTGGACCTAAAGTTTTTGAAGTACTAGGCTGGCAGAAGCTGGACCTACTCACATTTGCATGTTTTCAAAGTACTAGGTTGGCAGAAGCTGGACCTAAAGTATTTGAAGTACTAGGTTGGCAGAAGCTGGACCTACTCACATTTGCATGTTTTCAAAGTACTAGGTTGGCAGAAGCTGGACCTACTCACATTTACATGTTTTCAAAGTACTAGGTTGGCAGAAGCTGGACCTAAAGTTTTCGAAGTATTAAGTTGGCAGAAGCTGGACCTACTCACATTTGCATGTTTTCAAAGTACTAAGTTGGCAGAAGCTGGACCTAAAGTATTCGAAGTACTAGGTTGGCAGAAGCTGGACCTAAAGTTTTTGAAGTACTAGGTTGGCAGAAGCTGGACCTACTCACATTTTCATGTTTTCAAAGTACTAGGTTGGCAGAAGCTGGACCTAAAGTTTTCGAAGTACTAGGTTGGCAGAAACTGGACCTACTCACATTTGCATGTTTTCAAAGTACTAGGTTGGCAGAAGCTGGATCCAGGATCTCACCCCGCTTCCTGGATTTGAACCGCCAACCTTTTGTTCAGCCAATTCAGCAACTCAGCGGTTTAACCTGCTGTGACACCGGAGCGGGTGGGGGAGGGGAGGGCGTAATAAGGCGTATCTACCTATAAAAAGAGACATTTCCAGTCCTGAAATAAGGGGCTTCTTTTATAAAAAGGCAACCAATGTCACATACTTTGAACATAGTAAATAGAAAGTGATTTAGAGTTCATGCTGTTGTTAACAGATTTGTGTAAATGGATGGTATTCAGAAACATTTTACTATTGCCGATTTTTTGGTACCCCAACTTTGAGCTAAGTGCATTTAGGTGTTGGGACCCATTGTTTACAAAGCAGTGATTTAGAGAATTATTTAAAAAGAAACAGCACTACTGGCAAAGAAACTGTACTTGCAATATCTTAATGATGGTGCACCCAAAGGCATCAGATCCCATGTGGTCTGGAAAAATTAGCAATGTCAGCCCTGGGAAACTATCAACAATTATGAGGTGCTGTATGCTACATTTCAGAGGGAAAAAATCCCAATTAATTTTTTTCCCAGCAGAAAATAATTATCTTTATTAGATAAGTACACAAGATGTAATTTGGATAGAGAGGAGTTCATAATTTTAGGATATGGTAATAACTTCATGCTTTTTGCTCTTCATCTATATTATGACAAATTTAATGCATTTGAATGTACTTGGTTTTTTTTTAAAGGCCAGACAAGGGTAAATGAGTACATTTAGATGCATTATATAAATGCAGTGTTATTTGTATTTACTCAAATGTAGTGCGCCATCGTTTGTAATGCGCACTTCAGTTTTGAGGTGTGCATTACAAAAAAGAAATTACGTGTAAATGTAATATGCAGGTGAAGGGGTTTGGCTTCCTCCTGCCCACTGGCCCTTTTCCTGCCTGTCTAATGGAGGCAAGCAGCTAAAGGACAGACAGGCAAAGGGAAGCCCAATGAAATTAATGGAGTTGCCATAGGTCAAGTGATTTAAAGACACATATATTTACACATGTGCATATTAAATCTGAGATAGGTTTACTGGACCATTAGCTGGAAACAACTTACACACAATAGCAAGAATATGTGATCGTGCACATAATTTCCAAACCTAGTTTTGGATTTTCAAACTATCTGAATACATAAATCAGTTCTAATATTTTGTTTTATTTCTGTGGTTTTCTTTTTTAGTGGGAAGAACTTAGGCTTTGAACCATGGCTGCATCAAGAGGAGTAACTCTGTTCCGTCTCCCACCTCTTCCAACAATTGGGGAGGTTATTAAATTATTTAAACTCAGAGCTGTAAAGCAGCTCTCTCAGAACTTTCTTCTGGATTTGAGACTAACAGGTCAGCTGGCTTGTGTCATTTCTTGGTTTTTATTCATGATTTATTGGGTGGATTTCAAAGAAATGTGTCTGCTATATGTTGTTCTTGTGTGCTTAGATAATTCACTAAGAAATGGTACAAAATGAAAACCTGAACATTTAGTATAAGGTGAAAGTAGCTAATTGAATGCCTGAAATATGAGGGCGGGTCAATAAGTCCATGACTTTTTGAATAAAACACAGTTCTCCTTTGAGCTCTATACATTTTGTCCAACATTTCTCCAATTTGTTTATCCCTTCCAAAAAATAAGATTTGTCGAGGTCATCAAAATAGGTATTTGTGAGACGATTTCATCGTTTGAGTCAAATCTCTTTCCGCAGAGCCATTTCTTCAGGTTTGGAAACAAGAAATAGTCACTCGGGGCTAAATTCGGAGAATAGGGCGGATGAGGGAGCAATTTGTACCCCAGTTCATGGATTGTTGCCATGGCAACTGCACATGTGTGCACCCTTGCATTGTCCTGGTGCAAAAAAACTTTTTTCTTGGCCAAATGCGGTTGTTTTCCCCCCAAATCCTCATTAAATCGACCCAATAAGTTGGCATAATATTCACCATTGATTGTTTTACCCTTTTGAAGGTAGTCATTGTGGATTATACCGCGTGCATCCCAAAAAAACGGTCGCCATGACTTTATTGGCTGAAACACCCACCTTGGCCTTCTTTGGCGCCAATTCACCCCGAGAAACCCACTGTTTTGACTGCTGTTTGGTCTCTGGTGTGTTGTGGTGGATCCACGTTTCATCCATAGTTATGAAACGGCGTAAAAACCCATCCATACTGCGGTTGAACAATGCCAAACAGTCCTGCAAAATTGTCACACGATTGCGTTTGTGGTCGATTGTGAGCAAACGCGGCACCCATCTTGCAGAAAGCTTTCTCATACCCAAGTGATCATTTAAAATTGAAACCACTGAGCCATGTGAGATGCCTATGACTTCCACAATCTCTCGCACTTTCAATCTCTGATCGGCCAACACCATATTGTGAATTTTTTCAATTGTTTCGGGTGTAGAGACCTCAACTGGGCGTCCAGAACATTCGGCATCTTCCTTGCTTCTATGGCCACAACGAAATTCAGTAAACCACTTTTTTACCATTGAAATTGATGGTGCAGAGTCCCCATAGTATTTATCAAGCTTAGCCTTGGTTTGTGTGATGGGTTTTTTTCCGCAAAAAAATATGCTTAATGAGCACACGAAATTCACTTTTTTCCATTTTCTCCTCAAATCACGCGGTAGTCTGCCATCAGTGGCTGTCAAACACAAACTAAATGACACAGCTTGTTCAAATTTTGACAGGAATCAACTGACAGATGCCTGTTGACAGGAGCAGTGTTGCCCTCTCAGTTAAGAGGTGGGAAATTCAAAAAGTCACAGACTTATTGACCCGCCCTCGTACTTGAAAGTTTTTCCCTTTCAGTTAGATGCCCGAGTGAGATCCTGTACAATCATATGAGTATATGCTGAGAAACAGACATAAACAAGTAAAACTACTTTCTTTTTTTACAGATTCAGGCATATGGCTCTTTAACCTTTGTAATTTTTACATTAAATTATATTGACTAATGTGGCATTTACAAGTAAATATAGTATCAGTGGGTGGCTGTTTGTCATGGGTATAACATCTGGAATAAAAAACAGGAGATAGTGTCCCTCTAAGCTTGATTCTTTGGGTTTAATTCATAGTTATAGAATGTCTAAATACCAGATAATTTAAATATTGTAATATCTTCCCATTTGCTTAGCTTTTATGTGATATATTCCTCTTATGCTACCGTGTTTCCCGAAAGTAAGACAGCGTCTTACTTTCTTTTGACCCCCAAAATCCCCACTAAGGCTTACTTTCGACGGCTTACATTAGCCGACGGTACCTGCCGTACCCCCGAAAGTAAGCCTTTCCCCTTGGCCGCCGCGTCACTCGGTCCCGCCTCCTCCTCGGTCCCGCCTCCTCCGCCCGCCGCCGCCTCCCTCCGCCTCCGCCTGCCTCCTCCTCCACCGCCGCACAGCGGCCCCACGCCTGTGTCCGCGCGGCTGCGCTGGGCGCGCTCAGGCCTTCTGCCCATGCGCGAATGTCTGCGCATGGGCAGAAGGTACCGCGCGTGTCTGACGCAGGCGCGCTGGACGCAGGCGCACTGACGCAGGCGCGCCGGGCGCGCTCCAGGCCTTCTACCCATGCGCGAATGTCTGCGCATGGGCAGAAGGTACCGAGCGCGTCTGACGCAGGCGCGCTGACGCAGGCGCTGGCGCGCAGGCGCGCCGGGCGCTCTGGAGGCCTTCTGCCCATGCGCGAATGTCTGCGCATGGGCAGAAGGTACCGAGCGCTCCGGCGCGCCCTCGTCCAGCGTCAGACACGCTTCGGTACCTTCTGCCCATGCGCAGACATTCGCGCATGGGCAGAAGGTCCGAGCGCGCCAGCGCGCAGCCGTGCCTGGCGCGGGCATGGGGCCGCTGGGCAGCGGCGGCGGAGGAGGCAGGCGGCGGCGGGGCGGCACCGGAGGCGGAGGTAGGAGGCGGAGGAGGCAGGCGGCGGGCGGAGGCGGAGGGAGGCGGCGGGCGGAGGAGGCGGGACCGAGGAGGAGGCGGCCGGGGTACGTCTTATTTTCGAGTACGGCTTACATTAGCCGACCCCTGACACCCCCGATACGTCTTAAAATCGGGGGTGTCATACTTTCAGGGAAACACGGTAGCATGTGATTGAGTTGACCAGACTTTCTTCAATAGTTGCCTCTTCACAAGTAAAAACTAATGAGTGGGAAAACTTTTGATTACTCAACAGAAAGATTGGTCAGCAAATTCTTAGACCACATGTGTTAAACTCAAGACCGCGAGCCAAATCTGGCCTGCTATGTCATGTTTTTGTCCCTCCAGATGCTGGACCACAACTCCTGTATTCCTCATCATTTGACATCATGACTAGAGCTGATGGGAGTTGTGATACAGTAACATCTGGAAGGCTGCAGTTTGTTCTGTTTAGTCACGATAGTGCGGCTTGAATTTAGGTACTAGGTTTGTGGATATGATGTCCAGATTTAAATTTTCCTTTAATCTTTCCCCAACCTCAGACCCAGAAGTGCTGTTGGTTTGCATTTCCCATTATACGTATGATTAGGTGGATCTGTAATTGTTTAAGTGAATGAACCCAGAGGGTGCTCATCAATGCTTTCTCTTCATCCTGGAAAGAAGTGACGAGTGGAGTGCCACAGGGTTCTCTCCTGGGCCCGGTTCTGTTCAATATCTTTATTAATTACTTGGATGAAGGGTTAGAAGGCATGATCATCAGGTTTGCAGACGACACCAAATTGGGAGGGATAGCCAAAACTCCAGAAGTCAGGAGCAGAATTCAAAACGATCTTGACAGATTGGAGAGATGAAGTTCAACAGGGACAAATGCAAGCTACTCCACTCAGTCAAATAAAATTCAATGGAAAGAAACAGAATGGGGGATACTTGGCTCGACAGCAGTACATATGAAATAGATCTTGGAGTCCTCATGGACAAAAAGTTAAACACAAGCCAACAATGTCATGCAATGTCATGCAGCAGCTAAAAAAGCCAATGAGATTTTGTCCTGCATAAATAGAATCATAGAGTTGGAGGAGACCTTGTGGGCCACCTAGTCCAACCCCCTAATAGGAGTAATGTGTCTAGATCCAAGGAAGTCATGATACCCCTCTATTCTTCCTTGGTCAGACCATATCTAGAATTCTGTGCCCAATTCTGGGCACCACAATTTAAGGGAGATTTTGAAAAACTGGAATGTGTCCAGGAGAGGGCGACAAATTATCAAGGGACTGGAGAGGAGTAGCTTAAAGAACTATGAGCTATGAGGAGCGGCTTAAAGAACTGGGCATGTTTTGCCTGCAGAATAGAAGGCTGAGAGGAGACAGGCTGGCTATGTATAATTGTATGAGGGGAAGTCATAGGGAGGAGGAAGAAAATTTGTTTTCTGCTGCCCTTGACATTAGGACGCGGAACAATGGCTTCAAACTACATGAAAGGAGATTCCACCGGAACATGAGGGATAACCTCCTAACTGTAAGAGCTGTTTATTAATTAATTTATTTATTTGAAACATTTATATTCCACCCTTCTTACTCTGAAGGGGACTCGGCAAAGCACAGCATATATATGGAACATATTCCACTGTTCAGCAGCGGAACTCTCTGCCTCGGAGTATGGTGGAGGCTCCTTCTTTGGAGGCTTTTAAACAGAGGCTGTATGGTGATCTGTCAGGGGTGCTTTGAATGCGATCTTCCTGCTTCTTGGCGGAAGTTGGACTGGATGGCCCATGAGATCTTTTCCAAATCTATGATGACATAGTTATAATTAACTTTGGTAAACTAGTTCCAGTCTTGCAACTACTGAAGCATTAACTGTGACAGAATAACTAGCCAAAAGTGTAAGTTCAGAAGTAGAATACAAAGTTATGTGCTGCATTAGCTGGATTCTCTCTGGCTGGTGATGGTACAATGTTTAAATTTTGTATAAAATGTGTACTTAAGCAGCCATGATGCAAGGAAAGAAAAATGGGCAAGGCAGCCAGCTGTTACCTCATTGTGGGAAGGATATTGATAGCTGCAGATTTCAGGGCTTAGAGTTTGTTTTCTCTCCCCAGCTCTTCCTTTAATATAAAAAATATGCTTAAGTTGGCTACTTTGAATTAAAAATGGGTGTGGGGTTCCTGTTCTGTTGAAAAACCCTACATCCACTCTTGTTTGTTCTATCTGTGTTGTTTTCCACAAATACTAACATAGGCCGCAAATGGCAGGCAAGAAGTCATTTTTAATCGAGAAATAAACCAGTAACTCGTTTGGATTTGGAGCTCTGCCCTTGACTGCATTTTTTAAAAAAATAGTTAAGCATTATTTTCAAAACACATTTTTGAAGTGCTGGTTCATTGCAGTGTGAATAGTTTAGGTCTTCAGCTATGATTTGCTCAAATCAAATGCTTAATCAAATACAAATGAACTTGTGTGGCCTCAAGAAAGAGAGAAAGGAAGAAGAGAAGACAGTACCGCTTCATTATACCTTGACCTATTCTTGTGTATTGGGATTTGAGCTGCTATTCATCATATATTGCTTGTGTGCCCCCCCCCCTTTAATTCTTGTAATATTTATTTTTACTAAGCTAACAAATATGCGGGGAAAATACTCTGTCCAGACTTCTGATATCTCCATGTTTTCATCTTAATGCTATTAGTACTTCATGTGCTCCTATAAATATTACTTTTTTGTTTTAATACAGAAGTTAGTTGTCTGTTTTTGTAACCAACATGTTTTAAAGACTACAGTAGTAAAATCACCAGTCACAGAAATTATAGCAAATAAACAAGAGGCAGTCTTAGATGCACTTACTTGAAGTTCAGTGGAAAGCTTTTCTTGTACATGGATTGCAACTTTAATGAACTTTCTGTCAAAGGTGAGGAGGAAAACACATGTGTGTGTCCTTTCTTTCAGATAAGATAGCAAGAAGTGCTGGAAACCTGAAAGATGCCTATGTATGTGAGGTGGGCCCCGGTCCAGGAGGAATCACAAGAGCTATTTTGAATGCTGGTGTTACAGAACTTCTTTTAGTTGAAAAGGATCCTCGTTTTATTCCTGGGCTTCAGGTATTAAGTAATACCTCATGATATACTTATGTGTCAGAACCTGATATTGGTAGCTTGCAATTCGGCGCTCAAAATCAAGGTTACTGACAATACCAAGATAAGGCACATGCAGAGCCTTGGCATGGGACGAGGCAACCAGTGGACTTGGCGGGAGAAATGCGCGGGCTTTGTGTGGGAGCGGGAAATTACGTTTGAATGTGGGAGTGGATATATAAGGGAGTGTTTGGCACTCTCGCCTTTTCGCATGTTTTTGATTCCTATAGTAAAATTCCTAGTGATACCAGATGGCGCTCTGTGTCTTCATTTAGGAGTAGATATAGTGAGCTGACACTTATGATAAAGTCTTAGTACTACAGCTGAGAGCTGGTACATTTGTATTTGCTGTGAGCAGTGACCGGTTTTACTTCTGTAAACTGCTAATTATCTTCCTAAAATCTGTTTTGGAGATCACTTATCTGGAGTGAAAACTGGTTGAACTTAGTGGGACTTAATCTCTGGGCAGACATACATTGGATTGCGCTGTTTGTAAAACTTGCAAATATTTGTTTGTACCATATGGAAATAACTAAACACTGGAAGGCTCAAGAACGTGTGTCATTAAATTTGACAGCAATCTAACCAGGAAAGAAACTGAATAAAGCCATGGTTTTCAAGATTGATATTAGTGTTAGTGAAAGCTGTGGACAACCATACAGTTTTATTCTGTAGATTAGGAAGAATTTGTCACCCTTTGGTTTGAGCAGTGGGCTTTCATGACAGCAATTACCATGCTTATGATATACTGTTCAGTATTGTGTCGTGAGCATTTCATAATGCTGAAGGAGACTAAACAAACTCTAGCCTTTGTTATGAAATGTGTAGAGCTACACAACATAATTTGCAGTAGAGCAGTGGTTCTCAACCTGTGGGTCCCCAGATATTTTGGCTTTCAACTCCCAGAAATCCTAACAGTTAATATTTCCGGGAGCTGTAGGTGAAAATACCTTGAGAACCACAGGTTGAGAACCACTGCAGTAGAGGGAAACTGAATTTCAAAATTTGGATTCTCCGGATTCCTAGTCCATAGTTTTATTGTGGCTTTTTGTCGTAATTAAGAGTAATGATGATTATTAATATTTATCCATATATTTATATCACCTCTCTTTTTCAAAAACTTTAACTCAAAGAGTGGCTTGCAAATACAGTGTAGCTAGCTCACACAAAAGGTTATCATTAAAATGTAATTCAAATTTATTAACATTAAGACCAAATTTCTTGTTATTTACATTATTTTAAAAATATATCTCTCCACCCCACCCCCACCCTTTTAAAAAAAATAACAGATGCTGTCAGATGCAGCTCCAGGGAAAGTTCGTATTGTTCATGGAGATATTTTAACATATAAGTTGGGACAAGCTTTTCCAAATCACCTTATTAAGAATTGGGAAGATGGTAAGTTTGCTAGAATTACCGTTATTCTTTTAAATCTTTTGATATGAAGTATAGCTGCATGTTGAAAGAACTAAAAAATAGCCTGTTTATTTCTGGGTCTCTGTGATTGTTACAGCCAAACACTATGTTATAATTGTTTTGACATGAATACAGGTATAACTGTTAGCCAAATAGTTCCTGGATATTACTTTTTAAAGTATGGTACCCGATACAGAAATAGCAAGGAAAGAATAGGATTTTTTTTCTACACCACAAAAACAGAGAGCAGTTCAACATGTTTCACCATATGTTTCTTCAATATGCATTTGAGAAATGAAACAACCAGGTTAGGTAAAGCTTTGAATTCGTAAGCAGACAAAAACATTTTGAAATATCTAGGGATAGCCTTTTCCTTCAGCCTCTTATGATTTCCATTTTAGTGGCCAAATATAGTTGTATGCTTCTTAAACATGATAGAGACTATCGAGACTGTTTTGCAGGCTGCCCTCTTTCCTTTCTGTCTGGCTGTTCACACATGCTCAATAGGAATTCTGGTGGCAGCTCTTGTCTACTTTGCAGTTTACAGGAAAGCATACTCAGGCTAGATCTACACTGCCATGTAGTGAAGTTTGATGCAGTTCAAACTGCATTTTTGGCAGCATAGATCCATCTGTAACTACAGTAGGATGAGCAAGAGAAAAATATTTCTGCTCCTGACTTAATTTTTTTAGAACTGCTGCTGTAACTAAACACTGAGAGTCTGTTTCTCCATCCCTTTTTTACCACCCTCCCAGTGCTAGGCTTGCTAAAAACTTTCAACTAGAAAAAGGAGACAGAACCAAAATTGTCAGAAAGAGCTTTGTTAACTGATATATGCCTGTATATGTTTCCTAAAATAAATTACTCTGCTTCCCATACTCAGGCTAGTGAGATTTATTTGTTCAAATGTGGAGGAGGACCTTATCACACTTTGGGATGGTATTCCCATTCAGATTAAATGGACAATTTTAATTGCCATTTTTCTTAGAACATTAAATTACATAAAATATTTAAGATAAGATATCTAAGTATTTTACTCCATGATTCCCCCCCCCCCCCTGAAATTATGAAAGAGGAAGACTTTATGTCTGACAGCACATTATCATTGCTGTTCTTGGTGTTGGCTTCCTTTTCTCAATTCTTTTAAGGAGATGAATATTTTGTGTTGGTCAGACACTAGGGAGAACGAAAAGAGAGAAATCAATTTTCTCTACTTTAATGATGCTAATGATTAGAAGATTTCTTTTATTTCTTTTCTTTTTTGGACTCGGTGTTTTGCTTCCATTTCATTCTGTTTAGGATTTAGTGTGGGACTTTTGGAAGGAAATGGGGAACACTTATTGCTTGCTTTAAAGTAAAGACGTTCATTACAGCAAATTTAAAAAGGAGCCTCAACTTCTAATTACAGTAAACCTTCCACATTTGCCTATCCCTATGAAAAATGACATAAGGAAGCAGTGGAGACAGTGGCAAATCTGCAGATCATTTTATGTGTGTATCTTACAATATTCATGGTTTTTCCACATTCACATGGGTCCAACACTTCTAAACCCTGCAAATGTGGTGGACTTACAATTACCTAAATTAATCTTTCTCCCAATGTACCAAATATAGTAACTAATTTTATACCAGACTATAATGATATAATTTTGTAATTACAAATTTTCAATTTTTAATAATTTATACTATTAGACAATTATAATTAGAAAAGTATACAGTTAAAACATTTTTATTTTTTCAAAGACAATTGTTTGCCTGATAACCTAGGAGCACCTCTATTTTTTCCCAGATTTCAACGTTTCCAGAAATTTTACATCTCTAGGCATTTCAGCTAAAGACCTACTTATTTTTCTGTATTTTCCCCATTTTTTAAAAAATGAATAGCTTCCAAAATTGTTTTATTGTTTTTGTTTTTATTGATTTGGTGTCATTCTATTTTTAGAATTATGTTTTTATTTTTAAATTAGTGATACAAAAGTTTTCTTAGTTAAATAATACATTTGAGAAGAAGGTAAAATGTTATAGTACAGTATTTCTGTCATTGTGTTCTCTTTTAACAAATGTGATAAATAATATATGAAGTTTTGAAACCACAAAACATAAGAAATGGTTTTAACAGCAGCTTGGGATTTTCTTGGACTGTAGTGAATAGTACTTTCCCCTTCCATGCAGCTGGGGTACAAATGACTCCCACCTTTTACTGTCTAGAGATAGAAGTAATTTCCTTTTTTTGGATTTACACATTGCATTTTAATGCTCTATGAAAACCTCTGAGATGCTGTGGTATGTAAATGCTAAATGTGTGTGTATGTGTTTATTGTATATTAAAAGGTTGAGGCAGTTGATCTCATTAAAGTTGGAGAGTATGCACGAATATAGCAGACTGAAAACAAAGTTTTATTATTTCAACCCTATTTATCTGTTGATTTACTTATTGGCCCTATTAATCAAGGTTAATTCCATTTCTATTAATCAAACAATATAGAATGAACCATGCATGCCCCATGTACAGTAAAAATGTGAATTTGGCTAATCCTACAGAGCTGTTTTCTGTAGAGGATTATTATTACCTTTATATCCCACAATACAAAATGTGCAATACAAACATTTTTTTAAAAAAAATAACGAGTACAGTGTAATAAAAACAGATTAAAGCATAATAAATATACTTAAAATAACCTCCTCAAATCCTTCCCACACTTTTTTGTCTTTCCTTATAGATCCACCAGATATACATATTATTGGGAATTTGCCTTTTAGTGTTTCAACTCCTCTAATAATAAAGTGGCTTGAGAATATATCGAAAAAAGATGGACCTTTTCGTTATGGTAGAACACAGTTGACTCTGACATTTCAAAAGGAAGTAGGAGAGGTAAGCTTGCTTATTATCCAATTAAAATGGTTAAACTATGGAAGGCTATAATAGGTGAATGAATAAATCCCATACGAGACTGCGTTTCTATGTAATTAAGGCATTTAGTATGTTGAACATTTGGTTGCTGCATTCTCCTCTTGTAGTATGTCCCTTTAGTCATCTCAAAACAATGATGTGAATAATGCCTTATATCCAAATTTGTCTTGCACGCTTTGCTGATCTAAAAGGTTTGTCTGTTAAACCATGGATTTTGTCTTTTCATTTTGCTTATATTATACATACACACACAGAGTTGTTGCCATTTTATCCACATTATATGAAGGATAATCGATTTCTGATTCTATCCGTAGCATAATTACCCAATACTAACAAAAACTCGTCTTGAGTATCTGTGTCAGTCTGTTGGCTTTTTTTCCCCATACTGCATAATTAAAGCAGTTTGATTCTTCTTTAACCTTCATGGCCACATTATTTGATCTTCTGCCAGGCTAGGTTTTACCTCAGCAGTGGACTGAAGCAGCCTAGCAAGCTCCCAGAACCAGACCTAGCATTGTATGTTGGTTGGCAGTCAGTAGGAGACTTTGGGTGTCAAAGGATTTTCATTGGCTAGCATACTGGAAATTTAAGCCACCAGTTTCAGACATCCCAGTTATGCCTATGGAATGGTACCTTAACTGTCCCATACCAAATTACGACAACAACATCTAATGGAGGGTGGTGAGCAAACATTCCTTTCTAAAATATTTTGGTGCAGCAATATAAACTTTCCTACTGGAGAGTTCTAGTCTTCTCTTTTCTAACACTAGTGTTTTCTAGGGAAAAAATATTTAAATGTCCCAATATTCCCTAAACTGGAATGATGACAGCTAAAGTGTTATTTAATTATTGCTACAATGTGCACTGTAGATACAACCTGTGAGTGCAAGACTATGATAGAATTAATCCTTTGACATGCTATAGCTGCTGGATAGTGGAAGATCCTCTTAAGTTCTCAGAACATTTTTCCATTGGAGAAAGACGTACCCTTTAGAAGTAATACGGGGAAATAATTGAATCTGATCCTTCTTGTGCAATGAATCTGACCCCTTGATCCCACTGTTCCAAACAACTACAGACCAATCTCCCCAACTCCCCTTTCTTGGGCAAGGTGCTAGAGTGGGTGGTAGCCTCTCAGCTCCAGGGATTCCTAGATGACACTGATTTTCTAGACCAGTCGCAGTCTGGTTTCAGATCTGGGCACAGTACCGAGACGGCTTTGGTCGCCTTGGTGGATGACCTCCGCAGGGAACTGGACAGGGGGAGTGTGACCCTGCTGGTTCTTTTGGACATCTCAGTGGCTATCGATACCATCGATCATGGTATCCTTCTAGGTTGGCTCTCTGGAATGGGACTTGGGGACACAGCTTTGCTATGGCTCCGGTCCTTCTTGGAGGATCAGTCCCAGTTGGTGAAGCTGGGGGACACCTGCCCAGACCCCTGGCCATACCTGTGGGTCCCGCAAGATTCCATTCTGTGCCCCATGCTTTTTAACATCTACATGAAACTGCTGGGTGAGGTCATCCGGAGTTTTGGAGTTCAGTGCCATCTTTATGCAGATGACACCCAACTCTACTTCTATTTTCCACCTAAATCCAAGGAAGCTCCTTGGATTCTGGACCAGTGTCTGCCTGCTGTGATGGTCTGGATGAGGGCAAACAAGATGAAGATCAATCCCGACAAGACAGAGGTCCTCCAGGTCAGTCACTTAGCGGATCAGAGTATAGGGTGGCAACCTGTGTCTGATGGCATCGCACTCCCCCTGAAGACACAGGTCCGCAGTCCAGGGGTCCTCCTGAATTCAGCGCTGATGCTTGATGCTCAGGTGTCGGCAGTGGCTGGAAGGGCCTTCACACAACTAAAATGTGTGTCAGCTGCGACCGTACCTTGATCTGATCACGGTGGTCCATACCTTAGTTACCTCTAGATTGGATTATTGCAATGTACTCTATGTAGGGCTGCCCTTGAAACTTCAATTGGTCCAACTATTGGCAGCCAGACTGCTAACTGGAGCAAATTACTGGGAGCGGTGTACTCCCCTGTGTAAGGAGCTCCATTGGCTACCATTCTTTTTCTGGTCCCAATTGAAGATGCAGGTTATCATCTACAAAGCCCTGAACATCGCGCGCTTGGCTGTAGGCCTTGCTAGCCAGGGCCTACATCTGAGTGGGCCCGGCGCTTGGCTGTAGGCCCTGCCAGCTGGGCCTACGAGCATTAAGCGTTTGGCTGTAGACCCTGCCACCTAGGGCCTACATCCAAGTGCCTGTCGCTCAGATGTAGGCCCTGGCTGGCAGGGCCCACAGCTGGCACACTGAAAATCAGCTGAAAAAATGGCTAGCGTTCCCCTTTTTGTTTTTGTTTCTGTTCCTGAGGGGGTTGTTCTGTTCCATGCCATCTAAATGGATGGAACGGTACGAAAACACGAAACAATAACATGTAATGGTAACCAGGCCCATGACAAATGTTTATGTCATTAGATCCATTTGGTGACAAGTGGAGGATTACAGGAAAGCATCTGTAGTTCTGCAGTTAGGTTATATCTGGTATGTGCACTGTAGATCTGATAAAGCAATGTCTTCTTTTTGCATGGTAATGATTATTATTATTTATACCCAATTTTTTCTACAAAAAAGAGACTCAAAGAGGCTTACAGTAAAACTGCTACAATACAATTTAAAACCTCCCAAAACATACAAACACAAAAATAGAAATAAATATTAATGGTATTAAAATAATCAGTTAAAAAACCATTAAAACTAAATAAAAACCCTATTCATAGCTTAAAAACACAGCACCCTCTGACATGATCTTAAAAACTTCCTTCTTTAAAAGTCTGCCTGCCATTGGAAGGACAGCAGGGAAAGGACCATTTTCTTTGGCTGTGGAACCACAACCATATGCTGTCTGGGCAGCCATTGCTCTCTCCTCACCACCGATTGGCCTGGCAGTGAGCCCTGATGTCTTAAAGATTTGTTGTGTTGGAAAAGGGGCATTGTGCAAGGCACTAGTGAATATCTCCCTGTGTGGCCACCTAAAAAGCACTCACACATGTAGAATGGCAAGTTATGCTTGTGTTTGTCACAGCAGGGTTTCAACTTTAGTGTTTTCTTGGTGATATGTCTAATGGTGTATGTGTGTGTGTTTATCTGGAAATGTAGAATACACCTAATGGCACTAAAATGTGCAGCAAGACACAAGTAAGCAAAAAGAAAATCACAGAAATAGTGCTATTGATACAAACCTATCCCCTCATTACATATCTCCCACCATACATATACATACATACTGTTTATTCCCCACCCTAAAAAGTTGACAGATTTTTAACCACAAACCATGCTCCTAATCAGTTCAGAGCATGAGATATAGAGACATATGTAAGTGAGGCCATTTCACTAATATTTACTTCATCCTGTGTCTGGACATGTGCAAATTTGTGAAAGTTCCAGATTAATTGTTAGCATACTCCTCAAAGTGTAAGCGTCATCAGACCCAACCTTTCAACCATGAAACAAAACAGACACCTTTTATCAGCTTCTTTCCTCTCTAAATGGTCTTCACTGTAAAAGCTTCTGATTGGTTTGCTAAAATAATTGAGAGTGTGAGCTGCTATTCTGTCTTTAGTGATATGGCTAATGGATTATGCTTTCATAGTTTAAATCAGTGGAAAATAAAGAAGCGCAGTATGTTGGCAACTAGGAGGAAATGGAGTTGAGAACAGAAATGTAGCCTGTACTTTATCCAGCTATTATCAGCTATAAATGCTTTCACATTTTCGCCCTGTCATGAGACATGAAGATTATAGTGTTTCGGTGTGTAATGTAGATTAAATGAGATGCAAACTAGCATGGCTAGGAAGTTGCTTTTACTTCACTGATTAGACTTGAATCAGTATAAAATGTAGGGAGACAGGTACAATAACAACATGAACTTGGTTTTGCTAGTTGGTGCTGAGATTTTTTTAGTTTCTACAAACTTTGCTTCTTATTTTGTTAAATACTTATTTATTTTGCCTCTCTAAGGAGCTCGGGCAATTCCCCTATTGGATTTGATGTAACTTAGGAGTTTTGTGATGGAGAGGGATTAAAACATGTCTTTCTGCTCCAAGTTAAACTCTTGGTTCATTTATATAAAGAAAGTCATATGAGACATCCAAAGCCTCCAAGTTGTATATATAATGCACAGACTTGGCTATTGTTGTAAATGCCTAGGTATTAGTGCAAATATCCTACACCCCATGTATTTCTGCTTTTATCTTGCCTTATATACTTCTTCTGAACTGCTAAAAAAATAAATAATGATTTTGGCCTTAGTGTCCCATGTTTTACCTCCTGAGCTGCTGTTCTCCATTTGATATATCTTATTGTTTCCAAGTTTTCCTTGCTTGCCAAGGAACTGTATTAATAAAAGAATACTTTAAATGTGCTGGATTGTTCTTTAGCATTTGCTTCTTTCCTTTACCTAAAAAACAGAACTTTTGAATATACAGTATCCATTTCAAGTCACACACCCCTCCCCTGTGAAAACATAATAGTGAATCTTATATTTTTTTACTCTTCTTGGGCTGGAGGACCTAAGATAGTGGTTATCAACCTGTGGGTCTCCAGATGTTTTGGCTTTCAACTCCCAGAAATCCTAAGAGCTGGTAAGCTGACTGGGATTTCTGGGAGTTGTAGGCCAAAACACCTGGGGAACCACTGGCCTGGGGAGTTCCATAAACACTTCTGGGAGGGAACATTTTTGGAGCATGGGTAACTGAAACCATAGATACTGTAAATAAGGGGGTCATACTATATTTCTAAATCCTGCTGACTGTTTTGGGAAGTTCCGTGAAGAATGTGTTTAAAGATACTCTTGTCAAAACATATTTTATGTTGATCTCTATAATTCTAGGAAACATGTACTGGTAATCAATTTAGGCTTTTTCTCTAATACTTCCAACAGTAGGAGATCTCATTTGCTAAGAAAAAGCCAATTAAAGATCACGGTGACATTTCATTGTACTTTCTGTTTCTTAAAGAGCATTTGTTGCTTAACTCATTGTGACAATATTCTCTATGTGAGGTCCATTAGTAATAATGAAACAGATGCATCCATAATGTTTTTACTTGTGAGTGAGATTAATTTTCCTCTCAAATAGGCATTAAACAGAAAAAAACCATTAGATTTTTCTTCTGCTAAGAGGTTGATTTAAAGTGTTCTTCAGTCTTCTTAAATTTTCTAAATCAACACACTATTGCCCTGAATTAGTTCACTCACCATTTTTTCTATCTTCTGCAGAGACTCACAGCTAGTACAGGAACCAGGCAACGAAGTAGGCTTTCCATTATGTCCCAGTACCTGTGCACGGTTCACAAGTGTTTCACAGTTCCAGGAAAAGCTTTTGTTCCAAAACCAGATGTAAGTTTCTTTCTTTCTTTTAGGAGTTGAAGCTTTATTCAATATTTTACAGAGGAAATAACATAAAAAGGTGGAGTACAGAATGAGACTGAATTAACTTTGACTTTCACTGGAGGGTTAGCAAAAAAAATCATAATTGTATGAGCTGAATTTTAAAGGATTCTTGAAAGCGTATTCATTAATAAAGTAACATTTATTTCTGAAAGAACAACCAAATATTGCACTGCTTTAAAAAGTAGAAATATTTGGAAAAGGGAGAGTTGTAAACTGTCCAGCATACGTTTCTAGAAGGTAGATTATTAGAATTGGAAAATACGAAGTTTAAAATGTTCTGAATAAATTGTATCACTATGTTAATGTTGACAGTGAACATTTAATATGGATTAGTTAGAATTCCAGGTATAGTGAACCTGATGCTTTGTGTATTCTTTCTTAAGTGTTTTAGCTCATTAAGCACTATCTAAATGTTAATCGTTATGGCTAGCAAACGTATCACCATGTGCCAGTAAGTTTTTATTTCTTTGGTGCTGACTGCAGATGGAACCTTTTGAAGTGCTAGTGGTCATTGTAGTATCACCTGTAACAAAGGGAAAATGTGTTCAAAGTTCCTTGATGCAGTTAACTAGAAAATAAACTTGTTGGCCTTTTCCTCCAAATTCGGGTTCACTTTTATGTGTGACCATAAACAGTACAAGTCACGTGTTCCCAGGGATGTTTCTATATTCTTAAATTAAGGACTAGAGGCCATTTCAAAGGAGCACTGCATTGTTCATGGTCTTTTTCCTTTGTCTTGTTCCTTGCACACGTAGCTTCATTGTTTTCAAAGTCTGACCATTGCAATGAAGAACCTGGCCTCAGTGGGACAGTAGCTCAGAGGTTAACTGTGCAGCTAATACTGGAAGTCATTCTTGGAGTATACCTTGGTATCAACTGTCCTACTCTTTTAACAGTCTGGGAGTTGACAGCTTTTTAGGAGTTGACAGCTTGAAAAGGAGATCCCCTTTCATAGCTCTTCTTTACAGAAAAGAGGCTTGAGATTTCTCAAGCGCCGCTGTCTCCGGTTTGTGTTGTATCTGTATACCGGTGCTTTGGGCAGAATTGCTATCGGTCCCATTACTAATGTTATAAATATTAGTATATTTTTACTTGTTTTTTTCCCATGGAGTCATGGTTTCTGTAAACGCCGCAGGTAGCTTGAGAAAAATCCTAATCTTCACAAGACAATGAAGAAGGTCTGAATCTGAATCCCAAATCTGACTTTGATCCTGAGTCTTTTCAGATAAACCATGAATTTCCTGACTAAATCCAGCCTTAGCCATAAGATTGGAATGTTCGAAGTTGTAGTATGGCATGTATAAAGATATGGAGGAAGGCTGATATAGTTAAAAGCAATGTGTTAGATCAATAAATTTATCACTGGACATACATGGGAATATTTTCACTGAAATGTATAGTATTATATTTGTTTGTTTGACTTCTTATCCGCTACTCTCTGGTGGCTCGGGGTGGCTTACAATCCAGGAGAAGCAAACAACAATATTTGTGTATTGTACTATTGAATGAGTGATTAAATATTCTGTAATGTGTATACATTACATGTATTGTTGTGGTATATTCAAGTTCACTTACAATGACCTTAAAAGTGAACCTACCACAGGGTTTTCCTGGCAAGATAAACTAGAAGGCACATGGTAACAGATGTAAATTACACACATTTTCCTTTAAATTATTTTGACACTCATAGCCTTGCAAGTGGTTCCTCTTGCCCAATTCACTTATCATGCAGTCTTCTTTTATTACATGATTTCTATTATGTGAGGAAATTTCCCAGGACAGAATTAATTCTGCAGGATTTCTGAAACTACCAGTGTTAGTGCTGATAATACACAATACCTTTTATAGCTGATACAATCCCTTTTATAGCTGATTTATTGCTGGTAAAATAATAATCAAATGCCTAAAGTATGTAAACTCAGAAGCTATTTTTGCCAGTAGATTAGCATCCATTTATACTCAACATGTGATCTTCGCATAGGCTTACAGAGATGATAAATACCCAGCTAGGAATGCAGATTTATTATTATTATATCTATTTTTATCCTGCTTTTATCTTTTGATTTGATACTCAAATATTTGAATGTCATGCTTGGCCCAAGCAGAGAACAAATGAATATTTCACACCGTTTAAGCGGATTTGCAGGTGACTAAAATAACTTGATGTTTTTTCAGTAGTGTAAAGTATATGTTTTAATTAAGATCATATGTTTCCATTTGTTCTGTTTATTTTCCTCACTCATTGCTAAAAAACTATTTTAAATTAAAAGTTCTAAGCAGGTTTTAAATGAAAGTACATTAAACTTAAGTAGAATTGTGATAGAGTTATATATAGGACAAGTGCATTAAATGATGTTTATTGAATTGTGGGACACCCAGCTCAGTTTTCATACTCATTTGGGGGCTCTGGGAAAGTTATTAAATCTCGGCCTAAACAATCCTATAGGGTTGTCAGTCAGGGTTGGTTGTCTAGGGCAGGGCTGTCCAACTGGCGGCCCGTGGGCCGTATAGCCCCCCCCCCAACCCCTTCCCCACGGCCCCCTACCCTCCTGCAAGATATTTGCTTTTTAAGATTTAAAAAAATATTTTTTCGAATTATTTTTTTGAATATTTTTTATTTATTTTTCCCGGCCGGGGGGGAGGGGTTATGGGCGGGGCGGGAGCAGGCTCCTTCCTCCTCCTCCTACTTCCTCCCTCCCCCTCTCTTCCTCCCTCCTTCTCTCTCTCTTTTTCCCCCTTTCATGCCTTCCCTTTTCCACCACTTGAAAGAAAGAGGGAAGGAGAGAGTGCGCCAAGAGAGAGGGGGCGTGGCCAGAGCGAAAAGGGGGCGGGGCCGAGTTCGGAGCACCCGGGAATGCTCATCCATTCCCTTTCCAGCTTCCTCCTCTTCTGAGGATTCCTGCCAAGTTTGGTCCTGATCCATCATTATTTGAGTCCACAGTGCTCTCTGGATGGAGGAGAACTCAAGGTTCAGTACTTTCTGTTGCTCTCATGAGAGTTTAGGTTTGATTCAACATGGCTGAGGAATGCTTTGATTGTATTTTCCCCTATAGCAGAAGGAGGTAGGACTGGATGGTTTTCCCCTTGGCAGAAGGAGATTGGACTGGATGGCCCTAGGAGGTCCTATTCTAGGAACCCATTGTAATTATTATTATTATCATCATCATCAGAGGCTGAATGGCCATCTGTGAGGAATGCTTTGATTGTGTTTTCCCTTATGGCAGAAGGAGATTGGACTGGATGGCCCTTGGAGGTCTCCTATTCTAGGAACCCATTGTAATTATTATTATCATCATCATCATCAGAGGCTGAATGGTCATCTGTGAGGAATGCTTTGATTGTGTTTTCCCCTTATGGCAGAAGGAGATTGGACTGGATGGCCCTTGGAGGTCTCCTATTCTAGGAACGCATTGTAATTATTATTATTATTATCATCATCATCATCAGAGGCTGAATGGCCATCTGTGAGGAATGCTTTGATTGTGTTTTCCCCTTATGGCAGAAGGAGATTGGACTGGATGGCCCTGGATGGCCCTTGGAGGTCTCCTACATCCAGGAACCTGTTGTTGTTGTTATTATTATTAGCAGAGGCAGAATGAATATTATGCCTTATCATTCAGGGTTATAGGCCTGTGTGGAAGGGCCCTGGCTTCTTATTTGACTTCCTTTCCACACATCTGAATAAAATCCCATGTTATTTGCTTTAAACCAGATTATATGAGTGTGGACTCCGATAATCCAGTTCAAAGCAGGTATTCTGGGTTATATGGCTGTGTGGAAGGACCTGAGTCCACACTGCAATATAATCCAGTTCAAAGCAGGTTTTGTGGGGTTTCCTGCCTGGATATTCTGAGTTATATGGCTGTGTGAAGGGCCCTGAGTCCACACTGCAATATAATCCAGTTCAAAGCAGGGACTGGGACTTGAGACTGGGATTTTGGTGTTCATCTCTATCTCCAAGTCAAAGCCCCGGTGTCCTCCACAGACACCTCCAAGGCGGGAGGGGGGGGGCGGAGCCGGGGAGGGGGCGGGGCAGAGCCTGGGAGGGGGCGGAGGTGGGGGCGGAGCCGGGGGCAGAGGCAGACCCTTCGGCCCCCCAGGTCATCAGTAACCGGAATTCCGGCCACAGGTCCGGTAGAAGTTGGACAGCCCTGGTCTAGGGCTATAAATGCATTGTAATGACTTGTTCAGCATTGTAAGATTATTCCTTCTTCAAAGAAAACCAGTACATAAAATAGGGATGGGGATCCTGCCTATCCATTGGCCTTGACTCATGTTGAGGAATACAGGGTCCAATAACATCTGGTGGGTTCCACAACCCACTTTCAATATAAACTTGTTCTTTCTGTATATACATTTTGTCCTTTCTTTATTCTAAGTGGTTATGAATTAACTACAGACATATCTGAACTATAACCACAAGGGAATCTTGTCACAATGCAGAGACTTCAAAGCCAGACCCAGGAGTAAAAGGGGATAACAAAAAGTTTATTGAACAATAACTGGAGAAAGGACGAACAAAAAAGTAGCCAACTCGGCTCAAAAAACCCCTCAAAAATCCCAGGGAAGAGTTCCACAAAATAAAGCAACAAAACAGCTCAAAACAAACACTAGACGTCCGCCTGCGAAGTCCTGAAGGGAGAATCCAGAAGCGTAGTCACGAGTCCAATCCAGAAGTCCAAAGCAGGGGAAAGGCAATAGAAAAGGAGGAGACGTTCCAAGGGTCACAGGAGGTAAACTCAGCGGAGAGCAAGCCCCGTCTCAGGGACACACGGCAGGTAAGAGTATCAGGAAACTGGAAAAAGGTACTTGATACCAGGAACACAGGAGAGTCAGAGACAAGAAACCAGACAGCAACTCTTTGACTGCTGCAAAGACAGCCCCAAAACTCATTTCTTATATAGCACTTACACATCACTGTCTTCTGAAGACTCTCCTTGATCAGGAGCACCAGCTGCTGTATCTCCTACAGCTGCGGTGCTCTGTGTTCGCCTCCACTCTTGCCAACGCTGTTGCATGCTTAAAGTGTCCCAATCTGTTTCTGAACCCCCAGAAGGCCAGAATAAATCACTGTCAAAGCCACAAAATGTGTCAGACACATCGTTACACACATCCCTTACTTCCTGAACCAATGTTGAATCTAAATCCGTATCACTTTCCTCTGACCCCATTTCTTCTTCCCCAGAAAAACCTTGGAAAGTGTCTGAATCAGAAGGTGCTCTAAGTATCTGCCGGATTCTTTTTCTTTGTTCCAATCCTTCCACACTAGAGTCATTAGCAGCCCTTTTCCTTCCAGCTGCAGACTCTTCATCACACAGAGCCACACCCCAGTCCATACTATTGCTTGATGCTATTGACCCAGCATCTTCCCCAATACTACTAGTAGTAGTAGCTGAAGGCTCAATCACAACAGAAACTTTTTCATTCTTCGTAGTCAGTTAGTGGGCTATGTGAGAATGTCTTTTGTGTGCTATTCAAATATTCCTTTTTTAGCAATTTAGATATACTTTTATTTTACCTCATGGTGGGGGACCATATTGGGTTTGTAGAGAAGGAGAAAGGGGGATGAACTAGGCTGATGTCCTGGCATACTGAGCCATGTACTACATGCAGTTGACGTGTGCCAAGATTGACTTGTGCCAGAAACTGAGTTGTTGCTTTTTATGCAGATCTATTTTGACTTAGAAATGATACCATTGGTGGTAATAGTTTTGTGTGCTTGCATTCCTGTGTATGTGTAACCCGTGCTACATGCTCATTCCATTTTTTCTGCCTTCTTTGTACTGGATCTGTCCTTGTGTGTGAAAGCTATGGCAGCAGTACATGCCTCTAGGGAAGGTACTCAGTGCTGTCAGTGATGGTTCTCCTTCTCTGTCTCTCTGCATGTGGTATTTCTTTTCCTCTGACATGGCTTTGTTGGCAGCAATTGCACTATACCTTTGTGAACGTGTTGGGATGTTTGCTTTTTAAAAAAAGTGAAGTCTGGTGAAATTTCAGCTTTTATGATTCTGTCCTAGTATAGGGTTGCCAGACCCCTTCAAAATGATTATATCTTCAATTTCTGGTAAATTCTTTAAACTATTTTTATTAACCCAATGTTTCAAAAAAAAAACCCAAACCATTGTATAATTTGTTTAGAGGCTGCTAACAAATGTTATGCATACTCAAATGTTGGTTATGTTTCCTATGTTCTTCTATAATGTAATTATTAATTTTGAGGTCTAGAAAGGTTATGGGATGTTGAGGAATTACATAGAATATGATAGTCATATTTATTATACTGATAAATTTCCACCTCTTACTTTCTAGACAAAATTATCCCCAAAATCTGCTTCAGAAGAAGCATTAGATTGCACACTCATGAGGATTTATATTCTTCACTGCAGAATACTTGTTTTTTTCACTCTCTTGGTCTGGATTAGATCCTAGAGATGTGTGGTCCATTAATCTGGATGTTAGAGGTGGCAGTTGTGATTTTCTGCATGTATTTCTCCTATAAATCCCATCAGCCGTAGCCAGCATAGCCAAGAGTAAAGAATAATAGGCGTTCCTGTTTAATAATACCTGGAAGGCCACAGTTATTTATGGCTATTTTGGGGATTTAAAAAAAGGTTCTTTATTTGTGTTTCTAAACATAAATATAGTTATTAGTAAAGCAGATTCCTTGATTGCTAAAATCCAGTTGCACATATGGAGAGGATAGAAAACCTACTGGATCAGCTCAAAGACCTAACCTAAGCCATCATTCTGTTTCTTGCAGTGGACAATTGGACTCCTAGTGGCTGAGAATGAGAGCAAGAAGGAAGACCTTTTAGAACAGTGCTCCTCAGTAACTGTGGTACTATCTGTATTTTTGAAGGTAGCATATGCATGGCTGTCCAACTTCTACCGGCCCAAGGGCCGGAATTCCGGTCACTGATCACCTGGGGGGCCAAAGGGTCTGCCTCCGCCCCTGGCTCTGCCCCTCCCCGCCCTGGCTCCGCCCCTCCCCGGCCCCGCCTCTTCCTTCTCGCCAGTGCGAAATCGCCGCTTCTGATGGCTCCGCCCTCCCTCCCCCCATGGCTCCGCCCTCCCTCCTAAAGCGTCATGCCGGGCCTCAGAAGCGGCGATTAAAATTTTTAAAAAAATATTTTAAACAGCTGGTTTCTTGCAGGAGGGTAGGCGGGCCGCATCCAAGGGGCTGGCAGGGGCGTTTGTGGCCCGCGGGCCGCCTGTTGGGCAGGTGTGGCATATAGCCACCATGACTCATAGCCATTGGTAATCTTATTTCCTTTTAAGGTACATATAACATCGTTTCCTTTTAAGGTCTCCCCATGTTACTCCATGTTTTATAGTTTTTGTTCACTGAACCTTCCTCAGTTCCATTTTACTGGGTGATCTATGTTTCTAGTGCTATAAGACAGATATAAAAAGTCTCTTCCCCCCAAAACATATATTATGTGCACACAACTTATTGTGTGTTTTACTGGCAATAGAAAAATCTGTGCATATGCATTTAGGATACTGTCCCAGGTGGTTATTGGTTAAAGCTTTTTCATCATTGTGTTCCTACTAAAATTCTAATCCTGCATCTCTTTTTGAATGGAAATGAAAGGTTTCAAACAGTGAAGAATAATAATTTCAGCATGTTAAAAAGAAGGTTCTGAGAAGCAGGGCAAGTTAACCAACTGAATCATGCTGGCAATGTAATTACAAACTGCGTTGCTATCACCTGCATGGACTCTGTGGCAGACTGCCAGAAACCTTGGGGCTTGATCCAAGAGTGTCTTATAAATAGTTTGCATTAAGTATTGGTTTATGTTGAGCATAGTGATGGGCAGATTAAACCTGTACTCAAGCACTGAACAGTTGTCTGTAACAACGGGAATTTCGTTTGCTAAATCTACTTGTAGAAATAGTAGACATGGTGTGTAGATCGAATCTAGGAAAGGAAATACTTAACAGTTTTTAAATATTCAACTTGGAGGGTCAAAACCTTTACTTCAATTATAAGTATATTATGAATGCCCTGCCTGATTCTTAACCTTGATGCAATGCATAACTTTAAATCAGCAACAGACTGCTAAGTAGACGATTATTTTGAAATAAAAGGGAACCTGCTTCAGGTGCCCATGGGATGTTGGCAGTTATGTGAGGTTTGGCAACAACTGAATGGCAGTGTCTTTTTAGCATGTGTAATGCAATCATACTGTGGGTAGGTTTGTTTGTTTTATTAATGAAGCAACATATTTTGACCATAGCAATTGGAAATTTAAATTGATGCTGAAAGATGATGCCATAGTTTTAAAACAGACCCATAGAGTAGATTTAGGTGGTGTCTTATTAAAGTGGCATATTGCAGATACAATATTTTTATGTAAAAACAAACATTTGTACTCTTACTTTTGTTCTTTTCTACTAAAATTCAGTTACAAAGCAATGTCAGCAATATGTTACTTTTTGATAGTTGAAAAAAATACTGTCTTGAAAGTGAATGACATGCCACACATCAAGAAGAGAAAATTGTTGTTATTTAAAATCACAACAAAAGTACAATAAACAGAGCTCTCCCCCCAACTGTATTTACACATAGTCCTTCAGGTTGTAACCTGACGTGTTTTCTTGCTGAGCTCCTGCGAAGGGTTGCTGTGGTTTGTTGGGGTAAATCCAGGCCCTCTGCTGTTTTCTCAAACAAGAAGTGCCAAAGATGGCACCCGCAGCGAGCAGAAGTCCTGCTGAAATGAATCCGATGTAAACTGCTCCTCCTGGTTCATGTTTATTGCTTTCTGGGATGTTTGGGTCCAGGAAATTTGAAATGATCTCTCTGGTGTACCAGGCTGTTGGTATCAAGCCAAATATTCCTGCGAGGATAAAGAAGACTCCTCCTGCAAATGAAGTGTGGCTTTTCGTGTCTCTGTTTCCTCCCAGCCGGGTGCATTTCATCCCGACTGTGGCAAGGCAGATCCCAAAAGAGGAGAGGATACAAGACAAAACCATGGTGGTCCGTGCCGCTTGGATGTAAACAGGGAGAGAAAGGATGGAGTATTTCAGTGTGCAGCTAAACATCCCAGTGCTGTACCATGTGCAATCCATCCAGAGCCCTTGCATCTGAGTTATGGCTGTGATGATGTTTGAACCCATGTCTGCGCTCACTTTCCAGTTGGGCAGTAAGGTGGCTGTGATTGCGCCGAATACACCGAACAAGGCGAGGACAAATGCGAAGAATTGCAGAGCTCCTGATGCCATGATGCGATTTGCAGTCACCTTTTGTCTGCCTGGTTCCTTCCTGTTGTTGTAAACGTGTGTAACTGTCTGATAGCTCCCCAGCCAAGGCTGTAGCTGTCTGTATGCAGTTGGAGGGGGAGGGGACAAAGTGGCAGGGCCAAAGGAAAGAGAAGTGAACAAACAAGAGCTTGCATTTAAAATTGCGGCTATCTGAATGAATGACTGGACGTGACCCTTCAGCAGATGAGAAGCCCACAAAAGCACGGAGCAGCTGTACACAGGGCACTTGAACAGAAATGATTACAAATGAACAGTGTGTGAGCAACTGAGCGCAAGGAGAAGCCCTTCCAATAATCCACAGTGCAAAAACCCTGCTCATTTGCAATGTTAAGGCATGGCAATAAGAGAATGCAGATGCTAAAAAGGAAAGAAACGCAATATTAAGCAATTCTTGCTTTCAGCAAACAATGGAGGAGCCTTAATCTAGTTTGGTGACATAAGGCAGCAAAAAAGTTTTTAAAGTATCTCATTGTAGTTGCAGAAACAGTTTTTCACATTCAAATCTACAGTTAATGAAAAGATGATACGTATGATTATATTTTATTTAAATTCTTACAAGAAATGTTTGTTTTGTTGAAGTATAGCATAATCTTTTCCTATTTTCATTTTTCACCAGTTGCTCAGCATGTCTTTATTTTACAAAGACCCTGGATAGCTTACTACTGTTATATGAAGAGTCAGCCTTCTGTACTGGGCAGACAACTCTTGAATACTGGGAACAAGTCAAACTGAAGATTTGTGGGTACGGCTCACCTAGTGTTAAGCACATTTAAGTGCTATTAACTTTAAATAGGACAGTTAAGGTTATGCTTAATATTCAAATATAAGAAATGTGCTGAATAGTTCTCTTACAAACTGGACTAGCATCTAGTTTTCTTTGATTGTAATTTTTCTGCATGACAAAAGGTTGGGCTAAATAGCCCCTTGTGGTCTCTTTCAACGCTAGTTCAATGTGGGTTGCTGTGTGTGGGTTTTCTGAGCAGGAAGCAGCCAGGCTTTGAAGCTGCAAGGCCATTCAATGCTAATCAAGATGGCCAATTGCAGCATTCACACTTGCCTCAAGCAGACAGTAGTCCTTTCTCCCACCCTTGACATTCCAGATATGTAAACCTCACTTGTCTAGTTTCCAACAGACCTCACAACATCTGAGGATGCCCGGCATTGATGTGGATGAAACATCAGGAGAGAATGCTTCTGGAACATGGCCATACAGCCCAGACAACTCACAGCGATTCTGACCATGAAAGCCTTCGACAACACTAGTTCGATGTTTTTTTTATAAAAATCTTAGAATCATAGTCATCTCATTGTATTTGCTAGACAAAATTCTGATACGATGACTCCAAAAACATCATCTTATAACATAATACATTCCCTTTTATTCCTATTCAGAAAACTTAGATTTAGAAGGGGGCCAAGTTTTAAGACTTTACCTATGGATTACTTACTTAATTCCTTGTTAATCCTAAAATATTACGTCCTGTGATAGTCATTCATTCTAAATGTGAGCCCACTTTCTACTGTAATCTTGGAGGCATTTATTAACACTCCAAAGTTCATAATAATGCCATATATTTAGTTAAGTATCGTCATTATGGCAGAATGGTTAAAATTGTGAGTTTGGAGGTTGGCCAACATATTACAAGGAAGTACAGTATAAGAAAGGTTTGGAAAAACTCTGTTAAGATTTCCCTCTCACACATTTTGTGGACACACTTCCTTTCTCCAGGTATGCCATCTTTGCTTAGGTTTTCTAAATTGGAACAAGGCGCAATACCTCCACAAAATCAGTAGTAACATCACATGCTTTGTATTTGGAAGGCTTGCCACCAATCAGTAGGCAATTGTAGGCAGATGGACTGGTGTGATTATGCTTACTTTTTGGATCTAGTATGATAAAAGTAACAGAATTTAGCAATGTTTAATTTTTACGCATTGATATTTAATTAATTTTTACAACATGTGTGTTTAGCTTGGAGAGGTTTGTATAATCAGATCTAAGTGATAGGTGAGCTAACATCGCCTCTGAACTGGAAGATGTAATTGAAAAACAAGTCTAAACATAACGTTTGCAATCCAGTAATTAATAGGTTCTTTTGCTGTGCATTTGTATGTGTAAGTAGTCTTGGATTCCAAAGATATAGGAAACAGATGAAAACTTTCTCTGCTGAAACAGCCCTTTTAAAACTTGCTCAGCTAGATTTTTGTGGGTAACAGAGTGATTTTTTAAAAAGCACTTACAATTTTATCTGCAAATAATGTATTGCATCAACAAAAATATATATCTTTAGGTAAAGATTCTTCTCATTTTCACATTCATATTTTGTTGATGTATAACCTCCAGATCTTTATGTTTTCTGTACAGAAGGTAGAGGACTAAGGCAATGTGATTTGCTGTAAAGAGCTTTTACGTTTTTAAGATTTGTTTATATTTTTTAAATTGTGGTTTTTTAATAGGATAGCTAATAGATTTTTTCTGTTTTTATTTTCAGAGCTGTAACTGTAGGTGTATATTATACCATGGCTTTTAAAACTTTTCCCACTCATGACCTCTTTCCACCCTAGAAATTTTTAAGTGGTCCCAGGTATATAGACTAAAATTCCTATTCTGACATTAGTACATTTTTTGATGTTGGTCATTGACCGTTATATATATATATATATATATATATATAGAGAGAGAGAGAGAGAGAGAGAGAGAGAGAGAGAGAGAGAGAGAGACTCGCTTATCCAACCTTTGCTCATCCAACATTCTGTATTATCCAATGCAGTCTGCCTCCCTCCCACATCCACAGGTGTTTCAGTACATTGCAAAGTTTTGGTGCTAAATTCATAAATACCGTAATTACTACATAACGTTACCGTCTATTGAACTGCTTTTTCTGTAGATTTGTTGTATAACATGATGCTTTGGTGCTTAATTTGCAGAATTATAATGTAATTTGATGTTTAATAGGCTTTTCCTTATTCCCTCCTTATTACCCAACATTTTTGCTTATCCAACATTCTGACAGCCCGTTTTATATTGGATAAGTGAGACTCTACTGTGCTTATATATAGGGGGGGAGGTTAAAATGAAAAATTTGCTAATAATAAATCAGCATTTGCAAGGCTAATGTCACTTTTGTGGAGTATAGCTGAAGCATTTTATGCAGGGTCCACTGTAAACATTGCATGTTGTTGCTAAGTGGCATTCAAAAATCTTTTGCTGTTGCCAGTTTTTTTGTGACCCAAACATTGAGCTCAGGGAACCCCATTTGGGGTCGTGGGCCACAGCTTAGGAAGCAGTGTGTTATACAACTGTTGTAAAGCTGCAGGGAATAAGGTAATATAAATCAACTAACTGAAATATGGTTTGACACAATTTTAATCACCATGGCTAAATGCTATGGAATCATGGGACTTGTACTTTGACGAGGCATTAGCATCAAAGTCCAGCTCCCATGATTCCATAGCATTGAGCCACGGTGATTAAAATGATATCAAACAGCATTAATTCTACATTGTAAACACACATTTAGAGTGATACTGCCATAGAAGATATTTCAGTCATTTATCTTCTCATCCTTTGGTTAAATGTGTTCAAATACTATTTACTTTCTATGCAATGATTTTTAAAAAATAAGTATATTTATAACTTTCAGAACTCTTGAGTTTTACAGTTAGACAACAACCTTGTTCTGTATCTTCTCTGAATTCTTTATTTGACACTGTTATTGCAGGAGTGTGTAAGCATTTGCCCCTTGTGGTCTATAACTTGGGCTGTTTTCCTCTTCTTTAGTAGAGGCTACATAGCAATGAGAGCATTCATTAGCCACGCCTGTGTTCGATTTCTGTGCAACTGCAAATCTGCCTTGGCACCTTGATTCAGGGGAGACCAGCATGGGATAGGCAGGGCAAAAGGTGACTTTTTATGCTGACCTTAAATATTATCTGGACTACTATGTTGACCGCTTGGCTGGAGCCTTCTCCCACAATCTGAGCTTTGAAAAAAATAGCACCCGAGCTTTTGAAATCGCTGATGACAAATTTAAGAACTTGGTATTTATTTGACAAAAAACAGACGGTAACAATTTTTAAATAAAAAAATCTAGTAATGTCGGAAGCTGTTTCGCCTTATTTTCTTTTATATGGTGAAGAAAGCTTGATTTCAAAAACAGTGGTCTTGTTCCATTTATTAAAGCAGCATACTCCAACCTAGCACATTTTGTGAGTTTTGCTTTCCTGCTCCCATCATCCCAAAACAATCATGCTGACTGAAAATGTTGGCAGTTGTAGTTCAACATATGTATTTATGTCCATGTGATGGATGGACATCATGCAGAGGAACACATTATTTGAGAAATAAGTCAGGTTAAAACAGAAGTCTGCAAGATCCTTTCTGCCCTTTTGTGCTCTCTGAAAACTTGCTTGATCATGTTCCATATAACTTGAAAATCTGCTAATCTGCTAAAGTTAAAGGGTTAACATCGCTCAGTCTGTATTTCTAAGGAACCAATGGGGCATGAATGCTTGAATCCGTTCCAAAGCAGGTGCATATGTTTGCTCTCGATCCATCTCCAAGACCGAGAAGAGAAATAATGGGAGCTGTCCCTGGGTGGTACTGTCTACCTCATTAATCTATCACTGATGCTATTTCAGTGCTTAAGTTTTAAAGTCAGCAGCTTTAAAAATTAGGCTTCTCCAAACAATAATGGTGGCTTCTGTCCCAACGAATTAGGAGCACACTACATTAAAATCCCAGTGAAATGTTATTCAAGTCAAAACATTTTAAACGTCAGCTGTAATGTAAGAATCAATTATTAAGTTCAGTACTTACCTTCGAATTGGAGCTCCAAGATGGTTTCTTGGCAGGGGAAATTGTAGAAACGCAACCTCTTTGAACGTAAAGATCTCTAGTCCCCGTAAAAAATTGCATTTGCTTTTTTTTTATTAAACAAAAATAGCTCTCTGGTATTATGAGCACAGCAGTGCTGCCGGTTCCCTGTCTCACTATCATCTACCAGGGAATAAAGAATGACTTTGTGTAAATGACTGCATTGGAGAAAATACTTTGAGTAGGGAGTAAAAGCTAAGAGATTATGAAGGAAACATATGTGAACTTTTAGTCCAAAAAGCATAATGATTTCCAGATATCTAGATGAATGTTTCATAATAACTTGGAAATCTTGGGCATCTGGAGAAATTTAGAACACATGTATACTTTTTTTTAAATCCAAAACTTACTTTTTCCCTTCTAATTAAACTGACTTTGACTTTGAAAGTTATTGGAAAACACTATAGAGTACGCTGTGGCACAGCTGATGATAAGAAATAAGATAGTTGCAAAGCAGTAACCCCACATCATCCACCATCCACCATAAGATTATAAGGTCAGTAAACTATTTCATGTAATAAATGCTTGCATACCTGCTAGTTGCAGCTTGTAGCCTTCTCTACTTCTTTCGGTAATGACTTCTCTTTCTCTAAAGACCATAAAGCTAAAGGTAGCAAGACTTTCTGATGAAGCTTATGTGAGGGATGTCACAGGGTATATAGCAAATAAAACAAAAAGAGAAACATGCTGATCATGCACCAAGATAAATATGTGTTTTCCTCTGTTGTCTGATTTTCCTCGACACGTGGATTACTGGTTTGTAACGCACAATATTCTATAGCGCTATAGTTTTTCTTTACTTGCAGCCTTGAAGTAACTAATATTTCTAATGTTCTTTTCAGGAAAGTGCTTTTGAGATGCACTCGGCAGCTTAACACAGGGTTATGCTCGATTTCTACAGTCCTTGATAGCTTGGTAGTTGGACTTGGTGTTTGCAGACACTGGCCATTCTCTGGCTTGGGTCTCTGGAGGCACTCAGTATCATAACAGATAATCCCATTCTCCTCTTGCTTATGATAAAAGTAACAGCTTGTGCTTATGATTACTGGCTATTTCGATATGATTGAAGAAGTCTGTGTTTATTTAGGACATTGTTTGCTTTCAGAGTGATTTTGTTAAGGAGTAAGCATTCATAAGATTGAGGTGTTTCCTTCAAGCTGTCAATTATTTTCAGCTTTGGGGTGAATGTTAAATCGGCAGAGCAATTAACACTGAAAGTGTGCAACAAGCAAGCCTTTGTCATGACTGCCTTCCACCTAGAAACCTATGTCCTTATTGTGACAGACCATATGGATCTGGAATATGTCTCCACAGTCATTCTACCCTTGGGAGACAATCATAATTTGCCATGAGTGATCAGCTTAAGTAGTAAAAAAAACTGGAAATGTATCTATTGTAATGTTGACAACTGCACAGCAAACTTTCATGTACTTCTGTCCTGTTTAAAGAGGTGCTTGGTTCAGTGTCCAGTGAACGAGGGATGAAGGAATGTGTGGCCCTCCAGATGTTGTTGAGATATTGGAAGATGATGGGGGTGGTTTTCCAACATCTGCAGGGCCGTGGATTTCTTGTTCTTTCTCTAAACAGAAGACCACCAATTTGGGGGGAGGGGGATCCACATTTCATACATAGATTCCTGGGGAGAGACAGAAAACAAATTCAGACAGGCTTTGTGATTGGATTCTTGTTGATATCCATTTTGGTGGAACTTCTCAAATAGTACTCTTAGCTCTTTCACATCTTTCAAATATACAGCAGGCCATTGTGCTTGCGGTTGTTGCAGTGTAAGAGTAGAATGGTGTGTATATAAGGGGAGGTTCACATATTCCAATAGGTAGAATTTAAACAGCAGTTCTAGAAGCACAAGAGAGTCAAACTTTGGACAGTTAGGTTTTTGCCAGCTTTCAAAGGGTTCTCAAGATATCTTGTAAAAGGTTCAATGCAAAAAAGGCAAATTAAATCAAAAACATTTTTTGAAAGATTGCAACATATGAGCAGTGGTACTTGGTTGCCATTCCACTGTTCATATGGAAGAATGAAAGAGGTTCTTTAAAATTGTAGATGACTTTGAGGCAGCTGAGCAGACGGAGAAGAACTGAAGAGTTAAAATCATGCTATTTGCTTTGGACTTAAAAAAAAAATTCCTCTCTTCCAAGAAGCTCAAAACAGCATATGTGGTGTGCTTTATTTAGTTTCAGGTTGTTTGCTCTTCTTTTTGGGCTTTTTTGGATCTTTTTGTACAGAAGGTTTGTTTTTTTTAAAAACATCCCAGGGAAAATCTAGACTTAATAGCATGTTTCTGATGTACTGATTATACTACATAGTAGAATTCCATTGTTCTTGGGCAGTTGATGTGGCAGAGGGTAAAGATATGTGTCTAGACAAAGTTATACATTGTGCTTGTAGGGGTTTCCCTCCCTAAAAATGCCAGCAAAAAGTTAGTCTTATTTTCAGTTCTCTAAGCATATATTCTTTTGGTTTTCTTTTTCCTTTTTTGCCCCAGCTGGTTAATATGTATAAGTAAGAAATAAGATATGTCAGTAATTTCCAATCATCCAATTACAAGTGAACAATATTGTCATGTATCTGTTCCTATAGCAACACAGCGGCTTTCCTACTTCTGTGAAATTAAGCCTATAATGGCATAAATGATGAGATGTCTTTTTTCCCCACATGATGTAAATATCCAAGTGTAGCATTGACACTGTGATATTTTGCTCTACAATATATTGTGAATGCTCATCTGTTATCTGATTTATACAAGTATTTATTATTCTTGATTGGATTTAAATCTACTTACTGCTAGACAAAGTATTTCCCATTCCTGGAAGGCTTGTTCCAACTTATTAGAAGAATGTTGCCAGAAAATGACTACCAGATCTAGAGAGATGATTCCACAAATCCTTTTCAATGACAGTTTCAACACCTAGGAGTTTTTGTATCCCTTTTTTGCCATATTTCTCTGATTGTGGCATAACCAGTGATACATTTTGGCACTATACTCCACAAGGTTCCTGCTAGAAGCCAAGAATTAATTCCTTTATCCAATAGCACTGATCTTCTGCAATAATACACATACTCATAAATTTATGTGAAATCTGATTTCATTCTTGAAGCATCAGAAGAGAAGGATGCTTAAGATCTACTTTAAAATTTTGCCCTACTTACAAAGAATGATGCTGTTTATTTTACTGCTATCATGTATGAAAACAATCCATTCTGGGAGAATTCCTAAAATAGATCCTATTTTATTCATGTAGGATGAGCATATCATGCAAAACTGGGAAAAATTTAGAGGAATTAGATCAGCTTGAACCCCACTGAAAAAAATGGGAATGGGATTTTTAAAGAATTGGCTTCAGTGAGGCTTAGATACTTTTTTTCTGGATTGTGCAATATGGTGAAAAGTATACGAGGACCTCCACGGTGACCCTTGCAAGTACTATATCCTTTATTAACATTAATTCAGACTAGCTTGATTGAGATAAATGCAATTATTTCATGGTTTTATGTGTAACTGGAACTTGAACACTTTCAATGTAAAGTCCTATAGTACCTAAAGCACATTGGTAGCCATGGTGTGTGGAAAAAGAAAGAAGACGAGAGGCATTTTATTCTGTGCCATCAGTAGCAACCTTTGACATGGTTGTTTCCATATTTATCTGAAAGCATACTTTACATGATGATATACCAAGGGATCTATGTACAAAGCTTCTGTTTTTCAGATAGATTGAGTCACATTTACTACATTTGAGCTATACGTCAATTAGAAATCTTTAAACAAATAATATTTGACCACAAGTTTACTGTAGATGCACAGATCCTTTTCTTAAGCAATATTTTTTATTAAATCTTCATTCGCAGGTAGATGTGACTGTTATTCATTTTACACCGCTAGTGCAACCAAAGATTGAACAGCCATTTAAACTGGTGGAAAAAGTTGTTCAAACTGTTTTTCAGTTCAGAAGAAAATACTGTCACCATGGTATACGGTAAGAAATCTTCCTTCTCTACATAACTTATGGCTTAAATCTATTGGTTAATCTGAACTTTAGTACACTCATTAAACCAGTGGTTCCCAACCTTTTTTGACCAGGGACTACTTGGACCATGGACATGGACCAAAAGGGTTACAGATCAGTTTTTGATGAACTTAAGATTTGGTTTGGTTATTTGGGGTGCATTGGATAGATCACATCAGCTCTAGTTTCTGATACAGAACATGTGCCATCCATTAGTCGCCATCTGCCCGCCCACAGAAAACTATATTTAATAATCTAGAGCTGATGTGGTAGTAGTAATCTTTCGTGGGTAGTCAGCCTCCCTCCTCCTGCCATCCCTGTTGCCTCGGTACTATGAGAGAGTTTCACGAGAGCTCTCGTTGTTGCACAATTTCTGGGCAATGTTGTAGTAATGGCGAGACCGCGGACCACATTTTCTTTCTTGTGGACCACTGGAGGTCCTTGGGCCACAGGTTAGGAACCACTGCATTGACCCAATGGATTAACCAACTTCTCCTTGATTTAATGAGTCATATTGGTAAATTTGGATCTTTAACTTTGTGTGTATGAGTGTGTGTGTTAAGGTTTCTCAGATTTGAACAAAAGAAAAACAAAAGAAATAAAAGGAAAAATAGAGTCATTTTTTCAAAATTAAAAAAAATGACCTTAAAATTTCTTTTGGGCAGTTATACATATTTATAATGTATTAATACTTCCCTTTCCAAAATTGCTCCATTTAACCAGTAATTGGAAATACCAAAGCTTATCAAGGGTAAGTGGATATCTCTTTTCCCCTACAGTGACCAAATTGCCCCCTCCCCATATTTATCAGAGGGCCTCTGAAGCCCCCAACCATGGCCTTATAAATCTCAAGGAGAGCCAAGGCCTGTGTCTCCTCAGCTGAACGCGAAATATTTACAGTAGACAGATTGCCAAACAACCCTGGCAGATGTCAGTGTAAACTGTCTGGTTACAGGGACATAGCCAAATACTGCTCTCTCCCACTACAATTCTCAAGACGTCCATGGCCATGAGAGATGATTTCTGCAGCAATATGGTAGGTTGAGGGGATGATAGCTAGATCAGCATTGGGTCATTCTGTGTGTGGTACTCATGTGCTACACTGAGCCAATCAAGATTTCCTAGTGACTTTGGGAGTCCAAATACGAGTACTTTTAAATGAAAACAGTATTAAATGTCCTATGTGTTCCTGACCTATGATTTGTGTAACAGTCCATTACTCCCAGCGTAACACATTTTTCTGGTGGAAGTGCAGAGCAGCAAGGAGAGTGGGAGGCAGAGAAAGATATTGCCATCAGGACAGAAAACCATCTCTCAATGTGTGAGCCAGTAGAACAGTTTTATTTCTTGACAGCATCCAATTTTTCTGTTTTCTCTTGTCACCTGTAGTAGCTGTGCGAGGAAATAGTGTCCACTTTCACAGAAAACCTGCTTTAAAAGAGTGTTACAGTTGAGGAATATACCAACAGCCTCTGAAACTAGAGCCACTTCCTCAGCAACTCTGCTTAAGACTAAGGCTAGTAAGTCGACTTTCTAGATCTACAGTCAGGATTCAGTTGCAGTTTGCCTGAGAGGAAGACCTTGTTCACGAGTCGCTCCCATGAGGAGCCCTTTTTGTAAGCAGGCATTTCTTCCACTTTCGAAGCAGAGTGTTCCACCTCTCAAAATAATTCCAGTACAGTTCCCTAAGAACTTTTAGCATTTGATAAGAAACTCTATGCCGTCTTCTTTTCAAGCCACTTTGAGTTCCAGGACTGGAGAAAAGGTGGAAGCAACTGAATAAAATAATCTTCTGGTGAAGAGTCTCCCATTATAATTGTGTATGTAACTTTACATATGTAGACCCTCTGACATTGCCTTCAAAGGCTGCTTGTTTCTGTTCCAAGCCCTTGCCCTCCTTCTTCTACTAGGTTGACATTTCCAGACTGAGCCTTGCCACTACCACGTTCTCTGAGCTACAGCTTAAACACAGTGAAGCACCCTTGACTCATTTACACATCTGCAGACTCAGCAGTACTATCCAAATGTTGTTGCATAAGTTAGGCTTTGTCATCTTCATTCCTCCTCACTTTTAGAAAGAAGGTAAAAACATGGATGTGGGACCAGGCCTTTGGGTAATTAGGTGGAAATGACAATGACATATTGACAATTGGCTTGGAAATGGTTTATGGATAAGTTAAATGGAGTACTCAATCATAGAATTCGGCTAGATAATGGCCGCCAGACTGGTAATAGCTTCGTAGATGTAAAGTATATTGTTTTAATGTTTTAATTACTATAATTATTGGTGATTTGTATTTTATTATGTGGCATCAAATTGCTGCCAATTGGAAGCTGCCCTGAGTCCCCCCCCCCCCCCAGGGGGTTGAGAAGGGCGGGGTACAAGTGTCTGAAATAAAATAAATAAATTTGGCATTTTGGCTGAACTTTCTACTAGCTGAATTCTGGTAGACCCCCCATATCCGTTTTTGTGTGCCTCCCGAAAATGGCCGGGTAGCCACTTAGCCTTTTTTGGTCCTCACCTAAAACAAATATGGCTAGATCTGGTCCACTGGCGGCAATGGGGAGCTTACTTACAGTGCACCCTGTTAGCTATTTTTTAACATTTGGAGGAAATATTTGCATTGTAATAGTGTCCTTATATTAGAAAGTAATTGCTCATATTTTTCTTGCAAGCATCACATAATGTGAATCTATGGTCATTTTATTGCAATTGATTAGTAATGGCAACAGTGAATTAACTAGTTATGGCGTCGAAGTAAATGGACAAAATGTTAGTTAATCCTTTCTTACAGTTTCCCTGGCTTATCATGTTCACTATTATCTTTCAGGATTTTATTTCCAGAAGCCACACGTTTAGAAAAAGCGGAACAAATGCTCATGTTGGCAGATGTTGATCCAACTCTACGCCCAACTCAGCTTTCAATGTTTCATTTTAAAAATCTTTGTGATGTCTATAGGAAAATGTGTGATGAAGACCCAAGCCTTTTTGCATATAATTATAGAGAGGAACTGCGAGGGAAAAGAAGAAAAAAGAGGAACTTTAAAAGATCGGATGATGACTTGATATAATCAATTCTCTAAAAAGAGTCAGCCAAGAAGTAACATTGATTTTGTTGACTGAAGTAAAATTTGACTTGATGACCCTAAAGGATATGTGAAATTTACAGAAGAAAGAAGTTGTATGCTCCCACAGAAATTATTCCAAGTACAATCAAGTGATAGAAAAAGATTAAAATGCCCCTGAAGCCAAAATCCTGAGTTCAAAACTTCAGAAAAATAAATGTGATACAGAGACTATGCCTACATCATTGAACATTTTACTGTACAAACTTGTAGAGAAAATAAAAATACAAGATTACAGTACAGACTTCCATATTTACATATATATATAAATCAAGTATAAACAACATATTACATCATAGTGCAACATTATTTTTTCTGTAATTAATAAAAATAACTTAATTCTGCTTTAAATAAAGCAAAATTTAACTGAAACTTAAATGGTTAAACAAAGCTGTTTGCATTCTTGTCAAAAGATGTAGATCATACTGTTTCAATCCCCTTTTTCCTAATTTTAAAAATGTAATCTGACTTTTGTCAAAAGCTATAGATTAATTTACAGAATTAATTTACAGGGCACCTCAATCTAATTTGTCTATTCTGTAATAAATTAAAATAACTTAAGCCTTTACAACTAATTCTATGGGAAAACACAGTAGTGCATTAAATGGAAGAGCTAACCGTTTTTATTTATAACAACCAGCTGTTTGAGGAAAAATATTTACTGGTAAATAAAATCTTGTGGGATGGGGGAAACACCAGCGTTCTGGAAGCTAGGACTTCCCATGCCTATCTACGGTTTCATAAAAACAATCCTCATTAACCACCGAAGTTAAACTTTGTACACTAAATTCCCTTTCTAAAATAGAATTCAAGTCAAAACTTCCAGCATCAGGATGACTGTCAAGAGATTGATGCCTTTCTTGCATTGCCAGTAACATCCCTTTATCCTGCCTTATACTGTTTGTCTTACGCTTAATGGGGCAAAAGTGTGCACGCACTAGTTTAGGATGCTCTCCTCTCTTCTGTTCATCCATACTCTCTTTCTCCAAAGAATACTTTTCCTCAACATCATTGCTTGCATTCTCAGAAATATTTAGCCGCTGGAACTGGATTTCTATGTCTTTTGTGGGGCTGCCTTTCTTTACAATCTGCTGATAGTCATCCTCCTCATCACTTAAAATGTCAGATTCTTTGACAGGGCTGTCTGAGAAATCGGAGGCACAGTTCTGAAGGTGTTTCACAGGGGAGGAACTTTTTGATTCCAGGAGGCTGTCAGTGGTATGGCAGCTGCTGCTTGGAGTACTGCTGCTCAGGCTGCATTCATCCGAATCCAGTTCATTTCCTTTGGCTGTATCCGTATTCCATTCATTACTGGGGGAGTTCTTTAGTAACTTCAAGGATCTTGAGGAAGCTGTCAGTGAAAACACAAGATTATTGTCCTCAACCACAGTAACCTTAGTAGTAGTAATAACAACAACAACTTTTATTTTTATACCCTGCTTCTATCTCCCCTAAGGGACTAGGGGTGGCTTACATGGGGCCAAGCCCCGAGTCCCTAATAATTGTGAGATTTCAAAATTTCCTTCAGCATTTAACATATGATTTAGATGCTGGAGTGACTTCAACCATGCACACATTTTAAAGCTACATTTAATATGTTGTAGGGAGAGTTCACAAAATAAGACTATAATACGTTAGACTGTGACAAAATAACCTGATTCTCTAGAGACTTCAAATGGGCTGTGATAAGTGGCAGAGTGAGCTGTGTGACACATGAAAAATCTTACACGAGGAGAAAAGCTTGAGAATTTCCCACCCACTAAAATGACACTAGACCAACCCCCATGCTATAGAAGCACAAACTGTTAAGCAAAGAGGATCCAAGTTCGAGCTGGCAAAAACTGAGATCTCATAGCCACTGATGTATGGTGATGGATTATTAGTCATCTGCCCTTCAGGCACAGGATGAATCTGTCAGAAAGGGAGCCATTTATGGAAAGCAGCACCAAAACTATCAGTTTCATGGCTCAAGGAAGGCAGGTGTGGATTGAGAAGTCTCATACAGGTATAACTCAATGAAGATATACTCTGGGGCATTACTTCTTTAACAGAAAAAAAGGGTATCAGAGGCAGAAATGACATGGGAAAAGTAGGGATAGATTTCTATACCATACAAAAGAACACTAGTTCAACCTGTTTTGACAAACTATCCAAACCTAACAGTACACACATGTGCAATGGAATAACCAGGTCTGGAAAACTTTGCAAAACAATCAAAAACATTGTGAACTTTTTCAGAACTTTGAAAGTTTCTTCCAAAATGCACCCAGGAGTGATTTTCCCCCTTTCTTTCACCAGCCAAACTTACCAATCTATTTTTTTCAATGTGCTTGGAATAGCTGATAATGCAGAGTGCCTGCTTTCCTCCTAGGTTCATTCATGCTTACTAAGTAATTTTCAGGGCAATTGCTATTTACCTGGTCTGTGGTAAGCAGGCATATACTATACTATAGAATTGCTATGTTAGAATTACATTTGCAACCAGTTTGGGCATTACTGATTTTTTTATTGCAGACATACTGCAGCAAATTCTCTGTCTCCCCAACCCTTCTTCCAAATACAAAAGTTGCTAAATATTTCAGCTAGTGCAACAACCAGATTAGGTAAGCCTTGCGTAAGTGCAAAAGACCATTTTCATCCCTTTGAGACCAATTTAAGGCTTCTTCCAAACAGCATCCTGAGATTTTGTTTTTCATCAGCCTTCCCTTTTCTTAAGATTTCCACTTTATTGGTCATACCTATAGCTCTATGCTTTTTTTAACATGCTGGTGGCAACTGGTAAGGTAGGCTAAGTCATTTTCCTCTTTTTTGCTATTCACTCATGTTCAGCAAGGGACTCTAGAGGCAACTGCAGTTATTTTGCCTGTTGCAGGCAGGTACAGACTAGCACAAGTGTGGCTGAGAAGAATCCTACTCTCCCTATAGCTTCAGAATGAGAACTCCAATTTTTACCCTCAGGCCCATCCTTATGGAAGGTTCATGACTCCCATGATTCCACAATGTTAATAGGATCAATACAACTTTTTGTTTTTTAAACTTTTACATTCTAGGCAAAAAAAAGCCTATTTGTTGACAACACAGCAGAATTGTGTAATTTTTCTGGAATCTAGCACTTCCCTAGTTGCGCAATCTAAACCAGGCAATGAAGATTATGTAAGTATGCTTAGATAAAATCAGAACATAGTATGGATAAAAATCTTGACATACAGATTAAGGAAATATATTCTTACCCAATTTTGCTGAAACAGGAATTCTATTCTTAGGCAGAACTAGTCGGTTTTTACATGCTTTCTCCAAAGGCAGATCACATTTTATTTGACGCCTAAAGTTCTCTCGCAAGATTGAACGAATCACTTTGACAATGTTGGTTTTGCTTTCACAGTCACTATAAATGGAAGAAAATGGTTATTATCTATGACAATGACAATTTCTCAGATTTAAATTTCCCATTTTAATATGGAAAATCTGTGTGATGCTTTGATGCTGATTCTCTAACCCAGTGGTTCTCAAAGTGTGCTCCTTAGGGCTCCACAAAGCATACTGAGGGGCTCCGCGCTTCCCTCCTCCTACCCTCAAAGCTTTCCCTCCTCTTTCCTGCTCCTCCCCCACCTCCAAAAGCCTTTTTTCCTACCATCCCTTGCCCCCAAAAGTCTTTTTTTCATCATCCCCCCTCACCATCCAGATCTTTTCCCCCTCCCATCACTCAGGGTGTGCTTTGATTGTGCTTTTCCTACATGGCAGAAGGGGCTTGAACTGGATGGCCCCTGGGATCTTCCACTGGAATACTGTTAAGTATATGTTGGTCACAAAATTTTCCCATGCCTGAGCTAGATATAGATATATAAAATTTATTGGGGCTCCATGAGAAATGTTTGCTTCAAAAAGGGATCCGCGGCTGAAAAGGTTTGAGAATCCCTGCTCTAACCACTTAACATCACTAACCAGGTTTACTTCTCCCCTCCACTGTGTGTGTTTTGAAAAGTAGACCTCCCCCATCAGTTCTCTTTTGACTGCTCCCTGTGCAGTATCACAGACAATTTTACAGAAACAAGCACTATTCAGTTTGCCATGCTATTTCTGAAGGACACATAAAATAACTGAAAAGTTGTATAATAAGATTATTGAGGAGGGATGAAGAAGGGGAAAAGAATACACCTGCACCTTGGCACCGGGTGTTATCTTTGTGTTATCCACTTACCTGTTACATAATTGGAAGGTTGTTTCAGGTCTTCCTTCCAATTCTGACTTTGTATGAATTAGTTCCCAAATGCAGTTGTTTTCCGTTCCTGCACGTAGAAAGAAATTAGATTATAACTATTTCATTATGATTGTAGTCTTTAATAGGAAAACTGAAGAGGCCTCAATAGGGCTTTAATACCATCCAAAAACTACTGCCCATGGTGAGATTCTTAAATCTGTTTTAGTAATTAACTTTTTCCTATAAAATACTTATCTCCATTTCAGTTCCAAATATAGAATATGGTAGTTTGTTAAAAGAGGGCCTTAACACCCTAAAGACAACATCTTATCTTGGTTGGACACTAAGAGTCAGCCCTCGCTACTACATGAATGAGAAACACAACAAATACCAGATGTTGTAGGCGACATTTCAGAGGAAAGAACAGACTAAATGACCTCTGAGTAATCCTTGCCAAAAAATTTATGAAAGGCATGTGGTCATTATAAGTCGACAGGCAACTTGAAGGGACACATATAGTCCTCTTAAAATATATTTTAAAACCTGAAAAAGTTACTTATCAGAAAACATGTTCCATGCATAAGAAACAGTATTTGAACATCAGGAAAAATTAATAAAAACCTTTTTAAAAAGCTTTTGCTCCCATTTAAGAATTTTTGTTTGCAAGTGGGGGACGTTGCATGCTAGGTTTGGGAGTGATAAATGTTTTTGCTAACTAAATATAAATGTTAATATTTTTGTGAACCCAGTTTTGAGAGAAAGGCAGAATCAATTACATGCCATGCTCAGTTTAAATTATTTTTTTACTGATGTACTTTACAATTACAAAATGTTTGGAGAAAAAAAATGTTGGCCACAAATATGAATTAGTTTATAATTAATATAATATAATCAGCTAAGGCTCCTCCAAACCTAACAGAAGCATTCAGCTGTGCTCTGATGGTCAGTAAAGTGGATCCCTTCTCATACAGGATTCCACTTGGTAAATTAAGTCTGCCACGAAGAGATAACAATGTCACAATCATGACTAAATCGTGATCACATATACAAAACAGTTACCTAACCACAACTGTTTTGCATTCACGACCAGTACTTAGTCATGATTTTGATGATTTTGACATTGCCATGATCGTGACTCACTGTTCAACTTACTTTACCTAGCATCATCAGAATGGGGAGAAAGACTGTCATTCTGCCAACTGTCAGAGGATGTTTGAATGATGTTTCTGTCAGGTTTTGAGGGGCCAAACCAGGAGGATGTGCCTAGTTAATACAAATGCATAGATAATTCTGGCCAACAGCAATTACCGATTATTCTAAGTGGTAAGATAAGCTTTCCAGATGAGCAGTAGTAATATACAATGTTGAAGAAAATAACAACAATAGAAACCTGCTGTATTTCCCAGTCGAACTTGAAGTGCAGACAAAGGAATCAACCAACGGAATTTAAACAAGTCCAATTCACCATGATTATGGGTAGTACGGACATTTGTTGCCTTGAAAAGAAAAAGAAAACAATCATTTGAGTGTTGCTGCCTTTTTAAAAGGTAGACTTGATTTGTATTCCTAAAACACTGCCTGATCTACTGCTAGTTCCAATTAGAATTGGCTCACTGTATCAACTAATGATCACATAAATAATTCTCTATTATGGTCTATATTGCAAATCTTCACATATATTTCGCTACATAGTAGATGTGCTAAGGAACTGCATTACTAAACTGATGATATGCAACATGATGCTACCTGCTGATGCATATTGGCACCTCCCTAATCAATGTCACAGTGCACATCTGTCCTGTTGGGCATTGGTCCCCATGCTCAACATTAAGTTTGCTGGCTCCCTCTATGTAGTAGCATAATACCCTTTGCTGAATATATACACTGTGAGAGTGCTCAGTTTTATTTCCTGCAGACACAGGTTTGCTTCAAGTTCCCGAGTGAATTCCAGCCAGTATTGAGTCAGTGGATCTGATCTAACTAGAGCTACCAACCAGATTCAGACATTAACACATAAAAATCAATACACTTCCAGTTGAATGGGATGTATCCAAAACTCATGAATCAAGCCTACTCAAAGAATAGTCCCAACCCATAGAGGAGGTCTCAGATTTACTGATGGTCTCATTGTCTCGGAGCTTTTGGTGTAAGACATCACAGGAGAAGAGCCTATAATACTTGGATGCAAACTCAATCATGTTTAGAGATGACCCAGTAAAATAAGTGGAAGAAATAATTTGCACTCAGAATAGATTCACTGATATGACTATTTCCTTGTGGCTGGAATTTTGCATAACCCTTGATTGTACCAGTGCTTGCAATGTTTGGATGCTTGTGCAAGGAGATATTCAATACCTCCTTATGAGTATTATATGTAGATAGAATACTAATGCAACATTATATGTAATTGGTCTTTATGTTCTTTTCCACGGGTTCAGTAACCATTTACAATTAACGTGTAGTCTTCACTGTACATTGACTTACACTGACCATAGGGGAGGGTGTGTTTTCACACTCACCTCAGCCTTAGTGTTTTTGTGCGTTTGCTTTGGTAGAGTGTCCCACTGTTTGTGTCTGGTCTTCTCTTCATTCACCTGACCAAAGTATTTTACATGACTTCCCAATATAAATAGTTCACTAGCATAACCACAAAGAAGTTCGCTGTCTTAATACTAACTGCAGTAGATGCTTTGACAATAGCCTAAAGCCTAATTTGCAAACAAAATAGTTACATCATGTTTGGATTACTATATTAAGGGGATAGATCCATTTGAAGACTTGGAAGACTGAAACGGTGGCCGATCCAGAGTTGCAAGCAGATGTTAACTTGGGCAGACTATAGGGTGCACACAACTCTACTGGCTGCTGGTTTGTTTCCAAGCATAATTCAAAGTGGTGGTTCTGACCTACATAGCCTTATACTACTCAGATCCAGGTTATTTGAGAATCCCTTTGGAGCCACTGTGTATCTTGAGATCTGCAAAAACCCTTCTCTCTATCCCATCACCTTTGCAGGGACCCAAGAGATGCCTTTCCAGCCCCTGGAAGTCCCCTGCTAGAGAGGTTAGACAAGTGCCCATTTTACTATCCTTTCACAGGCACTAAAAGCCCTTCTGTTTTGGCATGTGTTTGAGAACTGCCTAGAATATTAATAGCAACTACAACAAAGGGCTGTTAATATATAAAGATTGTTTGGTAATACTAGTCTGGACTTTAAAACTTACCAACTTCTTCTTGAGTTTGCAGTTCTCTCTGTATACCAGTATGACAGCCCTTTTGAACACTAAGAGAAAGAAAAGAACGTTTACTGATTATTTAGCTGATATGTTAACCCATAAAATTAATTATAAATCATTAATTGGTTTAAAAAAATAATGTTGTGTTTGATATGAACAAAAAGCCATCACAGATTGAACAAAACAATTGCTGACATTTTCACGAGGATTATTATTATTATACCCTGTTTTGTCACCTCGAAGGGGACTCAAAGCGGCTTGACATAAAACCATTTCTATACAATTTAAAATATACAAACATTAAAACAAAATTAAACACAAACAACACTAAAAATTCAGTTAAAATCCATCAAAACATTCAAAGTTAAAAACCACAGCACCCCATGACTAGGTCTTAAACACCATCTTTAAAAGCCTGTCTGCATAAAAAGGTTTTAGCCCGCCATTGGAAGGACAGCAGAGAGGGAGTCTTTCTGGCTTCCCTGAGCAGGGAGTTCCAGAGTCATGGGCTACCACTGAGAAGGAAGGTCCACTTTCTCATTCTCACCAACCAAGCTTGAGAAGGAGGTGGAACTGAGAGAAGGGCTTCTCCTGAAGATGTCAGGACGTGGGCAGGTTCTTAGAAGGGAATGCAGTCAGCTAAATAGCTTGGAGCTGAACTGTCTAGGGCTTTAAAGGTCATAACCAACACTTTAAATTATGCCCTGAAACAGGCTGGCAGCCAGTGAAGCTCCCTGTAGCCAGTTCCAGTGAACAACCTGGCTGCAGCTCTTTGGACCAGCTTTGGACCAGCTGAAGTTTCCAAACACTCCTCAGAGGCAACCTCACATAGAGCAAATTACAATAATTTAGATGGGATGTAACTAAGGCGTGTACCACCATGGCCAGGTCTGGTTTCTCAAGGAATGGGCGCAGTGGGCACACAAGTTTTAATTGTGTAAAGGTCCTCCTGGCCACCACTGAAACCTGGGCCTCCAGGTTCAGTGCCAAGTCCAGGAAGACTCCCACATTGTGGACCTGTGTCTTCAGGGGGAATGGGACCTTGAAGACATGTTACATGTGCTATCAATGTTTGTATAAACTTTCTTTTCATGATTTTTTTTTTAAAAAATGAGTTTCATAAACCAATTCATATTTGAGCTTAGAGAAACAAATTCAGTAGTTTCCAGTAAGAAGTCTAGATGTATGAAAGGGATTCCAGGGCAGATTTTTTTTGGGATTGCAAAATGAAAAAATAAGTGAACTACAGTAGCAAAGAGTGTGTTTAAATACTCATCAATATAACTTGGAGAAGGAGAGTATCCAACATCATAGGTTTTTAAAGATTATATGTAGCTACACATATCTCAAACTTTAGATGGAGTGGTATAGACATTTGCATAACTGTTATGAGCCATACATCATAGTTCCAGATGGCTAATTGAAGCATTACTGCCCCCATATGGTGACTGTTTAGAAAATCTATGTGGTATTAATTCATTTTGGAGCTATAATATTTGCAAGTTGCTAGACATGTGGATCTAGAGTCTGAACAGAAAGCAACTTGGCATCATAGCTTTTTCCATCAAAAAGCCTCAAGATTTCCAAAATTGTTAAAGCCTTAAAGGGGGAGTGTATAAGAGGGACATTAATACTGAACTACCTTACCAAAATGCCATAAGGCACATTGTAAAAAAAAGTCACTGCAATAACATACATTTAGGATTTCTGTTTTTGTTGTTAAAAGAATGGAATGCTAAATAATAACTACCATATTTTCCAGTGCACAGGATGACTTTTTTGACCCTGGAAAATACTTTCAAAAGTTGGCCGTCATCTTATACGCCGGGTGTAGGTTGGTGGGGGTGGAGGAGAGCCCTCACCCTGCGGCCTGGGGACAGCAATGACCTAGAGGCAGCCTTGCATCAATCTGGAGGAAGAATGTCTTCCCGGAGCAGTGGCTAGGGGTGCAGTTGCAAAGCCCGCCTGGCCCGCAGAAGCAGCGGTGGCCTACCTCAGGCTGTTGTTGGTCTTTCGTTTGGCCGCTGCTGTTCCTGTAGGCCTGGGAGCGCCTCTCCTCTGCTCCACCATTGAGAGAGCAGGCCGGAGAGGGCTTCCCATCGCCCTCCTGGGGGTGGGGTGGGGGCCTCCGGGCCTGCAGGAGCAGCTGCAGCCCAACAGCAGCCGGATGGAGGCTGATGGAAGGTCCTCCCGTGCTTGCAAATGGGCCATCGCTGTGTTTGCAGGCATGGTAGAGTCTTTCATCATCCTCTGTTGGGGTGAAGTTGGGCTGCCGCTAGGCCACAGCTGACCCAGCGGGCCTGGCGGGGGGTGGGGGTTTGGTTCATAATTATTAAGTGCAATGATTCCTAAGTCGAGTCAGGGAAAATGCAACAATTGGAGGGCTGGGCTAGGAGGCAAATGTCCTTAGAAGTGCCAGAAAGGGACCTTATTAAAGTGCAGGAGATGGATAGGTCAGGAAATTCTAAGGTGAATTGCCTAATCAAAGGTACAACGGAACAGCCAAGTTTTTAATTCCTAGTGGAAAATGGAGAGAGTGGGAACCTGTTTGATCTGGGAGGGAGTTCCAGAGCCGAGGGCCACCACAGAAAAGGCCCTTTCCCTCGTCCCCACCAACCGAGCTTGTGAGGGTGGGAGGGAATCACTGTCATCTCCATCTTGGCAAAAAAAAAGCCACTAATAAGATGTCAGGGTATATCTGTTTTGCATAAAATTGATATACTCACCAAACACAGTGAGTTCCAAGTCCTTTCTTGTTTTACTTAATGATGGGAATGGATTCAGCCATGACACAGTAGAGTGCAAAAGTAGCTCTCCCATAGAAAGTTCTGTGACCTCCTTCTCAGTTCCACTCTGATCCGCAACCAGCTGATCAAACACTGCTCCATAATCCTCATAAATCTTCTGCATTTCATTGATGTGACTGGCCACCTTTTCCATTGCCTTTAAGGCTTCTGTATTTTTAAAAACAAGTCTGCAATTTAACAGATAACTAAAAAGCATAGACAGAATTCATTAAAAGCCTACGGTTTTTTTTGGAGAAGTGACTATGCTAGTCTGCTAGAACAAAAAAAAAGAATCTTGAAGATAAAAAAGCACATTTGCAAAAATTACTGCAATTTTTGTGAGCTCTATCAGTTAAGAAATATCATCCTGGTCTCCTAGATATTTTTGTTGGTGGCAAGAAGAGGGATGACAAATCGTGATGTCAAAGGGAATGGAAATGAACCATACTTGAGGTTCAACATAGTGTATTGGTTTGGTTTTTGGAAAATATAACAAATCGTAATTACCCAAAAACAGAAGTATATCATATGGTTATACCTGCACCACGGATGTAGGAGTTAGGCTCAATCACAATACACCATGATTTATCACAGTGTCCAAATTTGTCCATAGGGAACATTCCCCATCAAATATCTTGATGTTCAATATGTGATCTGAATGCAAACATCACCAAAAGGTTTAAGTAGCACCTCAAACGGAGCCATAGCTGTGAACAGAAAGATACCTGTGAGGTGGTAGTGCTCCTCACTCTCAGGGTCTGTCAGGGATACCAGTTCTTTCAGGAGAAGTGGGTACTTCAGCACTCTTTGAACTGGCTTGATGAGAAAAGACTCCAATGTGGAAGAATGCTGCTTAGTAGGGTTGTGATCATCCAGAAAGGCCTTAAAGGCTTTATCCGTTTTGGCTAAGCAAAACAAAAACAATAGCAAAAAAAAATCACCTAGAATTCTTTAGCATCTAGATATGTGACATTTCAATGCACCCTAGAGATTAGTGTTCAGTGAAGTAAGTACCATTTATGCTTTGATTGCAATGACACGTTGAAAAGCATTTATGGCAAACCAGAGATGCTTTAGTTGCAGTTTTCAGCGTGTTTCTCACCAGAATAGGGACAGGAATAACAATAAAAAGTATTTGTATTGAGTATTTCTCCCAAAATTAGGCTACAAGACAGCTTACAATTGGGGGAGAAAGACAATACAGCTAGATAGATAACTGTAAGGGGCTTCATATGTCACAGCCAGAACTCTGAATTATGTCCTAAATAAAGTGTCAGTTGCACACTCCCCACCCCAGACATTGTTGGAGTGCATGTACCAGAAGTCCTAGCAAGAAGAGCCAATGGTGAAGAATGCTGGAATTGCAACCTGATATCATTTGAAGAATCAAAAGGTACCAACCCTTGCTCTAGAATAGTTCTGCTTAAAGTAAGTGACTGCTTCTAATCGAATGGTGATCCTCACAAACTTCCAGGGAAGAAATACATTTTGTGCTGGTCCTTAACACATTTGTGAAAAATAATCCCTGCCCCTCAATTCATATAGCTTGAGAAACACTACTCCAGAAGGATGCCAATAGTACCAAGAATCAATGCAGTCACGTCTCTCTTGGCAAAAGTTACCAACATTGTAAGTAGGAGGGCACAACATAATGACAACGCTTCAGAGTTCTATACATCTTTTGTTACTCTTTCCCATACTGTATTTATACTGCTGGATTCCCAATGATAACACCATGGCATAACATGAACCTATGATTCCATGTACAATGATCTAGTTGCACTGATGTGTATCAGTGCACCATAGTTACTATTCATATCTCATTTAATTAAAACTAGATGTTGCCTTTTTTTTCCTTTTAGGTACCTTCATGGAATTTTACCCTCAAGATTGCCACATGCTCCGGTGTGAAGTGCTTTAAAACTGGCTTTGAAGCTCTCTGGCTAAACTCAGACTAGTTTTTAATAATCTTATTTTAAAATAAACTTAATTTTCATGTATGAAAGATATTTAGAAGGCACACCATGTTTTCAGGTAAATAATACTTCTGCAAGTATAGCTTTGCAAACAGGATAGGTGAACATACTCAGATGTGCACTGGACAGCTGGATTTTAGTTCAAATCTGAAATTAGCTTTTTAATTCTATTTTGGGGCACCATTCCACACCCTTATAGTTCAGACTGACAGATGCAGCAGAATCACCATCACTTTGAAACCACTTCCACCTCCTGTTGCTCTCCCCTCCTCACACACATCTGGATTAAAATCCATGAAAAGTCAATGTAATAGCAACTTTGAGTTCCCTGTGGCAGAAGGGGGTTTTCAGGGATCACGCTCCCCAAAGTTGTCCACTACTACATTGGAAGCATCAACGTAGACTACAAAAATGAAGCCAAAGTCTTAATACTCTTTCCATGGAAAATAACTGTTTATGTACTTCTGATCTCTACGACATACAAAAATTATATCCTCAGGACACTTACCTCGCTCAAGAACTTTCTGGACTTTGATGTGATTTGCACAGAATCCACTGTACAATTTGAAATGGTCAGCATAATATAGGAAAGAACCTCCCAAAGAGAATAGAAGTTTCTGAAAACAACACAATGGAAGACAGAGTGAAATACATTCATTTTTAGGCATCTGTCTAGTTCTACAATAAATAAATAAATAAATAAATGTGGGATTATTTCAATATATATCTTAAAGTGGGGAACAACATTAGAAACCATGAAAAACAAGCTTAATACATAGTAAGGAATTAAATACGAGGGAGATTGACATGGAAAACAATACAAGGGAAAATAAACATGGATACTTTTATTGATTATAAATACATGCAGTTTAGCTTTACATATACCTAACCATAGAAATGATGTTACTTTGAACTATGCATACTAAAACTAATTTTGGTCAAGCAATTATCTCCTGTTTTTTTCCTTCTTTAGCAATTATTGTTAAATAAGTTATCTTAAAACTGAACTTGCTGACCAAAAGGTTGGTAGTTCGAATCCAGGGAGCAGGGTGAGCTCCCGCTGTTAGCCCCAGCTTCTGTCAACCTAGCAGTTCGAAAATATGCAAATGTGGGTAGTTCAGTAAGTACCACTTTGGCGGGAATATAACTGCGCTCCATGCAATCATGCCGGCCACATGACCTTGGAGGTGTCTAAGGACAATGCTTGTTCTTCGTCTTAGAAATTGAGATGAACACCAACCCCCAGAGTCAGTCACGATTAGACTTAATGCGAGGGGAAACCTTTACCTAAGTTATTTTCTCATGGAATCCCTTTGGAATGCTAAAAGGTTGGAGAATCTTGTTTAACACAGTTGGCTCTCATACAGGATAAAAGCGAGAACCCTGAAAACTGGGCTGTGGTCATCAGCAAAGCTCTTCTGGAGAGGAAGGAGGGAACAAAAATATATGCTACCTAAATCTGATCTTGAGGGAAATTCATACACATGAAAGTTTCCATTCTTGGAATGTCAGTGTTAAGCATATATAGCTTTCATTTGAAAAGAAGGTATGGAAGAAGAAAATAAACCAAAAGGGACCAGCACTACTTTCAGACTATCCTATTTAGACATGAAGGGATTTCAAAACTCTGTATTTACCCGGAATTGTGAAGGAGTTTCAAGTGTGTTAAAATCAGAACAAGACGATATTCCATCTTCCAAGGTCTCTAAAAATACTTTTTGAAAATCCAGCATCTCGGGCAGACTCCCAAACAAAGATTCCATCTAAATGGAAGGGAAAACATATCAAATATGGAGATTGAAAGTTGCTTACAAAGAGGGCAATTCATCTGTATGTTGCTAGGGATAAACAAAAGGATACTTAACTGTAATGAATGTGTCTCATAATCGCTTTAGAACTGATTGCATAAGAACAAGGGATTTCTTAAACAAAGATTTCTTAGGAACATTTTTGTCAGAAGGGCCGTCAGTTTTTATAACAGACATGACTAATGTAGCAGATAGAAAAACTCAGTGTGCTTTTCCCCCTTCATGACTAATATAGTAGAAGCAGCCATAAAATTGCAAAAGACCAGAAAACAGCTAAAACAACAGCAGCAAAATACGCTTACCTCATCTTGAGTTAGGAAGCTCTCGCTTTGAAGAGGCTCCAAGTACAATTGGAAGAGGCAGCTCAGATCCTACAATGGGATAACAATTACAAGCTTTCTAGCAGTCCAACATAAAATTAAAAACAATACTTTGATCATGAATTAGTTTTTACTGAGATTCACACCATTATACTCCTAGTGCCATTGTTTCAGCTCCCATCACACACTCTATATAAAATAATATAAAGGATAGCAAAACAGCTTTGAGTTGAGAAATGTGAAGTCTAGTCTATCCTTTTATGTGTCTTAAGACACATAAAAGAAAGACCCAATATATCTACACAATAATCTTCTAAAATAAGGGAGAATACAAATTATTTTGTTTATACACAAACAAGTGTCGGTGCAACCTTTTCTTATGGAAAGTATTTTGGAGACAACCTAACAAATAGAAGAGGAGTAAGTAAAGATACAGATTTTCCCCTGACATAAAGTCTAGTTGTGCCTGACTCTGGGGAGTGGTAATCATCTCCATTTATAAGGCAAAGAGCCGACATTGTCCGTAGATGCCTCCAAGGTCAAGTGGCCAGCATGACTATATGGAGCGTCATTCCCCTCCTGCCGAAGCGGTACTGATTGATCTCACATTTGCATGTTTTCGAACTGCTAGGTTGGCAGGAGCTGGGCTAACAGCGGGAGTTTACCCCGCTCCCCGGATTTGAACCGCTGACCTTTCAGCCAGCAAACTCTATTTTGGCAGGCTTTCAATATCAATGACCCAGTGTAATCTACTCCATATTTGTATGTCTGGCTATTAGTACAGTGGGGACTGTCTTATTGTGGTTTTATTGATGTTTTATTGTTGTTTTATTATTTTTCTACTGCATATGTTCATTGTGTGAACTGCCCCGAGCCTATGGGAATGGAGCGGTATATAAAATGGATAATAAATAAATAAATAAGTTCAGCAGATCAGCAGTTTAACCCGCTGCACCATCAAGGGGTATACAAGTGCTTAAAAAAATCCCCTGGATGTTGATGCCTTTTTAAAAACTTGTCCTTTCTGTGGTGAGTTAGTTCAAAACAGCAGTGGTTAGTTCAAAATCCGATAATTGGAAGACTTCCAGGTTTCCCTAGTCTTAAAGGCTTTAAATTTTGTAAAGCCCACATTTAAAAAACCTCAAACCATAAATTTTCAATTAAAAACATACACGTGTGAAACTATTCCAGTGAGAAAATTAAAATGTGTCAAAATTCAGACCAGAACTGATTCTAAGAATATCTATAAATATTTACCCTGTGGTATAACATAGATGCTACGAGTCTGAGCTTGTATCTGGGATGAACTCACTAAAGGCGATAACTGAGCTGTTCTCTGATAAGTCCGCTTTCCACCTGTAATGTGAGGCTGATAAACCTGGTCTGATTCTGATATAAGCTTTTATGTTGCATATCTGAAGTGCTTGGATCACTGAAAGTGTTATGTAAACTTTACTGTTAACTTGGCCTGCCTCCCATAGAAGTTAGAGAATCTGAAATCCCAGGAAAACATTTCTAAAGATCTGCCTCCAGTGTGGCCCATCTAACATGAAAGGGGATGCACTTGTAAGAGCAAATGAGGGGCTTGGGACGTATAGATAAAGCTTTGGGAAATATTATTAGGTGTACCTCAGATCTTAGTTATAAGGAAGGAATACTCATGGTAGTTCACATGAAAACCACCAGAGATACAATTCAAGGTATGTCAAAGATAGCTAGTGTATTCATAAAAGGCACACAATATCTTAGCCAAATGTATTGCCAAAATGACAAGATCACATTAGTGTACCTGAACAGAGGCTTCTGTCTCCCTGTAGCTTGGTTTGCTCCTGGAGAATTCTAGGAAATGTAGTTTAGGGCAGAGCCTTGGAATTCTCAACTAGAGAGGTGCTCAGCTTCCCTAAACTACATTTCCTAGAATTCTTCAGGAGCAAACTGGGCAATAGAGAGACGAAAGCCTCTGTTCTATAATGCTAATGTAATCTTGTCCTGCGTCTCAGCAGTCCAGAGAGTGGTCGGGGCCGGGCTTAGCACAGCAGGCTAATATAGGTTCAGTATTGCTTATCAAAATTGCTTGGCACCAAGGGTGATTAGTATAGGATTATTTCAGTTTTGGAAATACCTGTATATTTATATACATATATATTGAGATACCTTGGATATGATACCCAAGCCTAAACATGAAATTTATTTATGTTTCATATACATAGTACCTTTATACAGTATTTAAAATATTTTTGTGCAGGAAATAATGTATGTGTACACTGAACTATCAGAAGGCAAAGATGGCAATATCACAGCCATCCATGTGGACAATGTTGAATTTTGGAGGATCTTAGATTTATTGATAAATCACATCTATCTCCAATTTCTTCTACATATTCCATTGGATGCCCTCTAATTTCTGCTTCTTTTACTTCAAATCAGCAAAATTTGGCCAGTGACGATTAACAGAGGGAGAAGGAACTCAAGGGGGAAATGAATTTTTACAAAACTTTCTTGTTACCTTTACATAGGATTTCTCTGTGTCCATAAGCTCTTGAATAACCTTTCGGAGTCTGTCAGCATCTGTAAGTTGTCGTGTCAGTGGCTTTAGCGGGGGGATGTCCTTTACTGGTTCCATACCATTTACATGAGCTTCATGGAAATGTGGGCACAACATTGAAATTTGTTCAGCGCTCTGCAAGTTAAAAAGCATACACAACATCTGTTTATAATATTTCTGATCACAAGTTAATTTTGGCTCCTTTATGACACTCATAAAGTTATTTTTCTAACAGTACACACTAACAATGGCCGATACTCTGAAATTCAATGTGTGCAGCACTGCAACTACTGACAATAATCAATGATCAGGACCCTGCCATTCTCCAGATGATGCTCTGGCCAGTGATCAAACTAGAACAGCTATGGGCAAACCTGGGCCCTCCAGGTGTTTTAGACTTCAACTCCCATCATTCCTAACTGCCTACCGGCTTTTAGGAATTGTGGGAGTTGAAATCCAAAATACCCAAAGGGCCCAAGTTTGCCCATGCCTGAGCTAAAAAGTGTTACAGCCCAATAACTCTCAGATGATTATAAATAATCCATCTTTCCTTTAAATGACCAAATAATTATACTCTAGTTCTTAAGTAGGCAACACAGAGATTTCCAGACATTATACTGCAAGTTCCATCAGTCCCAGCCATCTTGACAAAACGGGGTAGTTCTAAAAATATCTAGATTATGTTGGCCATCCTTGGTCTAGCTGGTATCCAAATTCTTTAAGATGCAAACAAAAGCAAAAGTATATCCTTGTCCTAAACTAAAAATGGGCAATTATATGGCTTCCAGATATTTTGTACAGTTACTTGTGAAATCAATAACATTTGGCTGCCCTGGGTGGAGCTTACAGGCGCTGTAGACAGAAACGTCTACAAACCACTGTGTTGACCACCTCTGTACTACAATGGTATTTTCTGAAATTATTTTATATGGTCTGTTGGGAAGGATGGGGACAATGTCATCTTTTTATTTATTGAGAAAGACACGTGCAGCAGGATGATTTAGAATGGAAAGGATTTTTGAAAGTGCTTCAGACTTAGCTTTTTCCTCTTTGATGTCTAATATTATTTTATATTAAAATTATTTAAACATTGGAAAATACACAACACATGGTAATAACTTAAGAATGGTCCTTGAATGATACCTACAACAACACAACTATTAATAACCAAATATTGGTCAATTGGCTAGCCAATAAAAAGCATTTATAACAGAAATGCACAATTAAAAGAATTTGGATAGGAAACTTTCAATATTATATTTAAAACAACACATAATTTTAACAAGTTTGTGTTAGTGCAAAGGACCTTTCACCCAAATTTGACCTATAAATCTATAGCTCACATCTAAGCAAGTCTTATTTCAAAAAGGAAGTTCGGAAACAAGGTTAGTCAAAGTTAATTTATCCCTCAAAGTAGACTTTACTCCTTTTCAAAGAAGGCCAATTTAGTTCTTAATTGCATCATGTTTCAATCCAGAATTTCAAACAGCCTCGCCTAAGTGTTTGCTTTGTAGATAGGCATTGAGCCCTACTCTTTAATTTCAGTGATTTCAAAGATAAGCGAACCACATTAATACTGAAAAGATTGCAATCATCTGTGGGTCATGCAGCATTTTAAAGGAGAAATTTTAGAATATAACATTACAGTTCACATATGTATTGCAAGTATGCAACTTCAAAAGAAAAAATGGCAGAAGGCCTTTTAAGACCACATGAAATAAGCAAAACCGCATTCATCTCAGTTTAATGACCATTTCTACCATTCAAACTCATGGGAAAATGTAAATTATTCAACAAAAAATAAAAGAGTCAGCATGGCTTTAGAAAATGACGAAGAATGGATTTTGCAAGGTCGTCCTACCAAAACCTTCAAATCACACAGATTTTACATTAAATCCATGCATCACATGAGTTTTTTTCCACTCTCATTGTTCCGCTATATGTATTCATAAGACAAAAAATGAGATGGAAAGAAGCCATGGTCATATATTAGAACAGCTTGCTCCAACCTGTTGCTCTCCAGATATGTTGGTGTGTGTGTGTGTGTAAGGATCAAGGAATGTACATCTCTGGCCCATCCTCTGTTCAACTATCAGCCAGAAAGCAAATACCTTAAATCAAGAAATAGCTTCCTAAGATCTACAGAGATACTCGCAAGAGCACCTCAACAAGCGCGAGTCCAAAAGTGGCAGACTAAAACCCATAATCAGTTGCTAATACCACATGAGAAACTCCCCTCTGGGCACAAAGAAGACCAGGCAACTTGGAAGGTGCTGGACAGACTGCACTCTGGCACTACAAGATGCAGAGCTACCCTTAAGAAATGGGGCTACGAAGTGGAGTCCACGACATGTGAGTGTGGAGAAGAGCAAACCACAGACCACTTACTACAAGCAGTCTCGGCCATGCCACATGCACGATGGAGGACCTCCTTACAACACCACCAGGGGCACTCAAAGTAGCCACCTTCTGGTCAAAGGAAATGTAGTATAATGCCAAGTTTTTAATTTTGTTTGTGGTTTTTCTATACATTATAACTGTATGAGAAAGGCGGAGTATAAATAAAGCAAATAAATAAATAAATATTCGCAATTCATGTCTGACATGATAAATAAACCATACACCCACATTTATTATCATTATTTATTTAAAACATTTGTATCCCAATCTTCTCAACCTCCGTAGAGGGACTCAGACCGGCAGACAGCAAGAATTCAATGCTAACATTAAAATCTAAAACATCATAAATCAACAATAAAACTACCAAATACTGTACATATAAAATAAATTACACAAAAAGCCGTTCGCCAAGGTAAAATCATGTCCAACTCAATCCATGTATTCAGTCCATATATTGTGGTCAGTGACTTTAGTCAATTAGTGATCTCCGCCCTCGATCTGCGAAGGCCTCATTCCACAGCCACATTTTTAATAGCTTCCTAAAGGTCAGGAGGGAGGAGGCAGATCTAATTTCATTTGGGAGGGAGTTCCGCAGCCGGTGGGGCCACCACAGAAAAAGCCCTGTCTCTTTTCCCCACCAGACGTGCCTGCGAAGGTGGTGGGACCGAGAGCAGGGCCTCTCCCGACGATCTTAACACTCTTGATGGTTCATAGGGGAGAATAGGTTCGGACAGATAAACTGGGCTGGAACCGTATAGGGTTTTGTAGGTTAAAACCAGCACTTTGCATTGTGCTCGGAAGCTAATTGGCAGCCAAAGGAGCTGGCGCAACAAGGCAGTTGTATGCATGTAAATACCGGAGGTAACAAAATGTATCTTTATCCTTGTTCCATGCCTTTTGTAGCTAGATGTGTGCATATGCATATGTGCCTTCAAGTTGCCTGTCAACCTTTGCTGACCTTATGCATTTCATAGAGTTTTCTCGGGTAAGGAATGCTCAGAAGCGGTTTTGCCAGTTTCTTCATCAGAAATATAGCCTGGTATTTGCTGGCAATCTCCCATCCAAGCACTAGCAAAGGTTGACCCTGCTTAGCTTTCAAGACCAGAAAAAGGAGAGTATTTGGTGTCTTTGGGGTATTTAGGTCCTTTTACAGTCTGTCAATTCATCATATCACTGGAGAACAAAATGTTACCAACATGATTTCAAATAAACGTTGCAGAATGTTTTGCTGTAACACCTTCCCAAATCCACTGAGAGATGCTATTTCAAGCTTATTCAGTTCCCAGTTCTCTCAACTCACCAACTGCAACACAGTGCAAACTGTATACCATGTCTTGCTTAAAGAAGCAGTGGATATTTCTTGGCTTTTCTTCGCAAACGAAGATTCAGGAAGGATTCATCCCACGCTTTCTACAAGCGTGTTGATGATTCGGAGGTTGGATGTGTCCTTCGAGCCTGTGCAATGGATCTTCTGGTGGAGCGCAGCGTGCACAGAACTGGCCTCACCCTTTAAACTAAAGGCTCGTCTGCCAGGGCCTAGCAAGCTTAGGACGGTGGCAGTGAGGTCCTCAAGTCGTAGGTTTGGTTCGAGTTTCCTTCTCTAGATGGCTGACCTTACACAGTTATTAAGCACGATCTGTCCGGGTTTGAAATCAGAGTTTTCTTTCTCCTAGGATGATTGCCAAAAGGCTAGATAGCCCATCCTGCCCTTTGACGCTCTTTGTCAGACCCTTCGGTTGTGACCTGCCTGGCATGGGAGGCCCTACCGGTGGCTATCATGCCACCGGCAGCATAGCTCACAACTTTATTAGGGTACGCAAGTCTCTCCCCCACAACAAGGGGGCGCCAACGGAGAGGAGTGGATATTTCAGATACTTGCTAAATGGCACATTTTTTTCAGGTAGATAATCTCATTTAACCTGATTCTATTTTTTTACACACCAGCTACAGTCAATGAATACAGCATGCTATGAGCTATATTTCAGAAGAGAGGACTAGCAAAACCACCTAAGGACCTCATCACACTCGAATGAATCCACTTTAAATCCGGTTGCTGCCTCCTGCAGAATTCTGGGGTTTGTAGTTTAGGGAGAAGCCTTTAACAACCCCACTAAACTACAAACCCCAGAATTCTGCAGGGGGCAGAAACTGGTTTTTAAATTGATTCATTCTCTACTGAGATGAAGTCCTAAGAAAACCTTTTGATATTCATGAGGTCACTGTAAGTTGACAAGTGACTCGAAGTGACATTGTAAGTTGATTAGTGACAAGTGACACTTGCATAGACATGTTGCAGCCATGGGAAGGATGAAAATCAAGATTAAGGTACATAAAAGAAATTGAGTTTTTACTGTTTTCCCCACATCACCATGGCTCTGAAATAGTTATCAAAGGAAATAGCATTCCCTTGCACATGGCAATAGCATAGGAAAGGTGATTTTCACACGAACAATGGCATGCGAAGCCAGGAATGGGTTGAAACTATCTAGCCACTCCTAAACTGTTATTTAGAAACAAAAACAGATCTGTCAAATCTGAGTAATCTGAGGGTTAGGCTATATTTATGGGATAGACTGGGTTAACTTTGTTGTTCGCTCTAATCATTAAAAGTTCAGCTGTTTTCAAGGAAACGATTTTGTTGTTTTTTATTCTAAAATCAACACCCTGTCTTTTGATTACAAGCTGTCCTGGATCTTCCCACCCACTACAATCGTACTAAATGGTTTCTCTGTATCATTTAAACTCATTCAGACTAGTTTTCCTTAATTTCTTGCAATTTACTTTTCAAATCTGTATGCAGTATTTTTTATCAAATTTCTGTGAAAAGGAATTAAGAATGTGCTTGAAAGAAAACGACAATAATTCATCATGGATGAAGCTGGTTAAACAGTCTAGTTATACTTTTGTCGTTTAAGTCCTGTTACCTTCCCATTTAAATGCCTTTTGTTTCACAAGGCCAGTGCAAAATGCTCCATAACATTTATGAGAGACTGTATGGCCATGTTCCAGAAGCATTCTCTCCTGATGTTTCACCTTTATCTATGGCAGGCATCCTCGGAGGTTGTGAGGTCTGTTGGATACTAGGAAAATGGGGTTTATATATCTGTGAAATATCCAAGGTGGTAGAAAGAAATTTTATCTGTTCGAGGTAGCTATGGATGTTTCAATTGGCCACCTTGATTAGCATTTAATGGCACAGCAGTTCCAAGGTCTGGCTTGTTACTGCCTGGAGGAATCCTTTGTTGGGAAGTGATAAGCTGGACCTGATTGTTTCTTGTCTGGAATTCCCGTTTTTTAGTATTGTTCTTTATTTACTGTTATGAGAGGCAGCAACTTCTGGCTATGTCTCCAAAACTGGGCATGGAAAGATTACAGCAGCTCAATGACCTCTGAAGGACCCTGGTGGGTCTCAGTGCCAGCTGTCATCATTTTGCATCTTGGTTGTTGAGATTTTATGGCGATCCTACCCACTCTTCACAAAACAAGAAATACCCATGTGAAGGGCTTCATTAAATCAGGAGCAGGTGGGTTTGGACATTGCAGAGGGAGGGAATACCAAACCATGTAGCACTCCTAAAGCAACATACATAATTGCAAGAGAAAGCTATACATATGTATGTAACAGGATGCTGGCCATTGTGAGGTGCTTTAAGTCCATTTGCAGACACCTAAAATTGGTGGCCACAAAAAGTGGCAAACAGCAGGATCAGGTGGCAATCATGCAACATATTGGAGACAGTATTACCCCCTCCCCATACCTGCAGAACTGATATACTGTATATGGTTTCACTTATTTACGATTTCACTTATTCAGTTATTCATTCACTGTCTCATGTGCAAGGCATGCCCCCTTCTCAGTACAGTAATTCCATTGTTTGTCCTATTGAAAATAGAGCTCACTTCTTTCTGCAATTTCCATGCAAAGTCTAGAATCATATTCATGGATGTGTCTAGGAATCTTCTTCCTCCAATTCCATATAACAATTTTTACCAGTAAAAATACACTTTCTAACCAAAGTATGTCCAAGCACAAGCACTCTAAGGCAATTTGTTAAAAATAGGTGGCTTTCTGACAACAGGAAAGAAATGTTTTCTGAATTATCCAGATGCTATGCTGAATAGAAACACATGTTTCTCTTCAAAGGTGAGACCACACAAGAAATAGCAGCAGTTCAGAAATGAAAACAACTATCAGTGTTTGGCTTCTTTCCTTTCCTAGCTTTTTTAAGTGTCTACAGATTATTCATATCTTAATAATAGTATTTAAAATGATCAGGAGGAATAGTAAGAAACAGTTAAGCTACTGTATACTGGCTATAACTCAGATGTTCCTGTCCATTATTTTAATATTACACACACACACAAACTCTCTCTCACACACACGCACACACAACAGAGTGTAATTTGTGTAAAACTTCACTGTGTGTAATTTTAAAACTCTCCCTCCCTCCCTCCCTCCCTCCCTCCCTCCCTCCCTCTCTCTCTCTCTCACACACACACACACACACACACACGGAAAGCACCCCCGTGGCGCAATGGGTTAAACCCTTGTGCCAGTAAGACTGAAGACTGACAGGTCATAGGTTCGAATATGAGGAAAGTGTGGGTAAGCTCCCTCTGTCAGCTCCAGCTCCCCACAAGGATGTTAAAACATCAAACCATCTGGGCATCCCTTGGGCAATGTCCTTGTAGACAGCCAATTTTCTCACACCAGAAGTGACCTGCAGTTACTCAAGTCGCTCCTGACACAAAAACACACACAGAGAGATTGCTAATTACTAAAGGATTAAAATAAAATGCATTCATGGTAAATATTCTCCAGTCTAGGGAAGATCCAGCTCAGAATTGATAGCCTACCATGTAGTAATGAGACAAGAATCAGAGAGTTGGGGGTAAACAAGAGCACTTTACAGATCTAATTGCATCATTGAAAACCTGGAAGAAGCAAGAGGTGAGCCACCTAGGGCAGGTTCAGCTGAAGCCAGGTGCCATCCCCTTAAGAGAAATACCTGAGCACCAAGGACAATCCAATTGCTGGATTTCTCCTTGGTCAACCATCTACTAGAATACAAATTAGTCCCAAACTTGACAAGTGACAGCAATCACCATTCCTTAGCAAAGGACCCACATGCAATGTTAGATCACCAACAACCACTTTACAGTATTTACCGTAAAGAGCCCCAGTAGAACTAATGTTGTTGGTTGGACTTTATTATAAAGCATATATTCAGGATAATATTGAAAAAAAATATTTGACATTAATGAAACAGAAAACCGGCAATTCCATAGTGCTTGGGGGGAATCTATACTTTACAGTTGGCTACAATCTTGGATGTTCAAGATGCAAACTGTTCCTTCTTTATGTGCAGACATATTTCAGAGGTGCTCTGCCATCTACTGTAAATATCTGAACTGCAAAACCCATGATGTCTTTTTAAGTCATAACTATTTGTATTCAAGTAAATTTATTGTCATTTCCAAACTTGTCTTTGGAATAAATATTCAATATTTCTCTGTTCCTACAAAGAACAAGTGAGCAGTTCACACACATGTCTGAATTTGGAATTTGTTGGTCCATTCATACTCTCCCAAGCTAAATCTCAATATATACTGAAATAAGAAATTAAGGATAAATCCCTGCAATGTAATCAAAGACTTCTGTATTTATATCTATAGTTCCTGTTTGAGTATACAATTCTTTTTTCCTAAATCGACACATCTGTACAATCCTGCAATCACTAAAAATGTTGCTTTAAAAACTAGATAGTTCAATATCTAATGAGGGGGGGGGGGAGTCAGCTTGATCAAAATGCTACATTACATATATATTCCTCTACTATAAATATAGTGGCATTTTACTACTTTGCAAAATTTATTATCTTGTTACCAGATCTCAACTGCAACTTCTCGCATACAATTTCAGACTGTTTAGAAACAAGGTGCAGAAGCAAGACAAATCTGAAAGAATTCTGAAATTGCTCCATTGTTGCAATCTGCTTAAAAATAGTTGAGTTTTTAACACACATCTCAAGCACCCAAAGCAAATCAAGTCTCACAAACCCAAGGTATTATCTATGAAAATGGACACATGCATCTGACAGACATGCAGTACTTACTTAGGTCTTCTCACCCTTTCTAATTCTCCATTTCAAAATTGTTGACACATTAAAAAAAAACACCACAGAACCACCTTACCCTTGAAACTATCCTCTGCAGGGACCCATAAGCTGATGATGTCTGCTGTTTTGCTTTCCTCCCCAAAGCGAAGCTTTTAACTCTTATTTTGTTTTGTCTGAAGGCAGGCATTGCAGCTTTCCAGAATGAATCTGTTTCAGCCTCAAGAGCAAGGTGAAGGGCCTTTATTAGCTCACTCTGGCACTCTCCTCTGAGGTGCAATATGCCAATAGGGGAAAACACTACCCAGCAGTTTACCTTGAGCAGTGACGTATGATGATAACTTGATATGTTGCTGTCCTGCAATCACTTGAGCTAAAAAACATATAGGAAAGAACACACTATTCCATTTCCAAATCGGTTTTACCAAATTAATTCACTCCCGTTCCAAAATCCTCAAAGTATATTTAGATATTTAAAGAAAAGCCGAGCATGTAAAAAGAAAAATAAGCAAAAAGGATGCAAGATAGATTTGATCATTCTGCAGATCAAATCTCAAGGGAAAGCTACATGCTAACAAAGGAGAATTACTGCATAAACAAAAAAACATCAGGTACTATTTTGGGGGGAAATGGAGGGGGTGGGTAGCTGTGAAGGTCAGAGGAAGATTACAATGACATTGATGCTCTGTTTGACTATTCAAGCTATATCACGATTTTGGAAAGGTAGGAAGTCAGGAATTCAGAAGTAATACAGAGTCAATGAGATGTTTTGTTTATATCATTGCTCTTGTCCTTCAGCTCAACAACTTAGATGTATTTGCATCAATGCAAAAGCAGAAGACATGCTCATTAATAAATTTGTGCTTGAAAAGTCATTTAACTCCCCACACTTCGTTGCACTTTGCATAATATTCTCTGTTGTAACTGTACATCTGTGATATTTGGTCAGGAGATATATAGATGCAGATACATGGAGAGACAGAATGAAAGAGCAAACTCATTTGGAGACCTAATGCTAAAAAGATTAGAATTAAAAAATTTAAGTCAAGATATAGAATTCTTTTTGGAGCATCATGAGAGAACTGATTATGCCCTTTGAACATGTTATGTGAAAACTGTATGATAGCAGAGCTTACATTAAAATGTAATGTAATAAAAGTGTAATAGAAACATCTATTTCTGTAACTACTCAAATTATGATACAGTAAAACAGCACAGAGCTTTCTGCTCAGAGTATTTTTATTTGACCTGAAAAATACCTCAAGAATCCTAGGATATGCTAAGGCTAAGTAATGATAAATGCATCATTTTCCCTTCAGCAAAGGTATGTGGTGGCCTATCGAAGTATTCCTCAATGTGGTGTCCTGCCAAATGTGTTTTATTGCAACACATTGTGACAGTATGGCCAATGGTGTGGATGATTGAAGCTATATTCAGTTGAAGAAGTTTGGATTAAATTAATAACATGAAGAAGATTTCAAGAGGAGGTGGCATTCTTCACAAAGACCTCCAGAAAAGCAGTGGCTGTTCCCATCTAAGTCAGAAAATGTATGTATGTACCTTGAAGTCAACTGTGAACTCAAGGCAAGGAATAATCAGAGATGGTTTTACCAGAGTCTTCCACTGAAATCAAGCATACAGCACTTGGAATTCATTGACAGTATATCATCCAAGTATTAACCAGAGCTGACACTGCTTTGCTTCAAAAATCAGATGAGATCTAATGTCTTCAGGATACTTAAGTCCTGGAAAAAATAGCTATATGCATAGCAGGACTAGTGTATTTATACCAAATTTTGATGATAAATAAAAAAGCCTCATGGTACAAAAATATAGCTTGTATATCATGAATTAAAGTCTCCTATTTTAATATGTATTCATGCACAAACATATGATCTGGTTTTCAGAATAGGCAGGAGACAGGTAAAAATATTGATCACCACTGAGGAGCAAATATTCCGCCACTACTTTCCTTGAAAAGGTTACTATTTTTTAAAAAAGAAAAGAAAAACCCCATTAGGTTTTACTAAAATTCTCTCCTGTTAGGAAATCTGACATTCAGTTGGTTAAAAATGTTATGTTAAGACCAATATTTTAATCAATGTTTTTGTAGACAGTCAGTCCTCATCATTTGTGGGTTTACCATAAAGTGGATTTCATTATTCATGTACTTAATTTGTCCTCTCTAAGAATCTGTGGATGTAGCAGGATGGCTGTATGCTCAACCACTACCATAAGTTGAACACAGAGTCATAATGGTGGACCCAGTTGACCAGAAAATCACACTAAGCAATGGTTCTCAACCTGTGGGTCCCCAGATGTTTTGGCCTTCGGCTCCCAGAAATCCTAACAGCTGGTAAACTGGCTGGGATTTCAGGGAGTTGTTGGCCAAAACACCTGGGGACCCACAGGTTGAAAACCACTGCGCTAGAGGATGCAGAGATTCCTAGAAAGGAGTTCTCTCAGGTTAAAAATTAAGGGGGCGGGGTATTATATAAAGTTTTTATGCTTTTAAAAGGGTCCTGTACCCCCTGTACCTCCTGTGAAAGTGGAGCACCCATTGTACTAGCATTGTAGGCAATATAGAGAGAGGTCAATCTGTGCAAGAGCCAGAGGGACTACTTTCTAATGCAGACTGAAATTTGGTAACTTTTTTCACTTTGAAATGATAGCTGTCAGTTTTGGGGAGATATAGAATAATGGGTTACACAGACCACATACAGAAAGAATTAGTGAAGAAACAGAGGGTTATTCCACCATCCTCAATTAAGTCATTCAGGCTGCCACTCATCTCACTTGTTCCTAAAAATGTAAATTCCTGTGAATTAGCCACTTCCTACACACATAGTGTTGCTTTACAGTTCTGCTCTAGCTTGTCTATGTCAGTCTTCTGAATTTGGGAACTTATCTGGACAGATGGTTTGGGCCCTAAGGTGGATCCTCGTAAAGTCAAAACTGGAACTTAAGATACTTACCAGAAATGGCCAAATATTTATAAACATAGATTCTTTGTTTTAGAAACTGTAGTCAGTAGTCACTTGTGTCATTGGCAGCAAAAATAGAGCTGATGACATATGAAGCCACTGTAGTCATGACAGTATTGCTTGGTAGACTTATGAGAATGATACAGTTGTCAGAGCAGCTTTGCACAGTCTCAGTGCAGACCTGTCTTTCAACACATGTGACTGAAAAAATCCAGAACACTGTCCAAATAAATTATTTTCTCTTCTGAGCAGGGCTTTTTTTAAATACGGAAAAAAAAGAACTGTATTGTCGAAGGCTTTCATGGCTGGAATCACTGAGTTGTTGTAGGGTTTTCCAGCTGTATGGACATGTTCTAGAAGCATCCTGACATTTCTCCTGCATCTATGACAGGCATTCTCAGAAGTTGTGAGGTCCCCAAAAAACCTACAACAACCCAAAATGAATTCTATTATCTAAACCTATAATGACTATGTAAATGGAAAGAATAAAGATTTGAATTGAAAGAGAAACATTAGAACCCGAAAGACAGTTGCATCTATCAAGTAGGAGATTAAGGTACCACATTAAGTGGGGAGGCAAATTTTGACTGAATTATGAGGCCATTAAAGAACTCCAGGAATGCAAAGGTAAGTGGAAGGAACAACAAGGGACGCTGGGAACACTGAGAGATGAGGAGTGTGTCAATTCCCCCTGGTGGCCAGAGTTTGCCACTGTTTGTGTACGTGGAAAAACAGCAGGAATTGTCTGCTAGTATGTGTACCCTTAATCCGCTCTGAGTCCCCTTCAGGGTGAGAAGAGCGGAATATAAATAAAGCAAATAAATAAATAAACCCATAAAGATCAGGTACATCTAGAAACCTTTATTTGTTTCATGGCTGCCTGGTGATATTATGAGGTTTAATAGCCAAACAGTAAGAAAAAGAAAAACATGAGCTGCTGTTTGAAATATTTGTGCTCAGCACTTGAAAACTGCAACACTGAGCGATGCCTAGCTATTTGTGTAGGCAGGTCAAAACTGTGATGTTTCATCTCAGCTTGCACATAATACTGTATTTTTCAGTAAAGTTGGATTCCATACTTCGGATGGTAGTGAATGCTGTTCACTGAAACACAGTGTCTCACTTCCCCTGCAGACAGCATTCACCCCCAAAATCAGTTCCAGTTATGTTGGGATACTCACTAAAAAACACACTGCAGCTACAGCATTAAATGAGCAAATTTTTTGAACAACTCTGGATGCAGCATTTTGCTGTAAGGCACCAAATGCAGAATGATCAAAGCATCTATATGAACTCAAGAGAGAGTTCATACGCACTCAGCAAGCAATGCCTGGTGTCTTAATAAGAGAGACCCAGATGCAATATGTTAATGGTTTCATCTTTAGCATTCCTTCATGAGATCAGAACCCAGTCCTCTCTTCCATTTAGTGCCCTTTTTAAAAGCACAGCAATGTGTCACTCTCAAAAGAACCATCTTTTGAAAAACACGCCTACACTTTGTTAAGATATGACTGGAAAAGGCTGCCTAGTTCGAGAATCAACAGTATCTCCATTCCTGCTTTTAATTCTGTGTTGGAGGCAGAACTGTATTTAATAAATGTTGCGACTTGAAGAATTACAAGCGGCTTGTATGGCAACTGGAACAAGCCCTCAGTGAGAAAAACTGCAACGATTACAATATTCCAATGATTCTACCTTAACTGTTAAGCACACATTCATACAGCAAGAGATGACATTCTAATGACTTTAAGAATATATTAGAGATTTATTTATTTTATTTACCATACTTATACCCCCCCCCCCCCACCCGAAGGGGACTTAGGAAGATCTCACAACCGGCAGCAATTTGATGCCCAACAAACAAATAAATTACAAAAATAACAATTACAATTAAAACCAGCAGTAAAACAATAAATGGTTAAAACAGCAATTACAATCAACCAAGTTCAAAATCATAGTCCAGAATCAGTCCATTAGTCCGTTGCTTTAAGAGTTCTCAAGTATTGCATTGCTATAGTTACTGCTCAAATGCTTGACTCCCATAACCATGCTTTAAGTTTTCCCCCCTGAAAGACAGGATGGAGGGGACTGTTTTGATTTCATTGGAGAGGGAGTTCCACAAACGAGGAGCTGCCACTGAGAAGGCCCTGTCTCTCGTCCCCTGTGCTTGTGAGGGTGGTGGGATCGAGAGCAGGGCCTCCTCAGACGATCTTAATCTTCACAATGGTTCATATGGGGAGATACGTTTGGACAGATAAGCTGGGCCGGAACTGTTTAGGGCTTTATAGGCTAAAGCCAGCACTTTTAATTGTGCTCGGAAGCACACTGGCAGCCAGTGGAGCTGAAATAACAGGGGGTGGTATGCTCCCTGAATGATGCTCCAGTGAGCAATCTGGCTGCCGCCCATTGGACTACTTGAAGCTTCCGAACAGTCTTCAAAAACAACCCCACATAGAGCGTGTTGCAGTAATCTATATAGGATGTAACAAGAGCATGGCCAAGTCAGACTTTCCAAGGTATGGGCGCAAATGGCGCACAAAAAGAAATAATCCAAAAACCAATTTTGCCATTTTATATAAATGACAGTATTTTACTATGTTGTTATATAATATACAAAAATTGGGTACTGCTTCATTATCCGGGCTGAGGCCACAAGAGGATGCTAGAGAGAGAAGGGCAGTCCATTTTATTGTGGGTGTGGCAAGGAGGAATATTTTCCCAATTTTCGCTGGTTATTCTCTCCCCCCCCCCCCCCAAATAAAATAAAGTGGGCTACGCTTTTCTCTCTAGCACCCCCTTGTGGCATCCACCCTAATAATGGAACAGTACCAAAATTGTATAATGAGAAGTTAACACCCACAGGTTTTGGTATCCACAGTGGGTCCTAGAACCAAGCCCCTTAAGGACAACTCTGTTTTATTAATAATACGAGCAAATGATTATTTTTATCTTTGGACAATCAGGAGTTTAAAATACTGGCATCAACATTTTGAGTTAAACAGCATTTTTACTCAGCTTTGAGGAACATTCAGTAACTTCTTAGATAAGACAAGAAAAGACTGAAAGTTGATATTTAAATTACTGAGCTATCTTGCCAAAAGAATTTCATAGCATTGCAGGCCAGGAGTAAGGCGGCAGCAACTACACATGTACGTACACACAAGTACAGCCGACATAGTTGGGTGACCTTATAGTGGTCTCCCTCTCTCCAGCCAACTATTTTTCTAATTTTTTGTAAGTGCTATTTTCCATCAAACAAAATAAACTTTAGGAATTTGGAAAACCAGAGCCCGCTCCCTATCTCCAGCAAAAAAAATCCCTTGATTTTGTTAATATAGTTACCGAGTTACAAAGCAGGAACAAATCTGACATAACACCAATAGAACTTGTTACAATTGCCAGAAAAATCATCAGACATGCACAATGAAAGGGAAGAAATAAAATTACTTTTGTTCTGTATACTTTATAGAAGAGAGATAGGGAGACTGGCAAATGCCATGCTCACATGCATCCTTTAAGCATATCTTGGCAAGCTAATTTTTTACTTCCAAAGCTTGGAAAACAATTTGAGATGTAGGAGTTTGGAATGAATAAGGTTCTCCATTAATTAAATGACATATTTTATAATGTGGATCCAAATTTCCTCATCACTTGAAGCACATTAACCATGATACTGTTTTGCTTTGATACCAATGTATTGCAGATGGATCCACATTATAGGCTGTATTAATGTATCATGGTTCTAGTTTCTTCAGTTATTCAAAGATCTGCAATCTGGGGTCCTCCTGGACTCATCGCTGACATTTGATGCTCAGGTATTGCCAGTGGCTAGGAGGGCATTTGTACAGTTAAAACTTGTGGGCCAACTGCAACCATATCTCGAGAAACCTAACTTGGCCACAGTGGTCCACACCTTGGTTACATCTAGATTGAATTACTGCAATGCACTCTATATGGGGCTGCCTTTGAAATGGCCCGGAAATTGCAACTTGTGCAAAGGTTGGCAGCCAGGTTCCTAACTGAAGCTGGTTACAGGGAGCAGACACTGCCTCTACTGAAGCAGTTCCACTGGCTGCTGATGAGTTTCTGGGCTCAATTCAAAGTGCAGGTTATTACCTATAAAGCCCTAAACTGTTCGGCTCCTGCTTACCTTCGTGACCATATTTTTCTTTATGAGCTGGCGTGAGCACTAAGATCTGCTGGGGAGGCCCTTCCTCCCACCTTCATCACAGCCCCCCCCCCCCCGGCTCTGGAATTCTCTCCCCCGAGAGATTAGATTAGTCCCCATCTTCTGGAAAGACCTGAAGACTTGGATGTTCCTACGTGCCTTTGAAGAATTGTTCAGTACTGATTAAGTTCTGCCTGGCTCTTTTCTTCTAGTAAGATCTCCAGGACTTTATTCCCAGCCACGACCCTTTGTCTTGCCCTGTTAGCCCCAAATCTGCACATGCTCATTTCTCCCGACTATTGGTTGGCTCTGAGGACCTTGCTGACACCGTCGCAGCTTGCTAGGCTCTGGCAGACAAACCTTTGGTTTAAAGGGTGAGGCCAGTTCTGTGCATGCTGCGCTCCACCAGAAAAATCCATTGCACAGGTTCGAAGGACACATCCAACCTCCGAATCATCAACACGCTTGTAGAAAGCATGGGATGAGTCCTTCCTGAATCTTCGTTTGCGAAGAAAAGCCAAGAAGAAGATATGTTTTTAACTGTGTACTTTGTGACCTGGTGTCATGCCTCAGCCTGATTCCATAGCCAAGCAAGACAAAAGCCATGTTAAATCACAGTCCTTAACCAAGTCTAAAGAGAAACCTTTGCAGAGGCCTCTGAGTCAGCCAGCAGTCAAGGCTAGGCGCAGCCCTTTTCCTTCCCAAGCTGATAAGAAGTGCTGGGAAGACAAGGCCTCGCTTTCCCCTGTTTCTCCAGGTGCGGCTGTTAATGAGCTAACATATTTGCCTTCCTCGAAAGGCTTGGGAAAGTTGGACCCACCAGCTGTCCATGGGAGTTACGACGCAGTCAGCGTCTCAGAGGTCAAAACAATGCGGGACCTATTTAAGCTGGGTTCCGTTGGCGCTCTGGATCTCGCGCCAACGTTCAGCTTTCATTGCCAAGCTCCACGGAACTCAAGTCCAGGACAAGGCCTTAGAGCCTCCAAGTCACCGTACTCCAGTATTCAGCCAAGCCATTGTTTGCCAAGGACTTATCCCGGATTTTTAGCCCATTGGGGTTTCAAGACTATTTCTTCTTTTGTTGGATCTTAAACTTCCTTTGAACTATTGCCTTGCAATACCTGGATGCTGGATGCATCAATGGACTATATTTTTACCTCTTCCCTTTTTTCTTCTTATTCTTAATAAAGCATTTAATCACGGCTGCTTTGTGGTGGTTTACTGAGGGATCTTCCAGGTCTAGGTTGCAACACCTTGTTTATATTCGGCTTGGTCACCATGTAAGCCATCCAAGTCCCTTGGGGAGATGGAGGCATGGTATAAGAATAAAATTGTTGTTGTTGTTGTTGTTGACTAACTGTAGAAACCTCCCAATATTGTTGGCAACCCATATTCTTCCTCTGAAATTTTTGATCATGGCCACTTCCATATTGTCACTATTTGTTTAAGTTTTTTGGTTATAATTTAGTTTAATTAGATAAATCTCTTTTATTCTAAAAGTACAGAGTAAGACAATGCTAAATGTTTCTGCAAATCAGAAAGGAAGAGTACAAGGAAATCAGAACTGAAGAAGGCTTACTATTCAGCTTAACAAGTCAATAGAACGAACTTTATTCTCTGTCCTACTAACATATGAACAAAAGGAATGCCTATGTTGGAAGTGCATTCCACAACATGTAAAAATGTTTGTAAATTCTGTTGAGGTGTATTCCAGTCTGTGTATAGCTTTTTTTTCCAAAGTGTATAAGAAAAGCCATTCTGATCAGTAGTTAGCCCATCATTTTGTTCACAAAATGGTCTGAAAAACCCTGAAAGGTGGCACAGTGCACTCCCAATTGTGCTGGATCAGGTGGCAGGAGAGTTCAGATCCCCACCTGGCTATGGAAACTTGCTCTCTTAGCCTTAGAGCAGTGGTTCTCAACCTGGGGGTTGTGACCCCCAGAGGGGTCGCCTGGCCATTTTTGAGGGGTCGCGGGACTACCTCATTTTGGCCCCGCCCCCTTTGTATCCCTGGAATGGCCGCCGGGCAACCTCCGGCAGCCAAAGAGCCAGCCAGCACCCGCGCCTGAAAGAGGACGTCCCTTAGTCTGCGAGCGGGGCTTGGGGGACGGAGTGTGACGGGCCTTCTGGCCTCCCAGCCTCCTCCCCCCCAAGCCCAGTGGCCCCTTGGTGCCATTCCTCGTGTGAAGTGGGTGCGGAGACCAGGTGAGGAGGGGACTGGGGAGCCTTTCTCAGCCCCACCAAAGAGGGAGGGATCCCTTCTCCTTCTTTTCATTCCTGCAAGGTGGGCGGGCGGCCACTTTGTGCAGGCACCGCTCACCAGGCCTCGCCTTCCCTTGCCTGGGTGTCGGCGGGAAGGGATCCTTGCAGCCCTCAGCCTTGCAGGGCCCAGCGCGGGGCAGGCAAGGGGCGCTTTTCAAGGCGGGCCCAGTTCAACCGGCGCCAGCCCCTTCTCTCTGCTGCAACTGCGGGGTGGTTTCCCATCCCCCGCCAGGCAAAGGATAGGCCTCTCGCTAGGCCTCGCCTTCCCTTGCCTGGGCACTGGTAGGAAAAAAGCCTTGCAGCCCTCGGCCAAGCAAGGCTGGGGGGGGGGGAGGCACCCCGTGGCAACGGCAGAAAGAACAACGGGCTGGGAGCTGGCAGCTGGGCAAGTGAGGTCCGCTTGAAAAGCACCTCCTGCCCACTCCGTGCCGAGGCCAGTCAAGCCGAGGTCTGCAAGACTTCCTTCCCACTGGCGCCCAGGCGAGGGAAAGCAAGGCCTGGTGAGCGGTGCCTGCACGGAGCAGCCGCCTGCCTATCTTGTAGGAGTGAAAAGGAGAAGGCGTCCCTGTTTGGTGGGGCTGACAAAGGCTCCCCAGTCCCCTCCTTGCCTGGTCTCTGCACCTGCTTCTGCTGGCAAGCAGGGGGGAGAGGGGCTTTAGAAGCCCACCCACCCACCGCCCTCCTCCTCTCCTTCTTCCTCATCTGATACAGCAGCAGCGGAGACAACCACGGTCAGCCTAAAGCCGCGCCGCTGCTGCTTTAAAACTGAGGAGCAGGAAGAATGGGAGAAAGAGAAGGAGGACGGTGGGTGGGCTCCTCAAGTCCTTGCCTTGCCCGCTGCCAGCAGAAGCAGCCTTCTTCCTCTCGGCTGCTTCCTTCCCCGGCTTTCCTTGCCGCCTCCTCCTCCTCCTCCAAGATGCCCCGGAGGAAGCAGCTCCCCTCTTCGCCAGCTCTTTCTTGCCTCCCTTCCTTCACTGCAGGAAGGAAGAAAAGAAAGAGGCAGAAAGAAGTTTTTAGTTTTGAAGTCTCCCGTTCCCCTGCTGCATCCTGCTCCCTTCTTTCTCCTCCTCCAACTAATTCTTCGTTTCCTCCCTCCCTTTCTTTCCTTCCCTTCCTTCCTTTCCCTCCCTCCTTCTTCCCTTCCTCCCATTCTTTCTACCTTCGCTTCCCTTCCTTCCCTTCTTTCCCTCCTTCCTTCCCTTCTTTCCATCCTTCACTTTGTTCCTTTTCCTTCCTTCCTGTCCCTCCTTCCTCCTCTTTTCCTCCTTCCCTCCCTTCTCCCCCCTTTCTTTCCTTCTTTCCCTCCTTCCCTCCCTTCCTTTCCTTCCCTCCCTTCCCTCTCTCCTTCCTTCATTCCCTTCCCTCCTTTCTCTCCTTCACTTCCCCCCTTCCCTTCCCTTTTCCTTCCTTCCTGTCCCTCCTTGCTTTCCATCTTTTCCTCCTTCCCTCTCTCCCTTCCTTTCCTTCTTCCTCCCCTTCCTTCCTTCCTTCCCTTTCATTTCCCTCCCTTCCTTCTTTTCTCCCCTCATGGCTCCTCTCTTTTTCCTGTGGCTCCTTCTTGTTTAACTCATTTGTTGGGAGGGTTTTAATTATGTTCCTTTATGACAGAAGAGGGTTAGACTGGTTGGCCTTTGGGGGTATCTTCCAACTCTAGTATCCTATTATTATAATAATCATCATCACCATTATCATCATCATCAAGCAGAAGCAGACTGGCCATCTGTGAAGAGTGCTTTGATTGTGCATTTCCCTTATTCAAGAAGGAGGTTGGATTGGATAGCCTTTGAATGTCTCTCCCACCTTAAGATTCTGTTGTTGATGTTGTTCTTAAGCAGAAGCTGAGTGGTCATTTGTTGGGAGTGCTTTAATCGTGTTCCTTTATGACAGAAGAGGTTGGATTGGATGGCCTTTGGGGTCCCTTCCAACTCTAGGATCCTATTATTATTATTATTATGCATAGTCTGAATGGCCAACAGTCAGGTGTGCTTTGATTGTGCTTTTCTTGCATCAAGGCAGAAGGGGGTTGGACTGGATGGCCCTCGCAAGGTCTCTTTGAACTCTAGGATCCTATTATTATTATTATTATTAAGCACAGGCTGAATGGCCATCTGTTGCGGGGGCTTTGATTGTGCTTTTCCTGCAGGAAGACAGAAGGGGGTTACACTGGATGGCCTTTGGAGGTCTCTTGCAAGTCTAGGATCCTATTATTATTAAATCACTGTGAATTCCTCCCGACCCCCTCCAGTATTTTCTGTAGGTCATTGAGGTTCTTTGTGCCAAGTCTGGTCCGGGGGGGGGGGGGTGTCAATGATCTGTGGAAAACAGAGCTGAATTGGTTGAAAGTACTGAACTGAACTGAACTTTATTATTTATGAGTCGCCCTCCACAAGTGTGCTCCGGGCGACTTACACAGCTAGCAGTAACAGTACTAGAGTATTAAAATATTAAAATGGCTAAATGCTATTATCCATACTCCCCCAAACATTGTTTTTGTGATTAATCACTATTCTTTAGTTATGTTCAATTTGTAACAATGAAACTACATCCCGCATATTAGATATTTACAGTACGATTCATAACAGTACCAAAATTACAATTACGAAGTAGCAACAAAAAAAATTTCATGGTTGGGGGTCACCACAACATAAGGAACTGTATGAAGGGGTCACGGCATTAAAAAGGTTGAGAACCACTGCCTTAGAGGAAGGCAATAGCAAACAGTATCTGAATAGATCGGGCCAAAAACCTTATGATAGGTTTCACATAAATCAGACTCAAAAGTGCAAAACAACAGCAGCAACACATGCTATCTCTGCTACTAAAGTTGATGCATATCTATACCTGGCATTCAAATGGCCATAGATTCATGAGTTGGTCTTAATCCCCTTTTAAGAACCATTCACGACCTTTTGGGAATAAATTTCACAGTTAAGTACAAACTGAGAAGAAGTGAAGTCCTTGTTGTTGCCTGTCTTGAAGCTTTCACTGTTCAGTTCATGAATTACCAAAACTATAGTATTATAACAGAGGAACAGAAGTTTCTCCCAACCTACTTTCTCCATGTCTAACTTTATACTCATCTATAATATTGCCTTTTATTTCCTTTTTTTTCCTGAACAGTCACTAGCATTATAACCCTTTAACATCAGAGTTGCTTCCATTCACTTAATAATTTTGGCTGTTCCTTTATTAACCTTTGGGACACTGCAGCTGAGTTCACGTTAGTATGCACACTAATAAAGGCGATAAAATCAGTTTGGAAAACAAAACCATTTTTCTTCCTTACACAATATTATTGGTTTTATACTGCCTGGCTCTCTAATCCTCAGATGTGGATGCTGATACCAATGACAGGTTGCTTTTATTTAAAAGAAAATCAGCAAAGCACTAATTTTACATCCATATATTTGAAGAGTGCTTGGGAAAACTCCCTCCCCATCAAAATATCAGCACCCTCCCTCCTGTCCTTCAGAAAGAAATACCGGTAGCCAGTATTTTAAAAACTCTAAAATCAGGACAGTAAATAAAGAGGAACACTCAAACAACAGGGGACTTCCTGACATGAAACAATCAGGGCCAGCTAACACCTTCCAACAAAGGATTCCCAGGCAGGAATCAGCCAGACTTTGAAGCTGCAAGGTCATTCAACGTTCATCAAGGTGGCCAATTGCAACATTCACACTTGCCTCAAGCAGACAAGAGTTCTTTCTCCCACCCAGGACTTTCCACAGATATATAAGACTCACTAGTCTAGTTTCCAACAGACCTCTGAGGATGCCTGTCATAGATGTGGGTGAAATGTCAGGAAAGAATGCTTCTGGAACATGGCCATACAGCCGGGAAAAATCACAGCAACCCAATAAATAAATAAGTAAATAAAATGTAATTTGTCTCCAGGACTTTTTTTGGACCAGATGCTGGTTTCTTTCCAAACATTTTTTTACACCAAAGACTAATACAATCATTTATTTAGACTCTGGAATCTCCTTGACATCCTTCTGTACATATTTCACATCTGTGTTGTCTAAAGGCCTCACTGCCTATATGATTATTTTCTGATGTACCTGAATAGGGGTTTGGGGGGAGGGAGTGTGGTCTTAGTTTATCTAAAGGTATCAAATGGGACTATTTTTTAACTTCTCTCATTTCTCAAAGAAAATGTTAAAACTTATTATTTTCTTATCTATTCTAAGGAAATAGCTATTCACTTTAATTCATATAGTTCTTTACAGAATTAAGGCAATGGGTGATGCATCTGGAGAGAAAGTTTAAGCCAACTTCCTTTGGAACAAATCATGCTGAATTCACTGGGCTCTGCTACCCAATAAACACAAATAGGATTGGGTTGTAAAATATTTAACTAACAACAATGCCATGTGAAAATACGAAAGAAGTGAAACAAATGTCATACAAGTGGCATTATTATGTATGGACAATTAATGGACTTCCACTGGCTCATAATTTATGCAAATGCATAGAAACTGAGAACTAAGAAGCCCTGGCCCTTGAGCACTATAACTGGAGGTCAGCTTTGACCAGCAGTGCTGCAGAATTAGAAGAGGTACAAATGGAGGGCAAAAGGGAGAAACGTGTCAAGAGGAAGCCGCGCCAAGCCAACCCTGACTGGGGCTGCCTTCCACCTGAAAACCCATGTCCTCACTGCCAAGACACTACACTTGGATGACCATTATCCCTGGACTACAAGGGATCACCTAAGTAAGTAAAATGGTTTAATATGATTCCATACAATACACACAATCAAATCAGCAATTAAGCTGCATTTCAAGATCTTATAATTCTTTCAATAAAGCATTCTGACATATCAAGCCAAAAATTGTTAAAAATATGTGCCATTACTCTAAATAAGTGTTTTAGCAGAGTTTGACCTCTCACTTAAAGAGTGTGTTCAAATTCCACATGTACAGAGACTCCCACACAAAAACCCTACCACTATGAATGAAAAACAAATAAAAATAAAAATATTATTTTAAGAAACAAAGAAGTTGGGGATCCATAAGAAAGGATGTAAGGACAAAATAAAGATGACAGGACCCTAATCAAGAAGAGTATGTGCTTTCACATCATTCCTTTTTTCAAAAGAAAAGGTTAAACTAAAAGTCAGGATAATCTTTCAGTTTCCTTTCCTCTTAATTCAATTTTAGGTTCATAGACAGATGTCATTTCTCTTTGGTCCTTCATCCGCCACTTGAGCTGGACAAACAAATTAGACCTCAAGTCAATATTAAATGTGTATAATTGGCCTCCGGCAAGGAGGCACATTTTACAAAATTTATTTATCACTCAAACATTCCTAAGGAAAGACAGGTGTCGCTTTGCTTAAGTTTTAAATAATGCTAGGATTATGGGGGGAAATAAAAATAAAACCAGGCATATATTTCTGTATTATGTGCACACATGCAAACATACACACACACACATTTACTTGCAAGTTTTAACTAGAATTTCTGTACTTACATATCTGAAGATAAAAGATTCAAATATTCCTTGCCTTCCACATCCAGCTATTACCTCGAAAGCTATTGTCTGTTCAGAACTGAATAGCTCTTGCAATCTCCCTTTCAGAACACTCCTCAAACTGATTGTTCCTCGCATCAGCAATGAAAGCCTTGAGCATCACCCACAGTCTTGTTTGCATCATACTTTCTACACAACCCCACACTTCACTATATTGCATAACGACGAGATATATTCTGCCAGTGTGCTTTCACTAAAGTGTACTCAGTGAACACAGGCAGAAATATGTGGATGAGGTGGAAATCAAGTTTTTTCAAAAGCATATTGCTGTAATGTCTTAAGGCTATTTATGAAGAGGATGTCTTAAATAAGCTGGGTGGGTTGCAGAGCATCGTTTTTTCTTCTTCTTTTAGTTGCAGGATCCCCACAAGACTATTTTCCATTTTCGCTTGTGTACACACATTTGCTACAGACAGACAAGGTCATATAGATTGCTCCCCCAGTAACAAACACCCACCAGCCAACAAAATAAAGGCAATTGATTATAAACAGTTTTCAGAAATGAATAGGGCTGTCAAAGACAGTGATATAAGTTGGTGGTTTCCCAAGCTAGGAACTGTTTGATTAACTAGTCGTCCCCCGTCCACCCTTGCTGTAACTAAAAACCTGGAACGTCCTATCTTAAGCAATGAAAACATCAGAGACTGAATAAATGCTCTAACAGTACACTTAGCACTTGGAGAACAATAGTAAAAAAAACCTGTCAATACAGATGCACAAACACGCCCACACACAACATTTTGTGATGTGAAAGAAAATACTTGCCCATGCCCTTCCAGTTAACAATCCAAGAAACTTCTAACAATAAACAAAAAGGACAAAAGGGCAACAACAACAACAAACATCTACTCACTGTTTGTGCAGAATTCCTTGTAAATAAATTGTTCTAAAATGTAGCTACATTCAACTGAAGCTGCTATTATTTGCAGGCTTCCACAGCAGAGAAGAAAGGGACCAGACATTCTTTTGATAAGGAGTGATTCTCTTCAGTTATCAAATTACACCGTGATTGGTACGTTTTATTAAACAAGGACAAAGGAGCCCACACAATGAAGCTGTCTGCTCTTTATTTTGAGCAAGGAGATTGGGACAAAAGGAAAGGAAGGAGTCTGACTTCCCTTTGGAGGGTAGAAGATAGGGCAATGAGATGAAGAATACTGAAGAGAGAAACGCAGAGTGGGCATTTTCATAGCGAAGTCATGAATATTAAAATGAATTACAACAAGAAAAAAATCACTTTGCCCTTAATGAGCCTAGAGCAGTGTTTCCCAACCAGTGTGCCGTGAGCGATCATCAGGTGTGCCGTGGGAAATTGGAACCTGGGGGGGGGGGGGATCTAGTGTGTTGAAGTATAAAAACCCTGAGAAACCTACCTCGCTAAAGGCACAAAATTACAAACACCCCCATCCCCATCCGTTGTCTACTTGGTCTCTCCCTCTCCATGCATTGGGGCCCGTCTCCCTTTCCCCAAGTAGAGACCTCCTCTTGCCTCCTGTGGGTTCTGTGTGGGAAGTTTGGCCCAGTTCTATCATTGGTGGGGTTCAGAATGCTCTTTGATTGTAGGGGAACTATAAATCCCAGCAACTACAGTACATCTCCCAAATGTCAAGATCTATTTCTCCTGAACTCCATCTGCGTTCATATTTGGGCATATTGAGTATTCATGCCAAGTTTGGTCCTGATCCAACATGGTTTGAGTCCACAGTGCTCTCTGGATATAGGTGAAATGACCTTGACCAAAACTCAAGGTCAATGCCCACCAAACTCTTATAGCATTTTCTCTTGGTTATGGGAGTTCTGTGTGGGAAGTTTGTGTCTTTCTGCCATTCCTGCCAGAATATCTATGTTGAGTTCATTGAAACAGGCCCAGATTTCACAATGAGTGTATAAATATATTTTAAAAACATATTAACTATATGTATTACTGTGTTAGAGTGTCATTTTGGTTGGTGGTGTGCCCCAGGATTTTGCAAATGTAAAAGTGTGCCACGGCTCAAAAAAGGTTTGGGAGACACTGACCTAGAGCACAACTCAGCATTTGGTTGAAGATGGTTCATAAGGTGGTAGATCTGCTCTTTTAGCATTCCAAACATCAAAAACAAAACAAAAACACAATGTAAAGGAAAGGGACGTCTCTTCCATTATCCTCTGGTTATGAGGAATACTCAGAGTGGAGTATGGAGACTGTACCCAACTCTTTTTTAAAGAACCATGAAATCATATCAATTAACATTAATGTAGCACTCTCTGTATGTAAGCATCCTTCAGGCCGCCTGCCATTTTATGGCAACCATATAGATTTCATAGGGTTTTCTTTGACGAGAAATATTTAAGAAATGGTAACAGCAAAAACACCTTCCTATACAACAGTGCCTTTATGAAATTACTCTCAGGGGCAGGAGTTTCCTCTTTGATTGCCATGGAGGAAGTAACAATTGCATCAAGAGTTCAAATTCAGTTTCTGGGTACAAAAATAGTGTCCTAACCTGCCAAGCTCACATTAAATTGCTCTGTGCTGCTGTATTCTCCTGCATAACACTTTTAAATAAACATTTTTTAAAATCCCTTAGACAGGAGTTAAGTAATGCTGTTCAACTGAACTTCTTGTGTGTGTGTGTGTGTGTTTCTGTCTGAGAGAGACAGGGTAGAGGGGAGCACTCTGTGAGAGACAACTATTATACTCCAATTGACGATGATGGTGATGGTCATCATCATAATTTCCCCTTCTCTCTTTCTCTTTCTCTCTCTCTCTCTCTTCACACATACACATGCATCAAACTTGGTGTGAAATCAAGCCAAAAACACCTGGCTGACCCCATCTTCGATATATAATACTATAATTTTATTAACTGGATTTTTACTTCATCCTTTTCCCAGGATGAAACATTTCGTCTAAATAATGTTGATATTTTAACCATAATATTTTCAAGAGCAGCCAAAAGAGTACAAATGTTACGAAAAGCAACTTCTAATTACTGCTGTGTGCCTTCAAGTTGTTTTTAACTAATGGCAATTCTAGTGATCCTATTACAGAGCTTTCCTGGCCAGCTTTGCTTAGAAGGGGTTTGCGTTTGCCTTCCTCTGAGGCAGAGAGAATGGGACTTGCCCAAAGTCACTCAGTGGTTTCCATGGCAAAGGGGGGATTTGAACTCTGTTCTGCAGAGACAGGCTCTGAAGAGCAACTTCCACATCACTCTTATAAACACAAGGATTTTTACAAATCTATATTGATTCTGGTAACCATCCTGCTATTGTGTTGTGGGGTTTATTTTATAACAAATAGACAGAAAATCTGAACGCAAGCTGCCCAGAAGGAACTCTGGAGTACCTGTCAAGAAATCAGTCACAGATTGCAAGCAGGTAGATTGCAGTAGCTGTCACTTTAGCACCAGGCATGAACATAATCAACCTTGGCACGTTCAAATGTATTTGGCCTCTTTCAAGAAGCAGTTGTTTCACATCACACTGATTATTGTAGATACAAGTTGAGTATCCCTTATCCAGAATTCTGAAATCCAATATACTCTAAAATCTGAAATTGTCCACATAGATGGCTGTGGATAAGAAATGACACCTTTACTTTCTGAAAGTTCAATGTGCACAGATTTACTTTCATGCACAAAAATTATTAAAATGTTTTATAAAACTAACTTTAGACTATGTTTATAAGGTATACATAAAGCATAAATGAGTTGCATCCCATCTGCAAAATATCTCACTATATACATATATATGCAACTACAAGTATTGAAAATCCATACAAACCCCAAGCATTTCGGATGAGGGATATTCAACATATACTACAAATTAAGATTAAACAAATGCAACAAGTATTTTCTACTATACAACCAGATGAACAAGAGTTATCACTTTGTTTTCTGATTAAGGCACATTAGCTTTGGGAAAAAAATCTTAAAAAATTGTGCTTACCCTGAAAGGTAACTCTAGTTTCTCCTTCTGAGGAATCTGGTCTAGAATGCCATCTGCACTGCTCCTTCTTAGACTTGTGGTAACATCGGGCACATTGCTGAAATCTTCACACAAATAAAAAAATAACACATGGCAGGGTTAAATTGTCAGAAGCTGTGGTCCTCTTCATTTCATTCACAGATGCTTTCTGTATGGGAGAACACTCACACACAGAGCTGAGCATTTGGGTTTAACAACTGTTCAGCTAAAATAGCTCACTGCAGTAATGCACATATTTGATTGGCTGGACTAAACCTCTCCTTTTCCCATTCCTAATATAGTGTCATCTGTTTAAGGAAGTATGGCAGTTTGTGCTGGCTGAGAGGAACAACTAGTCAAACATGGTCATCACATGTATCAAGTGATTCTTCTGAACAAACTGTATGGTTTTCTGTATGGTGTGGCTCTTAAATTTTTGAGAGCATGTGAGGAACTGGCCACAGTTAAGGCAACATAACTATTTTTGCTGATAGCATGTGCACCATAGTGAAGGTAATTGGCAACTACTACTAAAGAAGCACTTCTCAACCTGGGGGTTGGGACCCCGGGGGGAGGGGGGGTCGCAAGGGGTGTTAGAGGGGTCACCAAAGAACATGAGAAAGCACAGTATTTTCTGTTCATCATGGCAGTTCTGTGTGAGAAGTCTGGCCCAATTCTATCGTTGGTGGGGTTCAGAATGCTCTTTGATTGTAGGTGAACTATACATCCCAGCAGCTACATCTCCCAAATGACAAAATTAATCCACAACATGCGGAAAGGTATTAAGGGGTCATGGCATTA